>CM065895.1:44383425-45756624 GCA_033439115.1 Firmiana major
AACAATTATTTTTACTCATAATTATTCATTCTTTAAGTTAAAATATTTTAATTAATTAAATTCACCTAAATCTCTTATGTTAAAAACATAAATTTTAATTAAACATTCACCAATAAACAACATTTTCAATTCTATTTGTTTTCTTCCTTATTCATAATTAAAACAGAATACAAGAAAATTTTGTGGGGTTTACATTCTCCCCACCTTAAGAAATTTGGTCCCCAAATTTGAAAACACATCAGCCCTCAAACAATTGTGAGTATTTCTTTCGCATTAAGCTTTCCAATTTTCACGTGGCCTTTTCCGAAGTGTAGTACTGCCACAGAACCTTGACCAGAGGAATTGTCTTAGACCGCAACACTTTGTCTTTCCTAGCCAAGATTCGAATTGGTTTCTCCACATATGTCATATCCTCCTTCAATTCCAGTGGTTCATACTTAATCACATGCATCGGATCCTGATGATACTTGTGTAACATCGAAACATTAAAGATATTGTGGATACCCGATAATTTCAATGGTAGAGCCAATCTGTATGCTTTATCTCCCACCTGGTCTAAGATCTTGAAAGGCCTAATATATTGAGGACTAAACTTTCCTTTTTTTCCCAAGCCTCATTATGCCTTTGGATGGAGAAACTTTCAAAAATACCGAATCTCCAACTGAAAATTTCAAAGGTCTTCGTCTTTGGTCAGCATAACTTTTCTGTATGCTCTGAGCTGTTCTCAACCTCTCACAAATTAGTTAAACATCCTTAGAGGCTTGCTTAACCAGATTGGGAGCAAATATCTTTCTTTCACTCACTTCTTCCCATCCAATTGACGAATGACACCTTCGACCATACAACGGTTCGTACGGTGCCATCTCGATACTCGAGTGATAACTATTGTTGTATGCGATCTCTGCTAATGGAAAATGATCATCCTAGTAGCCTTTAAAATCTTGTGCACAAGCTCTCAACATGTCCTATAATGTCTAAATGGTTTTCTCTAATTGACCATCTGTTTGAGGATGAAAAGTTGTGCTAAAATCCAGTTGGGTCCACATAGCTTCTTGAAAATGTTTCCAAAAGTGTGAAGTGAATCGAGAATCCCTGTCAGACACAATGCTCAATGATACACCATGTAACCTCTTGATTTCTCGTACATATAGATCCGCTAAAGCACTCAAAGTATCAGTGGATTTTATAGCTAGGAAGTGAGTAGATTTTGTCAGTCTATCAACAATTACCTAAATCGTATCATAGTTTATACAGGTTCTTGGTAAACCTATAATAAAATCTATGGTGACATGCTCCCATTTCCAAGTTGGTATTGGCAGAGGTTGTAGCAATCTTGCAGGCTTTTGATACTCTACCTTAATTTGCTGATACACAAGACATTTTGGTGAGAAAACCATCCAAACGTTAAAGGATATGCTAAGAGCGAGTGTTATGGATTTTAAGGGCTCCTAGGATGATCAGCTACCATTAGCCGAATTTGCATACAACAATAGTTATCACTCGAGTATCGGGATGACACCATATGAGGCTTTGTATGGTAGAAGGTGTCGTTCCTCTATTGGTTTAGGAAGAAGTGGGTGAAAGGAAAATTTTTGCTCCTGACTTAGTGCAACAAGCTTTTGAGGTTATTCAGTTGATATGTGAGAGATTGAGAACAGCTTAGAGCAGGCAGAAAAGTTACGCTGACATGAGAAGGAGGCCACTAGAGTTTACTGTGGGTAACTCACTTTTCTTGAAAGTCTCTCCCTCGAAAGGAATTATGAGGTTCGATAAGAAGGGTAAGTTAAGCCCTTGGTATATCGACCATTTGAGATATTGGAGCGAGTGAGAGATAAGGCCTACAGGCTAGCATTGCTACCGGAGCTAGCAGATATACATAATGTCTTCCATGTGTCTATGCTTCGGAAGTACCATCCAGATCCAACCCATGTGATTCAGTATGAGCCATTGGAGCTCAAGAATGATTTGTCATATGTAGAGAAATCGATCCGGATACTGGATAGGAAGGAAAATGTGCTACGGAACAAGATAATTTTGCTTATTAAGGTTCTCTGGCAACACCATACTTCAGAGGAAGCTACTTGGGAGTTGGAGAATCTTATACGGGAAAAGTACCCCCGACTTTTTGAGGAGTAACTTGGTTTTAATTTGGAGGATTAAATTTCTTGAAGGAGGGGAGGAATGTAAGACCCGTATTTAAAAATGTATCCCTTTGATTCCCTAAGTATACACTTGTTCATGTAATATGAATTATAAGAAATAGACCTTTTTAAGTGATAAATATGGATTGAATGCAAAATGAGTAGTGAAGCAAATTGATATGAAGTTAACTTTGAAAATCTGGGATGAACTTTAACTAAGAATGTTACAGAGCAAGGGGAGATTGATCCCTCCTTCAAGCCAGATCGATCTCGGTATACTTCTGCCAAGCAAGGATCGATCTCATCCCCAAGCAAATCGATCTCATTGTGTCTCGGCCAGAAGCAGATCGATCTCATCCCTCTAACAGATCGATCTCTGAAGCTCTCTGCCTGGCCAAGATCGATCCTATCCCTTAGATCAGATTGATCTCTAAGGCTGTAAATCGTGTAATTGGAGCAAGAGGAGATCGATCTCTACCCTAGGAGAGATCGATCTCACAAGGTGGATTCTATATAAAGGAGCTCGACATTTAGCTTCTTCCCCAAAAAACATCAAAACCTTCCGTTTTTACTCAAAGGAAGTAAACTTCATCCCTCTAAGTTATCAACACCTTCCATTGAGATTAGAGAGAAGTTAATTTTAACAAAGTTGTTCCTAGACAGGAAGAGAACAACATAGTTGAAATCTAGAGGTTGAGTTGGTCAATCTAAAGAGAAAAAGGGTTTTCCCCCAAAGTTTCCAAAAATGAGAAAAGTTGAGATATGTGAGATTTCAATACACCAACTTCTAGTATATTATCTAGATGTTTTGATCAGTTGATTGGTGTATGTATTGATGGTTGAAACATCCATGAACATGCCTAATCTTCCAGGACCTATAAATGGTTTAGTGTGAGAAAGTATCTTAAGTATAGAATTGATGATGAATTAGGCATGAATTGATGTTAGTGAGTATGTTTATATGATTGTAAGATAGTTAGTGAAATCCATATGCTAGAAACAATAATGGTTGAAAATAAGCATATGAAGTATACGAAAGTATACTGATGTGAGTAGTACACAATTTCAGCTCCTGAAGATATAATTGGAGTTAATAAGATCGGATCACGAACGTGATTCGAGGTAAAGGATTTATGCAAAGCTATAGAGATAGCTAGATGTATTTTGATAAATCCCTTTATGTGAATGAATAATATCAATAAGTAGATATATATTGAATTATCTATGTGAAAATCAAGCATAAGTATAAGCTCATATGTAAGAATTATATGCCTACAATGTCTTGGTGAGAAAAGATGTTTGTAAATGTTTTCAGTGTGTATAATCATAAACTGGCTCCCGGTTGACTATTGCATATAGAATGCACGTATTTTTGAGTGAAAAGTATTTAACGAGTGATTGAAGGGAGATTGCCCTCTCACTCATACTTGTGTGTAGAGCCAGCTATTGATTTTTATGTGTGACTTGTGCTAGAGCTAATATGACAATGGTTGATATACCAGTCATGCTCGCACATCGTTTTTAAAAGGATTTTTGAGAAAAACAAAAAGGGTGCTCGATGCCTCGGGTGATGCTGTGTATTCCGTTCGAGAGCTTGCACTAGATTTTTGGGAATCGTGCTGAAGACTTCGAGTATTGTTGTGTGTCTTGCTCTGACTATGCTCGCATGTAATTTCCTAGTAAAACTGTGCTCGATACCTCAGGTATGTTGTGTGCTCTTACGCCGAGTTGCTCGCATGAGGTTTTTATGATTATGTTGTGTGTTGAGTAAAATCGTGCTTGAGCCGTCGTGTATTGTTATGTGTCTTGCATTGACCTGCTGGCACGTGGTTTATGGATGTGATGTAATGAGTACAAAACTGTGCTGGAGCCATCGTGTACTGCTGTGTGTCTTGTATAGACCTGCTTGCACGAGATTTTGAGACAATGGAAATGAGTGATAAGGATCCACGAGAGCACGATGTACCGTGAGCATTAGCCATAGAGTACGATGTGCCGTGATTTCAGTATGAGCTGAAGGGATAGTTGATCCACCTCCCCAAGCATGGGATTCCCGCACACTTGATCAGTGCTTACCTGGAATCCTACTACCATAAGTCTTATATTTATCTGAGTGATATGACATTGTCACTAATGTGTGTGGTGACATATGTTTCCCTTGCTGTGTGTCTGAGGATATGATAACCCATAAATATGTCTCATGTATACTGATTTGCTGAGTGCAAAGTGATTTCTAAATGTGTACTCTATGATTTTAAAGATGAGCTGTGTGAAAAAAGTATGCTGTGTGAATATACATATACCCATCTAGCGAATTAATGATTTCGCATCGATGGAAGTTATTTTAAAGAATGCATATGTTTTATAAGGAAAATGAATATTTATATTTTCAGCATGTAGATAATGTAGTTATCTACCTGTTTTCATATTTTCCTTACTGAGCGTGTTAGCTCACCCCCTTATTTCTCCTTCACAAATTCTACGCAGTAGTGAGTACATTGTAGTCTTTCCTGCTATCGTGCTGCTTCAGTCATCCAGCAGTATAGAGGTATACATTTGAGATGAAAATTTTTGTATCCTGTGAATGAATGCACGGTAAAGTTGGCTTTTGTATTTTGGGGGATATATATAATAGAAACTGATGTAAATGCTTCCGCACATATATATATAAGTCCAGTTTTTATTCTATTTCATTTGGATGAATTTATTTAATTATGATGGATGAGATATGGATTGGATGTTGACTCACAGCCCAACTGTTGAAGTAAGGTAAAAGTCACAGACAAAGAGACAGAAAGGGTCGTGACATAACCTGATGCCTGACCCTTAAGATCGGTTGGGTGGACTTCCACTAGTGCTCAACCTCCTCTTTCAACATAAAGACCACAAATGCAACCTTTTCTGTTATTGTCACGACCTCATTTCATCTCAAAACACTGTAACTTTTTCGGTTTTTTCTTACCTTTTTCCCCTCGTGACAATTTTACCACTAACAGTTGGGCTATGATTTGGTATTATTACATCATCATTACTTATCTTATCATCCATTTCTATGCCATCCATACATGTCAATGTGAACTATTGATTGACTGTAAATAATTTCATCTCATAACTGAGCTCACATACGTTTTACATACATTTACATCCCCGATATTACATCTGTATACATCACTGTACTATTATATGTTTAGATACAAAACTATACGAATGTGTATACCTTTCGCTCGATGGGAATGCAGCGAATATCGGAACACAAGTTCTCAGCTGCTCACTAGCTACTGTAAATGCTCTGTAGAGAGGTGAAAAATGAAAGGGTGAGCTCACTAGCTTAGTAAGGCACTCAGGCAAGTAAGTAGATAACTACACTATCTACATATTTATAATGCCATGCCTTGAAATACTCTTTTCTTTGTTTCACAGTTAAAGCGTGAACGTTATTGTAAAACGTATGCAGTGTATATATTTACTCGTATATACTGAAATCATGTTATGCTCATAAATATAGGCATTTCATGCAAAACATTGCATTTTATATAATCTCATATAATGCATATAAAACATATCATGCCATTTCATTTCAATCATATAAAATATGACATTTCATCATTTAAAAACACATCTATCAGGTCTCAACCCATCCCTCGGGTTTACCCTGATTCAAAAACATTTACGTTTATGTAAAACCATAAAAATCATTTATCGGGGCTTGACCCATCCCTAGGGTGTACCCTAGATCATATAAAATTATGTGATATAATCATGTGAGACTGGACGATTACTATGATAATATTTAGGACTATGACCATATCTAATATTGTGATCCTAGGCTACACAGTACCTAGTGTGTAGGGCATCACTGCTGCAACGGGAGGTGGGTCAAATCCTACCTGCCAGCACACAACTCCGAATATCCCTCTCAACTCCACATGGTATAGCGTACTCCGTGAATCATACACAGTACAACGTACTCTATGGATCCGATCTCAAGTCGATAGTCAATGACACGTCTCAAAATGCACGTGCGAGCATCTCATCAGTGTGACACAAAGTCTACACGAAGCTTTCAGCACGGCCTTAAACATGTCATGTATATCACATCAAAATACAGAGCGCGTCTCGAGTGCGACGCTCAATCGACACCCCGCTCAAACACTATTTTATGCACATTTCATATAAAATCTAGTGCAAGTAACACTCCAGCACTATGTCATGCATAAATCATATTTCAAATCGAGTACGAGCAATGCTCCAGTACTATGCCATGCATATAATGGGAAATCTAGTGCGAGTAACACTCCAGGATTAATTTATGTAGAAATCGTATAAAATCCAGTGCGAGCAGTGCTCCAGCATGATTTGTTTCACACAACTCGATAAATGACTCATTTCAAAGGGATTGTTTCGAATCATCAAAATCAGCACCATAATTGTGCTATTTTGCGTAAATCACGAAAACACTTGCCATTCTATCTATTCTTCTGCTAAACAGTAGTAAAAACACTCAAAAACATGTTTTCCATGCTTTATATGACTTTTTTTAATTTTTCTAATTTTACCCTTAATAGGGGTAAAATCATAATTTACCCATATCAGGTCTCTCTAAAGTTTATTATCTTTCTCTGACCCTCAGACTTTTAAGTGAATGTAAATACTGTTGAAAATACGTGTAGCTACCTCTAACTACTCGTAAAATTCTCTTACCTCGAATCACGTAGAGCGTGTCCACTTTTCTAACGCTGCTCGATCACGCAGTCCGTTTAGCTCCCAATATAATCTTCGGAGTTGTATATAATCGTTTATCACATTAATCACACTTTTTCAACTGTATTTCACTTTTAATACAGTCTATTTCACTTAATGGGCCCGTTTACTCTTATTGGGCCCAATTGCATCTTAATGTGCCTTACTCAGTCTTAAACCTATTTCACTTTACTATTCATTTCATCTGGGCCTATTCGCTTGTTGGGCTCACTAACACTTATTGAGCTTTTTCGGTCCCATTAACTCTTATTGGGCCGAAACCACCAAGGCTTGGCCCATTATGCCTCTCAACCATGGCGTGGTGGCCGAGAGCCATGCGCGCCACCATGGCCGAGAGCCATCCCAACCACGCCATCTTGCTTCATTTAGGTTAGCCATTCACTTAGGTATTTTATCAAACACTTACTATGCATACCTTAAGTCTTTAGTTTTTGTTCATTTAGGTATTTTATCAAACACCTTACATGCCAACCTTAATTCACCAACCAATTGAACAAATTGATTAAATCTAACCATGCCATCATCATCCATGCATCTTAATTAGTCCATAGATGCATTTAAATCACATGGGTATTCATCAAAACATAAATACCCATTTTCAGCCACTTGGTGTTCATGATGATTTTGTGTGTTTTGATCCATAAAACATATACCAATCATCTTAGAATAATTCCTAGTTTAACATACTATAAGTTGGATGCTTGAAAACTCACCTAGCTTATACTTCTCTTCTTTGTCGAAACTTGTGGGATTTCTTGGGTGGTTGAAATCAGCTTTTTAGTTGTTGGTTTTAGGTTATGTTAATCTACTCATCATGGGTAACAACTTCCATGAAGACAACTTTTTCCAATTTGGTTTGTAGAATGATGAATTCTAGAGAGAGAAAGCTTAACTAGTTATGTTTCCATGGTGTTTCCTTGTTGTCGAGAGCTGGAGGGAGAAGAAGGCTTGTCTTGGCTGATTTTTCACTTAACAATTTCATCCATTTAGTCTTACATTTCAGCCCACCATTTGGGCTTGGCATTGGTTTTGGGCTTAAGTTTTAGGCTTAAACATTTAACTAATGGGCCTAGTTTTGGGCTTCGGTTTAGGCTTTTCTTTTGGGTTGGATTTTTCCTAGGTAATTGGGCCTACAATTTACCTCATTTTAGGCCCATCAACTGGCCCAAAAATTTGGCCGTTGGGCTTACAAAATTTGGCCCATGCTTAATCCACCATAATGGGCTTTAAAATTTTCATTTGTTGGCCAATCGATTTCTACCTATTTAATTTAATCCAGATTTCAATTAAATTAATTTTTCATACCTAAGAAGTTGAAGATCGAGCGTTTTAGCTAAAAATGTTTCTTCCCCACTTTTTAACCTTGGTTAGGTTAAATTTTAACTATGGTTAATTCTTTAAGGTCAAAGTCAACATTTCTTAACTAACCTTAACTTTTCTTGACCATTGACCACGTTTGACTTTTTCTAAAAAATCAAAAAGTGTCAATTCTCATGGTTAACACTCTCATCTTTGCATTTTGGTCATTTTCGGGAAGTGAAATAGCTAAAAACACCTCGAACGGTCCATTTCGAGCTCGTTTAGCCCCTTTTTGGCGTTTCCACTACTTCAATGTATTTAGGACCAAACCAAACCGACTTTCCTTCATGAACCATTTATATTTTGATGTTTGAAATTCTTATCTTCAGTCAGAATGATTTGAATCCCTTCAGTTTAGCCTGTGGCCATTTCTACCATTATTTGTCCTTTATATGCATTCGTAAACATTTTTTACTTGATTTGCACTTCTATGTCAGTAAATACTCTTCTTATGATTCAACTAACATAATCAAATGTTTACACGTAGGAATCATAAGGAATATGATACAAAAATATGGGTCTTACAATCTAGTGCATTTGAAGAACCCATACAATTTCTTTAACTCGTTAATCCAATTTTCTACGATCACTAGGTTCTTAATCCTTGCAAAAGATGGAGACTTAAATTTATGAAATTGCCTCAATCTATCTAGTTCACAATCATACCTCATCTCATCACAACTCTGTTGTGGGGTTATTGGAGTCGGTGATTGTGGCACAGGTGGGGTCATAGTAGGTGGAGAAGTAGAGGGCCCTTCTGTCGGTGGCATGGATGCTGTTTGATTAGGTGCAAGTGTATCAGGTGCGGTTGTCGAAGTAGTCGGTGTAGCTTGGCCAGCCATACCCTACATACTGTCAAATCTTGCCACCAATTGCTCGAACAATGACATCATCGTCTCCATGCCACACTCTATTCTTACGAAGCGGGCGTCAAAGCTCTCTGCTTGGTTTTGAGCAGTTCGCTCGGATGAGGAGCCATCTCGCCTCTCAAGCTTATCCCTATGGCCTCGAGATGATGTACCCTCTCGTCTGCTCGTATGGCTACGACGACTACCTGCCATAACTTATAGTTTTCCTCACATTCAATAGCAAAATTTTTCAGTCAAACGCAGCCAAGTATACTCAATGTATCTAAAAAATATACAGTAATGTTGGGAATATAAACTTTTCTACCTTTTTGGAACTTCTAATATCGACTCATATCAGGTCAACCTCGCTTTGATACCAATTTCTGTAATGACTCGATTTACGTACAATTTGGTTGGGTTACGAGTCGATGCTAGATCAGTATAATGAATTTTCTTATCATTTATATGTAAGAATAACATAAAATTAACATCCTCGATTAAAATCAGAAGAACATTTTTCAATTAATCGGAGTTATCATTCAATTACAAAATAACTATGTTTACCTCCCCAGATGTATTTCATAAACATTACTGTACTTACAAAATTTTAGATACAAAATAATGTCTACTCTGGGTATACCTTTCGCGCAGAAGAAAACTCCGTAGTATGGCTGCACAAAAGGCAGATTCGACTACTGAAGAGACTCTGTGGAAGAAAGTAAAGGCTGAGCTCAACGTGCTCGGTAAGAAAAAAAAATGTGTCAAGTAGATAAGTACACTAACTATAAGTGCATTAAAGGATTATTGTGTAAAATATACAGTGCCATTAGCACGCAGTAATGACAAAGTCGAATATCAGAAACATGGTCAGTATCATTAGTGGAAAACAATATACTGAAATAATTTGGGTTCAAAGCTTTATTCAATAGGATATAAAAATTGTCATGCAATTCAACAAAACATACAATCAGTTCAGTAAATCAAATAGATAAGATAAGATAGATATGCTAAGGGCAGTATGATAAAAGGCCAATGTCGGTGACTCCGAGCATCACTGATCAGGTGTTTTGGGAAGTCAATCGCTGAGGGAATGGTCAGCTACCCAGTCGGCTCACAGTACAGTATATCCGAAGATAAAATACATGGTACAACGTACTCTCATGCGTATTGCACGGTACATCGTACTCCATAGACCATAGTAACAGTAGCAGTACAGCAGACAGTAACAGTGTAGCATGATTTAACTAAGCCTATTGTCACCAGTAAGTACGAACCAGGTGGTGCAACACATAGTCAGCATGTAGCTTAAGCACATTTATCCAGTACAGATTAATAAGCAGCTCATTTTCATTTAAATAGTTCTAAACACAGTTCAGTACATAAAACAATTTAAGAAAGGAGCGGACTCATCATTTTTCGATTAAAAATATCAATATGTTGTATGTGGCAATTAAAAACTAGATGTTTAAATTTAAAACAATAAATTAGATTCTACGACATCTATGTAAATAAATTAAATTTTATCGGGTAAGGTTAGGCCATTTAACTAAAGAATAAACTAAACATCACTCTAAATTTACTATTGTATTTGTTTCCCTTTTCTTTTCTTTTTCGACTGTCTTATTCCTGTTGGTTGCGTCTTGCTTCATTTCACTTTGTTTTCAAGCCAAATGATAGCCCCAATACCCATAATCACGTTCCCCTCAGCTGCTGTTTCTTGTACTACTTATTTTCTTCTCTTGTTTCTATCCCTCACACTCACACTCTCGGCATTTAGCTTGTAATTCGTTTCCTATCCTTTATCTCATGAAAATCTTCTAAAGCAAAATGGGGGAAACAAAGAACACTTCAAGCCTCACGTTTTCTAGCTCTATACTTCGGTTTTACTTTTTTTCTTTCACTCTCAATTTCTGCATTCTCTCCATTCTCCTCTCGACTTTTCTTCAATTCATGCAGCCTTACATTTCCTTCTTTTCTGTTTTCGTTTACTACCTCACTAGCTCTCTCCCCTGATCAGTTTTCTTCCTATTTCCAGCAACCATCAAACAATTCTTTAGTCCTTTATATTTTCGTTTTCCTGCCATCTTATACATGTTTTGCTCAGCTCTCAACTGTTGCTGAAGATTTCAGCAGCTAACGTGAGGGGATTTGGAGTTTTCAATATGTCTTCATCACCCCCTGCATTCGGTCAGGCATTAGTTCTATCTACTTCTCCTGCTTTGTTTTTCTTTTAATCAACTTTTCCCCGTTAGACAGCGGCTTCACGTCTTCACTGTTTCTCTTCATTATTCGTGTTTCCAGGTTCTCAATTGTCCCTTTCCATTGCGAGTCAGTCTCTCAGTTCTGCTCACTAACTCCCTCTCACGCCATTTCAAACCACCATACTTCATGCTAGCCTTTCGTGTTTCGAGGGCATTTCAACTACTCCTATCTTCTCCTTGCATTTTCCTATTTTTGGTCAGACCTTCTCATGCCACTTTCCTCTCATTTTTGATTTTTCCCAAGCTTCGGCACTCCTCTTTCTCTTTCGATTTGCTTCAACTAAATCGTTTAATTTTTTTCTCTTTTTTTTCCTACTCCCACTACCATCTTCTCAATTCTGACTTCCTTTCCTACGGTAAACCACCATTCATATTATATATATAGATATTTCTTAGCTTCCTGCTCCACTGCTCTCCGTCCCATCATTTCGGTCTGCTCCACTTCATTTATCATTTCTTTACTATTTCTTTCTACCGAGTGGGCTTCTGCTCCTTTTTATTTATGTTTATTATATATATATATTCTTTACTTTCTCATGTTTCCTTTCTTCCAACGAAATCATCATCTTTATTCTTTATTTTTATTTTTATTGTGCATGATAAAAGAATAATAAAAGTATGCCACGTGGCGCATGAAGAATGCACCACGTGGCGCATGAAGAAAACATATGAGAAATGATACAAGCCCTTAGTAAGATAAAAAGCGTAAAAATGTAATTAATGATAGAGTAAATCCCTATAAATAGGGGCCATGTACGATTCGCTAATCTAATTCTAAATTTTCCTACTAAAACTCTGCCCAATTCTCTGGCTGACTTAAGCATCGGAGTGCCAATGCAGGGGACAACCCCTGCGTCTCTCTGATCATTTTTTTCTTGCACAATCTTTAGTGGCACATAGCACAAAGATCGAGGTAAAGACATCAACAATTTGTCACTATTGTAATCGAGCAATAACAATTGGTGCCGTCTGTGGGAACTGAAAGAAAAACTGTGGTATGGACACGTTCAGGAGGGACGAGAACCGATGGATAATACAAAAAACTTAAAATTTGAGGCTAAAATGACATTTTTTGGATGAAATCTTGTACAAGCCACCTTTAGCTATTTTCCATCGCGTAGATCTCGAAACATTATGCAGATTCAAAAAAAATCACCCCAATTGGACCACTGAGCACAAAGTTATGGCCTTTCAAAGTTTCGAGCACAAGGGGAGCGAGGTGAGCAAGGGTATTGCCGCGAGAGTCTATGACTGCCGTGAGGGTCCAAGCCTGCCGCGAGGGTATTACGGAGAGAGTCTGTGACTGTCGCGAGGGGCCAAGCCTGCCGCGAGGGAATTACCGCGAGAGTCTGTGACTGCCGCGAGGGTCCAAGCCTGCCGCGAGAGTCTGTGATTGCTGCGAGGGTCAAGTTGCCGCGAGAGTTTATGACTGCCACAAGGGTCCAAGCCTACCTCGAGGGTATTGCCGCGAGAGTCTGTGACTACTGCAAGGGTCCAAGCCTGCCTCGAGGGCGAGGGTCCAAGCCTGTCGCGAGGGAATTGTTACGAGAGTCTGTGGTTGCCACGAGGGAATTGTCGCGAGAGTATGTGATTGCAGCGAGGGTCCAGCTTTCAGCAAGGGTATTACGGCAAGAGTTTGTGACTATCGCGAGGGTCCAAGCCTGCCTCGAGGGAATTGTCACGAGAGTCTATGACTACCATGAGGAAATTACCTTTAGAGTCTGTGACTGCCGCTAGGGTCTGAGCCTACCTCGAGAGTCTGTGACTGTCGCGAGGGTCAAGTTATCTCGAGAGTCTATGACTGCCACGAGGGTCCAAGCTTGCTGCGAGGGTATTGCCGCGAGAGTTTGTGACTGCCGCGAGGGTCTAAGCCTGCCTCGAGGGCGAGGGTCCAAGCCTGTTATGAGGGAATTACCGCGAGAGTCTGTGACTGCCGCGAGGGTCCAAGCCTGTCGCGAGGGAATTGTCGCGAGAGTCTGTGACTGCCGCGAGGGTTCGAGCCTACCACGAGAGTCTATGACTGCCTCGAGAGTCAAGCTGCCGTGAGAGTCAAATTTCGTGAGGGACCAAGACTGACGCGAGGATCTACTGTTACGGGGGACGAAGGTTGCCGCGAGGGTCCAAACTGCTGTAAGGGTCCAATGTCTGTCGTGCGGGTCTATCTATGCCGTGAGACCTAATCTTTACCGCGAGTGACGCGAGAAGTGTAAGTGTTGTCGTGGATGCTGTGAGACCTAGCTTTGCCGCAAGTGCAGCAAGCTATAGTTATGTCACGAGTGCTATGAAGGGAAAGAGTGCCGCGAGAGAAAAAGGACGTCGCGAGAGTGCAATGTTAATGCCGCGAAAGTGAAGTTGTCGGGAGGTGCGCGAGACCCAAGCACGGGAGGTACGCGAGACCTAAACGTGGGAGGTGCACGAGACCCTGCCGCGTGAGGTGCCTGATAGCCTCTTGACACATCCGCAAGAGACCTGTTACATGAGGTTGCGGTAAACCTGAGACGGCAGGCCGCAGAAGACCCTATGCACAGAACTGCAGTAATTTGGAGATGCCAAAGTACTAGAAACCTTGATGATCCGACTATGTTAGATTCTGGATATTTGGGCGCGAAAGATCCTTGGCCCCAGAACACAAATGGCCCGTCAAACAATGGAATCAAAGATGTGGGAATGACAAGGTCTCATGTTAGGAGAGACTCGAAAATAGATCCAACACGGAACCTTGAAACTGGAATAACAAACTTTCAACCTCAAACTTGTCCAAACCGAACTCAGGGTAACGGGAGAGAAGCTATGGACTGCGACCAAGCTGATTCATATGATGCTAAGAAAGTGCAAAACAGACTTGCATCTAAGGCACAAGTTGCAACAGACATGAAAAGAATGATAGAACGAATCTTAGAAGAGAAAAGGTTGGTTCCAGTCAAAGAAAACCAGAGGAGGAGAATCTCATTCAGTACAATGATCATGAGAAAACTGCTGTACCCAAATTTCAAGATGCCACAGATGACGGCGTATACGGGAAAGACTGACCCTTATGACCACATTCAGAATTATGAGTCATTGATGCTATTACATGGATGGGAGGATGTGATTATGTGTAGAGCATTCCCCTTATCTTTAACTGATCACACACTAAAGTGGTTTAATAGTTTGTCGGAAGGGTCTATTCCGTCTTTCAATCAATTAAGAAGCGAATTCCTGAAGGCCTTTATGATAAAAAACCAGAAAAGGAAGGAGGCCACCTATTTGCTTACCTTAAGGCAAAGGAGCAAGGAATCAAACAAGAGCTATGTGGATCGGTTCCGTAATGCTACTCTTGAAGTACATGATCTACAAGCTGGAGTAGCTGTGACAGCTATGCTATGAGGGACAAGGTCTGAAAAGTTACAAGAGCCGCTATCTTTAGATCAACCGACGACGATCTTGGACTTGTTCTCTAGAGCAGATAAGTATATCACTCAAGAAGAAGTGATGAAAAGGATACCGATGTTGAACTACATATAAGGAAATTCAAAGAAAAGAAACCCTTACCATCGTCGGGCTACCTAAGCCATCTCTAATGCCTTGAAAGAAGATGAAAAGTTCACAAGGCAAGAGGATAGAAAAAACGCGGAATACCAACCACTTGCGACTACACTGGTAGTGAGACTTCATTTCATTTAATGTTATTTCTTGTTATTCAACTATGGGTTGAAATTTAATTTGTTGAACTATAATTTATGCCATATTGATATTTTATTGGCTGTTGAGGTTCCACATAATTGATAGATGATTGATCGCACCAGCTACACATGTGTAAGGGCTTGAAGCGAAAAATGCGCGAGGTAAGCCACGAAGACAATGTGCAAGGGCTTGAAGCAAAAAATACGCGAGGTAAGCCACACACTTAAACAAACAAAGGGCTTGAAGCGAAAAGTGCACGATGTAAGCCATGAAGAAAAAGTGCGAGAGCTTGAAGCGAAAAGTGCACGATGTAAGCTAAGCACCCAAAACAAAAGGCTTGAAGCGAAAAATGCGCGAGGTAAGCCACGAAAAAATGTGCAAGAGCTTGAAACGAAAAGTGCACGATGTAAGCTAAGCACCCAAAACAAAAGGCTTGAAGCGAAAAGTGCGTGATGTAAGCTAAGCACCCAAAACAAAAGGCTTGAAGCCAAAAGTGCACGATGTAAGCCAAGAAGAAAAAGTATGAGAGCTTGAAGCGAAAAGTGCATGATGTAAGCTAAGCACCAAAACAAAAGGCTTGAAGCGAAAAATGCGCGAGGTAAGCCACAAAGAAATGTGCAAGAGCTTAAAGCGAAAAGTGCGCGATGTAAGCTAAGCACCCAAAACAAAAGGCTTGAAGTGAAAAGTGTGCGATGTAAGCCATGAAGAAAAAAAGTGCAAGAGCTTGAAGCAAAAAGTGCGCGATGTAAGCTAAGAAGAAAAAATGCGAGAGCTTGAAGAGAAAAGTGCGCGATGTAAGCTAAGCACCCAAAACAAAAGGCTTGAAGCGAAAAGTGCGCGATGTAAGCCGAGAAGAAAAAGTGTGAGAGCTTGAAGCGAAAAGTGCGCGGTGTAAGTCAAGAAGAAAAAGTGCGAGAGCTTGAAGAGAAAAGTGCGCGATGTAAGCTAAGCACCCAAAACAAAAGGCTTGAAGCGAAAAGTGCGCGATGTAAGCCAAGAAAAAAAATGCGAGAGCTTGAAGAGAAAAGTGCGCAATGTAAGCTAAGCGCCCAAAACAAAAGGCTTGAAGCGAAAAGTGCGTGATATAAGCCAAGAATAAAAAGTGTGAGAGCTTGAAGCGAAAAGTGCGCGATGTAAGCTAAGCACTCAAACAAGGGCTTGAAGCGAAAAATGCGCGAGGTAAGCCACGAAGAAATGTGCAAGGGCTTGAAACGAAAAATGCGCGAGGTAAGCCACGAAGAAATGTGCAAGGACTTGAAGCGAAAAATGGGTGAAGTAAGCCACGCACCCAAGAATAAGGCTTGAAACGAAAAATGCGCGAGGTAAGCAAAAAAGAAAATGAGCAAAGGCTTAAAGTGAAAAATACGCGAGGTAAGCCTCGCACCCAGGCAAAGGGCTTGAAGCGAAAAATGCGCGAGGCAAGCAACGCACTCAAACAAGAGCTTGAGAATTAGATGGCTAGAGAATTTGACTTCAGAATCTAATGTAAGGACTTGACCTAAGGCTACAATGAGAACATATGTACTCTTTCGCAAGGTTATACCTAGCGAAAGAGTGGGGAGCAATTGTTGTGCATGATAAACGAATATAAAAGTACGCCACATGGCGCACGAAGAATGCACCACGTGGTGCACGAAGAAAACATATGAGAAATGGTACAAGCCCTGAGTAAGATAAAAAGGGCAAAAATGTAATTAATGACAGAGTAAATCTCTATAAATAGGAGCCAGGTACGATTCGCTAACCTAATTCTGAACTTCTCTACTAAAACTCTGGCCAATTCTCTGGCTGATTTAAGCATCGGAGTGCCAACGTAGGGGACAACCCCTGCATCTCTCTGATCATTCTTTTTCTTGCAGAATCTTTAGTGGTACGTGGAACAAAGATCGAGGCAAAGACTTCAGCAATTTGTCATAGTTATAATCAAGCAACAACAATTTCATTTCCCACCAAAATATCACCATTTCACTTCCATCATTATTTCAACCCATCTCCATCATTTTCATTCATCCATCATTTCATCCATAATATATATTATATATATATATATATATATTATAAATGAAATGATGGATGAATGAAAATGATGGAGATAGATTGAAATATATATATATATATATATATATATATATATATATATATATTTGAGGGCTTGGGATTGGTTTCCGGATTGGCTTCCAAAGGAAGCCAACCCGTGGACTTTTGTTCACTTTATATATATATATATATATATATATATATATATATATATATATATATATATATATATAATAATTCATTAGGTATAAATTGTTTATTGTTTCTACTTATTTAAGATAGAGAAATATTTATACATTAATCTTGTTCATAACAATTATTTTTATTCATCATAATTATTCATTCTTCAAGTTAAAATATTTAAATTAATTAAATTCACTTAAATCTCTCATGTTAAAAATATAAAGTTTGATTAATCATTCACCAATAAACAACATTTTCAATTTTATTTGTTTTCTTCGCTATTTATAATTAAAATCAAATACAAAAAAATTTCGTGGAGTTTACAGCTCCATCTTTAACTAATACCTTGTTATAGTAAATCTTCTCTTGTATGTATTTGATCGCACGAGCATAATCTACAATAACAAATCTCTTGAACCGAATCATCATTTTAGTATCATGCTTGATGATATTTCTCGAACCATAATTTTAATACCACTTGTTTGGATTTTTCCAAGAGAAACATATTCTAAATCGAGATTTTAATTATTTTTATTCATCATAATTATTCATTCTTCAAGTTAAAATATTTTAATTAATTAAATTCACTTAAATATCTCATGTTAAAAACATAAAGTTTGATTAATCATTCACCAATAAACAACATTTTCAATTTTATTTGTTTTCTTCGCTATTTATAATTAAAATCGAATATAAGAAAATTTCACGGGGTTTACAGCTCTAGCTTTAACTAATACCTTGTTGCAGTAAATCTTCTTTTGTATGTATTTGATCGCACAAGCATAATCTACAATAACAAATCTCTTGAACCGAATCATCATTTTAGTATCATGCTTCATGATATTTCTCGAACCATAATTTTGATACCACTTGTTTGGATTTTTCCAACAGAAACATATTCTAAATCGAGATGAGATCAATGTGGAATTAAATCACACATAAGAAATAAGATTTAATGTGGTTCAATCCGAGTGCTTACATCTACGAACAAAAAAGAAAAATCAACTAAAAATCACATATATTACAAAGAGTACAAAAACACCCCAAAATAATAAGCTAAGCCCCAAAATAAACTTAGTTTCCTTGCTTCCTAATATTAGCTTAGTGTTTTCTCCAACTCTTCATCAAATCCTTATAAACCCTTGTCATGTGAAAATCATATAGTGATTACATCTATCTCTATCTCTCTAATTCCAAAGGTCACTCTATATTTATAGAGTCTGAATACTTTGTCACCTAATCACTCATTAAGTATATTTAATGATACATTTATTAAATATACTCATTAATATAAAATTTGAGTCAATGCCTAATAATTGAAAGATCATGGAGTAGTTGACTTCACACAAAAGCTCGAATTCCTACATTGATGATCATTTGATGAGATCATGAGAAAGATTATGCCTTAAATTTTGTGTACTTATGGATTGTGTTTTAGATCTCAACCTCAATTCTCTTTCTAACAACCACCTGAACTAAATTTAGGCGGCAGTGACAATCGATAAGTTATAAATTTTATAATTTCAAGTCCATGAATTTGTACAAGAAATCGGTCTATCTTTTGAGCTCAGCAAATTTTAATGCTCAGCGCTAGGTTAGACTTAGATCTTAATCACATATATATTTTGGTTAAAAATCTCATATTTTTAGTCGCATGGTTCAATGATGAAAATTGATTATGCTTTGATAGAGTTACCGATTCTTGTCAATTGGTCTAAAAACTGGAAGGCAAACTGAAAAAAGGTGCTTGACTGTAATGTCCCGGTCTTACTAGGGAAGCTTAAAAGCGGGCAATTTTTTTCCTAACTCCTTTGATTTGTGTGTGTATAGTATAAGTAACCTATAATGTACTTCACTTCACAAAATGACAACAATGCCTATTTTCTTACAAATTTTACCCACTTGGGTCACTAATAGCAACGGTTATACACATACGCACCCACCCCAATATGTAATAAAGGCCACCATTCAAAGTTGTTTGATGATCTTTATGCTTTACCATTATCAATATCATTACCTAACAAATTAAGATCCGATAATTAATACCATATACATGTAATGACTGAAGTCACCTTATGATTTCATTATCAAACCATTTAGCCGCTAGAAAATTACATTCCACAAAACTATCCAACCGAACCCAATTTCTCATCCCAAATGAACATAAATAACCTCAACATGTACCTCAAGCTATTCATACATATATACATGTGGGTCATTTCAAGGGATCACATTTGCAACTTCAATATGCAGTACACAATTATACTTGTACGAACTTGTCAAAACCAAAACCCTTAATCAACTCAACATCACCTTACAAACATGTAAACATATACATCAATCCAAAGTCTATTATACATAAGTCATAACTGCATATCAACTTCCATTAAGATACCAATACATACCACAAGTGATTAGGTCGAATTCAACCATTACCGCGATGGCCTTTCATGACCTCAAAAGCAAACAACAAGCTGACACACATATATGTACATCCATATATCTTCGAAAGCAAGTTATTCACAACCATAGACTCAGTTTTCATCCCATATACATAAATTAGGTACACTGTGCAAATAATACAGTGTTATCATACACAACCATAATCCAAAAGATATACCTTAGCTAGGTATCAAAAAGTGCCTTCCGAAGCAAAATCAAATTCGTACTTCCAACGAATCACATCGGAGCCTTATCTGTTGGGAGGGGAGAGTAAGGGGTGAACTTTCAACTCAGTAAAGGATAATTAAGTGGGCATTTTCAAATCATGAATCAAACTCTATTAAACTAAAGCATGCTAAGAGTACAAAGATCCCAATTAACCAAAGTATGCATTCATACTAGTTCAAATCAAAACCATGGCATACTAACATAGGTTTACCCAAATACATATATGTAAAAAATCCATACCATGTTTAACACATAAAATCATGCATAGTAAGGATTAAACATGGTTTCATTTAAAATGGTAAACCCAACAAATCCAGAAGAGTGAGAATTGGCAAATCATGCTATTAATGTAACAAGAGCAGTTCATAAATATGCACTGTAGTTATCAGTGCAACAAACTTCCAACAGGCCACTATCTATGATCATAGACTACAAAATGGATTCCTTTGATAAGACAGAACCAGTACCTATCCATGCATTTCAAAATAGTCCAGAATGTTCCTTTCAAGACAAACGGAACATACGCTCTAACAGTACAGTAACTACCTATAAGTCTCACAATTCAGTTAACAGACTAGTGTAAAGTACCAGAGCCCACAATTCAAACCCTAGTGCAGATAAACATTATCAACTACCTATTTTCCAAGTTTCGAACTTAAATTCCTATTTAAATCATTTTTAATTGACATGCATTTTAAAACAAACTTATTTAGAATCGTGCAGTCAAAACTTATACAAAACCACCATTTAAAGACATAATAAACATCAAAACCTAAATATTAGGAAAATACGCATCAAAACTGAGAGCTCATACAAATCAAATCTCAAGGTATGTATTCCAATGCACAAACGTTGTTACCAAAACATATTTTCAAAACATGCTAATTAAGTTAAGATTTTAGAAACATTAGGCATGTAAACAATCACTTAATTATTCCACTTACTATACTCCAAATCTAGGAAATCTGATTGCCTTTAAGCTTAGCTCAAATATGCTCTAAGCTTTATCGCCCTGAGGATCCACTACATACACATTGAAACCAAAATCACACACCATCATTCATGTCATATGCATAATGTAAAACAATTGCATGAGTTTCCAAGGTGGTTCATTTAAAGATCATTCAAACGTGCCAAAGATGGAATTGTGCCATTTAAGTGAAACTAGACCTCGTGCACACCAATCAAAGCATTGATAGAGCATCTAGCTAAATGGTATTTATCAAATTCCAATATTTATTGTTTTAAACTCCTAAGGCCTATGTATCACGAGTAATGTGAGATCTCATTCCAAAATCAAAACAGTTCCTACATATTATGCAAATTGAAATAAGACTTAATGTGTGTGCATAAATTCTATACTTTAAGACACCATTCACCTCATAATGTAGTTTTAAGGCCTCAAGTTATCATTTCACAATTTCTAATGCAACCCAAAATATGCCAATTGTGCACCTTTACATTATAACGATATCGAAGCCTACAAGTCCTCCTACACACCAATAAGCAGCCAATTAAATCCAAATACAGAACGAATTTTACAAGTGTTGAGGATAAAAATATTTAGTATACTTGGATCAATAAAAAATAACCACGTGGCATAAGAAAAATCAAAAATTTTATTCATTAAATACATATTTTAAAAAAGACAAAAAAGGACTTTTAGTCCAGGGATGTGTACGTAATTACAGGCAGAATAAATCCCTATAAATAGGGAACAAGTATGACTAAAAAACCTAAGTCTCTATTTACTCTACAAAAAACTCTGCTGAAATTCCGTTTTGACTTAAGCATCGGAGTGCTTACGCAGGGAATAATCTCTACGTCCCTCTGATCATTGATTTTCTTGCAAAGAATTCGACTACATGTGGCACAAAGATCGAAGCAAAGACGTCAACAACATGTCATTATTTTGTTGGGTAACAATTGGCGCCGTCTGTGGGAATCGAAAGAAAAGTTTTTAACTCTACAGTAATGGTGAGAATCCGATCAACAACAATAAGAAGTGAGGAGAATGAAGATTCAGTAAGTTCTCCAATTGATAACACGGGTGATAGACACCAAGGAGAAATAGGGTCTAGCATGATGACAATTGTCGTAGCTGAATTTGAGGCTATGAAGAAACAAGGAGAGGAAACCGTCCAGGCCTTGGGCGCTATGGTGAACTTGTTTAAAGGCACCTTCCCGCAAGTGAATTTGCCAGCTACTGTACGAAATTTGGTAGGAGAAGGAAGTGTTGCACAAGAGTCTCACGGCATGCCCGCAGCTGATCCTCACAGCATGGCGGTACAACATCCTAACGGCATGGCCGCAGCTGACCCTCACGGCATGGCCGCACAGCATCCTCACGGCATGCCCCTAGCTGGCCCTCACGGCATGCCCGCTGCTGATCCTCATGGTATGGTCGCACAGTATCCTCACGACATGCTCGTAGCTGACCCTCACGACATGGCCGTAGTTGACCCTCACGACATACTCGCTGCTGATCCTCACGGCATGGCTGCACAACATCCTCACAGCATGGCTGCACAACATCCTCACGGCATGCTTGCAGCTGACCCTCATGACATTGTAAGACCCGAATTTAATTAAAATACAAAATGAATGAGTATTCGTGAAGGGAAGTCGGGTTAAATTAATCCCGAACACGTGTAAGGGCAAAATGGTCAAAAGATCGAAAGTCGGTATAATTTCGATAAGGAAATTTAATTAAAAAAAATAATGGATTGAGAAATCTTGGTCAATAAAGGTGAAATAAATTTATTCCGGGTTAAATTGATCAAGATATCAATTTATGAAAATTAATCGGGATTTTTAGTTTGGAAAAATAATTTTAAAAAATAATAAAAAATTATACCGGGAAGCCGAAATAATACCGAGAAATTAATTTATAGACTAAATGAATAAAATATAATTTTTTAAAGACATTTTGAATATTTTAGACTAATTTAATCAACTAAATAATATTAAAATAAATAAAACAAAAAAAAAGAAGAAGAGAAGAATTGAAAAAAAAAAGGGTTAGAAAACGAAAATCGGGGAGAGAGAAAATGAAAACGGAAGCCGAAAACGGAAGTCGAAAACGGGGAGGGAGGCCGGACGACCACCGGCGACCGTTGAGCCCAGGCGAAGGTCGAAAAACGTAGAGCGACGCCCGGCGAGCAAGATGGTACCGGCGGTGCAGCCTACCGACGCCGGAATCCGGCGGATCGGGGGAGAGAAGCCGCGGGAGAAAGAGCTCCGATCGGCGGTGAACGGCGCCGATCTGGCCGACCCCACCCTCAGCCGAGGACTCCCCAGGCCCAGATGATGCGATTGGTGGTGGCCACGGCTGGCGAAACCGACGGACGGCGCATGAATCGACGAAAAAAGGGGGAACCACCGACGGCGAAGAAGAGAACAGCCGGACCGGCGACTTTTCGGCGGCCTTGGACGAAGCCGAGGCCAGATTCGAGGTGCGGACAACCTTGCGGAGCTACTGGCGGTGGAAACCGACGGAGAACCGGCCGGCAAGGTGGTGAACCGGCTGTGAACCGGCCAAACCGGAGTGAACCGGCGGTCTGAATCGGTCCGAACCGGACTGAACCGGTTCAGCCAAAAAGGGGGGAAAAAGGAGAAAAAAGGGAAAAAGAAAAAGAGAAAAAAATTGGAGAAAATTCTTGTGATGCAATTGAGCTTCGGGTAAGTCAATAGTGGTCGAAATTGACCCGATTTAAATTTCGGAGTATTTAATTTAATTAATTTTGGGCTGAAAACTTACCCGGAAAAATTATGGAATTATGTAGCTCGACGATTGGCATCCACCGAGAGCTCGAGATAGCTTCGATTTGCGGATTAGCATGGAATCTCGGGTAAGTGACCCTTATTTACGACAATTTATATCGTTATGTGTGTTTCAGATTTAAATTCCACATAAATTGTATTAAATTATGGAAATTTAGATAAATTGTCGTAAATAATCGATTTAGTTATTCAAGAATTAGAACGAGGCCTAATAAATTATTAGTGGGCCCAATGAGCCCAATAGGCCTCGATAAAGTAAAAATTAAGTGGAAAACGGGCTTAAGGTCGATTAAGGCCTATTAAGGTGCAATCGGGCCCAATAGGGGTAAATGGGCCCAACGATTTAAATTAAGCCCAGAAAATAAGAAATACAATTAAATTATATGTTATCTGACCTGAGGAACATTGATACGCAGTTCCGAGCATTTGATTGGGAGCTTATCGGACTGCGCGACGAGTTAACAGTGGAAAAGAAAAGGTCAGACTCGACAGGAAAATAAGGTAAGGAAATTCTGCGGACTGCTAGAGGTAACTTTACACAATTTTAAGTTCATATGCAGTCTTTAAAAATTACCTGAAGGGTCTAGAGGTCAAATAATAATTTTGGTGCCCCGAATGGGCAAATTACTAAAATACCCTTATTAAGGGTAAAATTTACAAATTTAGGAAAAATTGGGAGGAGCAAGAACAAGAGGGTTCTGCTCATTCTGGAGGTGTTTTGATGCATGCATTAGTAGGCTGGCTAACCTTGAAAGAAAATGCACAGCATTGCATACTTTCAACGTGAAATTGTTTTGAAAACTGTTTTGAGGAAACAGAGCCGCCTACGTGTTTTATTGACATGTGACGTGCTAGAGCTCAGCTCGCACGATATCTTCAATTTGTGTGATGCACGCATTAGTGCTGGAGCGAGAGCTCGCACTAGAGTTTTACATGCATAGGTGCTGGAGTCCAACTCGCACCAGATTCTTATATATATATGATTTTCGTGACAGGGTGCTAGAGTCTAACTCGCACCATATTTTTATATGATTTTGAGACAGGGTGTTAGAGCTTCGCTCGCACCAGATTTTTATACGATTTGCATACAGAGTGCTAGAGCTTAGCTCGCACTAGATTTACTTTATTTGATGAGAGTGCTGAGCATTGCTCGCACTGATTTTATGAGAACATGCGATGAGTCGTGCTTGGAGCATCGGGTAGACTGTGTGTCACCGATTAAATAGGCTCGCACGTGCGCTTTGAGACATGACATCAGGGGAAAAGGCCCTTAAGCAAGGATGACCCCGAATGAAACAAAACCTCTGTGGGAAGCAGGCCATTTGGGCTGGAGTACCTAGAGTGATATGGGTCCACGGAGTACGATGTACCGTGCAAGTAGCATGGAGTACGATGTACCGTGTTGTATCTTCGGATACGGCATCTTCGGATGCAGCATTTTCGGATGCATGGGATCGGATAAGACTGACGAGATGGCGTGACCCACCTCCCGGGCGGTTCCCGATCATGGTGAGAACCCGTACACTAGGATCCGTGTAGCTGAGGAACTCCCGAGGACACATATGGCCATAGTCCTGGTTATTTGCCTATATACAGACGTTGCCTAGTCTCGCATGTCGACGATTTTGATGAGATCAAACTGGGTTTTAAACTAAATTTGCATGATGGTATTTCCATGCTTTTTAAACCCATGTGTGAATGTAAATCGATTTTTATGGTTTTGTGTGAGTCAGGATCACCCGAAGGAGGGGTCGAGTCCTGACTTTATTGTGAAAATTTTAATTGAGAAAGAAATGATTTGAAATAATTGCATGTTGAATTTTCCGTGCAAATGTGTTTTACATAACATCATAACTCATATCATTTGTTTTAAAATGTGTGGAGAAAGGGTGGTTTATGCATGGCACTACGTTCATGTAGGTAGTATGGTTACCTACTTGTTCGTAGGGTTGCCTTACTGAGCTTGATGTGCTCACCCCTTTCATTTTCTCCCACAGATAATCTCCAGTTGAAGTTGAGGTGACTCAGTACTGCATTCCGGATATCTGCTGCTGCCCATCAACATAAGGTATATACACTTGTACATATTATATCTACATAAGCATAGCACAGTAACATGTTTGTAAGTGTCTCTAGGGGATGTATAAATATTGTAGACATATTATAAATGACTGGAGAAGAAATAAGTTAGATGGTAAATGTATGGTGGGACTGGCATTGACGCACAGCCCAATTTATTAGTGGAGTGTGGTCACGATCAGAGGACAGGTAAGCAATGAAAGAAAATAATAAAACGCGAAAAATTAACTCTGATTTTTGGGTAGTTTGGGTCGTGACAGGCATGGCCACATAACATCCTCACGGCATGCCCGCAGTTTACCCTAACGGCATGCCCGCACCGAATCCTCATGGCATGCCCGCAGCTGATCCTTACGGCATGACCGCACAGTGTAACGACCCATGACCCTTGAAAATCGGGGGATTTTTTTTTTGAACTTAATTTACCCACTTATTCTTTTATTCACTTAGGCTGTATTCCTGTTCAGTGTCAATCCCTACAAATATTCCATTTCATTTATTCTTATACAGGTTTCATCCCGTCACATTACATTTAATAGATGTCTATGCATACAAATATGTCTGGTAAAGGAATGTGATTGTATACCTTAGCTGTGTGTACGAAAAGTAGCCTAGGGTAGCTCTTTCCCACAGCCTACGTCGTGTACGCGGTAGGTAACGCCCACGGATCACTGCAAATAGTCTGAGAGGTAGAGGGGTAAGCTATCGGGAAAAAGCTCAGTAAGAAAAATGCATTTAAAACGGTCTTAGTGATTCAAATATGTAGAAACATAAATATATGTATAATGATTTCTTTCTAAAATTAATATAAAGGGCATTCAAAATTAAGGAAAATCGAAAACATCATGATTCAAAACGTAATTCTTTAAGTACATGAACTTAACAGAGATTACGTAAACTTTTCGTATAATCATAATTCCAAAACAGGAATATATGTCAAATCACATATTATAAAATCATATTCTGAAAACAGAGTTTAATTCAGATAGAGACTACATCGGCCCATATAATTATCATGCGGCAATAACCAAATCATCATTCGGCAAATAACCAAGTCATCCTCCGTAGAGGGAATTCAAAACCTATGGTCATGGTAAGGCTGTAGACGGGATCAAGGTCGTACAGCATTCAGAACCCGAAGGTGAAATTCAGAACCCGAAGGTAAATTCAGAACCCGAAGGTGAAATTCAGAACCCAAAGGTGAAATTCAGAACCCGAAGGTGAAATTCAGAACCCGAAGGTGAAATTCAAAACCGAAAGGTAAATTTAAAACCCGAAGGTGATATTCAGAACCCGAAGGTAAATTCAGACGCCACAATGGCGAAGTTCAGACGCCACACAGGCGAAGTTCAGACGCCACGAAGGTGAAGTTGACATGCGTTAGCATACAACATAAATGGCCTTTAGTCTCTAAACATACTATAGTTTTCATATATAAAAATATCGAAATAAGATCATCTTATTCAAAAGACAATTTTAGAGAGTATGCTCTTGTTCATAAATCAATTCAGAAATATGCAATTATTCGAAATACAACTTAGAAAACACGTTCTTATTCAGAAAACACAAGCAGAAAACATACTCAAAAATTATTGTTCAAATCTTTGTAAATTTTCTTTAATCATGGTTCAGAAAGTAAACTATTACCGTTTTAAATTATACCCCCTTACCTTGATCTATCGAAAATCTCGAATTCGAGTGGTGATGCCTCCTAGTACTCTCCCTTAAATTCTTCTATGATTCTGCTACACCGAAATTTGTATTCTTAGTATCCTATTTAACGAATTAACTACGATGCGTCAAAATCGTAACCTTGCTTACCTAGGGAAAATACACTCAAAATTATAAAATACGTACAATTATCTCTAAAACTTGTGCAAATTTATTACCTCGGTGTCTGTCCGTAATCCTTGATTACTTCGACTCAACGAATCGACGGGTCCTTCCTCGACCTATTGCCCTACCACTCTCTACAGTTTCAGTCACAATTTCTCCTGCTACGTCCTTTCCATCTCTCTTCATTTACCGAATGCCACTTTCACTTCATTCTCCCCCCCTTTTTTTTCACGTTCCCTTGGTTAAAACATCATCATCATCTTTTCTTTCACACTTCTCCTACTGCAGACTCCCTTGGGTTTGCTTCACTTACTCCTGACAGCCTATTCCTAACCCACATATATATAATATATATCTAAGTAAACCTTACAGAGACTTTTGCAAGAAACTCTCGGGTTCCCATTATTGCTAATTCTTCAGACTAGTTCTTCACATTTTCTCTTTTCTTGTTGCAGCTTCCATATGTAACATATATATATATATATTTTGCCCATTTTACCGTTCATCATTTTTATCAACCCCATATATTTCTTTTCACCCAAAGTCTATCGGTTTTCCTTGGTATGTATACACACACACACATATATATATATATTCTCTTATATATATATATATACACATACATACATGTATCTACATGTGTACATTAATCCCTTTATATGTATATATATATATATATATATATATATATATATATATAATCATATGAGTATTTTAGTATATCTTTGTACACATATTTATCCATCCATAAATCTTGAGGAATAAACACAATGTTGCATACATATATACATATGTATGTCTATGCACTCAATTTGAATTTCCATGTAGTATAGAATAATGTTAATCTAATACTTGTGCTTAATTTAGATTCACCCATAACCACATATCAGTCTTGATTTCCCACATTATTAATATAGACAATACCAAGTATTGTGGAAATTTACGATATTTACATTCTCCCCACCTTGAAAAATTTGGTCCCCAAATTTTGGAGTACCTTAGTCCTTAAACAGGTGTGGGTACTTCTCTCACATCAAGCTCTCCAACTCCCTCGTGGCCTTTTCCGAAGTGTGGTACTGCCATAAAATCTTAACCAAAAGAATCGTCCTAGACCTCAATACCTTTTCTATCCTGTCCAAGATCCGAATCAATTTCTCCATGTACGTCATACCCTCTTACCACCCTAATGGTTCATACTTTATTATAGGAGTCGGATCTGGATAATGCTTGCGAAGCATCGAAACATGGAAGACGTTATGAATACTCATTAATTCCGATGGTAACGCTAACCTATGCACCTAGTTTTCCTCTCGGTATAAGATCTCAAAAGGTCCGGTATAATGGGAAACTTAACTTTTCTTTCTTCCCAACCAATCGGTGGATGACACCTTCGAGTATGCAATAGTTTGTAGGTGTCATTCCGATACTTGAGTGTTATCTAATATTATGTGCAACTTTGCTAATTGACAATTTGTCCTTCTAGGAGCCCTTAACATCTTGGCACATGCTTTCAATTCCATATAGGCTTGGGTAATAATCTCACAGGCTTTTGGTTCTCTACCTTAACCTCCTGACCTATGAGACATTTAATCTCAATTTCAGTTATTTCTCTTATCGTACTTGATTGTCAATATACTTTCAAGAGATTTGGTAAATCTGTACCATTCTCCGGATTCAGAGTATATCTCTGTAGATGAGTCTCTGATGACATCAATTCTTTTAACTATAGATCATTTGGTATACAATTCTGTTTTTTAAATCTAAATAAATTATCAGTACCGATACTTAAGCTAGTTGCAGCACCCATTTGAGTTTGACCAACCACATCAATACTGTATTTATCATTACGCTGTGCCTATTTGATTCAATCAATTATGTCCAGTTTCATCTCTCAGGCTAATCACCATGTAATGGATGTCGGTATCAGGAAAATAACCACATCCAAGTCAAGGTTCTCTATATATTCTGATAACTCATGTCCTTGACCAATCTACATAGCGACATCCCGTAATCACTTCTGTAATTCATCTTTTCAGTTACAGTGATTTTATTATATCATCCTTACTGCTTCCTTAGTACATCACTTTTCTGTCACTCTCTTTACCTTTTCAATTTCTTAGTAACCTCAAAATATATTTTTCATATCATCACAATTGTGTCTTGCGCACTGCTTCCTCAAAATAACATCTAATGGAGCTAATTTAGTTCGATTGAGGATCTCAATACCTCATACGAGTTTCCTGGTTTTCCTCTGTTTCACATCTCTAGTTATCCAGATTATTCTTCTTCCCAAACTATAAATTTAATTTCATAATCATCCATAGACTTGTTACTTTATGTCTGATTGCAATCATTTCATCCATAATTGCCACTTTATTTCATTTTGAATGTGGTGTCGTCTAAGGGCCTTCGGAATATATCCTATGTAATTTTTTGATGTCGGCTCTTAGATTAAATCAGGGAACTTCCCTTCAAGTTCGACTTTCCATTTCGATACTGATGCTACAAGGGCTACTTTCTTTATAGTAGCACACTCTGTAAATCCGTGTAGCTTCTCCAATCCTTTAACACAAAAGTTGCAAAAGCAACTTTCTCGGTAGAGTTACTTCTAAAATCATCAAACTTTTCTATCTCATTCATTCAATACTCCAAATCACTGAATTCTTAACCTTGTTGAAAAATGGAGGCTTAAACTGTTGAAATTGCCCCCAATCTATTAAGCTCACAGTCATACTCTAAGAATCCATCCATGTTTTCCAATTTAATTTTCTAGTTTTCTATTTCAATTGGATAATTGATTTCAGCATGTCATAGCATACAATCCTTCGAAATCAGCTCGGTCTCTATCCATTAGTGAACTTACAGACATTTCTTGACTTCACTGCCCATAACATTGGGTCACACATTTTCAGGGATATAATTCATAATTCATACTCATAGACAAATCAATTTCCCTATGCTAGACCCATAAATTTCATTCGTAGTTTCCTTAATCTCATTTATTCAGTTCTCTATAACTACCGGGTCCTTTATCCTATTTAACAATGGTGGTCTGTACTTTTGAAACTGCCTCATCTTGTGTAGCTCCTACTCCTAGCCCAAGTCATCATCATTCTGCTGTAGAGCTACAAGAGCAGGCATATTTGTAGTTCTGAAATAGCTCTATAGGCTGTGCGAGTGTATCGGAAGTAATCCGTCTGTCTATTCTTCCATCTATCTCATCACCTAACATAGCCTATGTCCTATATATTTTTTTTTCCATAGTATGTTCAATACTCCGCTCAATCTTAGCAAGGTGTATCTCAGTACCTTCTGTCCTTTCCACAGGACCTGATGGAGTACGCTCAACATCGGTTTCAATCTCAATATCATTTATGAGTCTCATACGACAACTTTGCATGATTCTCAGGCCTACCTATGCGGCCTCTAGCCCGTGATCTAATTCTTTACATAGACCAAACATTAAGTCTTAACTTCATTAGGTATACTGAGTTTACAACCAGACAAGTACAGTTATTTGGGATAAAATCTTACCCTTTATTATTGACACTGACAGTCCTCGACAGTCTTTGCTCTGATACCATTTTAAACTGTAACGACCCTTGACCCTTGAAAATCGAGAGATTTTTTTTAACTTAATTTACCCACTTATTCCCTTATTCACTTAGGCTGTATTCCTGTTCAGTGTCAATTCCTAAAAATATTCCATTTCATTTATTCTTATACGGGTTTCATCCCGACACATTACTTTCAATAGATATCATGCATACAAATATGTCTAGTAAAGGAATGTGATTGTATACCTTAGCTGCGTGTACGAAAAGTAGCCTAGGGTAGCTCTTTCCCACAGCCTACGTCATGTACGCGGCAGGTAACGCCTACGGATCACTGCAAATAGTCTGAGAGGTAGAGGGGTGAGCTTTCGGGAAAAAGCCTAGTAAGAAGAATGCATTTAAAACGGTCTTAGTGATTCAAATATGTAGAAACATAAATATACGTATAATGATTTCTTTCTGAAACTAATATAAAGGGCATTCAAAATTAAGGAAAATCGAAAACATCATGATTCAAAATGTAATTCTTTAAATACATGAACTTAACAGAGATTACGTAAACTTTTCGTATAATCAGAATTCCAAAACAAGAATATATGTCAAATCACATATTATAAAATCATATTCTGAAAACAGAGTTTAATTCAGATAGAGACTACATCGGCCCATATAATTATCATGCTGTAATAACCAAATCATCATTCGGCAAATAACCAAGTCATCCTCTGTAGAGGGAATTCAGAACCTATGGCCATGGTAAGGCTGTAGACGGGATCAAGGTCGTACAGCGTTCAGAACCCGAAGGTGAAATTCAGAACCCGAAGGTGAAATTTAGAACCTGAAGGTAAATTCAGAACCTGAAGGTGAAATTCAGAACCCGAAGGTAAATTTAGAACCCGAAGGTGAAATTCAGAACCCGAAGGTAAATTCAGAACCCAAAGGTGAAATTCAGAACCCGAAGGTGAAATTCAGAACCCGAAGGTAAATTCAGAACCCGAAGGTGAAATTCAGAACCCGAAGGTAAATTCAGACGCCACAATGGTGAAGTTCAGACGCCACACATGCGAAGTTCAGAGGCCACGCAGGCAAAGTTCAGACGCCACGCAGGCGAAGTTCAGACGCCACGAAGGCGAAGTTGACTTGCGTTAGCATACAACATAAATGGCCTTTAGTCTCTAAATATACTATAGTTTTCATATATAAAAATATCGAAATAAAATCATCTTATTCAAAAGATAATTTCGGAGAGTATGCTCTTGTTCAGAAATCAATTCAGAAATATGCAATTATTCGAAATACAACTCAGAAAACACGTTCTTATTCAGAAAACACAAGCAGAAAACATACTCGAAAATCATAGTTCAAATCTTTGTAAATTTTCTTTAATCATGGCTCAGAAAGTAAACTATTACCGTTTTAAATTATACCCCCTTACCTCGATCTATCGAAAATCTTGAATTCGAGTGATGATGCCTCTTAGTATTCTCCCTTAAATCCTTCTACGATTCTCCTACATCGAAATTTGTATTCTTAGTATCCTATTTAACGAATTAACTATGATGCGTCAAAATCGTAACCTTGCTTACCTAGGGAAAATACACTCAAAATTATAAAATACGTACAATTATCTCTAAAACTTGTGTAAATTTATTACCTCGGTGTCTGCCCGTAATCCTTGATTACTTCGACTTAGCGAGTCGACGGGTCCAGTCTACTCGGGTTATTTCTGTCGGAGCCTTTTCACCCGGATTTTTCAAATTTTAGTACACTTGTCTCTTTTCCTCAATTTTCCTCCATTTCTTATAATATATATACTTATATAAATATAAATATATATATATATTTATTACTTACCCTATTTTTTTTTACTATTTATCATTTTCACTATTCATCTTTTTTTGAATTTTTGCTTTCTCCTTTCCCGCCACTTCCATTTTTCTTCTTCATTTTCATTTCCTCCCTTCTTCTTTTTCCACTCGAAGTAGATCACCACCACCTTTCCTATTCGATCATCATCTTCATCACCACAGAGCTTGCTCCGGCCACCAGCATCATCATCGTCACCTTCCTCGGGATGGCTTTGTTCATCCCTATTCACGATTTTCACCGTACCTTCTCGGTACCTTCATCTTTTCCATTTTCCGGACACCACCATGTCTAGCCTCGGTCTCAGCATCAACACCATCTCCATCATCATCTTCACCATTAACCCGGACACCTTCTTCTACCTCTCTCCCTTCGCCTGCTCTCATCTGTTCTATCTTTCTCGGTTGTCTTCAACCCGAGTACCCAACTGCTGCTTCTGTTCTATTCTCCTCACAAGTTGCTATAAACGGGAGGGCACGGGGCTGGACAAGAATAAGGTTCAGCATGTGGTAGGAAACAAAGACAGTTACTGGAAGCAGTGGCAGTGAAGCTCGACAGTTCTCCTCTCTCTTCTCCTCTACTTCAACCCATCTCCCACGTAGGCCTTTGTTTTCGTTTACTGCTTCAATCTCTCGGGTAGCTGGTTCTCATCCTTACTCTGTTTCATGCTTCACGCTCCCTTTATTCCTTTTATTTCCCATAGTTGTAGCCTTTCTATTCTTCTCTGTCTTCACCAGCATTTGAACTGAACACATATTTATATAATTATTCATACATACTTTAGCTCCCGTCCCTTCTTCAGATTTGGTTTCAGTCATTTAATGACTTCCTCGATCATGCCTTACCTTCTTCCTACCGATGTCTTCTATTCCTGCTCGATTCCTATCGACTTCCCTCCTTCCTCGACCTACTGCCCTACCACTCTCTGCAGTTTCAGTCACAATTTCTCCTGCTACGTCCTTTCCATCTCTCTTCATTTACCGAATGCCACTTTCATTTCATTCTTCCCCCCCTTTTTTTTCACGTTCCCTTGGTTAAAACATCATTATCATCTTTTCTTTCACACTTCTCCTACTTCAGACTCCCTCAGGTTTACTTCACTTACTCCTGACAGCCCATTCCTAACCCACACATATATATATATATATCTAAGTACACCTTACATAGACTTTTGCAAGAAACTCTCGGGTTCCCATTACTGCTAATTCTTCAGACTACTTCTTCACGTTTTCTCTTTTCTTGTTGCAGCTTCCATATGTAACATATATATCTATATTTTGCCCATTTTACCATTCATATTTTTATCAACCCCATATATTTCTTTTCACCCAAAGTCTATCGATTTTCCTTGGTATGTATACACACACACATATATATATATATATTCTCTTATATAAATATATATATATATACATACATGTATCTACATGTGTACATTCATCCCTTTATATGTGTATATATATATATATATATATATATATATATATATATATATATATATATATATATATATATATATATATAAAATCATATGTGTATATTAGTATATCTTTGTACACATTTATCCATCCATAAATCTTGAGGAATAAACACAATGTTGCATACATATATACATATGTATGTCTATGCACTCAATTTAAATTTCCATGTAGTATAGGATAATGTTAATCTAATAGTTGTGCTTAATTTAGATTCACCCATAGTTACATATCAGTCTTGATTTCTCACATTATTAATATAGACAATACCAACTATTGTGGAAATTTATGGTATTTACACAACGACCTCACGACATGCCCGCTCTTAACCCTCGCGGCATGCCCGCACCTGCCCCTCACGACATGCCTGCTCATGGCTCTTATGACCAGTCCGCGCCAGACTCTGATCGTCGGATGGAGTGAAATCTTGTAGGCCTGGCAATTGGAAAACTGCTACGTGAGGCTGCAGAGAAATTGAGGCGAAAGGGTGCCCAAGATCCCATACGAGAAGTTTCGAAAGGCCCTAGACATGAAGTAGCAGAAGATATGAGGTCCTAGGGTATGAGAGGCCCTGAGCATGAAGGGTCGAAAGACCAAAGACATCAAACTACAAGAGTTCCTGCTCGCAAGAATCCAATACATCAAAGGCATCGGGGTTTTGGAGAACCACGACATCAGGGGGCGAGGAATGCGACCCGAGAGATTGTCGGTGGTCGGAGACGCCTAGATACTAAGAGATTTGAGAATCCGACTAAGGTAGATTCTATGTATCTGAATACAGAAGATCCTTGGTACCAGAATACGGATGTTCCACCAAATAGTAGGGTTAGAAGCGTTGAAATAACAGGCACACATACCTGAAGAAACTCAGAAGCAGATCCGACATGGAACCCTAAAGCTGACATGGTTGATTCTCGACCTAGGGCCCGTCAGAACCAAATACATGATAATGAGAGAGAGGCAGTGAATTATGATCAAGCCGATTCATGTGAGGTCCAAAATAAACCTACATCCACAACACATGGTGCTCTTAATATGAAGAAAATGGTTGAACAAATCTTGGAGGAGAAAAAGTTGGTTCCGACTGAAGAGAACCAGAGGAGAAGAATCCCGTTCAGCATAGCAATCATGGGAAAACCATTGCCCCCAAAGTTTAAAATGTCCCAAATGACAGCATATGCTAGGAAGATTGACCCATACGACCATGTTGAAAATTATGAGTCATTGATGCTACTACATGGATGAGAAGATGAGATCATGTGCAGAGCGTTCTCCCTAACCTTAACTGGCCATGCACTGAAGTGGTTCAACAACTTACCAGAAGGGTCAATCTCGTCTTTCGACCAGCTGAGGAGCGAATTTTTAAGGGCATTTGTGATAAACAGCCAGAAAAGAAAGGAGGCCACCTATTTACTCACATTGAGACAAGGAATAAAGAGTCACTAAAGAGCTACGTAGATCGATTCCGTGATGCTACTCTTGAGGTATGAGATCTACAAGTGGGAATAGCGGTGACAGCCATGCTACAAGGGACAAGGTCTGAAAAGCTCCAAGAATCACTATATTTGGATCAGCCAACGATAATTTCAGACTTGTTCTCTATAGCAAACAAGTATATCACCCAAGAGATGGTGATGAAAATGATACCAACACGGGACTCTAAAGAAGGAAGGAAACAGGAAAGAGAGCCCAATTATTAAAATGCAGGAAGATCAGATAAAGCCCTAAAATTGAAATAAGATAATTACACGCAGTTTACCGAACCATGCACTTCAATCCTAGCGACGATAGGAAGAACTGAGATGCTTTAATTCTCCAAGAGAGGAGAGAAAAATCTGGGACGAGACCTCAGGTCCTATTGTAGCTTGCACTCCGCCTTTAGTCATTCAACTAAAAAATGTCGTGATTTAATGAATCAGCTTGAGAGATTAGCTAGAGAAGGGCTCTTAGACCATTATATATAGAGAAATGAAAGAAACCAATATCCTGTGCATGATAGAAGAGACAATAAACCGCAAGATAGGCGCAATGATAACAGAGCAAATAGAAGAAGGGACGAAGATAGAGGAAATGGGGTAAGACAGGAAGAGCGTAGGAATCAACAAATAGATAATGAGCCTATAGGGGGCCGCCATTCATGTTATCTCTGGTGGAGAATGTGCGGCTGGTGGCTCATCTACTTCCCAAAAAGCATATGCTAAGCAAGCGTACCAGATCCATTCTGTAATGAAAGTATCTGAAAACGAAGAGGCAATTACTTTCATGCCAACAGATCAGGGAGATGTTATTATCCCATATGTTGATCCTATGGTCATATCGGTCGTTGTGGCTAAGCATTTGATAAGTCGAATTCTAGTAGATAATGGAAGCTCAGTGAACCATATCTATTGTGATTGTTTCAAGAAAATGAATTTGAATGAAGACAGTTTGAAGCCCGCAACTACTCCCCTGTTTAGCTTCGTAGGAGAGAAAGTAAAGGTGACAGGGTCGATTGAATTACCTGTTACTTTGGGTAAAGATCCTAAGAGTGTTACAAGACAGGTTTTGTTTATGGTGGTCAAATCAGCATCTCTAGCTTATAATGTTATTCTCGGACGACCATTATTGAGTTATATGAGAGTCATACTCTCCCCATGTTATCTATTGATGAAGTTTTCAACTCCCAAGGTGTAGGGCAAGTCTGAGGAGATCAGAGGAAAGCGAAAACGTATAATATTGCATCAATTACAGGTAAAGAAGTCCAAAGAAAAGAAACTCTTACCATCATCGAGGTACCTAACCCATCACCAACGCCTTGAAAGAAGAAGGGAAGTTCAGAGCAAACTGGGATAGACCTTACAAAATTAGGAGAATGATTGGATCAGAAAGCTTACACGACAGGAAGATAACGAAGACATGAAATGCCAATCATTTAAAGTCGTAAAGCTTTTGTTTATTTATTTTCATTATCAAACCATGGATTGAAATTTCATTTATTTATAATTTATTAATAATTTATTGCCTATTGAAATTTTTAACCATACTTAGTGCAAGAGTTTGAAGCGAAAAGTGCGCGAGGTAAGCTAAGTACCAAAAACAAAAAGCTTGAAGCGAAAAGTGCACAAGGTAAGTCATAAAGAAAAAAGTGTAAGAGCTTGAAGTGAAAAATAAGCCATAAAGAAAAAAGTGGAAGAGCTTGAAGCGAAAAATGCGCGAGGTAAGATAAGCACCAAAAACAAAAGGCTTGGAGCGAAAAGTGCGCGAGGTAAGCCATAAATAAAAAGGTGTAAGAGCTTGAAGTGAAAAATGCGCACAGTAAGCTAAGCACCCAAAACAAAAGGCTTGAAGTGAAAAGTGCACAAGGTAAGCCGTAAAGAAAAAAGTGCAAGAGCTTGAAGCAAAAAGTGCGCGAGGTAAGCTAAGCACCAAAAACAAAAAACTTGAACCGAAAAATGCGCGAGGTAAGCCATAAAGAAAAAAGTGTAAAAGTTTGAAACAAAAAGTGTGCAAGGTAAGCTAAGCACCCAAAACAAAAGGCTTGAAGTGAAAAGTGCGCGAGGTAAGCCGTAAAGAAAAAAAATGCAAGAGCTTGAAGTGAAAAGTGCGCGAGGTAAGCTAAGCACCAAAAACAAAAGGCTTGAAACGAAAAGTGCGCGAGGTAAGCCATAAAGAAAAAAAATGCAAGGGCTTGAAGTGAAAAATGCTCGAGGTAACCCACGCACCTAAACTAAGAAAAGGGCTTGAAGTGAAAAGTGTGCGAGTCAAGCTATAAAAAAAAAAGTGAAAGGGCTTGAAGCGAAAAATACGCGAGGTAAGCCACGCACCTAAACTAAGAAAAAAACTTGAAGCGAAAAGTGCGCGAGATAAGCCATAAAGAGAAAAATGCAAGGGCTTGAAGCGAAAAGTGCGCGAGGTAAGCCACACCCCTAAACTAAGAAAAGGGCTTGAAGCGAAAAATGCGCGAGGTAAACCATGCACCTAAGTAAATAATTAAAATACTTGAAGTGAAAAAATGTGTGTAAACCTCAAATAAAATGAAAGGCCTTAAACGAAAAGTATGTGAGGCAAGTCATAAAAAAAATTTAAAACGAGAATATGCAAAATAGATCGTCATATTAATACGAGAGAAATATGTCAACATTTCTGAGAAAAAATAAAACTCTCTATAAATCACAAATCGAACTTCCTAAAATGTTAAACAACGAAACAGGAAAATTAAAACTACTCCTCAGCAGGTGGAAAGGCTCCTCTATCAGCAGAATCCGATTCACCTTCTAAGTCGTTCAAGGCATCAATCATTCCTTGCTGACGAAGCTCCCAAGGACCTGACAAATTTGAGAGATCATCATGAGCCGCCTGCTCTGTATAATCTGTAAACTTCTCACCATCGGGCTCATAACCTGCCTAATCTCCAAATTCGTAGGCATACTGCTCCAACTCCCTTGACCATTGTAGTTCAGGGAAAGTCTCGCATGATCTCTCTTTCTCCAACCAAGAGCGCGCCATGTATAAACCATATTTAACAAAGCCGGTAGAGAATGTAAGCTTCCTATCATAACAATCTTGTGATAAACGATATTCTCTAACAGTTTCAGAACGAATCTAGTTTCACGCGTCTGAATTGATGGTGGAAGATTGAAGCTCTTCACGTAACTTAGAGAGCTCTTCCTCCAACCTATTACGATCAGACTTCAACTCATCATTGATGGTCTGAAGATCTCAGAGCTTGGTTTCATAATCAGACTTTAGCTCCTCACGCTCCTTGGAAAAGTTCTCTTGAAGGCTGAGGTTTTTGAAACGAAGATCCTCATCCTTTTTGAGTTGATTAATTTGCTCGGGGAGCCTCAGATATTGAGTTCTCTCATTATGCCACTCGGATCTCTCAGCCCTTAGTTAAACAAGCTCAGCATCAGCTTTCACTCTGTATGTTTTATGCCGAGCGTTACAAGCAATCACCTGCTGAGCTGCCTGAGAATAAAACAAGGAACAATGAAGTTAGACAAAATTAATACGACAAAAAAAGGAAAAATAAAAAAGATAGAACTGTACCTGCATTATTAAGTAGTCAGAACGATGTTCAGGATCGAGAAAGGCCTTGAACAGCTCCGCTTCATCCCGAGGAAGAATAGTCTACCATCCCAGGCGAGAGACGACTCCAGCATCATGAATCGAGTCGTTATCATTAACACCGGGATAGACGATGAAACTCTGACCACGGACAACTGTGCCACCATCCACCGAGTACCGAGAGGTATTAATCTCAGCGATCGACGGAAGCGTTGGTGCTTCCCGCATAGCCGACTCAATGTGTAAGGTCCGCTTCTCGGTACGAGAAGGGCGAGTAATATTACACTTTGCCCGATTGCTCCTATGATACTCCTCTAACTCAGAGTCAAGAAGTGGAGCCTCTACTGCTGGTTGTTTTCCCCTCTCCTGATGTCGAGAAGCTGACCCCTCAGAACGTGACCTCGTCCTCTTACCTTGAAATCGCTCTCGAGAAGAAGCTTCCCTAGTTTGATCTTGACTGGAGCTCGAGGTGCGTCTACGCATAGGTGGGTGAGGGCGGGCAGCCCAAGCGATACTATCAAGTCCGGCCACACGACCGAAAGCCCTTTCAAACAGACCTGCTCCTGAGAGAAAGGCAAAAGAAAAAAGAGAGTTAGAAAAACTATTCAAGAAAAAATTACTCGCAGACTAATATGCAATACAAAATCACTCGAACTAAGATAATCATCTAGGGAATGGATATTGACTAAACTTTCATCTGAAGGGAGATCTAGAAAGGGGCTCCTAAAAGCTTCGCCTCGACCCCAATCTAAGTTCTCATCAGAAGGATTATCGGAATGTCCCACACCTTGACCTTCTTCGAAGGAATGAGAAGGCACAACAGGCTTCGAGGTGGGAGCTGGAGCAATAGGAACATGCCCTCAACTGACGGTGGCTACATTTTCTAGTGTCAAAAGGGACAGTAAAGCACTCTCATCATTTGTTTGTAACTGATAGGTAAAAGGGTCATATACATCACTCAAGTCAGAGAGCTGGCTGAGGTCAGAAGGCCCGTGAAGACACCACTCAGTAGGGATGTGCAGAGTCAAAGGGATCTCGACGATAAGCCAATCAGAGGCATAATTATGAAGCTTAGACGGAGGCTTCCCAAAAAGTTTGCTACTTCGCCCCTTCCCAAAAACCTTCTGAATATTAAAACGTGTTGAGTTTCGAACACTACGAACTCTGAAGAAGGAGTTGAATAGGAGAATGGTGGGCGTAACATCAAATCTATGACATATAATCATAAACCCAACTACTTGCGCCCACCCATTAGGGTGAAGTTGAGCAGGGATCATGCCATAGTGTTGAAGGAAAGCAACTCCGAAGTCAGGTAAAGGAAAACGAAATCCAAATTCTAATGAGGCTTGATGAATGGGAACACCACTACTAACAACTTGAGGTGAGTATTCCGCATCAGTTGGGAGTCTATAATAATAACCCTCAGGAAAAGGAAAAGTATTACGAATGAATTTAAGATCAGACTCTCTAAGCCTAGAATAAGACTCTAAATAAATCTGTTTTCCGCTACCTTGTCTAGCCATAGTGAGAGAATTGATCAAATTAATGAAAGCTGAAAGGATGACTCTGCCGCAAGGGTCTTGCCGCGAGAGCTAATGCCACAAGGGTCTTGCCGCGAGAGCTTATGCCGCAAGGGTTCCTGCCGCGAGGGTTCTTGCCGTAAGGGTCTTGCTGCGAGAGCTTGTGCCACAAGGGTCTTGCAGCGAGAGCTTATGCCGTGAGGGTACTTGCCGCGAAGGTACTTGCCGCAAGGGTTCCTGCCGCGATCGTACGTACTGTGAGAGTTTCTGCCATGAGAGTCTGACACTAGAGTCTGTCGTGAGAGTCCACCGTGAATGTGTCGCCCGAGAGAATAGTGAGTGAAGCAACAACCGACGACCCACGACACTTATATATATGCCGCAAGCTGCGTAGACCCTAACATATGAATGACTCTAGCGTAAAATAATAATAATAATAATAATAATAATAATAAATAAAAAAAAATATTTTTACTCTTTCGAAAATTGAAATTTACGAAAGAGTGAGGACCAATTGTTGAGGATAAAAATATTTAGTATACTTGGACCAATCAAAAATAACCAAGTGACATGAGGAAAATCAAATATTTTATTCATTAAATACATATTTTAAATAAGACAAAAAAATGACTTTTAATCCAGGGATGTGTACGTAATTACAAGTAGAATAAATCCCTATAAATAGGGAACATGTATGACTAAAAACCTAAGTCTTTATTTACTCTACAAAAAACTCTATTGAAATTCCCTTCTGACTTAAGCATCGGAGTGTTTAAGTAAAGAACAATCCTTACGTTCATCTGATCATTGATTTTCTTGCAGAGAATTCGACTATACGTGGCATGAAAATCGAAGCGAAGACATCAGCAACACGTTATTATTTTGTTGGGTAACAACAACAAGCTTAGTCTGATATTTGTAAGAGATCACTACTTCTATTTTGCAAGGTTTCTAAACGTTGTATCACGTAGTTATTTCTTTCTAAGTTTTTGAGTTGAGGTTCACATTGTTAAATGACTAAGTTGAACTCGCCTAATTGCTCATTAGCTTAATTCTACCAAATCGAATCACACATGCACATCAAGCACAATCATGCATGTCAAATTACTAAGGTAAAAGCTAACAAATTCAAGCTCTCCTTACCCAAAACAAACCCAAAACAAAGGAGGCCAAGAGCTCCTTAACTCACCATAGACTACTTTCTACACCTACACCATTCAAAATTAGTGAGTGCATGATCCCATCAGATTTAAATCATCGATTACAAGCTTCTAAAATTCCCATTCACCATCAATCATAAAACTGAGTACTTCAATTAGCTTTTCCCCAATTTTCAAGCCTCTACAAATCCACCAAAGCAAAAGTAACAAAACCCATACAAAATTTAACATGCTAATACCACCAATTCCAATATTCAAACACATGCAAGCCTTAATTTGAGTCAATTTCGACTTTACCTAATAAAATCCCAATCGGTCGAACTTTAGATTCTAAATTCCTGTAAATTCCCAAAATTGGTTTCAAAATTAGACTTGAATTCATGCAAGGAGTCATATATCTAATGATTATACAGAATCGATTACACTTACCCCCAAATTTTGTGAAATGTCGAACCCTAACTCCCAAAATCTCCAAATTGCTTTCCTTCTCCTCCTTAAAACTGTAAAGACCAAATGATAGGGAGGGAGTGTGAGGTAGAATCGGCCCTGAAGGATGAAGAATCCAACATCAATCTTTCGGTTCTCACTTGAAGGAAATCAATTTTCTTTTAAGATTGCTATGAAATTTTTCTTTTTCATTTGGGGTTTCGGTTCTTTAGGGAATGAAGAAGGAAAACACGATTTTGGCTTCGAATTTTAGCTAATTAATTGTGTTCACACTGTAATTACTCGGGTTAATCATTTTCTCAACTATTTCACCTACTTTACTAATATACATGTATCTGTCCTAAATAAATTATTCCTAGTTTCATCCGTTGGTCTTATTAATATCATGCATGAATTTATATTTTAATATTTACTTTTTATAATGTTAAAATTCCCTAATTAATCGGAACTGTTACTAAACATAAAAAATTATCATTTTGTCCTTTGTTTTGAAATTGGATTAAACTTAAGATATGATCAAGTTTCATCTCCAATCTTTATAATCTGGAAAAAATTTAAATTAAATTAGCTTAATTTGATCCAATTCTCAATAGCTTAACCTAAGCTAAATGTTAAAAGTCTTAATTGTTACATTTGACAAAGACAAAATGAATTGACATTTCTCCTCATCATATGGCAATTTGTGGATAAGGTAGGCATATGGAGTTGGTATGAAAGATTAATGATACTGGTGATTGGAAAAAGTCCCGGCCTATTGTTTTCATCATCGGTTAGGAGGCAGTTACTTCACCACCTCTACCTTATGTCTTCTATAAGAATGTTTAGATTGACCATGCAAAGAACATGTAAGCGCAACCAAAACTAAAGATTTTAAAGTTCTCAACTTTTATATAACGTTGACAAGAAGTTAGAAAAACAATAGCAACCTATAAGCTAAGGCATTAATTTTCTTCCTCTGCTCTAATGATAGTATCAATATTAGTTCTCCAAGTCCAAGCTTGGCTATAGCAAATCTGAAGGGTTTAGCCTCTGATGTTGATCCACAAAAATAAAAAAAGAAAATAAGAACAAGACTAAATCACATTATATTCAATGTTTAAACAAACAAATCAGCTACAAAAATTATGAAATTTAAAACAAAATTAATCATATAATCTATTATCATAGGTTAAAATTATTTAGCCATGAGAAAACCCAAGGGGGAGAAAATTTTACATCATAACTTAGCACCAATTTTTTTTTCATTATAACACCACTACAGAAATCTCATGCCTTAGGATAGAAGTTTAAACTAAAAATTATTTGGGGTAAGAAAATCTGGTCCAAAATTAAAGAATTTCAAATCCAATAATCATAAGACATAATATTTTGATATTATAAAAATAATTCATTAAAAGTATTTTGAAAACTTATTTTTCAGCCTTTATAACACAATGGACAATTTGTAATTAAATCAGTTCTTGAAATAAAGAAAAATAGAAAAAAATATGTGTAAAAGTTAATCAACGAAAGCTCTAATATCACTTTTAATAATTGATCTTGAAAATAACATGTAAAAACATTAGACATTTAAAATTTTATAATTTTTAAAACCTATATCACGTTGTTAAGAAGTTTCAAAAACAAGAACGTGCAATCAATTAAGGTTGATGATAAGATGCAAGAATACGTTATTTAATAGTTTATAATTATTCTTTTAAGTATTTTTTTGCTCAAATGAGCTTGCTAATGTTTATTTTATGTTTTAAGTAACAAAATTGGAATAATTTGAGATAAAAGGATAGATTTGTAATTTCCTAACTAGCCAAGGGTAAAATGGTAATTTCACTACTTTAAAAACTCTTGGATAAAGATGAAATCTCATGAAAGTTGAAGAAGACTTCTCAAACTTTCCAGAATATCTAAAGATGGCCTGAATCGAAGCTCATTTGGTTGGGCAAATGTCTTTGGCAAGTTAACTCAAAAGTTTGGAATACTAATCCACTGGGATTGGGAATTCTAGATGGGTATATAAGGACCACTTGTACAATCAGATTTGGAGAGTTTTAAGTTGAGATAAAATACAAATAGAGTCTAATAAGGAAAAAAACGCAACAAGAAGACTCTAAGACTCATAGAAGTGGCAGCAAGAAGATAGATTGAGCTAAAATCGATTTCAAGGCAAGAGTTCTAGCTGAAGATAAATTCTTGTAATTAAAAAAGAGTTTATTTAAGTTAATTCTTGTTATTTTCTCATTATAAATAGTTTGTTCAAGGGCTGGACTAGATCATAATCAGTCTTTCATTGTTTTATAAAGTTAACAAATATTGTTTAATATTTTATGAAGTTGCCGAATTATATATCATGTCATGCTAGTTTTCTTCTTTTTCGGTTATTAGATCTTTTTTATACTATTAGATGAATGTTGTGAAATATGTATGAGCTATAATATATATTGATTTTATATGTTGAATATCTGAAATTCTTTTGTGAATACTAAAATGATTGTTAGTTTAATTGATAGGAGGCCTACAATTTATTTAAGCCTTGTTATGCATAGTAATTCGAATATTATTGTAGCTAATTATATGAAGACACGTGGCATATCCGGGAAAGATTGGACATAATAAGAGATTTGAATAAAAGAGGACAAAGAAGTAATTGCGACAGGAGGAAATTCCCTATAAATAAGGAACAAGTATGATTTCTGAGGTCAGATAACATTTTCCCTACTGAGACTCTGAAGAAATTATTCCCTGAACAAAAATTATTCTCTAACTTAAGCATCGGAGTGAAAACGCAGGGCATTCCGATACTTAAGTTAGAGAATAATCTTTGTTCAGGGAATAATTTCTTCAGAGTCTCAGTAGGGAAAATGTTATCTGACCTCAGAAATCATACTTGTTCCTTATTTATAGGGAATTTCCTCCTGTCGCAATTACTCCTTTGTCCTCTTTTATTCAAATCTCTTATTATGTCCAATCTTTCCCGGATATGCCACGTGTCTTCATATAATTAGCTACAATAATATTCGAATTATTATGCATAACAATTGCTCCCCACTTTTTTGCAAATCAATCATGGATGAGCGGAAGAGTACATAAGAAATTTATTACTATAATTATTATTAGTAGCATTATTTTTATTATTATTTTATCTTATTATTTTTTTTATTTTTTTTGGTGCGGCCGTTACGTTGGCGCGGCCCGCGGTACCCATATGTATATTGAAGTGGGGTTATAGCTTCGTTTCAATTCAGGCGAGATTTCTATTTTCGATATTCGCGGCAATTTACATTTGGTGGCCTTTGTTGATCTTCGCGGCAATCTTACCATCGCGGCGGGCTTCACCCTTCACGGCACATTGCGGCAAGATCCAAGTCTTCGCGGCTAGTTTACCATTCACGGCATATTGCGGCAAGCTCCAAGCATCTGCGGCAGCATCACCCTTTACGGCAACTAAACGTTGCGGCAAGCTACAAGCCTTCGCAGCAAGCTAACTCTTCGCGGTAAGCTCTAAGCCTTTGCGGCAGTCATCACCCTTCACGGCAACTAAGCTTTGCGGCTAGCTACAAGCTTTCGCGGCAAGCTAACTCTTCGCGGCAAGCTCCAAGCCTTTGCGGCAGTCATCACCCTTCACTGTAACTAAGCTTGGCAGCAAGCTACAAGCATTCGCGGCAAGCTAACTGTCACGCCCCGAAAGTGCGAAAAATAGGACTAATTTAAAACTTTTTACTCATTAATTCTCAATTAAGAGTGCATTCCTGTGCAGTGTCATACATTATCATATTTATCGTACCTCAGGATCTCATCACTAGAAATTATAAATCATATCAAATACATTAATCCTTCTCAAGTTAATTAATCCTAATACATCCCATACAATGTTATACATCAAGTGTCTGCAATTATGATAATTGTCTGGGTACATGAAAAGATAAAAGATACCTCAAAATACAATATATGGTCTGGAGCTCAAGTCATCCACTAGCCACTACTCCGTACGTCGCAGGAAAACCCTTTTCACTTGAAGAAATCTGGGGGGAAAGAAAACAGGGTGAGCTTCTGAATCGCTCAGTAAAGGGGGTAAGGGACTCATTTCATAAACCAAAATGCACATCACAAAATATTTATTTGTATGTGAAACTCATTAATCTCATTTGAAAACCATAGCATGAAAGTACTCAAAACGACATTCTCATATCTCAAATCATGTGAAAACATGAAGTAAAATGCTCAGTATAGAGCAATAACAAAGCATGTGAAAATAATGCGATAAGCACTTTCTCAATTAACGTGATAAAATCACTGTAATAATAATGCACGTGGCACAGCCACTAAACACACGTGGCATAGCCAATGATTTAAATTCACACGTGGCACAGCCACTAAACACACGTGGCATAGCCACTGAGTTAAATTTACACGTGGCACAGCCACAGGATAGGGTTTCACGTGGCAACGGCCACCAATTAGGGTTTCTCACGTGGCAACGGCCACCAAATTGGGTTTTCACGTGGCAACGGCCACCAAATAGGGTTTTCACGTGGCAACGGCCACCAAATAGGGTTTCTCACGTGGCAACGGCCACCAAATAGGGTTCTCACGTGGCAACGGCCACCAAATGGGGTTTCTCACGTGGCAACGACCATCAAATAGGGTTTCTCACGTGGCAACGGCCACCAAATGGGGTTCTCACGTGGCAACGGCCACCAAATGGGGTTTCTCACATTACCAGAACGGAGAAGAATCGGGCTTACATGCTACCAGAGCAATGCCCGATGTGTACTCAGAATTACACACCTAAGTCTTAATCACATAAGACTAGTTTGCCTTCACGTAGAACTCATAGTGATTTTTCTCTCATAAAACTCATTTAAAACCATTTTGTACTCAACATAAAACATATTGAAACCGAGTCCCAACCGGCAAAACACGCACACATTTCTCAAATCTCGATATTGCCTTAACGTAGAGCCCAGTTATAAACTCATAAAAACATTGGGCTCCAACCGGCTATAAAAATCGTGTGCAATTGTATCACAACACAACACTCAACATGCTTGTTTTATAAATCACAAATCATGCTATAATAGTTCACAATTCACATACACAAATGGTTTAGTTTCCCTTACCTCTTTGCACCTCGTATAGTGCAATCATTTCCCCCTTGACACGAACTAGTCCCGCATTCCACTCTGGAACTCTCGAGCTGTCCAAACGATGTTAAAACATCAATATTCAACTATCACATCAACCTCAATTCTCAAAAATTGTAATTGCTCATAACACCTCAAATCTCTTGATTCTCGTAACTTACCCCAAACTACACTCTCATTCACAACATCTCAAAGTTCTACATTTCTCATGCCAATTATCTATGCTAATTCACCCCATTGTCTAAATTTCTATTTATAGCTCAAATTCCTAAAATTGCTAAATATCATTATCACTCCAACCACATTGTAATTTCATCAATCCCTAATCATTTTTCAGCTATTTCAACACAATGACAACAACCATTATCATCGAAATCATCTCAAATATCAAGATCGAGGTTTAAAAATTACCCAAAACTTGTGGAGAGCTTATCTCTTGCCTCGATTCGATCCGTCTTTCGATTTCCAAGTATGTTGTTCTCCCTTTGATGAGGAACAACTTTCCTTCTTGCCACAACTTCTGATTTGGACGGAAATGGGTGCTTTTGATGAGTGAGAAAGCTAGGTTTCAGTGAAAATGGGGGTTGGAAGAGAGAGAAAGTGAGATTACAGGAGAAAAACAGGAGTTCCTTATATAGGCTGAGGGTAGGAGATCGATCTGGCTCTTGATGAGATCGATCTGCATTTGAATTTTGGGACGATTTGGGTAATTTTATGCCTAGGAGATCGATCTGTCGAGGGGTGAGATCGATCTCTTTATGGATTTATGAGATCGATCTGCTCCTTGAGGAGATCGATCTTCTCCCAAATAGAATCATTTGGAGATCGATCTCTTCCTCATGAGATCGATCTTCTCTCAAACAGAATCATAAGGAGATCGATCTGCTCCTTAAATTCATCATTCCTTGTCATTTTTAACTCACCAGATCGATCTCTTCTTCTCCCAGATCGATCTGTCCTTTTACTTCATACTTATTTTAAACAGTTAACATATAAATCTCCAATTATCATTCCCCAATTCACTTAGCTCAATAAATTACACTTCAAATTCTTATTACATATTTAAAATATGTCCGAAATTCTTAGATATCACATCCTCCCCACCTTAAAAAGAATTTGGTCCTCCAAATTCAACTCAACTAGTTAAATAGATGGGGGTATTTCTCCTTCATGAGATTCTCTAGTTCCCACGTTGCCTCTTCCATTGAGTGATGTTTCCACAAAACTTTCACTAATGGGATGCTCTTAGTTCTCAGTACCTTCTCTCTTCTATCAAGAATCTGGACGGGTTCCTCGGTGTACCTCATATGCTCTTGAATGTCCATCTCGTCATACTCTATGACATGAGAAGGGTCCGGGTGGTACTTTCTCAACATAGACACATGAAAAACATTGTGTATTCCGGACATCTGTGGGGGTAATGCTAATTTGTAAGCTACCTCTCCCACTCTCTCAAGAATCTCGAATGGTCCTATGTATCGAGGACTTAATTTTCCTTTTTTCCCAAATCGCATGATACCCTTACTCGGTGATATTTTTAGAAATACTGCATCACCAACCTCAAGCTCGAGTGGCCGTCTACGCTCATCCGCGTAGCTTTTCTGTCTACTTTGTGCAGCCTGTAACCTCTCACATATGAGTTTCACACTATGTACGGCTTGCTCAACAAGCTCGGGAGCATTTATCATTCTGTCACCGACTTCTTCCCAAGCTACAAGGGATCTACACCTCCTACCATATCGAGCCTCAAAGGGTGCCATTCCAATACTTGCATGATAGCTGTTATTGTACGCAAACTCTGCTAGGGGCAGGTGATCATCCCATGATCCCTTAAAATCCATCGTACACGCCCTCAACATATCCTCCAGGGTCTGAATAGTCCTCTCTAACTGACCATCTGTCTGAGGATGATAGGCGGTACTAAAACTCAATCGAGATCCCATGGACTCCTGAAACTGGGTTCGAAATCTAGAAGTAAATCGGGAATCTCTATCAGAAGTAATACTCATTGGAGCCCCATGTAATCTAGCTATCTCGCTGACATACAGCTCAGCTAAGGCATCCACAGTATCTGTGCTCTTGATGGCAAGGAAGTGGGCACTCTTGGTCAATCTATCCACTATAACCCATATAGCATCATGACCTCTTCGGGTCCTCGGTAAACCCATAATAAAGTCCATAGTGACATGCTCCCATTTCCATGTAGGTACAAGTAAGGGCTGTAGTAGTCCTCCGGGCTTCCGATGCTTAGCTTTCACTTGCTGGCATACTAAACACCTGGCCACATACTCTGCCACGTCTCGCTTCATACCACTCCACCAATACACCTTTCTAAAGTCTCGGTACATCTTAGTACTCCCTGGGTGCATGGTGTATCGCGAGCAGTGTGATTCTCTCAGTATTTGTCTCTTCAGGGTATCATCGTTCGGTACACAATTTCGTCCTTTGAATCTCAACAATCCATCCTCACTGATTGTGAGATCCGACTGCGAACTCTGTTCAGCTTGGCTAATCATATCTATCAATCTTTGATCACTGCGCTGCCCAATTCTAATCTGATCCATGATCCTAGGCTCTATTCGCAAGCTAGCCACAAATCCAGTCTCAATCTCTTTAACTCTGATCCGAAGTTCGACAAACTGCTCCAGTATGTCCCATTCCCTGATCATCATAGTAGATATCATACTCTTCTTGCTCAGGGCATCAGCAACCACATTCGCCTTGCCCGGATGATATAGAATCTTGCAGTCATAATCCTTAAGGAGTTCCATCCATCTCCTTTGTCTCATGTTTAACTCTTTCTGATCAAAGAGATATCTCAAACTCTTGTGATCAGTGAAGATCTGGAATCTTTCCCCATATAAGTAGTGTCGCCAGATCTTCAAAGCAAATACCATAGCGGCTAACTCCAAATCATGCGTGGGGTAATTCCGCTCATGGTCTTTCAGCTGTCGCGATCCATATGCGACCACTCTTTCGTGCTGCATAAGCACACACCCCAATCCTTGATGAGATGCATCACTATACACCGAGAATCCTTCTGATCCCTCAGGAATAGTTAACACAGGTGCCGCTGTCAACCTCTTCTTTAATTCCTGAAAACTAAGCTCACATTGATCAGTCCATATAAATGGAGTCTCTTTGCGCGTGAGATTAGTCAAAGGGGTGGCAATCCGGGAAAATCCTTCCACAAATCTTCTGTAATACCCTACTAAACCAAGGAAGCTTCGTACCTCAGTAACTGTCCTCGGTCTCTCCCAATTAAGCACAGCCTTCACCTTACTTAGGTCCACTGATACTCCTTCCTCTGAGACTATATGACCAAGGAAAGCTATCCAATCCAGCCAAAACTCACACTTACTAAGCTTCCCATATAATTGCTTATCTCGGAGTATTTAAAGTACTAACCACAAATGCTGTGCATGCTCCTCATACGACCGAGAGTACACCAGGATATCATCAATAAAGACTATCACAAATTTATCTAGATAGTCTCTGAACACCTCGTTCATCAGTCTCATAAATGCTGCTGGGGCGTTTGTCAATCCAAAGGACATCACCAGAAATTCATAATGGCCATACCTCATCCTGAAGGCCGTCTTTGGAATATCTTCTTCCTTGATTCTCAATTGGTGATAGCCCGATCTCAAATCAATCTTAGAAAAGACTGATACCCCTTTCAGCTGATCAAGTAGATCATCAATCCTGGGCAATGGGTATTTATTATTCACCTGGCTTTATTCAACAACCGATAGTCTACGCATAATCTGAGACTACCATCTTTCTTCTTGACAAATAAAACCGGTGCTCCCCACGGTGAAACACTGGGCCTAATGAACCCTTGATCCAATAACTCCTGTAGTTGTTTCTTCAATTCCTCAAGTTCCACTATTGCCATCCTGTAGGGAGGTTTAGAGATCGGCTGAGTATCTGGTACCAAATCAATGGTAAACTCTAGCTCTCTCTCTGGTGGTAAACCTGGCAATTCATCTGGGAACACATCCAGAAATTCACACACCACAGGTATATCCTCAATCCTCGGATGTTCCCGCTCATCGTCTGAGATGAGTGTCTCATAACCTTCACATGAACAATCATATTTAATATTCTCCAAAATAATATCAAAATTCTCAAATTACTTACTAGAATTTCACATATTCATTTCCTCAATATCTCAATCGTACACTGTAAGGTTCAGGTAGGGAGAAAGTTACAATCTTAGTATAACAATCTAAGCTCACTCGATTGGCTGCCAACCAATCCATTCCCAAAATTACATCAAATCCATGTATATTCAACATGATTAGATCTGCTAGCATCCCTCTATCTCTCACCTTTATCTCACATCCTCTACAGATTAACTCAGTTCTCTGAGATTCACGCATAGGGGTATTTACATGTAGTATATATTATAGAGGTTCAAACTTCAAGTTTAATCTACATGCAAAATGCTCAGAAATAAACGAATGCGTGGATCCTGAATCAATCAACACATGAGCCTTATGATTACAGACAGAGAGTGTACCTCTTATAGTTTCTGCAAAAGTGTCAGCAGTCTCCTTATCTAGGGTAAACACACGTCCTTGGGTAACAGGTCTCTTTCCTTTCTTTGTAGCAGTAGCCCGTCTCGGGGGATTCACTCTCTGAGGCTGTTGTCTAGTGGGCTCTAATACATGTGGCTTTTGAGGTTGAGGGCAATCCTTCACCGTGTGACCCATGTCTCCACATCTAAAACATCCATGGATCGACCCAGCACAACTTCCCTCATGCATTCGACCACAATTTCTGCAAAACCTTGTCTCAAGCCTGACATCTCGAGGGGTCTCTCTAATGTTAGGGTACCTTCTGGGTCTCTCTAATCTGCCCTTCTGTACCTCAATCCTTCCTCTTCTGAAGGAACGTCTACAATCCTCTGTTTGGAAAATCACTGGCCTCTTGCCCTTATCTCTATTCACTGCTCTGAGCTCATTCTGGGATTGGACCATTTCAATTCCTCTTTCAATCTCTTGTGCTCGTCTCAGAGCATCTCCAAACTTAGTAATACATAGCCCTATCAATCTATCTCTGATGATGGGTTTCAATCCATACATAAATTTCTCTGTGCGGAGCTCTACATTCTTAAAGGTCTCTGGGTTATATCTCAATAGCGCTGTGAATTGGCTCTCATAGTCATCCACAGACATGTCACCTTGTACCAAACTCAAAAACTCGGCCTGTTTCTTTCTCTGGGCGGCTCGTGGTACATATTGGGTCCTAAAGGCTGTCTGAAACTCTTCCCAACCAATCACATCCTGGCGGGACATCAGAATACCCTGGGTAGTACCCCACCAATCTCGAGCTCTCCCGTTCAACATATAGATACTCATACTGACCCTCTCAGCATCGGTGCACCCCAGATAATCAAATATAATTCTCAACTCCGTCAGCCACTCCTCAGCCTCTGTAGGATCCTTCTTTCCCTTAAATGCGGGCGGATTCATCTTCAGAAAATCTTTCAATCGGACCATACTTCTATCATCAGGCTGAGTGACGGGAGGTATTGGGGGGTATGGGAGGTCCTTGTGGTGGTGTAGGAGTAGTACCTGAGGCATTAACTCCAAAGTGTTGCGCGAATAACGCTGCCATCTGCTCAAAACCTTGCCTCACATCGGTCTCAATCTGATTAAATCGAGAGTTAGGACTCTCTGGTTATGGGACAGGTGGCGGAGGGGACTCTGCCTGCCTCCTCGAACGACCTCGTCGTCCACTCATTCTCTGTCTTAACTCATCTCCTGCGCGTACATATCAGAATCGATTGAAATCTCAAACCTCAATTTCAGTTCATGACCAGACTATTACAGACACTTGGGATGTATTCTATTTCACTTAACCGACATTGACAGTACTAGACACCCTAAGCTCTGATACCAAGAAAACTCTGTCACGCCCCGGAAGTGCGGAAAATAGGGCTAATTTAGAACTTTTTACTCATTAATTCTCAATTAAGAGTGCATTCCTGTGCAGTGTTATACATTATCATATTTATCGTACCTCAGGATCTCATCACTAGAAATTATATATCATATCAAATACATTAATCCATCTCAAGTTAATTAATCCTAATACATCCCATACAATGTTATACATCAAGTGTCTGCAATTATGATAATTGTCTGGGTACATGAAAAGATAAAAGATACCTCAAAATACAATATATGGCCTGGAGCTCAAGTCATCCACTAGCCACTACTCCGTACGTCGCAGGAAAACCCTTTTCACTTGAAGAAATCTGGGGGGAAAGAAAACAGGGTGAGCTTCTAAAATCGCTCAGTAAAGGGGGTAAGGGACTCATTTCATAAACCAAAATGCACATCACAAAATATTTATTTGTATGTGAAACTCATTAATCTCATTTGAAAACCATAGCATGAAAGTACTCAAAACGACATTCTCATATCTCAAATCATGTGAAAACATGAAGTAAAATGCTCAATATAGAGCAATAACAAAGCATGTGAAAATAATGCGATAAGCGCTTTCTCAATTAACGTGATAAAATCACTGTGATAATAATGCACGTGGCACAGCCACTAAACACACGTGGCATAGCCACTGATTTAAATTCACACGTGGCACAGCCACTAAGCACACGTGGCATAGCCATTGAGTTAAATTTACACGTGGCACAGCCACAGGATAGGGTTTCACGTGGCAACGACCACCAATTAGGGTTTCTCACGTGGCAACGGCCACCAAATAGGGTTCTCACGTGGCAACGACCACCAAATAGGGTTTTCACGTGGCAACGGCCACCAAATAGGGTTTCTCACGTGGCAACGACCACCAAATGGGGTTCTCACGTGGCAACGGCCACCAAATGGGGTTTCTCACGTGGCAACGGCCACCAAATAGGGTTTCTCACGTGGCAACGGCCACCAAATGGGGTTCTCACGTGGCAACGGCCACCAAATAGGGTTTCTCACGTTACCAGAACGGAGAAGAATCGGGCTTACATGCTACCAGAGCAATGCCCGATGTGTACTCAGAATTACACACCTAAGTCTTAATCACATAAGACTCGTTTGCCTTCACGTAGAACTCATAGTGGTTTTTCTCTCATAAAACTCATTTAAAACCGTTTTGTACTCAACATAAAACATATTGAAACCGAGTCCCAACCGGCAAAACACGCACACATTTCTCAAATCTCGATATTGCCTTAACGTAGAGCCCAATTATAAACTCATAAAAACATTGGGCTCCAACTGGCTATAAAAATCGTGTGCAATTGTATCACAACACAACACTCAACATGCTTGTTTTATAAATCACAAATCATGCAATAATAGTTCGCAAATCACATACACAAATGGTTTAGTTTCCCTTACCTCTTTGCACCTCGTATAGTGCAATCGTTTCCCCCTTGACACGGACTAGTCTCGCATTCCACTCTGGAACTCCCGAGCTGTCCAAACGATGTTAAAACATCAATATTCAACTATCACATCAATCTCAATTCTCAAAAATCGAGCATAATTGCTCATAACACCTCAAATCTCTTGATTCTCGTAACTCTACCCCAAACTACACTCTCATTCACAACATCTCAGTGTTCTACATTTCTGATGCCAATTATCTATGCTAATTCACCCCATTGTCTAAATTTCTATTTATAGCTCAAATTCCTAAAATTGCTAAATATCATTATCACTCCAACCACATTGTAATTTCATCAATCCCTAATCATTTTTCAGCTATTTCAACACAATGACAACAACCATTATCATCGAAATCATCTCAAATATCAAGATCGAGGTTTAGAAATTACCCAAAACTTGTGGAGAGCTTATCTCTTGCCTCAATTCGATCCGTCTTTCGATTTCCAAGTATGTTGTTCTCCCTTTGATGAGGAACAACTTTCCTTCTTGCCACAACATCTGATTTGGATGAAAATGGGTGCTTTGGATGAGTGAGAAAGCTAGGTTTCGGTGAAAATGGGGGTTGGAAGAGAGAGAAAGTGAGATTGCAGGAGAAAAACAGGAGTTCCTTATATAGGCTGAAGGTAGGAGATCGATCTGGCTCCTGATGAGATCGATCTGCATTTGAATTTTGGGGACGATTTGGGCAATTTTATGTCTAGGAGATCGATCTGTCGAGGGGTGAGATCGATCTCTTTATGGCTTTATGCGATCGATCTGCTCCTTGAGGAGATCGATCTTCTCCCAAACAGAATCATTTGGAGATCGATCTCTTCCTCATGAGATCGATCTTCTCTCACACAGAATCATAAGGAGATCGATCCTCTTCCATTGGAGATCGATCTGCTCCTTAAATTCCTCATTCCTTGTCATTTTTAACTCACCAGATCGATCTATTCTTCTCCCAAATCGATCTGTCCTCATACTTCATACTTATTTTAAACACTTAACATATAAATCTCCAATTATCATTCCCCAATTCACTTAGCTCAATAAATTACACTTCACATTCTTATTACATATTTAAAATATATCCGAAATACTTAGATCTCACACTAACTCTTCGCGGTAAGCTCCAAGACTTTGCGGCATCTCCTCTCCATGAGGGCTTCGCGGTATCTCCCTTCCATGAGGGCTCCGCGGCATCTCCCTTCCATGAAGGCTCCGCGGCATGCCCTCAGCGTCCATCGGATTTTGCCTTTCTCCTACTAAATTTTGGACGGATGGCGACAAATTTACATGCGAGAAGACACCGTTGAACAGGTCTACCATTATCCGTAGAGCTTGGACAGTCTCTTCTCCTTGTTTTCGCATTGCTTCGAATTTCGCTACGGGGATAGCCATCATGTTGGTTTCGCTCTGCACCCTCGTGGTACCTCCGCCACCTGTCATGGGAGAACTCGCCATGTCTTCACTATCTTCGTGCTTAACTGCTGCTGATCGGGTCTTTACCATCGTGTCAGAATGACTTTTTGCTTAGTTTCCCACAGACGGCGCCATCACTCCGATGCTTAAGTTAGAGAATAATCTTTGTTCAGGGAATAATTTCTTCAGAGTCTCAGAAGGGAAAATGTTATCTGCCTCAGAAATCATACCTGTTCCTTATTTTTAGGGAATTTCCTCCAGTCGCAATTACGCCTTTGTCCTCTTTTATTCAAATCTCTTATTATGTCCAATCTTTCCCGGATATGCCATGTGTCTTCATATAATTAGCTACAATAATATTTGAATTACTATGCATAACAATTGCTCCCCACTCTTTTGCAAATCAATCATGGATGAGCGGAAGAGTACATAAGAAATTTATTATTATAATTATTATTAGTAGCATTATTATTTTTATTATTTTATCTTATTATTTATTTATTTATTTATTTTTTTGGTGCGGCCGTTACGTTGGCGCGGCCCGCGGTACCCATATGTATATTGAAGTGGGGTTATAGCTTCGTTTCATTTCAGGCGAGATTTCTATTTTCGATATTCGCAACAATTTACATTTGGTGGCCTTTGTTGATCTTCGCGGCAATCTTACCATCGCGGCGGGCTTCACCCTTCACGGCACATTGCGGCAAGATCCAAGTCTTCGCGGCTAGCTTACCATTCACAGCATATTGCGGCAAGCTCCAAGCATCTGTGGCAGCATCACCCTTTAGGGCAACTAAACGTTGCGGCAAGCTACAAGCCTTCGCGGCAAGCTAACTCTTCGCGGTAAGCTCCAAGCCTTTGTGGCAGTCATCACCCTTCACGAAAACTAAGCTTTGCGGCAAGCTACAAGCTTTCGCGGCAAGCTAACTCTTCGCGGCAAGCTCCAAGCCTTTGCGGCAGTCATCACCCTTCATGGTAACTAAGCTTTGCAGCAAGCTACAAGCATTTGTGGCAAGCTAACACTTCGCGGTAAGCTCCAAGCCTTTGCGACATCTCCTCTCCATGAGGGCTTCGTGGCATCTCCTGTGAGACCCCGTATATGTAAAGTTGTAATGTGTAATGAATATGATTGGACTTGTAATGTAAAGTGTGGTTAATGTAAGCCCATGGATTCAATGTACATATGTGTAATATGAATTGTAACGTACATACAAGTTTCATTGAGTACGAATATGAAGAAATGAGTTCTGGCAAGTGATGGATGTGATTGAAACTCAAGATGAGTAGTGTGGTAAAATGGAATGGAGTTATGCTTCCATTTGGTTTTATATAGCATACCTTTGGACATACAATGAATGCACACAAGTTTCAATGTGCATAAGGTATGAATGGATGCCATTTTCCAGTTATAAAGTTGGATGGATGAGAAAATGGCCATGGCAATAGATTAAGGATGTGTTGGTATGAGTTGCAGCAAGGAAACTGCAGGAAATCTGGAAAACATGAGGGCCAGATCGATCTCATAGGATGAGAGATCGATCTGGAAGAGCCAGAATGCTCTTATTTGGGCAAAAGAACAGAGCAGATCGATCTCCAATGGAGCCAGATCGATCTCCCAAGCATTCTGTAGTGAAAAGATCGATCCCCAAGCACCCAGATCGATCTCCTTAGCTCTCTGTTTGGGAGCAGATCGATCTCATGCCTTGACAGATCGATCTCATGATTCGACAGATCGATCTCAGGCTTAAAAATGTCGTGAAAAAGAGGGATTTTAAGGGACCAGATCGATCTCCTCTTGGACCAGATCGATCTCCTCAAGCTATTTCTATATAAGGAGGGCTGAAAATCAGGAAATCTCGAGAAAAACACTAACCTTCCACTTTCAACCCAAAAACCTAACTTTCCCTCTCTAAAATCAACCATTTTCAGTGAGATTTGAAGAGAGACCATTAGAGGCAAAGTTGTTCCTATCAAAGAGAAGAACAACATAGTGTGAAGGCATTTTTCCGTTGTTGGTATTGAAGGAGTTAAGGGCATTGCCATTTAGAGCAAGAAGAAAAATCATATTTGGTAAGATTCTAACACTCCAATCCAAATACATTGTCTATTTAATTGATTTTGGAGTTGTTTGGCATGACTATTGATGGATAAATTATTTAGGGATGTGGTGGAATTGGTGTAACCTAGAAAACTTAGAATGGGTATGATGTGAGAATATATGGGTTGAATGAGTTTATGATTTATGGGCATTGCTAAAGTTGTTATTGAGGTAATGTTTATGATTTTAGATGGTTAAATGAGATTACATTGTGAGTTTGGAGGAATTGTGAAAATGGGTGTGTATATGCTTGGTAAATGCCATAGTGAGGGAATTCATGGAATATGAACACTATGAGCTTAATGTCGAATTAATATCGATTTTGAATAAGTTAATAGGCCTAAGAAGATCCATAGACTCGAGTTATCGATAAAGTAATGGAACGAGGCCTCACAAGCATTAATAGAAAACTATAGGTCGAATTGACTATAGTGAACGCACAATGTCATATTATATGGATCGAATATAATGCGGGATACGATTTTGTGCAGTCCCGAAGAGTACGTTGAAGGCAAATCGAACCGTACGAGTAAGCAACTTAAGGAAGTGGAATCACGCATCGCGATTCCAGGTAAGGGAATTTTGTGAGTATATAGAGCTAACTGCTCGTACTTTGAACTTATGGGTGAATATTGGGTGTTTTATGAAATGCATGGATGCTTAAATAAATGATTGATGGTATTCGTGAATGATGAGGAGTATATGCGTGGTTTTGGATTTGAAGTGGATTTTATGAAATGGGATAGTAAGGCTAATAATTGCATAAATCTAATGTTTTGATGCTTTTCAAAACGAAATTGCTTGGTTTTAAGCAAGCTTGTAGATGGGTCGGCTAGTATTATATGGCTGTTGTGGAAAAGCATTTGTAAGTGCTAAACCCGATTGTCGGGATTGTTTGATTGTGTATGAGCCGCCTATCGTATTTGTATGACATAAATCGCGCTAGAGCCTCGCTCGCGCTGGATTTCTATGTTTTCATTTGTATGAAACGTGTTGGAGCTTAGCTCGCACCTTGATTTGGAAACTATGATGATGTTTATAAACCGTAGTGGAGCTTCTGCTCGTACGTGGATTTTGAGTGGTTGTCTTATGAGTATAACCGTACTAGAGCTATGCTCGTACGTGTCTCTGTATGAGAGGATGCCTGAGTCGTGCTAGAGCTTTGCTCGCACAAGTTTGCACATTGTGACATGTATAAGGTTGTGAAAGTTGGTAAGATCCTTAAGCCTTACATCCTTAAGCCAATATCCTTAAGCCCAAAGAGGCGGGGAGGCTCTGTTAGGCGGGGAGGCTCTGTTCGGTGGGGAGGCTCTCTTACGGTGGGATCCTTAAGCCAACATCCTTAAGCACTGGAGGGGCGGGAAGGCTCTGTTAGGCAGGGAGGCTCTCCTACATGGGTACGGTAAGATGCTTAAACCCTACATCCTTAAGCCAACATCCTTAAGCCCAAAGAGGCGGGGAGGCTCTGTTCGGTGGGGAGGCTCTCTTACTGAAGGATCCTTAAGCCCTACATCCTTAAGCTAACATCCTTAAGCCCGAGGAGGCAGGGAGGCTCTGTTAGGCGGGGAGGCTCTGTTCGGCAGGGAGGCTCTCCTTCACGGATATGGAAAACTCTTGGTATGGGGTAGGTAAGACCTAGGAATGGCACCCCCAATCACGATATGAGTCTGCGGAGTACGCTGTACCATGTATATCACATGGAGTACGATGTACCGCATGATGGTTATGTGGTGGAAAGTCTGGCGAGGGATAATCCATCTTCGTGCTAGCGTGATACCCTGCACACCTGGATGCGTGTGGTCTGGGATGATTTATGATGTAATGGTCCATATAGGCACTTTTGATATTGTGACCTAGTTTTTATACACATGCGTGAATTGTGAAATGAAAATGTGGTTGTGATTGTGAGTTGATTTGGTGGTAATTATGTGTTGAGAAAGATGTTTATGATGTTGGTTTAAAAAGGAGGTTTCTTAATGAATTGCCATTTTTATGAATTTAAATGAGATTGAGCATGAGATGATTTATACATGATGTTTCTACCATGTTTTATATGCCAATGCACATGATTTTGATACATGATATATATGTATATTCACATGGCATAGTTTTATTCCTCATGCTCCTACCATAAATGATTTATGCATAACACTATCAGTATGTAGATAGAGTAGTTATCTACCATGCTTGCATTATTGCCTTACTGAGCGTGTGGTTGCTCATCCCACTCTATTTTCCCCCCTACAGAGCGTGCATAGTAGCCCAGTAAGGACTGAGGCGTGGTATTTTGGACTCCGCTGCATCTCCATTGCTAAGTGGTATATACACAGTGATTCTTTTTGTATCTAAACAATGTAAAAGCACAGTATTCTTTTGAGTTGTAATTATGGGGGATGTAGATGTCTGTAAAACATGTATTCGTATAAGTACACGATTAAATGCAAATGTATGACATCGTTTTAATTAATTAAGAATGAATGAGATGTGGTGTTTATTATTGACTCACAGCCCAACAGTGTGTGGTGAGTTTAGTTCACGACCGGGTAAGGTAACAGTAAAACGCGAAAAATTTTTCGTGATTTTCGGTTAAAGAGAATGGAATTGGGTCGTGACAGAGATTGGTATCAGAGCTGTGTTGGCCTGATGTGAGTCATTAATAAAACATAGGAAAGTACATCCCCATAGTACTGTGCTTTTGTTTAGATATAACTGTGTATACCGTGATGGATTGAGCTTAATGAATTATTATAATACAGGAAGTTAGGCACTATGCCAGTTACACGCAAAGGTAGAGGGGCGAGAGCACGTGCTAGAGGCCGTAGAGGTTGGCCTGAGAGCCGTGCGGAGCCACAGACTGAGCAGGCTCCATAGAACCCTACTGGGAGAGCAGAGGATACTGAGGCTCGCTTCGCTAGATTAGAGCGGAGTATTGAGAATTTGGTGGAGATAGTCACGCAGGCCTTGGGCACCGGTGATAGACGAGGTCCCGCAGCACAGCCTACTACTGAACAGGCAGCTGCAGAGGCGGAGAGACCTCATGCTGCTGAGACAGCTACAGTTACACCACCTCTAGCCCAAGATACAGATTCTCCTATCACTCCACAGCAGAGCGGTAGTGATTTGGGTTATGACTGCGACTTGAGCAGGTTGCGAGAGTTTCAAGCGCTGAAACCCCCAGTGTTTAGAGGGGTGAAGGACCCAGTGGTTACGGAGGATTGGGTGTATGAGATGGAGAAACTATATAGGTTTTTCTGATGCACTTCAACTAAGAAGGTTGCCTTTTCGTGTTTATGTTGAAAGGCGAGGCAGAGCACTGGTGGAGATCCACCGAAGCTATTTTGAGGGCTAGACACTCTGAGATCTCATGGGAGATATTTCTAGATGCCTTCAGGAGACAATATGTCCCAGCAACCGCACAGAGGAAATTGCGGATGGAATTTATGAATTTGGTTCAAGGGAACCAGACTGTGGACGAGTATGAGTCCAAGTTTATGTCATTAGGGAGATATGACCCTGACACGATGGGTAGTGAGACCCGAAAGATACAGAAGTTCATGGATGGATTGAGATTGGCCATCCGGACTAAGCTAGCTCCCTTTGACATCTTGACCTATGAGGAGGCTGTACATAAGGCTCAGTTATGTGAGCAAGACTTTGAGCGAAATGTCTCCGAGCTTGGGAGAGTCAGTGTTAGAAAGGACAGGGACCAGAAGAGATCCAGGTTTGGAAGAGTGGCCAAGAGAGATGGACAAAGATTTTTCGAGAAGAGGCCAAAGATTGAGGAGGTGCAGGAGAGAGCTGCTAGACCTCCCGTATACCCAGCCTTGACTGCGCCGAGGGGCATGACTATTGGAGGACCACGACCTACTACTGATCAGTGTAGGAGATGTGTGAGATTTCATGGGAATAGGCCCTGTCTGATGACCCCTATGGTGTGTTTTAGATGCGAGAGACCAGGACATATAGCTAAGTATTATCCCGAGAAGATGAAGATTGCCCCACAGAAGGGCAAGGAGCCTGAGGGAGCTCTAGTTGAGACAGCAGCCTCGAGGAGGAGGGCTACAGCTGGGGAAAAAGGGAAACAGGCTGCGGGTGTGAGCAGAGGAAGAGTACATGCACTGGACCAGGACACTGCAGACGCATCGGCGGATGTGATTAAAGGTACCATCCGAATCTTTGATTTAGAAGCATTGGTATTATTTGATCCTGGTGCTACGCATTCTTTCATATCACATTCCTTTGCACATAAATTGTTGAAATATGTGAAACCAACATTGTTGGATAAAATGTTGATGATTTCCACACCCATGAATGATAGTCAATTGACTGAGCATGTATGTAGGGATTGTAAGTTAAAGATAGAGGGGAAGGAAATGATAGCCAATCTGATTTTATTGAATATGAATGATTTTGATGTAATTTTGGGAATGGATTGGTTGGCTACCAATCGTGTTGTGATGGATTGTCATGCCAAAACATTGATGTTTTCAGGATTAGACAATCTTATTGTAAATTTTGGTGAAAAGAAATGATATGAAACTTGTATAATTGTGGTAAATAAAAGAGTATAATTTTAAATGCATATTGCTTGAGAGATAAATTATTTGTTTTTGAGAAATATTGAATGTGGAGTGATGGTTTATGTTACTAACGATGGAGAGGATAATGTGAAGGGTTCATTGCCTATGTGGTCGATATAGATGAGGCACACCCGGAATTGAAGGACATACCCGTAATTACGGACTACCCTGATGTCTTTCCGGACGAATTACCAGGACTACCACCTGAAAGAGAAATGGAATTTTGCATTGAGTTAGTGCCTGGTACAGAGCCGATATCGAAACCACCCTATAGAATGGCTCCGATAGAGTTGGAAGAGCTAAAGAAACAGCTGTAAGAGTTGCTGGAGAAGGGGTTTATTAGACCGAGTGTCTCACCTTGGGGAGCACCAGTTCTATTTATAAGGAAGAAGGATGGAAGCCTCCGACTGTGTATAGATTACCGGTTGTTGAATAAGGCCACCATTAAGAACAAGTACCCCCTTCCAAGAATCGATGATTTGTTAGATCAGCTCCAGGGAGCCGAAGTATTTTCTAAGATAGATCTGCGGTCAGGGTATCATCAGTTGAGGATCAGGAGTGGAGATGTACCTAAGACATCATTTCGTACCCGTTATGGCCACTACGAGTTATTGGTGATGCCATTCGGATTGACAAATGCTCCCGCAACATTTATGGCATTGATGAATGATATATTCAAGCCATACTTGGACAAGTTTGTAATAGTGTTCATTGATGACATTTTGGTGTATTCCAAGTCCAGGGAAGATCATAAGGAGCACTTGAGGATAGTTCTGCAGACCCTCCGAGAGAGAGAATTGTATGCCAAACTCAGCAAGTGTAACTTTTGGTTGGAACAGATCTCATTTCTGGGGCATGTTGTGTCAAAGGATGGGGTATCAGAGGATCCATCCAAGATAGAGGCAGTTGTACAGTGGGAATAGCCCAAGATAGTAACTGAGATCAGCAGTTTTTTGGGATTGGCAGGATATTATTGGAGATTTGTAGAGGGTTTCTAAAGACTAGCTGCTCCGTTGACACGCCTCACGTGAAAAGATGTTAAGTTTGTGTGGGATGAGGCATGTGAGAGGAGTTTTGAAATGCTTAGGCGTCGATTGACGACTGCTCCAGTTCTCACCATTCCTACCAGCTCAGGAGGATTCTCGGTGTATACGGATGCATCACACCAGGGACTGGGCTGTGTGCTTATGCAGGATGGGAAGGTAGTTGCCTATGGATCTAGACAGTTGAAAGATCATGAGAGGAACTACCCGACACATGATTTGGAGTTGGCGGCAGTAGTATTTGCTTTGAAAATATGGCGCCACTATCTCTATGGTGAGAAATTTCAGGTGTTCACAGATCATAAGAGCCTTAAGTACCTATTCTCACAGAAAGAGCTGAATATGAGACAGAGGAGATGGCTCGAACTCCTGAAAGACTATGATTGTGAAATCGTGTACCACCCAGGTAAGGCAAATGTAGTTGCCGATGCTTTGAGTAGAAAAAGCCTTGGGTTGGTGTCTTATATGATGATACGGGAACATGAATTGTTAGAACACTTTGCGAACCTCAGTTTAGATGTAACCCCACCTGGATCTGAGAGACTTGAGATCATGGCTAGTTTGAGACTAGAGCCAGAGTTGATTGGCCGTATTCGGCAAGCCCAGCAGAGCGATCGACGGTGTATCGATTGGCTGAGGCAGATACAGACAGGTGTGGGTATTGATTTTGAGCAGAGTGCTGATGGCTTATTGAGGTTCAGAGGTAGAGTATGCGTTCCCAGGGATCCTGAGATCAGGAGAACGATTTTATCAAAGGCTCACTCATCGAAGTATACGATACATCCGGGAAGTACCAAGATGTATCAAAACCTTCAGAAGGTTTATTGGTGGTCTGGAATGAAGAGAGACATTGCTAAATATGTCGCTAAGTGTCTCGTTTATCAGCAAGTGAAGGTAGATCATTAGAAGCCTGCAGGATTATTGCAGCCTCTACCGATACCGACATGGAAGTGGGAGCATGTCACCATGGATTTTGTGATGGGGTTGCCGAGGACCCGTAGAGGTCATGATGCCATATGGGTTATTGTGGACCGATTGAATAAGTCCGCCCATTTCTTGGCTATGAGAGCTACCGATACACTGAGTCAGTTGGCGAACCTGTATATTCGAGAGATAGTACAGCTACATGGTGTACCAGTGAGCGTTGTTTCTGATAGGGATGCCTGCTTCACTTCCCATTTTTGGGAACATTTTCAGGAAGCGCTGGGGACCCGATTGAGTTTTAGCACCGCTTTTCATCCTCAGACAGATGGGCAGTTAGAGAGGACTATACAGACGCTCGAGGATATGTTGAGAGCGTGTGTGCTGGATTTTAGAGGCTCCTGGGATGACCACCTGCAGTTAGCCGAGTTCGCTTATAATAATAGCTATCATGCGAGTATCGGGATGGCACCCTATGAGGCATTATACGGGCGTAGATGCCGTTCCCCCATTGGATGGGAAGAGGTTGGTGACAGATAGATTTTGGCACCGGACTTAGTGCAGCAGGCATCTGAGGATGTCCAGTTGATATGTGAGAGATTACGGACAGCTCAGAGCCGACAAAAGAGTTATGCTGACAAGAGACGAAGACCACTGGAGTTTGATGAGGGTGAGTCGGTGTTTCTGAGGGTATCACTATCGAAGGGTATTATGAGATTTGGTAAGAAGGGCAAGCTGAGCCCTAGATATATCGGACCCTTCGAGATTTTGGAGAGAGTGGGAGATAAGGCGTATAGATTGGCATTGCCACCGGACTTGGCAAATGTCCACAACGTCTTCCACGTCTCGATGCTTCAGAAGTATCACCCGGACCCGGCACACGTGATAAGATATGAGCCGTTTGAGCTCCATGAGAGTATGACGTATGTTGAAAAGCCGGTTCGGATACTGGATAGAAAAGAGAAAGTGTTGCGGAATAAGACAATTCCCTTGGTGAAAGTTCTTTGGCAACATCACACGGTGGAAGAGGCCACATGGGAATTGGAGAACTTAATACGGGAGAAGTACCCCCAACTTTTTGAAGAGCGACTTGGTTCTAATTTGGAGGACCAAATTCCTTGAAGGAGGGGAGAATGTGAGACCCCGTATATGTAAAGTTGTAATGTGTAATGAATATGATTGGACTTGTAATGTAAAGTGTGGTTAATGTAAGCCCATGGATTCAATGTACGTATGTGTAATATGAATTGTAACGTACATACAAGTTTCATTGAGTACGAATATGAAGAAATGAGTTCTGACAAGTGATGGATGTGATTGAAACTCAAGATGAGTAGTGTGGTAAAATGGAATGGAGTTATGCTTCCATTTGGTTTTATATAGCATACCTTTGGACATACAATGAATGCACACAAGTTTCAATGTGCATAAGGTATGAATGGATGTCATTTTCCAGTTATAAAGGTGGATGGATGAGAAAATGGCCATGGCAATAGATTAAGGATGTGTTGGTATGAGTTGCAGCAAGGAAACTGCAGGAAATCTGGAAAACATGAGGGCCAGATCGATCTCACAGGATGAAAGATCGATCTGGAAGAGCCAAAATGCTCTTATTTGGGCAAAAGAACAGAGCAGATCGATCTCCAATGGAGCCAGATTGATCTCCCAAGCATTCTGTAGTGAAAAGATCGATCCCCAAGCACCCAGATCGATCTCCTTAGCTCTCTGTTTGGGAGCAGATCGATCTCATGCCTCGACAGATCGATCTCATGATTCGACAGATCGATCTCAGGCTAAAAAATGTCGTGAAAAAGAGGGATTTTAAGGGACCAGATCGATCTCCTCTTGGACCAGATCGATCTCCTCAAGCTATTTCTATATAAGGAGGGCTGAAAATCAGGAAATCTCGAGAAAAACACTAACCTTCCACTTTCAACCCAAAAACCTAACTTTCCCTCTCTAAAATCAACCATTTTCAGTGAGATTTGAAGAGAGACCATTAGAGGCAAAGTTGTTCCTATCAAAGAGAAGAACAACATAGTGTGAAGGCATTTTTCCATTGTTGGTATTGAAGGAGTTAAGGGCATTGCCATTTGGAGCAAGAAGAAAAATCATATTTGGTAAGATTCTAACACTCCAATCCAAATACATTGTCTATTTAATTGATTTTGGAGTTGTTTGGCATGACTATTGATGGATAAATTATTTAGGGATGTGGTGGAATTGGTGTAACCTAGAAAACTTAGAATGGATATGATGTGAGAATATATGGGTTGAATGAGTTTATGATTTATGGGCATTGCTAAAGTTGTTATTGAGGTAATGTTTATGATTTTAGATGGTTAAATGAGATTACATTGTGAGTTTGGAGGAATTGTGAAAATGGGTGTGTATATGCTTGGTAAATGCCATAGTGAGGGAATTCATGGAATATGAACACTATGAGCTTAATGTCGAATTAATATCGATTTTGAATAAGTTAATAGGCCTAAGAAGATCCATAGACTCGAGTTATGGATAAAGTAATGGAACGAGGCCTCTCAAGCATTAATAGAAAACTATAGGTCGAATTGACTATAGTGAACGCACGATGTCATACTATATGGATCGAATATAATGCGGGATACGATTTTGTGCAGTCCCGAAGAGTTCGTTGAAGGCGAATCGAACCGTACGAGTAAGCAGCTTAAGGAAGTGGAATCACGCATCGCGATTCCAGGTAAGGGAATTTTGTGAGTATATAGAGGTAGCTGCTCGTACTTTGAACTTGTGGGTGAATATTGGGTGTTTTATGAAATGCATGGATGCTTAAATAAATGATTGATGGTATTCGTGAATGATAAGGAGTATATGCGTGATTTTGGATTTGCTGTGGATTTTATGAAATGGGATAGTAAGGCTAATAATTGCATAAATCTAATGTTTTGATGCTTTTCAAAACGAAATTGCTTGGTTTTAAGCAAGCTTGTAGATGGGTCGGCTAGTATTGTATGGTTGTTGTGGAAAAGCATTTGTGAGTGCTAAACCCGATTGCCGGGATTGTTTGATTGTGTATGAGCCGCCTATCGTATTTGTATGACATAAATCGCGCTAGAGCCTCGCTCGCGCTGGATTTCTATGTTTTCATTTGTATGAAACGTGTTGGAGCTTAGCTCGCACCTTGATTTGGAAACTATGATGATGTTTATAAACCGTACTGGAGCTTCTGCTCGTACGTGGATTTTGAGTGGTTGTCTTATGAGTATAACCGTACTAGAGCTATGCTCGTACGCGTCTCTGTATGAGAGGATGCCTGAGTCGTGCTAGAGCTTTGCTCGCACAAGTTTGCACATTGTGACATGTATAAGGTTGTGAAAGTTGGTAAGATCCTTAAGCCTTACATCCTTAAGCCAACATCCTTAAGCCCAAAGAGGCGGGGAGGCTCTGTTAGGCGGGGAGGCTCTGTTTGGTGGGGAGGCTCTCTTACGGTGGGATCCTTAAGCCAACATCCTTAAGCCCTGGAGGGGCGGGGAGGCTCTGTTAGGTAGGGAGGCTCTCCTACATGGGTACGGTAAGATCCTTAAACCCTACATCCTTAAGCCAACATCCTTAAGCCCAAAGAGGCGGGGAGGCTCTGTTAGGCGGGGAGGCTCTGTTCGGTGGGGAGGCTCTCTTACGGAAGGATCCTTAAGCCCTACATCCTTAAGCTAACATCCTTAAGCCCGAGGAGGCAGGGAGGCTCTGTTAGGCGGGGAGGCTCTGTTCGGCAGGGAGGCTCTCCTTCACGGATATGGAAAACTCTTGGTATGGGGTAGGTAAGACCTAGGAATGGCACCCCCAATCACGATATGAGTTTGCGGAGTACGCTATACTGTGTATATCACATGGAGTACGATGTACCGCATGATGGTTATATGGTGAGAAAGTCTGGCGAGGGATAATCCATCTTCGTGCCAGCTTGATACCCCGCACACCTGGATGCGTATGGTCTGGGATGATTTATGATGTAATGGTCCACATAGGCACTTTTGATATAGTGACCTAGTTTTTATACACATGCGTGAATTGTGAAATGAAAATGTGGTTGCGATTGTGAGTTGATTTGGTGGTAATTATGTGTTGAGAAAGAGGTTTATGATGTTGGTTTAAAAAGGAGGTTTCTCAATGAATTGCCATTTTTATGAATTTAAATGAGATTGAGCATGAGATGATTTATACATGATGTTTCTACCATGTTTTATATGCCAATGCACATGATTTTGATACATGATATATATGTATATTCACATGGCATAGTTTTATTCCTCATGCTCCTACCATAAATGATTTATGCATAACACTATCAGCATGTAGATAGAGTAGTTATCTACCATGCTTGCATTATTGCCTTACTGAGCGTGTGGTTGCTCATCCCACTCTATTTCCCCCCTACAGAGCGTGCATAGTAGCCCAGTAAGGACTGAGGCGTGGTATTTTGGACTCCGCTGCATCTCCATTGCTAAGAGGTATATACACAGTGATTCTTTTTGTATCTAAACAATGTAAAAGCACAGTATTCTTTTGAGTTGTAATTATGGGGGATGTAGATGTCAGTAAAACATGTATTCGTATAAGTACACGATTAAATGCAAATGTATGACATCGTTTTAATTAATTGAGAATGAATGAGATGTGGTGTTTATTATTGACTCACAGCCCAACAGTGTGTGGTGAGTTTAGTTCACGACCGGGTAAGGTAACAGTAAAACGCGAAAAATTTTTCGTGATTTTCGATTAAAGAGAATGGAATTGGGTCGTGACATCTCCCTTCCTTGAGGGTTCCGCGGCATCTCCCTTCCATGAAGGCTCCACGGCATGCCCTCAGCGTCTATCGGATTTTGCCTTTATCCTACTAAATTTTGGACGGATGGCGGCAAATTTACATGCTGGAAGACACCTTTGAACAAGTCTACCATTGTTCGTAGAGCTTGGACAGTCTCTTCTCCTTGTTTTCGCATTGCTTCGAATTTCGCGACGGGGATAGCCATCATGTTGGTTTCGCTCTGCACCCTCGCGGCACCTCCGCCACCCGACATGGGAGAACTCGCCATGTCTTCACTATCTTCGTGCCTAACTGCTACTGATCGGATCTGTACCATCGTGTCAGAATGAGTTTTTGCTTAGTTTCCCACAGATAGCGCCATCACTCCGATGCTTAAGTTAGAGAATAATCTTTGTTCAGGGAATAATTCCTTCAGAGTCTCAGTAGGGAAAATGTTATCTGACCTCAGAAATCATACCTGTTCCTTATTTATAGGGAATTTTCTCCTGTCGCAATTACGCCTTTGTCCTCTTTTATTCAAATCTCTTATTATGTCCAATCTTTCCCGGATATGCCACGTGTCTTCATATAATTAGCTACAATAATATTCGAATTACTATGCATAACAAGCCTAATAGTTTATTTCTAGATTAGAAGTTAAGCTCGTAATTGCTTAATGTTTCTAGCAAATCAGTAGTAAATAGGAATTGATGATTATGGTCAAATTTTCATTCAATTTCTAGGAGAATTGAAGAATAAATTAAATAAACCGAGATTGAGAGTTTATTATTTAGTTTCAATTTATCTTTCTAATTCTTAAGGCTGCTACAAATTATATCTAGAAAGTTTGTTTTAAGTAGTTTAATAGTTAGAGATTGATTAAAGAACTTGTATCAATTAATGACTAATTAAGGAAAGATTAGTATAACAGAGCTTCTTGTTATATTAGCATTGAATATTCAAAGATAAAATTAATAATCCTGAGTCAATGATTCATATTTAATTCCAAGAGTGGATGTATCTTTGATAACCGAAGCTTTCTCTTTAAACATCTTGAACCATTATTTATAATTGCTTTTGTTTCCTTATATTTTAATTAAATTAGTTTAATTGAAAAAAAACTCCCTTTTTAATTTCTAAACTTAAATTTTAAATAATTCAATTTATATCAATCTCTGTGGGGTTTGACCTCTATTTTGCTATCTACAAAATAGTTACTTAGAGTAATTTATTTTTGTTGCATTCGACATATATAAAATTTTAGACCGTTGCTAGGGATTTGATTGTATAATTGATTTATTTATCTTAATTATAGTTCTAATTAGTTTATTTTTTTCTTTTTTAGATTTTCATGTCAAACAAAGACTCTAGCCAAAGACTTCAAAGGATAAGAAGCTTTTGTCACGTACCGATTTCCTTAAAATTTTTGAACAAATTTTTTAGTTTTATGTATTTAGGTTTGCCTACATCTAGTATAGGTTCTTACTTAGCCGATTTATTTATCGGTCCAATATTGTTTTGGTCCCAGTTATAGTGTGTGATGTGATCTCGTATAATCAATTCATAATTTTTCGAATTACTTTTCAACTTAAACTTAAACTTCGGTTCACAGTATATCATGTTTCAATAGAGTTATGAATTCCAAAATATCATATATCACATCACTCCCTAATGAGACTATAATTGACATCCAATACAGTTAAGTTTACTGCATTAGATATCCATTATAGCCTTTAATGTAACTCAAAATTTAATAGTGTTCACATCTCGACGTAAATATACAAAAACTGTGCATTACAAATGTCTAAAGATAATCAATTGAACTGCACAAGAGGATATATATACCTCAAATTAAAAGTAGTAATGGCAGGTGGAAGACACACCCTCAGATGCCCTAATCCAAAAGATACCTGATGTACTGCAGGTAATCTGAAGGGAAAGAAGAAGGGGGTGAGCTTATGCCCAGTAAGGTACGTATACCAAGTAAAAATAATGTAAAGTGGGGGCAAGCTCAAAGATCCTAAAATTCATGCTGTGCTTCATAATGAATGCAGATCAAATCAGTTATATGATTTTTTTTATCTAAAACTGATCAAAACTTTCTTTAAAAGTGATCAGAAAACATAATTCTTATCATACAAATTCCATAACTTGCTTACATTCTTACTTCCATAATCATTCTTAAAAGCATAAATCATAACAAATCCATAGTATAAAAACATAGTCATAATAAATTCGTAACTTAATATTTCTAACATAAAACATAGTCATAAAGTCATAGTCATATCATAAATGAGAGGATGCCAAGCAGTAACATGCAATCATAACATAGGTCCCAATAAGGGTTGGCTTAACATAATGAGATGTGTCCAAGTCTAACAACCACTTACCTTGACATAATCATAGTGGCAATACATATTCCTAGATAATAGAGGGGTTGGCTATGCACGACCAATGGTGTATGCACCAAGAAAGCCTACAGTCTCAGAAACAATAGCTCAAAAGCATAATTCTTTGGGATTTGTCATCCTCTTAAGGTAAAATTTATTAAAAAGCTTCATTCTTAAACTTAGGATCATTATCCCTTTACATAACTTATGCTTGAATCATAATTCTTAAAACTTGTAATTTTCATCCCTTTAGTAAAGCTTAAGCTTAATCTTATCACAAATACTCAGAAATCGAGATCATCGTCCCCTTACTTAAAGACATAATCATAATCATAATTCTTAGAAACTAGGATCATTGTCCCCTTAGTAAAACTTATTTGTAATCATATCCCGATGGTCCCACTAAGAAAACCATGCTAAAGCCGAGGAAAAGAAATCAAATAACTAAATTAATTTTTTTGAAATCGATTTAAAAATAATAATTTATGCAATTTTATTTAAGACTATGCCTTTTATTAAATTATGAATATTATAATGCACTTAGTGGGATTCTCGATTTTCTTATAAATTGAGTACTTAAATTCTTAACATAGCTTGAAACAATTTCTTAAGCTTATGTGTGGTTCATGCAGAAAGAACATAGCATAAGTATTAAATAACAAATGTAGAAGGCATACTTAAAAATTGACGGGAATTCTAATAAATCGAAATTAATTTAAATCGAAAAGCTTAATTGAAAATCATATGTTTTTTACCAAATCAATTTCTTGATTTAGGTCTTGAGACAATTATGTCTTAAGACACGTCCCTTACCTAAATTTGCAGTGTAGAGAGTCGATCCAGCCTCCGAGACTACTCTAGACTATGGATATATGTAACGTACTCCATCTCTACTCTCCGGTCAATTTTATTTGTAATGTCATACCAATTTCTAAATTAATTTCCTTATACTTAATGTTCTCCTTAAACATACCTTATAAACTCTATAATAAAATAATTTATTTCTTTCTCTTATGTAAAAATATATTTTTTTCTAATATATTTTCCATAACTTATTTCTTTTCTTAAACATATTACTTATATGACTCATTTTGCATAGTTTAATTCCTTAGTTTCCTTAGGCGATTGGCCCATCATCCAAAATCCCCATCCTAATTCATCATTAACATCATACTTCATTTAATTTAACTATATTAACTCTCCATGTCCTTACAATTTCCATCTCATAGTCCAAGTCTTACAAATTTCTCTACTTAAGCTTCCTTTACATTATTTAACCTCTAATCATTCTTTATAACCTGTAACCCCAAAAATCATCTTAACATAGCCTTATTTAACTTAATACTTCATCATAACCCTAAAATCAAATTCACTAACCCTAAAACTCTAAGGTGGTCGAAACCTCAAAGTTAGGCATTACAAGGTTTTCTCTTCATGTCATCACCAAATCATCTTAAGTTTACATGCATTAATCTTATAATTAATCCAACATATTAAACCCAAAATTGGCATATGAAATCCCTAAATGGTTATCCTAATATGCTGTTTCACCAACCACAAGCTCCAACATATAAATAACATTACAAAATCTCACCAAACATCCAATCTTAAGCCAATTCAAGTTCCTTACCCAACTTGGATCTTGGATTAGCCTTAAATAATTTATTTTCCTTAAGTTGCCAGTTGAAATTTAACACCCAAAATCAGCCTTAGAACATTACCAACAATCATGCCTAGCAACCTTAGAAAGAAGAACTCAAAACTCAACTTACCTAGATGCAAGACAGTTTTTGTGCCTTGTTCTTCCAGGCTAGAAATCACCCTCAATATGAGTTTCTTAAATCCCACAAAATATCTATGTTGAAGTACACTTACAAAAAATGGGTTTGTCATCTTGATCGAGATAGTTTTATCCTGTCGAATAGCCATTCTAGTATATGGAGCATGACATATATGAAATGGATCACGAAGTATTCGAACTATGATTCATACTTAATATTCAAACCTCGCGGCCGTCCTCAAAAAAAAAAAAAATTCAAAGAAAGATTTATATTATTTATAACTCGAAAGATTTTTTCTTCTTTGAGAAATATGTCCCAGATTTTCTTTTTCAAGCGTGGAAACCCTAGGAACAGAAGTAATAGGATTTATTCTCATAATATAATAAAGTGGAAGATGTCAATTTTTTTTCTCGAAAATTATCTAATAAAAAAGAAATCTTCGACAACAAGTTGATAGGTTAATTCAATAAGAAATGGGGTTAGTGCTTGATTTCACTGGTACCATCCGATTGAATTGCATTCAATCGGATTGTTTCCTTATTCAATGAAGGAATTTTTAAGTTCACCCAACCTATTTTCAAAATATGAAGTGGATAAATAAAAATCTTGAGAGAGTCTTTCATTTGTCTATCATTATAGGCAATACCATCCATATTATCTATGGAATTCGAACCTGAACTCTAGTTACGATTCCTTATTTCTATCTCATTAGCCCTTATTTCATTTCGTATTTTATTTTAGCATATCAATTTTTTTTTTTACGTCTAGCTATCCCCCTTTATTTCCATTTATTTTTCATTTCATGAACGAATTATGCCTATTTTCACATCTAGGATTTACATATACAACATATATTACTGTCAAGAGTGAATTTCTTAATTTCTTATTATTGAATTTCTATTATTTCTTATTATTTATCTTATTATTTAATTTCTATTATATAAATTTCTATTATAGAATAGAAATTCTAATAATATAATTTATTTATATATTTCTAATATTTCTATTTCATTTTCATTTCGAATTTCGATTCAAAAAAAAGTAAGGAATTCTAATTATAAACTTGAAAAACACGGATTCGGTTGCGCCATACATATGAAAGAATATAGAATAATGATGTATTTGGCGAATCAAATACCATGGTCTAATAAGGAACCCTTCAGATTAGTTGATAATCTTTTGAAAGATTTCTTCGAAAAGGTTTCATTAACTCCTGATTTATGTCGAGTTACGTCAAGCAATACGTGAAGTAACTCTCGATATAGCAGTAAAAGCAAGACGTATAGGCGGATTGACTCATCAAGTTCCCATTGAAATAGGATCCACATAAGGAAAAGCACTTGCCATTCGTTGGTTATTAGGGGCATCCGAAAACTTTCGTGTCGAAATATGGCTTTCAAATTAAGTTCCGAATTAGTGGATGCTGACAAAGGGAGTTGTCATACCCGAATTTAATTAAAATATGAAAATTAAATAAGAAGAGATGGGGGAAGTATGAAGGAAGTCGGGTTAAATTTAATCCCGAACACGTGTAAGGGCAAAACGGTCAAAAAATCGAAAGCCGGAGTAAATTCGATAAGGAAATTTAATTAAAAATAAGGATTTAAGAAATCTTGGTCAATAAAGATGGAATAAAATTATTTTGGGTTAAATTGATCAAGATTCAGAAATTTTAAAATACCAAAAAATTACCGGAACGATACCTCGAAAAGCGCGAAGAAATAATATCGAAAATTTGGAGAAAAAATATATTTAATAAATTAAATTTAAATTGAATAAATAAAAGTAGAATAAAAAATAAGGTAAGTGGAGATATTTTGGGATTTTATGAGTATTTTATTGAATAGTAAATTAATTAAAATAAATAATAATAAAAAAAAATAACAACCGAAACAAAAAAAAAGGAAAGAAGACCCGAGAAAACCGAGAAACCCGAAAACAGTAACCCGCCTCCCGTTCACCGCCGAATCTCACCCACCGGCGACCGTTCGAGTCCGACGAAGCTTCCAGGAGCAAGAGGAGAGTCCGGCGAGCACGTGGGTACCGGTTTCACGCCGTCAGGTGGCCGGAGCAGTCCGATCCGAGCTCCAAAAATCCGAGGGAGAGAAGAGGCGATCGCCGGCGAACCACTGCGTCTGGGCCGGAAAGGAAGCTACCGACGTGTTCAGGGGAGGAAGCCGGTCCTTTTGGCACCGGTCTTGGCCGGTGAGACCGCCGGAAACGCCGGCGACGGCAAGAGGCAGTGAGGAACAAAAACGGTGTCGTTTGGCTGGCTGGAAGGAAAGGGAAGAAAAGGGAGAAAAAGGGAAAAGGAAAAAGAGAAAAAAATTGGGAAAAATTCCTGTGATGCCATCGAGCTTCGGGTAAGTCGAAAAGCGGTTAAATTGACCCGATTTAAATTTGGAATATTTTATTTAATTAAATTTCGACCGAAAAGTTTACCCGAAAATGTAATTAATTGTGTAGCTCGACGATTGGCATCCACCGAGGGCTCGAGACAGTCTCGATTTATGGACTAGCATGGAATCTCGGGTAAGTGACCCCTATTTACGACAATTACCTCGTTATGCGTGATATTGATTTAATTTCCGCATAAATTGAATTAAATTATGGAAATTTAGATTAATTGTCGTAAATATTAAATTTAGCTAATCGAGAATTAGAACGAGGCCCGATAAATTATTGGTGGGCCCAATGAGCCCAATAGGCCTCGATAAAGTGGGAATTTAGTGGAAAACAGGCTTAAGGCCGATTAAGGCCCATTAAGGTGCAATCGGGCCCAATAGGGGTAAATGGGCCCAGCGATTTAAATTAAGCCCAGAAAAGATTAAGTACAATTAAATTATATGTTATCTGACCTGAGGAAAATTAATACGCAGTTCCGGGCATTTGATTGGGAGCATAACGGACTGCGCGACGTGACATCAATGGAAAAGGTCAGACTCGACGAGAATCGAGGTAAGGGAATTCTGCGGACTGCTAGAGGTAACAGTACGCAATTTGAATTCATTGCAGTCTTTTTAAAATTCATCTGAAGGGTCTAGAGGTCGAATAATAATTTTAGTGCCCCGAATGAGCAAAATTACTAAAATACCCTTATTAAGGGTAAAATCTAAAAATTTAGGAAAAATTGGGAGGAGCAAGAACAAGAGGTTCCTGCTCATTCTTGAGGTATTTTAACACATGCATGAGTAGGCTGGCTCACTTTTAAAGATAAATGCATAGCATTGCATATCTTGAACGATGTGTTTTCTGTGAAAATTATTTGGAGATAACCGAGCCGCCTACGTGTTTTTATTTACATGTGACGTGCTAGAGCTCAGCTCGCACGATGTTTGACTTGTGTGATGCATACATTAGTGCTGGAGCGAGAGCTCGCACTAGAGTTTTACATGCATAGGTGCTAGAGTATAACTCGCACCAGATTTCACATGCTTTTTCGTGACATGGTGCTAGAGTCTAACTCGCATCAGATTTTACATGATTTTCATGACACGGTGCTGGAGTCTAACTCGCACCATATTTTTATATATACGATTTTCATGACAGAGTGCTTGAGCTTAGCTCGCACTAGTTTTATTTGAATTACTGATAGTGTTAGAGCACCGCTCGCACTACTTTTCAGAGATCATACGATAAGCCGTGCTTGGAGCATCGGGTAGACTGTGTGTCACCGATTTAATAGGCTCGCACGTGCGTTTTGAGACATGGCATGAGTATAGAGATATTATATGGGTCCACGGAGTACGATGTACCGTGCAAGTAGCATGGAGTACGATGTACCGTGTGGTATCTTCGTGATACGTTGGACTTGTGGCGTTGTTGGACCACCCGTTGTTAGACCACCAGCGTTGTCGATGGGCCCAAGAGGGGTTGCCATGGCCGTTGGCAGGGGTTGGCCGGGCAGGGGTTGGCCGTCACGATATGATGCATCAGCATCTTCGGATGCATGGAAATCGGATAAGACCGACGAGATGGAGTGACCCACCTCTCGGGCGGTTCCCGATCATGGTGAGAACCCGCACACTAGGATCCGTGTAGCTGAGGAACTCCCGAGGACAGATATGGCCATAGTCCTGGTTATTGCCGTTATACAATTACTGCCTCGTCTCGCATGTCGACGATTTCGATGATTTAAACTGGGTTTTAAAACTAAATTGCATGATGGTATTTCCATGCTTTTCAACCCATGTGTGAAATGTAAACCGTTTTCATGGTTTTGTGTGAGTCAGGATCACCCGAAGGAGGGGTCGAGTCCTGACTTTACTGTGAAATTTTTAAATAAGAAAGAAATGATTTGAATATACTTGCATGTTGAATTTTCCGTGCAATTGCGTTTTACATAACATCATAACGCATATGTTTTTAAAATGTGTGGAGAAAGGGTGGTTTATGCATGGCACTACGTTCATGTAGGTAGTATGGTTACCTACTTGTTCGTAGGATTGCCTTACTGAGCTTGATGTGCTCACCCCTTTCATTTTCTCCCACAGATGATCTCCAGTTGAAGTTGCGACGACTCAGTACTGCATTCCGGATATCCGCTGCTGCCCATCAACATAAGGTATATATACTTGTACATATTGTATCTACATAAGCATAGCACAATAACATGTTAGTAAGTAACTTTAGGGGATGTATAAATAGTATAAACAATTATAAATGACTGGAGAAGAAATAAGTATTAGGGTAGGTGTATGGTGGGACTGGCATTGACGCACAGCCCAATTATTTTGGAGTGTTGGTCACGATTCGAGGATAGGTAAGAATATAATATAAGAAAATAAATAAACAAAAACGCGAAAAATTAACTCTGATTTTTGGGTAGTTTGGGTCGTGACAGTGGCGATGCCATACACAAAAAGGAAAAGACTTATAGAATGGCAGAGGCAAATAGAGCTTTTGTACATTTTCGTTAATCCATGAACAGGATCGATATAGACACATAGATTCATGGGTCCATACATCTCGATCGAAAAAGAATCAATAAAAAAAGAAAGAATCAGAATTGATCGATATTGTGAGACCCCGTATATGTACAGTTGTATATAGGTACATAGAAATGTAAATGAAATCATGAGTATGATAATACATTCGTAATACAAAATATATGCAATGTAAGTTCATAAGATTATGTACGCACTTGTAATAAGAGTCGTGATTGTACGTACAAGTTGCGTTATGAATGAGTATGAGGAAATGAACTTAAATACGAGAAGAATGTGATTGGTAAAATGGAAGGAAAGATTTACATAAGTGTATATTTCTATTCGGGTAATATCGTGTATAATTGGTTATACAAAGATTTTCCCACAAGTTTTAATATGTACTAAGTGTGATTGGATGACATTTTTAAGTCTCAAGGAGGGATGAATGAGGAAAGGACTATGGAGGTAAATTGAGGAAGTTTTGAAGGGAGTTGTTGCAGAAAAACTGCAGGAAATCTAGAAATGTGAAGGCCAGATCGATCTCATAGGATGAGAGATCGATCTGGAAGAGCCAGAATGCTCTTATGTGAGTAATGGAATGGAGCATATCGATCTCCAAAGGAATCAGATCGATCTCCTTAGCTCTCGGGTTGAAAGCAGATCGATCTCCCCTAAGACCAGATCGATCTCCTTAAGCTTCTGTTTGACAGCTTGACAGATCGATCTCAAGCCTCGATAGATCGATCTCCTGCTTTCAAAATGTCTTAGAAAAGAGGGATTTTTAGAGGACCAGATCAATCTCCACCCAAGGAAGATCGATCTCATCAAGTTAAATCTATAAATAGGAGCAGTTGGATCTGCAGATTTCAGGATAAACCATTTCTTTTCACTTTAACTCTAAAACCTAGCTTTCTCACTCCTAAATCCAGCCATTTTCAGTAAGATTTGAGGAAAAGCTATTAGAGACAAAGTCGTTCACGTCTAAGAGAAGAACAACATAGTCTAGAGGCATTTCCCCATTTGACGTATTGAGGGAATAAAGGGCATTTCTAATTGGAACAAAGAGGAAATCAAAGGAGGTAAGCTCTAGTGCACAAATCCAAGTACATTGGTTTAGTTAATGATTATGAAGTTAATTGGGTGTGCACCTTGTGGGTAGAACAACCTAGAATGGCATGAAATGAATATAACTTAGAAATGGTCTAGTGTGAGAAAGTGAAATGTAGAAGTGTTAATGATGAATGAGATATCTTGAGAGGATGATTATGTTGTGGGCATGGTTTGGGCATGTTGATATTGGGATAAAATTGTGAGATTTACCACAAGGGGTAAAATGTGTATTTAAGGCATTGGATAAATGCTTAGTTGAATAAAAGTTAGAAACGTTAACTCAAGTGTTTGATGGATGAATTTCAGTTTCGGATGATATGCCGGAGCAAGTCGAGATGAGAATGCGAGAAGCGTAGAGGAGGATAGTTGTACACAAGTAAAGTGAGGTAAGGGACTGTGTGTTAGCTATAGAGATGTTCGTGCATATTTTACAGTAATTTCGTAGATATATTGATAGAACTAGTACGATATTATAATTCTATGAAATGATATGGAAGCATGAAAAGTACTATGATGTATATATGTATTGAGAAATGGGATAGGGTAAGGAAATAGCATGATATGCATGTTTTCAATGTTCTTCTCTATTTTACATTGATCTTGATGATTGAGAAATATTGATGATAGATTGGCTAATTTTACATGTTTTAGCATGAAGAGGCATGCTGTATGAATAAACATGTTTTGAGTTTTAAAAAGAGAAAATAGCTATCTATCAGTTTTGAGATGAGATTTGGTGTTGAAGCGCTAGCTCATAGCCGTTTTAATGCCTTTGATGTACCGTGCTGGAGTTTTAACTCGCGCGATGGTTTTGAGAAAGTGCGGGAGCTTTGCTCGCACCTGTTTTATTGAGTTGAGGTAAACCTGGGGGTCTGGGACCCAAGGGGATACTAGTCGACGGCCATTTGAATGGGCCGGGCCTTAACGATAGATCGTACCGCGCCGGAGCCTGACGATGACTGTGTGTCACGCTGCTTGCTCGCCTGGTATATGAGACATGGTTTAGGATGAAAAGTCCATCGGAGTTGGAGTATGGACTTGGGTCCATGGGCGTACGTAGAACAGTGTAGTTGTCCGTTGGTATACTATGTACCATACTGGGTGCACGTGAGTACGAGTATCGCGTAGATGACACATGGCTTATCTTTACCATGAGTATACGAGGAGATGAGGTTGATTGAGATGAGCCGGAGGGCAGGACTGACCCATTCCCCTTCAGGCGAAGTGATGCCCTGTGCACACCTGATCAGTGAGGCTCGGGATCACTGACTATGGCCATATGTCATGGATATTTGATTGTCAAAAATTCCATGCCTGTCTCAGAGATTCGAGAAACAGAGATAATCTCAAAAAAGAAAAAGATTTGCAGAAAAAGTGAATTAAGGGAAGAAAGAGATTTTATGTTTTTGATAAATCTCTGATTTCACATTTATGCCGTGATGGCACTATTTATGAGCATGTTTTAAATGGAAGCTTGATATATTTGATTTACACGAAAATGCCATTAAGAAAAATATGTTTAAATGCATTTTTCGTATGATATTTCCATTTACAATGAAAACACGGTTTTGGTTTATACATGCATGGGCTATGTAGGTAGTACGATATCTACCTGCTAGCATACATTTCCTTACTGAGCTGTGGTTTGCTCATCCCACTATTTTCCCCCTCCAGGTACTGAGAAGTAAGAGAGCGGTGGTCTCTAGGTCTTTTGTGTTGAACAACTTCCACAATTTCGCAAAGGTATAAGATTCTATACATGAGTATTTTGTATCTAATATATCGTATCGCACAGTTATATCTTAGAATTGTAAACTGTATTATGGGGATGATATGTAAGCACATGGTATTTATACAATTGATTTTGTATATCTACACACACACCTGGGAGTGTGAATTAAAGTTTTAAATCTTGCGCTGTAAATGAATGAATTGTAGTAATTGCATCTTCTCACAGCCCAACCGTATTAGAGTAAGTATGGACAAAAGGGTTCTCGTAAGTGGGGTGTGACAGATTTGGTATCAGAGAATGGTTGGTCTGATGTGAGTCGATGTTTAGGACTAAGAAAACATACATCCCCAAGTTACTGTGCGATATTTAGATACAAATATGTGTACGGAGCTGGTAGTGAATTAAATGTTTGTTATAACGCAGGAAAGTTATCAGGCTAGTGAGTTATGCCAGAGAGACACCGTAAGAGGGGAGAGAGCTTGAGAGCTCTAGGGCGAAATGACAGGACTGAGAGGCATAGTAGATCATCCTCTAGTCATGAGCCCCAAGAACAGATAGAGGCTTCTAATCCTCGAATAACTCGATTGGAGGAAGACATGCTCACGATGATGACCATGATGGGTCAGATCATGGCTAGGTTTGAGGGTACACCTGGTACAGCGGGACAGGCTGCACCGAATCCCCCAGCGCTGCACCGAAACCTGAGAATGTTGCACCTGCACAAGCTGAACTAGTTAAGCCACGGGAACCTCATATTCGACCAGTACCTCCTCCAGTAGCCCTACAGCAGTATGATGATGATTTGGGGTATGGATATGACTGTGATATGCAGAGATTGAGGCATTTTTGGGCTTTAAGCCTCCTTCGTTTAGCGGGGTAAAGGATCCGACAGTGACTGAGGACTGGATCAGTTAGATGGAGAAGTTATTCGACTTCTGTAGATGTTCAGCTACGGAGAGAGTAGCGCTTGCAGCCTTTGTATTGAGAGGATAAGCAGAGCACTGGTGGTAGTCCACCAGGCCGATGATGAGAGCTCAAGGTATGACTATCACTTGGGATATGTTCTTGGGTGTTTTCAGAGAGCAATACATCCTAGATACTGCTCGACGTAGGCTACAGATGGAATTTTTGAATCTGACTCAAGGGAATCGAACAGTTGATGAGTATGAGTCACGATTCACTTCACTGGGTCGATATAATCTGGACTCGACCAGGAGTGAAGCTATCAGAGTCCGTAGATTTGTAGATGGACTGAGGCATTCGATCCGAGCGAAGTTGGCCCCATTTGATGTCGCTACATATAGAGAGGCTGTGCGACGGGCCCAGTTATGTGAGCAAGATTATGACTTGCAGACTTCTGAGTTTAGTTGGGGTAAAGACAAGGGTCCGAGGAAGCTGGGAGATGGCAAGAGTGCCAAATTTGGTCAAAAATTCATGAGTAAGCGTCGGAGAGAGGTAGATGAGTTCCAGAAAAAGATTGCTAGACCTTTTATGCCTTCGACTCAGACACCAGCCAGGGGTATAGTGATTGGTGGACCCCGACCGACTACAGATCAGTGTAGACTATGCGGTCGATACCATGGTGGTAGGCCATGCCATCTTCAGGGTACCCGATGCTTCAGATGTGGTAAATTTGGACATTATGCCAGAGAGTGCCCGGAGATAGTTGAGGCAATTCCACAGAGGGGTAAAGAGCCAGAGAGGATTCCTACAGTTGCGCCTCCTGCAAGAAAGAAAGCCTCGACTGAAGAAAAGGGAAAACAAGTTGTGGGCCAAGGCAGGGTGTATACGATAGACCAGGCATCGACAGATACCTCTTCTGAAATGATAAAAGGTACAATCTTGCTTTTCAATTTGGAGGTTATAGCTTTGTTTGATTCTGGTGCTACGCATTCCTTTATATCACCTGCATGTGCATCAAAGTTAAAAGGTTTTGTAGAACCCACATACTTGAGTAGGACTTTACTAATAAGTACTCCAATGAGAGTTAGCCAATTAGTTGAGCAAGTGTATAAAGATTGTAAAGTGAGGGTGGGAGATAAGTGCATGACAGCTAACTTGATTTTGTTGAATATGTATGACATTGATGTAATCTTGAGAATGGATTGGTTAGCCACCAATCATGCTGTCACAGACTGTCGTTCTAAGTCCATTAAGTTTTCTCTACCTGAAGAATGTGTTGTAAGATTTTAAGAGAAGAAATGAAATCTTAAATTTTGCGTTAAGTAAAGTACTTTGGTATAAATGACTTGAGTGTTGTTTTGAAGGTTTTGTTTCTTATGTGGTGGATTTAAACAAAGTACATCCGGATATGGAGGACATCCCAGTGGTCAAAGAATTCCCTGATGTCTTTCCAGACGATCTACCAGGATTGCCACCCGATAGAGAAATGGAATTCGGTATAGACTTGACGTCTGGAACTGAACCAATATCCAAGTCACCATATAGGATGACTCCAGTTGAGTTAGAGGAATTAAGGAAACAACTGCAAGAGTTGCTAGAGAAGGGGTTCATAAGACCGAGCGTCTCACCATGGGGAGCCCCGGTATTGTCTGTGAAGAAGAGAGATGGGAGCCTCAGGTTGTACATTGACTATCGGATGTTGAACAAGGCTACCATCAAGAATAAGTACCCGTTGCCACGCATTGACGATTTATTGGATCAGCTTCGGGGAGCACAGATCTTTTCCAAGTAGATTTGAGGTCTGGGTATCATCAATTGAAGATTCGAAAGGAGGATGTGCCCAAGACAGCATTTTGTACCCGTTATGGCCATTACGAATTCTTAGTGATGCCTTTTGGGTTGACCAATGCGCCGGTAGCTTTTATGGCTCTAATGAATGAAGTATTCAAGCTATACCTGGACCAGTTTGTAATTGTTTTCATTGATGATATACTGGTGTATTCAAGGTCCAGAAAAGAGCATGAGCAGCACTTGAGGATTATTTTGCAGACCCTCCGAGAGTAAAGGTTGTATGCCAAGCTTAGTAAATGTGACTTTTGGCTAGAACAGATTTCCTTTCTAGGCCATGTTATATCGAAGGATGGGGTGTCAGTAGATCCATCCAAGATTGAGGTCGTTGTTCAGTGGGACCAACCTAAGACAGTCACGAAGATCAGAAGCTTTCTGGGTTTGGCTGGTTACTACAGGACATTTGTAGAGGGCTAGTTACGAGGAAGAGTGTGGAGTTTTCATGGGATGAAGCTTGTGAGAGAAGTTTTCAGGAACTTAAGCGCAGATTAACCACTGCGCCAGTTCTTATCATCCCTAATAGTTCAGGGAATTACTAGGTGTATACAGATGCTTCGCATCAAGGACTAGGCTGTGTTTTGATGCAAGATGGAAGGGTAGTAGCTTATGGATCTAGACAGCTGAAAGATCATGAGAAGAACTATCCCACTCACGATTCAGAGTTAGCGGCCGTAGTGTTTGCGTTGAAGATATGGCACCACTACTTATATGGTGAGAGATTTCAGATCTTTACGGATCACAAGAGTCTAAAATATCTATTCTCACAGAAGGAATTAAATATGAGACAGAGGAGGTGGTTAGAACTCCTCAAGGACTATGATTCTGAGATCTTGTACCACCCAGGGAAGGCAAATGTGGTTGCCGATGCATTGAGTCGAAAGAGTCTCGGGTTGGTATCACATATGATGGTTAGAGAGCACGAGTTGTTGGAACAATTCACGAACCTTAGTCTGGATATGACCCTACCTGAGATTGGCAACTATGGGATTATTGCTAGCTTGAGATTAGAACCGGAGTTGATTGAGAGAATCTGACAAGCTCAGCAAATTGATCAATGGTGTATTGACATGATTATCCAAATTCGAAAAGGGAAGGGTGCCGATTTTATATTGAGTTTAGATGGAATACTAAGGTTTGGAGATAGAATATGTGTTCCTAAGGATTTAGAGCTGAGGAAGCTGATCTTATCAGAGGCTCACTCATCGAGATATACAATACACCCGGGGAGTAGTAAGATGTATCAAAATCTCCGAAAGGTATATTGGTGGTCTGGAATGAAGAGAGACATAGCTGAGTATGTCGCTAGATGTCTCGTTTGTCAACAAGTAAAAGTCGAACATCAGAAACCAGGAGGATTATTACAACCTCTACCGATACCAACATGAAAGTGGGAGCATGTCACCATGGATTTTGTGATGGGGTTACCGAGAACCTGTAGGAACCATGATGCGATATGGGTGATAATAGATCGATTAACGAAATCGGCACATTTCTTAGCCATGAGATCTACAGATACATTGAGTGCACTGGCGAACCTGTATATGCGAGAAATAATGAGATTGCATGGAGTCCCAGTGAGTGTTGTTTCTGATCGGGATGCCCGCTTCACTTCCCACTTTTGGAGACATTTTCAGGAAGCGATGGGGACTCAGTTGAGTTTTAGCACTGCTTTTCATCCTCAAACAGATGGTCAGTCAGAGAGGACTATACAGACCTAGGAGGATATGTTGAGAGCGTGTGTGCTGGATTTTAAAGGCTCATGGGACGATCACTTGCCATTGATTGAGTTCGCCTACAATAACAGTCATCACTCAAGTATTGGTATGGCCCCTTATGAGGCACTATACGGTCGTAGATGCCGATCGCCCATTGGTTGGGAAGAAGTTGGTGACAGACAGTTGCTCGCTCCCGATTTGGTTAAGTAAGCCTCTGAGGATGTTCAGATAATATGCGAGAGGCTGCGAACAGCTCAAAGTCGACAAAAGAGCTACGCTGACAGGAGACGGAGACCACTTTAGTTTGATGTTGGTGAGTCTGTATTTTTGAAAGTATCTCCTTCTAAGGGAATAACGAGGTTTGGGAAGAAAGGAAAATTAAGTCCTCGTTACATTGGTCCCTTCGAGATTTTGGATAGAGTGGGAGATGGAGCATATAGGCTAGCCTTGCCACTTGAGCTAGCAGATGTCCACAATGTCTTCCACGTTTCTATGCTTCGAAAGTACTACCCGGATCCGACACGTAATTAGCTATGAGCCGTTGGAGCTCAAGGAGGATATGTCGTATGTCGAGAGACCGATCCAGATATTGGACAGAAAAGAGAAGGTGTTGCGGAACAAGACGATTTCATTGGTTAAGGTTTTGTGGCAACATCACACTGTGGAAGAGGCCACATGGGAACTGGAAAGTTTGATGCAGGAAAAGTATCCCCAGTTATTCATAGATTGAATTGGTTCTAATTTAGAGGACCAAATTCTCTAAGTGGGAGAGAATGTGAGACCTCGTATATGTACAGTTGTATATAGGTACATAGAAATGTAAATGAAATCATGAGTATGATAATACATTCGTAATACAAAGTATATGCAATGTAAGTTCATAAAATTATGTACGCACTTGTAATAAGAGTCGTGATTATACGTACAAGTTACGTTATGAATGAGTATGAAGAAATGAACTTAAATACGAGAAGAATGTGATTGAAATGGAATAAGAGTAGTGTCGTAAAATGGAAGGAAAGATTTACATAAGTGTATATTTCAATTCGGGTAATATCATGTATATTTGGTTATATAAAGATTTTTCCACAAGTTTTAATATGTACTAAGTGTGATTGGATGACATTTTTAGGTCTCAAGGAGGGATGAATGAGGAAAGGACTATGGAGGTAAATTGAGGAAGTTTTGAGGGGAGTTGTTGCAGAAAAACTACAGGAAATCTGGAAATGTGAAGGCCAGATCGATCTCATTGGATGAGAGATCGATCTGGAAGAGCCAGAATGCTCTTATGTGAGTAATGGAATGGAGCAGATCGATCTCCAAAGGAATCAGATCGATCTCCTTAGCTCTCGGGTTGGAAGCAGATCGATCTCCCCTAAGACCAGATCGATCTCCTTAAGCTTCTATTTGACAGCTCGACAGATCGATCTCAAGCCTCGACAGATCGATCTCCTGCTTTCAAAATGTCTTAGAAAAGAGGGATTTTTAGAGGACCAGATCGATCTCCACCCAAGGAAGATCGATCTCATCAAGTTAAATCTATAAATAGGAGCAGTTGGATCTACAGATTTCAAGATAAACCATTTCTTTTCACTTCAACTCTAAAACCTAGCTTTCTCACTCCTAAATCCAGCCATTTTCAGTAAGATTTGAGGAAAAGCTATTTGAGACATAGTCGTTCACGTCTAAGAGAAGAACAACATTGTCTAGAGGCATTTCCCCATTTGACGGATTGAGGGAATAAAGGGCATTTCTAATTGGAACAAAGAGGAAATCCAAGGAGATAAGTTCTAGTGCACAAATCCAAGTACATTGGTCTAGTTAATGATTATGAAGTTAATTGGGTGTGCACCTTGTGGGTAGAACTACCTAGAATGGCATGAAATGAATATAACTTAGAAATGGTCTTGTGTGAGAAAGTGGAATGTAGAAGTGTTAATGATGAATGAGATATCTTGAGAGGATGATTATGTTGTGGGCATGGTTTGGGCATGTTGATATTGGGATAAAATTGTGAGATTTACCACAAGGGGTAAAATGTGTATTTAAGGCATTGGATAAATGCTTAGTTGAATAAGAGTTAGAAACGTTAACTCAAGTGTTTGATGGATAAATTTCAGTTTCGGATAATACGCCGGAGCAAGTCGAGATGAGAATGCGAGAAGCGTAGAGGAGGATAGTTGCACACAAGTAAAGTGAGGTAAGGGACTGTGTGTTAGCTATAGAGATGTTCGTGCGTATTTTATAGTAATTTCATAGATATATTGATAGAACTAGTACGATATTATAATTCTATGAAATGATATGGAAGCATGAAAAGTATTATGATGTATATATGTATTGAGAAATGGGATAGGGTATGAAAATAGCATGATATGCTGTATGAATAAACATGTTTTGAGTTTTAAAAAGAGAAAATAGCCATCTATCAGTTTTGAGATGAGATTTGGTGTTGAAGCGCTAGCTCACACCCGTTTTAATGCCTTTGATGTACCGTGCTGGAGTTTTAACTAGCACGATGGTTTTGAGAAAGTGCGGGAACTTTGCTCGCACCTATTTTATTGAGTTAAGGTAAATCTGGGGGTCTGGGACCCAAGGGGATACCAGCCGATGGCCATTTGAACGGGCTGGGCCTTAAATATATATCGTACTGCGCTGGAGCCTTGCGATGACTGTGTGTCACGCTGCTTGCTCGCCTAGTATATGAGACATGGTTTAGGATGAAAAGTCCATCGGAGTTAGAGTATGGACTTGGGTCCATGGTCGTACATAGAACAGTGTAGTTGTCCGTTGGTATACTATGTACCGTGCTGGTGCACGTGAGTACAAGTATCGTGTAGATGACACACGACGTATCTTTACCGTGAGTATACGAGGAGATGAGGTTGATTGAGATGAACCGGAGGGCAGGACTGACCCATTCCCCTTCAGGCGAAGTGATGCCCTGTGCACACCTGATCAGTGAGGCTCAGGATCACCGACTATGGCCATATGTCGTGGATATTTGATTGTCAAAAATTCCATGCCTATCTCAGAGATTCGAGAAACAAAGATAATCTCAGAAAAGAAAGAGATTTGCAGAAAAAGTGAATTAAGGGAAGAAAGAGATTTTGTGTTTTTGATAAATCTCTGATTTCACATTTATGCCGTGAGGGCACTATTTATGAGCATGTTTTAAATGGAAGCTTGATATATTTGATTTACACGAAAATGCCATTGAGAAAAATATGTTTAAATGCATTTTTCGTATGATATTTCCATTTACAATGAAAACACGGTTTTGGTTTATACATGCATGGGCTATGTAGGTAGTACGATATCTACCTGCTAGCATACATTTCCTTACTGAGCTGTGGTTTGCTCATCCCACTATTTTCCCCCTCCAGGTACTGAGAAGTAAGAGAGCGGTGGTCTCTAGGTCTTTTGTGTTGAACAACTCCCACAATTCCGCAAAGGTATAAGATTGTATACACGAGTATTTTGTATCAATATATCGTATCGCACAGTTATATCTTGGAATTGTAAACTGTATTATGGGGATGATATGTAAGCACAGGGTATTTATACAATTGATTTTGTATATCTACACACACACCTGGGAGTGTGAATTAAAGTTTTAAATCTTCCGCTGTAAATGAATGAATTGTATTAATTGCATCTTCTCACAGCCCAACCGTATTAGAGTAAGTATGGACAAAAGGGTTCCCGTAGGTGGGGTGTGACAGATATATTTCTCGAAACAGACGAAAAGAAAACATAAGATGAAACATAAATCATAGATCAACTAAGCCCTCTCGAGGACTTGCTTAAGACTAAGAAAGAGGAATCTCATGTAAATACCATGGAATGAGGTTTGATCCTATTCATGGAGATTCCTTAAATATTCTATTCCAAAAATAGAAAGTTCGAAACAATTGGGATTTTTTTAGAGATTGGATGCAGTTACTAATTCATGATCTGGCATGTACAAAATGAAAACTTCATTCTCGATTCTACGAGAATTTTTATGAAAGCCTTTCATTTGCTTCTCTTCGATGGAAGTTTTATTTTCCCAGAATGTATCTAATTTTTGGCCTAATTCTTCTTTTGATGATTGATTCAACCTCTGATAAAAAAGATATACCTTGGTTATATTTCATCTCTTTAACAAGTTTAGTAATGAGCATAACGGCCCTATTGTTCCGATGGAGGGAAGAACCTATGATTGGCTTTTCAGGAAATTTCCAAACGAACAATTTCAATGAAATCTTTCAATTTCTTATTTTACTATGTTCAACTCTATGTATTCCTCTATCTGTAAAGTATATTGAATGTTCAAAAATGGCTATAATAGAGTTTTGTTATTTGTATTAACAGCTACTCTAGGGGGCCTAGGAGTGGTATTACTTACCAATCCAATTTATTCTGCCTTTTCATTAGGATTGGTTCTTGTTTGTATATCCTTATTCTATATTCTCTCAAATTCTCATTTTATAGCTGCTGCCCAGCTCCTTATTTATGTGGGAGCCATAAATGTCTTAATCCTATTTGCTGTGATGTTCATGAATGGTTCAAAATATTATAAAGATTTTAATCTGTGGACCATTGGGAATGACCTTACTTTGTTGGTTTGTACAAGTATTCTTGTTTCGTTAATTGCTACTATATTAGATACATCATGGTATGAGATTATTTGGACTATAAGATCAAACAAATTATAGAACAACATTTGATAAGTAATAGTCAACAAATTGGAATTCTTTAGCAACATATTTTTTTATTCCATTTGAATTCATTCCAATAATTCTTTTAGTTACTTTGATAGGTGCAATTGCTGTAGCTCGTCAGTAATAAATAGGAATAGCAAGCAATCTAAATTAAACTTTTTTCAGTCTTATCGTGTCACGACCCATTTTCGTGACTAACCACACTACTATGGACTGTGAGTCAATATCAGTTACCTCATTCTCATCTATTCAATCATTTTTTATCAGAGTTGCATAAAATAATATAGAAACTGTGTGTTTTTTTAAACAAAGTCATCTACATCAGTTTCTGTTATATACATCCCCAAATACAAAAGATAATGTTACAGTGCATTACTAATCAGATACAAAATTTGCATATGTGTACACCTCGATACTGCTGGAGGACTAGAGAGCACAGTAGCAGGAATAAATGCAGCTAACACGCTCAGTAAGGAAAATATGAAAGCAAGTACATAACTACACTATCTACAATGCTTAAAATACATATTTATTTTCCTTATAAAACAATATGCATTCATTTAAAATAGCATCTATATGTGCGAAATCATTAATTCGCTAGATCGCTATATGCATCATTATTTCAAATCACACAGCACACACTTCGAAAACCATTTTCACATAACAAAGCAATATACGTGAGACTAGGCTGGGATGTAATATCAAGTTTCAAGGGACATATGGCCATAGTCACTGGATTCCAAGTAATCACGGATCAGGTGTGCGGGAATCCCATGCTTAGGGAGGCAGATCGACCACCCTTCAGCTCACTAAGATCACTAAGATATCACGACACATCATACTCCGCGGCTAACACTCACGGTACATCGTACTCCGTGAACCCTCAGATATTGTGATATAACCGAGGAGACCGAGTAATCTGAGGACACCATCTCAGAATCACGATCATCCTTTACCATGTCTCAAAATCGCGTGCGAGCAAGTCAATGTAAGAACACTTAGCAATACACGACGTCTCCAGCACGGTGTTTCTCATTACACAGCAAAATTCATAAAACCACGTGCGAGCATGTCAATGTAAGAACACTTAGCAATACACGACGGCTTCAACACGATTTTATTTGAAATCATCATAAGTTTAGGAATTCACCAGCGAGCCGGTCAGAGTAAGAACACTTAGCAATACCTGACGACTCCAGCATGAATTCAAAACCCAGTGCGAGCTCTTTAGTGTCTCCCTCAGCTTACACAGAGCCTTAACACCGCTTTCATTCTCAAATTTAGTTTAAAACTAAGTGCGAGCAAATCGGATAACCAATAGTACCACATTAGTTCTAGCACCTTTTTACATAGAAAATCGATAGATGGCTCATTTCTGGTGAAAACGGTACTCAAAATCGAGTTCAACACGAAAAATGGTGCAAAACAGAACAAGAGGGGTAATTTCCCGATGGTCACCCATCATGAAATTTCTCCCACTCAAGCACGTTAAACTTTGAAAAACGTACAATTTAATGTAGACAGTAAAATCTTGAGCCAGTCCATCATTCTACACTTGCAAAACAACTTTTCACGATAAAGACACCGAAAGCATGCACTTTATGCATTTATGCTTTTTCGATAATTTTACAGTATAACTTCATCTGTAAATCTAATTTGGTTTTCATGTAGATATTTCAATATCTATATACTCTACAGTATTTATTTGCATACAGAAGGTAAGAAATATACGTATAGCTATCTCTAATAGCTTGCATAAATCCCTTACCTGAAAAATGTGTCGATTGCGAATTCAATTACCTCGATCTCCTCGGATTATACAGTCTAATTGGTTCCGGAAGTATTCTCGAAAGCTAAATATTTCTTTGGTGGCACGTGAGTCGAGATCCACTCAAACTCGTACACGTCACCTACCGTTTTTTTCACTACACAGCAATATATATTTAAATCGGTTAATTTTAGTCTAATAAAAATTCAAATTAATTATCCGAAAAATAAATAGACCGATTTTAAACCACTTACCAGTCTACTACTGTGCTGAGGTAACACTGAAATTTTTTTCTCAAATTTTTCTCTCTCCTCTGACTGAACCAGTTTGGACCGGTTCAACCCCTTTCACATTGAAACGGTCTGAACTGGTTCAGGGTCGATTTCGCTGTTGTCGACGTTTTCGATCGGTTCCCGGGCAGATTCTGCCGCTGTTTGACGTGCCATCGCCAGGGGAACGTTCGGTCGGTTGGGCTCGGGCCAAATCGACACCGGTGCCATCCGATTTCTCTTCTCTGTCTTGCGGCTGTCCTCCCTCCAATTTGTCATTTTTCAGTGTTTCGTCGCGCGTCGAGCTGCCTGGAGCTTTCCTAGAGGTCGGTCGTCTGTCGCTGGTCTGGTCCCGGTGCCCTCTCGCCGTCGTTGCTCGCTGGAGGAAGGAAAGGCAGGGGTCGGTGTTTTCGGTTCACCTGTGTTCGCGTTTTCAGCTTCTTTCTTTTTTTTTTTTTCGTTTTTCCCTTTTTTTTTCAGATTTCTCTTTTTTTCTTTTATATATATATATTGTATTTTTATAAAATAAAAAAAAAATATATATATATATAAAATATCTTAGATTAAATATACATATAATATATTATATTATATCCTAATATAATATATATCTATATGTAGAAAATACTATAAAAATTATAATACACATTCATCTATGGAATCATCTTATAATTATAATATTATAATAATAATAATAATAATAATAATAATAATAATAATAATAATAATAATAAACTACTACAACAAAGTATTTTGTATTATTATAATAATATTTTATTATCATAATGTATAATTTATACATTAATATTCATACACCCATGTACATATATATTATTTAATTTATTTCGACCAATATATATGTACATCATATTCTCCTTCTATTTCTCCGGAATTATATTTATTTATTATTATTATTTTTTAAAAATATTTTTTCATATTTTTGAAATAAATTTCGATTTAGAAAATTCGGGGTCTTACATTCCTCCCATCTTTAAAAAAATTTGGACATCCAAATTGAACCAAATCAGTTCTCGAATGGGTACGAATATTTTCCTCGCATTAGGCTCTCTAATTCCCACATAACTTCTTTTGAAGTGTGGTACTGCCCGAGAACCTTAACCAGAGGGATAGTCTTGGTCTGTAACACTTTCTCTTTCTTCTCCAGTATCTAGATCAGCTTCTCAACATACGACACATCCTCCTCGAACTCTAATGGTTCATACTGAATCATATGTGTCGGATCTAGATGATTCTTCCGAAGCATCGATATGTGGAAGACATTATGAATGCCTGCTAGCTCAGGTGTCAAGGCTAGCCTACAGGCCTTATCTCCCATTTGCTCCAGTATCTCATTATCCCTTTCGAGGGAAAAACTTTCAAGAGTACTGATTTACCCATAGTGAACTCCAACGACCTCCGTCTCATGTTAGTGTAACTCTTTTGCCTGCTTTAAGGTGTTCTCAATCTCTCATATATTAAATGAACATTCTTAGAGACTTGCTTCCCTAAGTCGAGAGCAATTATTTTGCGATCACTCACTTCTTCCTATCCAACAGGAGAACGACACCTATGACTAGATAATACTTTATATGGTGTCATCCCGATACTCGAGTAATAACTGTTTATAAAATACATTACTGTGCATATACATGTTCAGATACAAATTCACTAGAGTCTATACCTTATACTGACTGGTAACTGTGCCAACAAATGCAGAAGGATGGTAGTGGATACACTACTGGAAATACTCTGTAGAGGAGGAGAAAAAAGGGGATGTAAATTATTTAAACTCTGATGTATGTAATTATAGTTAAAAAAAAATTTATCAGCCTATTTTATTATGGTATGAAGTGAATGTTAAAAAGAAGGAATCGAGTGGCTGACATTGACTCACAGACCAACCAAAAGAAGTGTGTAAGTCGCGAAAATGGGTCGTGACATATCGCATCTATTTTCCTTGAATTATATTTGAATATTGTTCGTGTATAAAATAGAAATTTGTTTATTCGATATATTTCCAATATATTCTTTTTGTTCTATTCTATTCTACTAGTCAATCAAATCCTTTGAATTATTGTTCAATTACTGTTCATCCAAAGAGAATGATGACTTTGGGTTGTGCCAAGTCTGAAACCAAGAGGATTTATTTTTTGTCCCATAATCCTCCACTACTATATGTATTAGGATATGTCATATTTGTGTTTTTATTTATCCCTCCGGGTTTTTTTTAGCATAGCATATATCTATCAATTGGTTCATATTTAATATCTTTCAATATAATAGTTATATGAAAAGTGGGTTTTTTTATCAGATAACTCCGTCATCGAGCTCTAGGTTTCAGTCTTTTCAGAGTACTTCCCTCTTTTACTGTGGCGTGACTAATGACTAAACTCGCTCTATTGAAATCCCTATTGTGACTATGTCACGACCCCTTTTAATCTTTTCTATCTAAAAATCACCATAAATTTTTTGCTTTTTCATTTCCTTACCCGGTCGTGATCAACTCTCACAAATAACAGTTAGGCTGTGAGTTAATATTAATCATCATTTAACATTCATCTTTCAATTAATCAAAAGTAAACACATACATTTAAAAGTTTAAGTCATATACTTATACATGACATATTTGCTAACACTTATATTGTCACCACCCAAAAAACAGAGTAAATTTTTCGTTTTTCTTTCATATTTACCTGTCCTCTGATCGTGACCACACTCCACTAACAATTGGGCTATGCGTCAATGCCAGTCCCACTATTTATTCACCATATAACTTAATTCCTTATTAAAGAAAGGTAAACACATGAGTTTTTCACTAATTCTTTCCCATTCATTTATAAGTATTTACAGTGTCTATACATCCCCGAAAGTTACTTACAAACATGTTACTGTGCTATTCTTATTTAGATACAATATGTACAAGTGTATATACCTAAAAATGATGGGTAGCAGCGGATATCAGGAATGCATTACTTAGTCGCCTCAAAGTCTACTGAAAGAAATCTGTGTAGGAAAATGAAAGGGGTGAGCACATCAAGCTCAGTAAGGCAATCCTACGAACAAGTAGGTAACCATACTACCTACATGAACGTGGTGTCATGCATAAACCACCCTTCCTCCACACAATTTTTAAACAGATGCTACAATTCATGATGTCATGTAAAACAAGTTCACATATCGATTTCAAAGAGCATGGAAAACTCAACATGCAAATCCATTTAAATCATTTCATTCTCTTTAAAATTTCACAACATAGCCAGGACTCAATGCCTCCCTCGGGTGTTCTTGACTCACACAAAACCATGAAATCAAATGCTTTTCAAAGTAATAGTAACATGCGAGACAATGAAGGGTGTTCCTGACTCACACAAAACCATGAAATCAAATGCTTTTCAAAGTAATAGTAACATGCGAGACAATGAATGTCATGTAAAACCAGTTTACATCACGCATGGGTTTAAATAGCATGAACATAACATCATGCAAGTTTCAGTTTAAATCCCAGTTTCATTCTCATCAAAATCACATCTCAGTCAAGATCCAACCCCTCCCTCGGGTGATCCAAACTCACATAAAAGTCCGTAAAACATGTTTCTCAAAACATCAAGTAATAACATGCGAGACTAGGCAATATATATATCTCAGGCAAATAACTAGGACAATGGCCATATCCTCGTGATCCCACTACTACACGGATCCTATGTGTGGGGTCTCACCACTATCGGGAACCGCCCCGGGAGGTGGGTTAGTCCATCCTGTCGGTCCTACCCGATCACTCACATCCGAAGATGCCACTCGCATCCAAAGATGTCACTTGCATCCAAAGATGCCACTTGCATCCGAAGATGCCACATAATCAATCCCAGCACGGTACAACGTACTCTATGCTACCTGCAGGGTACAACGTACTTCGTGGACCCACATCTCATATCAATAATCGTGCCTGTCTCAAAATACACGTGCAAGCATATTTAATCAATGTGACACACAGTCTACTCGACGCTCCAAGCACGGTTCATCACATTTCTCATAAAATCAGTGCGAGCGATGCTCCAGCACTCTCATAAAATCAAGAAAAATCTCGTGTGAGCAAAGCTCCAGTATGCGTTTCATAAAATCCTATAAGATCTAGTGCGAGCTAAGCTCAAGCACTCTGTCAAAATCATGTAAAACTAGTGCATGATAGGCTCCAGCACTGGGTCATAAAAATCAAGTGAAAATCTGGTGTGAGTTAGACTCCAGTACCCTGTCATGAAAATCATATGAAAATCTCGTGCGAGCTAGACTCCAGCACCTATGCATGTAAAACTCTATTGCGAGCCCTTGCTCCAGCACTAATGCATTCATCACACAAATCAACACTCGTGCGAGCTGAGCTCTAGCACGTCACACTTTCATAAAATCACGTAGGCGGCTCTGTTATCTTAAAACAATTTCCAAAAGAAATCACATTGTTAAAAATACGCAATGCTGTGCATTTTTATTTAAAGGTTAGCCAGCTTACCCATGCATGTGTCAAAGCACCTTAAAAACAAGCAGGAACCTCTTATTCTTGCTCCTCCCAACTTTTCCTAATTTTTGAAAATTTACCCTTCACAGGGGTATTTTGGTCATTTGCCCATCCGGGCACCAAAATTATTATTTTAAATCTAGACTGTTCGAATAATTTTAGGGAATGTAAATGAGGTCTAAATTGGGTAAAGTTACCTCTAGCAGTCCGTAAAATTCCTTTACCTGGAATCATGCACGAGTTTATTCTGTCTCTACTGTACCAGGTCTCTCAATCCAATTCGCTCCAAACCAAGTCTACGGAGCTGCATATAACCACGTATTTGGGTTAGTTCTAATATACTTATCAATATTTCACTCTTACTGATCGAATCTAAAATACTGGGCTCGTTTTACTTTATTGGGCCCGTTTGCACCTTAATGGGCCTCGACCCATTTTTCAGCTCGTTTCCACTTATTAAATCCTTCTTCGGGTTTATTGGGCTCATTTGGCTTACCAATACTCATCGGGCTTCGTTCCAAACTCATTGGATAACCCTTATATCATTTACAACAATTTATTCAAAAGTCTGAATTTAATCTATTTTATTGCTGAAATATATCCGCAAAATAAATTTCAATTTCGCAATAATCATACAATTGTCATAAATGAGCTTTACTTACCCGAAATTAGTGATGGTGCGCAAATCGGAGTTCGATCGGCTCACGTACGCGATTTATCATCGAACTGCACAATTTTATATTTAATTTTGGGTAAATTTTTGATCAAATATAATTTAAATAAATTTCTCAAAAATCTTTTGACCTCTTACCGACCAACCCGAAGTCCGGTGTATCCCCGAAAATCTTCCCATTTTTCCTTTTTCTCTTTTTCTCTTTTTCTTTCTTTTTCTCCTTTTTTCCTCTCTTTCTTGGCTGAGCCGGTCCAATCCGATTCAGCGCAATACTCTTCTTACTAAATCGGTCCGTACCGGTTCAGGCTTCCTAGTCGCCGTTCATCTCTTTTTCGACCGGTTCCCGGGCCGTTTCTAGTGCCAATCGGTGCGCCTGGAGCAGGGGAATGTTTGGCTAGGGTCGGCTGGGGTCAATTGCCGGTTAAATTGTCAGAATCTTCTTCTCTCCCTCGCGGCTTCCTCTTCTCGATCCGCCAAAATCCGACGTCGGTGCAGTGCGTCTAGGCTGCTGGTGGGTCACGCGGTCGTCTTCTCTCATCCCCAGCCCTCGTCCGGCCTCTTTAGTCGTCGGTGGTTATTGGGCATGTCCCTCATTTCGCCTGTCTTCGATTCGTTTTTGTTTCCTTCTCTTTTCGCAATTCGGAATCTTCAGATTTCGTTTTTTTTATTTTTAATTTTTTTATTACTTTATTATTATATTTATAATTGATTTTATTATTATTTTAATCATTAAAATACATTAAAAACCCAAAAATATCTTTAAAAATCTTATTTTATTCATTTAATCAATAAATGAATTTATCAGTCTTATTCTGTCTTTCACGTATATTTTCCAGTATTTTCAGGATAATTTTTCGAAGTGAAAATTTCGATTAATTCTAATAAATTCATATTTTGATCAATTGGACTCAAAATTCAATAATTTCTCCATTATTGATCAAGATTTCCTAAATCCATATTTTTAATGAAATTTTCTTATCGAATTTATACCGGATTTTGGTTTTTTGACCGTTTTACCTTTCTTCACGTTCGGGACCAATTTAAGCCGACTTTCCTTCTTGGACCCACTATAATTTCTCATTTAAAATTCTTATCTCTGTCCGGACAATTCAAATCTCATAAATTTAATTTGAAATTCCTTAACTGTCTGTTTTCAAATTTTATGTACGTTCGACTACTTCATTCATATTTATATGATCAAAATCATCCGTCTTATGATTCCATTAACATATAACAATATCCATACAATGTGTGAATCATAAGGAAATACGAAAAAAATTGGGTCTTACATAATCTCCCCCACTTAAGAAATTTGGTCCTCCAAATTAGAACCATATTAGTCTGTAAACCACTCCGGATACTTCACACATATCATACTCTTACTCTCCAGCTCCTATTTAAATTCCTCCGAAGTGTAATACTGCCGAAAGATTTTAATTAGGGAGATCATCTTAAAGCTCAACACCTTCTCCTTCTTGTTTAATACCCAAATCTCATTATACCTTTAGAAAGAGAAACTTCCAAACACACGGATTCACACTCGGTGAATCCTCATGATCCCTATCTCTTGTCAGCATAGCTTTTCTATCTATTCTGAGGTGTTCTCATTCTCTCACAATCAGTTGAACACCCTTAGAGGCTTATTATATTAGATTGGGAGCAATTTTCTATCTGTCACCCACTTCTTTCTATCCATTCTGAAAAGCAACCCTTACGGCCAAACAATGCTTCACACAATGCCATATCGATACTCGAGTGATAACTATCGCTATGGGCAATTTAGCTAATAACAAATGATCATTCCAGGAGCTTCTAACATCAATTGCACAATTCTCATCATATCCTCCAGAACCCGTATAGTCCTCTCTGACTGACCATTTGTCTGAGGACGGAACGTTGTGCTCATACTTAACTGGGTTCCCATGGCTTCCTGAAACATGTTCCTAGAAGTGGGAAAGTGAAGCGGGAATCCCTATCTGATACAATACTCCCTGGAATGCTACCTATTGTTCCACAATCTTCTTACTTATATAAATATGCTCAAGTACTCAGAGTATCTATGGCTTTCATAACCAGAAAGTGGGTAGACTCAATCAATCTATCGACCATCACTCAAATAGCCTTGTGATTGTTATGGTCCTCTGTAACTTGTCACAAAATCTATGGTAACCTGCTCCCACTTCCATGTCAGAATTGGTAGAGGCTGCAATAATCCTCCAGACTTCTAGTGCTCTACCTTAATCTACTGACATACGAGACACTTCGTCACAACTCTCCGATATCTCTCTTATACCTGACCACTAATACCCTTTTTCAAAAATTCTGAGATAATTTTATTACTCAGCAAATGTACTGTATATCCCAAATAGTGAGCTTCTGTTATTAACAATCTCAACAGCTGTGGTCCTTGGGAGCGATTATTCTACCTCCAAACCTCAGTAAGTCATCATCACTCACTGTGAACTCTGTCACAGTGCCTATCTGAATCTGATTAACACTATCGACACCCTGCAGATCATCACGCTAAGCCTGTCAAATCCGATCAATCAAATCCGATTCTAACATCAGACTAGCTGTCACATAATCATTGTCATCATCAGAAGGGATCACATCACTACTGAGGCTCACAAACTGCTTTACAGCTCACACTCCCTGACCATTACCAACCCGAGGCTCTTTCTGCTTAAAGCATTAGCCACTATATTAGCCATTTCCTGGGTGGTACAATATCTCACAATCATAATCTTTTAAAAGCTCAAACCCTCTTTGCTATTTCATATTCATTTCTTTTTATGAAAACAGATACTTGAGACTTTTATGATCAGTGCATACCTGGAATTTCTCACCGTAAAAGTAGTGGCGCCATACCCTCAGTGCATTACTACGGCTACCAACTTTAAATCATGGGCCGGATAGTCCTTTCATGGTCCTTAAACTGTCTGGATCCATACTTGACTATTATCTCATTTTGTTTCAACACACAGCCCATTCTTGGTTTCAAGACATCCATATACCTTGAGAAACCTCTTAATCTGTTGGGTATGGTGAGAATAAATGCGGTGGTCAGTTCATACTTCAATACACCAAAACTCTTATCACGTCTATCATCCCATTCAAATACAACTTTTTTTAAGTTAAACGTGTCAACAAAGTAGTCCATTTCGAGAACTCTCAACAATTCATTTGTAAAAACAATTTTTGATTATTGCTTATGATTTTCCCTGGACTTTAAATACACCGAAAATATCATCAATAAGGATGATAACAAATACAAAGAATTGTCTAGGTAAAGTTTAAATACCTCATTCATCAATGCCCTAACGAGTACAAAGAATTGTCTTGGGCACATCCACATTCCAAATTCTCAACGGATAAAACCCAAACTTCCAACCGATCTAAAAAAATTTTGTGCTCTTCGCAGCTAACCCAATGGATCATCAATACTAGAACGAAATACTTATTCTTACGCTGATCCGATTCAATTCGATAAACCAAGTCTAGTTTTCAACTTTTAGGCTCACTACCACAGAACAAATGTCAGTATGAGAAAAGAACCTCTTCGTAGTTGAGTTCCACTAAATATTTCAATCACCCATATCCTTGACCTATGTACGAATAAAGGTATAATGTTATTTCAAAATCGCTTCTGTTTAAGATACTAACCCGCGTCATTTCCTTTTTCTTATATTAACGGCTTCCATAAAATTTTAATTTTTAAACCTTCATGATTAATCGAATTCTATATTTCTTTCTCGTACAAGTAAAGATGCCCTAATTTTAAATGTATATATTACGACTGTCGATTTCAATTTATAGGTTGTGTACTTCTAGATGCTGTCAAGTCTTCAGGCAGGGAGGTATTTTGAAATACCTTTATTAACCCTCAAACTTGACCACATGGACTGGTTGTGGATATATCAAGCCCTTATCCTTGGTCGAAATTCATATTCACTACATATCGCTTAATCCAAATTACTTCACATATCAGAGATATTCTTACCTTGCATACGCCTCTTATTCCAATATATCTTGTATTCAGGATCTATCACTTCTCAAAGCTTATCTCATTTGGTATATCAACTATAAAAAAACTCTTTCATTACTTGTTAAAACTTACTGTACACTTTTCTAGGGTGAAACATCGCTATCTTAGAATAGCAATTTCAACAACATAGTTTGCAGCCAATCAATTTATTCCCCATATTACATCAAAACACTCATATTTCATAGAATGAGATTGGTTCGCATGTTGTTTTCCCCCACTTTCAACTTACAATCTCTACCGACATATTCAATTAGCAGACTATCCTTCATTAGGGTGCTAACTATTAGCATTTCGCCTAATGATATAGGCTTCACATATTTCACTAACTTATATGCAAATAACGACGATATAAATAAATGTGTAGTACCAGGATTAATTAAAATAATTGCTTCAATATTAACAATCAAGATGGTACCTTACACCACATCAAATGAAGTATCGATAGTGTCCTAGTCCAAGGCATGCACTCGCCCTCATTCAACCGCCTATTTTCGTGGTAACTACCACACATCCAACACTGCCCATTAGCAGGTCGGGGTCATCTAATCACAATACCCCTCGTAAGTGTTGAAACTGAATACACTAGGGGTTACCAATCATCTTACCCCATAACTCACTAACTCTAAATTTCCTACCAAACCGCCTCTTTCCCGCTTTGACATCTCTGTTATCCACTATTTCCTTTTTGTCTCTCTTTCGGCCCTTATTACCTTTCTCAAACTCAGAGGTATGCAATTCCTAATCTTATTCACGCATTATGATCTGTGCACTGCCTCATCGTAAATAGTGATATCTAATAGGCCAATCAACTTTGATAGAAGATCTGTGTCCTTCCATGAACTTTCGGACCTTCCGACTCTCACTGTTCATAATGTCAAATTATACCTGCCCAGGGATGTAAATTGAGATTCATACTAGTCAATTGACCTGTTCCTCTAGGTCAGGGTAAGGAACTCTATCCGTAAATTCCTCTAAACAATGTCCGAAATATATTGTCATTGTGCATCCAGAATTATCTCTTATATCAACTTTGGATGTCTAACTCTTAAGATAGGTCGAGTAGACTTTCACCCATGCTCCGCCTTGCCTTCCAACATAAACGTATTTAAATTTCACTTTCTCGATCGACATACACCGAAAGAATCCATACAACTTCGCTATCTCATTCACCCAGTCCTCAGTAACTATTAGTTTCTTTACTTCGCTAAATACCGGAGGGGTGTGGGAATCTCTATAGTCTGAGGCATCTGTTCAGGCTTTACCCTGCCTATCCTCAACTACCTGCATAGACTGAGTAAACAACTCCAAAATATTTTCTACACTCCACTCCATCCTCGTGAAGCGTGTCTCAATACTGTCTGATCTTTTTATAGGACCCTGTGGAGTATGCTCAACATCAGTCTCCACCTCGACCTCCTCATGGGTCTCATGTGTCATGACCCAATTCCATTCTCTTTAATCGAAAATCACTAAAAAATTTTTGCTTTTTACTGTATGAACTAACTCACCACACACTGTTGGGCTGTGAGTCAATAATAAACACCACATCTCATTCATTCTCAATTAACTAAAACGATGTCATACATTTGCATTTAATCGTGTACTTATACGAAAACATGTTTTACTGACATCTACATCCCCCATAATTACAACTCAAAAGAATACTGTGCTTTTACATTGTTTAGATATAAAAAGATCACTGTGTATATACCTCTAAGCGATGGAGATGTAGCGGAGTCCAAAATACCACGCCTCAGTCCTTACTGGGCTACTATGCACGCTCTGTAGGGGAAATAGAGAGGGATGAGCAACCACACGCTCAGTAAGGCAATAATGTAAGCATGGTAGATAACTACTCTATCTACATGCTGATAGTGTTATGCATAAATCATTTATGGTAGGAGCATGAGGAATAAAACTATGCCATATGAGTATACATATATATCATGTGTCAAAATCATGTGCATTGGCATATCAAACATGGTAAAAAGAACATCATGTATAAATCATCTCATGCTCAATCTCATTTAAATTCATAAAAAAGGGCAATTCATTAAGAAACCTCCTTTTTAAACCAACATCATAAACCTCTTTCTCAACACATAAATACCACCAAATCAATTCACAATCACAACCACATTTTCATTTCACAATTCACGCATGTGTATAAAAACTAGGTCACTATATCAAAAGAGCCTATGTGGACCAACTACATCATAAATCATCCCAGACCACACGCATCCAGGTGTGCGGGGTATCATGCTGGTATGAAGATGGATTATCCCTCGCCAGACTTTCTCATCACATAACCATCATGCGGTACATCGTACTCCATGTGATATACACGGTACAGCATACTCCGCAGACTCATATCGTGATTGGGGGTGCCATTCCTAGGTCTTACCTACCCCATACCAAGAGTTTTCCATATCCGTGAAGGAGAACCTCCCTGCCGAATAGAGCCTCCCCGCCTAATAGAGCCTCTCTGCCTCCTCGGGCTTAAGGATGTTAGCTTAAGGATGTAGGGCTTAAGGATCCTTCCGTAAGAGAGCCTCCCTACCGAACAGAGCCTCCCCGCCTCCTCTGGCTTAAAGATGTTGGCTTAAGGATGTAGGGCTTAAGGATCTTACCGTACCCATGTAGGAGAGCCTCCCTGCCTATCAGAGCCTCCCCGCCCTTCCAGGGCTTAAGGATGTTGGCTTAAAGATCCCACCGTAAGAGAGCCTCCCCACCGAACAGAGCCTCCCCGCCTCTTTGGGCTTAAGGAGGTTAGCTTAAGGATGTAGGGCTTAAGGATCTTACCAACTTTCACAACCTTATACGTATCACAATGTGCAAACTTGTGCGAGCAAAGCTCTAGCACGACTCATGCATCCTATCATAAAGAGACACGTATGAGCATAGCTCTAGTACGGTTATACTCATAAGACAAACCACTCAAAAGCCACGTACGAGCAGAAGCTCCAGTACGGTTTATAAACATCATCATAGTTTCCAAATCAAGGTGTGAGCTAAGCTCCAGCACGTTTCATACAAATGAAAACATCAATACCCGGTGCGAGCTAGGCTCTAGCACGGTTTAATTCACATAAACATGATAGGCGGCTCATAAGCTTTTAAAGCTATCTCAAAACATATTTGGCACTTCACATGTGCTATCACAAACATCAAACCACAATAGCCATCCTATCTATCAATTCGTTTAAAACCAAATACATGTTTTGTGAAAGCATTCAAAACACTTGATTTATGCAATTATTAGCCTTACTATCCCTTTTTATACATCCATGTAAAACCAAATCATCCAATATTCACAATTATTTTCACATACCAAGCAACCAATTTCTCAAACGTTCATGCATTTCATAAACACCCTATAATCCCACAAATTACGAGCAGTTACCTCTATATACTTATAGAATTTCCTTACCTGGAATCGCGAGCGTGATTCCACTTCCTTAAGCTGCTTACTTGTATGGTTCGATTCGTCTTCAACAACTCTTCAGGACTGCATACAATCATATTTCACATTATATTCGATCCATATAATGCAACCCTTGTGCTTGCTATAGTCAATTTAATCTATAGCCTCTATTAACGCTTATATGGCCTCGTTTCATTACTTTACCCATAACTCGAGTCTATGGATCTTCTTAGGCCTATTAACTTATTCCAAATCGATATTAAATCGACATTAAGCTCATAGTGTTCATATTTCATGAATTCCCTCACTATGGCATTTTATCAAGCATATACATACTCATTTTCACAATTTCACTTAAACCCATATTATAACTCCACATAACCATTCCAAATCACCCACATTACTCATTTAACAACTTATCATAACCTATAAACCACCAACTCCCCAAATCATACTTTCTCACACTAGAGGCATTCCATTTTCTAGGTTACATTAGTTTCTAACACAACCTAGGTGTTTCCATCCATACATACTCATGCCAAACAACTCCAAAATCAATTAAATAGACAATGTACTTGGATTGGAGTGTTAGAATCTTACCAAGTATGATTTTTCTTCTTGTTCCAAATGTCAATGCCCTTATCTCCTTCAATACCCACAATGGGATTTTGGGTTCCAACTATGTTGTTCTCTTCCTCAAGATGAACAACTTAATGTCTAATGGTCTCCCCTCAATTCTTGCTGGAAATGACTGATTTTAGAGAGAGAAAGTTAGGTTTTTGGGTGAGAAATGGAAGATTGGTGTTTTTCTTGAAATTTTCAGATTTTTATCCCTCCTTCTATAGAAATAGCTTGAGGAGATCGATCTGGTCCAAGAGGAGATCGATCTGGTCCCCTTAAATCTCTCATTTTCATGAAATTTTAAGCATGAGATCGATCTGTCGAAGCATGAGATCGATCTGGTCCCAAACAGAAAGCTAAGGAGATCGATCTGGGTGCTTGAGGATCGATCTTTTCATTACAAAATGCTTAGGAGATCGATCTGGCCCCATTGGAGATCGATTTGCTCTATTCCATTGCCCAAATAAAAGCATTCTGGCTCTTCCAGATCGATCTCTCATCTTATGAGATCGATCTGGCCTTCATACTTTCCAGATTTTCTGCAGTTCTCTTGCTACAACTCACACCAACACATCCTTAATCTGCTGCCATGGCCATTTTCTCATCTATCCACCTTTATAACTTGAAAATGGCATCCATTCATAACTTATGCACATTGAAACTTGTGTGCATTCATTGTATGTCCAAAGGTATACTATATATAACCAAATGGAAGCATTTATATTCACGCAGCTTCCATCCATTTACCACACTACCCATTTTGAGTTTCAATCACATCTATCACTTATAAGAACTCATTTCTTCATATTCAAACTCAATGGAACTTGTATGTACGTTACAAACCATATTACACATACATACATTGAATCCATGGACTTACATCGATCATACTTTACATTAAAAGTCCATTCACATTCATTACACATTATAACTTTACATATACGGGGTCTCACATCATGGGTCGACTCAGCACGACTACCAGGCTCAGGCCTACCTCTACGGCCTCTGCCTCATGCTCTACCCCCTCTACCGCGACTGGTGTTCGGCATAATGCCCAAATCCTACATTCTCAACCATTTCTTAGTTAAAACCCATCTCAATATACACAATTGTATCTAACCAAGCACAGTAACACGAGGATGTAATTTCCTAATTACTGACACTGACACATATCAGACCAATCTCGCTCTGATACCACCATTTGTCACGACTCAAAAATCAAAGTAAATTTTTCATTTTCTTTCATACTTACTTGTCCTCTGATCGTGACCACACTCCACTAACAATTGTGTCACGCCCCGAAAACGCGAAAAATATGGCAAATTTAAAAACTTTTTACTCATGAATTCACAATTAAGAGTGCATTCCTGTGCAGTGTCATACATCATCACATTTATCATACCTCAGGATCTCGTCATTAAATAGTATATATTATATCATATACATTACTTGATCTCAAGTTAATTAATCCTAATACATCCCATACAATGTTATACATCAAGTGTCTGTAATTACAATAATTGTCTGGGTACATGAAAAGATAAACGATACCTCAAAGCACAATATATATATGGCATGGAGCTCAAGTCCTCCACTAGCCACTACTTCGTACGTCGCAGGGAAACCTTTTTCACTTGAAGAAATCTGGGGGGAAAAGAAAACAGGGTGAGCTTCTAAATCGCTCAGTAAGGGGGTAAGGGACTCATTACATAAACCAAAATGCACATCACAAAATATTTATCTGTATGTGAAACTCATTATACTTTTTGAAAACCATAGCATGAAAGTACTCAAAACGACATTCTCATATCTCATATCATGTGAAAACATGAAGTAAAAAGGCTCAGTCTAGAGCAATAACAAGCGTGTGAAAACAATGCGATAATCGTTATCTCAATAAACGTGATAAAATCACGGTAATAATAATGCACGTGGCACAGCCACTAAACACAAGTGGCATAGCCACTAATTTAAATTCACACGTGGCACAGCCACAGGATAGGGTTTTACGTGGCAACGGCCACCAAATATACGTGGCATAGCCACTGATTTAGATTCACACGTGGCACAGCCATAGAATAGGGTTTCACGTGGCAACGACCACCAAATATACGTGGCATAGCCACTGAATGGGGGATCTCACGTGGCAATGGCCATCAATTACGGTTCTCACGTGGCAACGGCCACCAAATAGGGTTCTCACGTGGCAACGACCACCAAATAGGGTTCTCACGTGGCAACGGCCACCAAATATACGTGGCATAGCCATAGAACGGGGAATCTCACGTTACTAGAACGGAGAAGAATCGAGCTTACATGCTACCAGAGCAATGCCTGGTGTGTACTCAAAATCACACACCTAAGTCTTTTCACATAAGACTGGTTTGCCTTCACGTAGAACTCATAGTGGTTTTTCTCTCATAAAACTCATTTAAAACCGTTTTGTACTCAACACAAAACATATTGAAACCGAGTCCCAACCGGTAAAACACGCACACATTTCTCAAATCTCAAGATCGCCTTAACGTAGAGCCCAATTATAAACTCATAAAAACATTGGGCTCCAACCGGCTATAAAAATCGTGTGCATTCTCATCAAAACACAACACATCAAACATGCTTGTTTTATAAATCACAAATCATGCTATAATTGTTTAAAATCACATACACAATTGGTTTAGTTTCCCTTACCTCTTTGCACCTCGTGTAGTGCAATTGTTTCTCCCGTATCACGGACTAGTCTCGCATTCCACTCTGGAACTCCCGAGCTGTCCAAACGATGTTAAAACATCAATACTCATCATCGCAGTAACCTCAATTCTCAAAATCGAGCATAATTGCTCATAACACCTAAAATTTTCTCAATTCTCATAACTCTATCACAAACCACAATCTCGCTCACAACACCTCAACATCCTACACTGCCCATGCCACAATATCTATGCTAATTCACCTCATTGTCCAAATTTCCATTTATAGCTTAAAATTCCCAAAATTACCAAAATTGCTAAATATCAACATCACTCCAACTACATTGTAATTTCATCAATCCCTAATCATTTTCCAACTACTTCAACACAATGCCAACAACTATCATTACCAAAATCATCTCAAATATCAAGATCGAGGTTTAGAAATTACCCAAAACTTGTGGAGAGCTTATCTCTTGCCTCGATTCAATCCAGCTTACGATTTCCAAGTATGTTGTTCCCCTTTGATGAGGAACAACTTTCCTTCTTGCCACAGCCTCTGATTTGGACGAAAATGGGGGCTTTGGATGAGTGAGAAAGCTAGGGCTTCGGCATAAATGGGGGTTGGAAGAGAGAGAAAGTGAAATTGTAGGAGAAAGTAGGGGTTCCTTATATAGACTGAGGGTAGGAGATCGATCTGGCTCTTGGTGAGATCGATCTACATTTGAATTTGGGGACGATTTGGGGTAATTTTATGCCTAGGAGATCGATCTGTCGAGGGGTGAGATCGATCTCTTTATGGCTTTATAAGATCGATCTGCCCCTTGAGGAGATCGATCTTCTCCCAAACAAAAACATTTGGAGATCGATCCCTTCCTCAAGAGATCGATCTTCTCTCAAACAGAATCATAAGGAGATTGATCCTCTTCCATTGGAGATCGATCTGCTCCTTAAATTCCTCCTTCCTTGTCATTTTTAACTCACCAGATCGATCTCTCCTTCTCTAAGATCGATCTGATCTCTTAGTTTCACACTTATGTTAAAAACTTACATATAAATCTCCAAATATAATTTCCACAATTCACTTAGCTCAATAAATTACACTTCAAGTTCTTATTGCATCATTAAAATATATCTAAAATTCTCAGATCTCACATCCTCCCCACCTTAAAAGAATTTGGTCCTCCAAATTCAACTCAACTAGTCAAATAGATGGGGGTATTTCTCCTTCATGAGATTCTCTAGTTCCCACGTTGCCTCTTCCATTGAGTGATGTTTCCACAAAACTTTCACTAATGGGATGCTCTTAGTCCTTAGTACCTTCTCCTTTCTATCGAGAATCCGGACGGGTTCCTCAGTATAGCTTATATCCTCTTGAATGTCCATCTCATCATACTCTATGACATGAGAAGGGTCCGGGTGGTACTTCCTCAACATAGACACATGAAAAACATTGTGTATTCCGGACATCTGTGGGGGTAATGCTAATCTGTACGCTACCTCTCCCACTCTCTCAAGAATCTCGAATGGTCTTATGTATCGAGGACTTAATTTCACTTTCTTCCCAAATCACATGATACCCTTACTCGGTGATATTCTCAGAAATACTGCATCACCAACATCAAACTCGAGTGGCCGTCTACGTACATCCGCGTAGCTTTTCTGTCTACTCTGTGCAGCCCGTAACCTCTCACATATGAGTTTCACATTCTGTACAGCTTGCTCAATAAGCTCAGGAGCATTTATCTTTTTGTCACCGACTTCTTCCTAAGCTACGGTGGATCTACACCTCCTACCATATAGAGCCTCAAAAGGTGCCATTCCAATACTCGCATGATAGCTGTTATTGTACGTAAACTCTGCTAGGGGCAGGTGATCATCCCATGATCCCTTAAAATCCATCGTACACGCCCTCAACATATCCTCCAGGGTTTGAATAGTCCTCTCTGACTGACCATCTATTTGGGGATGATAGGCGGTACTAAAACTCAATCGAGATCCCATGGACTCCTGAAACTGTGTCCAAAATTTGGAAGTAAATCGGGAATCTCTATCAGAAGTAATACTCAGTGGAGCCTCATGTAATCTAGCTATCTCGCCGACATACAGCTCAGCTAAGGCATCCACAGTATCTGTGCTCTTGATGGCAAGGAAGTGGGCACTCTTGGTCAGTCTATCCACTATAACCCATATAGCGTCACAACCTCTTCGGGTCCTCAGTAAACCCATAATAAAGTCCATGGTGACATGCTCCCATTTCCATGTAGGTACAGGTAAGGGCTGTAGTAGTCCTCCAGGCTTTCGATGCTCAGCTTTCACTTGCTGGCATACTAAACATCTGGCTACGTATTCCATCACGTCTCGCTTCATACCACTCCACCAGTACACCTTTCTCAAATCTTAGTACATCTTAGTACTCCCGGGGTGCATGGTGTATCGCGAGCAATGGGATTCTCTCAGTATCTGTCTCTTTAGGGTATCATCGTTCGGTACACAAATCCGTCCTCTGAATCTCAACAATCCATCCTCACTGACTGTGAGATCCGACTGTGAACTCTGTTCAGCTTGGATAACCATATCTATCAATTTTTGATCACTGCGCTACCCATTTCTCATCTGATCCATGATCCTAGGCTCTATTCGCAAGCTAGCCAAAAATCCAGTCCTATCTCTTTAACCCTGATCCGGAGTTCGGCGAACTGCTCCAATAAATCCCATTCCCTGATCATCATAGGAGATATCATACTCTTCCTGCTCAGGGCATCAGCAACTACATTCGCCTTACCTGGATGATATAAAATCTTGCAGTCATAATCCTTAAGGAGTTCCATCCATCTCCTTTGTCTCATGTTTAACTCTTTCTAATCAAAGAGATATCTCAAACTCTCGTGATCAGTGAAGATCTGGAATCTTTCTCCATATAAGTAGTGTCGCCAGATCTTCAAGGCAAATACCACAGCGGCTAACTCCAGATCATGCGTGGGGTAATTTCGCTCATAGTCTTTCAACTGTCGTTATCTATATGCGACCACTCTTCCATGCTGCATAAGCACACACCCCAATCCTTGATGAGATGCATCACTATACACCGAAAATCCTCCTGATCCCTCACGGGTAGTTAACACAGGTGCCGCTATCAATCTCCTCTTTAACTCTTAAAAACTGAGCTCAAATTGATTAGTCCATATGAACGGAGTCTCCTTGCATGTGAGTTTAGTCAAAGGGGCGGCAATCCTGGAAAATCCTTCCACAAATCTTCTGTAATACCCTGCCAAACCAAGGAAGCTTAGTACCTCAGTAACTGTCTTCAGTCTCTCCCAATTAAGCACAGCCTCCACTTTACTTGGATCCACTGATACTCCTTCCTCTGAGACTATATGACCAAGGAAAGCTATCCGATCCAGCCAAAATTCACACTTACTAAGCTTTCCATATAATTGCTTATCTCGGAGTATCTGAAGTACTAACTACAATTGCTGTGCATGCTCCTTATACGACTGAGAGTACACCAGGATATCATCAATAAAGACTATCACGAACTTATCCACATAGTCTCTGAACACCTCGTTCATCAATCTCATAAATGCTGCAGGGGCGTTCATCAATCCAAAGGACATCACCAGAAATTCATAATGGCCATACCTCATCCTGAATGCCGTCTTTGGAATATCTTCTTCCTTGATCCTCAATTGGTGATAGCCCGATCTTAAATCAATCTTAGAAAAGACTGATGCCCCTCTCAGCTGATCAAGTAGATCATCAATCCTGGGCAATGGATATTTATTCTTTACCGTGGCTTTATTCAACATCCGGTAGTCTACGCATAATCTGAGACTACCATCCTTCTTCTTAACAAATAATACTAGTGCTCCCCACGGTGAAACACTGGGTCTAATAAACCCTTGATCAAATAACTCCTGTAGTTGTTTCTTCAATTCTTCAAGTTCCACTAATGCCATCCTATTGGGAGGTTTAGAGATCGGATGAGTATCTGGTACCAAATCGATGGTAAACTCTAGCTTTCTTTCTGGTGGTAAACCTGGTAACTCATCTGGGAAAACATCCCGAAATTCACACACCACAGGTATATCTTCCATCCTCGGATGTTCCCGCTCATCATCTGAGATGAGTGTTTTATAACCTTCACATGAACAATCATATTTAGGACTCTCAAGAGCAACATCAAAATTTCATACGTTTATTTACTCAATAGTTCAAACGTACACTGTAGGGTTCAGGTAGGGAGAAAATTATAATCTTAGTGTAGCAATCTAAACTCACTCGATTGGTTGCCAACCAATCCATTCCCAAAATTACATCAAACCCATGCATATTTAACATGATTAGATCTGCTAACATCACTCTATCTCCCACCTTTATCTCACATCCTTTACAGATTAACTCAGTTCTCTGGGATTCAAGCATAGGTGTATTTACATGTAGTATATACTCTAGGGGTTCAAACTTCAAATTTAATCTATATGCAAAATGCTCAGAAAGAAATGAGTGCGTGGATCCTGAATCAATCAACGCATGAGCCTTATGATTATAGACAGAGAGTGTACCTCTTATAGTCTGCAGAAGTGTCTGCGGTCTCCTTATCCAGGCAAACACATGTCCCTGTGTAACAGGTCTCTTTCCTTTCTCTGCAGCAGTGGCCCGTCTCTGGGGATTCACTCTCTGAGGCTATTGTCTAGCGGGCTCTGGAATATGTGGTCTTTGAGGTTGAAGGCAATCCTTCACCATGTGACCCATGTCTCCACATCTAAAACATCCATGGATCGACCCAGTACAACTTCCCTCATGCATTCGGCCACAATTTTTGCAAAACCTTTTCTCAGGCCTGACATCTTGAGGGGTCTCTCTAATGTTAGGGTAACCTCTGGGTCTCTCTAATCTGCCCTTCTGCACCTCAATCCTTCCTCTTTTGAAGGAACCTCTCCGAGCCTCTGTTTGGAAAATTGCTGGCCTCTTACCCTTATCTCTATTCTCCGCTCTGAACTCATTCTGGGATTGTACCATTTTAATTTCCCTTTTAATCTCTTGTGCTCGTCTCAGAGCATCTCCAAACTCAGAAATACATAGCCCTATCAATCTATCTCTGATGACGGGCTTCAATCCATACACAAACTTCTCTGTACAGAGCTCTTCATTCTTGAAGGTCTCTGGGTCATACCTCAATAGCGTGGTGAATTGGCTCTTATAGTCATCCACAGACATATCACCCTCTACCAAACTCAAAATCTCGGCCTATTTCTTTCTCTGGGCGGCTCGTGGTACATATTGGGTCCTAAAGGCTGTCTGAAACTCTTTCCAACCAATCACATCCTAGCGGGACATCAGAATACCCTGGGTAGTACCCCACCAATCTCGAGCTCTCCCCTTCAACATATAGATACTCATATTGACCCTCTTAGCATCGGTGCATGTCACGATCCAAAACTGCCCAAAAATCAGAGTTAATTTTTCGCGTTTCGTTATTTTCTTTCATGCTTACCTGTCCTCTGATCGTGACCACACTCCACTAACAAATTGGGCTGTGCGTCAATGCCAGTCCCACCATACATTTGCCATATAACTTAATTCTTTCTTAGTTATTTATAAGTGTTTACAATATTTATACATCCCCTAAAGTTACTTACAAACATGTTATTGTGCTATGCTTATTTAGATACAATATGTACAAGTGTGTATACCTTAAATGATGGGCAGCAGCGGATATCCGGAATGCAGTACTGAGTCGCCTCAACTTCAACTGAAAATTATCTATGTGAGAAAATGAAAGGGGTGAGCACATCAAGCTCAGTAAGGTAATCCTACGAACAAGTAGGTAACCATACTACCTACATGAACGTGGTGCCATGCATAAACCACCCTTTCTCCACACATTTTAAAACAGATGATATGAGTTATTATGTTATGCAAATCCATTCGCATGGCAAAATTCAACATGCAATTATTTCAAATCATTTCTTTCTCGTTTAAAATTTCACAACAAGGCCAGGACACAACCCATCGCTCGGGTGGTCCTGACTCACATAAAACCATAAAAATCGATTTACATTCACACATGGGTTTGAAAAGCATGGAAATAGCATCATGCAAATTTAGTTTAAAACCCAGTTTCAATCTCATCAAGGTCATCAACATGCGAGACTAGGCAACATCTGTATATCGGTAATAACCAGGACTATGGCCATGTGTCCTCGGGAATTCCTCTGCTACACGGATCCTAGTGTGCGGGTTCTCACCATGATCGGGAATCGCCCGGGAGGTGGGTCAATCCATCTCGTCAGTCTTATCCGATCCCATGCATCTAAAGATGCCGCATCCGAAGATGCCGTATCCGAAGATACCACACGGTACATTGTACTCCATGCTACTTGCACGGTACATCGTACTCCGTGGACCCATATCGCTCTAGGTACTCCAGCCCAAATGGCTTGCTTCCCACAGAGAGATTTTGTTTCTTATATCATATCTCAATACTCATGCCATGTCTCAAAACGCACGTGCGAGCTTATTTAATTGGAGACACACAGTCTACCCGATGCTCCAAGCACGGCTCATCACATGTTCTCATAAAAGCAGTGCGAGCGATGCTCAGCACTCTCATCAAATCAAGTAAAACTAGTGTGAGCTAAGCTCAGTGCTCTGTATGTAAACCATGTAAAAATCTGGTGCGAGCGAAGCTCCAACACCTTGTCTCAAAAATCATATAAAAATATGGTGCGAGTTAGACTCTAGCACCCTGTCACGAAAATCATATATATATAAAAAAAATCTGGTGCGAGTTGAACTCCAGCACCAATGCATGTAAAACTCTAGTGCGAGCTCTCGCTCCAGCACTAATGCTTGCATCACACAAATCAAAAATATCGTGCGAGCTGAGCTCTAGCACATCACATGTCAATAAAAACACATAGGCGGCTCTGTTTCCTCAAAACAGTTTTCAAAACAATTATATCGTTGAAAGTATGCAATGCTGTGCATTTTCTTTCAAGGTTAGCCAGCCTACTCATGCATGCATTAAAATGTCTCCAGAACGAGCAGAAACCTTTTGTTCTTGCTCCTCCCAATTTTTCCTAAATTTGTAAATTTTACCCTTAACAAGGGTATTTTGCTAACTCGCACCCTGTCACGAAAATCATATATATATAAAAAAAATCTGGTGCGAGTTGAACTCCAGCACCAATGCATGTAAAACTCTAGTGCGAGCTCTCGCTCCAGCACTAATGCTTGCATCACACAAATCAAAAATATCGTGCGAGCTGAGCTCTAGCACATCACATGTCAATAAAAACACATAGGCGGCTCTGTTTCCTCAAAACAGTTTTCAAAACAATTATATCGTTGAAAGTATGCAATGCTGTGCATTTTCTTTCAAGGTTAGCCAGCCTACTCATGCATGCATTAAAATGTCTCCAGAACGAGCAGAAACCTCTTGTTCTTGCTCCTCCCAATTTTTCCTAAATTTGTAAATTTTACCCTTAACAAGGGTATTTTGGTAATTTACCCCTTCGAGGCACTACAATTATTATTTGACCTCTAGACCCTTCAGATAATTTTTAAAGGACTGCAAATGAACTTAAAATTTCGTAAAGTTACCTCTAGCAGTCCGCAGAATTCCCTTACCTTATTTTCATGTCGAGTTTGACATTTCCTCTGATGTCACGTCGCGCAGTTTGATCTGCTCCCAATCCAATGTCCGGAACTGCGTATAAATATTCCTCAAGTAAGATATTATACAACTTAATTGTATTTCCTATTTCTGGGCTTAATTTAAATCATTGGGCCCATTTACCCCTATTGGGCCCGATTGCACCTTAATCGGCCTTATCGGCCTTAAGCCCTTTTTTCACTTAATTTTCACATTATCGAGGCCTATTAGGCTCATTGGGCCCACTAACAATTTATTGGGCCTCGTTCTAACTCTCGAATAGCTCAATTTATTATTTACGACAATTTATCTAAATTTCCATAATTTAATTCATTTTATGCGATAATTAAATCCGAAACGCGTATAACGATGTAAATTGTCGTAAATAAGGGTTACTTACCCGAGATTCCATGCTAGCGCACAAATCGAGACTGTCTCGAGCTCTCGTTGGATGCCAATTGTCGAGCTACACAATTAAATATATTTTCGGGTAAACTTTCAGTCGATTATTTATCAAATTAAATATTTCTAAAATTTAAATCGGTCAATTCGACCGCTTACCGACTTACCCGAAGCTCGATTGCATCGTTAGGATTTTTTCCCAATTTTTTCACTTTTTCTTTTTCCCTTTTTCTCTTTTTTTTCCCTTCTTTCTTGGCTGAACTGGTTCAGTCCGGTTCAGACCGGTTCGGACAGCCAGTTCACCCCGGTTCACTACGGTTCACTCCAGTTCACCGCCTTGCCAGTCGGTTCTCCGTCGGCTTCCACCGCCAGTAGCTCCGTTGGGTCGTCCGCAGCTCGAATCTGGCCTCGGCTTCGTCCAAGGCCGCCGGAAGGTCGCCGGTCCGGCCTCCTCTCTCTCGATCTTCGGAAGCTCGAATCTTTCCTTCCATTTTACTGCACTACTCATATACCATTTCAATCACATTCTTCTCGTGTTTAAGTTCATTTCTTCCTACTCATTCATAATGCAACTTGTACGTATAATCACGATTCTTATTACAAGTGCGTACATAATCTTATGAACTTACACTGCATATACTTCACATTACAAATGTATCATTATACTTATGATTTTATTTACATTCCCATGTTCCTATATACAGCTATACATATTCGAGGTCTCACATTCTCCCCCACTTAGAGAATTTGGTCCTCCAAATTTGAACCAATTCAATCTGTGAATAACTCGGGATACTTTTCCCGCATCAAACTTTCCAGTTCCTATGTGGCCTCTTCCACAGTGTGATGTTGCCACAAAACCTTAACCAATGAAATCGTCTTGTTCCGCAACACCTTCTCTTTTCTATCCAATATCCGGATCGGTCTCTCGACATACGACATATCCTCCTTGAGCTCCAACGGCTCATAGCTAATTACATGTGTCGAATCCGGGTAGTACTTTCGAAGCATAGAAACGTGGAAGACATTGTGGACTTCTGCTAGCTCAGGTGGTAAGGCTAGCCTATATGCTCCATCTCCCACTCTATCCAAAATCTCGAAGGGACCAATGTAACGAGGACTTAATTTTCCTTTCTTCCCAAACCTCGTTATTCCCTTAGAAGGAGATACTTTCAAAAATACAGACTCGCCAACATTAAACTCAAGTGGTCTCCTTCTCCTGTCAGCGTAGCTCTTTTGTCGACTTTGAGCTGTTCGCAGCCTCTCGCATATTATCTGAACATCCTCGGAGGCTTGCTTAACCAAATCGGGAGCGAGCAATTGTTTGTCACCAACTTCTTCCCAACCAATGGGCGATCAGCATCTACGACCGTATAGTGCCTCATAAGGGGCCATACCAATACTTGAGTGATGACTGTTATTGTAGGCGAACTCAATCAATGGCAAGTGATCGTCCCACGAGCCTCTAAAGTCCAGTACACACGCTCTCAACATATCCTCCAAGGTCTGTATAGTCCTCTCTGACTGACCATCTGTTTGGGGATGAAAAGCGGTGCTAAAACTCAACTGGGTCCCCATCGCTTCCTGAAAATGTCCCCAAAAGTGGGAAGTGAAGCGAGCATCCCAATCAGAAACAACACTCACTGGGACTCCATGCAATCTCACTATTTCTCGCACATACAGGTTCGCCAATGCACTCAATGTATCTGTAGATCTCATGGCTAAGACATGTGCCGATTTTGTTAACCGATCTACTATCACCCATATCCCATCATGGTTCTTACGGGTTTTCGGTAACCCCATCACAAAATCCATGGTGACATGCTCCCACTTCCATTTTGGTATCGGTAGAGGTTGTAATAATCCTCCTGGTTTCTGATGTTCGACTTTTACTTGCTGACAAATGAGACATCTAGCGACATACTCAGCTATGTCCCTCTTCATTCCAGACCACCAATATGCCTTTTGGAGATTTTGATACATCTTACTACTCCCCGGGTGTATCGTATATCTTGACGAGTGAGCCTCTGATAAGATCAGCTTCCTCAGCTCTAAATCCTTAGGAACACATATTCTATCTCCAAACCTTAGTATTCCATCTAAACTCAATATAAAATCGGTACCCTTCCCTTTCCGGATTTGGCTAATCATGTCAATACACCATTGATCAATTTGCTGAGCTTGTCGGATTCTCTCAATCAACTCCGGTTCTAATTTTAAGCTAGCAATAATCCCATAGTTGCCAATCTCAGGTAGGGTCATATCCAGACTAAGGTTCGTGAATTGTTCCAATAACTCGTGCTCTCTAACCATCATATGTGATACCAACCCGAGACTCTTTCGAGTCAATGCATCGGTAACCACATTTGCCTTCCCCGGGTGGTATAAGATCTCACAATCATAGTCCTTGAGGAGTTCCAACCACCTCCTTTGTCTCATGTTTAACTCCTTCTGTGAGAATAGATATTTCAGACTCTTATGATCCGTAAAGATCTGAAATCTCTCACCATATAAGTAGTGGCGACATATCTTCAACGCAAACACTACTGCCGCTAACTCCAAATCATGAGTGGGGTAGTTCCTCTCATGATCTTTCAGCTGTCTAGATCCATAAGCTACCACCTTTCCATCTTGTATCAAAACACAACCTAGTCCTTGATGCGAAGCATTTGTATACACCGAGTAATTTCCTGAACTGTTAGGGATGATAAGAACTGGCGCGGTGGTTAATCTGCGCTTAAGTTCCTGAAAACTTCTCTCACAAGCTTCATCCCATGAAAACTCCACACTTTTCCTCGTAAGACGTGTCAATGGAGCAGCTAATCTAGAGAAACCCTCTACAAATCTCCTGTAGTAACCAGCCAAACCTAGAAAACTTCTGATCTCTGTGACTATCCTAGGTTGTTCCCACTGAACAACGACCTCAATCTTGGATGGATCTACTGACACCCCATCCTTCGATATAACATGGCCTAGAAAAGAAATCTGTTCTAGCCAAAAGTCACATTTGTTAAGCTTGGCATATAACCTTCTCTCTCGGAGGGTCTGCAAAATAATCCTTAAGTGCTGCTCATGCTCTTCTCTGGACCTTGAATACACCAATATATCATCAATGAACACAATTACGAACTGGTCCAGGTATAGCTTGAATACTTCATTCATTAGAGCCATAAAAGCTGCCGGCACATTGGTCAACCCAAAAGGCATCACTAAGAATTCGTAATGGCCATAGCGGGTACGAAATGCTGTCTTGGGCACATCCTCCTTTCGAACCTTCAATTGATTATACCCAGACCTCAAATCTATCTTTGAAAAGATCTGTGCTCCCCGAAGCTGATCCAATAAATCGTCAATGCGTGGCAAGGGGTACTTATTCTTGATGGTAGCATTGTTCAACATCCGATAGTCGATGCACAACCTGAGGCTCCCATCTCTCTTCTTCACAAATACTACCGGGGCTTCCCATGGTGAGACGCTTGGTCTTATGAACCCCTTATCTAGCAACTCTTGCAGCTGTTTCCTTAATTCCTCTAACTCAACTGGAGCCATCCTATATGGTGACTTGGATATTGGTTCGGTCCAGGCGTTAAGTCTATACCGAATTCTGTTTCTCTATCAGGTGGCAATCCTGGTAGATCGTCTGGAAAGACATCAGGTAATTCTCTGACCACTGGGATGTCCTCCATATCCGGATGTACTTTGTTCAAATCCACCACATAAGCAACAAAACCTTCAAAACAACACTCCAGTCATTTATACCAAAGTACTTTACTTAACACAAAATTTAAGATTTTATTTCCTCTCTTAAAATCTTACAACACATTCTTCAGGTAGAGAAAACTTAATAGACTTAGAACGACAGTCTATGACTGCATGATTGGTGGCTAACCAATCTATTCCCAAAATTACATCAATGTCATACATATTCAACAAAATCAAGTTGGCTGTCATGCACTTATCTCACACCCTCACTTTACAATCTTTATACACTTGCTCAACTAATTGGCTAACTCTCATCGGAGTACTTATTAGTAAGGTCCTACTCAAGTATGTGGGTTTTACAAAACCTTTTAACTTAGATGCACATGCAGGTGATATGAAGGAATGCGTAGCACCAGAATCAAACAAAGCTATAACCTCCAGATTGAAAATCAAGATCGTACCTTTTATCACTTCAGAAGAGGTATCAGCCGATGCCTGGTCTATCGCATATACCCTGCCTTGACCCACAACTTGTTTTCCCTTTTCTTCAGTCGAGGCTTTCTTTCTTGCAGGAGGTGCAACTATAGGAACCCTCTCTGGCTCTTTACCCCTCTGTGGAATTGCCTCAACTATCTTTGGGCACTCTCTGGCATAATGTCCAAATTTACCACATCTGAAGCATCGGGTACCCTGAAGATGACATGGCCTACCACCATGGTATCGACCGCATAGTCTACACTGATCTGCAGTCGGTCGGGGTCCACCAATCACTATACCTCTGGCTGGTGTCTGAGTCGGAGGCATAAAAGGTTTAGCAACCTTTTCTGGAACTCATCTACCTCTCTCCGACTCTTACTCATGAATTTTCGACCAAATTTGGTACTCTTGCCATCTCCCAGCTTCCTCGGACCCTTGTCTTTACCCCAACTAAACTCAGAAGTCTGCAAGTCACAATCTTGCTCACATAACTGGGCCCGTTGCACAGCCTCTCTATATGTAGCGACATCAAATGAGGCCAACTTCACTCGGATTGAAGACCTCAGTCCATCTATAAATCTACGGACTCTGGTAGCTTCACTCCTGATCGAGTCCGGATCATATCGACCTAGTGAAGTGAATCGTGACTTGTACTATCGACTGTTCGATTCCCTTGAGTCATATTCAGAAATTCCATCTGTAGTCTCCGTCGAGCAGTATCTGGGATGTATTGCTCTTTGAAAACATCCAAGAACATATCCCACGTGATAGTCATACCTTGAGCTCTCAACATCGGCCTGGTGGACTTCCACCAGTGCTCTGCTTCGCCTCTCAATACAAAGGCCGTAAGCGCTACTCTCTCCGTAGCTAAACATCTACAGAAGTCGAATAACTTCTCCATCTGACTGATCCAGTCCTCAGCCACTGTTGGATCCTTTACTCCGCTAAACGAAGGAGGCTTAAAGTCCATAAAATGCCTCAATCTCTCCATATCACAGTCATATCCATACCCCAAATCATCATCATACTGCTGTGGGGCTACTGGAGGAGGTACAGGTCGAATATGAGGTTCCCGTGGCCTAACCGGTTCAGCTTGTGCAGGTGCAACATTCTCAGGTTCAAGTGCAGCTGTTGGGGGATTCGGTGCAGCCTGTCCTGCTGTACCAGGTGTACCCTCAAACCTAGCCATGATCTGACCCATCATGGTCATCATCGTGCGTATGTCTCCCTCCAATCGAGTTATTCGAGGATCAGAAGCCTCTATCTGTTCCTGGGGCTCATGACTAGAGGATGATCTACTGTGCCTCTTAGTCCTGTCATTTCGCCCTAGAGCTCTCGAGCTCTCTCCCCTCTTGCGGTGTCTCTTAGGCATAACTCACTAGCCTGATAACTTTCCTGCGTTATAACAAACATTTAATTCACTACCAGCTCCGTACACACATTTGTATCTAAATATCGCACAGTAACTTGGGGATGTATGTTTTCTTAGTCCTAACATCAACTCACATCAGACCAACTAGGCTCTGATACCAAATCTGTCACACCCCACTTCGGGGAACCCTTCTATCCATAGATTCTCTACTACGGTTGGGCTGTGAGAAGATGCAATTATTAAAATTTCATTCATTTACAGCGAAAGATTTAAATCTTAATTCACACTCCCAGGTGTGTGTGTAGATATACAAAATCAATTGTATAAATACCATGTGCTTGCATATCATCCCCATAATACTATTTACAATTCCAAGATATAACTGTGCGATACGATAAATTAGATACAAAATACTCGTGTATACAAATCTTATACCTTTACGGAATTGTGGGAGCTGTTCAACACAAAAGACCTAGAGACCACCGCTCTCTTACTTCTTAGTACCTGGAGGGGGAAAATAGTGGGATGAGCAAACCACAGCTCAGTAAGGAAATGTATGCTAGCAGGTAGATATCGTACTACCTACATAGCCCATGCATGCATAAACCAAAACCATGTTTGCGTTATAAATGGAAATATCATACGAAAAATGCATTTAAACATATATTTCTCAATAGCATTTTCGTGTAAATCAAATATCAAGCTTCCATTTAAAACATGCTCATAAATAGTGCCCTCAAGGCACGAATGTGAAATTAGAGATTTATCAAAAACACAAAATCTCTTTCTTTTCTTAATTCACTTTTTTTGCAAATCTCTTTCCTTTCTGAGATTATCTCTGTTTCTCGAATCTCTGAGACAGGCATGGAATTTTCGACAATCAAATATCCACGACAGATGGCCATAGTCAGTGATCCCAGGCCTCACTGATCAGGTGTGCACAGAGCATCACTTCACCTGAAGGGGAATGGGTCAGTCCTACCCTCCGGCTCATCTCAATCCACCTCATCTCCTCGTATACTCACGGTGAAGATACGTCGTGTGTCATCTACGCGATACTCGTACTCACGTGCACCCAGTACGGTACATAGTATACCAACGGATAACTACACTATTCAACGTACGGCCGTAGACCCAAGTCCATACTCCAACTCCGATGGACTTTTCATCCTAAACCATGTCTCATATACTAGGCGAGCAAGCAGCGTGACACACAGTCAATGCAAAGCTCCAGCGCGGTACGTTCTATCGTTAAGGTCCAGCCCGTTCAAATGGCCGTCGGCTGGTATCCCCTTGGGTCCCAGACCCCCAGGTTTACCTCAACTCAATAAAACAGGTGCGAGCAAAGTTCCCGCACTTTCTCAAAACCCTCGCGCAAGTTAAAACTCCCGCACGGTACATCAAAGGCATTAAAACGGGTGTGAGCTAGCGCTTCAACACCAAATCTCATCTCAAAACTGATAGATGGATATTTTCTCTTTTTAAAACTCAAACATGTTTATTCATACAGCATGCCTCTTCATGCTAAAACATCTAAAATTAGCCAATCTATCATCAACATTTCTCAATCATCAATAACAATATAAAATTGAGAATATCATTGAAAACATGCATATCATGCTATTTCCTTACCCTATCCCATTTCTCAATACATATTTACATCATAGTACCTTTCATGCTTCCATATCATTTCATAGAATTATAATATCGTACTAGTTCTAGCAATATATCTACGAAATTGCTGTAAATACGCACGAATATCTCTATAGCTAACACACAGTCCCTTACCTCACTTTAGTTGTGTGCAACTATCCTCCTCTACGCTTCTCGCATTCTCATCTCGACTTGCTCCGGTGTATCATCCGAAACTGAAATTCATCCATCAAACACTTGAGTTAACGTTTCTAACTCTTAGTCAACTAAGCATTTATCCAATGCCTTAAATACACATTTTACCCCTTGTGGTAAATCTCACAATTTTATCCCAATATCAACATGCCCATACCATGCCCACAACATAATCATCCTCTCAAGATATCTCATTCATTATTAACACTTCTACCTTTCACTTTCTCACACTAGACCATTTCTAAGTTATATTCATTTCATGCCATTCTAGGTAGTTCTACCCACAAGGCGCACACCCAATTAACTTCACAATCATTAACTAAACCAATGTACTTGGATTTGTGCACTAGAACTTACCTCATTGGATTTCCTCTTTGCTCCAATTAGAAATGCCTTTTATTCCTTAAATTCGACAATGGGGAAATGCCTTTAGACTATGTTGTTCTTCTTTTTGACGTGAACGACTTTGTCTCTAATAGCTTTTCCTCAAATCTTACTGAAAATGGCTGGATTTAGGAGTGAGAAAGCTAGGTTTTTGAGTTGAAGTGGAAAGAAATGGCTTATCCTGAAAATCTGCAGAGCTAACTGCTCATATTTATAGTTTTGACTTGATGAGATCGATCTTCCTTGGGTGGAGATCGATCTGGTCCTCTAAAAATCCCTCTTTTCTAAGACGTTTTAAAGGTAGGAGATCGATCTGTCGAGGCTTGAGATCGATCTATTGTCGAACAGAAGCTTAAGGAGATCAATCTGGTCTTAGGGGAGATCGATCTGCTTCCAACCCGAGAGCTAAGGAGATCGATCTGATCCCTTTGGAGATCGATCTGTTCCCTTTCATTTCTCACATAAGAGCATTCTGGCTCTCCCAGATCGATCTCTCATCCTATGAGATCGATCTGGCCTCCATATTTCTAGGTTTTCTGCAGTTTTTCTGCAACAACTCCCTTCAAAACTTCCTCAATTTACCTCCATAGTCCTTTCCTCATTCATCGCTCCTTGAGACTTAAAAATGTCATCCAATCACACTTAGTATATATTAAAACTTGTGGGAAATCTTTGTACAACCAAATTTTCACGATATTTCCCGAATGGAAGTATACAACTTATAAAAATCTTTCCTTCCATTTTACTGCACTACTCATATACCATTTCAATCACATTCTTCTCGTGTTTAAGTTCATTTCTTCCTACTCATTCATAATGCAACTTGTATGTATAATCACGACTCTTATTACAAGTGCGTACATAATCTTATGAACTTACACTGCATATACTTCACATTACAAATGTATCATTATACTTATGATTTTATTTACATTCCCATGTTCCTATATACTGCTATACATATACGGGGTCTCACAATTTTAAATCATTAAAATACTTTAAAATACCCAAAATATCGACCAAAAATTATTATTTTATTCCAAATTAATTAATTTAATTTTATTTAATTTATCTATTATATTTTAACCCTTTTTCGGGTATAATTTCTCCGTATTTTCGGGATATTGTCCCGAATGACTTTTCGATATTTTTTTTGATTATTTTCAGGATTATTTTTCGAAGTAAAAATCTTGATTTATTCCAATAAATTTATATCTTGATCAATTTAACCAAAAATAAATTTATTTCACCTTTATTGACCAAGATTTCTCAATCCATTATTTTTAATTAAATTTTTCTTGTCGAATTTATTTCGACTTTCGATCTTTTGACCGTTTTGCCCTTGCACGTGTTCGAAGATTCCATTTCAGTCCTTTTGTATTTTTAATTTTCGTGTTTTAACTAAAATCGGGTCTTACATAATCTCCCCCACTTAAGGAATTTGGTCCTCTAAATTAGAACCAAGTCATATGAGTCCTTAGACTACTCCGGGTACATCAATCGTATCATACTTCTTTAATTCTCATGTGACCTTTTTTCGGAGTGTAATACTACCAAAGGACTTTAATTAGGGAGATCGTCTTAAACCTCAATACTTTCTCTTTCCTGTTTAATGCCTGAATCAACTTCTTCAATATACTTATATTTGCATTAAGCTGAACTGTTGGATCTCATATCCTATCACCTATGCTGGATCTGGATAGTATTTCTGAAGCATCAAAAGATGGGACACATTGTGGGTGTCTGCTTATTCAAGTGGAAATGCCAACATACAGGTCTTATCTCCCACTTATCCAATCTCTCAAAAATTTCATTCAGCAAAACTCAATTTGCCTTCTTCCCGAGTCTCGTTATGTCCTTATTCCCTTAGGACAAATAAGTTCAACCATACTGATTCACCTTTGGTGTATTCAATGCTTTTTGTTTGCTCTGAGGTGTTCTTAATCTCTCACTCAACTGAACATCCTCAGAGACTTATTATACTAATTCGGAAGAAATTTCTATCTGTCACCCACTTTTTCTTATCCAATTTTGGGGAACAACCCCTACAGCCACACACTGCCTCATATCTTGTTATCTCGATACTCAAGTGCCAACTGTCGTTATTGGCGACTTCAATTTGTAACAACTGATCGTTCCAGGAGCTTATAAAATCAATGCACACACTCTCATCATATCCTCCAAAACTTGTACAGTCCTCTCTGATTGACCATCTGTCTGAGGACGGAAAGCTGTGTTAATACTCAGTCGGGTTCCCATAGCTTCCTGAAAAATATCCTCAGAGGTGGGAAGTGAAGTGGGAATCCCTATATGATACCATGCTCACTGGAACGCTACTTAATGTTCCACAATCTTCCTTACACATAAATCCTCATATACACTCTGAGTAGTTGGGGATTTCATAACCAGAAGGTGGGTAGACTTAGTCACTCTATCAACTATCATCCAATTAGCCTCGTAATTCACCTGGGTTCTCTGTAACCCATCACGACATTCATGGAGATTTGCTCCCATTTTCGTGCCGTGTCGATATAGGTAGAGGCTGCAATAGCCCTGCAGACTTTTAATACTCTACCTTATTCTGCTGACATACTAGGCACTTTTCCACAATCTCTACCATGTCTCTTTTCATATTTGACCACCAATACCCTTTCCGAGATTTTGATACATTCTTTACTTTCCGTATACACCGTATATCCCGAAGAGTGAGCTTCTGACAATATTACTATCCCATCAACTGTGGTCTTAGGGAGCACTCATACTGTCTCGAAACCTCTGTAAATCATCATCATACTCTGTGAACTCTATCACTGTACCCTTCTAAATCTGACCCACACATCGACACCCTGCCGATCATCACGCTAAGCCTGTGCAATCCGGACACGCTCATCCGGTTCTAATCTCAGGCTAGCTATCACATAATCACTGTCATCATCAGAAGGGATCACATCACTACTGAGGTTCACAACTGCTCTAGCAGCTCACGCTCCCTGACCATCATATGGGGTACCATCCTGAGGCTCTTCCTACTCGAGGCATCAGCCATTACATTAGCTTTTCCTGGGTGGTACAATTTTCACATTAAAATCTCTCAGAAGCTCTAACCCACTATGTATTCTCATATTCGCCTCTTTCTATGAAAAACAGATACTCGGGGCTTTATGATCAGTGTATATCCAAAATTTCTCACCCTGTACATAATAGTACCATATCCCCGGTACAAATACTACCGTTGCCAACTTAAAATCATGAGTCAGATAGTTTATTTCATGATCAAGGAGTTGTTGGACTCCATAATTAACTATCTTCCCATTATACATCAATACACAACTCTTTCGTTATTTTGAGGTATCCATACTCACTGAGAACCTCTTGAGCTGTTGGGTATGGTGAAATTAATCACGGTGGTCAGTTCATACTTCACTACACCGAAATTCATGTCACATCTATCATCTTATTTATCATCTCATTCAAAGACCACGTTTTCTTAGTTAAACGTGTCAACCAAGTAGACCATATTGAGAACTCGCACCAACCCATTTGTAAAAGCCATTTTCAATTATTGTTTACAATTTTACCTTGGGCTTTAACTACACCCATCATATCATCAATAATGATGATTACAAATCGGTCCAGGTAAAGTTTAAATACTTCATCGTAGTCGAGCTCCACTACTTATTTCAATCGTCCATATCCTTGACTTATTTACGCATAAGCGTATAAGATCCTTCAAAATCGCTTACGTTTTCAGGTATTAACCTGCGTCATTTCCTTTTCTTATCTTAACGGCTCTTATTAAATTTTACTATGTTAACCTTTATGATTTGTCGAATTTTAATATTCTTATCGTCTTAGTAAAGGTATCCTAATGCTAAAGGTATTTATTACGACGATCGATTTCACGTTATAGGTTATATATATATATACTTTTAGACGCTGTCAAGTCTTCAGGCGAGGAGGTATTTTGAAATACCTTTATTAACCTTCAGACTTAACCACATAGACTGGTTATGGTTATATCCATCTTTATCCTTGGTTATAATTTATATTCCCTACTTATCACTTAATCCCAATTACTTCGCATATTAAGGGTATTCCTTACCTAGAATATGTCTCTTACTCCAATACATCTTGTACTTAGGATCTATCTTATATTAAAGATTATCTCCTTTCGTATATCCCTCATGACAAAACTCTTTCATTATTCATTCTGTGAGTACAATCCTTTACTCCTTTAATTTCAACTGTTGCACCCCTTTTTATCACTTGTCAACACTTACAGTATACTTTTCAGTGATGTTTTCACCCCTGTTTTCAACTTAAAATCTCTATATCCATATTTCGTTAATTAATCCTCCTCTGTTGGGGTACTCATTTATCAGTATTGTGCCCAATGATGTAGGCATTCATGCCTTTTACTCACTTATATGCGAATGAAGGCAGTATGAATAAATGTGTGGCACCAGGATCAATGAATATATGTACTTCATTATTCATAACAAATGTGGTATCTTACACCACATCCATGAAACATCAATAGTGTCCTGGTCCAAGACATCCTCTCGCCCTCGTCCAATAGCCTACTTTCCTTTTTCTTTTAGGCTATGGCCTCCCTTTTCGTTGCAGCTATACTAACGAAGTTTTTCTCTATCTCTTTACTTTTCTGTGGGGCGATCTCGCCCAACCCTGTGCAATCAAAATCAATGGTCCGTCTTACCACACTTAACGGCCATTTTCATCAATACAGTGTAGGTATAGACCCTCCTTCCATGGTATCTACCACACATCCCACACTGCTTACAGTGCTTACACTGCTACACTACTTCGTAGCAGGTCGGGGTCCTCCAATCACAATGCCCCTCAAGAGTGCCAAAATTGGATGCACTGTGGCCTTACCAATTATCTTACTCCATGACTCATCAAATTAAATCTTTTACCAATTACCATTTTTCCATTTTAACATCTCTATCATGTCTCGATTCTCTTTTCTGTCTCTATTTCAGCCTTCACTACCTTTCCCAATCTCAGAGGCGTGCAATTCATGTTCTTATTTACCCAACTGTAAATCTGCACATTGCCTCGGTATAGGTAATATCTCACGGGCCATTTGGACTCTAATTGAAAAGTTGAGTTATTTCATGAACTTTTAGACATCTCGACTGTCACTTGTTCATAGTGTCGAGGTAATATCTGCCCAGGAATATAATTGAGTTTCATACTCATAAGCATACTCATCAATAAATCAAATCCTCTGGGTCAGAGTAAGGACTTTTATCTATCATTTCTTTTAAATAATGTCCAGGATATCCTATTACCGGAATACATCCATAAACATTTCTCATCTTAGCTCTGGATGTTTAACACTTAAGATGGGTCGAGCGAGTTTCCACCAATGCTCCGCTGCGCCTTCGAATCTCATTCATAATCTGAGCAATTAGCTCCTCAAAATAATCTCCACACTCCGCTCCAACCTCGCGAAGTGTGTCTCAATACTGTCCGATCTCTCTGTCGGACTCAGTGGGGCATGCTCAACATTAGCCTTCATTTCAATTTCATCCCGATTCTCATAGGTCAACTCAGCACTACTTAGCAGACTCAGGTCTACCTCTACAACCTCTGCCTCGTGCACTATCTCATCTAACGTGACTCATATTAGACATTCCTGCATTCTCAACCATTTCTTAGTCAAAACTCATCTCGATATACATTATTGTATCTAACCAAGCACAGTAACACGGGGATGTAATTTCCTAATTACTGACACTGACACACATCAGACCAATTGTGCTCTGATACCACCTTTATATGTCACGACCCAAAACTACCCAAAAATCAGAGTTAATTTTTCGCGTTTCGTTATTTTCTTTCATGCTTACCTGTCATCTGATCGTGACCACACTCCACTAACAAATTGGGCTGTGCGTCAATGCCAGTCCCACCATACATTTACCATATAACTTAATTCTTTTTCAGTCATTTATAAGTGTTTACAATATTTATACATCCCCTAAAGTTACTTACAAACATGTTACTGTGCTATGCTTATTTAGATACAATATGTACAAGTGTGTATACCTTAAATGATGGGCAACAGCGGATATCCGGAATGCAGTACTGAGTCGCCTCAACTTCAACTGAAAATTATCTGTGTGAGAAAATGAAAGGGGTGAGCACATCATGCTCAGTAAGGCAATCCTACGAACAAGTAGGTAACCATGCTACCTACATGAACGTGGTGCCATGCATAAACCACCCTTTCTCCACACATTTTAAAACAGATGATATGAGTTATGATGTTATGTAAATCCATTCGCATGGCAAAATTCAACATGCAATTATTTCAAATCATTTCTTTCTCGTTTAAAATTTCACAACAAGGCCAGGACTCAGCCCATCCCTCGGGTGGTCCTAACTCACATAAAGCCATAAAAATCGATTTACATTCACACATGGGTTTGAAAAGCATGGAAATAGCATCATGCAAATTTAGTTTAAAACCCAGTTTCAATCTCATCAAGGTCATCAACATGCGAGACTAGGCAACATCTGTATATCGGTAATAACCAGGACTATGGCCATGTGTCCTCCGGAGTTCCTCTGCTACACGGATCCTAGTGTGCGGGTTCTCACCATGATCGGGAACCGCCTGGGAGGTGGGTCAATCCATCTCGTCAGTCTTATCCGATCCCATGCATCCGAAGATGCCGCATCCGAAGATGCCATATTCAAAGATACCACACGGTACATCGTACTCCATGCTACTTGCACGGTACATCGTACTCCGTGGACCCATATCGCTCTAGGTACTCCAGCCCAAATGGCCTGCTTCCCACAGAGAGATTTTGTTTCTTATATCATATCTCAATACTCATGCCATGTCTCAAAACGCACGTGCGAGCCTATTTAATCGGTGACACACAGTCTACCCGATGCTCCAAGCACGGCTCATCGCATGTTCTCATAAAATCAGTGCGAGCGATGCTCAGCACTCTCATCAAATCAAGTAAAACTAGTGCGAGCTAAGCTCAGCACTCTGTATGTAAACCATGTAAAAATCTGGTGCGAGCGAAGCTCTAACACTCTGTCTCAAAAATCATATAAAAATATGGTGCGAGTTAGACTCTAGCACCCTGTCACGAAAATCATATATATATAAAAAAAAATCTGGTGCGAGTTGAACTCTAGCACCAATGCATGTAAAACTCTAGTGCGAGCTCTCACTCCAGCACTAATGCGTGCATCATACAAATCAAAAACATCGTGCAAGCTGAGCTCAGCACATCACATGTCAATAAAAACACGTAGGCGGCTCTGTTTCCTCAAAACAGTTTTCAAAACAATTATATCGTTGAAAGTATTCAATGCTGTGCATTTTCTTTCAAGGATAGCCAGCCTACTCATGCATGCATTAAAATGTCTCTAGAACGAGCAGAAACCTCTTGTTCTTGCTCCTCCCAATTTTTCCTAAATTTGTAAATTTTACCCTTAACAAGGGTATTTTGGTAATTTACCCCTTCGAGGCACTACAATTATTATTTGACCTCTAGACCTTTCAGATAATTTTTAAAGGACTACAAATGAACTTAAAGTTTGCAAAGTTACCTCTAGCAGTCCGCAGAATTCCCTTACCTTATTTTCCTGTCGAGTTTGACCTTTCCTTTGATGTCACGTCGCGCAGTCCGATCTGCTCCCAATCCAATGTTCGGAACTGCGTATAAATATTCTTCAAGTCAGATATTATACAACTTAATTGTATTTCCTATTTCTGGGCTTAATTTAAATCATTGGGCCCATTTACCCCTATTGGGCCCGATTGCACCTTAATGGGCCTTAAGCCCGTTTTCCACTTAATTTTCACATTATCGAGGCCTATTGGGCTCATTGGGCCCACCAACAATTTATTGGGCCTCGTTCTAACTCTCGAATAGCTCAATTTATTATTTACGATAATTTATCTAAATTTCCATAATTTAATTCATTTTATGCGATAATTAAATCTGAAACGCGCATAACGATGTAAATTGTCGTAAATAAGGGTTACTTACTCGAGATTCCATGCTAGTATACAAATCGAGACTGTCTCGAGCTCTCGTTGGATGCCAATTGTCGAGCTACATAATTAAATATATTTTCGGGTAAACTTTCAGTCGATTATTTATCAAATTAAATATTTTCGAAATTTAAATCGGTCAATTCGACCGCTTACTGACTTACTCGAAGCTCGATTGCATCGTCGAGATTTTTTCCCAATTTTTCCTCTTTTTCTTTTTCCCTTTTTCTCCTTTTTTTCCCTTCTTTCTTGGCTAAACCGGTTCAGTCCGGTTCAGACCGGATCGGATCGTCGGTTCACTCCGGTTCACTCCGGTTCACCGCCTTGCCGGTCGGTTCTCCGTCGGCTTCCACCGCCAGCAGCTCCGTTGGGTCGTCCGCAGCTCGAATCTGGCCTCGACTTCGTCCAAGGCCGCCGGAAGGTCGTCGGTCCGGCCTCCTCTCTCTCGATCGTCGGAACCCATTTAGGGTCTTTGTCGTCGCCGGTGATTTCGACCGTTTCGCCGGCTGCTACCGATCTCAAAATGACCGGCTCCTCCTCCTGAACTCATTGGTGGCCTCCGTTGATGCCCAGCTGCCGTGGATCGCCGGGACCGAGCCTTTCTCTCCCTCGATTTTTCCTTCCTCCGATTGGCGTCCTCCGGCCACTATACGGCGCGTCTCCGGTGGCTGAAGGATCGTCAGCCTCTCCTCTTCCTCGTCGGCTCCTCGTCAGGGGTCGTCGGTCGCCGGTGGTGGCTCGTCGGCGATGGTTTCCTCGGTGGTTTTTCGTTCCTCTCTTCCTTTCTCTCTCCCCGATCCATTTTCTGACTTTTTTTTTCATTTATTAATTTATTTTTATATATTTATTTATTTATTTTATTAATATTTTAAATCATTAAAATACTTTAAAATACCCAAAATATCTACCAAAAGTTATTATTTTATTCCAAATTAATTAATTTAATTTTATTTTATTTATCTATTATATTTTAACCCTTTTTCGGGTATAATTTCTCTGTATTTTCGGGATATTGTCCCGAATGACTTTTCGGTATATTTTTTTATTATTTTCGAGATTATTTTTCGAAGTAAAAATCTTGATTTATTCCAATAAATTTATATCTTGATCAATTTAACCAAAAATAAATTTATTTCACCTTTATTGACCAAGATTTCTCAATCCATTATTTTTAATTAAATTTTTCTTCTCGAATTTATTTCGAGTTTTGATCTTTTGACCGTTTTGCCCTTGCACGTGTTCGAAGATTCCATTTCAGTCCTTTTGTATTTTTAATTTTCGTGTTTTAACTAAAATCGGGTCTTACAGTGCACCCCAGATAATCAAATATAATTCTCAACTCCGTCAGCCACTCCTCAGCCTCGGTAGGATCCTTCTTTCCCTTAAGTGCGGGTGGATTCATCTTCAGAAAATCCTTCAGTCGAACCATACTTCTATCCTCAGGCTGAGTGACGGGAGGCACTGGGTCCATCTGTACTGGGGGTAAGGGAGGTCCTTGTGGTGGTGTAGGAGTAGTACCCGAGGCATTAACTCCAAAGTGTTGCGCAAATAGCGCTGCCATTTGCTCAAAACCTTGCCTCACATCGGTCTCAATCCGATTAAATCGAGAGTTAAGACTCTCTGGTTGTGGGGCAGGTGGCAGAGGGGACTCTGCCTGCCTCCTCGAACGACCTCGTCGTCCACTCATTCTCTATCTCAACTCGTCTCCTGCGCGTACATATCAAGATCGATTGAAATCTCAATCCTCAAATTTAGTTCATGACCAGGCTATTACAGACACTTGGGATGTATTCTATTTCACTTAACCGACACTGACAGTACTAGACACCTTAAGCTTTGATACCAAGAAAGCTCTGTCACGCCCCGAAAATGTGAAAAATAGGGCAAATTTAAAAACTTTTTACTCATGAATTCACAATTAAGAGTGCATTCCTGTGCAGTGTCATACATCATCACATTTATCATACCTCAGGATCTTGTCATTAAATAGTATATATTATAGCATATACATTACTTGATCTTAAGTTAATTAATCCTAATACATCTCATACAATGTTATAAATCAAGTGTCTGTAATTACAATAATTGTCTGGGTACATGAAAAGATAAACAATACCTCAAAGCACAATATATATGTGGCCTGGAGCTCAAGTCCTCCACTAGCCACTACTCCGTACGTCGCAGGGAAACCCTTTTCACTTGAAGAAATCTGGGGGGAAAAGAAAACAGGGTGAGCTTCTAAATCGCTCAGTAAGGGGGTAAGGGACTCATTACATAAACCAAAATGCACATCACAAAATATTTATCTGTATGTGAAACTCATTATACTCGTTTGAAAACCATAGCATGAAAGTACTCAAAACGACATTCTCATATCTCATATCATGTGAAAACATGAAGTAAAAAGGCTCAGTCTAGAGCAATAACAAGTGTGTGAAAACAATGCGATAATCGCTATCTCAATAAACGTGATAAAATCACGGTAATAATAATGCACGTGGCATAGCCACTAAACACAAGTGGCATAGCCACTGATTAAATTCACACGTGGCACAGCCACATGATAGGGTTTCACGTGGTAACGACCACCAAATATACGTGGCATAGCCACTGATTTAGATTCACACGTGGCACAGCCACAGAATAGGGTTTCACGTGACAACGACCACCAAATATACGTGGCATAGCCACTGAATGGGGGATCTCACGTGGCAACGGCCACCAATTAGGGTTCTCACGTGGCAACGGCCACCAAATAGGGTTCTCACGTGGCAACGACCACCAAATAGGGTTCTCACGTGGCAATGACCACCAAATATACATGGCATAGCCACAGAACGGGGAATCTCATGTTACCAGAACGGAGAAGAATCGGGCTTACATGCTACCAGAGCAATGCCCGGTGTGTACTCAAAATCACACACCTAAGTCTTATCACATAAGACTGGTTTGCCTTCATGTAGAACTCATAGTGGTTTTTCTCTCATAAAACTCATTTAAAACCGTTTTGTACTCAACACAAAACATATTGAAACCGAGTCCCAACCGGCAAAACACGCACACATTTCTCAAATCTCAAGATCGCCTTAATGTAGAGCCCAATTATAAACTTATAAAAACATTGGGCTCCAACCGGCTATAAAAATCGTGTGCATTCTCATCAAAACACAACACATCAAACATGCTTGTTTTATAAATCACAAATCATGCTATAATAGTTCAAAATCACATACACAATTGGTTTAGTTTCCCTTACCTCTTTGCACCTCGTATAGTGCAATTATTTCCCCCGTATCACGGACTAGTCTCGCATTCCACTCTGGAACTCCCGAGCTGTCTAAACGATGTTAAAACATCAATACTCATCATCGCAGTAACCTCAATTCTCAAAATCGAGCATAATTGCTCATAACACCTAAAATTTTCTCAATTCTCATAACTCTATCACAAACCACAATCTCGCTCACAACACCTCAACATCCTATACTGCCCATGCCACAATATATATGCTAATGCACCTCATTGTCCAAATTTCCATTTATAGCTCAAAATTCCCAAAATTACCAAAATTGCTAAATATCAACTTCACTCCAACTACATTGTAATTTCATCAATCCCTAATCATTTTCCAACTACTTCAACATAATGCCAACAACTATCATTACCAAAATCATCTCAAATATCAAGATCGAGGTTTAGAAATTACCCAAAACTTGTGGAGAGCTTATCTCTTACCTCGATTCAATCCGTCTTACAATTTTCAAGTATGTTGTTCTCCCTTTGATGAGGAACAACTTTCCTTCTTGCCATAGCCTCTGATTTGGACGGAAATGGGGGCCTTGGATAAGTGAGAAAGCTAGGGCTTCGGTAGAAATGGGGGTTGGAAGAGAGAGAAAGTGAAATTGCAGGAGAAAGCAGGGGTTCCTTATATAGACTGAGGGTAGGAGATCGATCTAGCTCTTGGTGAGATCGATCTGCATTTGAATTTGGGGATGATTTGGGGTAATTTTATGCCTATGAGATCGATCTGTCGAGGGGTGAGATCGATCTCTTTATGTCTTTATGAGATCGATCTGCTCTTTGAGGAGATCGATCTTATCCCAAACAGAAACATTTGGAGATCGATCCCTTCCTCATGAGATCGATCTTCTCTCAAACAGAATCATAAGGAGATCGATCCTCTTCCGTTGGAGATCGATCTGCTCCTTAAATTCCTCATTCCTTGTCATTTTTAACTCACCAGATCGATCTCTCCTTCTCCAAGATCAATCTGACCTCTTAGTTTCACACTTATGTTAAACACTTACATATAAATCTCCAAATATAATTTCCACAATTCACTTAGCTCAATAAATTACACTTCAAGTTCTTATTGCATCATTAAAATATATCTAAAATTCTCAGATCTCAGAAATTGGGCTGTGCGTCAATGCAAGTCCCTCCATTCATTTACCATATAACTTAATTCCTTATTAAAGGAAAGGTAAACACATGAGTTTTTCATTAATTCTTTCCCATTCATTTACAAGTGTTTATAGTGTCTATAGATCCCTGAAAGTTACTTACAAACATGTTACTGTGCTATTCTTATTTAGATACAATATGTACAAGTGTATATACCTCAAAATGATGGGCATCAACGGATATCAGGAATGCAGTACTCAGTCGCCTCAAAGTCTACTGAAAGAAATCTGTGTAGGAAAATGAAAGGGGTGAGAACATCAAGCTCAGTAAGGCAATCCTACGAGCAAGTAGGTAACCATACTACCTACATGAACGTGGTGCCACGCATAAACCACCATTTCACCACACAATTTTTAAAACAGATGCTACAATTCATGATGTCATGTAAAACAAGTTCACATATGGATTTCAAAGAGCATGGAAAACTCAACATGCAAATCCATTTCAATTATTTCATTCTCGTTAAAATTTCACAAGACAGCCAGGACTCAACGCCTCCCTTGGGTGTTCCTGACTCACACAAAACCATGAAATCAAATGCTTTTCAAAGCAATAGTAACATGCGAGATAATGAATGTCATGTAAAATCAGTTTACATCACGCATGGGTTTAAATAGCATGAACATAACATCATGCAAGTTACAGTTTAAATCCCAGTTTCATTCTCATCAAAATCACATCTCAGTCAGGATCCAACCCCTCCCCCGGGTGATCCAGACTCACACAAAAGTCCACAAAACATGTTTTTTAAACATCAAGTAATAACATGCAATACTAGGCAATATATATATATCTCAGGCAAATAACCAGGACTATGGCCATATCTTCGTGATCCCACTGCTACACGGATCCTGTGTGCGGGGTCTCACCACTATCGGGAACCATCCCGGGAGGTGGGTCTGTCTATCCGGTCGGTCCTACCCGATCACTCGCATCTGGAGATGCCACTGGCATCCGAAGATACCACTCACATCCGAAGATGAAACTTGCATCCGAAGATGCCACATAATCAATCCCAGAATGGTACATCGTACTCTATGCTTGCACGGTACAACGTACTTCGTGGACCCACATCTCATATCAATAATCGTGCCTATCTTAAAACACACGTGCAAGCATATTTAATCGACGTGACACACAGTCTACCCAATGCTCTAAGCACGACTCATCACATGTCTCATAAAATCAGTGCTAGCGATGCTCCAGTACTCTCATAAAATCAAGGAAAATCTCGTGCGGGCAAAGCTCCAGCACGCGTTTCATAAAATCTCATAAGATCTAGTGCGAGCTAAGCTCCAGCACTCTGTCAAAATCATGTAAAACTAGTGTAAGCTAGGATCCAGCACTGGGTCATAAAAATCAAGTGAAAATCTGGTGCGAGTTAGACTCCAGTACCCTGTCACAAAAATCATATGAAAATCTAGTGCGAGTTAGACTCCAATACCTATGCATGTAAAACTCTAGTGCGAGCCCTTGCTCTAGCACTAATGCATGCATCACACAAATTAAAACTCGTGCGAACTGAGCTCTAGCACGTCACACTTTCATAAAATCACGTAGGCGGCTCTGTTATCTCAAAACAATTTCCAAAAGAAATCACATTGTTGAAAATATGCAATGCTGTGTATTTTTATTTAAAAGTTAGCCAGCCTACCCATGCACGTGTCAAAGCACCTCAAAAACAAGCAGGAACCTCTTGTTCTTGTTCCTCCCAACTTTTCCTAATTTTTAAAAATTTACCATTCACAGGGGTATTTTGATCATTTTCCATTCCGGGCACCAAAATTCTTATTTTAAATCTAGACCCTTCAGACAATTTTAGGGAATGTAAATGAGGTCGAAATTACGTAAAGTTACCTCTAGCAGTTCGTAAAATTGCCTTACATGGAATCACGCGCGAGTTTATTCTGTCTCAACCGTACCAGGTCTCTCAGTCCAATTCGCTCCAAACCAAGTCTAAGGAGCTACATATAACCACGTATTTGGGTCAGTTGTAATATACTTATTAATATTTCACTCTTACTAATTGAATCTGAAACACTGGGTCCGTTTTACTTTATTGGGCCTGATTGCACCTTAATGGGCCTTGACCATTTTTTTCAGCCCGTTTCCACTTATTAAATCCGTTCTTCGGGTCTATTGGGATCATTTGGCTTACCAATACGCATCGGGCATCGTTCCAAACTCATTGGATAGCCCTTATATCATTTACAATAATTTATTCAAAAATATGAATTTAATCTTTTTTATTGCGGAAATAAATCTGAAATCCGCAAAAATAAATTTCAATTTCGCAATAATCATACAATTATCGTAAATGAGCTTTACTTACTCGAAATTATGCGATGGTGCGTAAATCGAAGTTCGATTGACTCACATACGCGATTTATCGTCGAATTGCACAATTTTATATTTAATTTCGGGTAAATTTTCGATCAAATAGAATTTAAATAAATTTCTCAGAAATTAAATCAGTCACTTTTGACCTCTTACTGACTTACCTGAAATCTTGTGTATCCCCAAAAATCTTTTCCTTTCTCCTTTTTCTCTTTTTCTTTCTTTTTCTCCCTTTTTCCTCTCTTTCTTGGCTAAATCGGCCCGGTTCAGCGCAGTACTCTTCTTACTGAACCGGTCTATAACGGTTCAGGCTTCCCCGTCGCCGTTCATCTTTTTTTTTTCGTTCGGTTCTCGGGCCGTTTCTGGTGCCAATCGGTATGCCTGGAGCAGGGGAACGTTCGGTTACGGTCGGTTGGGGTCAATCGCTGATGAAGTCGCCGGAATCTTCTTCTCTCCCTCGCAGCTTCCTCTCCTCGATCTGTCGGAATCCGGTGTTGTTGCAGCGCGTCATGGCTGTTGGTAGGTCGCGCGGTCGTCTTCTCTCTTCGTCGGCCTTCGTCTGGCCTCGTCAATCGCTGGTGGTCGTCAGGCTTCTCCCTCATTTCACCTATATTCGTTTCGTTTCTATTTCCTTCTTTTTTCGCAATTCGCGAATCTTCATATTTCGTTTTTTCTATTTATTTTTTATTACTTTATTATTATATTTATAATTTATTTTATTATTATTTTAATCATACATTAAAAAAACCTAAAAATATCTTTAAAAATCTTATTTTATTCATTTAATCAATAAATAAATTTATTAGTCTTGTCTTTTCGGTATATTTTCCAGTATTTTCAGGATAATTTTCCAAAATGAAAATTTTGATTAATTCTAATAAATTTATTTCTTGATCAATTGGACTCAAAATTCAATAATTTCTCCTTTATTGATCAAGATTTCCTAAATCCATATTCGAATTTATACCAGATTTTGATCTTTTGATAGTTTTACCCTTCTTCACGTTCGAGACCAATTTAAGCCCACTTTCCTTCTTGGACCCACTATAATTTCTCATTTAAAATTCGTATTTCTGTCTAGACAATTCAAATCTCAAAAATTTAATTTGAAATTCCTTAACTATCCGTTTTTGGATTTTACGTACGTTCGACTACTTCATTCATATTTATATGATCAAAATCATCCGTCTTATGATTCCATTAACATATAACAATATCCATACAATGTGTGAATCATAAAGAAATACGATAAAAATCGGGTCTTACATATATCCCCCATATTACAATTCAAAATGATTACTGTGCTATTACATGTTTAGATACAAAAAGAATTCCTGTGTGTATACCTCTTGGCGATGGAGAGCAGTGGATATCCGAATATAACACCTCAGTAATTCATTAGGCAACTATAAGCACTCTGTAGAGGGGAAAAATGATAGGGATGAGCAACCACACGCTCAGTAAGGCAATAATGAAAACATGGTAGATAACTACACTTTCAATATGCTTATAATGTCATGCATACAAATCATTAATATCCAGAGCATGAGGAAATATTAAAAACTATACCACATGTATATGCATATACCATGTATTGAAAAACATGAAAATAGGCATGTTAACACGGAAAATCATGAGAAGCTTCTCATGCTCGTCATAACAAAACTCATCTTAAAAAGGAAGACTCATCATAAAACCATCCCTCATGATTTAGCACTTTCTCAAAACATAGCAAAACTCGTCACAAAATAGCGATACCATCTCTTTAAAAATATCCCACAAGGCTTGACCCTCCCTCAGGTCTACCTTGGACAACACAATCATACTTAGTATACAAAACCATGTGATATAATGTGAGACAGGTGTTCGCTATAGATCGAGGACTATGTTGGCCAACTATGTCATTATCATCCTAGACCACACAGATCCCGGTGTGTGGGGCAGCATGCTGGAACAGAGGTGGGTTAGTCATTCGCCAGACTTTCAAATCAACAACATAACCTCACGGTACAGTATACTCCATGTGATGTACACGGTACAATGTACTGCGTGGACCTATATCATGGTTGGGGGTGTCTGCCGTAGGTCTTATCTACCCCATGCCATGCATAACCTACTCAATCTCAAGTGCACGTGCGAGCATCTCATCCGTGTGACTAACAGTCCACACGAGGCACCCAACACGGCTCGTGTGAGCATCACATCCGTGTGACACACAGTCTACACGAGGCATCCAACACGACTCATTACATATCACAGCGTGAAAACCAGTGCGAGCTAAGCTCTAGCACAATTTATGCATCATCAATAAATTCCCTCGTACGAGCAATGCTCTAGTACGACTTTATGCATAATAAATAATAAGGAAATCACGTATGAGCATAGCTCCAGTACTATTATATGCATAAGAAAATCAATTGAAATCCACATATGAGCAAAAGCTCCAGTAAGATTTATAAAACATCATAACTCAAATCAAGGTGCGAGTTAAGCTCGATCAAATTTCATACATATCAAAACATCAAAATTCAGTGCGAGCAGAGCTCTAGCACGATTTAACTCATACAAATTCGATAGGCGGCTCCACTTCAACAAAACACATTCTAAATCAAAATTAGCACTGACTCGTGCTACTTCATGAGTCATGGAAATCAAATAGCCAGCCTATCAATAAGTTTGCTTAAACCAAAGTAATGTATTTCATAAAAATGTCAAAACATTATATTTATGCAATTATTAGCTTTACTATCCCTTTTTGTAAGATTCACTTCAAAACTAAATTATATATATTCATAGTTGTTCACATAAACCATTAATTCTTTTCTAGATAACCAAGCATTTGCAAAGCCCTATATACACCCACAAAATACGTGCAGCTATCTCTAGGTACTTACAAAATTCCCTTACCTGAAATTGCGTCGAGTGATTCCACTTCCTTAGAGCTGCTCGATTGTGCAGTTCGATTCACCTCCAACGAAATCTCCGGGACTGCACGAAATTACGTATCACATCAATTTAATCCATTCATCATCAACTCAACCATATCATATTTTCTCACACTAAACTCATTCTAGGTTATGCTTGTTCCATTACATTCTAGGTAGTTTCAATCATCAATACATACACCAATCTACTCACAACAACAAGTAGATTAATATACTTTGAGTTAGTGTATTGGAAACTCACCTAGCTTGACTTTCCTCTTTTCCAAGTTTGAAGACTCCTTTGCTCCTTCAATCCAACAAATGAAATGTTGATTCCAAGCTATGTTGTTCTTCTCTTTACAATGAACAACTTTGCTCTAATAGCTTTTTCTCAAATCTTTATGGAAGGGGTGGTATTCTAAAGAGAGAAAGCTTGGTATTTTGGGTAAAAATGGAAGAAGTGTGTTGGTTTGCTGAAGAAAGAGGTTTTTACCTTGGGTTTTTATAGATTGAGAGTGATGAAATTGATCTGCTAGGGTGAAGAGATCGACCTCTCTTTGGTTTTAGCCATCGAATTCTCAGGTTTTAAAAGGGGGAGATCGATATGCTCATTGGGGTGAGATCAATCTTTGCTTAGTAGAGGCTTAAGGAGATCGATCTGTTCATGGGGAGAGATCGATATGCTCTTGACATAATCAAATGGAGATCGATCTGCGTTTAGGAAGGGATCGATCTTAGGTTGGCAGAGGCAAATGCAAATCGATTTGCTCATTGGGGAGATCGATCGACTCAATGGGGGACCGATCTGGCCTTGGCAGATTGACTTGGAATTGTTCTGCTTGCACAAGGGATCAATCTGCCTTGAATATGAGATCGATCTGGCGTTCATCTTGGGCATTACTACAACATTTTCCCAGATTTTTCCAAAGTTAAACTCCCATCCAATCAATTCAATATCCGTTTTGAAATTCATTCACACTTAACACTCAAAAACATCCATCTCCTATGATTCATATATAATTTAACTTGTCTATACATTCTAGAATCGTAAATATTACATGAAAATTTAAGGGTCTTACAATCCTCCCCTCTTTCAAGGAATTTGGTCCACCAAAGTAGAACCAAGTTAACCTGATAACAACTCCGGGTACTTCTCTTGTATCACGCTCTCTAATTCCTATATCGCTTCCTCCGAAGTGTGATATTGCCCAAGAACCTTCACTAAGGGAATCGTCTTCGACCTCATAACCTTCTCTTTCCTATCCAATATCCGAACTGGCTTCTCAACAGACAACATACTCTTATTGAGCTCCAATGGCTCATATCTTATCATATGTGCTGGGTTCGGGTGGTACTTCTGAAGCATAAAGACGTGGAAGACGTTATGAGCACCTGCTAATTTAGGTGGCAATGCTAACCTATAAGCCTTATCTCCCACTCTCTCTAGAATCTCGAAGGGTCTGATATACCGAGGGCTCAACTTTCCCTTCTTACGAAATCTCATAATCCTTTTCGAGGGAGAAACTCGTAAAATTACTGACTCACCTATAGTAAACTCCAGTGGTCTTCGTCTCCTGTCAGCATAACTCTTTTGCCGACTCTGAGCTGTCTGTAATCTAACAGATATCATTGGATATCCTCAGAAGCCTGCTACACTAAATCGGGAGCACAAATCTATCTATCACCAACCTTTTTCCATCCAATAGGGGATCGACATCTGCGTCCATATAGTGCCTCATACGGTGCCATCTCGATACTCGCATGATAGCTATTATTATAGGCAAACTCGGCTAGCGGTAGGTGATCATCCCAAAAGCCTCCAAAATCTAACACACACGTTCTCAACATATCCTTCAAGGTCTGTATAGTCCTCTTTGACTGATCATCTGTCTGAGGATGAAAAGTGGTGCTAAAACTCAAATGGGTCTCCATCGATTCCTGAAAATGTTCCTAGAAATGGGAAATGAAGCGGGCATCCCGATCAAAAACAACACTTACTAGAACACCATGTAACCGAACTATCTCTTGAACATAAAAGTTCACCAACTGACTCAGGGTATCGATAGCTCTCACAACTAAGAAATGGGCTGACTTCGTCAACCGATCCACAATAACCCAAATGGCATCATGACCTCTGCGGGTTCTTAGTAAACCCATCACAAAATCCATGGTGACGCGTTCTTATTTCCATGTCGGTATCGGTAGAGGCTGCAATAACCCTGCAGGCTTCTGATGCTCTACCTTTACCTCCTGACAAACGAGACATCTAGGGACATATTCAACAATGTCTCTTTTCATTTTAGACCACCAATAAACCTTCCGAAGGTTTTGATACATCTTAGTACTCCCCGGATGTATCGTATACTTCGATGAGTCAGCCTCTGATAAAATGAATCTCCTGATCTCAGGATCCTCGGGAATACATACTCTACCCTTGAACCTCATAAATCCATCTGTACTCAGTTTAAAATCAGTACCCACACCTGCTTGTACCTGACTCAACCAATCGGTACACTATCGATCACTCTGTTGAGCCTGTTGAATACGACAAATCAACTCTGGCTCTAATCTCAAACTAGCCACAACATCAAATCATTCTATATTAGGTGGGGCTACATCCAAATTGAGGTTCACAAATTGCTCTAACAACTTGTGTTCCTGAACCATCATATAAGACACTAACCCGAGATTCTTCCTACTTAAGGCATCAGTAGCTGCATTTGCCTTACCCGGGTGGTATATGATTTCACAATCATAATCCTTCAAGAGTTAGAGCCATCTTCTATATCTCATATTCAACTCTTTCTGCGAGAATAGATACTTAAGGCTCTTGTGATCCATATACACCCGAAATGTCTCACCATAGAGATAGTGGCGCCATATCTTCAATGCAAACACTACGGTCGCCAACTCTAAATTGTGAGTCAGATAGTTCCTCTCGTGATCCTTCAACTGTCGGGATCCATAGGCAACTACCTTCCTATCCTACATAAGTACCCAGCCCAATCTCTAGTGTGATGCATCTGTATACACAAAAAAACCTTCTGAGTTGGTAGGAATGGTGAGAATCAGAGCAGTGGTTAACCAACGCTTAAGCTCCTAAAAACTTTTCTCACAGGCCTTGTCCCACACAAACTTAACATCCTTCCATGTGAGACATGTCGACGGAGCAGCTAGTTTGGAGAAACCCTCAACAAATCTCCGATAATACCCTGCCAATCCCAAAAAACTTTTGATCTTAGTGACTGTCTTGGGCTGTTCCAACTATACAACTACCTCAATCTTGGATGGATCCACTAGTACCCCATCCATCGATACCACATAGCCCAGAAATGAGATATGCTCTAACCAAAAGTTAAACTTACTGAGTTTGGCATATAATTCCTTCTCTCGAAGGGTCTACATAACTATCCTCAAATGCTCCTCATGATCTTCACTGGACTTGGAATAAACCAATATATCGTCGATGAACACTATCAAAAACTGGTAGTGACCATAACGGGTATGAAATGCTGTCTTGGGTACAGCTCCACTCCATATCCTCAACTGATGGTACCCAGATCGCAGATCTATCTTACAAAAGACCTGTGCTCCCTAAAGCTAATCCAATAAGTCATCAATGCATGGAAGGGGATACTTATTCTTAATGGTAGCCTTATTCAACAATCGATAATCTATACGCAGTCAGAGGCTCCCATCCTTCTTCCTTACAAACAAAACCAAAGCTCCCCAAGGTGAGACGCTTGGTCTAATAAACCCCTTCTCTAGTAACTCTTGCAATTGCTTCTTTAGCTCTTCCAACTCAATCGGAGTCATTCTATACAGTGGCTTAGATATCGACTTTGTACCAGGTACCAGCTCTATACAAAACTCCATTTCCCTATCAGGTGGTAGCCCTGGTAAATCGTCCGAAAAGACATCAGAAAATTTTGTAACTACTGAAATGTCTCTTAATTTCGGGTGTGCCTTATCTGTGTCAACCACGTATGTAATGAACCCTTCACATTATCCTTTCCATCGTTAGCAACATAAGTCATCACATTAACATTCATAATTAATAAATAAATAAATTTATCTCTCAAATATGATGGATTAAAATTATGCTCTTTTCATTTACAATAATAATGTTCTTTCATTTCTGTTCGACAAAGCTTACAGTAAGCTTATCTATCTGTGGAAACATCAATGTCTTAGCATGACCATCCATGACAACACGATTCGCAGCCAACCAATCCATTCCTAAGATTACATCAAAATTGCTTATACTCAGTAGAATTAAATCGACTGCTATATCTTTTCCCCCTATCCTCAACTTACAATTCCTATATACATACTCAGCTAACTGACTATCATTCATAGGTGTGGAAATCATTAACATTCTATTTAACAATGTAGGTTTTACATACTTCAATAACTTAAGTGCAAAGGAAGGTGATATAAAGGAATGCGTGGTACCAGGATCAAATAATGCAAATGCTTCTAAATAAAAAATTAGGATGGTACCTTTAATCACATCTGTTGAAGTGTCTGTGGTGTCCTCGTCCAATGCATGTACTCACCCTTTGCCAATGCTAACCTCCTATTTCCCTTTTTCCTTTGCTGTAGCTCTCCTCCTCGGAGCACCTATCTCAACAGGAGCTCTCTCTGGCTCTTTACCCTTTTGTGGGGCAGTCTCTATCATCTTTGGATAATAACTCGCGATATGCCCTAGTTTCCCACATCTGTAACACACAACAAGGGTCTTTAGACAAGGCTTGGTACCATGAAATCTACCATATCTCCAACACTGATCGGTAGTAGGTCATGGTCCTCCAATGACTACCCCCCTCGGTGGAGCTAAAACTGGGTACACATGTTGGCCAACTATGTCATTATCATCCCAAACCACACGGATCTTGGTGTGTGGGGCATCATGCTAGAACGGAGATAGGTTAGTCCTTCTCCAGACTTTCAAATCAACACCATAACCTCATGTTATAACGTACTCTGTGTGATGTACATGGTACAACGTACTCCGTAGACCCATATCATGGTTGGGGGTGCCTACCGTAGGTCTTATCTACCCCATGCCATGCATAACCTACTCAGTCTCAAGTACACGTACGAGTATCTCATCCGTGTGACTAATAGTTCACACGAGGCATCCAACACAGCTCGTGCGAGCATCTCATCCATGTAACACACAGTCTACATGAGGCATCCAGCACGATTCATTACATATCACAGTGTGAAAAATAGTACAAGCTAAGCTCTAGCACGATTTATGCATCATCGATAAATTCCCTCGTACAAGCAACGCTCTAGTACGACTTTATACATAATAAATAATGAGGAAATCACATATGAGCATAACTCCAGTACGGTTTACAAAACATCATAACTCAAATCATGGTACGAGCTAAGCTCCAACACATTTCATACATATCAAAACATCAAAATCCAGTGCGAGCGGAGCTCTAACATGATTTAACTCATACAAATCCAATAGGCGGGTCCACTTCAACAAAACACATTCTAAATCAAAATTAGCACTGACTTGTGCTATTTCGTAAATCATGGAAATCAAATAGCCAGCCTATCAGTAAGTTTTCTTAAACCAAAGCAATGTATTTCATAAAAATGTCAAAATATGATATTTATGCAATTATTACCCTTACTATCCCTTTTTTGTAAGATTCACTTCAAGACCAAATCATATATATATATATATATATATTCGAAGTCATTCAATAAACCATTAATTCTTTTCTAGATAACCAAGCATTTGCAAAGTCCTATATACACCTACAAAATACGTGCAGCTATCTCTAGGTACTTACAAAATTCCCTTACCTGAAATTGCGTCGAGTGATTCAACTTCCTTAGAGCTACTCGATTGTGCAGTTTGATTCAGCTCCAATGAAATCTCTGGGACTGCATAAAATTACGAATCACATCGATTTAATCCATTCAACATCAACTCAACCATATCATATTATCTCACATTAAACTCATTCTAGGTTATGCTTTTTCCATTACATTCTAGGTAGTTTCAATCATTAATATATACACCAATCTACTCACAACAACAACTAGATAAATATACTTTGAGTTGGTGTATTAGAAACACACCTAGCTTGACTCTCCTCTTTTCCAAGTTTGAAGACTCCTTTGCTCCTTCAATCCAACAAATGAAATGTTGATTCCAAGCTATGTTGTTCTTCTCTTTCCAATGAACAACTTTACTCTAATAGCTTTTTCTCAAATCTTTATGGAAGGGGTGGTATTCTAGAGAGAGAAAGCTTGGTATTTTGGGTAAAAATGGAAGAGGTGTGTTAGCTTGCTGAAGAAAGAGGTTTTACCGTGGGGTTTTTTTAGATTGAGAGTGATGAGATCTGTCTGTTAGGGTGAAGAGATTGATCTCTCCTTGGTTTTAGCTATCGAATTCTCAGGTTTTAAATGGGGGAGATCGATCTGCTCATTGGGGAGAGATCGATCTTTGCTTCGCAGAGACTTGAGGAGATCGATCTGCTCATGAGGAGAGATCGATATGCTCTTGACAGAATCAAATGGAGATCGATTTGTGTTTAGGAGGGGATCTATCTTAGCTAGGCAAAGGCAAATGCAGATTGATCTGCTCATTGGGGAGATCAATATGCTCAATGGGGGATCGATCTGGCCTTGACAGATTGACTTGGAATTGTTCTGCTTGCACAAGGGATCGATCTACCTTGAATCAGAGATCGATTTGGCCTTCATCTGGTGCATTCCTATTGCATTTTCCCAGATTTTTCCAAAGTTAAACTCCTATCTAATGAATTCAATATCCGTTTTGATATTCATTCACACTTAACACTAAAAAAATCCATCTCTTATGATTCATATAATTTAACTTGTCTGTACATTCTAGAATCGTAAATATTACATGGAAATTTACGGGTCTTACAGACTAGCATTTGCTGTTGCAGAATAAACCAATTTAAATTTAGGATAACATGCTCGATAAGGCATGAGTTTTAGTATCATAAGTGTTTCTTCGTAGGAGCATCCACGAATCTGATAAAATATTCTTCATGTTTTATGGGTAGACATACATATATGTTGACCTAAAGCGTATACTTCATTTGTAGTTGGATATGGGTTCCTCTTTTGTTTCTTTATCTTTACCATAAGGTTTACCTCTTACTAATGAATTCACTAATTAATCTATATTTTCTTTATTATATTAATATTAAATTCCATTATGGATAGCGATAGTATGGCCGATCTGGTTATTCACCGGAATGTTAGAAGTGGATGAATAATTATATGCTTCTAGAAGAAATGGAAGAATTTCTTAGGAATCCTATAAGATCCATTCGTTCTTTTTTCTCTGATAGATGGTCAAAACTTCATCTGGGTTCAAATCCTATTGAGAGGTCCACTAGAGATCAGAAATTGTTGAAAAAAGAACAAGTTGTTTCTTTTGTCCTTTCCAGGCGATTGAAAAATAAAGAAATAGTTAATATATTCAAGATAATTACGTATTTACAATTCTCCAATATCGTAATCTTTTTTGTTATTACTTTAGTCATCGTATTTGTATATTTATGATCCCTAAGTAAGTAGATTATCTTGAGTTGTGCATACATTGCATTGGACTAAGCTAAAAAAAGGCTAGACTATTTAAAAAGCAAAAAGCTAGTCAATGATGACCCTCCATGGATTCACCTATATAAGCCGCAGCTAATGTTGCAAAAATAAAAGCTTGAATCCCACTTGTAAATAATCCAAGGAACATGACAGGTATAGGAATGACTGAAGGTACTAAAGAAATAAGAATGACAACTACTAATTCATCAGCTAATATATTCCCGAAAAGTCGAAAACCAAGTGATAAGGGTTTTGTGAAATCATCTAAAATGTTAATGGGTAAAAGAATTGGAGTTGGTTGAATGTATTTACTGAAATACCCTAATCCTTTTTTGGAAAGACCCATATAGAATTATGCTACTGACGTGAGTAAAGCTAAAGCAACAGTAGTATTAATATCATTTGTGGGTGCGACTAACTCTCTATGAGGTAATTGTATGATTTTCTAAGGTAAAAGAGTTAGAAATAAAAATAAATAGAAACATAGTTCCAATAAAGGGAACCCATGAATCATATTTTTCTCCAATCTGAGTTTTGCTCACGTCTCAAATGAGTTTGAGAACATATTTGAAGAAATTTTAACCGTCGGTTGGAATGGTTTGTGGATTCCGAACAGCAATAACGACGGAACCTAATAAGATAGCCATTACAACCTAAGAAGTAATAAGTACTTGGGCATGGACTTGGAAGCCCCCTATTTGCCAATAGAAATGTTGGCCTACTTCCACACCAGTGATATCGTATAGCCCATTTAGTGCGTTGATGGAACATGATATACCATTCATATTACCCTATGACAGAAATAGAACTTTACTTAAAAAAAGGAATTATTTTGATTCAATCTTCTCTTGCCTACTCAAATTCTATATTTTTGACATCGGCTAAACTAATCACACAATATTCATAGTTTTTTTTTCTATTTTATGCGATTCAGGATATAGTAATCGATTCTATAGATCTATAAAGTTCCAAAAAATAATTTATTTATCTTATTATTAATAAAGGATTTTGTATAAAGCTAGAACGATCCTCACAAATTGCGACCAATAATTTGTTAAGAATTAATCGAATTGAAGCTATAGTGTTATCATTTGTTGGAATCAAAGTATCTGCAAGATCGGGATCACAATTTGTATCGATTAAACAAATTGTTGGAATGCCCAAAGTGATAAATTCTTAAAGAGCCATATATTCTTCTTACTGGTCAATGATGATTACAATATTAGGCAATCCCTTCATATATTTAATCCTACCCAGATATGTTTGCAAGCGAATAATTGTCTCTTCAACATAGCTGTATCTCTTTTCAAAAGACGATTGAGTCTCCTCGTCTTTTGTTCTATTTTCAAGTCCCTGAACTTATGAAGCCTCGTTTCTGTAGTGGGCCAATTTGTTAACATACCACTGAGCCATTTTTTATTAACATAATGACACCAAGCCCTTATTGCAGCCCGCGCCACCGAATCAGGTGTTTTATTTTTGGTAAGGGGGAACTATGCATTTTTGGGATTTGTGTGCTCCTTGGTTAGAACCTCTAAGAGGTCCCAATGGTTTGGACTTGAGTAGGTTGAAAAAAGACATACAACTTTGGCAAGAACGGCATTCTGTGGAATATATGACTCATGCTCCTTTAGGGTCTTTAAATTCTGTAGGTGGCGTTGCTACCAAGATCAATGCCGTTAATTATGTCTCTTCGAGAAGTTGGTTAGCTACCTCTCATTTTGTTCTAGGATTCTTCCTATTCGTGGGTCATTTATGGCACGCGGGAAGAGCTCACGGAAGAAGTGGTCCCTCCTCTCGCTACTGGTTGATCCTCAGATCTGCCCCTCTCTCTCCATCAACTAATCTTATTCTTAGATCTTGTTTATGAGATTGATAAAAATCAATATCTTTATGTATTCTTCTAATTTCTATATGTATTAAATTACTATAGTCTAATCCAAATTAAAGTTTGAAACTCATCTAATTAACCTCTTTTGGTTAACCCGAGACAAATCGATAGATCCATGAGAAATCTCATTCAATTGCATATATGGTAGGGTAAAAAAATGCGACACCAAAAGAATTGACTGCCGAGTCGTATGAAGTAGGAAAACCTCAAGTACGATTCTAAGGGAAGGAATTGACCCGTCTATTTCGACTGGGGAGAACAAGCTATTCGACAGGGGGATTTTGAAATAGCGGAGGCTTGGTTCGATCAAGCCGCTGAGTATTGGAAACAGGCTATAGCGCTTACTATTGGTAATTACATTGAAGTACAGAATTGGTTAAAGATCACGAGGCGTTTTGAATAGGAACAAGAGCTCTCTGTTTATTTATTATTTTAGGATTAAAAATTCTAATTAGAAATTAGAAAATTCTATTACTATTAAATTCTATTCTTATTCTATTAAATCCATTTAATTAAATAAATTACCTGATAATTAAATAAATTACATTACCATTTAAATTATTAAATTTGAATATAAAAAATATCAATTTAAAAAAAATATTAATTTAATTGTAATTGTTAATTATGTAATTGTTTGTTTTTGTTAGACCAATTAGTCAAATAAAACGGATCATTTCTCTCTTTAGGAAAAACCAATCAAAGAATTTAATTATATCCTTACTAAAATCGTTCCATTTCATCTGATATTTCGTAAGAATAAGTAATACACGGATATAGCAAAATAATATATATATATATATTTATATTTTATTTTCTGCTTCTATTAAAACTAAAACTAATAAAAACCCCTCAAATGACAAAATATCGATACTGGAGTATCCCTTAGTAATGAATGCTCACGTGATTTGGGATAGAGTAATATTGTTTGTTCTATCTATGTAAGACAAAGTAAGATAAAAAAAATTCCATCTCAGAACTTCTAATTAAGATATGAATAGAATACACTGGTTGTACAAAAATATTGTTTTTGCACCAATGTAAGTAAAGTCCGAAAAAGATTTTATAAGATTAAAAAGGTCCGTTGAGTGCCTCATGGATATGTCATAATAGATCTGAACACTTGCCTCAGATCGACTTCCAAATCATAATTGCTCTAGTGAATAACTAAGAAAAAATAGATAGATAAAAAATAACTAGATAGATAAGTGAGAGATAGAAGAGAAAGAAACTAATTCTAAGTGTCTCTCATAGGTTGACTAATTACATGACTGTTGGCGGGTCTCTTTGTATGTGTTGTCCAGAAAGAAGAGGACTCAATAATTATTCGTTCGTCGGAACCAGAAGTAAGAATTTTGGTAGATAGGGATCCCGTAAAAACTTCTTTCGAGGAATAGGCTAGGCTGGGTCATTTCTCTAAAACAATAGCTAAGGGACCCGATGCTACCACTTGGATCTGAAACCTACATGTCGATGCTCATGATTTCGATAGCCATACCAGTGATTTGGAGGAGATCTCTCGTAAAATATTTAGTGTCCATTTCGGCCAACTCTCCATCATTTTTCTTTGGCTGAGCGGCATGTATTTCCACGGTGTTCGTTTTCTAATTATGAAGCATGGCTCAGCAATCATACTTGCATTGGACCTAGCGCCCAGGTGGTTTAGCCAACAGTGGAATAAAATATCTTGAATGGTGATGTGGGCGGGGGTTTATGAGGAACACAAATAACCTCTGTTTTTTTTTTTCAGATTTGGCGAGCACCTGGAATAACTAGTGAATTACAACTCTATTATACCGCAATTGATGCATTGGTCTTTGCGGCCTTAATGCTTTTTTCTAGTTGGTTCCATTATCACAAAACAGCCCTAAAATTGGCTTGGTTTCAAGATGTAGAATCCATGCTGAATCACCATTTAGCAGGGCTACTACGGCTTGGGTCCTTTTCTTGGGCGAGGCATCAAGTACATGTATCTTTATCGATTAACCAATATCTAAATCCTAGAATAGACCCTAAAGAAATCCCACTTCCCCATGAATTTATCTAGAATCATGATCTTTTGGCTCAACTCTATCCCAGTTTTGGTGAGGGAGCAACCCCATTTTTTATCTTGAATTGGTCAAAATATGCGAAATTTCTTACTTTTCATGGAGGATTAGATCTAGTGACTGGGGGTCTATGGTTGACTGATATTGCACACCATCATTTAGCTATTGCAATTCTTTTCCTAATAGCGGGTCACATGTATAGGACCAACTGGGGCATTGGGCATGGCCTAAAAGATATTTTAGAGGCTCATAAAGGTCCATTTACAGGCCAAGGCCATAAAACACTATATGAAATCCTAATAACATCATGGCATGCTCAATTATCTCTTAACTTAGCTATATTAGTCTCTTTAACCATTGTTGTAGCTCACCATATGTATTCCATACCCCCTTATCCATATCTAGCTACTGACTATGGTACATAATTGTCATTGTTCACACATCACATGTGGATTGGTGGATTTCTCATAGTGGGTGTTGATGAGCATGCAGCCATTTTTATGGTAAGAGACTATGATCCAACTACTTGATACAACAATCTATTAGATCGTGTCCTTAGGCATCGTGATGCAATCATGTCACATCTCAACTGGGTATGTATATTTCTAGGCGTTCACAATTTTGGTTTGTATATTCATAATGATACCATGAGCTCTTTAGGGCATCCATAAGATATGTTTTCAGATACCACTATACAATTACAACCCGTCTTTGCTCAATGGATACAAAACACCCATACTTTAGAACTCGGTGTAACAACTCCTGGTGCAACAACGAGCCCCAGTTTGACCTGAAGAGGCGGTGATTTAGTGGCAGTAGGTGGCAAAGTTGCTTTGTTACCTATTCCATTAGGAACCGTAGATTTTTTATTCCATCACATTCATGCATTTACGATTCATGTGATAGAATTGATACTCTGGAAAGGTGTTCTATTTGCTCATAGCTCGCATTTGATACCAGATAAAGTAAATCTCAGTTTTCGTTTCCCTTGTGACGGGCTTGGAAGAGGGGGGACATGTCAAGTCTCTGCTTGGGATCATGTCTTCTTAAGACTATTCTAGATGTACAATTCAATTTCGGTAGTAATATTCCATTTCAGTTGGAAAATCCAGTAAGATGTTTGGGGTAGTATAAGCGATCAAAGGGAGGTAACTCATATCACAGGAGGAAATTTTGCGCAGAGTTCTATTACTATTAATAGGCACACGCATCTTAGGTAATTCAGTCTTATGGTTCATCATTATCTACATATGGCCTTTTTTTTTTCTTAGGTGCTCATTTTGTATGGGCTTTTAGTTTAATGTTTCTATTCAGTGGACGTGGTTATTTGTAAGACCTGTAAATTTCTATGTAATGGTTATGATTATCGAATGTACAAATAAGTTACATTACATATGAATTACAAGAAATAGATGTTTTTAAGTTCTAAGTGTGAATGAATTAGTAAATGAGTATATAAACAATTGGATGGAAGTTTAAATGGAAAAAACTGGGAAAAATTACAGCTAGAATGCTGTAGGAAGTAAGGCAGATCGATCTCATGCAAGGAGAGATCGATCCCAAGGCCTAGAAAATGCAATGCAGAGGCATTCTATAAGAGGGAGATCGATCCCTCACTCAAGCAAATCGATCTCAAGTTGTTTCGGGTTAGACCAGATCGATCTCCTCCCATAGGCAGATCGATCTCCATTGGTGTCTGGATAGGCCAGATCAATCTCCTCTTAAGGAGCGGATCGATCTCCAAAGCCTTCTGCCTAAAATAGATCGATCTCATTACCTTGAGCAGATTGATCTCATGCATTGGACACATCGATCTCCTGCCTGTAAATTTTTAAGAATCTGAAGTATTCAAGCAAGGGCAGATCGATCATCCCCTTATGGAGATCGATCTCCTAAGGCATTTTCTATAAAAACTGGGCAGTTGGATCTGCATTTCATAGGAACAAACTCATTTCTTCCATTTTTAACAAGTGACATAGCTTTCTCACTCCAAAATCACCACATTCCAATCAGTTTTTGAGAGAAGTTCCTTTGAGTAAAGTTGTTCCTAGTGAGAGAGAGAACAACATAGTCAAATATTGGAAGCTCAAACCTTGGATTAAAGGAGAAAAAAGGATTTCTCCCAATTTGGCAAAAAGAGGAAAAATGTCAAGCTAGGTAAGATTTCTATACACCATTTTCTAGTATGTTAATCTAGATATTATGATGAGAGATTTGATGTATATAATGTTGGTTGAAATGTTCATATACATGCTTAAACAACTATGACCTAGAATAGGCTTAGTGAGAGAAAATTGAAAATGACATAGAGCTAATGATGATTTGAGCATGTAGAGATGTTAATGAGCATGTGTAGATGATTCTAAGATGACATTGTGGAATCCATAAGTTGGATTATATGAGGATTGATAATGTGCATATTAAGTGTTTGAAGAAATGCCATAGAGAAGGGAAATGATGAACTAGAGGTATTGTATGCTTAATGCCAGTTTAATATGAATTAATAGACTCGAGGAGTCTAATGGATTCTCGAGAAATCGAATAGAACGATTGAAATGGACTTAAAAAGGGTTAGAGTCCCATAAGTTGTAATGAGGCCATTTTGATGTAACAGGTCAATGCATCGATTTGAAAGCCATGAAAATGAGAATCGAATATATTGAAATAATACTGATATGAGTAGTAAATGCTTGCAGCTCCTGCAGATAAAGTCTGAGCCGATAAGACTGGATCACGAGCATTAGAAATCAAGGAAGCGATTCAAGCGTGATTTGAGGTAAGAGATTTATGCGAGCTATTAGAGATAGCTATACGTATGTTTTCCTACCTGCTATGTGCAAATATATGCGATAAGTATATATATATTGATATATCTAGGTGAAAACGACGTATGAGAAGAAGATTATATGTATGAATTGCATGATTTCTATGCCTTGTTGTGAAAAGAGTTTTTTACAAGAGTTTTGAGAAAGAGTAATAATAGATTAGCTCCCGGTTTAGAAATTTGCATAAAAAGCTTTTAACGAGTGATAGAAGGGAGATTTCCCTCTCACTCCTACTCAATGAATGGAGCCTTCTATTTCTTTTTTGTGTGCTTGCTAGAGCTGGAGTGGAAACGGTAGATTTACCAACCCTGGTCGCACATCATTTTTAAAAGAGATTTTTGAGAAAAGCGAAAAAGGCGCTCGATGCCTCGGGTGATGCTGTGTGTTCCACTTGAGAGCTCGCACTATATTTTGGGAATCATACTGGAGCTAAAGTGTAAGGCTCGTATATTTATATGTATCCTTATGATTCCCTAAGTATACACTTGTTCATGTAATATGAATCATAAGAGATGTAAGGTTCGTAAATTTGATGTACACACTTGTTATATGAATTCATGAAGTACACACAAGTTTTGTTATGTATGAATTATAAGAAATAGACCTTTTTAAGTGATAAATGTGGATTGAATGCAAAATGAGTAGTGAGACAAATTGATATGAAGTTAGCTTTGGAAATCTGGGATGAATTTCAGCTAAGTAAGCTGCAGAGTAAGGGAAGATTGATCCCTCCTTCAAGCCAGATCGATCTCGATATGCTTCTGCCAAGCAAGGATCGATCTCATCCTCAAGCAGATTAATCTCATTGTGTCTCGGCCAGAAGTAAATCGATCTCATCCCTCTAGTAGATCGATCTCTGAAGCTCTTTGCCTGGCCAAGATCGATCTTATACCTTCGAACAGATCGATCTCCAAGGCTGTAAATTGTGTAATTGGAACAAGAGGAGATCGATCTCATATGGTGAATTCTATATAAAGCAGCCTGACATTGAGCTTCTTCCCGAAAAAACATCAAAACCTTCTATTTTTACTCAAAGAAAGTAAACTTCATCTCTCTAAATTATCAACACCTTCCATTGAGATTGACGAGAAGTTCATTTCAGCAAAGTTATTCCTAAAGAGGAAGAGAACAACACGGTTAAAATCTAGAGGATGAGTTGGTCAGTTGAAGGAGAAAACGAGTTTTCCCCCAAAATTAACAAAAAAGAGAAAAGTTGAGATAGGTAAGATTTCAATACACCAACTTTTAGTATATTAATCTAGATGTTTTGATATGTTGATTGGTGTATGTATTGATGATTGAAACATCCATGAACATGCTTAATCTTCCATGATTTACAAATGGCTTAGTGTGAGAAAGTAGCTTAGGCATGGAATTGATGATGAATTAGGCATGAATTAATGTTACTGAGTATGCTTATATGATTGTAAGATAGTTGGTGAAATCCATATGCTAGAAACAATAATGGTTGAAAATAAGCATATGAGGTATATAATGAACTTAAGGCATTGTAAGATTTATGCTCATTTAATGTGAATTAGTAGAGATTCTCGAGAAATGAATTGTATAATCAAAATAGACATAAGAGAGAATCATATCCAATAAGATGTAAATGGCCAATGCATTGATTTGAATATCATGCAAGGGAAATGAAGTAAATGAAAGTATACTGATGTGTGTAATACACAATTTCAGCTCCTGAAGATATAATTAGATTCAATAAGACCGAATCACGAGCAGTGAAAATCGAAGGAAAGTGATTCGAGGTAAGGTATATATGCATAAATCTCTGTATGTGAATGGATAATATCAATAAGTAGATAGATATTGAATTATCTATGTGAAAAACTGAGCATAAGTATAAGCTCATATGCATGAATTATATGCCTACAATGTCTTGGTGAGAAAAGATGTGTGTAATTGTTTTGTGTGCGTATAATCATAAACTGGCTCCCGATTTCACTATTGCATATAAAATGCCTGTAGTTATGAGTGAAAAGTATTTAACGAGTGACTGAAGGGAGATTGCCCTCTCACACATACTTGTGTGTAGAGCCAGCTATCGATTTTTATGTGTGACTTGTGCTAGAGCCAAAGTGACAATGGTAGATATACCGGTCATGGTCGCACATAGTTTTTAAAAGGATTTCTGAGAAAAGCAAAAAGGGTGCTCGATGCCTTGGGTGATGTTGTGTGTTCCACTCGAGAGCTCGCACTAGATTTTTAGGAATCGTGCTGGAGCCTTCGAGTATTGCTGCGTGTCTTGCTCTGACTATTCTCGCATGTAAATTTACCAGTAAAATCGTGCTTGATGCCTCAGGTATGCTGTGTGCTCTTTCGCTGAGTTTCTCGCACGAGGTTTTTATGATTATGTTGTGCGTTGAGTAAAACTATGCTAGAGCCATTGTGCATTGTTGTGTGTCTTGCATTGACCTGCTCGCATGTGGTTTACGGATATGATGTAATGAGAGTACAAAACCGTGCTGGAGCTATCGTGTACTGCTATGTGTCTTGCATTGACCTGCTCGCACGAGATTTTGAGACAATGGAAATGGGTGATAAGGATCCACGAGAGCACGATGTACCGTGAGCATTAGCCTTGGAGTACGATGTGTCGTGATTCCAGAATGAGCTGAAGGGATGGTTGATCCGCCTCCCCAAGCATGGGATTCCCGCACACCTGATTAGTTGGTACGAGACTAGTGCCCACTATAAGAGACCTAGACGTTCTATCCGCAAGTGAACTGGTCGTACAAGTAATAATGGGATTTGAGTCCCGGATTATCGTTCCACGGAGAAGTTGCTTGGCCTAATTAACTACCGGTGAATCTTACCCTAAGTATGTCCTAGCAAATTATGAAGTTTTGATGGGTGATCTACAAGACTAACAGTACTATAAATAATAAAAACTATAAACTAAATAAAACCGAGCTAAGAATTACTTACAGAGCTCTGAGCAATTAAAGAAAATACCTACAAAGGATAATTAAAATAGTTAAAATTCATTAATGAAAATAAACTAAAATGCAAAATATAAAATAAGGAAACAAAATTAATTCAACTAAATTAAACAAACCTAAAATAAAATATGCATGTAATTAAACTAACTAATAAAAATACAAATTAAAATAACCTAAGGTCTAATAAAATAAAATTCTATTAACCTAAAAAAAATTCTTAAATCTAATTAAGAAATTAACTACCTATAAAATAATCATAAATTAAATCTAATTCTAACTAATTACTACAATAAAACAAAATCTAAATATTGCATGAGAAATATATTTTTTTTTTGAATTTGTCAATTTAAAATGAAAAGTTAAAAAAATGCATAAAATGATTTTACTCTAATTTATTTCTAAATGCAATATCTAATTCATAAATCCTAATTTAATCACAAATTAACTATTAATAAAATTAAACTAGACCTTACACTAATAAACTAAGAAAATTAAACTATTATGCAAATTAATGTATAACTAAGCTAAGAAGTAATAAAAGACATGATAGAAATTAAACAAAATAATTTCATGAAACTATCATTAAGTGCAGCCAAACATGGCCTTGTACAATTTGGCAGTTAGTAACCAGACTCTCCCCCGACCATGCACTGTCCTGCTGTACTTGCTTCATTCCTACCTATTCTGCTCCAGGCGATATCTGGCTCTTGCTCTCGGTTCTGTCTTGCATCGCTACATCCAGCTGCTGTCCTTTCCTGCTGCGTCCAGGTGCTGTCCACAACCTACTCTAGGTACTGCTCACAACCTGCTCCAGATGCTGCTCCATGTTCTGTCATAAACGACTGCATCGAGTACTGATGTCTTGCACATTCCTCGGCCTGCCCAGCGAGCATCTACTTCAGCATGCTTGCTTCTGGTTTTTGCATCGCCCAGCACTGCTACACGCACCACCTCTCTAGCTGTAAACACGCATACCGACACATATTAACATTGACACAACTCCTGCACACAATAACAAAGGATGAGCAGAATAGTAAAGCTGGATTTTACAAGATTAATAATGGAACACAAGCAGAAATTGTAAATTTGTAAACTTAAAGTAGAAACTAAAAAACAGAGAATGCAAACTGCAATGAAAGCCAAAGATGCAAGTAAATGAAGAAAATGAACAGTAAGTGGTGCAGAAAACAGGGGAAAAACATAGGGTTATAATGCGATCACAGATCACCGCAACCACTCATTCTAGCTTGGTTTGTACTGAGGCCAGCTAACCCACCAGCTTCGACATTAAATCTTTCCTTCTTGCTTCAGCCGTCACCAGCAGTAGCTCGCCTCTCCAACACTACACATATGTGTGTGAGCAATCGGTAACCTCCAGGAGAGATTCTTGCCTCGGCCAACATCCACAGCAGGAACTAGATTTTTTACACATACAACTATAATGGCAGCACATAATATTCCAGGGAATCGGGAAAACATAAATGCTAAATGAAGAGATCAAACATAAGGAAAACCAATTAGTAACAATGATCTACTGAAAAAGGGAATGAGATTATCCATAAAGCTTGAAAATGTTAAATCGACAAGGGAATGAAAACTTGTTTAAACCGAGAAGAACAATGAACAATAGTGGCTGCCACCTTACGTAAAAGCTTGTGAAAATACAAAGAAAAAAAAAAACTTTAACCAAGAAAACTAAAGCTAACCTAAAATTACTTATACCCTAACTACTCTATACTACATTACTCTACTCCTAAAATTACTTACACTACTCCTAAATTCTACACTACTTCTACCCTAGGCTACTTGATTTTTTTTATTGCCATCATGTTCTATTTATACACACACTTAGGGGTATAATGGTAATTTTTCATCCTAGATGAGTTGGCATTGTTTGGCTACTTGTCTTCCTTTGATTTGCTGCAGAGTAGATATTTCCACGTCACTTGTCGATTTGTCCAGTTGGTTGTGCGATGTGGTCCAGCGTGTGTCTTCCAGAAGGTTGGCACGGTGTCCGTCAATTTTATCATTTCGGAGCGAATAAAATACGGACACTTGGCATCACGCGTGTCCAGACGACTGGTGACGGTTTGCAAATTGGAAGTGGTCCAGTTTCCTTTAGCCCATTTTCATCCCATTTTTGACTGAAACGATTGAGTTTCATCTGGTTTTATTTTATCTGCACATTAAATAATTTTAATTAAATAAAGGGGATAATTAATATAATAAATTGGGGATTTAAATAATTAATTAGGAAATTAAGCACAAATAATTCTATTAAAAATAGAATTATCATCAGCGTTTCCTAGAAACCGACTATGGCTATAAGTCCTATATTTATCTAAGTGATATGATGTTGTCACTACTGTGTGTGGTGACATATGTTTCCCTTGCTATGTGTCTGGGGATATGATAACCTATAATTATGTCTCATGTATACTGATTTGCTTAGTACAAAGTGATTTCTAAATGTGTACTCTATGATTTTAAAGATGAGTTGTGTGAAAAGAGTATGCTGTGTGAATATGCATATAATACCCATCTAGCGAATTAATGATTTCGCATCAATGGAAGTTATTTTAAAGAATGCATATATTATATAAGGAAAATGAATATTTATATTTTCAGCGTGTTGCTTCAGTCATCCAGCAGTATAGAGGTATACATTTGAGATGAAAATTTTTGTATCATATGAATTAATGCACAGTAAAGTTGTCTTTTATATTTTGGGGGATGTATATAATAGAAATTGATGTAAATGCTTCCACACATATATATAAAAGTCCAGTTTCTATTTGATTTCATTTGTATGAATTTATTTAATTATGATGGATGAGATATGGATTGGATGTTGACTCATAGCCCAACTGTTGGAAGTAAGGTAAAAGTCACAGACACAGAGAGAGAGAGGGTCGTGACGGAGATTGGTATCAGAGCAGAGTTGGTCTGATGTGAGTAAGTATCCATAGTTAGAAAATTATACATCCCCAAAGTACTGTGCATTATTAGGATACAATTATGTATACCAAGATAGAAAATGTGATTGAGACACGTATTTTGAGTATGTAGGATGTTTGATAGATGACGTACTCGTAGAGGAGAGAGTTCACGCTCTCAAGGGCATAGAGATGAGCCCGAGAGACGCTGTGGGTCAGTTCTAGGAGAGATCCACCTAAGCTTAGTGATGCCGCTGAGGCGCGTATAGTGCAATTGTAGCGCAGTGTAGACATGGTCATGGAGATGTTTACACAAGCGGTTGCCAGACTTGAGGGTAGAGAGGAGAACCCTGCTGGCCAGGCTACTACACTTGAGAGACAAGAGCCAATACAGCCTGCACCAAGACCTCGGCCTGCAGATGCAGAGATTCCTGCACTCCCTCCAGTTCAGGACAATCCCCCACCAGTTCAGGATCTTGTAGCTCCACAACAGGTTGGTGGTGAAGGAGTGTATGATTGTGATCTGGGTAGACTAAGAGAGTTCCAAAAGTTCAGACCACCTTCATTTAGTGGGGTGGAGAACCTAGTGTTAGCTGAGCATTGGAAACGTAGTATAGAGAAGCTCGATTGATTTTTCCATTGCTCCGTTATTGAGAAAGTCACCTTTGTGGCTTTTGTATTCGAAGATGAGGTTGAGCATTGGTGGATGACCATGCACGACACCCGATTGTGACATGGGATATATTCTTAGATGCCTTTAGGAGGTAGTACATTCCAGCCACTGCTCAGAGAAAGATGCAGATGGAATTTATGACATTGAATCAGGGGAACCAGACAGTGGATGAGTATGAGTCTGGATTCACATCCCTAGGTAGATATGATACAGTCACTATGAGCCTTGAGGACAAAAAGGTTAAGAAATTTCTTGAGCGGTTGTGACCTTCCATTAGAGCTCGATTAGCTCCACTGGACATTACCACTTACGACGAGGCAGTACGCAGAGCTCAGCTATGTGAGTAGGATTATAAGTTGCATGCCTCAAAATTGAGCCGGAGTGGTAAAGGCAGAGATAGAGACCAGAAGAGGCCAATTGAGAATAGAGGGTTTAGAAAGGGTCGTTAGTTATTTTGTAAGGGGCTTAAGATTGATGAGGTACGAGAGAGGCTTGTGAAGCCTCCAGTTCATCCAATTTTACCTCCAGCTTCGAGGGGCATAGTTATTGGCGGACCTCGACCTACAAATATGCAGTGCAGGTTATGTGGTAGATATCATAGGGGTAGACCATGCCTGTTATCGATGAGATCATGTTATAGGTGTGGTAAACCAAGGCACATAGCTCGTGAATGCTCAGAGTTGATTGATACAGCCCCACAGAAGGCCAAAGAGCCAGAGAAGGCTACAGTTGAGACACCTACACCTAAGAGGAAGGCCATAACTGAAGAGAAAGGGAAGCAAGCTGTTAGTCAAGGGTGAGTGTTTGCATTGGACCAAGCATCTGCAACGACTTCCTCAGATGTGATTAAAGGTACCATCCTACTCTTTGATTTTGAAGCATTGGCATAAATTGATCCTGGTGCCACGCATTCATTCATATCGCCTTCATTTGCATGTAAACTGTATGAACATGTGAAACCTGTACCCTTAGGTAAAGTTTTACTTATAAAAACTCCAGTGAGAGACTATGTAATGATGGAGTATGTATGTAAGAGTTGTAAGTTAAAAGTAGGGGAAAATCACATGTCGACCGATCTCATCCTATTAACTATGAAGGACTTCGATGTAATACTAGGAATCGATTGGTTGGCTGTAAACCATGCTGTTTTAGACTGTTATGCTAAGACAGTAATGTGTTCCATCCCAAAAAAGTACATTGTAAGATTTGAAAAGTAATGAAAGAAGTAGTAAATTATTTTTAAGGATGGATGATTTTGCTAACAAATGTAATAATAATGTGTTGAAGGTTTTATCGCTTATGTGGTTGACTTGGATAAGGTTTACCCTGATATAGCTGACATCCTAGTGGTTAGAGAATTTCCCGACGTCTTTTCGAAAGAATTACCAGGGTTGCCACTAGACAGAGAAATGGAATTCTGTATTGATTTGGTCCCTGGAACTGAATCGATATACAAGCCACCGTATAGAATGGCTCCGATTGAATTGAAGGAGTGAAAGAAGCAATTGCAAAAGTTGCTGGAGAAGGGGTTCATCAGACCGAGTGTATCACCATAACCACTAGCTTAGGAGGTTACCCAGTGTATACAGATGCCTCAAGATAGGGACTGGGCTGTGTGTTGATGTAGGATGGAAAGGTAGTAGCCTCCAGTTCTAGACATCTTAAGGATCCCAAGAGAAACTACCCGACCCGTGATTTAGAGTTGGCAGCCGTGGTATTTGCATTGAAAATATGGCGCCACTACTTGTATGGTGAGAAATTTGAAGTTTATACAGATCATAAGAGCCTCAGATATCTATTTTCACAAAAAGAGTTGAATATGAGGCAGAGACGATGGATAGAGCTTCTGAAAGATTTTGATTGCGAGATACTGTACCATCCAGGAAAGGCTAATGTTGTGGTGGATGCCTTGAGTAGAAAGAGTCTTGGAATGGTATCGCAAATGATGGTCAGGGAATATGAGCTGCTTGAGCAGTTTGCTCACCTCAGGTTGGATATAGACCCTCTTGATACTGACAAAAATTGTGTGATAGCTAACCTGTGAATGGAACTGAATTTGATTGACCGGATACGCCAGGCTCAACATGCCAATCTATTGTGTGAGGATCGTGCGAGTCAGATTCAGAGGTATGATGTGACCGATTTCTTAGTGAGTGATGATGGCCTACTGAGGTTTAGAGGCAGGATTTGCGTTCTCGATGACCCAGAGTTAAAGAGGTTGATTTTGACAGAAGCTCTGTCATCTAGAAATACATTGCATCCAGAGAGTAACAAGATGTATCAGAACCTTCGAAAAGTGTATTGGTGGTCAGGGATGAAAAGAGATATTGCAGAGTTTGTGGCAAGATGTATCGTTTGTCAGTAAGTGAAGGTAGAACATCAAAAGCTTGTAGGGTTATTACAGCCTCTACCTATACCAACTTAGAAACGAGAGCATGTCACCATGGATTTCATCATGGGATTATCGAGGACTAAGAGGAACTATGATGCTATCTAGGTAGTGGTAGATAGACTGATAAAATCTACCTACTTTCTAACTATGAAATCTGCAGATACTTTGAGTAGTTTGACAGAGTTGTATGTACGGGAAATAGTGAGGCTAGATGATGTTCCGGTGAGTATCGTATCAGATAGGGATTTTCGCTTCATTTCTTGCTTTTGGGAACAATTTTAAGAAGCTATGGGAACCCGATTGAGTTTCAGTGCTGCTTTCCATCCTCAGACCGATGGTCAGTCAAAGAGAACCATCCAAACGTTAGAGGATATGCTGAGAGCGAGTATTATGGATTTTAAGGGCTCATAGGATGATCACCTACCGTTAGCCGAATTTGCATACAACAATAGTTATCACTCAAGTATCATGATGGCACCATATGAAACCTTGTATGGTAGAAGGTGTCGTTCCATTATTTGTTGGGAAGAAGTGGGTGAAAGGAAAATTTTTGATCCTGATTTTGTACAACAAGCCTCTAAGGTTGTTCAGCTGATATGTGAGAGATTGAGAACAGCTCAGAGCAGGAAAAAAAGTTACGCTGACATGAGACAGAGGCCACTAGAGTTCACTGTGGGTAACTCAGTTTTCTTGAAAGTCTCTCCCTCGAAAGGAATTATAAGGTTCGATAAGAAGGGTAAGTTAAGCCCTCGATATATCGGGCCATTTGAGATATTGAAGCGTGTGGGAGATAAGGCCTAAAGGGTAGTATTGCCACCGGTGCTAGGATGCATACATAATGTCTTCCATGTGTCTATGGTTCAGAAGTACCATTCAGATCCAACCCATGTGATTAGTATGAGCCATTGGAGCTTAAGAATGATTTACCATATGTAGAGAAATCGATCCAGATACTGGATAGGAAGCAAAAGGTGCTACGGAACAAGACGATTCCACTTATTAAGGTTCTCTGGTAGCACCATACTTCAGAGGAAGCTACTTCGGAGTTGGAGAACCTTATACGGGAAAAGTACCCTTGACTTTTTGAGAAGTAACTTAGTTCTAATTTGGAAGACCAAATTTCTTCAGGGAGGGGAGGAATGTAATGCCCGTATTTTTATATGTATCCTTATGATTCCCTAAGTATACACTTGTTCATGTAATATGAATCATAAGAGATGCAAGGTCCGTAAATTTGATGTGCACACTTGTTATATGAGTTCGTGACGTACACACAAGTTTCATTATGTATGAATTATAAGAAATGGACCTTTTTAAGTGATAAATATAGATTGAATGCAAAAGAATAGTGAGACAAATTGATATGAAGTTAGCTTTGGAAATCTGGGATGAATTTCAGCTAAGTATGATGCAAAGTAAGGGGAGATCGATCCCTTCTTCAAGCTAAATCGATCTCGATATGCTTTTGCCAAGCAAGGATCGATCTCATCCTCAAGCAGATTGATCTCATTGTGTCTCCGCTAGAAGCAGATCGATCTCATCCCTCTGGTAGATCGATCTTTGAAGCTCTCTGCCTGGCAAAGATCGATCCTATCCCTTCGAGCAGATCGAACTCTAAGACTATAGATCGTGTAATTGGAATAAGAGGAGATCGATCTCATAAGGTGAATTCTATATAATAGAGCTTGACATTGAGCTTCTTCCCCAGAAAACATTAAAACCTTCTGTTTTTACTTAAAGAAAGTAAACTTCATCTCTCTAAATTATCAACACCTTCCATTGAGATTGGAGAGAAGTTCATTTTAGCAAAGTTGTTCCTAGAGAGGAGAAGAACAACACGGTTGAAATCTAGAGGTTGAGTTGGTCAGTTGAAGGAGAAAAGGAGTTTTCCCCTAAAGTTGTCAAAAAGGAGAAAAGTTGAGATAGGTAAGATTTCAATACACCAACTTCTAGTATATTAATCTAGATATTTTGATGAGTTGATTAGTGTATGTATTGATGATTGAAACATCCATGAACATGCTTAATCTTCCATGACTTACAAATGGCTTAGTGTGAGAAAGTAGCTTAGGCATGGAATTGATGATGAATTAGGCATGAATTAATGTTACTGAGTATGTTTATATGATTGTAAGATAGTTGATGAAATCCATATGCTAGAAACAATAATGGTTGAAAATAAGCATATGAGGTATATAATGAACTTAAGGCATTGTAAGATTTATGCCTATTTAATGTGAATTAGCAGAGATTCTCGAGAAATGAATTGTATAATTGAAATGGACGTAAGAGAGAATCATGTCTAATAAGATGTAAATGGCTAATGCATTGATTTGAATATCATGCAAGTGAAATGAAGTAAATGAAAGTATACTGATGTGTGTAATACACAATTTCAGCTCCTGAAGATATAATTGGAGTCGATAAGACCAGATCACGAGCAATGGAAATCGAAGGAAAGTGATTCAAGGTAAGGAATTTATGCAAAGCTATAGAGATAGCTAGACGTATTTTGATAAATCCCTGTATGTGAATGGATAATATCAATAAGTAGATAGATATTGAATTATCTATGTGAGAAATCGAGCATAAGTATAAGCTCATATGCATGAATTATATGCCTAGAATGTCTTGGTGAGAAAAAGATGTGTGAGTGTGTATAATCATAAACTGGCTCCCGATTTGACTAATTGTCTGAGTGAAAAGTATTTAACGAGTGATTGAAGGAAGATTTCCCTCTCACTCATACTTGTGTGTAGTGCCAGCTATCGATTTTTATGTGTAACTTATGCTAGAGCCAATGTGACAATGGTAGATATACCAGTCATGGTCATACATGGTTTTTAAAAGGATTTTTGAGAAAAACAAAAAGGGTGCTCGATGCCTCGGGTGATGCTGTGTGTTCCACTCGAGAGCTCGCACTTGATTTTTTGGTAATCGTGCTGGAGCCTTCGAGTATTTCTGTGTGTCTTGCTCTAACTATGCTCGCATGTAAATTTCCTAGTAAAACCGTGTTTGATGCCTCAGGTATGCTGTGTGCTCTTACGTTGAGTTGCTTGCACGAGGTTTTTTTGATTATGTTGTGTGTTGAGTAAAATCGTCCTAGAGCCGTCGTGTATTGCTTTGTGTCTTGCATTAACCTACTCACACGTGGTTTATGAATATGATATAGTGAGTACAAAACCATGCTGGAGCTGTCGTGTATTGGTGTGTGTCTTGCGCTGACCTGCTCGTACGAGATTTTGAGACAATGGAAATGGGTGATAAGGATCCATGAGAGCACGATGTACCATGAGCGTTAGCCATGGAGTACGATGATCTGAAGGGATGGTTGATCCGCCTCCCTAAGCATGGGATTCCCTCACACCTGATTAGTGTTGCCTGGATTCCGACTATGGCCATAAGTCCTATATTTATCTGAGTGATATGACATTGTCACAACTGTGTGTGGTGACATATGTTTCCCTTGCTGTGTGTCTGGGGATATGATAACCCATAATTATGTCTCATGTATACTGATTTGCTAAGTGCAAAGTGATTTCTAAATGTGTACTCTATGATTTTAAAGATGAGCTGTGTGAAAAGAGTATGCTGTGTGAATATGCATATACCCATCTAGCGAATTAATGATTTCGCATCGATGGAAGTTATTTTAAAGAATGCATATGTTTTATAAGGAAAATAAATATTTATATTTTCAGTATGTAGATAGTGTAGTTATCATCTGCTTTCATATTATCCTTACTGAGCATGTTAGCTCACCCCCTTATTTCTCCTCTACTGATTCTATGCAGTAGTGAGTACACTGTAGTCATTCCTGCTATCATGTTGTTTTGGTCATCCAGTAATATAGAGGTATACACTTGAGATGAAAATTTTCGTATCCTGTGAATTAATGCACAATAAAGTGTTTTGTATTTTGGGGGATGTATATATAGAAATTGATGTAAACACTTCTGCACATATATATAAAAGTCTAATTTCTATTCTATTTCATTTGTATGAATTTATTTAATTATGATGGATGAGATATGGATTGGATGTTGAATCACAGCCCAACTGTTGGAAGTAAGGTAAAAGTCACAGACAGAGAGAGGGAGAGAGTTGTGACACAAAGAGTACTACTTAGTGATCTTCTTTGTTTATGCTCGCATGTGACCCCCTCGATTTAAAGTGATGGGACAAAACCGTGCTCAATGCCTCAGGTATGCTATGTGTTCTTACGCTGAGTTGTTCGGACGTGGTCTCTTGAGCTTTATTATGTGACAAGCAAAACAGTGCTTGATGCCTCAGGTATGCTGTGTGATCTTACGCTGAGTTGCTCACACGTGGTTTATGATATTTACTGTGTGATGAATAAAACCGTGCAGGAGCCGTCGTGTATTGCTTAGTGATCTTGCACAGACCTGCTCGCACGTGATTTTAAGACAACGGAAATGGGTGATAAGCATCCACGGGAGCATGATGTACCATGAGCATTAGCCATGAGGTACAATGTGCCGTGACATCTTAGTGATTCTGTGTGAGTTGAAGGGATGGTTGATCCGCCTCCCCAAGCATAGGGTTCCCGTACACGTGATCAGTGTTGCATGGAATCCGAACTATGGCCATAAGTCTTCTTTTATTTGTGTGATATGACATTGTGTTGCTACTGTGTGAGGCGACAAATGTCCTCCCTACTGTGTGATACAAAGTGATATAAAATCCCATTATATGTCTCATATTACTTGATTTACAAAGAAATTTGTATGTGTGTTCTGTGTGAACTGATAAATGAAGCTGTGTGGTTTTTAATTATTGAGCTGTGTGAAATGATGATGTATATGCATATACCCATCTAGCTAATTAATGATTTTGTATCGATGGAAGCTATTTTCAAAGAAATGCATATGTTTTATAAGGAAAATAAATGTTAATATTTTAGCATGTAGATAGTGTAGTTATCTATCTGTTTTCATATTTTCCTTATTGAGCGTGTTAGCTCACCCCCTTATTTCCTCCTCCATAGATACTACTTAGTAGTGAGTTACTGCAGTCGTCCTTGCTACGGTGTTCTCCCGTTCTCCAGCAGTACAGAGGTATACACTTATGAGAAAAAAATTTGTGTCCTATAATTAATGCACAATCTAGTGATCTTTTGTACAAAAGGGATGTATATAATAGAAACTGATGTAAACATTTCTGCATATTTATAAAAGAACAGTTTCTTCTTCATTTAATGAATGTTAAATTACGAATGGATGAGATGTGGATATGGATGTTGACTCGCAGCCCAACTGTATGTAGTAAGTTAAGTCACGATAAGAGGGGCGTGACATTATTGGCAAGAACTTATTGAATCCATCGTTTGGGCTCATAATAAATTAAAAGTTGCTCCTGCTACTCAGCCTATAACCTTGAGCCTTGTACAAGGACGTGCTGTAGGAGTAACCCATTACCTTCTGGGTGGAATTGCCACAACATGGGCATTCTTCTTAGCAAGAATTATTGCAGTAGGATAATGGTTAGGAGGATTTGAAAGGCATTATGGCATTAAGATTTCCAAGGTTTAGCTAAGGATTAGCTCAGGACTCCATGATACGCCCAACTAAGCCCACTATAAGTGACCTAGACGTTCTATTCGCAAGTGCACAGGTCGTACAAGTAATAATGGGATTTGAGTCTCGGATTATCATCCCACAGAGAAGTTGAATTGCCTAATTAAGTACCAGTTAATCTTACCTTAAAGTATATTCTGGTAAATTATGAATTTTCGATGGGTGATCTACAAGGCTAGAAATACTGCAAATAATAAAAACAATAAATTAGAGAAAATAAAACGGAGCATGAAATTACTTACAGAGCTCCAAGGAATTAAAAACAACAACCTACAAAAGAAAATTAAAACACTTACAATTAATTAACTAAAATACAATTAAATTAGAATGCAAATATGAAAATAAAGAAACAAATTAATTAAACTAAAATTAAACAAGCTTAAAATAAAATATGCATGTAATTAAACTACATAATAAAAATGCAAACTAATCTAAAGTCTAATAAAATAAAACTTCTATTAATTCTAAAGAAATTCTTAAATCAAACTAAGAAATTAACTACCTACAAAATAATCATAATTAAATCTAACTCTAACTAATTACTAACACTAAAACAAAATCTAATTAATGCATGAGAAATAATATTTTTGGATTTTTCAATTTAAAATGAAAACTTAAAAATGCATAAAATAATAGTCCTCTAATTTAATCCCAAGTGCAACATCTAATTCCTAAATTCTAATATAGTCACAAATTAGCTACTAATAAAATTAAACTAAACTTTAAACTAATAAACTAGGACAATTAAACTAATATGTAAATTAATATATACCTAGACTAACAAATAATAAAATGTATATGTACCATTTAACAAAACAATATAAAAGCAAAATATAATAATTGGTATTAATTCTAAGGGCCAAACATGGCCTTGCTTAGTTTCCCAGCTAACAAATCCTGATTGTGCAATAGTAGTGTGCATGTTTCCTTCATTTCCAGGTCTGCATGTCTAGCTCCTGCTCTCGGTTCATGCTCAGCTCCCATTCTTGGTTCTGTCCTGCACACAGTACAGCCCTTGCACGTCTCCAACTGCTTCAACTTTCATTCATTAGCAAGCCAAGATCCAACACGCCAGCTCCACATTTGTCTTCCTGCATGTGTCGCCAGCTACTGCTCTCGATTCCTGCTCCAATTCCTGCTCTCCTGCTTTGTACCAGCTGCAACAACTCATGTAAACTACATCCAGAAAGCACACAGCAACCCACTACATCTGGTTCTTGTCCATTGCTTATGCTCCAAGTCTCGGCTTGCACAGCTCCCTACATGTACCGCTGCACGGTCTGTCCGCTCTTACCCAGCTAGTGTCAGCTTCAGCTATACCCGACGTCCCTTGCTGGTCCTCGTTCTGCCTCCTGCTCGTACATCTTCATCAGCTCCCTGGTGCAAAAGAGAATGCTACGTTCTGTAGCTGTTGAGCCCAGGTTCCAGGCAATGTCACCAACTACACCGAGAACAACAGCGTTCCTCAACATTCTGCTTTTCTGTTCCTCAACATTCTGCTTCTCTGCCAACAATACCGCCAGAGGGATTGCATCGCGTAGCTAGCTGCTGCTTCGATTTTCACCCTGCATCAACTTTACCCCCAGCCTATGCTACACAGTTGCAACTGCACACAACAAGATTAATAGAAAATAAAAGCCAAAACAGAGATGAACAGTAAAATGACAACAAAGCAGAGCAGAATAGAGGGGAAGAGCTGGTTTAGATCTACTTCCTCGTTGCTGTCCAGCTGCCCATCGAGCAACAGTCTCTCGGCACCTCACGGAAACACCTTTAAGCAAGTAGAAACTAAGACAAAGAAAAATGCTGAAAATTGAAAACTAACTCTTGAAAACTAAACCATAAATGAAGAAAGTCGTGAAACATAAAGGCATAAGGTTCCAGTGGCCACGACTTGTCTCTCCCTCTGCTTAGCCGCTGGTGCTCTATTGTGCAAGAAGCGGGAGCAATGCTTGGCAATGAACTTGCGCCATAACTCCAACTCTCCAAAACAGAATGATAGAGGTCGAAATGTAATGTTCTAAGTGGTCAGCCAAGCACCAGTTCTTAATGAACAGTGCATAAAAAGAGCAAAAATGAAGAAACAAACCGAACAGTAAGCTAAAAGAAGAGACAATGTAAACAAATGTGATAAATAAATAAAAAAATACTAATTACTAGAATGAAACTTTTCCATTTCCATAGGATAAAAATAAAAGCTTGTAGAATTGTATAAGAATGGTGGCTAACAACTAACAGGAAAGCTTAAAAACAAAGAAAAATAAAACTAAAAACTATTCTACCTACACTACTCTAACTAGTTCTAAACTAAAACTACTTAATATTTCTTCAATTGGTATCATGTCATATTTATACACACACTTAGGGGTACAATGGTAATTTTTCATCCTATATGAATTGGCATTATTTGGCCACTTGTCTTTATTTTATTTGTTGCAGAGTAGATATTTGCCCGTCATCCGTCTTCTAGTACACTTGACTATGTGATGTGTCCCGACGTGTGTCTTCCAGAAGATTAGCATGGTGTCCGTCAATCTTATCGTTTTGGAGCGAATAAAATACTAACACCCGGCATCCCAAGTGTCCAGATGACTGGTGACTCGGTCTGCTAATTGGAAGTGGTCCAGTCTCTTTTAGCCTATTTTCATCCCATTTTTGACTGAAACGACTGAGTTTCATCTGGATTTAATTTACCAGCAAATTACAAAATTTTACTTAAATAAATGGGAAAATTAACAAAATAAATTAGGGATTTAAATAATTAATCAGGAAATTAAGAACAAATAATTCTATTTTCATAGAATTATCACACCCTCAAACTTGAACTTTTGCTTGTCCTCAAGCAAAACAAAATTCATGCAGGAATGATAAGTACCAACATAATAATTTTCCCAATATTATCCTCAAAGAAAAAATACAGACTATGATCTCAAAGATTCATAATTACAAGTCCAACATTCAGAATCATTCAATCATAAGTCCTAACCCAAATTTGACTCCTCGTGTGTGTGAAAATGTCAAAGCCACTACTCAGTACATTACGCGGATCACATTATGCAAATACAGTGAATGCAAAGTCAATGACAAGTGATCATTCCCATAAGTTTGCTTTTCACTTCTCTCTCCACTAATGTAGTCACACTTAACCAAAGATCAATAGGACTTCATTAAGCTTGTAATGTAAGGCTGGGGCTAAGGTATGATAAAGTCGATTTAGGTTTAATTACCCCTCAACATGCATTACTTCTAGGATCTTTATCTAAGAGCTCAAATTTGTTTCCCCCAAACTTATTTATTTCACTAAACTTTTTATTCTATTTTTATATTTTTCTTCTTTCTTCTTTTCTTTTTCTTTCTCCTTCATTTTCATTTTTTTTATATATACTCCTTCACTATCACTTAATACCCATATGTACATAGCTCACAATATATCCCAATGACTTTTCATGCTTTCGGGGTAAGGGATAGGAACATAGTATTTAAGCTAAGGAAAAAAATAAGCAGGTGTATTTACAGAGAAAAACTTATTTGGTCCAGATGGGTGACTAGGGGTAAAATATGTACAAGGATGGCTAGAAAGGCTCAAACGATCCAAAGATGGCCTAAATCATCTCCCTAATTAAGTGTGATCTAATATTTTGCCTCGAGATCAGATCAAACAAATTCTAGAATATGATGCATAAAATCAACTGAACAAATGCAATCCTATGTACACATAAGCTTTCTCTAAATAAATATAAAGATTCATGACATGACATGTGCATAAGATGAGGCAATCACAATCAGAATTAAGACAAATTCAAGAATTCAACTTCATGCTTTTCCTATAATCATGCTTCTTATTCAATCAAAGTCAGACTAAATCATGGGGTCATATCGTCGGAATATGGGAAAACTACATGCTAAGCACTAAATCATCCCAAAATCAAACAATTTATGCTCATAAATTCGAAAACATTTTGAAAATTCTTTCTCAGATTTTCAAAAAAATTTTAAAACTTTTTCCAATTTTTTCCAAAATTGCTCAAGTGATATCCTCTCCCCCAAACTTAAAGTGCACAGTGTCCTCAGTGTGCAGATAATATAAGAATTTAAGCTCAAGAACAAAGTACTCCCCTTTTTGATGATGATGAACAATCGAAGCTTGATTAAAAACGTAATACTAGAAAAGAAATCTGCAACATAAACAAAGAAAGAAACAACAGAAAAGAAAAAGAAAAAGAACTATATACAAAGTGAAAAGAAAAATATAGCCACTTCAAATGCAGCTGAAGAAAACAACACTCAGCAGCAAGGCGAAGTGTAGGAGGGTCAGCCAAAATGGTGACAAAATGTTGACAGTTAACTCCTCCTTAGCTCTATCTACTTGCCTCTTTCTTTCGGATTTCTTATGCTTAAGCCTTAAATCCTCCTTAACCTCCATCTTAAAACACTATTGAGAGTCATCAGGGAGCTTCAAAGGTTTGAAAACATTAAACTTCACTTCCTAATCCTGAAATCTCATTGTTAACTCCTCCTTTTGTACATCAATTAAAGTTCTATCAATTGCTAGGAAAGGTCTGCCTAGTATAATGGGGACTTCCCTGTCTTCTTCCATGTTTAATACAATAAAATCTGTAGGGAAAATAAATTTTTCCACCTTTACCAGCACGTCCTCAATGACCCCTTCAGATATTTAATGGAACGATCAGCTAGCTGAAGGGTCACTGTGGTGGGCTTGGCATCCCCTATTCGTAACTTTTGGTAGATAGAGAAAGACATCAGATTGATACTGGCTCTTAAATCACACAGGGCTCTACCAAAGAACAAATTTCCAATAGTGCAGGGTATGGTAAAACTTTCGGGATCCTTGAGCTTGGGGGGTAATTTCCTCTGAATAATTGCACTACATTCCTCAGTTAAGGCTACCGTCTCATAATCTTCCAATCTTCTTTTCCTAGAGAGGATGTCCTTTAAAAATTTCACATAACTTGGCATTTGCTCTAAAGCATCTGTGAAAGGAATGTTGATGTGAAGTTTCTTAAAAACCTCAAGAAATTTGGCAAATTATTGGTCAAGCTTTTGGTTTTGAAACCTTTGAGGAAAAGGTACTGGTGGTCTAATTAGAGGGGATGTAGTGGAAACATTTGTAGCTTCAGAGGACGAGGAAGGCTATGAAGTAGACGGAGGTATAGATGAAGAAGCACCTATCTTTGATTCCTTTGTAGCCTGATTTTTAGGTTCATACTCTTTCTAAGCTGCCTCTTTAGAACTTATGGGCTCTACCACTATGGACTTAACAAGATTGGACTTAACTTGTGTTTCATCTAGCTCTCTGCCACTCCTAAGGGTGATGGATTTAACATGTTCCTTACCCTCCCATTGCCTAACAGGATTAGCTTCGGTGTTACTAGGAAGGGTCCCTTGTGGACGTTGGCTAAGAGCATTGGCTATTTGTCCAACTTGAACTTTTAAATTCTTGATTGAGGCAGCTTGATTTTCAAGATCGTTGTGAACATTTCCTCAAGTGAGGGCTTCTTCTCAGCTACTGGTAAGTGCTGGGGTTGTATAAGTGGTGGTGGTGGTGGGGATGGATGATGTTGAAATTGTTGTGGGGATGGGTGATGAGGTGGATGATATGGAAACTAATGATGTGGTGGTACATGAACCGGTGGAGCTTGAAAACTAGGGGGTCTTACAGGTGTAGAATTAGAAGATTGCCATTGGTTTTGGGTCCAGGAAAAATTAGGATGGTTCATCCACCCTGGATTGTAGGTGTTTAAAAATGGGTTGTTTTGTTGCGTCTGAGAAGGGGCAACATACTGAACCGATTCTAAATTAAGTGGACACCTATCTATAGAGTGTGTACCACCACACAGATCACAAGAAAGAAAAGGACTTTGGACAGAATACACAGGATTAGGACTGGTGGAAGAATTATGCTGGGTACTGAGCAACTCTACCTTCTTCGTAAGGTTAGCAATCTGAGAGGTTAAGGTAGACAGCGTGTTGAGCTCATAGATACCCGTCGACTTCTTGGGCAATTGCCTCTCTGAGGACTATAGATAATTGTTAGCTGCCATCTTGTCTAACAACTCGTAAGCTTCCTCCTCTGTTTTGCACATTAGAGCTCCACCCGCAACAGCGTCAACGATGGTCCTATTTTGGCTCATAAGTCGTTTGTAGAAGGTCTTGACTTGCAGCCATAAAGGTAGGCCATGATGAGGGCATTTCCTAAGAAGCTCCTTATATCGTTCCCAAGCTTCGTAAAGAGACTGGGAATCGAACTGGGCAAAGGAAGATATGTCACTACGGAGTTTGGCCATTTTAGAGGGAGGGAAAAACTTAGCTAGAAATTGATGGGCTAACTCATCCCATGTAGAAATGGATCCTAGAGGTAAGGAGGTTAACCAGTGTCGTGCCCTATCCCTAAGCGAAAAAGGGAATAATCTAAGACTAAGCGCATCATCAGATAATCCATTATGCTTAAAGGTGTTGCACAAGTCCAGGAATTGCCCTAGGTGAGCATGTGGGTCGTCATGCGGAAGCCCACTGAACTATAGTGAGGTTTGGATCATTTGAAGGATTGTAGGCTTAATTTCAAAATTGTTCACAGGGACAGCTGGTGGCCTAATGCCGGTATAATATCCTCCAATTGTCGGTATTGCGTAATCTCCAACGGTCCTAATTTCTCTATTTTCTGCCATGATGTTTTGCAGTGGAGCTATTAATTTCCTAGAATCCTTTCGAATTTTCCTTAGGGTTCTTTCAATTTCAGGATCTAAAGGAAAGCAATCGTAACTCCTGGCTCTACGCATGCAAACATCAAAAAGTCCTTAGAAATTTTTTTAAAAGTTTTTTTAATTTTTCAATTTTTTTTAATTAGATAGATAAAATTTAACTAACCTAACTAAGGCTCTAAATATTTACAACCTAAGTATTTACAAGCTAGAATTACACCTAAGCATAATTTCACCGATATCAATTACTGGCTAATTGCTGGCCTACCAAATCGATCCTCTCTTCTCCAAGATCGATCTGGCCCTATAGTTTCACACTTTAACATAAATTCTCATTTATAACTCATTCCTCACTTAAAATTTCATTCCATACCACCTTAATATAGAGGTACATCACATTTAGTTCAATTCAATTACACTTCATGTTCTCATTACATAATTTAGATATGTATAAAATTCTCATATCTTACATTCTTTCCATCATTAGTAAATCAAATCATCACATACACATATGTATTGATAAACAAATTCATCTCTTGAATATCATGTATTTATATCATACTTTTCTCATTTATAAAGATCATGTTATTTCATTTCATTTCACAAAGTTTACTACAAGATTTTCTATCTCAGGAAACATCAATGTCTTAGCCGAACAATCCATAACAACATGGTTTACAGCCAGTCAATCTATACCTAGGATTACATCAAAATCACTCATATTTAATAAGATTAAATTGGCTATGATCTCTTTACCTCCTCTCCTTATCTTACAATTCCTATACACATCCTCAGTTAATTGACTATCATTCATAGGGGTAGATATCATTAACATCTTATCTAGCAGGGTGGGTTTTACATGCTTCAACAATTTACATGCAAAGGATGATGATGTAAAGGAATGCGTGACACCAGGATCAAACAATACAAATGCTTCTAAATCAATGATTTGGAACTAAACTCAACTCACCACACACTGTTGGGCTGTGAGCCAATAATAAACACCACATCTCATTCATTCTCAATTAATTAAAACGATGTCATACATGTGCATTTAATCGTGTACTTATACGAATACATGTTTTACTGACATCTACATCCCCCATAATTACAACTCAAAAGAATACTGTGCTTTTACATTGTTTAGATACAAAAAGAATCACTGTGTATATACCTTTAAGCGATGGAGATGCAGTGGAATCCAAAATACCACGCCTCAGTCCTCACTGGGCTACTATGCATGCTCTGTAGGGGGGAAAATAGAGTGGGATGAGCAACCGCACGCTCAGTAAGGCAATAATGCAAGCATGGTAGATAACTACTCTATCTACATGCTGATAGTGTTATGCATAAATCATTTATGGTAGGAGCATGAGGAATAAAACTATGCCATGTGAATATACATATATATCATGTATCAAAATCATGTGCATTGGCATATAAAACATGGTAGAAACATCATGTATAAATCATCTCATACTCAATTTCATTTAAATTCATAAAAAGGGCAATTCATTAAGAAACCTCCTTTTTAAACCAACATCCTAAACTCTTTCTCAACACATAATTACCACCAAATCAATTCACAATCCACACATATGTATAAAAACTAGGTCACTATATCAAAAGTGCCTATGTGGACCAACTACACCATAAATCATCCCAGACCACACGCATCCAGGTGTGCGGGGTATCACGCTGGCACGAAGATGTATTATCCCTCGCCAGACTTTCTCACCACATAACCATCATGCGGTACATCGTACTCCATGTGATATACACGGTATAGTGTACTCCGCAGACTCATATCGGGATTGGGGGTGCCATTCCTAGGTCTTACCTACCCCATACCAAGAGTTTTCCATATCCGTGAAGGAGAGCCTCCCTGCCGAACAGAGCCTCCCCGCTTAACAGAGCCTCCCTGCCTCCTCGGGCTTAAGGATGTTAGCTTAAGGATGTAGGGCTTAAGGATCCTTCCGTAAGAGAGCCTCCCCACCGAACAGAGCCTCCCCACCTAACAGAGCCTCCCCGCCTCTTTGGGCTTAAGGATGTCGGCTTAAGGATGTAGGGCTTAAGGATCTTACCGTACCCATGTAGGAGAGCCTCCCTGCCTAACAGAGCCTCCCTGCCCCTCCAGGGCTTAAGGATGTTGGCTTAAGGATCCCACCGTAAGAGAGCCTCCCCACCGAACAGAGCCTCCCCGCCTAACAGAGCCTCCCCGCCTCTTTGGGCTTAAGGATGTAAGGCTTAAGGATCTTACTATAACCATGTAGGAGAGCCTCCCCGCCTAACAGAGCCTCCCCGCCTCTTTGGGCTTAAGGATGTTGGCTTAAGGATCCCACCGTAAGAGAGCCTCCCCACCGAACAGAGCCTCCTTGCCTAACAGAGCCTCCCCGCCTCTTTGGGCTTAAGGATGTTGGCTTAAGGATGTAAGGCTTAAGGATCTTACTATAACCATGTAGGAGAGCCTCCCCGCCTAACAGAGCCTCCCCGCCTCTTTGGGCTTAAGGATGTTGGCTTAAGGATCCCACCGTAAGAGAGCCTCCCCACCGAACAGAGCCTCCCCGCCTCTTTGGGCTTAAGGATGTTGGCTTAAGGATGTAAGGCTTAAGGATCTTACCAACTTTCACAACCTTATACGTATCCCAATGTGCAAACTTGTGCGAGCAAAGCTCTAGCACGACTCATGCATCTTCTCATAAAGAGAAGCGTACGAGCATAGCTCTAGTACGATTATACTCATAAGACAACCACTCAAAATCCACGTACGAGCAGAAGCTCCAGTACGGTTTATAAACATCATCATAGTTTCCAAATCAAGGTGCATGCTAAGCTCCAGCACGTTTCATACAAATGAAAACATAGAAATCCAGCGCGAGCGAGGCTCTAGCGCGATTTATGTCTTACAAATATGATAGGTGGCTCATATACAATTAAACAATCCCGGCAATCGGGTTTAGCACTCACAAATGTTTTTCCATAACAACAATACAATACTAGCCGACCCATCTACAAGCTTGCTTAAAACCAAGCAAATTTCGTTTTGAAAAACATCAAAACAATAGATTTATGCAATTATTAGCCTTACTATCCCATTTCATAAAATCCACTTCAAAACCAAAATCACGCATATACTCATCATCATTCACGAATACCATCAATGATTTATTTGAGCAACCATGCATTTCATACAACACCCAATATTCACCCACAAGTTCAAAGTACGAGCATCTACCTCTATATATTCACAAAATTCCCTTACCTGGAATCGCGATGCGTGATTCCACTTCCTTAAGCTGCTTACTCGTACGGTTCGATTCGTCTTCAACGAACTCTTCGGGACTGCACAAAATTGTATGCCGCATTATATTCGATCCATACAATGCAACCCTTGTGCTTGCTATAGTCAATTTAATCTATAGCCTCTATTAACGCTTATATGGCCTCGTTTCATTACTTTACCCATAACTCGAGTCTATGGATCTTCTTAGGCCTATTAACTTATTCAAAATCGATATTAAATCGACATTAAGCTCATAGTGTTCATATTCCATGAATTCCCTCACTATGGCATTTATCAAGCATATACATACCCATTTTCACAATTCCTCCAAACTCACAATGTAATCTCATTTAACCATCTAAAACCATAAGCATCATCTCACTAACAACTTTAGCATGCCCATAAATCATAAACTCATTCAACCCATAAATTCTCACATCATACCCATTCTAGGTTATACCAATTCCACCACATCCCTAGATAATTTATCCATCAATAGTCATGCCAAACAACTCCAAAATCGATTAAATAGACAATGTATTTGGATTGGAGTGTTAGAATCTTACCAAATATGATTTTTCTTCTTGCTCCAAATGGAAATGCCCTTAACCCCTTCAATATCACCAATGGGCAATTGCCTTCACACTATGTTGTTCTTCTCTTTGATAGGAACAACTTTGCCTCTAATGGTCTCTCTTCAATTCTTGCTGGAAATGGCTGATTTTAGAGAGGGAAAGTTAGGTTTTTGGGTTAGAATTGGAAGATAAGTGTTTTTCCCGAGATTTTCTTGATTTTCAGCCCTCCTTATATAGAATTAGCTTGAGGAGATCGATCTGGTCCAAGAGGAGATCGATCTGGTCCCTTAAAATCCCTCTTTTTTCACGGCATTTTTAAACCTGAGATCAATCTGTCGAAGCATGAGATCGATCTGTCTAGGCATGAGATCGATCTGCTCCCAAACAGAGAGCTAAGGAGATCGATCTGGGTCCATTGGAGATCGATCTGCTCTATTCTTTTGCCCAAATAAGAGCATTCTGGCTCTTCCAGATCGATCTCTCATCCTATGAGATCGATCTGGGCCTCATGTTTTCCAGATTTCTTGCAGTTTCTTTGCTGCAACTCATAGCAACACATCCTTAATCTATTGCCATGGCCATTTTCTCATCCATCCACCTTTATAACTTGAAAACGGCATCCATTCATACCTTATGCACATTGAAACTTGTGTGCATTCATTGTATGTCCCAAGGTATGCTACATAGAAATGAATGGAAGCTTAACTCCATTCCATTTTACCACACTACTCATTTTGAGTTTCAATCACATCCATCACTTGCCAGAACTCATTTCTTCATATTCATACTCAATGAAACTTGTATGTATGTTACAATTCATATTACACATACATACATTGGACCCATGGACTTACATCAATCATACTTTACATTACAAGTCCATTTATATTATTTGCAATTATACACATTACCATTATACATATACGGGGTCTTACATTCTCCCCTCCTTCAAGGAATTTGGTCCTCCAAATTAGAACCAAGTCACTCTTCAAAAAGTTGGGGGTACTTCTCCCGTATCAAGTTCTCCAATTCCCACGTGGCCTCTTCCGCCGTGTGGTGTTGCCAAAGAACTTTCACCAAGGGAATTGTCTTATTCCGCAAGACTTTCTCTTTTCTATCCAATATCCGAACCGGCTTCTCAACATACGTCATACTCTCATGGAGCTCCAACGGCTCATATCTTATCACGTGTGCCGGGTCTGGGTGATACTTCCGAAGCATCGAGACGTGGAAGACGTTGTGGACATTTGCCAAGTCCGGTGGCAATGCCAACCTATACGCCTTATCTCCCACTCTCTCCAAAATCTCGAAGGGTCCGATATATCTAGGGCTCAGCTTGCCCTTCTTACCAAATCTCATAATACCCTTCGATGGTGATACCCTCAGAAACACCGACTCACCCTCATCAAACTCCAGTGGTCTTCGTCTCTTGTCAGCATAACTCTTTTGTCGGCTCTGAGCTGTCCGTAATCTCTCACATATCAACTGGACGTCCTCAGATGCCTGCTGCACCAAGTCCGGAGCAAAAATTTGTTTGTCACCAACCTCTTCCCATCCAATAGGGGAACGGCATCTACGCCCGTATAATGCCTCATAGGGTGCCATCCCGATACTAGCATGATAGCTATTATTATACGCGAACTCGGCTAACTGCAGGTGGTCATCCCGGGAGCCTCTAAAATCCAACACACACGCTCTCAACATATCCTCGAGGGTCTGTATAGTCCTCTTAGACTGCCCATCTGTCTGAGGATGAAAAGCGGTGCTAAAACTTAATCGGGTCCCCAGCGCTTCCTGAAAATGTTCCCAAAAATGGGAAGTGAAGCGGGCATCCCTATCAGAAACAACGTTCACTGGTACACCATGTAGCCGTACTATCTCTCGAATATACAGGTTCGCCAACTGACTCAGTGTATCGGTAGCTCTCATAGCCAAGAAATGGGCGGACTTAGTCAACCAGTCCACAATAACCCATATGGCATCATGACCTCTACGGGTCCTCGGCAACCCCATCACAAAATCCATGGTGACATGCTCCCACTTTCATGTCGGTATCGGTAGAGGCTGCAATAATCCTGCAGGCTTCTGATGCTCTACCTTCACATGCTGACAAACGAGACACTTAGCGACATATTTAGCAATGTCTCTCTTCATTCCAGACCACCAATAAACCTTCCGAAGGTTTTGATACATCTTTGTACTTCCCGGATGTATCGTATACTTCGATGAGTGAGCCTCTGATAAAATCGTTCTCCTGATCTCAGGATCCCTGGGAATGCATACTCTGCCTCTGAACCTCAATAAGCCATCAGCACTCTGCTCAAAATCAATACCCATACCTGTCTGTATCTGCCTCAGCCAATCGATACACCGTCGATCGCTCTGCTGGGCTCGCCGAATACGGCCAATCAACTCTAGCTCTAGTCTCAAACTAGCCAAGATCTCAAGTCTCTCAGATCCAGGTGGGGTTACATCTAAACTGAGGTTCGCAAAGTGTTCTAACAATTCATGTTCCCGTATCATCATATAAGACACCAACCCAAGGTTCTTTCTACTCAAGGCATCGGCAACTACATTTGCCTTACTCGGGTGGTACATGATTTCACAATCATAGTCTTTCAGGAGTTTGAGCCATCTCCTCTGTCTCATATTCAGCTCTTTCTGCGAGAACAAGTACTTAAGGCTCTTATGATCTGTGAACACCTGAAATTTCTCACCATAGAGATAGTGGCGCCATATTTTCAAAGCAAATACTACAGCCGCCAACTCCAAATCATGTGTCGGGTAGTTCCTCTCATGATCTTTCAACTGTCTAGATCCATAGGCAACTACCTTCCCATCCTGCATAAGTACACAGCCCAATCCCTGGTGTGATGCATCCGTATACACCGAGAATCCTCCTGAGCTGGTAGGAATGGTGAGAACTGGAGCAGTCGTCAATCGACACTTAAGCTCCTCAAAACTCCTCTCACATGCCTCATCCCATGTAAACTTAACATCCTTACGCGTGAGGCGTGTCAACGGAGCAGCTAGTCTGGAGAAACCCTCTATAAATCTCCGATAATATCCTGCCAATCCCAAAAAACTCCTGATCTCAGTTACTGTCTTGGGCTGTTCCCACTGCACAACTGCCTCTATCTTGGATGGATCCAGTGATACTCCATCCTTTGACACGACATGCCCCAGAAATGAGATCTGTTCCAACCAAAAATTACACTTGCTGAGTTTGGCATACAATTCTCTCTCTCGGAGGGTCTGCAGAACTATCCTCAAGTGCTCCTCATGATCTTCCCTGGACTTGGAATACACCAAAATGTCATCTATGAAAACAATCACAAACTTGTCCAGGTATGGCTTGAATATATCATTCATCAATGCCATAAATGCTGCGGGGGCATTCGTCAATCCGAATGGCATCACCAAAAACTCGTAGTGGCCATAACGGGTACGAAATGCTGTCTTGGGTACATCTCCACTCCTGATCCTCAACTGATGATACCCTGACCGCAGATCTATCTTAGAAAATACTTCGGCTCCCTGGAGCTGATCCAACAAATCATCGATTCTTGGAAGGGGGTACTTGTTCTTAATGGTGGCCTTATTCAACAACCGGTAATCTATACACAGTCAGAGGCTTCCATCCTTCTTCCTTACAAATAGAACCGGTGCTCCCCAAGGTGAGACACTCGGTCTAATAAACCCCTTCTCCAGCAGCTCTTGCAGCTGTTTCTTCAGCTCTTCCAACTCTATAGGAGCCATTCTATAGGGTGGTTTCGATATCGGCTCTGTACCAGGCACTAACTCAATGCAAAATTCCATTTCCCTTTCAGGTGGTAGTCCTGGTAATTCGTCCGGAAAGACATCAGGGTAATCCGTAATTACAGGTATGTCCTTCAATTCCGGGTGTGCCTCATCTATATCGACCACATAGGCAATGAACCCTTCACATTATCCTCTCCATCGTTAGTAACATAAACCATCACTCCACATTCAATATCTATCGAAACAAATAATTTATCTCTCAAGTAATATGCATTTAATATTATACTCTTTTATTTACCACAATTATACAAGTTTCATATCATTTCTTTTCATCAAAATTCACAATAAGATTGTCTAATCCTGAAAACATCAATGTTTTGGCATGACAATCCATCACAACACGATTGGTAGCCAACCAATCCATTCCCAAAATTACATCAAAATCATTCATATTCAATAAAATCAGATCGGCTATCATTTCCTTCCCCTCTATCTTTAACTTACAATCCCTACATACATGCTCAGTCAATTGACTATCATTCATGGGTGTGGAAATCATCAACATTTTAGCCAACAATGTTGGTTTCACATATTTCAACAATTTATGTGCAAAGGAAGGTGATATGAAAGAATGCGTGGCACCAGGATCAAATAATACCAATGCTTCTAATTCAAAGATTCAGATGGTACCTTTAATCACCTCCGTCGATGCGTCTGCAGTGTCCTGGTCCAGTGCATGTACTCTTCCTCTGCTCACACCCGCAGCCTATTTCCCTTTTTCCTCAGCTGTAGCCCTCCTCCTCGGGGCTGCTGTCTCAACTGGAGCTCCCTCAAGCTCCTTGCCCTTCTGTGGGGCAATCTCCATCCTCTCGGGACAATACTTAGCTATATGTCCGGATCTCTCGCATCTAAAACACACCATAGGGGTCATCAGACAGGGCTTATTCCCATGAAATCTCCCACATCTCCTACACTGATCAGTAGTAGGCCGTGGTCCTCCAATAGTCATGCCCCTCGGCGCAGTCAAGGCTGGGTATACGGGAGGTCTAGCAGCTCTCTCCCGCACCTCCTTAATCTTTGGCCTCTTCTTGAAAAATCTTTGGCCATCTCTCTTGGCCACTCTTCCAAACCCGTATCTCTTCCGATCCCTGTCCTTTCTAACACTGACTCTCCCAAGCTCGGAGGCATTTCGCTCAAAGTCTTGCTCACATAACTGAGCCTTATGTACAGCCTCCTCATAGGTCAAGATGTCAAAGGGAGCTAGCTTAGTCCGGATGGCCAATCTCAATCGATCCATGAACTTCTGAATCTTCCGGGTCTCACTACCCATCGTGTCAGGGTCATATCTCCCCAATGACATAAACTTGGACTCATACTCGTCCACAGTCCGGTTCCCCTGAACCAAATTCATAAATTCCATCCGCAATTTCCTCTGTGCGGTAGCTGGAATATACTGTCTCCTGAAGGCCTCTAGAAATATCTCCCACGAGATCTCAGAGTGTCTGGCCCTCAAAATAACCTCGGTGGACCTCCACCAATGCTCGGCCTCGCCTTTCAACATGAACACGGCAAAGGCTACCTTTTCAGCTGAAGTGCATCGAAAAAACCTATATAGTTTCTCCATCTCATACACCCAATCCTCAGTAATCACTGGGTCCTTCACCCCTCTAAACACTGGGGGTTTCAGCGCTTGAAACTCTCGCAACCTGCTCAAGTCGCAGTCATAACCCAAATCACTACCGCTCTGCTGTGGAGCGATAGGAGAAGCTATATCCTGGGCTGGAGGTGGTGTAACTGTAGCTGTCTCAGCAGTCTGAGGTCTCTCCGCCTCTGCAGCTGCCTGTTCAGTAGTAGGCTGTGCTGCGGGACCTCGTCTGTCACCGGGGCCCAAGGCCTGCGTGACTATCTCCACCAAACTCTCAATACTCCGCTCTAACCTAGCGAAGCGAGCCTCAGTATCCTCTGCTCTCCCAGCAGGGTTCTGTGGAGCCTGCTCAGTCTGTGGCTCCGCACGGCTCTCAGGCCTACCTCTACGGCCTCTAGCACGTGCTCTCACCCCTCTACCTTGGCGTGTAACTGGCATAGTGCCTAACTTCCTGTATTATAATAATTCATTAAGCTCAATCCATCACGGTATACACAGTTATATCTAAACAAAAGCACAGTACTATGGGGATGTACTTTCCTACGTTTTATTAAGGACTCACATCAGGCCAACAAAGCTCTGATACCAATCTCTGTCACGACCCAATTCCATTCTCTTTAACCGAAAATCACTGAAAATTTTTTACGTTTTACTGTTACCTTACCCGGTCGTGAACTAAACTCACCACACACTGTTGGGCTGTGAGCCAATAATGAACACCACATCTCATTCATTCTCAATTAATTAAAATGATGTCATACATGTGCATTTAATCGTGTACTTATACGAATACATGTTTTACTGACATCTACATCCCCCATAATTACAACTCAAAAGAATACTGTGCTTTTACATTGTTTAGATACAAAAAGAATCACTGTGTATATACCTTTAAGCGATGGAGATGCAGCGGAATCCAAAATACCACGCCTCAGTCCTCACTGGGCTACTATGCATGCTCTGTAGGGGGAAAATAGAGTGGGATGAGCAACCACACGCTCAGTAAGGCAATAATGCAAGCATGGTAGATAACTACTCTATCTACATGCTGATAGTGTTATGCATAAATCATTTATGGTAGGAGCATGAGGAATAAAACTATGCCATGTGAATATACATATATATCATGTATCAAAATCATGTGCATTGGCATATAAAACATGGTAGAAACATCATGTATAAATCATCTCATGCTCAATTTCATTTAAATTCATAAAAAGGGCAATTCATTAAGAAACCTCCTTTTTAAACCAACATCCTAAACTCTTTCTCAACACATAATTACACCAAATCAATTCACAATCCACACATATGTATAAAAACTAGGTCACTATATCAAAAGTGCCTATGTGGACCAACTACACCATAAATCATCCCAGACCACACGCATCCAGGTGTGCGGGGTATCACGCTGGCACGAAGATGTATTATCCCTCGCCAAACTTTCTCACCACATAACCATCATGCGGTACATCGTACTCCATGTGATATACACGGTACAGCGTACTCCGCAGACTCATATCGGGATTAGGGGTGCCATTCCTAGGTCTTACCTACCCCATACCAAGAGTTTTCCATATCCGTGAAGGAGAGCCTCCCTGCCGAACAGAGCATTCCCGCTTAACAGAGCCTCCCTGCCTCCTCGAGCTTAAGGATGTTAGCTTAAGGATGTAGGGCTTAAGGATCCTTCCGTAAGAGAGCCTCCCCACCGAACAGAGCCTCCCCGCCTAACAGAGCCTCCCCGCCTCTTTGGGCTTAAGGATGTTGGCTTAAGGATGTAGGGCTTAAGGATCTTACCGTACCCATGTAGGAGAGCCTCCCTGCCTAACAGAGCCTCCCCGCCCCTCCAGGGCTTAAGGATGTTGGCTTAAGGATCCCACCGTAAGAGAGCCTCCCCACCGAACAGAGCCTCCCCGCCTAACAGAGCCTTCCCGCCTCTTTGGGCTTAAGGATGTTGGCTTAAGGATGTAAGGCTTAAGGATCTTACTATAACCATGTAGGAGAGCCTCCCCGCCTAACAGAGCCTCCCCGCCTCTTTGGGCTTAAGGATGTTGGCTTAAGGATCCCACCGTAAGAGAGCCTCCCTACCGAACAGAGCCTCCTCGCCTAACAGAGCCTCCCCGCCTCTTTGGGCTTAAGGATGTTGGCTTAAGGATGTAAGGCTTAAGGATCTTACTATAACCATGTAGGAGAGCCTCCCCGCCTAACAGAGCCTCCCCGCCTCTTTGGGCTTAAGGATGTTGGCTTAAGGATCCCACCGTAACAGAGCCTCCCCACCGAACAGAGCCTCCCCGCCTCTTTGGGCTTAAGGATGTTGGCTTAAGGATGTAAGGCTTAAGGATCTTACCAACTTTCACAACCTTATACGTATCCCAATGTGCAAACTTGTGCGAGCAAAGCTCTAGCACGACTCATGCATCTTCTCATAAAGAGACGCGTACGAGCATAGCTCTAGTACGATTATACTCATAAGACAACCACTCAAAATCCACGTACGAGCAGAAGCTCCAGTACGGTTTATAAACATCATCATAGTTTCCAAATCAAGGTGTGAGCTAAGCTCCAGCACGTTTCATACAAATGAAAACATAGAAATCCAGCGCGAGCGAGGCTCTAGCGCGATTTATGTCATACAAATATGATAGGCGGCTCATATACAATTAAACAATCTCGGCAATCGGGTTTAGCACTCACAAATGCTTTTCCACAACAACAATACAATACTAGCCGACCCATCTACAAGCTTGCTTAAAACCAAGCAAATTTCGTTTTGAAAAACATCAAAACAATAGATTTATGCAATTATTATCCTTACTATCCCATTTCATAAAATCCACTTCAAAACCAAAATCACGCATATACTCATCATCATTCACGAATACCATCAATCATTTATTTGAGCAACCATGCATTTCATACAACACCCAATATTCACCCACAAGTTCAAAGTACGAGCAGCTACCTCTATATACTCACAAAATTCCCTTACCTGGAATCGCGATGCGTGATTCCACTTCCTTAAGCTGCTTACTCGTACGGTTCGATTCGTCTTCAACGAACTCTTCGGGACTGTACAAAATCGTATCCCGCATTATATTCGATCCATACAATGCAACCCTTGTGCTTGCTATAGTCAATTTAATCTATTGCCTCTATTAACGCTTATATGGTCTCGTTTCATTACTTTACCCATAACTCGAGTCTATGGATCTTCTTAGGCCTATTAACTTATTCAAAATCGATATTAAATCGACATTAAGCTCATAGTGTTCATATTCCATGAATTCCCTCACTATGGCATTTATCAAGCATATACATACCCATTTTCACAATTCCTCCAAACTCACAATGTAATCTCATTTAACCATCTAAAACCATAAGCATCATCTCACTAACAACTTTAGCATGCCCATAAATCATAAACTCATTCAACCCATAAATTCTCACATCATACCCATTCTAGGTTATACCAATTCCACCATATCCCTAGATAATTTATCCATCAATAGTCATGCCAAACAACTCCAAAATCGATTAAATAGACAATGTATTTGGATTGGAGTGTTAAAATCTTACCAAATATGATTTTTCTTCTTGCTCCAAATGGAAATGCCCTTAACCCCTTCAATATCACCAATGGGCAATTGCCTTCACACTATGTTGTTCTTCTCTTTGATAGGAACAACTTTGCCTCTAATGGTCTCTCTTCAATTCTTGCTGGAAATGGCTGATTTTAGAGAGGAAAAGTTAGGTTTTTGGGTTAGAATTGGAAGATAAGTGTTTTTCCCGAGATTTTCTTGATTTTCAGCCCTCCTTATATAGAATTAGCTTGAGGAGATCAATCTGGTACAAGAGGAGATCGATCTGGTCCAAGAGGAGATCGATCTGGTCCCTTAAAATCCCTCTTTTTTCACGGCATTTTTAAGCCTGAGATCGATCTGTCGAAGCATGAGATCGATCTGTCTAGGCATGAGATCGATCTGTCGAAGCATGAGATCGATCTGCTCCCAAACAGAGAGCTAAGGAGATCGATCTGGGTCCATTGGAGATCGATCTGCTCTATTCTTTTGCCCAAATAAGAGCATTCTGGCTCTTCCAGATCGATCTCTCATCCTATGAGATCGATCTAGGCCTCATGTTTTCCAGATTTCCTGCAGTTTCTTTGCTGCAACTCATACCAACACATCCTTAATCTATTGCCATGGCCATTTTCTCATCCATCCACCTTTATAACTTGAAAACGACATCCATTCATACCTTATGCACATTGAAACTTGTGTGCATTCATTGTATGTCCCAAGGTATGCTACATAGAACCGAATGGAAGCTTAACTCCATTCCATTTTACCACACTACTCATTTTGAGTTTCAATCACATCCATCACTTGCCAGAACTCATTTCTTCATATTCATACTCAATGAAACTTGTATGTACGTTACAATTCATATTACACATACATACATTGGATCCATGGACTTACATCAATCATACTTTACATTACAAGTCCATTTATATTATTTGATCCAATTATACACATTACCATTATACATATACGGGGTCTTACACCTCTCCCCTCTACCGCGACTGGTATTAGGCATAATTGCTCAATTCCCTACATTCACATCAAATTCTTAGTCAACTCATCGACACACACACAATTTGTATCTAAACAAGCACAGTAACATGGGGATATAATTTTCCAACTTATTAAGTATTTTAGACATGACACAGGTCAGACTAACTTTGCTCTCATACCAACTTCTGTCACAACCCTCAACTTACCAAAATACATACAAATTTTTCTCATTTTCATGCATTATTTATTATTCATCCTTCCTTGATCGTGAACAGCTACTCTCCTCAACATTTGGGCTGTGTGTCAATGTCTATCTCATTCCACCATACCAATTTAAATTACATATTATTTATTAGTAAAGACTTGTATAAATAAATCAGAGTTGTTGTTTACATGTGTTTACATCGCTTTACATTGCTTTACATCCCCAATAGTCACTTACAAAATGCTACTGTGCTATAGAAAGTTTACAAACAAAAAAATCTCATCAGCGTGTATACCTTATGTGATGGGATGCAGCTGATACCAAAAGCGAACACCTCTAGTCACGCTCAATCTATACTCAAAGCTCTGTTGAGAGGGGGAAAATAAGGGGGTGAGCAAACTACATGCTCAGTAAGGCAATCATGCGAACAGGTAGATACTGCACTCTCTACGTGATTGTGATGCCATGCTCAAAGCATATATTTCATCATTTTCTCAGAATATGAGTTCATGTTTGTGTTAATGGTATGTAAAGCATTCATGCTATTAAAATCCAGTGAAAAATTCATTTCAAAGTATGAAATATCCATCATGCATATTTCACAAATAGGGCATGGAAAACACATCATGCGTATGTGCACTTTAAAATCATTAACAAACTGTCATCTCAAAATAATCCGACACTTGTCAGGACTCAGCCCCTCCTTCGGACTGTCCTCACCCACAAATCATTTCAAACATGGATTTATTCACAATGCAATAGACATGTGAGATAGGCAATACAATCAGGGAAATAACCTTTAGGACTATGGCCATATCATGTGATACCGGCTACACGGATCAGGTGTGTGGGGTATCACCACTATCTTCTTCCACAAGGGAGGTAGGTCAAGTCTAACCCACCGGTCCATAGCAAATCTCACTCGAAGATGACATATCACAATCTCAACACGGTACAATGTACTCCATGCTACATCCATGGTACAACGTACTCTGTGGACCCATATCAACACATCATATCACACCACATCTCAAAACACGTGTGAGCCTATTTAATTGGTACGACTTCTTGTCTACTCGAAGCTCCTAACACGGCTATCAACATGTCAAAATATCATAAATGCACGTGCGACCCTATTTAACCGGTGTGACACCCAGTCTACCCGAAGCTCCAACCACGACAACAAATAAGGTGGGCATCTAATACAAGCTATTCTCCAACACCATGCCAAAACCAATATATAATCCATGTGAAAATTAGTGCGAGCTAAGCTCCAGCACTCATGTGTATAAAACACATCAAATCTTGTGCAAGTCATACTCTGGCACACTTTCATTCTCACGAAAACTATGTAGGTGGCTCAATTCTTTGCAGTGTATGGTTAAGAAACCAAAACAGTTCATTTCTTTTGTAATTCATTTCAAATGTTATCCAACCTATCAATCACTTGCTAAAAAGCAATAAAACATGATTTTCTAAAGTATTATGCCTTTGTTTTCATACACATTTCTCAAAACCCAACTCTTTGCCCTTCAATCACCCAATATCATTTCCTAGTATCACATGCACTCTAGCAAAACATTTAAGCACCCAAATTGCGTACAGATATCTCTACGAGTCCATAAAATTCCCTTACCTCAATTTACTTGAGTACGACTCTCTCTTCCTCGTAGCTTCTTGCGTTCTTGGCTTGCTTTACTCCAGTGTATCCTCGGGAGTTGCAATTCATTCATCCAAATAACTAGAGTTAATGCTGTTAACTCACATTTTGACCTCACTTGTCAATATAATTCATTTATGCATTTTACCAATGTCTTGACGCACATTTTTCCCTTTTAGGTAAATCTCACAATTTATTCACTAACAACATCTTAAAATCATACTCATAACACTATTATCACCACAAGATATTGCATTCATCATTAATCTCAATACATTTCACTTTCTCACACTAGACCATTTCGAGGTTATAATCATTCCAAGCATTTTAGATAGTTTCTAACATTACCAAGCACCCCAATCAACTCCAAACATCAATAGCTTAACAATGTACTTGAGTTGGTGCTTTAGAAACTCACCTCTTAAGATTTCCTTCTTGCTCCAAATAGAAATGCTCTTTGTTCCTTAAATCCAACAAATGGGGAAAATACCTTTAAGCTAAGTGGTTCTTCTCTTCGATGTGAACAACTTTACGTCTGATAGCCTTCCCTCAAATCTTCTTGAAAATGGTCAGATTTAGTGAGTAAAATCTAGGTTTTGGATTGAAGATGGTAGAGTGAGAGTGTTTTCTCAAAATCTACAGATCCAATTGCTCCTATTTATAGATTTAGCTTGATAAGATCGATCTGCCTTGGGTGAAGATCGATCTGGTCCTCATAAAATCCCTCTTTTTTCACGGCGTTTGAAGGTAGGAGACCGATTTGTCTAAGGCAGTTGCGTTAAGGAGATCGATCTGGCTTGGGATGAGATCGATCTGCTTCAACCCGAGAGCTTAAGGAAATCGATTTGTTTACTTTAAGAATCTATCCTCATTTTATAGAATGTTTAGAAGATCGATCTGGCTCCATTGGAGATTGATCTGCACTATTCCTATTACTCGAATAAGAGTAATTTGGCTCTTCCAAATTGATCTCTCATCCTATGAGATCGATCTGGCTTCATATTTCTAGATTTTACTGCAGTTATTCTGCAGTAACTTCACCCAAAATTTCTTTAATTGGTGCCATAGTCATTTTCTTATTCAATCATCTTTGAGACTTGAAAATGGCATCCATTCATATTTTATACCTCTTAAAACTTATGTTAAATCTATGTATAACTAAAGGTACTTGATATAAACCAAATAGAAGTGCACAACTTATGCAATCTTCCTTCCATTTTATCATACTACTCATATTCCCTTCTACTCCTATTCTACACATGTTTAAGTCTATTTCTTCATATTCATATATAATGTAACTTGTACGTACAATCACCACTCTTTTTACAAGTGTGTACATTAAACTTATGGACTTACATCACTTATACTTCACATTACAAGTATATCACTATACTTATGATTTCATTTACATATATATTCAAGGTTAAACCTATACGGGGTCTCACACAGTGAGGTCAAAAAGGTCTAAAATTTTATGGATGGACTGAGACCATCCATCAGGTCTCGATTGGTCCGTTTTGATATATCGACCTATGAGGAGGCAGTGCATAGGGCACAGTTGTGTGAGCAAGATATTGAGCGGGTTGCCTTAGAGTTTAGAAAGGTTAGTAGAGTGAAGGACTGAGATAGAAAGAGATCGGTTGTGGATAAAGGCTTCATTTATAGAGGAAGCAAGAGATTTTATAGGAAGAGACTGAGGATTGAGGAGATCCGGGAGAGGATAGTTAAGCCTCTTGTGTATCTGACCATAGCTCCAACAAAGGGTATAGTGATTAGAGGGCCACGACCTACTATAGGACAGTACAATAAGTGCAGTAGGTACCACAAGACTCAATCATGTTATGGATCTCTTGCAGTATGTTTTCGATGTAGGAAACCACCAGAGATGATAGAGAGTGCCCCACATAAGGACAAGGAGCTGGAGAGAGCTCTTGCTGATACACCTACTCTGAGACGGAGGGCAACAGTAAAAGAGAAGGGAAAACAGGTGGTTGGTAGAGGGTGAGTACACGCCTTGGACCAAGATACTACAGATCAGTCGTCAGATATGGTGAAAGGTACCATCTTAATCCTTGATCTTGAAGCTTATGTTTGGATAGATCCTGGTGCCACACATTCATTTGTATCACTTGCATTTGCATGTAAATTGTTTAAGTATGTGAAACTTACCTCGTTGAGTAAGAGGATGCTGATAAGCACTCCCATGTAAAATAATCAGCTAGTAGAGTATGTATTTAGAGATTGTAAGTTGAAAGTAGGGGAAAAGGAAATGATAGTCGACCTCATTTTAATGTATATGTGAGACTTTGATGTAATCCTAGGAATGGATTGGTTGGCTGCAAATCATGCTGTAGCGGATTATTTTTCTATGACGTAACTTTTTTCAGGGGTAGATAGTGTTACCGTAAGTTTCCCCGAGAAATGTAATGTAAATCCTCTTGAAAAGTAATGAAAGCAGTTGTGGTTATGAGTGAAATATATGAATCTTTGTACTGATTTAATGACTGATATTTCAAAACGTTATATTGCGTACGTGGTTGAGGTGGATAAGGCATGCCCGGAATTATGAGACATCCCAATGGTCAAGGAATTTCCAGATGTCTTTTCGGATGAATTACCAGGGTTCCCGCCAGATAGAAAGATGGAATTTTGTATAGATTTTGCACCTGGTTCAGAGCCGATATCTAAGCAGTTACAGGAGTTGTTGAATAAGGGGTTCATCAGATCGAGTGATCATCTTAGGGAGCACCAGTTCTATTTGTAAAGAAGAAGGATGGAAGCCTCCGATTGTGTATTGACTATAGGTTGTTGAATAAGATGACTATCAAGAATAAGTACCCCCTTCCACGCATCGTTGACTTGTTGGATCAGCTTCGAGGAGCACAAGTCTATTCTAAGATAGATTTGAGATCCGGGTACCATAAATTGAGAATTCGAGAAGGAGATGTACCCAAGATAACTTTTTACACCCGGTATGGTCACTTTAAGTTTATGATTATGCCATTTGGGTTGATGAATGATGTACCCAAGATAGCTTTTATGTCGTTGATGAATGAGGTGTTTCACTAGTACTTGGATAGATTTGTTATCGTGTTCATCAATGACATTCTAGTGTATTTGAGATCTAGAGGGGGGCAAGAACATCACCTAAGGATAGTGCTACAGACCCTCCGAGAGAAGAAATTATACGTTAAACTCAGTAAGTGTGACTTTTAGCTAGAGCATATCTCGTTTCTGGGTTATATTGTTTCAAAGAATGGTGTGTCAGTGGACCCATCCAAGATTGAGGCAGTGGTTCAGGGGCAGAGACCCCAAACAATCACAAAGATCAAGAGTTTCTTAGGTTTAGTGGGATATTATTGACTGTTTGTGGAGAGATTCTCGAGATTGGCTGCTCTATTGACACATCTCACGAGAAAGAATGTTAAATTTTTGTAGGACGATAAATGTGAGAAGAGTTTTCAGGAGTTGAAAAGGAGATTGACTACAGCTTCGATCCTCACCATTCCTACCAGCTTATGAGGTTTTTCTGTATATATAGATATTTCGTACCACGGACTGGGTTATGTACTGATGTAAGATGGGAAAGTAGTAGCCTACAGATCGAGATAGCTAAAGGATCATGAAAGGAACTACCCGACCCACGATTTAGAGTTGGTGGTCATGGTATTTGCTTTGAAAATATGGCGCAATTATCTTAATGGTGAGAAATTTCAAGTATTTACTGACCACAAGAGACTTAAGTACCTGTTCTCACAGAAGGAATTAAATATGAGACAGTGGAGATGGTTTGAGCTTCTGAAAGACTATGATTGCGAGATCCTGTACCACCGAGGTAAGGCGAATGTGGTAGCTGATGCGTTGAGTAGAAAACATCTCAGGTTGGTATTGTACATGATGATCAGGGAACATGAGCTATTGGAACAGTTCGCGAGATTCAATTTGGATGTGACCCCGTCTGATGCTGATAATGGTTGTATGGTAGATTGCCTGCAGTTGGAACCCGATGTGGTAGATCATATCCTGCAGGCTCAGTAGATTGATCAGTAGTGCAATGATATTATTAGGCAGATACAGAGGGGTACAGAGACTGATTTTGAGTTGAGTTTAGATGGTTTGTTGAGGTTCAGGGGTAGGATATGTGTTCCCGATGATCCAGAGATCAGGAGGTTGATCTTGATAGAAGCTCACTCGAAAAATATACGCTGCATCTGGGAAGTAACAAGATGTATCTGAATCTCTAGAGAGTGTATTGGTGGTCAGGGATGAAAAGAGATGTAGCTAAATTTGTGGCAAAGTGTTTTATCCATCAGCAGGTGAAAGTAGAGCATTAAAAGCATGTAGGGCTATTGTAACCTCTACCTATACTGACTTAGAAATGGGAGCATATCACTATGGACTTCGTGATGGGTTTACCTAGGACCCGCAGGAATCACGATACGATTTGGGTGATAGTGGATAGATTGACGAAGTCGGCACACCTACTAGCTGTGAGAGCCATCGATAATCTGAGTACACTAGCGGAACTATGTGTGCGCGAGATAGTGAGGTTGCATGGTGTTCTAGTGAGTGTTGTTTCTAAGGGATGCCTGCTTGACTTTTCACTTTTGGGAACATTTAGAGGAAGCGATGGGGACCCAACTGAGTTTTAGCACAGCGTTCCATCCTCAGACAGATGGTCAGTCAGAGAGGACTATACAGACCCTGGAAGATATGTTGAGAGTGTGTGCATTGGATTTTGGAGGCTCCTAGGATGACCATTTGCCACTTGCAGAGTTTGCCTATAATAATAGCTATCTTTCGAGTATCGAGATGGCACCGTATAAGGCTTTGTATGGCCATAGATGTCATTCCCCTATTGGATGGGAAGAGATTGATGATCGACTGATATTTACTCCCGACTTAGTGAGACAAGCCTCTGAGGATGTCCAATCGATTTGTGAGAGGTTACGGATAGCTCAAAGTAGACAAAAGAGTTATGCTGACAAGAGACGGAGACCATTAGAATTCACAATGGGTGAATAGGTGTTTTTACGAGTTTCTCCTTGCAAAGGTATAATAAGGTTCGAAAAGAAAGGAAAGTTAAGCCCTCGTTACATTGGACCCTTCGAAATATTCGATAGAGTGAGAGATAAGGCCTATAGGTTAGCATTGCCACCTGAGCTAGCAGGCGTTCATAATGTCTTCCACATCTCGATGTTACGGAAGTACCACTCAGATTTGGCACATGTGATAAGTTATGTGTAAGACCCGTAAATTTATATGTATCTATTATGATTCCAAGAATGTACACACAAGTTTTGTAATCAATGAATCATAGGAATTGGATAATTTCAAGTTCAAAATGTTAATGAAAAGCAAATTGAGTATAGAAGTGATTTAATGTAAGGTTCCCTTTTTAAATTTTTCAAAAAATTGCACCTGGAATGCTGCAGAGCAAGGGGAGATCAATCTCAAATGCAAGGGAGATCGATCTTAGATACATTTTGGAAGAGGAGATCGATCCTCAGTTCAAGCCAGATCGATCTTCCATTACCTCAGGTTGGAGCAGATCGATCCCTTCTTAATGGCCAGATCGATCTCAGAAGCTCTCTCCCTAGCTAAGATCAATCCTATTTCCAAGAGACAGATCGATCGGTCACTTACGAACCGAAATGCTAAGAGAGAGATTTCAAACAGGGAAGATAGATCCTCACCCAAGGAAATTGATCTCATCAAGGAAAATTCTATATAAAGCCCGACATTTCAAGCCTTCATCCCCTGAAACGTGAAAACCTTCCATTTTTTAAGCAAAGTAACCTAGTTTCTCTCTCTAAATTCTCATCACCTTCCAAATAGAATTGAGAGAAGTTCATTTCAGTAAAGTTGTTCCTAAATAAGAGCAGAACAACATAGTTTAAAATGAGAGGGTGAATCGTTGGATTGAAGGAGAAAACAAGTTTTCCCCCAAATTGGCAAAAGAAGAAAAAAAAAGGTCAAGCAAGGTAAGATTTTCATACACCATTGTTTAGTATGTTAATCTAGATATTATGATGAGTGATTTGGTGCATATAATTTGGTTAAAATGTTCATATACATGCTTAAACCACTATGACCTAGAATGGGCTTAGTGAGAGAAAATTTAAATGGCATAGAGCTAATGGTGATTTGAGCATGTAGAGATGTTAATGAGCATGTATAGATTATTCTAAGATGACATTGTGAAATCCATAAGTTGGATTAGATGAGGATTGATAATGGGTGTGATAACTGTTTGATGAAATGTCATAGAGAAAGAAAATGATGAACTAGAGGCATTGTAAACTTAATGTCGGTTCAATACAAATCAATATACTCGAGGAGTCTAACGAATTCTCGAGAAATGAAAAAGATGGTCGAAATGGACTTAAGAAGGAGTAAAGTCCGATAAGACGAAATGAGGCCAAATTAGTGTAAAATGGCCCAATGCTTTGAAGTAAACTTCTTGTAAGTGAAAATGATGCATGTTGGAGTATATTGATGTGAATTGTAATTCATTATAGCTCTGAAACTTTAAGTTGAAGCCGATAAGATCGGATCACAATCATTAATAATCGAGGAAGGCGATTCAAGCGTGATTCGAGGTAAGGGACTTATGCGAGCTATTAGAGATAGCTATACGTATGTTTTCCTACCTACTGTGTGCGACTGTATGCGATAAGTATGTAGATATTGATATATCTAGGTGAAAACTACGTATGAGAATAAGTCTATAAGCATGGGTTGCATGACTTCTATGTTATTTTTGTGAAAAGAGGTTTTACACATGTTTTGAGAAAGAGTAATAATAGATGGGCTCCTGGTTTAGTAAATTGCATGATAAGCTTTCAAGGAGTGATTGAAGGGAGATTGCCCTCTCACTCGCACTCAGTGAATGAAGCCTTCTATTTCTTTTCTGAGTGAAATTTTGCATAGAGCCTAAGTGGCAACAGTAGATTTACCAGCCCTGCTCGCACATCATTTTTAAAATGGTATTTTTGAGAAAAGCAAAAAGGGTGCTCGATGCCTCGGGTGATGTTGTGCATTCCACTCGAGAGCTCACACTAGATTTTGGGAATCATGCTAGAGCCAAAGAGTACTACTTAGTGATCTTGCTCTGATTTTGTTCGCATGTGACTCCTTTGATTTAAAGTGATGGATACAAGTCATGCTCGATGCCTCAAGTATGCTGTGTGATCTTACGCTGAGTTGCTCGCACGTGGTCTCTTGAGCTTTACTGTGTGATAACCAAAATCGTACTTGATGCCTCGGGTGATGCTGTGTGTTCCACTCGAGAGCTCGCACAAGAGTTTTATGACATTGTTGTGTGATGAGTAAAAGCATGTTGGAGCCATCGTGTATTGCTTAGTGATCTTACACAGACCTGCTCGCACGTGATTTTAAGATAATGGAATGGGTGATAAGGATCCACGGGAGCACGATGTACCATGAGCGTTAGCCATGAAGTACGATGTGCCATGATATCTTAGTGATTCTGTGTAGGCTGAAGGGATGGTTGATCCGCCTCCCCAAGCATAGGGTTCCCGCACACCTGATCAGTGTTGCTTGGAATTCGGACTATGACCATAAGTCTTTTGTTATCTATGTGATACGACATTGTGTTGCTACTATGTGAGGTGGCTAATGTCCCCCCCTGCTGTGTGATACAGGGTGATATAAAATCCCATTATATGTCTCATGTTCATTGATTTACAAAGAGATTTGTGAGTGTGTTTTGTGTGAACTGATAAACAAAGCTGTGTGGTTTTCAAAGATTGAACCGTGTAAATTGATGATGTATATACATGTACCCATCTAGCAAATTAATGGTTTCGCATCGATGGAAGATATGTTTAAGGAATGCATGTGTTTCATAAGGGAAATAAATGATTATATTTTAGCATGTAGATAGTGTAGTTGTCTACCTGCTTTCATATTTTCCTTACAAAGCGTGTTAGCTCACCCCCTTATTTCCTCTTCCACAGATGCTACGCAGTAGTGATTACTGCAGTTGCCTTGCTACAGTGTGCTCTAGTTCTCCAGCAATATAGAGGTATACATCTATGAGAGAAAAATTTTGTATCCTATAATTTAATGCACAGTCTAGTGATCTTTTGTATAAAAGGGATGTATATAATAGAAACTGATGTACACGTTTCCTCACATATTTATAAAAGAATAATTTCTATTTCATTAAATGAATTTAAATTATAAATGGATGAGATGGGAAAATGGATGTTGATTCACAGTCTAACTGTTAGTAGTAAGTTAAGTCACAAGAAGAGGGTCGTGACAATATGAGCCAGTGGAGCTCAACGAGAACATGACATATGTTGAGAAGCCAATTCAAATATTGGATAGGAAGGAGAAGGTGTTGAGATCAAATACAATCTCCTTAGTGAAAGTCCTTTGGCAGCACCACACTACAAAAAAAGCTATATGGGAGTTAGAGGATTTGATGCAGGAGAAGTATCCCGAGTTGTTAATGGACTGATATTGGTTCCAATTTGGAGGACTAAATTTTCTAAGTGGGGGAGATTGTGAGACCCCAAATATGTATAACTTTGTTATATGTTAATGAAAGTATAAGACAAATGATTTTGAATCATATAAATGCGAATGGATTACAAATGAGAATGAACGAGTGTCATGATGCAAGTAAAGGGTAAATATGGGCTGAAGTGGCCACTAACTAAACGAAATGAACTTTAAGCATCTGGAATGAAGATAAGGAATGGAAACAAAAATGATAAGGCATGGATCATGAGTTCTAAGTATCCTTTATGAATTCAATCAATGCACACAAGTTATATTGTATGTGAATCATAGGAAATGAGCCTTTCCATGCTCTAAGTGGAATTAAAATGCAAAATGAGTATTGGAGTAATGAAATGGGAAATTACCCTTGAAAAATCTAGGAAAATGCAGCAGGAAATGCCCTAGATGAAAGGCCAAGTCGATCTCTTATCCAAAGCAGATCGATCCCTTCTGCAAGCAGAGCAATTCCAAGTGAATCTGCCAGGGCCAGATCAATCTTCCCATTGAGCAGATTGATCTCCCCAATGAGCAGATCAATCTTCATTTTCCTCAGCCAAGCCCAAATTGACCCACTCTTAAGTGCAGACCGATCTCCATTTGATTCTGTCAAGAGCAGATCTATCTCTTCAAGCTTCTACCAAGCCAAGATCGATCTCTCCCCAATGAGCAAATTTATCTTTCCCATTTCAAACCTGAGAATTCGATGGCTAAAACCAAATGAAGCTCGATCTCTTCACCCTAGCAGATCGATCTCATCACTCTCAATCTAAAAATACCCCACGACAAAACCTTTTTCTTCAACAAACCAAGACACCTCTTCCATTTTCATCCAAAATACTAAGCTTTCTCTCTCTAGAATACACCATCTTCTAAAAATAATTGGGAAAAAGCTATTAGAGCCAAAGTTGTTCATTTTGAGGAGGAGAGCAACATAGCTTGGAGCCAACATTCAACTCATTGGATTGAAGGTGCTAAGGAGTCTTCCAAATTTGAAAAAGAAGAAAGTTAAGCTAGGTAAGTTTCCAATACACCAACTCTAAGTATATTTATCTAGTGATTGTTGTAAGGAGATTAGTGTATGTATTGATGAATGAAACTACCTAGAATGTAATGAAACAAGCATAACCTAGCATGAGTTTAGTGTGAGAAAATAGAATGTGGTTGACTAGATGATAAAAAAGATTATATCAAGTTGCTCGTGAGGTAATGTGGATGATTTTGAGATGATTGGATGAAGCCACATTGTGAGATTAGTCAAGTGATAAAAATGTGCATAAATGATGTTGTAGAGAATGTATAAATCATGGAAAGTTATGGATAAACAGTTATGCCAAGTATTTGATAAGTAACCAAGTATGTTGTTAGTTAAATTGACTAGAAATGGCATAATGATGGCCAAATGTGATAATGAGTCAAACTCGATAAAATAGGCTCGATGAGATATATCGATTAGTTGAAATCTGAATATGAGTTATCGATATTGACTCATATGAATTATGAATGTGTGTAACTCCCGAGGATACATCCGAAGCAAATTGAGCCAAATCACGAAAAGCGAGAAAGGAAAGAAGAGTTGCTTCCAAGAGGATTGAGGTAAGGGAATTGTGTTAGTCCTAAGGATATCTGTATGCCTTTCGGGCGCATGAGTGATTTTTAACGTAGTTAAGGGTCTTAGGATGAAGTGTTTGTTGGTAGGGCAAAAAATTGGGTTTTTAAGAAATGTGCATTAAAAGCAAGAGCATGATGCTTTTGAATCTTTTTATTGCTTTTAGCATGAGATTGGTAGGTTGGCTAGCATTTGCAATGATTTGCACAAAAATAGCTTGATTTGGTTTCATAACCATGCTTTTCCAAGAATGAGCCACCTACATGAGTTTTGTAGAAATGAAACGTGCTAGAGCTCTGCTCACACAAGATTTGACATGTTTTATACATGCATTAGTGTTGGAGCGATGCTCGCACTAGAGTTTTACATGGATTTTATGACATTATGCTGGAGCCTAGCTCGCACTATTTTTCATATGAGTTTTGACATGGTGCTGGAGCATAGCTCGCACTAGATGTCTATTATACTTGTTTCCATGCTTGAGACTACTCGCACATGGTTTTATGACATGTTGGGAGCCATGCTAGGAGCTTCAGGTAGGATGTGTGTCACGCTGATTAAATAGGCTCGCACGTGCGTATTGAGATGTGGCAGTGTATGATGTGATGATATGGGCCCACAGAGTACGTTATACCGTGCAAGTAGCATGGAGTACGTTGTACAGTGTGTGATATTATTTATATGCCGTCTTTAGACGATGGATTCTGCTATGGACCGGGGGTTGGACATGACCCACCTCCCGTGCGGAAGCAGATAGAGGTGATACCCCGCACACTAGGATCCATGTAGCCTGGGATCACAGAAGATATGGCCATAATCTTAGTTATTACCCTTATTATATTATATGCCTATCTCACATGTCTATGTTGAATGAGAAATCCATGTTTTGAAATGTGTTGTGGGTCAGGATAGTCCATGAGAGGGACTGAGTCCTGACGAGTGATGATTTTGTATCGGTTTATGTTGAGATTTGAAATGCTTTATAAGTGCACTTTGCATGATGATTTACCATGCCTTGATTTTGATTTACGTATGATGATTTTCCATGCTATGTTTTGAGAACTGTGTACTGATTTAAATAGCATGAATTGCTTTACATGTCATGAACACAAGCATGAGCATACATTTTGGAGTATGACAAATAAATGTGTGATTTAAGCATGGCATCAAGACCACGTAGATAGTACAATTATCCACCTGCTTGCATGATTGCCTTACTGAGCGTGTGGTTTGCTCACCCCCCTTATTTTCCCCCTCTACAGAGCACTTACAATAGATAGTGGGCAACTAAGGATTGGATTTTGGTGTCCGCTGCATCCCATCACACGAGGTATACACATTTGTATAGTTTTGTATCTAGACATGTAAAAGCACAGTAATATCTTTAAATGTAATTTTAGGGATGTAAAAGATTGTGATCATATGTAAACAGTAACTCTGATTTAGTAATACAAGTGTTTACATTTTAATGAATTGTAATTTGAATGGTATGATTGGATGAGATTGACACCGATACACGACCCAACTGTTGGAGGTATAGCTGTTCACGATCAGGTAAGTTGAAGGTAAAGAACAAACAAAAAGAATTGGATTAAATAATAATGATAAATGAAAAACGAAAAATTTGTAATGGATTTTCGGTGGATTGAGGGTCGCGACAATGAGTACATAAATCCTATCATAGAAACATTCTCCAAAATCAGCTAAAACATCCTAAACGACTATTACTTAAATCCGTGCATACATACAAGTCTGAAATAAAAACTTTACAATTCTTGCGTATACCTTTGTACAAAAGCCACACTCTCAACACGAGAAATCAATGATTTCTGAGCGGTTCACCCACGAATTAATCTGAAATGTTTTAAAGAAAGGGGTGAGCAACTACACGCTCAATAAGGAAAACATATAACTGAGGCCAATAAAATACCAAGTAAGCGGGTTTGTAAATTTTGCCCTTTAGTAAAACATGCCCATTGTAGAACAACGCACAAGCTTTTATTTTGGTCATTAAACATGAGAAATACGTTAAATAAGGATGAGTAAGATAAGTTAAATCAACACACATTTCGAAACTGAAGATTTCACAAAGCTTGCTAACAATCCATAGTTTATAAATAAATATTGTAGAATTCAAAACATGGAAACCTTGAAGTCCTGAAGCATAACATTCATATTGAAAACAAATACAGTATAGCAAATGCATACATGTTCTCAAGTTAAATATTCAATACAAATAGGAGAGATGTGACACAATCCTTCACTTGTCATGGAACCAGTTACACAATGTAGACACCTATGGCCATAGTAACTATCGCCCTATCCTAAACTGATCAAGTTTGGACTAGGGTACTGAAGATGGGATCAAGGTCTACAATGGTAGGTAGAATAAAAATCTTGATGCCACGAAGGCATCTACGTGAAGCACTTGGCACCGTAGGGCAATCACAGAGAACCTCCTACGAGTGCTAGAGATGGCTCTCATGTCCCATAAACTCAATGCCACGCAAGCATCCCTGTGAAGCACTTGGCACCATAGGGCAATCACATAGAACCTCAAACCAGTGCTAGAGATGGCTCTCTCAGACATGACTATCAGAAAGACATTTTCGGGGATCGCTAACAATCTTAAAATCGACATCAATAAGTGTACAGTGAAAGCATAAAAATTGTTTCAATTCAACATCAAGTTTACGGAAAAATACACCAATAACTTTAGAAACATGTAATATTATCATAAATCATGCTAACATCATTTTGTACACCATCATGCTTTCCAAAATCATATTTGAAAATGGCTCATGCAACCAAGTTATAAACATCATGCATAGTTACACAAAACGATAAAATTAGGTCGTAAGATGTTTGTACTCATTTGGGTTTGACTATTTTTATTTTACACTAAAAATCAGTAAATTTATATTTATAACCTCATTTTGACTAAAGCTAGTGACTACGAACATAGTTTCAATATTTTATGAAAAGCAGGTAAGGTAGGTAATTAGCATAAAAAAGACCCTGACTAAACTAACAGCCTATGGTTCCTATTAAAGTTTTAGCTTAACCTGAGATATCCTTCTAGCTATGAGTAATATAAATCCCTTACCACAATAGCGAAGTGCAACAATTACCCTTCTTGCTTTAGGCACGCATATATGTGTCTAAGCTTCCTTGGCAATTGATGAGGTAGTCGTTGCAAATTCATACGTAAGAACATCCAATTATCAGTCGCCATACTCATTTCAGTTTATAATTTACTTAAAAGAGTTAAATTTCAGCTTGTGTTACAGTAGCATATTCTTTCGATATACTTGTGTCATAATTTTTTGATCTAATCTTTAAATTTCAGCCAAAAGAATTATTCCTAATTATTCCAAAATGGCCGAATAACAAAAGTCATATTCCCAATTTTTTCATGTTAGATTTTAAAGCATGCAACCTTATAGTTGCATATTCATCTTGTAACCTAGTGTTTTATGCTTAAATTCTCCAAGCAAACTCAAAATCCTCAACTTATTCAAGTTGGCTGAATGCTTTCTCAACAACAATTCTAACCTTTTTATCCTCATTCACTACATGCAACCTACTATACATACTGATTACATTGTAGTTTACTAGTTTCAATTCTCAAAACCTATTTTGGCATGAATTTCCCAATTTCTAATTATTGCTTTCAACTCAATATCCCAAGTTGCATAGTTTAAATTTTAATCATGAAATCATAGACTGCATTAATCTCATTGTAGTTTACGGATTAAATCTTTAAATTTCAGCAAGATAAGTTCTTCCTAATTATTCCTTAGTGACCGAAAAGCCTATTTTCCATGCTCACCTAGGATTTTCAACAATTATTTAAAATTATCATAAAAATGAGTGAATTTATCACTAACCCTACTGAATTTAGTTAAAATGAATACATTTCTATCTCTAATTCCTGAAATTCCTAATTTTTGTCAAATTACAAATCCCTAATTTTCCTAAATTCTTCAAAACACAAATTTAAATTGATTTCTACAACAATTTTACATCTATAACACATTTTGTATGCTAATTTAGCTAGATAAAAAATTTGGTTCTTACCTAGGAGTCTACTGGTACAAAAATGGAGAAGAAAGAAAAAATAGGTTTTTGTTTGGCTGCACTGTAGTCGTCAATGGGAAAGGGGAGGCATGATGGGATGGTGGTGGTCATTGGGGCTCGCGGTTGGCGAGGTCCGACGCCTTCTCCGGTGGCCAATGGTTCACGAAACAGAGGGGAGAGGCTTGATTTTTTGGGTTTTCTCTTCCTCGGCTGGTATTGGGTAGCAAAGGAGAAAGAATAGGGGAGGCTATCGGTCGGTTCGGGTGGGGTCTCCGGTCGGGTTCGGTCGACGACATGAAGAGGGAAGAATGGCAAACGAAGGGAAAGGGAGAGAGTCGCACGAGAGAAATCTGAAAAAGAGGGGTTTCTATTCGCGATTCCCAAGAGGGGGCTCGGGTCGCGTGATCCCGTTGTCTTTTTTTTTTCTATTTATTTTTTTATTTATATTTCCTTATGCAATTCCATTTTCCAATTACATATACAAAATATATACATATATATATATATATATATATTCCAGTTTTATTACTAGATAATAAAATATCTATTACCAAATTAACATAGTTAGATTATTATTATTATATTTTATTTTAACTCCTGTATAAAATATCTGAATGTCTTAAATATAAAATTATTAACCTCCTACATCCGACTCAACTCTAGGAAGCTAAATTGCTACTTATTCTAGCCTATTTCGCCTTTATATAAGCCAATGTATGCTTTAACATTCCAGTAAAATTGTATTAAGCTAAGAATCATGGTACAAGATTTAGCAGTCTTACATTTCTCCCCACCTTATGGAATTCGATCCTCCGAATTCTTGAGCCAAATCAGAAGAGATATGAGTATCTCTCTTGTATCAAGCTCTCCAACTCCTATATCGCTTCCTCAGTAGTATGGTGTTGCCAGAGAACTTTGACAAAAGGAATTGTTTTAGACCTTAGGACTTTATCCTTTCTATCAAGAATCCGAATTGGTTTCTCCTCATAACACAAGTCCTTCTCTATCTCCAAGGGTTCATAAACAATAATATGTGAAGGATCGTGCTGGTATTTATGAAGCATGGACACATGCAATACATTATGTACCTCAGCTAGCTGAGGAGGTAAAGCTAGTCGGTATGCTACCTCACTAACACGCTCCAATAACTCGAAAAGTCCTATATATCGAGGACTCAACTTGCCCTTTTTCCCAAATTTCATAATGCCTTTTGTCGGAGAAACTTTTAAAAAGACATGATCACTAACAGCAAACTTCAAATCTCTTCTCCGATGATCTGTATAACATTTCTGTCTATCTTGGGCTGTCTTGAGCCTATTATAAATCATACACACCTTTTTAGATGCTTGCTCAACCAAGTCCGGAGCATAAATCTTTCTGTCACCAACCTCTTCCCAAATAATCGGTGATCAACATCTCCATCTATAAAGAGCTTCATACGAGGTCATTCCTATACTGGCATGGTAGCTATTGTTATATGCAAACTCTGCCAACGACAAGTGCTCATCCCACAAACCTCCAAAGTTGATCACACAAGCACGTAGCATATCCTCCAAAGTTTGTACTATCTGTTCATACTGTCCATCAGTCTGTGGGTGGTATGTTGTGCTAAACTGTGTCTTATATCATAAGGACTCTTGAATTTACTTCCAAAATCGAGAAGTGAACCTAGAGTTCCTGTCGGAGGTGATACTAACTAGGGTTCCATGTAGTCACACTATCTCCTTGATAAACAATTATACCAACACATTCAAAGGAGTAGTGGAGCTAATGGCCAAGAAGTGGGCTGATTTGGTAGGTCTATCCATAATCACCCAAATGGTATCATGTTTTTTTTTCTGAGTTCTAGGTAAACCTATAACAAGGTCCATGGTTATGTGTTCTCACTTCCAAGTTGGCACAAGTAAGGGTTGGAGTAAGCCTATCGGCTTCTAGTGTTCTACCTTCACTTATTGACATACAAAGCATCTAGCTACAAACTCTACAACCTCTCTTTTCATTCCGGGCCACCAATAAACTTACGTAGGTTATGGTACATTTTGGTGCTTCCAAGATGTAAAGTGTACTTACTACTGTAGGCTTCAGTCAAAATCAGTCTCTTGAGATCCTTAACTTTAGGCACACATATTTGGCCTTGAAATCTCAACAATCCATTACTACAAATCTCAAACTGCGTATTCTAGCCCTCATGAATCTGCCTAAATACCTCAAGTAACTTCTTATCAAACTTTTGAGCTTGTCTAATCTGTTCCATCAACTCCGTTTTAACCCTGAGACTAGCAACTATAGGACTCTGCTTGGAGGGTGTTATGTCAATACTCAAGCTTGCAAACTGTCCCAACAACTCTTATTCTTTCACCATCATATAAGATACTGCACCTAAGCTTTTCTTACTTAAAGCATCAACTACCACATAAGCTTTCCTCAGGTGATACAGTATCTCACAATCATAGTCCTTTAACAACTACATTCATCTGCACTGCCTCATGTTCATTTCCTTCTAGGAGATTAGGTATTTAAGACTCTTATGGTCTGTATAAATCTGGAACTTTTCTCTATAAAGGTAATGTCTCCATATTTTCAATGCAAATACCACCGCTGCCAACTCTAGATCATGTGTGGGATAGTTCTTTTCATGCTCCTTCAACTGTCGAGAACCATATGTCACGCCCTCCTCCCACACGCGACTTACCAAAAACCACAATAAATTTTTCAGTTTTTACTTACCTTTATCTCCTCAACAGTTGGGCTGTGAATAGGCATTAGTCTCCTCATCCATACATACCTTACCATTCTTTTTCGTATCATACATACATGACATTCATATCATAAGTATAATTACATCATTACATCCCCCATATTAAAATGTGTACATCACTGTGTTTATGCATTGTTCAGATACAAAAGAGTAAGCATGTGTATACCTTTCGCTAGATGGGGAGTGGCAGCGGTCCAAAGGAATGCAATACCTCAGCCGACTCGATCTACTGACGAGAATCTGTAGAGATGGGGGGAAAATGAATGGGATGAGCTATCAACGCGCTCAGTAAGGAAATCAGGCAAGCAAGTAGACATCCATACTATCTACTGAAAATAGTGCTTTGCCTTTCCTTCTCTCATTTCAAAAGCATGTTTAAAATATATATAATATAGTACAGATTTAAAATCTCATGTACTAAACACATGCTAGTTTATCAATCAGAGGCATTCATGCAAAACAGTGCATATTTAATCATTTAAGAATGCCTTTATATAAAATATGCCATTTACATTCAAAACACAGTAAATATGGCATTTCTCATCACAACACAAACAAATCAATCGGGTTCCGACCTATCCCTCAGGTCTACCCGTATCATAAAACACATGTGATATATCATGCGAGACTCAGTGGCTAAATGCAATCTCTCCAGACTATGTAAGAGAGCCTCCCCGTCGAACAGAGCCTCCCCGCCTACTCTGGCTTAAGGATGTTGGGCTTAAGGATCTTACCGAAATGGAGCATCTCCGGACTATGGCCATATCCTAACATGTGGTGAAATCCTAGGCAACACAGTACTTGGTGTGCGGGTTATCACTGTTGTAATGGGAGGGGGGTCAGTCCATCACAATCGCCAGCTATCAACAACTATCTTCCATAACTCTATAACACAAAACACGGTACAGTATACTCCATGCCACACGCAAGGTACAACGTACACTCGTGGACCCTACATCATGGTCGGGGTGCCTGCCATAGGTCTTAGCCGCTCATACCATGGAAATACATCATAGTGGGGTGCCTGCCATAGGTCTTAGCCCTCATACTATGGAATAAATGCCACGTCTCTAAATCCATGTGAGAACATCTCAACAGTGTGACACTCAGTCTACACGGAGGAAATCGTCACGGTTTTTCTAACATGTCTATATATCACGTAAAACTACAGTGGGCGTCTTGAGTGTGACTCACAGTCAACACTCCGCCTCAAAACACTGTATATGCATGTCAAAAATATCAGCACTAGTGCGAGTAAACCTCCAGCACTAGGTCATGCATAGTTCTCATTTCAAATCAAGTACGAGCAAATCACTCAAGTACGATGTCATGTACAAATCATGAAAAATCGAGTGCGAGCAACACTCCAGCACTCTGTCATGCATCTCATGTAAAACTCGAATACGACCTAATTGCTCCAGCACTCTATCATGCACAAATCACATAAAAATTGAGTACGAGCAACACTTTAGTACTCTATCATACATGTCAAATAAATGTAGTGCGAGTAAACCTCCAGCACTAATGTATGTGAAAAACATCTGAAATCAAGTGCGAGTTGTGCTCTAGCACGATTGTTTAAACATAATTCGGTAGATGACTCTTTAAAAACAGGGTTGTTAAAAATCACTAAAATCAGCGCTATAAAGTGTGCTTAGTTTACATCGACCTCAAAACATTAGCCCATCCACCTACTCTTCTGCTACACATCAGTAAAAATCATTCAAAACATCATTTTCATGCTTTTTACAACTTTTCCCAAAGTTTCACTTTTTGCCTAACTAGGGGCAAAATCGTAATTTACCCATATCGGGTCCCTATAATATTATCGATTTTCTCTGACCCTCAAACAATTTCAGTGAATGTAAAATCCAACGAAAATATGCACAGATATCTCTAGCTACTTGCAATAGACCCCTACCTCGGATCACGTCGTGTGACCTCTTGATAATTCTATATTTTTAGAATTATTTGTGCTTAATTTTCTAATTAATTATTTAAATCCCCAATTTATTTTGTTAATTATCCCCTTTATTTAATTAAAATTCTCATGCTTGCAGATAAATTAAATCCGGATGAATTTTGAATATTTCGGTAGAAAAATGGACCGAAATTGGGCTAAAATCGAGATTGGACCACGCGGACAACACGAGCCTAGCACATCCAATTGGACAAAAAGACAAATGACATGAAAATATTATTTTTCAAGGAGCCAATGGTGTGAAAACAAGTGGCCAAACAATGCCAATTCATTTAGGATAGAAATATTAAAATTGTACCTCTAAGTGTGTATATAAATAGAGAATGATGACAATTGTAAAAGGAGTAGAAAAATAGGTTAGAATAGTTTTATTTTTAGGTTAACTTAGAAAAGTTTTTCTTCCTCCTTGTTTTTATTTTTATTAAGGCGGCACAGTAGATTTTTCTGTTTTTCTTCTATCTTTTCTTTTCGGCATAGTTTCTTTCTTTTACAATTCAGTTTACTGTTCATTTCATGTCTTCTTTCCAGGTTGTTAAATTTATTTTGCAATAGACTTTCAATCGAATCTCTCGGTTTCTTCATTGTTTTTCTATCTTCCCGGTTTACTTCATTAAGTTTTATTTTTGTATTTCAAAGCTTAGTTTCAAATTCAGGTCTCGGTTTCTTCTCACATACATGATTATTGCTTTGCCTTCTTTAGTTGATAAACCAGTAAACTTTCTTTAGGTAGTTCTCGGTTAGATTTCAAGTGGGCATTCGGGTTATATTTTCCTGCAATCTACAGCCTTTGTGATTCTGTTTAAGGTGGCTTTGACAGCAGCTTTACAGAGAGTTGGATGAAGGTGCTTGATGGTGGTACACGGGGCCAGACTTGTCAAGGACAGTAGCAAGAAATCTATCCTCTGTTCAGCTCTGTTTTTGTATCTCCTTACTGTTCACCATAATCTAATCTTTATTATGCATTCATCTACTGCTGTTGATGCTTCGGTTTTCTGTTCATTGTGTTTTGCTTTAGTGAGTTGGTGTTATTTGGACAGGGCAGCATGAAGGCTGATGCTCAGTGATGCCATCTACTCCTCTGTTTCCTTCCATTTAATTGTTGTTTAAGTTTTTCCAAAGTCTCGGCTTCTAATAAAACTGCCTTCAAGTTCCTTTAATATCTCTGCATTATTCTGTTTTGTTGGCTACCCGTTTCTGTTTGTCTTTTTTATTTATTTCAGGTCAGCTGTTGGTTACAGAATAGAAGTGCTACTTATAGAGGTGGCGACAGAAGCAGCAGCTGGCGTTGCATGACATTCCCTGCTGTGTTCTGCTGTGCAGGGTAGTGCAACGAAGAGCAGTAGCAGAACCAGTCATTATACCTGGCAGAGAACAAACCAGCAAGCTGGAGCAGAGACAGACCTGCAGCAACCGTGAGCACAGTACAGCAGGGGCGGTGGCCAGCACCTGGAGCAGAAGCGGACAAAGCAGGGCAGTACCAGCGTAGCAACCCGAGCTGTATCTGGAATGAAAAAAACCAGTAAAATGATGAGTGAACAGTAAACCGTGGGAAAGTTACTGTTTGTTTAAACATTGAAGGCCATGTTTGGTTGATAAGTTATAGGATTAACTCATTTTTATGCATTTTAGTTTAGTTTATTTCCAAATTAATTAGTTAGTGTAGTTTAGATTTGTTAATTAAATTGCATGGTTAGTATTCTAGTTTAATAGTTTAAAGCTTAGTTTTAATTAGGATGATAATTAGTTAAATGTTCATTTAGAATTAGATTAGGGGTAAATTCAGTTAATTAAGTCTTAGGTTAGTTTAAATTGCATTTGATTAGGTAGTTTAATTGTATTTTTAGGTTAGTTTAATTTTAGTTTAATCATGTTTTGTTATTTCCATATTTGCATTTAATTTTAATTACTTTAATTCGTTTTAACTGTTTAATTTTATTTTGTAGGTTATTTGTTTTTAATTGATCGGAGTACTGTAAGTAAATTTTGTTTGTTTTTATTTCCTTTAGTTATTATTTCATTGCTTTTAATTAGTCTTAGTAGATCACACTCTTGATTTCATAATTGGCTAGGATATACTCAAGGTAAAAGTAACCGGTAGTTAATTAGGCTAACAACTTCTCTGTGCGACGATAATTCCGGGACTCAAATCCCATTATTACTTGGACGACCCGTGCACTTGCGGATAGATACCCCTAGGGAGTCGATCAAGTTTTTGGCGCCGTTGCCGGGGAAGTTTTAATTAGTCGTTAATTAATATTGGTGAAATTATGCTTAGGTGTAATTCTAGCTTGTGAATATTTAGGGTGTAAATATTTAGAAGTTTAATCTAAATTAGTTAATTAAAAAAAATTTTAATTTGAAAAATTCAAAAAAAAAACTTAAAAAAAAAATTTAAGGACTTTCTGATGTTTGCATGCGTAGAGCCAAAAGTTTTGATTGCTTTCCTCTAGATCCTGAAATTGAACGTACTCTTAGAAAAATTCGAAAGGACTCTAGGAAATTTAAAGCTCCGCTGCAAAACACAATGACAGAAAATAGGGAAATTAGAACCGTTGGAGATTATGCAATGCCGACGATTGGAGGATATTATTCCGGCATTAGGCCACCAGCTGTCCCTGCAAATAATTTTGAAATTAAGCCTTCGATCCTCCAGATGATCCAAAGTTCGTTACAATTCAGTGGGCTTCCCCATGATGACCCACATGCTCACTTAGGGCAATTTTTAGATATGTGCAATACTTTCAAGAATAATGGACTCTCGGACGATGCACTTAGGCTTAGACTATTTCCCTTCTCTCTTAGGGATAGAGCAAGACACTGGTTGACCACTTTACCTCTGGGATCCATCTCCACCTGGGACGAGTTAGCCCATCAATTTTTAGCTAAGTTATTTCCTCCCTCCAAAATGGCTAAACTCCGTAGTGATATATCTTCATTTGCTCAATTCGATTCTGAATCCCTTTATGAAGCATGGGAACGATACAAAGACCTTCTTAGGAAGTGTCCCCACCATGGCCTATGCTTATGGCTTCAAGTCCAAACCTTCTACAACGGGCTCTCTAGCCAGAATAGGACCATAGTAGATGCTGCTGCGGGAGGAGCTTTAATGTGTAAGACGGAGGAGGAAACTTATGGTCTGTTAGATAAAATGGCAGCTAACAATTATCTATGGTCGTCAGAGAGGCAATTGCCTAAGAAAGCTGCGGGTATATATGAGTTAGACACACTGTCTACCTTGACTTCTCAAATAGCCAATCTTACAAAGAAGGTAGAGTCGCTCAGTACCCAGCATAATCCTTCTTCCAATTCTAATCCTGTTTATTCTGTTCAAAGTCCTTTTCTCTCCTGCGAGCTGTGTAGTGGTACCCACTCTGTAGATAGGTGTCCGCTCAACTTAGAATCGGTTCAGTATGTTACCCCTTCTCAAACGCAACAGAACAACTCTTTTTCAAACACCTATAATCCAGGGTGGAGGAACCATCATAACTTTTCTTGGAGCCAAAACTAAGGGCAAACTTCTAGCTCTAGACCTGTAGGACTCCCAGGTTTTCAAGCTCCACCGGTTCAGGTACCACCACAGCCGCAATATCCATACCATCCATCTCATCATCCCCATCCACCCCAATTTCAACATCATCCACCTCATCCACCACCACCACCGCAACCTACGCAGCCACAACTTTACGACGCACCAGCAGCTGAGAAGAAGCCCTCGCTAGAGGAAATGTTCACGACTATCCTGCAAAATCAAGCTGCCTCAATTAAGAACTTAGAGGTTCAGGTAGGAAAAATAGCTAGTGCTCTTAACCAGCGTCCACAAGGGACCCTCCCCAGTAATACTGAAGTTAATCCTGTTAGGCAAAGGGAGGGTAAAGAACATGTGAAATCCATCACCCTTAGGAGCGATAGAGAGCTAGATGACGAACCAAAAGTTAAGTCCCAACCTGAACACCACATAGTTGAAGAATCCTTAAGTTCTAATGAAGCAGCTCAGAAAGAGCAGGAACATCAGGATCAGGCTGCAAAAGAATCCAAGTCAGGCGCTTCTTCATCTTTACCTTCTTCTTCTTCACAACCTTCTTCTTCATCTGATGTTCCACTTGTTACCACTACACTTCCTCTAGTTAGACCTCCATTACCATTTCCTCAGAGGTTCAAAAACCAGAAGCTTGATCAGCAGTTTGCTAAATTTCTTGAGGTTTTTAAGAAGCTTCACATTAACATTCCTTTTGCGGATGCTTTAGAGCAAATGCCTAGTTATGTGAAGTTTATGAAGGATATCCTCTTGAGGAAGAGAAGATTAGAGGATTATGAGACAGTGGCCTTGACCGAGGAGTGTAGTGCCATTATTCAGAGGAAATTGCCCCCCAAGCTCAAAGATCCAGGTAGTTTTACCATACCTTGCACTATAGGAGATCAGTTCTTTGGTAGAGCCCTTTGTGATCTAGGAGCTAGTATAAACCTTATGCCTTGGTCCATATACCAGAAGCTAGGAATAGGAGATGCAAAGCCCACCACAGTGACCCTTCAATTAGCTGATAGATCCATTAAATATCCGAAGGGGATCATTGAGGACGTGCTAGTTAAGGTGGACAAGTTTATTTTCCCTGCAGATTTTATCTAGGCAGACAAGTCCCTATTATTCTAGGCAGACCTTTCCTAGCTACTGGTAGGACATTAATTGACGTACAAAAAGGGGAATTAACAATGAGAGTCTTAGATCATGAGGTGACATTTAATGTTTTCCAACCTTTGAAGCTCCCAAATGACTCTCAAGAGTGTTTTAAGATAGAGGTTAAGGAAGATAAAATGTTTGAGCATAGGAAATCTGAGAGAAAGAAGGAAGTAGATAGAGCTCAGGAGGATTTAACTGTTAACATTCTGTCACCATTCTGGATAATCCTCCTACTCTTCGCACTGCTGCTGAGTGTTGTGTTCTTTAGCTGCATATGAAGTGGTTGTATTTTCCTTTTCACTATTTGTATATAGTTCTTTTTCTTTTTCTTTTTCTTTTCTGCTGTTTCTTTCTTTGTTTATTTTGTAGGTTTAGTGTCTAAGTTTTATGCTTTCAATAAAAGCTTCAGTTGTTCATCAACATCAGATAGGGGAGTACTCTGTTCTTGAGCTTAATTGTTTATATTATCTGCACACTGAGGACACTGTGCACTTTAAGTTTGGGGGATGGGATATTACTTGAGCATTTTTCGAAAATTTGGGCAAAATTGAAAATTTTTCAAAATTTTTTTGAAAATCTGAGCTTAAATTGTTTGATTTTAGGATGATTTAATACTTAGCATGTAGCTTTCCCATATTCCGATGATATGACCCCATGATTAAGTATGATTTTGATTGACTAAGAAGCATGATTATAGGAAAAGCATGAAGTTGAGTTCTTGAATGGGTCTTGATTCGGATTATGATTTCCTCATTTTATGCACATGTCATGTCATGAATCTGTATATTTATTTAGAGAAAACTTATGTGGACATAGGATTGCATTTGTTCAGTTGATTTTGTGTATTATATTCTAGAATTTGTTTGATCTAATCTTGAGGCGAAATATTAGATCACACTTAATTAAGGAGATGATTTAGGCCATCTTTGGATCGTTTGAGCCTTTCGAGCCATCCCTGTACATACTTTACCCCTAGTCACCCATCTGGGCCAAATAAGACTTTCTCTGTAAATACACCTGCTATTAATTTTCCTTAGCTTAAATACTTTGTTCCTATCCCCTACCCCGTAAGCATGAAAGTCATTGGGATATATTTTGAGCTTTGTACATATGGGTATCTGGTGATAGTGAAAATTCAAAAAAAAAAAAGAAGCAAAAAAAGAAAAGAAAAGAAAATAGTAGAAAAATACAAAAAAGAAAAAAAAGTTTAGTGAAATAAATAAGTTTGGGGGAATAAATTTGAGCTCTTACATTAAGATCCTAGAAGTAATGCATGTTAAGGGGTAATTGAACCTAAATCGACTTTATCATACCTTAGCCCCAGCCTTACATTACAAGCTTAATAAAGTCCTATTGATCTTTAGTTAAGTGTGACTACATTAGTGGAGAGAGAAGTGAAAAGCAAACTTATGGAAATGATCACATGTCATTAACTTTGCATTCACTGTGTTTGCATAATCTAATCTGAATAATGTATTGTGAAGTGACTTTGACATTTTTCACACACTCACGAGGAGTCTAATTTGGGTTAGGACTTATGATGAATGATTTTGAGTGCTGGACTTATAATTGTGACTCTTTGATTTCATAGTCTGTACTTTTTCTTTGAGGATAGTATTGGGGAAATTATTGTGTTTAGTACTTGTCATTCTTACAATTATTTTGTTTTGCTTGAGGACAAGCAAAAGCTCAAGTTTGGGGGTGTGATAAATTTATATTTTTACAATTATTTGTGCTTAATTTTCTAATTAATTATTTAAATCCCCAATTTATTTTGTTAATTATCCCCTTTATTTAATTAAAATTCTCATGTTTGCAGATAAATTAAATCCGGATGAATTTTGAATATTTCGGTAGAAAAATGGACCGAAATTGGGCTAAAATCGAGATTGGACCACGCGGACAACACGAGCCTAGCACATCCAATTGGACAAAAAGACAAATGACATGGAAATATTATTTTTCAAGGAGCCAATGGTGTGAAGACAAGTGGCCAAACAATGCCAATTCATTTAGGATAAAAATATTACAATTGTACCCCTAAGTGTGTATATAAATAGAGAATGATGACAATTGTAAAAGGAGTAGAAAAATAGGTTAGAATAGTTTTATTTTTAGGTTAACTTAGAAAAGTTTTTCTTCCTCCTTGTTTTTATTTTTATTCAGGCGGCACAGTAGATTTTTCTGTTTTTCTTCTATCTTTTCTTTTCGGCATAGTTTCTTTCTTTTACAATTCAGTTTACTGTTCATTTCATGTCTTCTTTCCAAGTTGTTAAATTTATTTTGCAATAGACTTTCAATCCAATCTCTCGGTTTCTTCATTGTTTTTCTATCTTCCCGGTTTACTTCATTAAGTTTCAAATTCAGGTCTCGGTTTCTTCTCACATACATGATTATTGCTTTGCCTTCTTTAGTTGATAAACCAGTAAACTTTCTTTAGGTAGTTCTCGGTTAGATTTCAAGTGGGCATTCGGGTTATATTTTCCTGCAATCTACAGCCTTTGTGATTCTGTTTAAGGTGGCTTTGACAGCAGCTTTACAGAGAGTTGGATGAAGGTGCTTGATGGTGGTACACGGGGCCAGACTTGTCAAGGACAGTAGCAAGAAATCTATCCTCTGTTCAGCTCTGTTTTTGTATCTCCTTACTGTTCACCATAATCTAATCTTTATTATGCATTCATCCACTGCTGTTGATGCTTCGGTTTTCTGTTCATTGTGTTTTGCTTTAGTGAGTTGGTGTTATTTGGACAGGGCAGCATGAAGGCTGATGCTGAGTGATGCCATCTACTCCTCTGTTTCCTTCCATTTAATTGTTGTTTAAGTTTTTCCAAAGTCTCGGCTTCTAATAAAACTGCCTTCAAGTTCCTTTAATATCTCTGCATTATTCTATTTTGTTGGCTACCCGTTTCTGTTTGTCTTTTTTATTTATTTCAGGTCAGCTGTTGGTTACAGAATAGAAGTGCTACTTATAGAGGTGGCGACAGAAGCAGCAGCTGGCGTTGCATGACATTCCCTGCTGTGTTCTGCTGTGCAGGGTAGTGCAACGAAGAGCAGTAGCAGAACCAGTCATTGTACCTGGCAGAGAACAAACCAGCAAGCTGGAGCAGAGACAGACCTGCAGCAACCGTGAGCACAGTACAGCAGGGGCGGTGGCCAGCACCTGGAGCAGAAGCGGACAAAGCAGGGCAGTACCAGCGTAGCAACCCGAGCTGTATCTGGAATGAAAAAAACCAGTAAAATGATGAGTGAACAGTAAACCGTGGGAAAGTTACTGTTTGTTTAAACATTGAAGTCCATGTTTGGTTGATATGTTATAGGATTAACTCATTTTTATGCATTTTAGTTTAGTTTATTTCCAAATTAATTAGTTAGTGTAGTTTAGATTTGTTAATTAAATTGCATGGTTAGTATTCTAGTTTAATAGTTTAAAGCTTAGTTTTAATTAGGATGATAATTAGTTAAATGTTCATTTAGAATTAGATTAGGGGTAAATTCAGTTAATTAAGTCTTAGGTTAGTTTAAATTGTATTTGATTAGGTAGTTTAATTGTCTTTTTAGGTTAGTTTAATTTTAGTTTAATCATGTTTTGTTATTTCCATATTTGCATTTAATTTTAATTACTTTAATTCGTTTTAACTGTTTAATTTTATTTTGTAGGTTATTTGTTTTTAATTGATCGGAGTACTGTAAGTAAATTTTGTTTGTTTTTATTTCCTTTAGTTATTATTTCATTGCTTTTAATTAGTCTTAACTCTTGATTTCATAATTGGCTAGGATATACTCAAGGTAAAAGTAACCGGTAGTTAATTAGGCTAACAACTTCTCTGTGCGACGATAATTCCGGGACTCAAATCCCATTATTACTTGGACGACCCGTGCATTTGCGGATAGATACCCCTAGGGAGTCGATCACCTCTCTTCCTTTGTGCTGTCTAATCTCGCAGTCCGGTCAACTCTCAAAATGACTTTGGAGCTACATTTAATCATTCACCGAGTTAATTACACTTTTCCTACTGTATTACACATTTAATACAGTTCATTTCACTTAAATTGGCCCGTTTACGCTTAATGGGCCTTAAACACTTTTATTGGGCCTTAATCCGTATTAAGCCCGTTCATCAGGGTCTATCGACTCATTGGGCTTATCAATACCCATTGGGCTTTATTCCAAGCTTTTTGGATAGCCCGTATATCATTTACGACATTTATTTCAAAATTTCGAATATAATTCACTAATTGCGGAATTTAAACCGAAATGCGTAAATTAAATCTTAAATACTCATAAATCACTTAAATTGTCATAAATGAGTTTTACTTACCCAAGATTGTGTGATGATGCGTGAATCGGAGTTCGATCGGGCTTCCGTTCGAAATTAATCGTCGAACTGCACAATTTTGTATATTTAACTCCGGGTCAATTTCTGATTAAATACAATTTAAATAAATTTATCAGAAATTAAATTGGTCACTTTTGACCTCGTATCGACTTACCCGAAGTCCGATGAAATCTCGAAAATTTTTCTTTTCCTTTTTCTTTCTTTTTTTCTCTTTCTCTCTCCTTCTTGGCTGAACCGGTCCGGTCCGGTTCAGCACAGTCGCTTTCCACTGAACCGACCGACCGGTTTAGGCTCTTTTCACCGTTCCGACGCTGTCCGACCGGTTCTCCGGCCGATTCCACAGCCAAACGGTTCGGCATCGCCTCTAGAGGCTTCTTTTGGCCTGGGCTGGGGTAAATCGGTGCCAGATTTCGCCCGATTTACCCTTCTCTCCCGTGGCCTCCCACGTCTCCGATCTCCTCATCGGCGGCCATTCCAGGCGCGTGGTGGCCGTCGAACTCTCCCCCGGTGAAGTTCGTCCCGTTGCCCAGCACTCCTCGCGCCGTTGGCCGCTGGTTCGTCACCGGTGAAGATTTCTCCTCGGGTCGGCTTCGTCCCTTCTCTCCCCGATTCTTTCCAATCTGTTTTCCGTTCTGTTTGTTTTTTTTTATAATATAATTTTTAATATTATTTTAATCCTTAAAATAATATTTAAAATCCTAAAATATCCCTAAAATATCCCAAAATTCCTATTAAATTCATTTAGTCCGCAAATGAATTTATCAGTCCGATTTTACTTTTTCGATATATTTTTCTAATATTTTTGGGCTCATTTTTCGATACGAAAATTCTAAAAATATTAATTAAATTCATATCTCGATCAATTGGACTCAAAATTCAATATTTTCCTCGTTATTGATCAAGATCTCTTGATTTCATATTTTTAATGAAATTTCCTCATCGGATTTATACCGAATTTTGGTCATTTGATCATTTTACCCCTGCACTTACTCGGGAATCACTTTAACCCTTATCTTGCTGTTATGTAGCTTACATGCATTTTTAATTCTCAGTAAATCGATTGCATGATAGTAAATACTCTTCTTTTGATTCAACTATGAAATATAATGCTCGTACACATAGGAATCATAAGGTACAAGCTACATATGTAAATCGAAAACACGGGTCTGACAATCCTCCCCAACTAAAAGAATTTGGTCCTCCAAATTAGAATCAAATCACTCATCAAACAACTGGGGGTACTTATCTCTCATCAAACTCTCCAACTCCCAAGTAGCCTCCTCGGAAGTGTGATGCTGCCATAAAACCTTCACTAACCCGATAGTCTTCGATCCCAAAACCTTCTCCTTCCTTTCCAGTATCTAAATCGGCCTCTCATCATATGACATGTCCTCACTGAGCTCCAATGGCTCATAACTAATCACATGCGCCGGATCCGGGTGATACTTCCTAAGCATCGAAATGTGGAAGACGTTGTGCACGCCTGACAAATCTGGTGGCAATGCCAACCTATAAGCCTTATCTCCCACTCGATCAAGTATCTCGAAGGGTCCAATGTAGTGAGGACTCAACTTACCTCTCTTCCCAAACCTTGCTATACCCTTGGAAGGAGAAACCTTCAGAAACACGGACTCACCAACTGCGAACTCAAGTGTCCTACGTCTCCTATCAGCATAACTCTTCTGTCGACTCTGAGCTATCCTTAATCTCTCAACTATCAACCGGACATCCTCAGAAGCCTATGTAACCATATCAGGAGCAAAAATCTTTCGATCACCCACTTCTTCCCACCCAATAGGGGAACGACATCTACGGCCATACAAGGCCTCATACGGTGCCATCCCGATACTCGAATGATAACTGTTGTTGTAGGCGAACTCGGCTAGTGGCAAATGATCATCCCAGGAGCCTCTAAAATCCAGCACACATGCTCTCCTCATACCTGACCACCAGTACACCTTCCGGAGGTTCTGATACATCTTGCCACTCCCCGGATGCAACGTGTACCTCGATGAATGAGCTTCCGACAATATCAATCTCCTGAGCTCTGGGTCCTCGGGAACACACAATCTACCTTTGAACCTCAGTAGTCCATCAGGACTCAACTCAAAATCCATCACTGTGCCCCTTTGCATCTGACTAATCACATCGATGCAATATGGATCAGTCTGCTGAGCCTGTCTGATCCTGTCCAACAGATCTGGCTCTAAGCGTAGACTCACAATCATACAATCCGCATCCATGTCTGAAGGCACAACTCCCAAACTGAGGCTAGCAAACTGCTATAGCAGCTCGTGCTCCCTGACCATCATATATGATACCATCCCAAGGCTCTTCCTACTCAACGCATCTGCTACAACATTAGCCTTACCCGGATGATAAAGTATCTCACAATCATAATCCTTCAGAAGCTTTAGCCATCTTCTCTGTCTCATGTTCAGCTCCTTCTGTGAGAATAGGTACTTGAGGCTCTTGTGGTTGGTAAAAATTTGAAACCTCTCACCATACAAGTAGTGGCGCCATACCTTCAACGTAAACACTACTGCTGCTAACTCTAAATCATGGGTCGGATAGTTCTTCTCATGGTCCTTCAGCTGTCTGGATCCATAAGCAACTACCCTCCCATCCTGCAAAGAGAAAATGGGTACCGACGGTGGAGAGAACAGGCCGGACCGACGACTTTTCGGTGGCCTTGGACGAAACCAAGGGTAGATCTGAGATGTGGACGACCCAGCAAAGCCACTGGCAGCGAAAATCAGTGGAGAACCAACCGACGAGACCCTGAACCGACCAAATCGAAGTGAACTGGAGTGAACAAGATCGATCTGAACCGGGTTGAACCAGACCGAACCGGTTCAGCCAAGAAAGAAGGGAAAAAAGGAGAAAAAGGGGAAGAATTTTTGGGGATACACCGGACCTCGGATAAGTCAGTAAGAGGTCAAAAGTGATCGATTTGAATTTCGAGAAATTTATTTAAATTATATTTAATCGAAAAGTAACCTGGAATTAAATATTAATTGTGCAGTTTTACGATAAAGCCCAAACGAGAGCCGCTTGAGCTTCGATTTTCGTACCCCGCATCACATTGGGTAAGTATATTTTAATTTCGATAATTAGAGTCCTTTAATACAGAGTTTCGATTATTTTATAAAATTTACAGAATAATTCTGTATAAAAAAAGGAATATTTATCGAAATTGCAACGTAATTATCGTAAATAGTATACGGGCTATCCAATGAGTTTGAAACAAAGCCCGAAGATTATTGGTAAGCTGAATGAGCCCAGTAAACCTAAGGAAGGGATTTAAATAGTATAAACGGGCTGAAAATGGGTCGAGGCCCATTAAGGTGCAATTGGGCCCAATAAAGTAAAACGAGCCCAGTATGTTAGATTCGATCAGTAAATGTAATATACTGATAAAGATAATTGAACTGACCCAAAATATGTGGTTATATGCAGTTCCGTAGACTTGGTTAACGCGCAATTGGATCGAGAGATCGAGTATTATCGAGATGAGATAAGTTTGCACATAAATCGAGGTAAGGGAATTTTGTAAGTGCATAGAGATTTCTATACGTATTTATTGAGAGGATTTATAGGGCTTAGAATTCTTTAAAGTATCTAGAAAATGAAATAATAATTTTTGCGAAAATCGGGGCATAAGTGAATAAAGGAAAAAGACGATTTTGCCTCTGGGAGTAAAATTTATAAAAAGGGTAGTAAGGCAGATAAACTGCATGATTTTCATGTTTTGATGTTTTATATGAATATATTGTTTGATTTAAGCAAATATACATATAGGTTGGTTGTTGATTTTAAGAATTATACGAAAGGGAACCGGTTTGTACCGGTTACGATTTTAAAGATGTTTTATAAAGATTGAGCCACCTATTATATTTATTCGAGTAAAAAGAGTGCTAGAGTCTTACTTGCACTCAAGTTTACTGATTTATTACTCATGAAAAACCATACTGGAGCATTGCTCGTACGAGAAATTTGTGTGTGTACAAAACCGTGCTGGAGCTTTGCTCGCACGAGATTTAGATATCATGATATGCATAGCGTGGTGCTGGAGCTTCGCTCGCACTAGACGTGAGTTGACATGCATATAGTCGTGCGGAAGCCTCCTGTAGACTGTGTGTCACAGAGAGTTGAGATGCTCGCACGTATACTTTGAGACATGGGTTGGTTATCGACATAGTATTGGGGTGGATAAGACCTACGGCAGGCACCCCCAGACTATGATATGGGTCCACGGAGTACGATGTACTGTGTATGTCACACGGAGTACGATGTACTGTGCAATCATGATGACTCGATGATGTTACTTGATATTCTGGAGGGTAGGATTTGACCCCACCTCCCATTGCAGTTGTGATACCCCGCACACCAGGATCCGTGTAGCTTGGGATCACAGGGACAAAGTATGGTCATAGTCCTCGATTTCATACAGTAACCTACATGCCTCACATGATATCATACGGTCTGGATAGACCAGGACAAACTCGAAGGAGGGGTAATGTCCCGATTTATGTTTTTAAAAGAGATGTGATTTAATGAATCATGGTATTCCCGAGAGATGGGCTTAGCCTTGATGTGGTTGTTTTATGATAAAACAAATGAGTTTTAACGTGATGAGTTTATGATGAAACAAATAAGTTTTAAATGTGACGAGCATGAGATGACATACATGGTGATTTTTCCATGTTTGTTTTATATATGGATTTCATAATTTCTCTTATATGATATATACATACATGTGACATCGTTTTAGTCTTACCTCATGCTCCAAATGTAAACGATTTTATATCATGACATTATCAGCACGTAGATAGTATAGTTATCTACCTGCTTACATTATTGCCTTACTGAGCAAGTTTCGCTCACCTTTTCATTTTCCACCCCACAGGGTATATTCAGTAGAAGAGAACGACAGTAGTCATATCCACTACTTCTTATCAAGATCAGGTATACACATTTGTATAATTTTGTATCTGAACATATATATGCACAATAATGTATATAGATTTAATATTGGGGATGTATTTAGTTTAAAATAAATTGATATGTAAATGAAATATGAAAATGGAATGGTAAATAGGTGAGAGGTGACTAACACCGAATCATAGCCCAACTGTTTAGTAGTATAACTATTCACAACGGGTAAGGAAATGAAAAAGTGAAAAATTTACTCTGATTTTTAGGTAATTTGGGTCGTGACACCATATGCCACTACTTTCCAATCTTGCATCAACACACATCCCAAACCATTATAGGAAGCATCACTGTACACCATAAATCCTCTAGGACCATCTGGTATGGTAAGGATTGGTGCAGAAGTTAATCGATGCTTGAGCTCTTGAAAACTACACTCACATTCATCACTCCACTCGAACTTGATATCCTTATGAGGGAGAAGTGTTAACGGAGCAGTAATCTTTGAGAATCCTTCCACGAACCTTCGTAATACTTGGCAAATCAAAGGAAACTTCATATCTCCGTCACCGTCTTTGGTCACTCTAGTTCACTATTGCATAAATCTTGGATGGATCAACAAATACCCCATCCGTGTTCACTGTATGGCCTAGAAAACTAATCTGTTCCATCTAGAACTCACACTTGTCAAGCTTCGCATAAAGTTTTTTCTCTCTAAGTGTCTGTAGGATAAGATACAAGTGCTATTCATGCTCCTGTGTAGAACAGGAATACACTGGGATATCATCTATGAAGACAATCACAAACTGGTTTAGGTACTCCTCAAAACTTCATTCATCAAGTTCATGAATGTAGCAAGGGAATTCATCAAGACCAACGGCATGACCACGAGTTCATAGTGACCATAGCGAGTTTGAAAGGCGATCTTAGGGATGTCTGCACCTCTCACTTTCAACTGGTGATATCCCGACCTTAAATCTATCTTCGAGAACACTTTGGCTCCCGTTAACTGATTGAACAAGTCATCAATCCTCGGTAATGGGTATCGATTCTTGATTGTGGCCTTATTGAGCATTTAGTGATCAATACACAACCTCAAACTGCCATATTTCTTTTTCACAAAGAGTATTGGTGCACCCCAAGGTGACACACTTAGGCGGATGAAACCCTAGTCTAACAGCTCTTAGAGTTGCTTTTTCAATTCTTCTAACTATGTGGGTGCCAACCTATACGGAGGTTTAGACAGAGGTTGAGTTCCAAGCACCAAGTCAATGGCGAACTCTAACTCTCTATCAAGAGGTAATCCAGGCAACTCTTTTAGAAACACATCGAGAAAATCTTTCACCACTGGAATATCCTGAAGGTTGGGTTTCGGCTTCTCAACACATTCCAAAAAAGCTATGAAACCTTCATGCATTAAATAAATCTTTAGACTCATAATAGGCAAACAAAAGGTCTACTTATTCATTCATTTATCTTCAAAAGTTACAACACACTTTTCAGGTACGTACAATGTCATAGTTTTCTTAAAACAGTCTAAACTAGCTCTATGAGTAGCTAACCAGTCTATTCCTAGTATTACATCAAAATCTATCATATTCAATAATATTAGGTTAGCTGGTACTACTTTATCATGAATTTTAACTTCACAAATTCTATATACTATCTCCGTTGTTTGTGACTCTTTCATTGGTGTATTTACATGAAGTATGTAATCTAGAGGTTCAGGTTCTATTGGCAACTTCCTAGCAAAATTGGGTAGCACAAATGAGTACGTAGATCCAAAATCTATCAATACAAAAGATTTAACATTAAATAAGAGAAGGTTACCCTTAACAACTAAAGTAGAGACGTCCGCAGACTCCTTGTCCAGCATGAACACCCTTCCTTGGCTAACAACTCTCTTGCCCTTATCTGCTGGAGCTGTTGAGGCTACTGGGGGAGGAGGACTAGTCCTTACAGGTTGGGCTAGTGTGGTTCTCATCTTAGGAAGATTCTTCATCCAATGTCCCATCTCACCACAGTGGTAGCAAGCTCCAGGATTTCTCTAATAAGGCCGATTAGCTGGGTGTCTTCTCCTGCATCGCCTATATCTAAGAGAATAATATGGTGCAAGGGTATTTTGAGTAGGAGGAACCCTCGACCTAGTGGTCAAGGCTCTAGATGCACCGACCCTCGGCTTCTTATTCTACCCCTATTTTGAAAAGACCTTTTATTGTCATATCTCCTGCCCTAACTCTTTAGTTCAACTAAAACTCAGCTTGGGACAATTCCATGTCTTGTTCCACAAACTAAGCTCTTTAGATGGCATCAGCATAGGTCCGGATATTTAGTGGGGCTAACTTACTCCTAATGGCCGGTCTCAACCCACTTATGAATTTTAACGTCTTTTTCAGCTCATTCTTGGCTATATTTGGCTCATAACGTCACAAAGCAGTGAATCTTGATTCATATTAATCTACTGTCATGTTGCCTTAAACCAAACTCAGGAAAATCTGCTTGTTTCTTCCTCTAAGCACACTCTTTAAAATACTACTCATTAAACGCTTCCAAGAATACTTCCCAGGTTATTTTTATGCGCTTGGCCAGTAAATTTTGCTTCATAGAAGTCCACCAATGGTTTGATTCACTCTCTAACATTTAACTAGCCAAAGCTACTCTCTCTGTACTGCTACACCCCATATACTTAAACATTTTTTCCAACTTCATAACCAACTCTTCAGCTATCATAGGATCCTTAACACCTTAAAGGCGGGTGGATTCATCTTTTGGAATTGCTTCAGCCGTGTCACGTTCCTATCCACCAAGTCTTAAGTTGGCTGTTGTACCTCTTAGAGTTGTGGGGTGACAGGTGGTGGTTCAGGTACTTGTGGAGTTGGTGGCGGAGGATCTTAGGGAGCTGGTTGTGGCTCGGGTGGTAGTGGGGGAGCTTGTGGCACATTCGCAATGTTTGCGAAGGTAGCCATGAACTGAGTAAGTGCAGTAGGCATTTGCTCCACAGTCTGCTCTAGTCTAGCCATCCGTGTGTTCGGACTTCTTGGCTGGGGAGGAGGAGATACTGGAGGTGGAGGAGCCTGTCTCCCTATACCTCAGCCTCATCCTCGTCTCCCGCTTATATTTACTACGATTCCTATACCAAAAACCCAAACACACTTATTAAAAATCAAAAGTATACGCAAACATAATATATATATATATATTTCAAACATGCGTAAAACATGGGATGTATTCATTTACTAGCTAACTTACACTGACACGGTCAACTACAAGCCGCTCTGATACCAAAAAGCCCGTCACGACTCGTGACATCTATAACTACCCCTAAGCGCATATATAGGTATAAACGTTTTAAAGTGAATTAATCTCTAGCTAGTGTTTATTATTATTTCTTTAGGATCTTTTTCTTATAGTTTGTGTCCGGTATAGGCTTAAAACTTTTAGACTACTTTATGGAGGATTTTATTAAAATCCTAAAATTTCTAAAAATTTTAAGAGCATAACTGCTGCAATTGGACCTAACCAAACCTATAAACAAAATCAATATGGCAACCCAAATCCACTATTCATTGACTTCACAAACCACAATTACTAATCGGCCTCAATTCAAACCACATCAGCAACCCTAGCTATCCACAACTAACAACCATTTAATCACATTGGAAAATCAGCAACCACAATATCGTGTAATCCCAAGTAGCTAACTATTCACAAAAGCCTAATTGCTAAAGTATTGAATCGATTTATCAAGTATTAACTATATGAGTACATAAATCCTATCATAGAAACATTTCTCAAAAATCAACTAATACATCCCAAATGACTATTACTTAAATTAGTGCATACATACAAGTCTAAAATAAAAACTTAACAATTGTTGCGTATACCTTAGCATAAAAGTCTCAACACGAGAAATCAGTGATTTTTGAGCAGTTCACCCACAAATTAATCTAAAATGTTTTAAAGAAAAGGGTGAGCAACCACATGCTCAGTAAGGAAAACATATAACTGAGGCTAATAAAATACCAAGTAAGCGGTTTTGTAAATTTTCTCCGTATAGTAAAACATGCCCTTTGTAGAACAATGGATAAGCTTTTATTTTAGTCATTAAACATAAAAAATACGTTAAATACAGATGAGTAAGATAAGTTAAATCAACACACATTTCGAAACTAAGGATTTCATAAAGCTTGCTGACAATCCATAGTTTATAAATCAATATTGTAGAATTCAAAACATGAAAATCTTGAAGTCTTGAAGCATAACATTCATATTGAAAACAATTACAGTCTAGCAAACGCATACATGGGCTCAATTAAATATTCAATACAAATAGAAGAGATGTGGCACAATCCTTCACTTGTAATGGAACCGGTTAAACAATGTAAACACCTATGGCCGTAATGACTATCGCCCTATCCTAAACTGATCAGGTTTGGACTAGGGTACTGAAGATGGGATCAAGGTCTACAGTAGTCGGTAGAATAAAAATCTCGATGCCATGAAGGCATCTACGTGAAGCACTTAGCACCCTAGGGAAATCATAGAGAACCTTCTACCGATGCTAGAGATGACTCTCACGTCTCATAAACGCGATGCTAGGCAATCATCTTTGTGAAGCACTTGGCACCATAGCACAATCACACAGAACCTCCTACCGATGCTAGAAATGGCTCTAACAGGACATGACTGTCACAAAGGCATTTTCGAGGATCGCCAACAATCTCAAAATCGACATCAATAAGTGTACGGTGAAAGCATAAAAATTGTTTCAATTCAACATCAAGTTCACGGAAAAATACACCAATAACTTTAGAAACATGTAATATTATCATAAAGCATGCTGACATCATTCCATAAACCATCATGCTTTCCCAAATCATATTTGAAAATAGCCCATGCAACCAAGTTATAAACATCATTCATAGATGCGCAAAACGATAAAATCATGTAGTAAGACGTTTGTACTCATTTGGGTTTAACTATTTTTATTTGACACTAAAAATCAGTAAACTTATATTTATAACCTCATTTAGACTAAAACTAGTGATTATGAACAAAGTTTCGGTATTTATGAAAAGCAGGTAAGGTAGGTAATTAGCTTAAAAAAGACCCTAACTAAACTAACAGCCTATGGTTCCTAGTAAGGTTTTAGCTTGACCTAAGATATCCTACTAGCTACGAGCTATATAAATCCCTTACCACAAAAGCAAAGTACAACAATTACCCTTCTCGCCTTAGGCACGCATATATGTGCCTAAGATTCCTTGGCAATTGACGAGGTAGTCTCTCCAAATTTATACGTAAGAACATCCAATTATCAGTCTCTATACTCATTTTAGTTTATAATTTACTTAAAACAGTTAAATTTCGACTTGTGTTACACTAGCATGTTCTTTCGATATATTTTTGTCATAATTTTCTGATCTAATCTTTAAATTCCAACTGAAAGAATTACTCCTAATTATTCCAAAATTGTCGAATAACAAAAGTCATATTCCCAATTTTTTTCATGTTAGATTTTAAATCAAGCAACCTTACAGTTGCATATTCATCTTGTAACCTAGTGTTTTATGCTTAAATTCTCCAAGCAAACTTAAAATCCTCAACTTATTCAAGTTAGCCGAATGCTTTCTCAACAACAATTCTAACCTTTTTATCATCATTCACTACATGCAACCTACTATACATACTGATTACATTGTAGTTTACTTGTTTCAATTCTCAAAACCTATTTTGGCATGAATTTCCCAATTTCTACTATCATAGCCGAAACTTTCAACTCAATATCCCAAGTCCTATAGTTTAAATTTGAATCACGAAATCATAGACTGCATTAATCTCATTGTAGTTTACGGATTAAATCTTTAAATTTCAGCAAGACAAGTTCTTCCTAATTATTCCTAAGTGACCAAAAGCCTATTTTCCATGCTCACATAGGATTTTCAACAATTATTTAAAATTATCATATAAATCAGTACATTTATCACTAACCCTACTGAATTTAGTTAAAAACATAAATTTCTATCCTTAATTCCCAAAATTCCCAATTTTTGTCAAATTACAAATCCCTAATTTTCCTAAATTCTTCAAAACACAAATTTAAATTGATTTCTACAACAATTTTACATCTATAACACATTTTGTATACTAATTTAGCTAGATAAAAAATTTGGTTTTTACATAGGAGTCTACTGGTACAAAAATGGAGAAGCAGGAAAAATAGGTTTTTGTTTGGCTGCACTGTAGGCATCAATGGGGAGGGGAAGGCCTGATGGGATAGGGGTGGTCACCGGGGTTTGCGGTTGGCAGGGTCTGACGCCTTCTCCGGTGGCTGGTGGTTCATGAAACAGAGGGGAGAGGCTCAGGTTTTCATGTTTTCTCTTATTCGGCTGGTATCCGGTAGCAGGGGAGAAAAAAAAGGGAAGGCTATTGATCGGTTCGTGTGGGGTCTCCGGTCGGGTTCGATCGTCGACGTGAAGAGGGAAGAATGGTTGATGGAGGGAAAGAGAGAGAGTCGCGTGAGAGAAATCTGTAAAAGGGGGGTTTCTATTTGCGATTCCCAATGGTGCTTAGGTGGCACGATAAGGAGAACCCTGTCGCACGACCCCGTCCTCCCTTTGTTTATTTATCTATATTTCCTTATGTAATCCCATTTTTCAATTACATATACAAAATATATACATATATTTATATATATATTCCAATTTTGTTACTAGATAATAAAATTTCTATTACAAAATTAACATAGTTAGATTATTATTTTATTTTATTTTATTTTATTTTTAACTCCAGTATAAAATATCTTAATGTCTTAAATATAATGTTATTAACCTCCTACATCCGACTCAACTCCGGGAAGCTAAATTGCTACCTATTCTAGCCCGTTTCGCCTTTATATAAACCAATACATGCTTTAACATTCTAGTAGCATTGTATTAAGCTAAGAATCATGCCACAAGAGTTAGCGGTCTTACACCTCTTGATTCTGAAACCATTATCATCATCCTTATGTCTCGACCATCATCCTCCCAACACTCTAACTTTGGTTTCCAGCTCATCCGCTAACATCCCATGTTCGGCCACCATTTTCCTTCTCTCCTCTCGGATTCCTTTCGACTTCTCCACCTTTACTCGTCTTCACCTTTCTCGAAGATGGAACCTCCTTCATCAACCATGTTTCCACCACCATGCTTATCAACCTCCCTGATTCTGTCTGATCCCGAGCTCTCATTTTCTCCCCTTACACCTTACGGCTATGGCATTTCTTCTTTCAAGTTTCCTAGCTTTTCAACGCATCAGCTTCTACCAATACTACCTCTATTTTTAGACTCGAAAACCCTAGTTTTGGTCCTCGTTTCTGCCTCTGTTTCCCACGTCAAAGAGGTAACCCAAACAAGTACCAAGGGCCACCTTGAATAACCCTACTTTTTAATCTATTCGTGTGCCTGGTTACAGCTTAACAATGCAACGCCAATAACCCCTAGAACAACACCAAGGTGCACGACATGTTTTTCAGCCTTTGAATGCCTTGTCGAGTCCCACTCCAAGCCACACACCTATGTTCTGCTTTAGGGTTCTGTGTCTCCGAACTCAACCGCCATGTTTCAGCATTCTTACGATTTTAAGGCAGCAGCTGAGAGGCCAGATCTTCTCCTGCTCCTATTCTTTTCTTGGGTCGCCTTTCACCAATCTCTCGGTCCCTCAAGTATAGCCCTTTCAATCAGTTTTTCTACCCTTTCCTAACAACTATCAAAACACTCCAGGTTCTCGTTTTAAGTCCTCATCATGTTTTTATGCTTTCCAATTCATTTTAAGCCTTATTCCACTAGGCTTAAACAACCTCACGCAACATTATTTCCTCCCACCAAACGTCTATAAAGTTTTCAACTGTTACTGCAGTTTTTTCAGCAGCTAGCATGAGGGGCATTGAAGTTTTCAGTCTATCTCGTCCCCCATACATTTAGTCAGACCTTAGTTCTACCCACTTCCTATTATTTTTTTTATTCAACCGTTCTCCATTGACAGCAGCCTCACGTCCTCACTGCTCCCATGTATCATTTTGTGTTTCTAGGATACTTTAAAATAGCTTATATACACACTTTTCACCAAACCGACACTATTTATAGCAGACATCATGTCTTCATTTCTTTCTTTTCACATGTTTCATTTACTGTCAGAACATTTCCATCATAATTTCTATTTCTTTTCCACCGAATAGCCATCCTCTCTCATGACATTTCCCTTTTAACAATTCAATTTACACACGTATATGTATATATATATATATATATCCTTTTGCCATGGTCTGGTATACAACTCACGAGATTGGCTTAATTTTAAAGCCACTTCCACGAGCTCCTATATATATATATATTTATATACATATATTTATATGTATATATATACACAAATTTACATACATGTCGATAAACTTAACTTGAAAAATATATAAAATATTACATAAATATATATGTACTTAATAAATTTTCCTTATAGTATACAAAATGAATTTAGTTTAATAGTTGTACTTATATATCATAGAAAAATATTCCTAGCTCATCAAAGTTTATTTCTATTCTTCACAATTATTTGTTCTTCCACTTAAAATATTTTAATTAATTTAAATTCTCCTAAGTCCCTCATGTCATACTATAATTATTCATCAAGGGAAACACATTTCTAATCCCAATTGACTAATTTACTATTCATAGTTGGAACCGATTTATAAAAATTCATGGAGTTTACACGGGCACCAGTTGCACTCGCTGTGCGGGCACGAGATACTACGAAATAGGCACCACGTGTAGTGAAAATAAGCACCACAAAGGCAAAGACGAGCACTACATGGGCGAAATGAAACAGGCACTATAAGTGGTGCAGCTGGGCACCACAAGCAGCGAGCATGACATGCATATAGCATATACTATCGTGGTAGCCTCTAGTCTATAAAATTTACTCTCTTACTTATTTTCATAGTTACTCAAAATCACATGGGAGACTAAAGATCATTAAATCATATAACTTCAACTATACAATATTAATTTTTTTAAAGGCTTATGCGTCATATGTAAAAGTGTTTGGCTTCGGGGTTAAATCGGGTGTCAGTTCCTTCGAGAATTTAAATTAAGAGGTTTCGGGTTTTCCATGTAAATTTTTGAAGCTCACTTCAAACTATTTTATATATATATAAATAGGCAAGGAAGTCATTACTACTTTAAATTTGCATCCCTTACCTAAACGGGGCTGGGACATCACTCAATCGCAGGGTATCAGGTTTACCTCATTTTGCGTGTTAATACCTCGAGCTGCCTAAAACAGTTTCAAAACCATCAAATGATGCTCAAAACCATCTTAACATACTTAAACATGCCTCAAATTACATAAATCCCACTAGACTTAGCAATTTTGCCAACTTTCCTTACTTCCTCCGTTTTACCGATAAAAGTGTCGGTTTAAGCTATTTTCGATAACTTCTTTTCTCCTAACTTCAAACTTATAAACTTAATAACCTAAATACTTATTCAAGTCTCTAATTATCATACGAAAACTTGTCAAATTTTCCAATTCTCACACTTTTCAATTTTCCACTAAACCGAGCTATAAACCAAACTTTTTGGTAATAATCTAACATTCTACAACATTCAACACAATCGAATTTCATCTCTACCATAAGAAACAAGGTTTGGCCGAGACTACACATGCCTCTATAAATTTTTTCTTCAATTTCTACTTAAGAAAAAATCTTTTAAATTCATCAAACAACAACATATCTAACTATCATCATCTTCCATCAACTTCTCACCTACTTTGACCAACGTTGACCACTCCTTCTTGCTCTAGCAAAGATTCTCAGCTGTAGATAAACATGTATACAACTTAGAATCATTAAAAACAAGCTTAAACACCAACCAAGAAACTTAAAATTCAAAGTTTCTCTTATCCTAGAAACAGTGCAGATTATGCCCCTCTTCTTCTCTCTAGCTTTTCACCTAGCAAATGAGATTTTTTAAGGCTGGATCTTTTATATGTCGTAAAGGGCTTAAGAGGGAAGTTTTTTTTCTTCTAACCGTACTCTAAAAGTGTCCAGAAGGTGGCCAGACAAATTACACAATAAGGCTAAGATGGGGACGCATGCGACAAGCTTGTCAGAAGGACTGAGTTTAAGTTGGTTCAGCTGCGTCTTTAGTGCTCTAGAAAGAGCATGAAGTCTACTTTAATTCTGGAAAAGTTCATATTCAAAGGCCTTCTAAAAGGTCTTCAAATTTGGGTTTTTTGTTGGGCCAACAGATTGCTAGGCTTAGCCTGCTAACAACTGTTTTTGTAAAATCCATAAAAAATATTTTCAGCCTATTTTCTTCCAAATTTCTACTTCTCATTTGTTATAATAAGTCCCTAGCATGTCCCATAAAAACTTTTGGGCCCACTTGTTTAAGAAACATTTCCCGTTTGAGCCCATTTTGTCTAATTTAGTCATTACCGATTGAAATTTCTTAAGGTTTTCCTTTTACTTTAAAATTTAATCCGACTACCGAGACGTCAATATTTCCACTCAATTTTCATTCCCCAAGTCGATTATGCCTCATACTAATTTTCTATGACCTCAGAATAATTTTTACAAATCTATGAAATTTATTACGAATTTATTTCACTTACTAGGCCCAATTTCTCGGTTTAGTGTTAACTCGAGTTTTTACTAACTTTTTCACTTCGAATACCTTAGTTTCATCTTCTAACCACCAAAGTATACTTATACATGCAATCTTTAAGAAATACTTAAATTTAAAATCTTACCTAGATTTTTGTGCCTCTAGCTTTGTGCCACAACCCGAGTGCTTCTGTTATTCTGGGTTTGCATAATATTATTCTGAATATCTTAATTACTTTTTGGTTTCCAAAGAAATAATAAAATCAAAATTTTGGGTTTTACACAATTCTTGGCCATGCAACAAGGAAAATCAATGTAAATTTTTTTTTTAAAAATTTCTTTGGAGGATTCGGTTTTAGGAAGAAATAGCTAAATAAATTTTGGCTTTTTTAGCTTTTAAGGAGTGAAGTAAAGGAATCACGATTTTGGTTCCTATTTTCAGCCAAATGGGGTTGTGTTCACACTAGGATTAAAGTATTTAATCACTTAAACGCTTATTTTAATGATTTAGTCACATGCCATGAACTATTCACTTAATTTTGCTATTATTTATATTTTCTAATTTCATGAATTTATGTTACTAATGTTATTCATGAACTTGTACATTAAATATGTACTTTCCATAATTTTCAATTCCCATAAATATTCCAATTATTTTTTGGGCTAAGAAAATTTACCATTTTACCCTTTATCTTAGAATCATATCAAAATTTGCACGTGACCTCGTATCATTTCCAACCTTCATAATCTACCAATATTAAATCAAAATTAGCTTAAATTGGGTCAACTTCCATTAAAGTTATCAACAAAAGAATTCTATGATTCTGAGACTAATGTGACGTTTTGAAATCCTAGAGTACTTGTGCATCCATGCATTTTGTCCCTACATAAAGATTCGAATTGTTATTGTTTGGTTATGGAACATACATCAAGTAATAAGTAGCTTAGAAAGAGTATAGGGAAAAATGCAATTCTCACAATTAATTCTTTTAAAATTAATTGAGATATTCTCTAAATCACTTAAAATGACTAATTTTATATCAATTACTCATTGATCTTTATATATCTCATTTTATACCCAACTATTCCTTATTAAGATATCCTTGGTTAGGACATTAGGTAAGGTAAAGTTAAAGTATAATATTCCTCATATAAGACTAATGGTAATCTCAAGTTAAAAGTGTCACGACTCGAAACTGTAAACTTTTCAGTAATTTATTACGGATGTGTAAAAATGTGAGCTAATTTTTTTTTTTCATTTTCTTTCCATGCATTGTTTGTTATAAGAGTATAGTCGTAACTATTTCTAGGTCTCAAACTACCTAGCTTGGTTTAAGGTTATGAACCTAAGGTCCCAGTCTAACTTCTTATTAACTTTTGTAATAATTTCTTAATTTAATACACATGCCGACACATACACAGTAAAGTAACTATCTGAAAAAGTATAATTAAATAGAATAAGTAACTGTACCATTATAATCTATGAAATCTCAAAGCGTTTACTTCGAAACTAATACCGATATCATTGTCAGTGCAACTTTGGTCTAAACTTATGATAGAAAGAAGAAGGGGTGAGCTTTGGGAAAGTTCAGTAAGTAAACCACACAAGCATAAAGGTATAACCTCCATGATACTAAATTTCTAATGCATGACGAATGTTTTTCCATTCGATCATTTTTTCTTATTTCTTATCCGAATCACAATCCAATACTTATCATATTTCAAAACATACCTTATCCTAAACATACTTTGCAGTTCGAAACTTATCGATGATCCCACTTCTCATTGGGCTTTTGGATTAGATTGCTATCTAAACGCTGTCAAGTTTTTCAGGCAATGAGGTATTTTAAAATACCTTAATTAGCCATCAAACCTGGCCACCCGAACTGTGACAACTGCCCTCCCCGGACCAGGTCACAGTCTCATTCTTCGTATTATCCACTTTGGTAGCCTCGCAGGCCCCTCACAGTTTATCGGGGAATACTGTCCCAGTTCGCATCCCACGTGGTTCGAACCCAAGACCTTAAAGTCTTAGTTCTTACACACTTGGTACCAATTGATCCAGTGGAACAATTGGTACCAAGTGTGTAAGAACTTAGACTTTAAGGTCTTGGGTTCGAACCACGTGAGACGCAAACTGGGGCAGTATATCCTGATAAAACCGTGAGGGGCATGTGGGGCTATCAAAGTGGACAGTACGAATGAGTGAGATTGTGACCTAGTGCGGGGAGGGCAGTCGTCACAGTAAAACATGCGTTTTATTGTAAGGACCTAGCCCCGGAGCACACCAAACTGCTCTGGATCCCACTTCCACTGTGAACCAGTCCTACAACTCCACGTATTGTCCTCTTTGGGCCCACTAAGCTAAAGGTTTTGCTCCATAGGAAAATTCCCAGGAGACGCGTTGTCATGCCCTTCTTTCAGACGTGACCTATCAAAATCACTATAATTTTTTTACTTACTTTTCCTACTGTCATTACTCACATCAATAGTTGGGCTATGATTCGATATTAGTCACTTATTCACATTCATTCATAATATGCATACAATTTAATATTCTTTTCTATAATGTAAACTCTTATACATTAATACAAATATTTGTACATATACATCCCCGACCGTACAAATGTTTACATAACTGTGCTCTTACAATGTTCAGTACAAAATGTTTCAAGTGTGTATACCTCTCGTAAGAGGGATGTGCAGCGGATCAAAGGATATCAGTCCTCAGCTGTGTCCACCTATTGTGAATGCTCTGTAAAGAGTGAAATAAAAAGGGGGTGAGCTCACAGCTCAGTAAGGAAATCAGGAAAGCAAGTAGATAACCATACTATCTATAAAATACTATGCTCATACCTTGAAATCATTTCCTTATCCATTCGCATCTAAAGCATGCATCCTGCTTAAAGCTTTTATGTAATATATATAGATACAAACCATTAGTTGTAAAACTGGAAATATGCTGGTTTAACAACCTCAGTATTTTATGCATAACAATGCATTTCTCATGTAATTTCATAAATCTCATATTTATCATGCCATTCAATTAAATCAAAATAATATGGCATTTATCATGTTTAAAAACATAAAAATCTGGTCCTCACCCATCCCTCGGGTTACCCTTTTCACAATTCACAAATTCACATTATGAAACCATGTGACAGTTCATTCAAGAAATCTTAATTTACATCGCATGAAAAGAAAATCGAGATAGGCGATTACATGTTCTAAGATTATGATCATAACTCATTTTCCATTATCCTAGGCTACACAGTACTCGGTGTGCGGGGTCTCACAATTGCTGTAACGAGAGGTAGGTCAAATCTCTGCCGTCAGCTCTCAAATGAGGACCTAATCCCGGAGCACACCAGATCCCACTAGATCCCGCTCCCACTGCTAATCAGTCCTATCCATGTACATTCAAGTACTCACGGTACAGCGTACTCCATGTGACATACACGGTACACAGTACTCCATAGACCCTATCTCAAGGTCGAGATGCTCGCCATGAGTCTTAGTCCTCATACCTTGGATATACCACATAATCGGGATGCTCACCATGAGTCTAAGTCCTCATACCATGGGTTCTATTTTTGATAGCCCTCGTCCATATTTCAAAATAATGCGTGTGTGAGCATATAATATCGGTGTGACACACAATTAACACAAGCTCCAGACATGGCTGTTTAATGCTTTCTCTTTTAAAACTGGTACGTGCAAGTAAACTCCTAACACGACTGTATCATAATGATATTACTCTAGTGCGAGCAATGCTCCCAGCACTATGTCATGAAAGAACTTGAGTATGAGCAAAGCTCCTAATACTCTATAATGCATCAATCAATAAAATTGAGTACGAGCTATGCTCCCAGTATTCTATCATGTAAAACTGAGTATAAGCGAAGCTCCTAATACTCTACAATGCATAATTAAATGAAAACTGAGTACAAGCTATGCTCCCAGTACTTTATCATGCATATCTCATACTATTAAAAAATGCGAGTAATTCTCTAGCACAAGGGTTTACACGCAACCCCGATAGATGGCTTATTTCAAATCATAATTTCACCTAAGTAAATCAAATTCGCACTAAAATGTGTTATTTTTGTAATACATGAAAACATTAGCCATTCTATCATGCAACTATGAATTTTAGTCACAACATGCTTCTAAGGCCATTTCATCCTATTTTTGGATAAAGTCACACTTATCTCATCAATTCCTATTACAACGTGTCTATTTACAGAAATTTATATAGGATATAGTATCAAAATTCTATTTGAAATATGTGTATCTATCTCTAGCTACTTATGAAATTTTCTTAGCTCGGATCACATCACGTGACCTCTCTTTCTCGGTGTTGCTCACTCTCGCAGTCTGATCAGCTTCCACTGTGATTTCTGAAGCTGTTATAATTATCTATGTTAGTATACCGTAATATACTTTATTTCCTTTGCATGCATCTAATTTTAATGCATTAATCTCATCTCTTTCTTCCATTATGGTATTATACCATATTTGTCATATATCTATCCTAATTTCACTTCATTTCCAATTTACTCATTTCATAAAACTACCTTAAAATCTTCCATGCACGCATATTCCATCATTAAATCCATACCAACATAACTTCTTCATCATTTTTCTCACTTTTGTGTCAATAGCTAGGTCATGCTAATTTTTCATGATCCTTTTGTTTTCAACAATTTATATCTATACCAATTAACTCACCTATACACCTAGCTTAACATCTATCAACTTGGTGTATTAAATCTCACCAAGCTGGAATTTCCTTCCTTTTCACCAAAATTTGGTAATATCCTCCTTGCTCTTGAAATCTTTGATTCCAACTTCTTGTATCCAAGTAGGTTGTTCTCCTCTTCACTAAGAACAACTTTGCTTAACTATATCTCACTCAAAACTGATTGCAACTGAAGTTTTCTAGTGTTGAAAGGTTAGGTTTAGCTTGTTTCTCATGAAAAACTGAAGTGCAGAACCTTGTATTTATAGAATTGGCTAATAGAGATCGATCTGCCAACAACATGAGATCATCTTCCCTGCACTTTTCACCTTAGAACCGACCTTTCAGGCCTAATGAGATCGATCTGCATAACTCAAAACCTTAAGGAGATCGATTTGACTTTAGAATGAGATCGATCTATCGTAGCCCAAGCCTTATGGAAATCGATCTACTTCAGTCAAACTTACTCTAGATCGATCTGCATCATTGAGGGATCAATCTGCTCTTGCTAAGGGATCGATCTGCCTCTTGCAGATGCTGTAATATTACATATCTAACCTATGAGATCGATCTGTATTGCAAAGGAGATCGATCTGCTCCTCTACAGAAGCAATTTTGCTACACTTTTCTTCTCAATTTCACTGTTACATTGGTATTTGATTTACTTAACCATCCGTTTTACATTTCATACATATTTATAACTTCAAAACATGTATTCCTCATGATTTATATCAATCGTGACTTATCTATACATCATAAATTCATAAAGAATACATGGTAATTTATAGGTATTAAACGCATCCCACGTATCGATGCTTCAGAAGTACCAACTAGATCCGACCCATGTGATTCGGTATGAGCCATTGCAGCTCAAAGATGATCTATCATATGTAGAGAGATCGATCCAGATATTGGATAGGAAGGAGAAGGTGTTACGGACCAAGATGATTCCCTTGTTAAGGTGCTTTAGCAGCACCACACTTCAGAGGAGGCTACACGGAAGTTGGAGAGCCTGATGCAAGAAAAGTACTAATGACTTTGTGAGGAGTGACTTGGTTCTAATTTGGAGGACTAAATTTCTTGAACAAGGGGATGAATGTAAGACCTGTACTTTTATATGTATTCTTTTATGATTCCATGTTGTACACACAAGTTACATAATACGTGAATCATAAGAAATGAACTTTTTTATGCTCTAAGTGTAAATAGAATGTAAAATGATGAAAGAAGCATTTAAAGGTAATATTTCTTTGAAATTATAGGAAAAATAATAGCAAAAATCTTGCAGATGAAGGCCAGATCGATCTCCCTTCACGATAGGATCGATCTGGTAATTCCAGAATGAAATCACAAAGGTTCTATAGGCAAACAGATCAATCTCGATGTGATTCTACATAGAGAGAATCGATTCCATCCTAAAGCAAATCGATCTCCAAATGATTCTGCCTAGAAATGATCGATCCCTTCCCAAGAGAAAATCGATCCCACAACTTATTTATTGAATATTTGTGTAGTTCAACCAAAGTAATATTGATCTCTCACCTAGTAGATCGATCTCACAATGCTCAGTTCTATTTAAAAGCCCGATAGACGAGCCTTCTTCCCCAAATTAACAAAATATATCCATTTTAGCAAAGTGAACAGGTTTTCTCACTCTAAAATATCATCACCTTCCAAATAGATTTGAGAAAGGTTGTTTTTAGCAAAGTTGTTCCTTGTGAGGAAGAGAAAAACATAGTAAAAAACTAGTAGTTGAAGTTCTAGATTGAAGGAGCAAGGTGTTTCCCCAATTTTGGCCAAAAGAGAAAGGTTAAGCTAGGTAAGTTTTCAATACAGCAACTTCAAGTATGTTAATCTAGACATATTTATGAGTTGATTGGTGTATGTATTATTGGCTGAAACATCCTTGAGCATGATTAATTATCCATGACCTAATATGGGTTTAGTGTAAGAAAGTGAGCTATGGTTGATTTAATGATGAATTGATTATACTATGGTGTTAGTGATGTTATATGCAAGATTTTGAGATGGTTTTGTGAAACCAATATGTTTGAATAGATTATGATTTAAAGTAGGCATAAGAGGTGTATGATTAAATGCCTTAGTGAAGGAAAGTGATGAATTTATGGTAAGCACAACAAGTGTTTACCGAAATAACTATGAGAACTAGGCAACCGTGGTGTCGACCATGGCTAGGCATGGCGCACCAAGTGTGACCGAATGGTTAAGTGGACCAAGCATTGAGTATTCAGCTCAATAAGGCATTGCAGGTCTAAGGCCGGCCCAATATGAATCAGTAGGCATGATTGACCTAATAGATTCTTGAGAAATGAATAGTACAATCGAAATGGACTTAAGAGAAAGTAAGACCCAATAAGAGTAAATGGACCAATAAGTTAAATCGATTGTAACGAAAGTGAAATACAGATAAATAAACTGTATTTAACATGATAAATAATTTGGTGCAGCTCCAGAGATTGTATTGGGAGCGAATTAGACTGCGTGATCGAACAGCTCTAAGGAAGTGAATTACTCGACGCAATTCCAGGTAAGGGTATTTGGTGATTATTTAGAGGTAGCTGCACACATTTTTAAGGGTATTTACAGGGCATTAGATTTACTCGGCTATCTAGAAAAGAAATAATAACTTTTACAAAAAAAATTGGATATAGGTGAAAAATATGATTTTGTTCCTGGGAGAAAATTTTACAAAAAGGGTAGTAAGGCTAATAAATTGCATGAATATCGTGTCATGATATTTTTATGAAATATGTTGCTTCGATTTAAGCAAACTTACGAATTGGTTGGCTATTGATTTCATAATTTCATGAAATAGCACAAGTCGGGTGCTAACATTGATTTTGAGCGTGTTTTGTTGAAATAGAGCCGCCTATCATATTTATATGAGTTTAATTGTGCTGGAGCTTTTCTCGCACTGAATTTTGATATTTTAACATGCATAAAATGTGTTGGAGCCTTGCTCCTACTATATTTTGAGTTGAGATACATGCAAGTCGTTTTGGAGCTTTTGCTTGTATGTGGGTTTTCATTTATTTCTTATTGTGAGATCTGAGAATTTCAGATATATTTATTGATGTAATAATAATTTGAAGTGTAATTTATTGAGCTAAGTGAATTGTGGGAATGATAATTGGAGATTTATATGTTAAGTGTTAAAATAAATGTGAAACTATGAGGACAGATCGATCTGGGAGAAGGAGAGATCGATCTGGTGAGTTATAAACGACAAAGAAGGAGAAATTTAAGGAGAAGATCGATCTGGGAGAAGGAGAGATCGATCTGGTGAGTTAAAAATGACAAGGAAGGAGGAATTTGAGGAGCAGATCGATCTGCAATGGAAGAGGATCGATCTCCTTATGATTCTGTTTGGGAGAAGATCGATCTCCTTAGGAGCAGATCGATCTCATAAAGCCATAAAGAGATCGATCTCACCCCTCGACAGATCGATCTCCTAGGCATAAAATTACCCAGATCGTCCCCAAAATTCAAACGCAGATCGATCTCATCAAGAGGCAGATCGATCTCCTACCTCCAGTCTATATAAGGAACCCGTGTTTTTCTCCTGCAAACTCACTTTCTCTCTCTTCCAACCCCATTTCCACCAAAAACCTAGCTTTCTAACTCATCCAAAACACCCATTTCTGGCCAAATCAAGAGTTGTGGTAAGAAGGAAAGTTGTTCCTCATCAAAGGGAGAACAACATACTTGGAAATCGAAGTACGAATCGGATCGAGGCGTGGGTTGTGCGTCTCACAAGCTTTGGGTAATTTCTAAACCTCGATCTTGATGTTTGAGATGATTTTGATGATATCGGTGGTTGTCATTGCGTTGAAATAGTTGAAAAATGATTAGGGATTGATGAAATTGCAATGTAGTTGGAGTAATGTTGATATTTGGAAATTTTGGCAATTTTGAGAATTTGTGCTATAAATGGAAATTTAGACAATGTGGTGAATTAGCATAGATAATTGGCATGAGAAATGTAGGACGTTGAGATATTGTGAATGAGGTTGTAGTTTAGGGTAGAGTTACGAGAATCGAGAGATTTGAGGTGATATGAGCAATTATGCTCGATTTTGAGAATTGAGTATTGATGTTTTAACATCGTTTGGACAGCTCGGGAGTTCCAGAGTGGAATGCGAGGCTAGTCCGTGATATGGGGGAAAACGATTGCACTATACGAGGTGCAAAGAGGTAAGGGAAATCTAAACCATTTGTGTATGTGAATTGTAAACTATTTTAGCATGAATTGTGGTTTATAAAACAAGCATGTGGGTTTTGTGTTGAGATTTAATTGCACACGATTTTTATAGCCGGTTGGAGCCCAATGTTTTTATGAGATTATAACTGGGCTCTACGTTAAGGCAATATCGAGATTTGAGAAATGTGTGCATGCTTTACCGGTTAGAACTCGGTTTTATTATGTTTTGTGTTGAGTACAAAACAGTTTACAAATGAGTTTTATGAGAGAAAAACCACTATGAGTTCTACGTGAAGGCAAACCAGTCATGTGTGATAAGACTTAGGTGTGTAATTTTGAGTACACATCGGGCATTGCTCTGGTAGCATGTAAGCCCGATTTCTTCTCCGTTCTGGTAACGTGAGAAACCCCATTGGTGGCCGTTGCCATGTGATACCCCATTTGGTGGCCGTTGCCATGTGAGAAACCCCATTGGTGGCCGTTGCCACGTGAGAAACCCCATTGGTGGCCGTTGCCACGTGAGAAACCCCATTGGTGGCCGGTGCCACGTGATACCCCATTTGGTGGCCGTTGCCACGTGAGAAACCCCATTGGTGGCCGTTGCCACGTGATACCCTATTTGGTGGCCGTTGCCACGTGAGAAACCCAATTTGGTGGCCGTTGCCATGTGAAACCCTATTCTGTGGCTGTGCCACATGTGAATCTAAATCAGTGGCTTTGCCACGTGAGATAGTGGCTATGCCACGTGTGAATCTAAATCAGTGGCTATGCCACGTGAGAAATTAAATCAGTGGCTATGCCACGTGTGTTTAGTGGCTGTGCCACGTGCATTACTATTTCAGTGATTTTATCACGTATTTGAGAAAGCGTTTATCGCATTGTTTTCACATGCTTTGTTATTGCTCTAGAGTAAGCCTTTTTACTTCATGTTTTCACATGACTTGAGACATGAGAATGTCGTTTTGAGTACTTTAATGCTATGGTTTTCAAATGAGTTTCACATACAAATAAATACTTTGTGATGTGCATTTTGGTTTATAAAATGAGTACCTTACCCCCCTTACTGAGCGATTTAGAAGCTCACCCTGTTTTCTTCTTCCCCCCAGAGTTCTTCAAGTGAAAAAGAATCTCCCTGCGACGTACGGAGTAGTGGCTAGTGGAGGACTTGAGCTCCAGGCCATATATATTGTATTTTGAGGTACCTTTTATCTTTTCATGTACCCAGACTATTATTGTAATTGCAGACACTTGATGTATAACATTATATGGGATGTATTAGGATTAATTAACTTGGAATTGAGTATTTGTATACGGTACAATATTTATTATATCATGATGAGATCCTAAGGAATGATACTTATTATGATGTATGACACTGCACAGGAATGCACCTTTAACTGTGAATTAATGAGTAAAAAGTTTTAAATTTGCCCTATTTTCCGCATTTTCGGGGCGTGACACTTATGCATATAACTGTACTGGAGCTTTGCTTGTACATGATTTTACCATTATTAAGTTTTGCATAAAGTCGTACTGGAGCGTTGCTCGTACAATGATTTTTACTGATTATGCATGAAATCGTGCTAAAGCCTTGCTCGCATTGGACTTTTCACACTGTAATATGTAATAAGTCGTGCTGTATGCCTCATGTAGACTGTGTGTCACACGGATGAGATGCTCGCACAAGCTGTGATGGATGCCTCGTGTAAACTATTAGTCACACAGATAAGATGCTCGCACGTGCAGTTGAGACTGAGTCGGTTATAAATGGTACGGGGTAGATAAGACCTACGACAGGCATCCTTGATCATGATATGGGTCCATGGAGTACGTTGTATTATGTATATCACATTGAGTATGTTGTACCGTGTGGTGATGATGTTAAGTTGTAGTTTGGCGGGTAGGATTTGACCCACCTCCCGTTACAGCGTAATGCCCCGCACACCGGGATCCGTGTGGTCTTGGATGATAGTGACATAGTTGGCCAACGGAGTCCTCGATTATATACAGTGACCACCTGTCTCACATGATACCACATGATTTTATATGCACTAAACATTATTTGTGTTATCCAGGGTAGACCCGAGGGAGGGGTTGAACCTTGTAGGATTTTTTAAATGATGAAGTATTGTTTTATGATGAAATTGATAAGTTTTAATTTGACGAGCATGTGATGTCATACATGATGATTTTTCCATGTTTGTTTTATATGCTTGCTTTCATGTTTTACAGTACTTGATATATTTCTACACATGTGGCATAGTTTTATCTATTTCCTCATGCTTTGGATATAAATGATTTTTATATCATGACATTATAAGCATGTAGATAGTGTAGTTATCTACCTGCTTATATTATTGCCTTACTGAGCAAGTTATGCTCACCCCTTTCACTTTCCACCCCTACAGAGTATCCACAGTAGTTGAGAGCGAGTAGAGACTGCATTCCTATTATTCGTTGCTTCCCATCACCAAAAGGTATACACACTGGTATCTTTTTTGTATCTAAACATGTACAAGCACAATACTGTACATTGATGGAATATCGAGGATGTAAACCTATGTAAATACAGTTTATGAATGTAATTTGTTAAAGTCAAAGGACAGTAGATCCTAATATGTAAATGTGATATGGAAATGGATGTTAAGGTAAGTAACATGACAAGAGGGACTAATGTCAACTCATAGCCCAACTATTAGTAGCAAAACTATTCATGACGGGTAAGGAAATGAAAAAGTAAAAAATTTACAACGATTAAGGTAAAAATGGGTCGTGACAGAGGTGGTATCAAAGCCGAGTTGGCCTGATATGAGTCGATATTAGTAAGTAGGAAAATTACATCCGCATATTATTGTGCTTTGTTTAAATATAACAATGTATACCTAGATGGTATTAGACTAGGGAATGGTTATGGATACACGAATTTAGGCATTATGCTTGTTACCCGGCTTAGTAGAGGGGCAAGTTCACGTGCTAGAGGCCGTAGGGTTAGGCTTGAGAGCTGTGTAGAGCCATAGATTGATCAGGCTCCACAGGACCCTATTGAGAGACCCTGGGATTCTAATGTACGCTTCGCTAGGATAGAGCGAAGTATTGAGAGCCTTGTTGAGATAGCCACGCAGACATTAGGGGTTGGTGATAGACGAGGTCCAGTCAGACAGACAGCTGTAAAGAGACCTCAAACTACAGAGACTGTTACACCGCCATTAGTTTAGGATACAGCTTCTCTTGTCACTCCGCAGCCTAGCGGTAGCGATCTAGGTTATGACTGTGAGTTGGATAGGTTACAATAGTTCCAAGAGTTCAGACCTCTAGTCTTTAGAGGAGTGAAGGACCCGGTTGTTGCAGAGGATTGGATATATGAGATAGAGAAGTTGTATGGGTTCATCAGGTGTAAATCGATTGAGAGGGTTACCTTTGCTGTATTTATGTTGAAGGGCGAGGCAGAGCACTGGTGGAGATCCACAGTATCTATCTTGAGAGCCCGACACCCAGAGATTACATGAGAGATATTTTTAAAGGCCTTTATGAGGCAGTATATTTTGGCCACTATACAACGGAAGCTGCGAATGGAGATTATGAGTTTAGTTCAAGGGAACTGCTCCGTTGATGAGTATGAGTTGAGGTTCATATCCTTGGGGAGGTATAACCTAGATAGATTGAGCAGTGTAACTCGGAAGGTCCAGAAGTTCATGGATGGATTGAGACCAGCAATCAGATCTAGATTAGCTCTGTTTGACATCCCCACTTATGAGGAGGTAGTGCACAGGGCGCAGTTATGTGAACATGACTTTGAGCATAATGTCTTTGAGTTTGGGAAGGTTAGTAGTAGAATAGATAGAGACCGAACAAGATTCGGAGGTGATAAAGATATCAGGAGAGGAGGTCGAAGACTATTTGGGAAGAAACCTCGGATTGATGAGGTACAAGAGAGGACTGCTAAGCCTCCTGTATATACGGCCTTAACACTATCGAGAGGTATAGCCATTAGGGGACCTCATCCTACTATCGAGCAGTGTAAGAGATGTGGCAGATATCATGGTACCATGCCTTGTCCGATGACCCTTGGAGTGTGTTACAGATTTGGGAAGCCAGGGCATATCATGAGGTATTGCCCAAAGATGATTGAAACTGCCCCATAGAATGACAAAGAGCCGGAGAGAGTAGCCGTTGAGACTTATACTCCGAAGAGGAGAGCTACAGCTGAGGAGAAGGGGAAACAGGTGGTTGGCAGAGGGCGAGTGCATGCATTGGACCAGGACACTGCGGACGCTTCAGCAGATGTGATTAAAGGTACTATCCTGATTTTTGATTTAAAAGCATTTGTGTTATTTGATCCTTATGCCACACATTCCTTTATATCGCCTTCATTTGCACGTACGTTGTTGAAGCATGTAAAGCGTACATCATTAGATAGAATGTTGTTGATTTCTACACCTATGAATGATAGTCAGTTGACTGAGTATGTATATAGGGATTGTAGGCTAAAAATAGGGGGAAAGGACATGTCAGCCGATCTTATCTTAGTGAATATGAGTGATTTCAATGTAATTTTAGGAATGGATTGGTTGGCTACGAATCATGTTGTTTTAGATTGTTATGCTAAGACAATAATGTTTTCAGGGATAGATAGCCTTACTGTAAGTTTTCCTGAAAAGTGTACTGTAAGTTTTGCTGAAAAGAAATGAAGGAACATGATTATTGCAAATGGGAAGAGTATAAATTTAATTCATCATATTTAAAAGATGAATTTGCTTGTTAATCATGAATGTTAATATGATGACCTATGTTACTACTAGTGGAAAAGGATAATTTAAAGGGTTCATTACATACATGGTTGACACAGATAAGGCACGTCCGGAATTGAGAGACATTCCAGTGGTTGCAGAGTTTCCTGATGTCTTTTTGGATGATTTATCAGGGCTATCACCCGACAGAGAGATAAAGTTTTGTATAGAGTTGGTACCTGGTACAAAGCCAATATCTAGACCAGCGTATAGAATGGCTCGGATTGAGTTGGAGGAACTAAAGAAGTAGTTGCAAGAGTTACTAGAGAAGGGGTTTATTAGACCAAGCGTCTCACCCTGGGGAGCTCTGGTCTTATTTGCGAGGAAGATGGATGGGAGCCTCCGACTATGCATAGATTACCAGTTGTTGAATAAGGCTATCGTCAAGAATAAGTACCCCATTCCACGTATTGATGATCTATTGGATCAGCTTTGGGGAGCATAGTTCTTTTCTAAGATAGATCTACAATCTAGATACCATCAGTTGTGGATACAGAGTGGATGTGTACCCAAGACAGCATTCTGTACCTGTTATGGCCACTATGAGTTATTGGTTATGCCATTCGGATTAACGAATGCCCCCGCAACATTTATGGCTTTAATGAATGATGTGTTTAAGTCATACCTGGACCACTTTGTGATAGTGTTTATCGATGATATATTAGTTTATTCCAAGTCTAGGGAAGATCATGAGCAACACTTAAGGATAGTTCTGCAAACCCTCCGAGAAGGAATTATATGCCAAGCTCAGTAAGTGTGACTTTTGGTTAGAGCAAATTTCATTTCTGATTCATGTTGTATCGAGGGATGGGGTATCAGTAGATCCATCCAAGGTAGAGGCAGTTGTTCTGTGGGAGAGATCTAAGACGGTTACAAAGGTCCATAGTTTTCTGTGTTTGGCAGGTTATTACCGACGGTTTATGAAGGGATTCCCTAAGCTGGTTGCTCCGTTGAGACGCTTCACTCGAAAGAATGTGACATTTGAGTGGGATGATCAATATGAAAGTAGTTTTTCTTAACTAAAGCAACGACTGACCACTGCACCTATTCTCACAATGCCTACCAGCTCAAGAGGCTTTTCAATGTATACAGATGCCTCAAGACAGGGACTGAGCTATTTTTTAATGCAGGACAGGAAGGTAGTCACTTATGGTTCTAGACAGCTTAAGAACCATGAGAGAAACTACCCAATCCATGATCTAGAGTTGGCAGCCGTGGTATTTGCATTGAAGATATGGCGCCACTACTTGTACAGTGAGAAATTTCGGTGTTTCTTGATTATAAGAGTCTCAGATATCTATTTTCACATAAAGAGTTGAACATGAGACAGAGAAGGTGGCTCGAGCTTTTGAAGGACTATGATTATGAGATTTTGTACCACCTGGGTAAGGTGAATGTAGTAGCTGATGCATTGAGTATGAAGCATCTCGGGTTGGTATCGCACATGATGATCAGGGAACACGAGCTGTTGGAACAGTTCGTGAACCTCAGTTTAGATGTGACCCCACTTGATACTGATGGTGGTTGTATGGTAGCTAGCCTGCGGTTGGAACCGGATGTGGTAGATCGTATTCGACAGGCTTAGTAGATTGATAAACATTGCAGTGATATTATCGGGCAGATACAGAGGGGTACAGAAACTAATTTTAAGTTGAGTTCAGATGGATTGCTAAGGTTTAGGGGTAGGATATGTGTTCCCGATGACCCACAAATTAGGAGGTTGATCTTGACAGAAGCTCATTCATCGAGATATACATTACATCTAGGGAGCAACAAAATGTATCAGAATCTTCAGAGAGTGTATTGGTGGTCAGGGATGAAAAAGGATATCGCAGAGTTTGTGGCGAAGTGTCTCGTATGTCAACAGGTGAAGGTAGAGCATCAGAAGTCAGCAGGGTTATTGTAACCTCTATCGATACCGACATAGAAATGTGAGCACGTCACCATGAATTTTGTGATGGGTTTACGGAGGACCTGTAGAGGTCCTGATGTCATTTGGGTTATTGTGGATAGGTTGACAAAGTCAGCCCATTTCTTAGCTATGAGAGCTACTGATGCTCTGAGTACATTAGCGGATCTATATGTGTGTGAGATAGTGAGGTTGCATGGTATCCAAGTGAGTATTGTTTCGGATAGGGATTCCCGCTTCACTTCCCACTTTTGGGAACAGTTTCAGGAAGCGATGGGAACCCAGTTGAGTTTTAGCACCACATACATGGTCACTTAGAGAGGACTATACAAACTTTAGAGGATATGTTGAGAGGAAGCGTGCTGGATTTTAGAGACTCATGGGATGATCATTTACCACTAGCCGAGTTTGTCACGACCCAAATCTACCCAAAAATCAGAGTAAATTTTTTGTTTTTCTTTCATACTTACCTGTCATTTGATCCTGACCACACTCCACTAACAATTGGGCTGTGTGTCAATGCCAGTCCCACCATTCATTTACAAGTGTTTACCATATCTATACATCCCTGACAGTTACTTACAAACATGTTACTGTGCTATTCTTATTTAGATACAATATGTACAAGTGTATATACCTCAAAATGAAGGGCAGCAGCGGATATCGAGAATGCAATACTCAGTTGCCGCAATGTCTACTGCATGAAATCTGTGAAGGAAAATGAAAGGGTGAGCACATCAAGCTCAGTAAGGCAATCCTACGAACAAGTAGGTAACCATACTACCTACATGACTGTGGTACCATGCATAAACCACCCTTTCTCCACATTTCAAAAAGATGTTATAATTCATGATGTCATGTAAAACAAGTTCGCATGTGGATTACAAAGAGCATGGAAAATTTAACATGCAACTCTTTTAAATCATTTCATTCTCATTAAAATTTCACAACAAAGCCAGGACTCAGCCCATCCCTTGTGTGTTCCTGACTCACACAACACCATGAAATCAAATGTTTTTCACAGTAATAGAAATATGCGATACAATGAATGTCATGTAAAACTAGTTTACATCACTCATGGGTTTAAATAGCATGAAAATAACATAATGCAAATTCAGTTTAAAACCCAATTTCATTCTCATCAAAATCTTATCTCAGTCAAGATCTAACCCCTCCCTCGGGTGATCCAGACTCACACAAAAATCCATAAAACGAGTTTCTCAAAACATCAACATGCGAGACTAGGCAATAGATATGTATCTCGGGCAAATAACTAGGATGATGGCCATATGTCCTTATGATCCCCACTACTACATTGATCCTAGTATGCGGGGTCTCACTACGATCAGGGACCGCCCCAGGAGGTAGGTCAGTCCATCCCGTCGGCCCTGTCTAATCACTCGCATTCGAAGATGCCACTCGCATCTGAAGATGCCACATAATCAATCCCAGCATGGTACAGCGTACTCCATGCTACTTGCACGGTACAACGTACTCCGTGGACCCATATCTCATATCCATACTCATGCCCTGTCTCAAAACACACGTGCGAGCCTATTTAATCGACGTGACACACAGTCTACCCGACGCTCTAAGCACGTCTCATCGCATGTTCTCATAAAACCAGTGCAATCGATGCTCCAGCACTCTCATAAAATCAAGAAAAATCTCATGCGAGCCAAGTTCCAGCACGCGTTTCATAAAATTTCATAAAATTAGTGCGAGCTAAGCTCTAGCACTCTGTCAAAATCATGTAACACTAGTACGAGCTAGGTTCCAGCACTCTGTCATAACAATTCAAGTGAAAATCTGGTGCGAGTTAGACTCTAGCACCCTGTCATGAAAATCATATGAAAATATGGTGCGAGTTAGACTCCATCACAATGCATGTAAACCTCTAGTGCGAGCTCTTGCTCCAGCACTAATGCATCCATCACACAAATCAAAAATCGTGCGAGCTGAGCTCTAGCACGTCACATTTCTAGAAAATCACGTAGACAGCTACATTTCTCAAATCAATTTCAGAGAAAATCAACATTGATTAAAGTTATGTAATACTGTGCATTTTATTTAAAAGTTAGCTAGCCTACCCATGCATGTGTCAAAACACCATGAGAACAAGTAAGGACCTCTTGTTCTTACTCCTCCCAACTTTTCCTAAATTTAGAAATTTTACCCTTCACAAGGGTATTTTGGTAATTTGCCCATCCGGGCACTAAAATTTTTATCTTAAATCTGGACCCTTCAGACACTTTAAGAGATTGCAAATGAAGTTGAAATTGCGTAAAGCTACCTCTAGCAGTCCGTAAAATTCCCTTACCTGGAATCACGCGTAAGTTTATCCCGTCTCGATGATACCAGGTCTCTCAATCTAAATTCGCTCCAACCAAGTCTACGGAGCTGCATATAACCACGTATTTGGGTCAATTCTAATATACTTATCTGTATTTCACTTATACTGATCGAATCTAAAACATTGGGCCCGTTTTATTTTATTGGGCCCAATTGCATCTTAATGGGTATCGACCCATTTCCAGCCCGTTTCCTTATTAAATCCCTTATTCGGGTCTATTGGGCTCTCAATACCCATTAGGCTTCGTTCCAAACTCTTTGGATAGCCCGTATATCACTTACGACAATTAATTTAAAAATCCTTTTATAATTCACTAAATGCGAAATTAAATCCGAAATTCGTAAAATAAATCTTTAATACACGAATAATTACACAAATTATCGTAAATGAGCTTTACTTACCCAAGATTATGCGATGGTGCGCAAATCGAAGTTCGACTGGGCTCACGTACACGATTTATCGTCGAACTGCACAATTTTATATTTAATTTCGGGTTAATTTTTTATTAAATATAATTTAAATAAATTTTCCAAAAATCAAATCGATCATTTTTGACCTCTTACTGACTAACCCGAAGTCCGGTGTATCCTCAAAAATTCTTCCCCTTTTTCTTTTTTCTTTTTTTCGTCCTTTTTCTCCATTTTTCTTTTCTTTCTTGGCTAAACCGGTTCGGTCCAGTTCAACCCGGTTCAGATATGTTCGGTTCAACCGGTTTAGTCTGGTTCGATTTTCTTCTTCATCGTTCGGAGCTCTGCCGGTCGGTTCTTCGTCGGCTTTCGCCTCCAGTAGCTCCGCGGGGTAGTCCGATTCACGAATCTGGCTTAGGTTTCGCCAACGGTGGCCAGAAAGTGGCCGGTCCGGCTCTTCTCCCTTCCGGCGTCGGTACCCATTTTCCTTTCTCGTCGTTGCCAGCGCTGGCCGCCGTTTCATGGGCCGTTTTTGCCACCAATCAACTCAGCACCGCATAGGGAAGCTTCGGTTGGCGGTAGCTAGGGCCGAATCGACATCGATGGTCGTCAATTCTCTTTTCTCTTTTCGGTTTCTCCCCCCCTCGCCGTTCTCATGATTTTCGGTGGCTGGGGAGCGCGTGCCGGCCGGTGGAGGCTCCCTCGGTGCCGACCTTGCTTCGCCAGTCTTCTCTTCCCCCTTGTCACCGTCGTTTGCCCGGAATATAATAAATAATAATTTATTATATTATTATTTTATTCATTATTATATTCTAAAAATTCCCAAAATATCTAAAAAAAATTATATTTTATTCTTTTAATCAATAATTGAATTTATTTGTCTTATTTCATCTTTTCGTTATATTTTTCCATTATTTTCGGGATATTTTTCGAGGTGAAAATTTTGATGTATTCCAATAAATTTATATCTTGATTAATTTAACCTAAAATTTATTTATTTCTTCGTTATTGATCAAGATTTCTCAATTCCATATTTTTAATAAAATTTTCTTGTCACTATTAATACCGAATTTCTGTCTTTTGATCGTTTTACCCTTTACATGTTCGAGACCAAACCAATCCAACTTCCCTTCATGAACACTCACGCATTTCGTATTTTAAATCCTTATCTCCAGTCCGAATCTCATTCGTTTAAATTTGTGACCATTTTCAATCCTTTATAAGAAATTACGATATAATTTCGAGTCTTACATAATCTCCCCCACTTAAGAAATTTGGTCCTCCAAATTAGAACCAAGTCAAATGGGTCCATAAACAACTCCGGGTACGTCTATCGCATCATACTTTTTAATTATCATGTAACTTTTTTCGAAGTGTAATAATATTACCAAAGGACTTTGACTAGGGAGATCGTCTTAAACCTCAACACTTTCTCCTTTCATTTAATGCCCGAATCGATTTTTCAACATACATTATACTTTCATTGAGCTCCTACAGCTCATATCTGATCACACATGCTGGGTTCGGATAGTATTTCCGAAGCATCAAAAGATGGGACACATTGTGGGTGCCTGCTAATTCAGGTAGTAACGCCAACCTACAGGCATTATCTCCCACTTTGTCAAATATTTCAAAGGATTTAATCTAACAAAACTCAATTTACCTTCTTTCTGAATCTCGTTATGCTCTTAGGACAAGTAACTTCCAACAATACTAATTCACCCCTGGTGGATTCCAATGGTTTTCTGTCTCTTATCAGCATTGCTTTTTTTGTCTGCTCTGAGGTGTTCTTAATCTCCCACAAATCAACTGAACATCCTTAGAGGTTTGTCTTACCAATTTGGAAGCAATTCTCTATCTGTCACCCACTTCTTCTTATCCAAGTCGGGGAACAACCCCTACAACCATACAAAGTCATCCCGATACTCGAGTGATAACAGTCATTATTAGCGAATTCGATTAGTAATAACTGATCATCCCAGGAGCTTATCAAATTAATGGCACACGCTCTCATCCAATCCTCCAGAATCTGTACAATCCCCTCTGACTAACCATCTGTCTGAGGACGAAAAGCTGTGCTAACACTCAGCCGGGTTCCCATAGCTTCCAAAAAAAATTCCCCGAAGTGGCAAGTGAAGCGGGAATCCCAATCTGATACCATGCTCACTGTGACGTTACATACTATTCCACAATCTTCCATACATATAACTTCGCCTACACACTCAGAGTATTTGGGGATTTCATAACCAAAAGGTGGGTTGACTTACTCAATTTAGCGACTATCACCTAGATAGCCTCGTGATTCATCTGGGTCCTCTGTAACCCATCACGAAATTCATGGTAACTTGTCATCATTTCTGTGTCGATATAGGTAGAGGCTTCAATAACCCTACAGTCTTCTAGTACTCTACCTTAATCTGCTGATATACGAGACACTTTTCCACAATCTCTACAATGTCTCTTTTCATATCTGACCACCAATACCCTTTTCTAAGATTTCGATATATTTATTACTTCTTGGATGCACTGTATATCCCAAAGAATGCGCTTTTGACAATAACACTATCTCATCAACCATGGTCCTAGGGAGCACTTATATTGTCTCTAAACCTCAAAAAGCCATCATCACTCTCTGTGAACTCTATCAATGTACCCTTTTGAATCTGATCCACACTATCGACACCCTGCCGATCATCACGCTAAGCCTGTCAAATCCGGTCACTCAAATTTGGTTCTAATCTCAGGCTAGTTGTCACACATTCACTGTCATCATCAGAAGGGATCACATCACTATTGAGGCTCACAACTGCTATAGCAGCTCACGCTCCCTGACCATCATATGTGATACCATCCCAAGGCTCTTTCTGCTCAAGGCATCAGCCATCACATTAGCCTTTCCTGGGTGGTACAATTTCCACAATCATAATCCCTCAGAAGCTGTAACCTTCTTTGTTATCTCGTATTCTACTCTTTTTGTGAAAACAGCTACTCGGGGCTTTTTATGATCAGTGCATACCCAAAATTTCTCACTGTGTACATAGTAGTGCCATATACTCAGTACAAACACTATCGTTACCAACTTTAAATCATGGATCAGATAGTTTCTTTCATGATCCTTGAGTTATCTGGATCCATAATCGACTATCTTCCCGTTTTGCATCAACACACAGCCCATTCATTATTTTGAGGTATCCATATACACTGAAACCTCTTGAGTTGTTGGGTATGGTGAAAATAATTACGGTGGTTAATTCATACCTCAATACACCAAAACTCACCAAAGCTACTTTCATACTTATTATCGCATTGACATGCAATCTTTTTTTTTCGAACGAGACGTGTCAACTGAGCAGCCCGTTTCGAGAACTCTCAACAAATCATCTGTAAAAACAATTTTCAATTGTTGCTTATAATTTTTCCTAGACTTTAAATACACCCAAAATATCATCAACAAGGATGATCACAAATCAGTCCAAGTAAAGTTTAAACACCTCATCGTAGTTGAGTTCCACTAAATATTTCAATCACCCATATCGTTGACCTATGTACGCATAAATGTATAATGTCAGTTCGAAATCGCTTCCGTTCAAGATTCTAACCCGTGTCATTTCCTCTTTCTTGTATTAATGGCTTTTATGAAATTTTAATTTTTAAACCTTCATGATTAATCAAATCTATATTTCTTTATCGTACCAGTAAAGGTACCCTTATTTTAAATGTATATATTACAACTGTTGATTTCGATTTATAGGTTATGTGTACTTTTAGACGTTGTCAAGTCTTCAGGCGGGGATGTATTTTGAAATACCTTTATTAACCCTCAAACTTGACAACATTAACTGGTTATGGATATATCTACCCCTTATCTTTAGTCGCAATTCATATTCACTATATATAGCTTAATCCAAATTACTTACCTCACATACGCCTCTTATTCCAATATATCTTGTATTCAGGATTTATCACATCTCAAAGCTTATCTCCTTTCGTATATCACTTATAACAAACTCTGTCATTACTCATTCCGTGAGTACAATCATTTACTCCTTTAATTTCAATCGCTACACCCCTTTTATTACTTGTCAAAACTTACAGTATACTTTTCAGGGGTAACCATATCACTATCTTAGGATAGAAATCTGAACAGCATAGTTTGCAGCCGACCAATTTATTCTCAAATATTACTTCAAATTATTCATATTCCTTTGAATAAAATCGGCTGACTTATACTTCTTCCCCTGTTTTCGACTTATAATCTCTTCATAATTATTCTGTTAGTTAACCCTCCTTCATTGGGTACTAACTATCAACATTGTGCCCACGGGTGTTGGCATTCATGTCTTTCACTAACTTATATGCAAATAAAGGCAACATGAATAAATGCGTGGCACCAGGATCAATTAAAATAATTACTTCATTATTCATAACCAGTGTGGTATCTTTCACCACATCATATGAAACATCAGCAGTGTCCTGGTCCAAGGTATACACTCGCCCTCATCCAACAGCCTACTTTCCCTTTCTCTTCGACTGTGGCCTCCCTTTTCGGCGTAGAAATATCAACAGGGTTTTCTCTGTCTCTTTGCTCTTCTGTGGGGCAATCTCACCCAACTCTGAGCAATCATTAAATAAATGGCCCGTCTTACCATACTTAACGCCTATTTTAGTCAATAATGTGTAGGTGTAGGCCCTACTTCCGTGGTATCTACCACACACCCTACATTGCTTACACTGCTACGGAGCAAGTCGGGGTCCTCTAATCACAATACCCCTCAAAAGTACTGAAGTTGGATACACTAGGGCCTTACCAATCATCTTATCCTGTGACTCATCAACTCTAATCTCTTACCAAACTACCTTTTTCCCGTTCTGACATCTTTGTCATTCTCTATTCTCTTTTGTCGCTATTTCGGCCCTTACTACCTTTTCCAATCTCAGAAGCGTGCAACACATGATCTTATTCACACAACTGTAGTTTGCACACTACCTCGGCATAGGTAGTGATATCCAATAGGGCCAATCGGAGTCAAATCGACAATCTGAGCCCTTCCATGAACTTTTGTGCTTTTCGACTCTCACTACCCATAGTGTCGGGGTAATACCTGCCCAGGAATATAAACTGAGTTTCATACTCGTCAATCAATCAGTTCCTCTGGGTCAGATTAAGGAATTCTATCTGTAATTTCCTTTAAGCAGTTTTCGGGATATTCTATCATCGGAATACATCCAAAAATATTTCTCATGTCAGCCCTGGATGTCTAACTCTTTAGATGGGTTGAGCTGACTTCCATCAATGCTCCAACTTGCCCTCAAATCCCATGCATACTGTGAGCAATTAGCTCCCAAAATATTCTCCACACTCTGCTCTAACCTCATGAAACGTGTCTCAATACTGTCCGATCTCTCTGTCAGACGCTGTGGGGCATACTCAATACCAGCCTCCACTTCAATCTCATCCTAGTTTTCATAGGTCGACTCAGCACGACTAGCAGACTCAGGCCTACCTCTACGACCTCTGCCCCGTGCTCTACCTCCTCTACCGTGACTAATATTAGGCATAATGCCTATATTCCTGCATTCTCAACCATTTCTTAGTTAAAACCCATCTTGATATACACTATTGTATCTTACCAAGCACCGTAACATGTGGATGTAATTTCCTAATTACTGACACTGACACACATCATACCAATTTCACTCTGATACCACTATTTGTCACCACCCAAAACTACCCAAAAATCAGAGTAAATTTTTCATTTTTCTTTCATACTTACCTCTCATCTGATCGTGACCACACTCCACCAACAATTGGCATGTGCGTCAATGCTAGTCCCACCATTCATTTACAAGTGTTTACAGTATCTATAGATCCCCGACAGTTACATACAAACATGTTACTGTGCTATTCTTATTTAGATACAATATGTACAAGTGTATATATCTCAAAATGATGGGCAGCAGTAGATATCAGGAATGCAATACTCAATCGATGCAATGTCTACTGGAGAAAATCTGTATAAGAAAATGAAAGGGGTGAGTACATCAAGCTTAGTAAGGTAATCCTATGAACAAGTAGGTAACCATACTACCTACATGAACGTGGTGCCATGAATAAACCACCCTTTCTCCACACATTTCAAAACAGATGCTATAATTCATGATGTCATGTAAAACAAGTTTGCATGTGGATTTCAAAGAGCATGGAAAATTTAACATGTAACTCTTTTAAATCATTTCATTCTCAATAAAATTTCACAACAAAGCCAGGACTCAGCCCATCCCTCAAGTGTTGCTGACTCACACAACACCATGAAATCAAATGCTTTTCACAGCAATAGAAATATGCGATATAATGAATGTCATGTAAAACCAGTTTACATCAATCATAGGTTTAAATAGCATGGAAATAACATCATACAAATTTAGTTTAAAACCCAGTTTCATTCTCATCAAAATCTTATCTCAGCCAGGATCTAACCCCTCCCTCGGGTGATCTAGACTCACACAAAAATCCACAAAACGAGTTTCTCAAAACATCAACATGCGAGAATAGGCAATAGATATATATCTCCGGCAAATAACTAGGACGATGGCCATATGTCCTTGTGATCCCATTGCTACACAGATCCTAGTGTGCGGGGTCTCACCACGATCGAGGGCCGACCTAGGAGGCGGTTCAATCCATCCCGTTGGCCCTGTACGATCACTCGCATCCGAAGATGCCACTCACATTCGAAGATGCCACGCATCCGAAGATGCCACACATCCGAAGATGCCACGCATCCGAAGATGCCACATAATTAATCCCAGCACGGTACAGCGTACTCCATGCTACTTGCGCGTTACAACGTACTCTGTGGACCTATATCTCATATCCATACTCATGCCCTGTCTCAAAATGCATGTACAAGCCTATTTAATCGGTGTGACACACAGTCTACCCGATGCTCCAAGCATGGCTTATCGCATGTTCTCATAAAACCAATGCGAGCGATGCTCCAACACTCTCATAAAATCAAGGAAAATCTCGTGCGAGCCAAGCTCCAGCACACGTTTCATAAAATTTCATAAGATTAGTGTGAGCTAAGCTCCAGAACTCTGTCAAAATCATGTAAAACTAGTGCGAGCTAGGCTCCAGCACTCTGTCGTGACAATTCAAGAGAAAATCTGGTGCGAGTTAGACTCTAGCACCAATGCATGTAAAACTCTAGTGCGAGCTCTTGCTCAAGCACTAATGCATGCTTCACACAAATCAAAACTCCTACGAGCTGAGCTCTAGCACGTCACATTTCTAGGAAGTCATGTATGCGGCTACATTTCTCAAATCAATTTTAGAGAAAATCAACATTGATTAAAGTTATGCAATGCTGTGCATTTTATTTAAAAGTTAGCCAACCTACCCATGCATGTGTCAAAACAACTCGAGAACAAGCAAGGACCTCTTGTTCTTGCTCCTCCCAAATTTTCCTAAATTTGGAAATTTTACCCTTCACAAGGGTATTTTGGTAATTTGCCCATCCGGAGCACTAAAATTTTTATCTTAAATCTAGACCCTTCAAACACTTTAAGAGACTACAAATGAAGTTGAAATTACGTAAAGCTACTTCTAGCAGTCTATAAAATTCCCTTACCTAGAATCAGGCGTAAGTTTATCTTGTCTCGATGATACTAGGTCTCTCAATCCAAATTCGCTCCAACCAAGTCTACGGAGCTGCATATAACCACGTATTTGGGTCAGTTCTAAAATACCTATCAGTATTTCACTTATACTGATCGAATCTAAAACACTGGGTCCGTTTTACTCTATTGGGCCCGATTGCAACTTAATGGGCCTCAACCTATTTCAAGCCCGTTTGCACTTATTAAATCCCTTTTTCAGGTCTATTGGTCTCTCAATACCCATTGGGCTTCGTTCCAAACTCTTTGGATAGCCCGTATATCATTTACAACAATTAATTCAAAAATCTCAATATAATTCACTAAATTCGAAATTAAATCCAAAATTTGTAAAATAAATCTTTAATACACAAACAATTACATAAATTGTCGTAAATGAGCTTTACTTAACCGAGATTATGCGATGGTGCACAAATCAAAGTTCGATAGGGCTCACTTACTCGATTTATCGTCGAACTGTACAATTTTATATTTAATTTTAGGTTAATTTTTGATTAAATATAATTTAAATAAATTTCTCGAAAATCAAATCGGTCACTTTTGACCTCTTACTGACCTACCCGAAGTTCGGTGTATCCTCAAAAATTCTTTCCCTTTTTCTTTTTTCTCTTTTTCTTCCTTTTTCTCCATTTTTTCCTCTATTTCTTGGCTGAACCGGATCGGTTTGGTTCAACCCGGTTCAGATCAGTCCGGTTCAGTCGGGTTCCATTTTCTTCTCAGTCGTTCAGAGCTCTGTCAGTCGGTTCTTCACCAGCTTCCGCCTCTAGCAGCTATGTGGGGTTGTTCGATTCACGAATCTGGCCTCGGTTTCGCCAACGGTGGTCGAAAAGTGGTCAGTTCGACTCTTCTCCTTTTCGACGTCAGTACCCATTTTCCTTTCTCACCGATGCCGGAGCCGACTGCCGTTTCCACCTCCAATCAGTTACGCACCGCATAGGGAAGCTTCGGTTAGAGGTGGCTAGGGTCGAATCAGCACCGGTAGCCGTCGATTCTCTTTTCTCTTTTCGGTTTCTCCCCCTTGTCGTTCCCACAATTTTCGGTGGCTGGGGAGCGCGTGCCGGCCGGTGGAGGCTCCCTTGGTGTCGACCTTGCTTCGCCGGTCTTCTCTTCCCCCTTGTCGCCACCGTTCGTCGGGAATCAGGAGATCAATTTTTTTCTGTTTGGGTCGTGCGACACAGTCGCGCAATCCTCTTTTTTTATTTAATTAAATTAAATTAAATTTTATTTTATTTATTTTTATAATTTATTATATTATTATTTTATTCATAATTATATTCTAAAAATCCCAAAAATATCTAAAAAAATTATATTTTATTCTTTTAATCAATAATTGAATTTATTTGTCTTATTTCATCTTTCCGATATATTTTTTCAATATTTTCGGGATATTTTCGAGGTGAAAATTTTGATGTATTCTAATAAATTAATATCTTGATCAATTTGACCTTAAATTTATTTATTTCTTCGTTATTGATCATGATTTCTTAATTTTAATAAAATTTTCTTGTCACCATTAATACCGAATTTCTCTCTTTTGATCATTTTACCCTTCTACACGTTCGGGACCAAACCAATCCAACTTCCCTTCACAAACACTCACGCATTTCGTATTTTAAATCCTTATCTCCAGTCCGAATCCCATTCGTTTAAATTTGTGACCATTTTCAATCCTTTTTAAGAAATTATGATATAATTTCAAGTCTTACTAAGTTCGCCAATAATAACAGCTATCATGCGAGTATCGGGATAGCACCATATGAGGCACTGTATGGACGCAGATGTTGATCCCCTATTGGATGGGAGGAGGTTGGTGATAGACAAATATTTGCTCCCGATTTAGTACAGCACGCCTCTAAGGTTGTTCAGCTGATATTTGAGAGATTGAGGATAGCTCAGAGCAGGTAGAAGAGTTATGCTAACATAAGACGGAGGCCATTGGAGTTCCCTGTAAGCGATTCAGTGCTCTTGAAAGTTTCTCCCTCGAAAGGGATTATGAGGTTCGATAAGAAGAGTAAGTTGAGCCATCGGTATATCTGGCCATTTTAGATACTGGAGCGAGTGGGAGATAAGGCTTACAGGCTCTCGTTGCCACCGGAGCTAGCAGGCATTCATAACGTCTTCCACGTATCAATGCTTTGGAAGTACCATCTAGATCCGACCCATGTAACTTGATATGAGCCATTGGAGCTCAAAGATGATTTGTCATATGTAGAGAGACCGATCCGGATACTAGATAGGAAGGAGAAGGTATTACAGACCAAGACGATTCCACTCGTCAAGGTGCTCTAGCAGCACCACACTTCGAAGGAGGCTACATGGAGTTGGAGAGCCTGATACGGGAAAAGTAACCCCGACTTTTTCAAGAGTAACTTGGTTCTAAGTTGGAGGACCAAATTTCTTGAAGGAGAGGAGAAATGTAAGACCCATACTTTTATATGTATTCCTTTATGATTCCATGTTGTACACACAAGTTACATAATACATGAATCATAAAAAATGAACCTTTTTATACTCTTAAATGTAAATAGAATGCAAAATGATCAAAGAAGCATTTAAAGGCAATATTTCCTTTGAAATTTGGGAAACATAGCTGCTGGAATCCTGCAGATGAAGGTCAAATCGATCTCCCTTCACGACAGGATCGATATGGTAATTCCATAATTATATCACAAAGGTTCTATAGGCAAGTAGATCAATCTCGATGTGATTCTGCATAGAGAGGATCGATCCTTTCCTAAAGTAGATCGATCTCCATGTGATTTTTCCTACAAAGGATCGATCCCTTCCCAAACACAGATTAATTGTTTCTGGCTAGAAAGGATCGATCCCGTCCTAAGAGCAGATCAATCTCACAGCTTATTTACTGAATATTTGTGTAGTTCAACCAAAGGAAGATCGATCTCTCACCTAGGAGATCTCACAATGCCCAGTTCTATTTAAAAGCCCGACAGACGAGCCTTCTTCCCCAAATTAACAAAATCTCTCCATATTAGCAAAGTGAGCAAGTTTTCTCACTCTAAAATATCATCACCTTCCAAACAGATTTGAGAAAGGTTGTTTGTAGCAAAGTTGTTCCTTGTGAGGAGAAGAACAACAAAGTAAAAAACTAGTAGTTGAATTTCTAGATTGAAGGAGCAAAGTGTTTCCCCATTTTTGGCCAAAAGAGAAAGGTTAAGCTAGGTAAGTTTTCAATACACCAACTTCAAGTATGTTAATCTAGACATTTTTATGAGTTAATTGGTGTATGTATTGTTGGCTGAAACATACTTGAGCATGATTAATCTTCCATGACCTAATACGGGTTTAGAGTGAGAAAGTGAGCTATGATGGATTTAATGATAAATTGATTATACTATGGTGTTAGTGATGTTATTTGCATGATTTTGAGATGGTTTTGTGAAACCAATATGTTTGAATAGATGATGATTTAAAGTAGGCATAAGAGGTGTATGATGAAATGCCTTAGTGAAGGAAAGTGATGAACTTAAGGCAAGCACAACAAGTGTTTGCCTAAATAACTATGAGAACTAGGTAACCGTGGTGTCGACCATGGCTAGGCGTGGCGCACTAAGCGTGATCGAATGGTCAAGTGGACCAAGTGTTGAGTATACAGCTCAATAAGGCATTGTGGGCCTAAGGCTGGCACAATATTAATCAGTAGGCTTGATGGGCCCAATAGATTCTCGAGAAATGAATAGTATAATCGAAATGGACTTAAGAGAAAGTAAGACCCAATAAGAGTAAATGGACCAATAAGTTAAATCGATTGTAGTGAAAGTGAAATACAGAAAAATAAACTATATTTAACATGATAAATAATTTCATACAACTCCAAAGATTACATTGGGAGCGAATTGGACTACGCGATCGAGCAGCTCTAAGGAAGTGAAATTACTCGATGCGATTCCAGGTAAGTGAATTTTATGAGTATTTAGAGGTAGCTGCACGTATTTTTAAGGGTATTTACAGGGCATTAGATTTGCTCAGCTATCTAGAAAAGAATTAATAACTTTTACGAAAAAATTTGAATATAGGCGAAAAAAATGATTTAGCCCCTAGGAGCAAATTTTACAAAAAGGGTAGTAAGGCTAATAAATTGCATGAATATCATGTCTTGATATTTTTATGAAATATATTGGTTCGATTTAAGCAAACTTACGGATAGGTTGGCTATTAATTTCATAATTTCTTGAAATAGCACGAGTCAGGTGCTAACTTTGATTTTGAGCGTGTTTTGTGGAAATAGAGACGTCTATCAGATTTATATGAGTTTAATCGTGTTAGACCTTTGGTCATACTGGATTTTGACATTTTAACATGCATGAAATGCATTGGAGCCCAGCTCGCACTATATTTTGAGTTGAGATGTATGCAAGCCGTATTGGAGCTTTTACTTGTACATGGGTTTTCATTTATTTCTTATGCATATAACTGTATTGGAGCTTTGCTCATACATGATTTTACCATTATTGATTTTTGCATAAAGCCGTACTGGAGCGTTGCTCGTATGAGGATTTTTACTGATTATGCATGAAATTGTGCTAGAGCCTTGCTCACACTGGACATTTCACACTGTCATATGTAATGAGTCGTACTGGATGCCTAGTGCAAACTGTGTGTCACACGGATGAGATGCTCGCACAAGCTGTGCTGGATGCCTCATGTAGACTATTAGTCACACAGATGAGATCCTCGCACGTGCACTTGAGACTGAGTCAGTTATACATGGTATGGGGTAGATAAGACCTACGGCAGGCAACCCCGATCGTGATATGGGTCTATGGAGTATGTTGTACTGTGTGGTGTTGATGTTGAATTATAGTCTGGCGGGTAGGATTTGACGCACCTCTCGTTACAGTGTGATGCCCCGCACACTAGGATCCATATGGTCTGGGATGATAGTGACATAGTTGGCCAACAGAGTCCTCGATTGTATACAGTGAGCACCTGTCTCACATGATATCACATGATTTTATATGCACTAAACATGATTTTGTTATCCAGGGTAGACCCGAGGGAGGGGTCGAACCTTGTGGGATGTTTTATGATGAAATTGATAAGTTTTAATGTGACGAGCATGAGATGTCATACATGATGATTTTTCCATATTTGTTTTATATGCCTGCTTTTATGTTTTACAGTACATGATATATTTATACACATGCGACATAGTTTTATCTATTTCCTCATGCTCAGGATATAAATGATTTTTATATCATGACATTATAAGCATGTAGATAGTGTAGTTATCTACCTACTTACATTATTGCCTTACTAAGTAAGTTATGCTCACCCCTTTCACTTTCAACCCCTACAAAGTATCCACAGTAGTTGAGAGCGGGTAGAGACTGCATTCCTGTTGTTCGTTGCTTCCCATCACAAAGAGGTATACACACTGGTATCTTTTTTATCTAAACATGTAAAAGCACAGTACTGTACATGGATGGAATATCGAGGATGTAAACCTATGTAGATACAGTTATGAATGTAATTAGTTAAAGTTAAAGGACAGTAGATTCTCATATGTAAATGTGATATGGAAATGGATGTTAAGGTAAGTAACATGACAGGAGGGACTAATGTTGACTCATAGCCCAACTGTTAGTAGTGAAACTGTTCACGATGGGTAAAGAAATGAAAAAATGAAAATTTTGTAACGATTTAGGTAAAAATGGGTTGGGACACGAACTAATGATAGTTATAGGGGTTCAAAATTTGAAAGATAGTCGAAAGTAGAAAACCAAAACTTATTGTAGTCCTCATTCATATTTTGAATACAATCATTGTAGTCCTCATTCATATTTCAAACGCAATCATTCTCAAATCATATCACATATCAAGTATTCATATATTGAAAACATCACTTATTCAAAATATAACCAGTATCCGAAACTTATTAGTCAAACTATAACCTGTATTCGAAACTTACTACATTTAAAAATTTTTCTTATTTCAAACATCATCTATATCAGAGCAATTTCCTCATTTGAAATAGGTCTCACATCTGAAACATGTTTACATTAGTAACATAATCCTTATATTCGAACCATATTTCATATTCCAAACTCTTTTCACATTTCGATAATATAGTACTTATTTCAAAACATATTTCTAAACTTAAATCGTATTTCACATTATCTTTTGCTAGCTATTTTAACTTATTAGCAGGGACACTACTGACTATTATTATCTCTTCAGTTGGGACTTCATTACTAACTATTGTCATTCCCGTTAGCAAGGGCAACAATCATGCTTAAAATGCCATGTTAGGTAGTAAAACGATACCATTCTGAAAATAGTAATAGTAAAACAGATAACAATATTTGCTAAGTATATATGTAAAACTTATTCAGTGTAAAATAATTTCGGTTTAGTACAGTAAATAAACGATTGAATAATAATAAACAATAGCAGTGGAAAAACAATACTTCATGAAATGTTTAAAGAAACCTTCAGTAAAACAAATCACTTCTATTTCAGTTCAGTAAATTTACAATTCAGTACAGTACAGTAACAGCATAAACAGTTAATCGGTAATTCTTTTAGTACTTCAACAGTGGAGACTAGGCAGGGATACACAGCAAACATAGGACATATAGCCATAGTCAGTGACCTCAAGCATCACAGATCAGGTGTGCGATGATAGCATATGCCTTAAGGGGGGATGGGTAAGTCCAGTCCGTTAGCCAATCAATACGATACAATATTCTGAAGACTAGATGCACGGTACAAGGTACTCTATGTATGTTCACACGATATAGTGTACTCCATGGACCCTGATACAATACAGTAGACGTATGGCCATAGTCAGTGACCCCAAGCATCATTGATCAGGTGTGCAAGGATATCATATGCCACAGGGGGAATGGGTCAGTCCAGCCCATCGGCCAATCAATACGATGCAATAATCCGAAGACTCAATGCACGGTATAACGTACTCCATGTATGGTCACACGGTACAACATACTCTGTGGACCCCGATACAATACAATATGACTGAGGGTACTAAGTACTCTCAAGGATTTACCACAATAGCATCAATCATCAACCATCACATTGTCTCAAAATCCAATGCAAACAGGTCAGTGTGACATACAATCGACACAAAGGCTCAAGCACGGTTTCACTCGTAAAATCGATTGGTGGCTCGATAACGTTGAAAACGGTTCACAGATCAGAGTTTATGCGTAAAACGATGGAAAAATCAAAATACCGGTGGAAACTTCCTAAGGGGTCACTCATCCTTGGAATTGCTCCTACCCAAGCACACTTAACGTCGATATGCATGCAGTTTTATACAAATAATAAAATCTTGAGCCAGCCTATCAGTATACAGTTATAAATAGCAGTAGGCGGTAATGCACAGAAAGCATACAATTCATGTAGCAGTGCAATCATTTACGATAACATTACATGCATTAGTGTAAACTTTTCAGTAATTTATTGCGGAAGTGTAAATATGTGAGCAAATTTTTTTTTTCATTTTTCTTTCCATACATTATTTGTTATGTGAGTACAGTCATAACTATTTCTAGGTCTCAAACTGCCTAGCTTGGTTTAAGGTTATGAACTTAAGGTCCCAGTCTAACTTCTTATTAACTTTTGTAATCATTTCTTAATTTAATACACATCCTGACATGTAAACTATAAAGTAACTGGTTGAAAAAGTATAATTAAATAATATAAGCAACTGTACCATTATGCGCTGTGAAATCTCAAAGCGTTTACTTCGAAGCTGATATCGATATCATTGTCAATGCAACTCTGGTCTGAACTTGTTATGGAAAGATGAAGTGGTGAGCTTTGGGAAAGCTCACAAAGTAAACCACACAAGCGCAGAGGTAATAACCTACACAATACTAAATTTCTAATACATGACTAACGTATTTCCATTCTATCATTCTTTCTTATTTCTTATCCAAATCACAATCTGATACTTATCATATTTTAAAACATACCTTATCCCAAACATACTTTGCAGTTTGAAACTTATCGATGATCACTTCTTTTTGGGTTTTTGGATTAGACTTCTATCTAGACACTATTAAGTTTTTCAGGAAGGGAGGTATTTAAAAAATACCTTAATTAGCCATCAAACCTAACCACCCGAACTAATGATAGTTATAAGGGTTCAAAATTTGAAACATAGTCAAAAACAAAAAACCAAAGCTTATTGTAGTCCTCATTCATCTTTCGGACACAACCATTCTCAAATCATATCACTTAATTCCAAATCATACCACATATCAAGTATTCATATATCGAAAACATCACTTATTCAAAATATAACCAGTATCTGAAACTTATTATTCAGACTATAACCTGTATTCGAAACTTATTACACTTCAAAACTTATCTTATTTCAAACATCATCTATATCAGAGTGATTTCCTCATTTAGAATAGGTCTCATATCTGAAACATATTTACATCCATAATATAATCCTTATATTCAAACAATATTTCATATCTCAAACTCTTTCCACATTTCGATAACATAATACTTATTTCAAAACATAGTTCACAACTTGAATTGTATTTCACATTATCTTTTGCTAACTATTTTAGCCTGTTAGCAAAGACACTACTGACTATTATTACCTCTTCAGTTGGGACTCAATTACTAACTATTATCATCCTTGTTAGCAGGGGCAACAATCATGCTTAAAAGGCCATGCTTATGACATAAACGGTACCATTATGAAAATAGTAACAGTAAAAAAATATAGCAATATTTACTATGAATATATGTAAAACTTATTCAGTGTAAAATAATTTCGGTTTAGCATAGTAAATAAACGATTCAATAACAGTAAACAGTAGCAGTGGAAAAAAATACTTCATGCAATGTTTAAAGAAACCTTCAGTAAAACAAATCACTTCAATTTCAGTTCAATAAATTTACAATTTCGTATAGTACAGTAATAACATAAACAGTTAATCGGTAATTCTTTTAGTACTTCAATAGTGGAGACTAGGCAGGGATATATAGGAAACAATGGGCGTATGGCCATAGTCAGTGACCTCAAGTATCACTGATCAGGTGTGCGAGTGTCACGCCCTTTCCCCACACGCGACCTACCAAAACCACCATAAATTTTTCGCAATCCACTTACCATTCCTTCAGTCATCTCTCTACACCATTAGTTGGGATGTGATTCGATATTAGTCACTCATTCACATTTAGTCACAACACATATAGAATTTATGATTCTTTCCTATAATATAACTCTCGTACATAATTATAATTCTTTGTACATATACATCCTGACCTTACATTAATTTACATAACTGTGCTTATACAATATTCAGTACAAAATGTCAAGTGTGTATACCTCTCACAAGATGGATATACAACGTAAATTAGGGAATGTCAGTCCTCAACTATGTCCACCTACTGTGGTTGCTTTGAAAATAGGGAAATAATAAGGGGGTGAGCTCACAGCTCAGTAAGGAAATCAGGCAAGCAAGTAGATAACCGCACTATCTACAAAATACAATGCTTATGCCTTAAAATCTTTTCCTTACCCAATTGTATCTAAAGCATGCATCTCTCTCAAATCATTATGCAATATATATATAGTTACATAACATCAGTTATAAAATTAGAAATATGCTGGTTTAACAATCTTAGCATTATATGCATAAATACTGCATTTCTTATGTCATTCCATAAATCTCATAGTTATCATGCCATTCGTTTAAATCAAAATCATATGGCATTCATCATGTTCAAAAACATGGAAATCTGGGCCTCACCCTTCCCTTGGGTTACCCTTTTCATAACTCACCAACTTACATGTTTATATCATAAAATCATGTGATATTTCATTCAAGAAATCTCAATGTACATAGCATGAAGAGAAAATAGAGATAGGCGACTACATGTTCCGAGTATATGATCATAACTCATTTTTTGTGATCTCAGGCTACACAGTACTCGGTATGTGGGGTCTTACAATTCCTGTAACGGAAGGTGGGTCAAATCCTAGTCGTCAGCTCATAACTCACTCTCATCGTGTACTCACAGTACAACGTACTCCATGTGACATACACGGTACACAGTACTCCATGGACCCTATCTCAAGGTGGGATGCTCGCCATGAGTCTTAGTCCTCAAACCCTGGATATACCTTATAGTCAGGATGCTCGCCATGAGTCTTAGTCTTCATACCATAGGTCTACTTCATAGTTAGGATGTTCGCCATGAGTCTTAGTCCTCACACTTATGGGTTATTTCGATAGCCCTCTGCCATATCTCAAAATATTGCACGTGTGAGCATATATATATCAGTGCAACACACAATCAGCACAGACTCCCAACACGGCTGTTTCATGCTCTTTTCAAAACTGGTACGTATGAGTAAAACTCCTAACTCGACCATATCCCAATATCATAATCTCTAGTGCGAGCAATGCTCCCGACATTAGGTCATATAAAAACATGAGTATGAGCAAAGCTCCCAATACTCTATAATGCATCAATCACAATCTGAGTATGAGCAAAGCTCCTAGTACTCTAACATGCATAAATCGCATTAAAATGTAGTACAAGTATAACTCAAGTACTATATGATGCACATCTCAAAATATAGTGCAAGTATTCTCTAGCACTTATGGTTTTCACACAAAACCAGATAGATGGCATATTCAAATCACAATTCACCCAAGTAAATTAAAAAAGCACTCAAATGTGCATGTTTTTGCATATACATGAAAACAATTGCCATTCTATCATGCAAAATCATAAATCTTAGTCTCATCTTGCTTTTAAGGTATTTTCACCATATTTTTGGATAAAACACACTTATCCTCACTATTCTCAATCATTATAATATGCCTATTCAAGGGATTTCATATAGCATATAATATCGAAATGCTATTCAAAATACGTGGAGCCATCTCTAGTTACTCACGAAATTCCCTTACCTCGGATCACATCAAGTGGCCTCTCTTCCTCGGTGCTGCACACTCTCGCAGTTCAATCAGCTCCCAATGTGATTTTTGAAGTTGTTATAGTTATCTGCGTTAGTATATTGTGATATACTCATTTCATTTGCCAAATCTCAATTCCATGCATCATTCTCATTATTTTCTTCCAATATGGTATTATACCACATTTTCCATATAGCTATATTCATTTCTCCTTATTTCCAATATATGCATTTCATAAGATTAATTTATAATCTTCCATACATGCATATTCCATCATCAAATTCATGTTAACACCATTTCCTCATCATTTTCCCATTTTCATGCCAAAATTAGGTCATGCTCATTTTTCATGATCCTTTCATTTTCAACAATTCATACATATACCAATAAACTCATCAATACACCTAGTTTAACATATATCAACTTGGTGCATTAAATCTTACCTAGCTGAGATTTCCTTCCTTTTCCACCAAATTGGTACAAATCTTCCTTGCTCTTGAAATCCTTGATTACAATCTCTTGTTTCCAAGTATGTTGCTCTCATCTTTACCAAGAACAACTTTGCTTAACTATATCTCACTCAAAACTGATCACAAACTAAAGTTTCCTAGGGTAGAAATGTTAGGTTACACTTTTGCTCTTGAATGGAATAGTAAATTTAGTGAAAACCTAAAGTGCAGAACCTAAAATTTATAGAATTGTCTCTATGAGATCGATCTGCTGTCCAATGAGATCGATCTGCCCTGCATTTTCCTCTCAAAATTGACCTTCCAAGCTTAATGAGATCGATCTGTTCCAAACAGTAGCCTAAGGAGTTCGATCTGTTCCAGGGTGAGATCGATCTTCTCTAAGTCAGTAGCATTTGGAGATCGATCTGGCCCTTCAGGGATTGATTCCTTCTTCATAAAATGCTTAGCAAATCGATCTGGCCCCATTGAAAATCGATCTACCCCTATTCCATTGCTCAAATAAGAGCATTTTTTACTCTTCCAGATCGATCTCTCATCCTATGAGATCGATCTGGCATTCGTATTTTCCTGATTTTACTGCAGTTTTTTGCAATAACTCATACCAAACCTCATAAATTTTGCTGCCATAGTCATTTTCTCATCCAACCACCTTTAAAGCTTGAAAATGACATTCATTCATACTTTATACACATTAAAACTTGTGTGCATTCATTGTATAACCAAAGGTATACAATACAAAACCAAATGGAAGTATAAAGATTTATACAACTCATTCAAACTTCATTCCATTTTACGATACCACCTAAATTTCCATATATTCACATTCCACTCATGGAAATATCCTTCTTACACTTGTTATACACTTTAAAACTTGTGTGTATTCATTTCACAATCGAATATACACCTTACATAATTAAATGGAAGTTTACCAAATTTAAAGGTATTACATAAGGATTTAAAGGTCTTACAGCGAGCATAGTATATGCCTCAATGGGGGATTAGTCAGGCCAGCCCGTTGGGCAATCAATACGATACAATAGTCTTAGGACTCGATACAGAGTACAACGTACTCCATGTATATAAGGCTTGTACTTTTACATGTATTCCTTATGATTCTAGGATATATACACTTATTACATGCGATATGAATCATAAGAGATGGAAGGCCGTGAATTCTATATACCCTTTATGATTCCATGCTATACACACAAGTTACATAATATGTGAATCATAAGAAATGGATCTTTTTATGCTCTAAGTGTGAATAGAATGCAAAATGATCAATGAAGCATTTAAAGGCAATCTTTCCATTGAAATTCTAAAAAAATTAGCAGTTGGAATCCTACAGATGAATGCCAGATCGATCTCCTTCACAACAGGATTGATATTTCAATTCCAGAATTAAATCACAAAGGTTCTATAGGAGAGCAGATTGATCTCGAGGTGGTTCTACATAAAGAGGATCGATCCCTACCAAAGAGTAGATCGACCTCGAGGTGATTTTGCATAGAGAGGATCGATCCCTACCCAAGCACTGATCGATCTCCAATGATTTCTAGCTAGAAAGGATCGATCCTTTCCCAAGAGCATATCGATCCCACAACTTATTGAATATTTGTGTAGTTCAATCAAAGGAAGATCGATCCCTCACCCTAGGAGATCGATCTCACAACACCCATTTCTATTTAAAAGCCCGATAGCGAGTCTTCTTCTTCAACATATCAAATACCTCTCCATTTTAAACAAGGTGAACAAGTTTCTCGATCTAAAATATCATCACCTTCCAAATAGATTTGAGAAAGGTTACTTTTAGCAAAGTTGTTCCTTGTGATGAGGAGAACAACATAGTAAAAAACTAGCAGTTAATTTTCTAGACTAAAGGAGCAAGGTGTTTCCCTAATTTTGGCCAAAAGAGAAAGGTTAAACTAGGTGAGTTTTCAATACACCAACTTCAATTATGTTAATCTAGATATTTTTATTTGTTGATTGGTGCATGTATGCCTCGCTGAAACATCCTTGAGCATGCTTAATCATCCATGACCTAATATGGGTTTAGTGTAAGAAAGTGAGCTATGGTTGATTTAATGATGAATTGATTATATTATGGTGTTGGTGATGCTATATGCATGATTTTGAGATGGTTTTGTGAAACTAATATGTTGGAATAGATGATGATTTAAAGTAGGCATAAGAGGTGTAAGATAAAATGCCTTAGTGAAGGAAAGTGATGAACTTAAGGCAAGCACACCAAGTGTTTGCCGAAATGTCATGAGAGCTAGGAAACCATGGTGTCGGCCACGGTTAGGCAGGGCACACCGTGCATGATCGAATGGTCAAGTGGACCAAGCATTGAGTATATGGCTCAATAAGGCATTGTGGGCCTAAGGCCAACCTAATATGAATCAGTAGACTTGATGGGCCCAATAGACTCTCGAGAAATAAATAGTATAATCGAAATGGACTTAAAAAAAAGTAAGGCCTAATAAGAGTAAATGAGCCCAATAAGTTAAATCGATTGTAGTGAAAGTGAAATACAGATAAATAAACTGTAGTTAATATGGTAAATAATTTTGTGCAGCTCCAGAGATTATATTGGGAGCGAATCGGACTGTGCGATCGAACAGCTCTGAGGAAGTGGAATTACTCGACGCAATTCCAAGTTAGGGAATTCTATGAGTACTTAGAGGTAGTTGCACGTATTTTGAGGGTATTTACTGGGCATTATATTTGCTTAGTTACCTAGAAAAGAAATAATATTTTTGATGAAAAAATTCGGATATGGGTGTAAAGACAATTTTTTCCCCTAGGAGTAAATTTTTTACAAAAAGGGTAGTAAGGCTAATAAATTGCATGAATATCATGTTTTTGATATTTTATGAAATATATTGCTTTGATTTAAGCAAACTTACGGATAGGCTAGCTATTGATTTCATAATTTCATGAAATATCACGAGACAGGTGCTAACTTTGATTTTGAGCGTGTTTTGTTGAAATAGAGCTGCCTATCAGATTTATAAGAGTTTAATCATGCTGGAGCTTTGCTCGCTCAGGATTTTGATATTTTGACATGCATGAAATGTGCTGGAGCCTAGCTCGCACCATATTTTGAGTTGAGATGCATGCAAGTGGTATTGGAGCTGTTGCTCATATGTGGGTTTCATCTATTTCTTATGCATATAACCTTACTTGAGCTTTGCTCGTACCTGATTTTACCATTATTTATTTTGCATAAAGTCGTATTGGAGCGTTGCTCATACGAGGAGTTTTATGGATTATGCATGAAATCGTGCTAGAGCCTTGCTCGCATTGGACATTTCACACTGTGATATGTAATGAGTCATGATGGATTCCTTATGTAGACTGTGTGTCACACAGATGAGATGCTCACACAAGCCGTGCTAGATGCCTCGTGTAGACTATTAGTCACATGGATGAGATGCTCGCATGTGCACTTAAGACTGAGTCGGTTATACATGGTATAGGGTAGATAAGACCTATGACAGGCACCCCCAACCGTGATATGGGTCCATGAAGTACGTTGTACCGTGTATATCACATGGAGTACGCAATATTGTGTAGTGATGATGTTGATTTATATTATGGTGGGTAGGATTGACCCACCTCCCATTAGTATGATGCCCCATACACCGGGATCTGTGTGATTTGGGATGATAGTGACATAGTTGGCCAACAGAGTCCTCGATTGTATACAGTGACCACCTGTCTCACATAATATCGCATGGTTTTTATATGCACTAAACATGATTTATGTTATCCAGGGTAGACCTGTGGGAGGGTTTGAACCATGTGGGATGTTTTTAAAGGATGATATATTTATACACATACGACATAGTTTTATCTATTTCCTCATGTTTAAAACGAAATTTGGATTTAATGATGTGTTGATGAGTTTTACTATGTTTTGAAAATGTGTTAAACCTTAAGGGGTTGTTTTATGATGAGTTTTTCAATACGTTGAGCATGAGACATTGACATGATGATTTTCCATGTTTACATGCTTATTTTCATGTTTTTCAGTATGCGATTTATGTATATCCATGTGGCATAGTTTTAATTATGCCTCATGCTCTTGATAAAAATGATTTTTATATCATGACATTATAAGCATGTAGATAGTGTAGTTATCTACCTGCTTGCATTATTGCCTTACTGAGCTAGTGAGCTCATCCCTTTCATTTTCCCCCTCTACATAGCGCACACAGTAGTTAGTGAGTGGCTGAGGAATTACATCCCGATATCCGCTACTTCCTACCACTGAGAGGTATGCACACTGGTATCTTTTTATATCTAAACATGTAATAGCACGGTAATCACTTTGGAATGTAATATAGGGAATGTAAATATTAGTAAACACGTACAAACATTGAACCTCAATTATAAGTATATGTGTTTACTTTTGAATAAATTAAAAGATAGGTGGCATAGTAGATGGTAAAGAGTGACTATTACTGACTAATAGCCCAACTATTTAGTGGTGAGAATGTTCACAACCGGGAAAGGAAAGGAAAAAATAAAAAATTTGTAGCGACTTTAGGTAAAAATGGGTCGTGACAATGTATGTTCATACGATACAGCGTACTCCGTGGATCCCAATACAATACAGTGGACGTATGGTCATAGTCACTGACCTTATGCATCACTGATCAAGTGTGTAAGGGTATCATATGCCTCAGAAGGGATGGGTCAGTCCAGCCCGTTGGCCAATCAATAAGATATAATTATCCGAAGACTCGATGCACGGTACAAAGTACTCCATTATGTTCAAAAGATACAGCGTACTCCGTGGGCCCCGATGTAATCCAATATGATTGAGGGTACCAAGTAATCTCAAGGATTTACCACCCCAGCATCAATCATCAACCATCCCCTTATCTCAAAATCCAGTGCGAGCAGGTCAGTGTGACACACAGTCAATGTTAGACCTGATTTTTATCGAAATTCCTTAAGATTCATGTGATGTAAACATGGTTGGATGTAAATTAAATCATAAGAAGAGTTGTACGTGAATGAAAAATGCAAATGAAATGAATAAAAATTCCCAAATGCATTCAAAGAACAAATGGAGATTTAAATGGCCACATATTAAACGAATGGGATTCAGATCATTCGGATTGGAGATAAGAATTTAAAACACGAAATGAGAAAGGGTTCGTGAAAGGAAGTTGGATTGGTTTGGTCCCGAACACGTTGAAGGGTAAAACGATCAAAAGACCCAAAATTCGGTGTCAATTCGATAAGAAACTGACACCGTAAACATGGATTCAGAGAATCTTGATCAATAAAGGAGAAATAATTAAATTTCAAGTTAAATTGATCAAGACATGAATCTATTGGAATAAACCGAAATTTTCACCTAGGAAAATTATCCCGAAAATATTGGAAAAATATATCGGAAAGATAAAATCAGACAAATAAATACATTAATTGATTAAATGAAGAAAATATAATATTTTGGGATATTTTGGCAAAAATATTATATCTTATTCAATTAAAATAATAATAAATAAATAAATAAATAGGAAATTGAAAAGAAAAAAGAAGAAGAAATGAAATCGCGAAACGCGAAACAAAAAAGAAAAGGCGAAAGAAGGAAGATAGCCGAGGCGACCCCAGCTCGGGCGAGCCACTGACGAGAGAGAAGGCCAGGCGAGGGTCGACGAAGGAAGCTCGACCCCGTGAGGCCACCAGCTGCCAGCACGCGCGTCGATGACATCAAAATCGACAGATCGACGAGGGAGATTATCGAGGAGAGAAGGGAGAAATCCGATAGCTGCACCACCAATCGGTCCAATCCAAGGCCAGCCAAGCATTCCCCAGCCAGAGACGAGTCGATTGGTAGCAGAGGGGAGCCGGGAACTGGTCGGAAACACCATGAACAGTGAAGTGAGGACTGAACCAGTACGGTCGATTCAGTGAAAAGGGAACTGTGCTGAACCGGACCGGACCGTTTCAGCAAAAAAAGGAAAGAAAGAAAAAGAAAAAGGGAAAAAATAAAAAAAATATGGGAGAAAAATTCCAGTGATGAAATTGAGCTACGGGTAAACCGGTAAGCGGTCGAAATTAACCGAGTTAAATTTTAGAATATTTAAGTTGATTAATATTCGACTGAAAATTGACCCGAAAAAATTATGTAATAGTGTAGCTCGACAATTGACATCAAGCAAGAGCTCGAGTCAGCTTCAGTTTGCGTACCATCATGGAATCTCGGGTAAGTAACCCTTATTTACAACAATTTGCATAGTTATGAGTGTTAGAAATTTACTACATAAATTACGAATTAATTCCGTATAAAATGAATTAAATTATGGAATTCAAGATAAATTATCCTAAATAATTAATTGAGCTATCCAAGAGTTTAGAACGAGGCCCAATAAATACTGATAGGCCCAATGAGCCCAATAGGCCTCGATGATGTGAATAGTAAGTGGAAAATAGGCTTAAGGCTAGTTAAGGCCCATTATGGTACAATCAAGCCCAATATGGGTAAACGGACTCAATGATTTAAATTAAGCCCAAAAATATGAAAAACAATTAATTATATTGTATTTGATCTGATGAATATTTATACGCAATTCTAAAGATTGGATTGGGAGCAAATCAGACTGCGTGACGAGATATCGGTGGAAAGGTCAGACTGTACAGAAAAATGAGGTAAGGGAATTTTGCAAGTAGCTAGAGGTAGCTATACATATTTCTAACAGCTTTTACATACACTGAAACTGTATAACGATCCTCGAAATGGATTAAAAATTTTAAGGACCCGGGATGGGTAAAAGACTATTTTACCCCTACTGAGGGAAAATTCACCTAAGGATGGTGAAAGCATGACATGCATGAAATGCAAGATTTGAAAGATTTTCGTGAACTTTTAGTAAAGCAAATTAGTAGATTAGCCAGTATTTGCATAAATTTCATAAGATAACACTACGTAAGTGTTATTTGAATTTAAATGAAATTCTTTGGAAAATGGGTCAACTATCAAGTTTATATGGAAACATATAGTGCTGCAGCATTGCTTGCACTATATCTGAGTTTGTGAGTGAGCATAAAAGGTGCTAGAGCGGTTGCTCGCACCGATTTGTGTGACATCATGTACATAAAATGTGCTAGAGCGGTTGCTCGCACTGATTTTTATTATTGTGAAATGCATGAGAGGTGCTGGAGCCTAGGTCGCACCCTATTTTGACTTGATATGCATAAAAAGGTGCTAGAGCGTTTGCTCGCACTAGTTTAATGCTTTGACATGCATGAGAGGTGCTGGAGCTTAGCTCACAGCCTGTTTTGATATGATAATTGCATGAAAGCCGTGACGGAGTGTAACTCGCATGAGATTTGATTTCTTTATGCATGAAACCGTTCTAGAGCATTACTCGCACGAAGTTTTGATTTGCTTGAGCATTCATTTGTGCTGGAGCATTTCTCACATGAAGTTTTGAATGATTTATGCATGATGTCGTGTTTGAGCATTGCTCGCACGAGGCTTTGATGGATTTTATGCATAAACCGTGCTGGAGCTTGCTCGCACGTGATTTTATATGGATTTATAACTCTTTTTAAGTCGTACTGGAGTGTTGTTTGTATGCAGATTTTACTGATTTTTATAAAACTGTGCTAGAGCTTCACTCGCACGAGGTTTTTAGATATCATGAATATGCATGGAGTCGTGCTGGAGCTTTGCTCGTACAAGGATTTATATGACGTGCATATAACCATGTTGAAGCCACCTGTAGACTATGTGTCACAGTGAGATGATATGCCCACACGTACATACCGAGACATAAGTTGGTATGGGTGGATATAACCAATGGCAGGCACCCCCTGACTATGATTTGGGTTCACGGTGTACGTTGTACCGTGTATGTCACGTGGAGTACATTGTATCATGGGGATTGTTGGAGTGGAGTGGCATTAGCCACGAGGCTGTAAGCCTTGCCCTCACAATCCTGGTATTTATGTTGTTATGGTGGCAGGACTGACCCACTTCCTGTTTCAGGTGTGATGCCCCGCACACTAGGTACTGTGTAGCCAGTGATAACTAGGATATGGCCATAGTCCTTGATGTTACTGATATAGTCACGTACATGTCTCACATGATATAACTTTTGGTCTCGATAGACCAGAGTAGACCTAAGGGAGGGGTGAGGCCCTCGATTTTTGTGATTTTCACTGAGATGTGATTTTCTACTATGATGATAGATTTTTCAGAGGATTTTATGACATGTGACCTTAAAACAAGGGTGATTTGGTAACAAAATTTTATAACAAAATTTTTATGAGTTTGAGATTGATTTATGAGATGATTAACCCGGAGGGGTTATTTTATACTGAGCTTTAATGAAGTGATTTAAGTGCAGTAACATGAGGAGTTTTCCATGCTTTAATTATAAATTCATGAAAAGAATTGTCTCTCATGATTTGTTTTACATGACATGAAATAATGCATGATCTTGATTTACTTCATGCGAATTATGATTTTACATAAAAAGCCATGGATGCATGAGTTGCATGATTTCTATATGCACGAATAGTTTTTATAAACTATGGCATTGATGTAAGCATGATTTCGTGCGTGAGATTTAAACGAAAAGAAATGGATTTAAGGGTATGGCATTATGAGCATGTAGATAGTGGAGCTATCTACCAACTTGCATAATTGCCTTACTGAGCGTGTGGTTGCTCACCCCTCTTATTTTCCTCCTCTACAGAGTACTTTGATTAGTTTTAGCACGACTGAGGACTTGCATCTTTGGTATCTGCTTCTTCCCATCGAGAGATAGGTATACATATTTGCATAGTTTTGTATCTGAACATGTAAATGTACAGTACTGTAAATGGATATGATGTTGGGGATGTAAGGTTATGTAAATACCATTGTGAATGCATTTAGTTAAAGTCAAATGATAGTAAATCATGATGTGTGAATGTGAATATGGAAATGGAATGGTAAGTAGATGAGAGGGGACTAACACCGAATCATAGCCCAACTGTTGGTAGGATGGTCACGATAAGACAAAGGTAAGAATTAAATAACAAAAGGGAAAAAATTGTAGTGATTTTTAGGTAATTTGGGTTGTGACAGTTTTTGGTATCGGAGCTAAGTTGGCCTGATATGAGTCGGTGTTAGTGGTTAAGGAAGTTTACATCCCCATGTTTTGTGCATTGTTTAGATACAATTGTGTATATCGAGATGAAATTACAGCTATTAATTTGGTTTCAAATGCAAGAATATAGACTCATTAACTGATAACCGCTATAGTAGAGGGGCGAGTACACAAGCTCGAGGGAGGCCTGAGAGTCATACTGAGTTGCCACATGAGACTCAAGATGAGATTGAAGTGGAGGCTGATATTGAGTATGCCCCACAGAGTTCGACAGAGAGACCAAACAGTATTGAGACACGCTTTACGAGATTAGAGCAGAGTGTGGAGAATATTTTGGTACCTATTTGCTCAAAGTATGGATGGGATTTAAGGGCGAGTCGGAGCATTGGTGGAAGTCCGCTCAACCCATCTTAAGAGTTAGACATCCAGAATGGATATGGAAAATAATTCTAGATGTATTCCGGTGACAGAATATCCCGGACACTGCTTAAAGGAAATTACAGATAAAATTCTTGACTCTGACCTAGAGGAACTAGTTGATTGACGAGTATAAAACTCGGGCAAGTATGACCCCGACACTATGAACAGTGAGAGTCGGGATGTCTGAAAGTTCATGGAAGGGCTCAGATTGTCAATTAGAGTTTGGTTGGCCTCGTTAGATATCACTACCTATGCCGAGGCAGTACGCAAACTACAGTTGTGTGAATAAGATCATGAGTTGCATGCCTCAGAGATTGGGAAAGGTAGTAAGGGTCGAAATAGAGACAGAAAGAGAATAGAGGATAACAGAGATGTCAGAATGGAAAAAAGGTAGTTTGGTAAAAAATTAGAGTTGATGAGTCATGGGGTAAGATGATTGGTAAGGCCCCAGTGTATCCAATTGCAACACTTTTGAGGGGTATTGTGATTGGAGGACCCCGACCTGCTACGGAGCGGTGTAGGATGTGTGGTAGATACCACGAAGTAGGCCCTACACCTTATTGACTAAAATAGGCGTTAAGTGTGGTAAGACAGGCCATTTATTTAATGATTGCTCATAGTTGGGTGAGACTGCCCCACAAAAGGGTAAAGAGACAAAGAAAACCTTGTTGATATCTCTGCACCGAAAAGGGAGGCCACAGCCGAAGAGAAAAGGAAAGTAGGTTGTTGGATGAGGGCGAGTGTATGCCTTGGACCAGGACACTACTGATGTTTCATCTGATGTGGTGAAAGATACCACACTGGTTGTGAATAATGAAGTAATTATTTTCATTGATCCTGGTGCCACACATTTATTCATACCACCTTCAGTTGCTTATAAGCTAGTGAAAGATGTGAAACTTGTACCCTTAGGCAAGATGATGATAGTTAGCTGATTATCACTAACTGAATATGGGTATAGGGATTGTAAGTTGAAAATGGAGGAAAAATGATATGTCAGCCAATTTTATTTAATGGAATATGAATAATTTTGAAGTAATATTTGAGAATAGATTGATTCGGTTGCAAACTTTGCTATTTAGATTGCCATCCTAAGATAGTGATGTTTTCACCCCTGAAAAGTGTACTGTAAGTTTGACACATAATGAAAGAGGTGTAGCGATCGTAGTTAAAGGAGTGAATAATTGTACGGACAAGATGAGTAATGATGGGAATGTTTCATCGCTTGTGTGGTTGGTATGGATAAGGCACATTCGAAATTAACAGATATCCTAGTGGTCAGGGAGTTTCCTAATATCTTCCCGAATAATCTACCAGGGCTACCATCAGATAAAGAGATAGAATTTTGTATTGAGTTGGTACCTGGTATGGAGTCGATATCCTAACCACGGTATAAAATGGTATTAGTGGAACTGAAAGGACTAAAGAAACAATTACAAGAGTTATTGCATAAACGTTCCTCAGACCGAATGTGTAACTTGAGGAGCACTTGTTCTGTTTGTGAAAAGAGAATGGAAGCCTCCAACTATGTATTGAAATTTGATTTTCGAACAAGGCTAACATCAAGAATAAGTGTTTCCTCCCACTATAGATGATTTATTGGATTAACTGTGAAAAGCGCATATCTTTTTAGAGATCAATTTGAAGTCTGGGTAACATCCGTTAAGAATTCGGAAGGTGAATATGCCCAAGATGATTTTCGTAACCATTAGGGCATTGATGAACAAGGTATTTAAACTTTACCTGGACAGATGTTTGCTCGTCATTAGCGATAATATTATGATGTATTCGAAGTCCAGGGAAGATCATGAACAACAATTGGAAATTGTTTTACAGATGAATTGATGAGGGTTCTCGAAATTGGCTGCTCCGTTGACACGTCTCGTTTGGAAAAAGATTGCATACGAGTGTGATGATAAGTATGAAAGTAGCTTCCGTGAGTTTTGGTATATAGAAGTAATAAACTGGCCGCCGTAATTATTCTCACCATGACCAACAGCTCAAGAGGTTTCAGTATGTATGCATACCTCAAAATAAGGATTAGGCTGTGTATTGATGCAAAATGGGAAGATAGTCGTTTATAGATCCAGATAGTTCAAGGACCATGAGAGAAACTATCCAACTCATGATTTAGAGTTGGCAGCAGTAGCGTTTACACTGAAGGTATGGCACCACCACTTATATGGTGAGAAATTTCAGGTATGCACTGATCATAAAAGCCTCAGTATCTGTTTTCACAGAAATAGTGGAATATGAGATAACAAAGAGGGTTAGAGCTTCTGAGGGATTATGTTTGTGAAAATTTGTACCACCAAGGAAAGGCTAATGTAATGGCTGATGCCTCGAGCAGAAAGAGCCTCGAGATAGTATCACATATGATGGTCAAAGAGCGTGAGCTACTAGAGTAGTTGTGAGCCTCAGTAATGATATGATCCCTTTTGATGATGACAGTGATTTTGTGACAGCTAACCTAAGATTAGAACCGGATTTGAGTAACCAGATTCGACAAGCTTAGCGTGATGATCGGTAGGGTGTCGATAGTGTGGGTCAAATTCAAATGGGTACAGTGATAGAGTTCATAATGAATTATGATGACTTACTGAGGTTCAGAGACAGTATAAGTGCTCTCCAGGACCAAAGTTGATGAGATAGTGTTATTGTCAAAAGCTCACTCTTCAAGATATACAATGCATCCGGGAAGTAATAAATATATCGAAATCTTTGAAAAGGGTATTGGTGGTCAGTTATGAAAAGAGACATCATAGAGATTGTAGAGAAGTGTCTCGTATGTCAGCAGATTAAGGTAGAGCAATAGATGTTTGCAGGTGTGAGACCCCGTATATGTATAATGGTATATATGTACATAGAAATGTAAATAGAGTTGTACTATGAATTCATAAGTGAAGTATGTGTGATGTAAGTCCATAAGTTAATGTACACACTTGTAATAAGAGTGGTGATTGTACATACAAGTTACATTATGTGTGAATGTAAAGAAATGGACTTAAACATGTGGAGAATGTGAGTGGAATGGATTATGAATAGTGTGGTAAAATGGAAGTAGAATTGCATAAGTTGTGCACTTCCATTTGGTTTATATCGTATACTTTTGGTTATACAAGGATTCCACACAAGTTTCAATAGGAATAAGGTATGTATGGATGTCATTGTCAAGCCTCAAAGATGAATGAATGAGAAAATGATCATAGTAGCAAATTAAGGAGGTTTGAGTATGAGTTGCTGCAGAAGAACTGCAGAAAATCTGGAAACTATGAAGGGCAGATCGATCTCATGGGATGAGAGATCGATCTGGAAGAGCCAGAATGCTCTTATTTGGGCAATGGAATAGAGAATATCGATCTCCTAAGCATTCTGTAGTGAAAAGATCGATCCTGAAGCACCCAGATCAATCTCCTTAGCTCTCTGTTTGGGAGCAGATCGATCTCATGCTTCGACAGATCGATCTCATGCTTAAAATGTCGTGAAAAAGAGGGATTTAAGGGGACCAGATCGATCTCCTCTTGGACCAGATCGATCTCTGCAAGCTATTTCTATATAAAGAGTGCTGAAAATCAAAAAATTTCGGGAAAAACATTAACCTTCCACTTTCAACCCAAAAAACCTAACTTTCTCTCTCTAAAATTAGCCATTTTCAGTGAGATTTGAAGGGAGACCATTAGAGGCAAAGTTGTTCCTATCAAAGAGAAGAACAATATAGTTGGAAGGCATTTTCCCATTGTTGGTATTGAAGGAGTTAAGGGTATTGCCATTTGGAGCAAGAAGAGAAATCAAATTGGGTAAGATTCTAACACTCCAACTATGGTACATTATTTATATAATTGATTTTGGAGTTGTTTGGCATGAGTATGGATGGTTAGAAACTATCTAAAATGCATTGGAATGATTATGACCTAGAAATGGTCTAGAGTGAGAAAGTGGAATGTATGGAGATTAATGATGAATGAGATATGTAGAAGTTATTAATAGTGTTGTGGTATGATTTTAAGATGTGGTTAGTGGATAAATTGTGAGATTTACCTAAAAGAGGTAAAATGTGGAATAAGGCATTGGTAATGCATAAGTGAATAATATTGACTAGTGAGGTCAATTATGGGTTAAATACATTAACTCAATTGATTTAATGAATGAATTGCAGCTTTCGAGGATACGCCGAGGCGAGTTGAGCCAAGAGAGTGAGAATCTAAAAGGAAATGAGTCACACCAAGTAAATCGAGGTAAGGGAATTGTGTGGACTCTTAGAGATATCTGTGAGCAATTTGGGCGCTTAAATGTTTTGCTAGAATGCATGAGATTAGGAAATGATGTTGGGTGATTGAAGGGTAAAAGTTGGGAGTTTGAGAAATGTGCATGAAAACAAAAGCATATTGCTTTGAAAATCATGTTTTATTGCTTTTTAGCAAATGATTGGTAGGTTGGCTAACATTGAAATGATTTGCAAAAGAAATGAGTGTGTTTTGGGTTTTGTTAACCATACTTTGCAAAGTTTTGAGCCACCTACATGATTTCGTGAGTATGAAAGCATGCTAGAGTATGACTAGCATGAGATTTGACGTGTTTTACACACATGAGTGCAAGAGGCACTAGTTTTTCACATGGATTTCATAATTGTTTTGGCATTGTGCTTGGAGTTTGTCTCGCACTAGATGCCCACCTTGCATGTTACCGTGTTTGGAGCTTCGAGTAGACTGGGTGTCACATCAATTAAATAGGCTCACACGTGCATTGTTTTGACATGATTAATTAGCCGTGTTAGGAGCTTCGGGTAGACAAGAGGTCGTACCGATTAAATAGGCTCACACGTGCGTTTGAGATGTGGCGTGATATGATGTGTTGATTGGGTCCACGGAGTACGTTGTACCGTGCATGTAGCATGGAGTACATTGTACCGTGTTGAGTTGTGATGTGCCTTTTTCGGACGAGATCTGCTATGGACTGGCGGGTAGGATTTGACCCACCTCCCGTGTGGAAGCAGATAGTGGTGATATGCCGCACACCTGATCCGTGTAGCCGGTATCACAAGTTATGTACATAGGCCTTGAGGTTATTACCTGTTGTTGAACTGCCTATCTCACATGTCTACTGCTATTTGAGAATAAATTCATGTTTGAAATGATTTGTGGGTCAGGAAAGCCCGAGGGATGGGCCGAAACCTGACCAATGTTGAAATTGATTTGTTAATTGTTTTTAAAGTGCACGGATGCATGATGTTTAATGCCATGCTTTATTGTGAAAATGCATGATGGTTAACGCCATGCTATTTGAGAAAATGCATGATGGGTAAGGCCATGCTTTTATTGTGAATTATGCATGATGATTTATACCATGCTTTGAGTTGAAATGTGCACTTGTTTTTAATAGCATGCATGCTTTACATACCATTAATACAATCATACACTCATGTTTTGAGATAAATAATGAATTAAATGCTTTTGAGCATGGCATCACGATCACGTAGATAGTGCAGTATCTACATGTTCGCATGATTGCCTTACTGAGCGTGTGGTTTGCTCACCCCCTTATTTTCCCCCTCTCTACAGAGATTTGAGTATAGAGTGAGCGTGATTGGAGGCGTTTCCCTTTTGGTAATCCGCTGCATCCCATCGCTAAAGGTATACACACCTGGATTATTTTGTATCTAAACTAAACATAGCACAGTAGCATTTGGTATGTAACTACTGGGGATGTAAAACAATGTAAACACATGTAACAACTCTGATATATATACAATTATACAAGTGTTTACTCATAAATAATGTTTCAAATTGAATTGGTATGGTGGAGTGAGTTAGACGTCGACACACAGCCCATCTGTTGAGAATGTGGTCGTTCACGATCAAGGAAGGATGATTAATAATTGATGTATGAAAATGCGAAAAATTCCCACGTATTTTGATAAGTTGAGGGTCGTGACAGAAGTTGGTATCAGAGCTCGAGTTGGTTTGATGTGTGTCGTGTCTAAAATACTTAATAAGTTGAAAATTTTCATCCCCAAGTTACTGTGCTTGTTTAGATACAAATTGTGTGTGTCGATGGGTTGACTAAGTAATTGGTTGTGAATGTAGGGAATTGAGTAAGTATGCCTACTACCAGTCGTGGTAGAGGGATGAGAGAATAGGCTCGAGGCCGTAGAGGTAGGCCCGGGGGTCGTGTTGAGCCGGAAACACACGAGGCTCAAGAGGATGTTGAGGTGGAGGCCAATGTTGAGCACGCTCCACAGGGTCCAGAGGAGAAACCCGAGAGTACTGAGGCTCGCTTCGCGAGGATTGAGCGGAGCATTGAGATGATTGTGAAGTCGGTCACCCAATCTTTATCTAGAGTTGGCGATACACAGAGTCCCATTACATAGGGTGATGCCGAGCAGGCGACAGCTCCTGAGGCAAGGGCAAGGGAAGCCCAGAGGCCACAGACGACAGATACCCCACCCACATAGGATGTGCCTACGCCGGTTGCTATGCCAGGCAGTAGAGGTTAGGGATATGGATGTGATTTGGATAGACTGCGGCAGTTCCAGAAGTTTGGACCGCCATCTTTCAGTGGAATAAAGGACCCAATAGCAGCTGAGGATTGGATCAATGAGATCGAGAAATTATATGGGTTCTTTGAGTGCACTACTACCGAGATGGTAGCATTTACCGCTTTTATGCTGAAGGGATCAGTAGAACATTGGTAGAAGTCCACCAGGCCTATTTTAAGAGCCCGGCATACTGAGATTAGCTGGGATGTATTTCTAGAGGCCTTCCGAAGACAGTACGTTTCGGATACCGCACAGCGGAAGCTAAAGATGGCATTTTTGGGACTGACCCAAGGGAGCAGGACTGTGGATGAGTATGAGACTGCTTTTATATCCCTGGGCAGATATGATCCCAACACGATGGGTAATGAGGTCGAGAAAATCCAGAAGTTTGTGGATGGATTGAGACCGACCATCAGGTCGAGATTGGTTCCTCTAGATATACCGACCTATGAAGAGGCAGTGCGCAGGGCGCAATTATGTGAACAAGATGTTGATAGAATCGCCTCAGAGTTTGGAAAGGTTGGTAAGATGAGGGACAGAGATAAGAAAAGACCAATGATGGATAGAGGCTTCAGTTATAAAGGAAGCAAGAGATTCTCTGGAAAGAGGTCGAGAATTGATGAGATCCGGGAGAGGACAGTTGATACTCCCATGTATCCGGCCATTGCTCCAGCTAAGGGAATCATGATTGGAGGACCACGGCCTACTACGAAACAGTGTGGCAAGTGTGGTAGGTACCATGGAACTCGACCATGTTATGGATCTCCTGTAGTATGCTTCAGATGTGGGAAGCCAGGGCACATAATCAGAGATTGCCCAGAGATGATAGAGAGAGCCCCACAGAAGGGCAAGGAGCCAGAGAGAGCTCCAGTTGGTACAGCTGCTCCGAGGAGGAGGGCTACACTTAAGGAAAAGGGGAAGCAAGCAGTGGGTGTAAGCAGAGGACGAGTGCACGCGCTGGACCAGGACACTGCAGATCAATCATCGGATGTGGTAAAAGGTACCATCCAAATCTTTGATTTAGAAGCTTATGTATTGTTTGATCTTGGTGCCACACATTCTTTTATTTCGCCATCCTTTGCATGTAAATTGTTGAAGCATGTAAAACTCACACTGCTTGATAAGATGTTGTTGATATCTACCCCTATGAATGATAGTCAGTTGACTGAGCATGTATATAGAGATTGTAAGATGAGGATAGGAGGTAAAGAAACGGCAGCCGATTTGATTTTATTAAATATGAGTGATTTTTATGTAATCCTAGGGATGGATTGGCTGGCTGCAAATCATGTTGTTATGGATTGTCATGCAAAAACTTTGATGTTTCCAAAGATAGACAATCTTGTAGTTAATTTTGTGAAATGAAATTAAAGAACATGATTATTATAAGTGTGATGAGTACAATCTTGATACATGGTGTATGAAAGGTAAATTTGATCTCATTTATGTATGTGATGTGATGATTTATGATACTAATGGTGGAAAGAATAATGTGAAGGAATCATCGCTTTTGTGATTGAGACGGATAAGGCACGTCCGGAATTGGGAGACATTCCAGTGGTTAGGGAATTTCCAGATGTCTTTCCGGATGAGTTACCAGGGTTACCTCCAGATAGGGAGATGGAGTTTGGTATAGATTTGGCACCTGGTACAGAGCCAATGTCCAAGCCACCATACAGAATGGCTCAAGTTGAGTTAGAGGAATTAAGGAAACAGTTGCAAGAGTTGCTAGAGAAGGGATTCATCAGACCGAGCGTCTCACCTTGGAGAGCACCGGTTCTATTTGTAAGGAAGAATGATGGAAGCCTCCGACTGTGTATAGACTACCAGTTGTTGAATAAGGCCACCATCAAGAATAAGTATCCCCTCCCACGCATCGATGATTTGTTGGATCAGCTTAAGGGAGCGCAGGTCTTTTCCAAGATAGATCTGAGATCAGGGTACCATCAGTTGAAGATACGAGGTGGAGATGTACCCAAGATAGCTTTTCGAACCCGTTATGGACATTATGAGTTTATGGTTATGCCATTCGGGTTGACGAATGCTCCCGCAGCTTTTATGTCGTTGATGAATGAGGTATTCCACCAGTATTTGGACCGATTTGTGATCGTGTTTATTGATGATATACTGGTGTATTCAAGGTCTAGAGAGGAGCATGAGAGGCATCTAAGGATAGTGCTACAGACCCTTCGAGAGAAGAAGTTGTATGCTAAACTCAGTAAGTGTGACTTTTGGTTGGAACAGATCTCTTTTCTGGGTCACATAGTATCGAAAGATGGAGTATCAGTGGATCTATCTAAGATTGAGGTCGTAGTTCAGTGGCAGAGACCCAGACAGTGACAGAGATCAGGAGTTTCTTGGGTTTAGCTGGATATTATCGAAGGTTTGTAGAGGGATTTTCGAGGTTAGCTGCTCCTTTGACACGCCTCACAAGAAAGAATGTGGAGTTTGTGTGGGATGATAAGTGTGAAGAAAGTTTTGAGGAGCTAAAAAGGAGATTAACCACAGCTCCAATCCTCACTATTCCTACCAGCTCAGGAGGTTTCTCGGTGTATGCGGATGCTTCACATCTGGGACTGGGCTGTGTATTGATGCAGGACGGGAAGGTAGTAGCCTATGGATCAAGACAATTAAAAAATCATGAGAGGAACTACCCGACCCATGATTTGGAGTTGGCAGCGATGGTGTTTGCGCTGAAGATATGGCGCCACTACCTCTATGGTGAGAGATTTTAGATTTATACAGATCATAAGAGCCTTAAGTACTTGTTCTCACAAAAAGAGCTGAACATGAGACAGAGGAGATGGCTCGAGCTGTTAAAGGATTATGATTGTGAAATCCTACACCACCCGGGTAAAGCAAATGTGGTTGCTGATGCTTTGAGTAGGAAGCATCTCGGGATGGTATCATTTATGATGATCAGGGAACACGAGCTGTTGGAACAGTTCACGAACCTCAGTTTGGATATGACCCCGCCTGATGCTGATAGTGGATTTATGATAGCTAGCCTGCAGTTGGAATCGGATCTGGTAAATCGAATCTGACAGGCTCAGCGAGTTGATCAGCAGTGTAGTGATATTGTCGGGCAGATACATAGGGGTACAGACACGGACTATGGATTTAGTCCGGATGGATTATTGAGGTTCAGAGGTAGGATATGTGTTCCTGATGATGCAGACATCAGAAGGTTGATCTTGACAGAGGCTCACTTATCAAAGTATACGATACATCTAGGGAGTACTAAGATGTATCAAAACCTTCGAAAGATTTATTGGTGGTCTGGAATGAAAAAGCACATTGCTGAATATGTTGCTAAGTGTCTCGTTTGTCAGCAGGTGAAAGTAGAGCATTAGAAGCCTGCAGGGTTATTGCAGCCTCTACCGATACCGACATGGAAGTGGGAGCATGTCACCATGGATTTTGTGATGGGATTGCCGAGGACCCGGAGAGGTCATGATGCCATATGGGTGATTGTGGATCGGTTGACGAAATCAGCCCATTTTTTAGCCATGAGAGCTACCGATACTCTGAGCCAGTTAGCGAACCTATATGTGCGTGGGATAGTGAGGCTACATGGAATTCCAGTGAGCGTTGTTTTTGATAGGGATGCCCGCTTCACTTCCCACTTTTGGGAACGTTTTTAGGAAGCGATGGGGACCCAATTGAGTTTTAGCACCGTATTTCATCCTCAGACAGATGGTCAGTCAGAGAGGACTATATAGACCCTGGAGGATATGTTGAGAGCGTGTGCACTAGATTTTGGAGGCTCCTGGGATGACCATTTGCCACTCGCAGAGTTCGCCTATAATAACAATTTTCATTCGAGTATCGGGATGGCACCATATAAGGCATTATATGGGCGTAGATGCCGTTCCCCTATTGGATGGGAAGAGGTTGGTGACAGACAGATCTTTGCTCCCGACTTGGTTAGGCAAGCCTCCGAGGACGTCCAATTGATATGTGAGAGGTTACTGACAGCTCAGAGCAGGCAAAAGAGTTATGCTGACAGGAGACGGAGACCACTAGAGTTTGATGTGGGTGAGTCAGTGTTTTTGAATGTTTCCCCTTCGAAGGGAATTATGAGATTCGGGAAGAAGGGAAAGTTGAGCCCTCAATATATAGGGCCATTTGAGATACTTGATAGAGTGGGAGATAAGGCATATAGGTTGGCATTGCCACCAGAGTTGGCAAGTATGCATAACGTCTTCCACGTATCTATGTTGAGGAAGTCTCACCCGGACCCGACACATGTGATAAGATATGAGCCTTTGGAGCTCAATGAAGGTATGACCTATGTTGAGAAGCCAGTTCGGGTATTGGACAGAAAAGAGAAACTGTTGAGGACAAAGACAATTCCCTGTGTGAAAATACTTTGGCAACATCACACTGTGGAAGAAGCCACAAGGGAATTGGAGAGTTTGATGCGGGAGAAGTATCCCGAGTTGTTCACAGAATAATCGGTTCTAATTTAGAGGACCAAATTTTCTAAGTGGGGGAGAATGTGAGACCCCGTATATGTATAATGGTATATATGTACATAGAAATGTAAATAGAGTTGTACGATGAATTCATAAGTGAAGTATGTGTGATGTAAGTCCATAAGTTAATGTACACACTTGTAATGAGAGTGGTGATTGTACATACAAGTTGCATTATGTGTGAATGTAAAGAAATGGACTTAAACATGTGGAGAATGTGAGTGGAATGGATTATGAATAGTGTGGTAAAATGGAAGTAGAATTGCATAAGTTGTGCACTTCCATTTGGTTTATATCGTATACTTTTGGTTATACAAGGATTTCATACAAGTTTCAATAGGAATAAGGTATGTATGGATGTCATTGTCAAGCCTCAAAGATGAATGAATGAGAAAATGATCATAGTAGAAAATTAAGGAGGTTTGAGTATGAGTTGCTGCAGAAGAACATCAGAAAATCTGGAAACTATGAAGGGCAGATCGATCTCATGGGATGAGAGATCGATCTGGAAAAGCCAGAATGCTCTTATTTGGGCAATGGAATAGAGCAGATCGATCTCTAATGGAGCCAGATCGATCTTTTAAGCATTCTGTAGGGAAAAGATCGATCCTCAAGCACCCAGATCGATCTCCTTAGCTCTCTGTTTGGGAGCAGATCGATCTCATGCTTCGACAGATCAATCTCATGCTTAAAATGCCGTGAAAAAGAGGGATTTAAGGGGACCAGATCGATCTCCTCTTGGACCAGATCGATCTCCTCAAGCTATTTCTATATAAGGAGTGCTGAAAATCAAAAAATTTCGGGAAAACATTAACCTTCCACTTTCAACCCAAAAAACCTAACTTTCTCTCTCTAAAATCAGCCATTTTCAATGAGATTTGAAGAGAGACCATTAGAGGCAAAGTTGTTCCTATCAAAGAGAAGAACAACATAGTTGGAAGGCATTTTCCCATTGTTGGTATTGAAGGAGTTAAGGGCATTGCCATTTGGAGCAAGAAGAGAAATCAAATTAGGTAAGATTCTAACACTCCAACTATGGTACATTGTTTATATAATTGATTTTGGAGTTGTTTGGCATGAGTATGGATGGTTAGAAACTATCTAAAATGCATTGGAATGATTATGACCTAGAAATGGTCTAGAGTGAGAAAGTGGAATGTATGGAGATTAATGATGAATGAGATATGTAGAAGTTATTAATAGTGTTGTGGTATGATTTTAAGATGTGGTTAGTGGATAAATTATGAGATTTACCTAAAAGAGGTAAAATGTGGAATAAGGCATTGGTAATGCATAAGTGAATAATATTGACTAGTGAGGTCAATTATGGGTTAAATACATTAACTCAATTGATTTAATGAATGAATCGCAGCTTCCGAGGATACGTCGAGGCGAGTTGAACCAAGAGCGTGAGAAGCTAAAAGGAAAGGAGTCACACCAAGTAAATCGAGGTAAGGGAATTGTGTGGACTCTTAGAGATATCTGTGCGCAATTTAGGCACTTAAATGTTTTGCTAGAATGCATGAGATTAGGAATGATGTTGGGTGATTGAAGGGTAAAAGTTGGGAGTTTGAGAAATGTGCATGAAAACAAAAGCATATTGCTTTGAAAATCATGTTTTATTGCTTTTTAGCAAATGATTGGTAGGTTGGCTAACATTGAAATGATTTGCAAAAGAAATGAGTGTGTTTTGGTTTTGTTAACCACACACCTACATGATTTCGTGAGTATGAAAGCGTGCTAGAGTATGACTAACATGAGATTTGACGTGTTTTACACACATGAGTGCAAGAGGCACTAGTTTTCACATGGATTTCATAATTGTTTTGGAATTGTGCTTGGTGTTTGTCTCGCACTGGATGCCCACCTTGCATGTTGCCGTGTTTGGAGCTTCGAGTAAACTGGGTGTCACATCGATTAAATAGGCTCACACGTGCATTGTTTTGACATGATTAATTAGCCGTGTTAGGAGCTTCGGGTAGACAAGAGGTCGTACCGATTAAATAGGCTCACACGTGCGTTTGAGATGTGGCGTGATATGATGTGTTGATATGGTCCACGGAGTACATTGTACCGTGCATGTAGCATGGAGTACATTGTACCGTGTTGAGTTGTGATGTGTCGTCTTCGGACGAGATTTGCTATGGACCGACGGGTAGGATTTGACCCACCTCCCGTGTGGAAGCAGATAATGGTGATATCCCGCACACCTGATCCGTGTAGCCGATATCACAGGTTATGTACATAGGCCTTGAGGTTATTATCTGTTGTTGAACTGTCTATCTCACATGTCTACTGCTATTTGAGAATAAATCCATGTTTGAAATGATTTGTGGGTCAGGAAAGCCCGAGGGATGGGCCGAGACCAGACCAATGTTGAAATTGATTTGTTAATGGTTTTTAAAGTGCACGGATGCATGATGTTTAATGCCATGCTTTATTGTGAAAATGCATGATGGTTAATGCCATGCTATTTGAGAAAATGCATGATGGGTAATGCCATGCTTTTATTGTGAATTATGCATGATGATTTATACCATGCTTTGAGTTGAAATGTGCACTTGATTTTAATAGCATGAATGCTTTACATACCATTAACACAATCATACACTCATGTTTTGAGATAAATAATGAATTAAATACTTTTGAGCATGGCATCACGATCACGTAGATAGTGCAGTATCTACCTGTTCGCATGATTGCCTTACTGAGCGTGTGGTTTGCTCACCCCCCTTATTTTCCCCCTCTCTACAGAGATTTGAGTATAGAGTGAGCATGACTGGAGGCGTTTCCCTTTTGGTAATTCGCTGCATCCCATCGCTAAAGGTATACACACCTGGATTATTTTGTATCTAAACTAAACATAGCACAGTAGCATTTGGTATGTAACTACTGGGGATGTAAAACAATGTAAACACATGTAACAACTCTGATATATATACAATTATACAAGTGTTTACTCATAAATAATGTTTCAAATTGAATTAGTATGGTGGAGTGAGATAGACGTCGACACACAGCCCAACTATTGAGAGTGTCGTCGTTCACGATCAAGGAAGGATGATTAATAATTGATGTATGAAAATGCGAAAAATTCACACGTATTTTGGTAAGTTGAGGGTCATGGCAGTAGGGTTATTGCAGCCTCTACCTATATCGACATGGAAATAGGAGCAAGTTACCATGGATATTGTGATGGGTTATAGAGGACTACAGGAATCACAAGGCTATCTAGGTGATAGTCGATAGATTGACTAAGTCTACCCACCTTCTGGTTATGAAATCCCGAGATACTCTAAGTGTGTAGGCGGATTTATGTGTACGGAAAATTGTGAAACATTATGTAGCGTCCTAGGGAGCATGATATCAAATAGGGATTCCCACTTCACTTCCCACTTCTGGGACCATTTTTCAGGAAGCTATGGGACCCGGATGAGGGTTAGCACAACGTTCCATCCTCAGAGAGATGGTCAGTCAGACGGGACTGTACAGATTCTAGAGGATATTATGAGAGCATGTGTCATTGATTTTATAAGCTCCTCGGATGATCAATTGTTACTAATCAAGTTTGCCAATAATGACAATTGTCACTTGAGTATCGGGATAACATTTTATGAGACATGGTATGGCTTTAGGGGTTGTTCCCCGACTTGGATAGGAAGAAGTGGGTGACAGATAAAAAATTGCTCTCGATTCGGTATAATAAGACTCTGAGGGTGTTCTGTTGATTGTGAGAGATGAACACCTCAGAGCAGACAAAAAATCTATACTGACAAGAGACGGTGACCATTGAAGCTCAAAGAGAGTAGGTAGTATGTTGAAAAATCGATTCGAGTATTAGACAGAAGGAGAAGGTGTTGAGGTTTAAGATGATCTCCCTAGTCAAGTCCGTTGGTAGTATGACACTCCGAAAAAAGTCACATGAGAATTAAAGAATATGATGCGATAGACGTACCCGGAGTTGTTTATGGACCCATTTGACTTGGTTCTAATTTGGAGGACCAAATTTCTTAAGTGGGGGAGATTATGTAAGACCTGATTTTTATTGAAATTACTTATGATTCATGTGATGTAAACATGGTTGGATGTAAATTGAATCATAAAATGAGTTGTACGTGAATGAAAAATGCAAATGGAATGAAAAAAAATTCCCGAATGCATTTAAAGAACAAATGGAGATTGAAATGGCCACATATTAAACGAATGGGACTCAGACCATTCGGATTGGAGATAAGAATTTAAAACACGAAATGAGAAAGGGTTCATGAAGGGAAGTTGGATTGGTTTGGTCCCAAACACGTTGAAGGGTAAAACGGTCAAAAGACCCAAAATTTGGTGTCAATTCGATAAGAAATTGACACTGTAAACATGGATTCAGAGAATCTTGATGAATAAAGGAGAAATAATTAAATTTTAGGTTAAATTGATCAAGATGTGAATTTATTGGAATAAACCGAAATTTTCACCTTGGGAAATTATCTCGAAAATATTGGAAAAATAAACCTGAATGATAAAACCAAACAAATAAATATATTAATTGATTAAATAAATAAAATATAATATTTTTGGGATATTTTGGCAAAAATATTATATTTTATTCAATTGAAATAATAATAATAATAAATAAATAAAGAAATAGGAAATTGAAAAGAAAAAAAACTGAAATCGCGAAACGCGAAACAGAAAAGAAAAAGGGAAAGAAGGAAGACAGCCGAGGTGACCCCAACTCCGACGAGCCACCGGCGAGAGAGCAGGCCAGGCGAGGGTCGGTGAAGGAAGCTCGACCCCATGAGAGCCACCAGCTGCCAGCACACTCGTCGACGACGTCGGAATCTGCAGATCGGCGATGGAGATTACCGAGGAGAGAAAGGAGAAATCTGGTAGCTGCATTGCTGATCGGTCCGATCCAAAGACAGCTGAGCATTCCCCAGCCAGAGATAAGTTGATTGGTGGTAGAGGGGAGCCTGGAACCGGTAGGAAACGCCGTGAATGGCGAAGTGAGGACTGAACCAGTACGGCCGGTTTAGTGAAAAGGGAACTGTGTTGAATCGGACTAGACCGGTTCAGCCAAAAAGGAAAGAAAGAAAAAGAAAAAGAAAAAGGGAAAAGAAAAAGAAGAAAAATGGGAGAAAAATTTCAGTGATGTAATCGAGCTACGGGTAAACCGATAAGCAGTCGAAATTGACCTAGTGAAATTTCAGAATATTTAAGTTGATTAATATTCGACTAAAAATTGACCCAAAGAAATATGTAATAGTGTAGCTCGACAATTAAAGGCAAACGAGAGCTCAAGTCAGCTTCAGTTTGCATAGCATCATGGAATCTCGGGTAAGTAACCCTTATTTACGACAATTTGCATAGTTATGCGTGTTAAAAATTTACCGCAAAAATTACGGATTAATTCCGTATAAAATGAATTAAATTTTGGAATTTAAGAAAATTGTCGTAAATAATTAATTGAGCTATCCAAGAGTTTAGAACGAGACCCAATAAATACTGATGGGCCTAATGAGCCCAATAGACCTCGTTGATGTGAATAGTAAATGAAAAATGGGCTTAAGGCCGGTTAAGGCTCATTATGGTACAATAGGGCCCAATATGGGTAAACGGGCTCAATGATTTAAATTGAGCCTAGAAAATATGAAATACAATTCATTATATTGTATTTGACATGATGAATATTTATACGCAGTTCCAAAGATTGTATTGGGAGCAAATCGGATTGCGTGACGAGACATCAGTGGAAAGGTCAGACTGTACAGAAAAATGAGGTAAGGGAATTTTACGAGTAGCTAAAGGTAGCTACGTGTATTTTTAACAGCTTTTACATACACTGAAACTGTATAACGATCCTCAAAATGGATTAAAAATTTTAAAGACCCGGGATGGGTAAAAGACTATTTTACCCCTACTTAGGGAAAATTCACTTAAGGATGGTGAAAGCATGACATGCATGAAATGATGATTTGAAAGATTTTCGTGAACTTTTAGTAAAGCAAATCGGTAGATTGGCCAGTATTTGCATAAATTTCATAAGATAACACTATGTAAGTGTTATTTGAATTTAAATGAAATTCTTTCGAAAATGGGTCAACTATCAAGTTTATATGGAAATAGATAGTGTTGGAGCATTGCTTGCACTATATTTAAGTTTGTGAGTGTGCATAAAAGGTGTTGGAGCGGTTGCTCGCACTGATTTGTGTGACATCATGTGCATAAAATGTGCTAGAGCGGTTGCTCACACTGATTTTTACTATTGTGAAATACATTAGAGGTGCTGGAGACTAGCTCGCACCCTGTTTTGACTTGATATGCATAAAAAGGTGCTAGAGTGATTGCTCGCACTAGTTTTAATGATTTGACATGCATGAGAGGTGCTGGAGCTTAACTCGCAGCCTGTTTTGATATGATAATTGCATAAAAGTCATAATGGAGTGTAACTCGCACGATATTTTATTTCTTTATGCATGAAACTGTGCAGGAGCGTTGCTCGCACGAAGTTTTGATTTACTTGAGCATTCATTCGTACTGGAGCATTTCTCACACAAAGTTTTGAATGATTTATGAATGATGTCGTGCTGGAGCATTGCTTGCACAAGGCTTTGATGGATTTTATGCATAAGCCATGCTGGAGCTTGCTCGCACGTGATTTTATATGGATTTATAACTCTTTTTAAGTCGTACTAGAGTGTTGTTTGTATGCAGATTTTACTGATTTTTATAAAACTGTGCTAGTGCTTCGTTCGCACGAGGTTTTCAGATATCATGAATATACATGGAGCTGTGCTGGTGATTTGCTCGTACAGGGATTTAAATGACATGCATATAGCTGTGTTGGAGCCTCCAGTAGACTGTGTGCACAGTGAGATGATATGTCCACACGTACATACTGAGACATAAGTTGGTATGGGTGGATATGACCTACAGCAGGTACCCCCTAACTATGATTTTAGTTCACGGAGTACGTTGTACCATGTATGTCACGTCAAGTACGTTGTACCATGGGGATTGTTGGAGTGGAGTGGCATTAGCCACGAGGTTGTAAGCCTTGCCCTCACAATCCTGGTATTTATGTTGTTTTGGCGGGAGGACTAACCCACCTCCCGTTCCAGGTGTGATGCCCCGCACACTAGGTACCGTGTAGCCAGGGATCACTAGGATATGGCCATAATCCTCGATGTTACTGATATAGTCACCTACATGTCTCACATGATATAACTTTTAGTCTCGATGGACCAGGGTAGACCCGAGGGAGGGGTCAGGCCCCCCATTTTTTGTGATTTTCACTGAGATGTGATTTTCTACTATGATGATAGATTTTTCAGAGGATCTTATGACATGTGACCCTAAAAGAAGGGTGATTTGATAACATAATTTTATAACGAAATTTTTATGAGTTTGAGATTGATTTATGAGATGATTGACTCGGAGGGGTTTTTTTGTACTGAGCTTTAATGAAGTGATTTAAATGCAGTAACAAGAGGAGTTTTCCATGCTTTAATTATAAATTCATGAAAAGAATTGTCTCTCATGATTTGTTTTACATGACATGAAATAATGCATGATCATGATTTACTTTATGCAAATTATGATTTTACATAAAATGTCATTGATGCATGAGTTGTATGATTTCTATATGCACGGATAGTTTTTATAAACTATGGCATTGATGTATACATGATTTCGTGCGTGAGATTTAAACGAAAAGAAATGGATTTAAGGGCACGGCATTATGAGATGTAGATAGTGGAGCTATCTACTTACTTGCATAATTGCCTTACTGAGCGTATGGTTGCTCACCCCCTTATTTTCCTCCTCTACAGAGACTTGCATCTTTGGTATCCCTGCGTCCCATTGAGAGACAGGTATACACATTTGTATAGTTTTGTATCTGAACATGTAAATGCACAGTATTGTAAACGGATATGTGTAAGACCCGAATTTAATTAAAATACGAAAATTAAATAAGAAAAGATGGGGGATGTATGAAGGAAGGCCAGGTAAAATTGATTTCCGAAACAAGAGCAGGGGTAAAATGGTAAAAATACCAAAACCCGGTATTAAGGCGATAAGAAAATTTTAATTAAAAATAAGGATGTAAGATATCTTGATCGATAATGAGGAAATTATACAATTTGGGTCAATTGATCAAGATTCAGAAATTTTAAAAATACCGAAAAATACCGGAACGATATCTCGAAAAGCGCGAAGGAATAATATCGAAAATTTGGAGAAAAATATATTTAATAAATTAAATTTAAATTAAATAAATTAAATTAAAATAAAAATAATATAAGTGTAGATATTTTGGATTTTATGGAGTATTTTAATGAATAGTGTAATAATTAAAATAAATAATAATAATAATAATCTGAAAAAAAGAAAAAAAAAGAGGAAACGGAAATATCGGGGAGAGAGAAAGAGAAGCAGAAAAACGGAAAGGGAGCCCAAACCGAGACCACTGCCGGACCACCACCGGCGATCATTGATCGCCGACGACCACCGAAAAATGGAGAGGAGAGGCCGACGACCTCCCTGGTACCGGCAGCACGACCAACTGACGCCGGAGGAAGCCGAAATCGACAGGAGAAAATCGCGGAAGAGAAAAGGAAACGACGGCCGATCGGCGTCGATTCAGGCCCGACCGACGGCCACCGAACGTCCCCGAGGCGCAGCTGAGCCGAATGACACCGAAAACAGCCACCGAAATCGACGGACGGCGCCGAAAACTGCGAGGAAAGAAATGGGTCCCGACGACCGGAGTAGAACAGGCCGAACCGGCGGCATTCCGGCGAGCCCGACCGAAACCGAGGGCGGATTCGAGATGCGGACGACCTTGCGGAGCCACTGGCGGTGGAAGCCGGCAGAGAACCGGCCGGCAAGGCGGTGAACCGACGGTGAACCGGTCGAACCGGAGTGAACCGACGGTCTGAACCGGTCCGAACCGGACTGAACTGGTTCAGCCAAAAAGAGAAGGAAAAAGGGAGAAAAAGGGAAAAAGAAAAAAAGAGGAAAAATTGGGGAAAATTTCAGCGATGCAATCGAGCTTCGGGTAAGTCGATAAGCGGTCAAATTGACCGATTTAAATTTTGAAATATTTTATTTAATTAATTTTCGACTGAAAACTTACCCGAAAAATTATGAAATTATGTAGCTCGACGATTGGCATCCACCAAGAGCTCGAGATAGCCTCGATTTACGTATTAGCATGGAATCTCGGGTAAGTGACCCTTATTTATGACAATTTACATCGTTATGTGTGTTTCGGATTTAAATTCCGCATAAATTGAATTAAATTATGAAAAATTTAGATAAATTGTCGTAAATATTAAATTTAGCTATTCGAGAGTTAGAACGAGGCCCAATAAATTATTGGTGGGCCCAATGAGCCCAATAGGCCTCGATAATGTGAAAATTAAGTGGGAAACGAGTTTAAGGCCGATTAAGGCCCATTAAGGTGCAATCGGGCCCAATAGGGGTAAATGGGCCCAACGATTTAAATTAAGCCCAGAAAAGATTAAATACAATTAAAATATATGTTATCTGACCTGAGGAATATTGATACGCAGTTCCGGGCATTTGATTGGGAGCATAACGGACTGCGCGACGTGACAATAGTGGAAAAGAAAAGGTCAGACTCGACAGGAAAATAAGGTAAGGGAATTCTACGGACTGCTAGAGGTAACTTTACGCAATTTTAAGTTCAATTTGCAGTCTTTAAAAATTACCTGAAGGGTCTAGAGGTCAATTAATAATTTTAGTGCCTCGAATGGGCAAATTACCAAAATACCCTTATTAAGGGTAAAATTTACAAATTTAGGAAAAAGTTGGGAGGAGCAAGAACAAGAGGTTCTTGCTCATTCTGGAGGTGTTTTGATGCATGCATTAGTAGGCTGGCTAACCTTGAAAGAAAATGCACAGAATTGCATACTTTCAACGTGAAATTGTTTTGAACACTGTTTTGAGGAAACAGAGCCGCCTACGTGTTTTATTGACATGTGACGTGCTAGAGCTCAGTTCGCATGATATTTTTGATTTGTGTGATGCACGCATTAGTGCTGGAGCGAGAGCTCGCACTAGAGTTTTACATGGATAGGTGCTGGAGTCCAACTCGCACCAGATTCTTATATATATATGATTTTCGTGATAGGGTGCTAGAGTCTAACTCGCACCATATTTTTATATGATTTTGAGACAGGGTGTTAGAGCTTCGCTCGCACCGGATTTTTATACGGTTTGTATACAGAGTGCTAGAGCTTAGCTCGCACTAGATTTACTTGATTTGATGAGAGTGCTGAGCATCGCTCGCACTGATTTTATGAGAACATGTGATAAGCCGTGCTTGGAGCATCGGGTAGACTGTGTGTCACCGATTAAATAGGCCCGCACATGCGTTTTGCGACATGGCATGTTAAAATAACCTGATGAGCTCGAACGAGGGATAAGGGTTACAGAAATAACCTGATGAGCCCGAACGAGGGATAAGGGTTAGAGAAACAACCTGATGAGCCCGAACGAGGGACAAGGGTTAGAGAAACAACCTGATGAGCCCGAACGAGGGATAAGGGTTAGAGATCCACCTGATGAGCCCGAACGAGGGATAAGGGTTGGAGGTCCAGCTGATGAGCCCGAACGAGGGATAAGGCTGGGGGTCCACGGAGTACGATGTACCATGTGGTATCTGTGTGATACGTTGGTATCTTTGTGATACGTTAGCATCTTCGGATGCATGGGATCGGATAAGACTGATGGGATGGATTGACCCACCACCCGGGCGGTTCCCGATCATGGGAGAACCCGCACACTAGGATCCGTGTAGCTGAGGAACTCCCGAGGACACATATGGCCATAGTCCTGGTTATTTGCCGATATACAGACGTTGCCTAGTCTCGCATGTCGTCAATTTTGATGAAATCAAATTGGGTTTTAAACTAAATTTGCATGATGGTATTTCCATGCTTTTCAAACCCATGCGTGAATGTAAATCGATTTTCATGGTTTTGTGTGAGTTAGGATCACCCGTAGGAGGGGTCGAGTCCTGACTTTATTGTGAAAATTTTAATTGAGAAATAAATGATTTGTAATAATTGCATGTTGAATTTTTCGTGCAAAATTGATTTACATAACATCATAATTCATATCATTTGTTTTAAAATGTGTGGAGAAAGGGTGGTTTATACATGGCACCACGTTCATGTAGGTAGTATGGTTACCTACTTGTTCGTAGGATTGCCTTACTGAGCTTGATGTGCTCACCCCTTTCATTTTCTCCCACAGATAATCTCCAGTTGAAGTTGAGGTGACTCAGTACTGCATTCCAGATATCCGCTGCTGCCCATCAACATAAGGTATATACACTTGTACATATTGTATCTACATAAGCGTAGCACAGTAACATGTTTGTAAGTAACTTTATGGGATGTATAAATATTGTAGACATTTTATAAATGACTGAGAAAGAATTAAGTTATATGGTAAATGTATGGTGGGACTGGTATTGACGCACAGCCCAATTTGTTAGTGGAGTGTGGTCACGATCAGAAGACAGGTAAGAATTTAAGTAAGAAAATAATAAAACGCGAAAAATTAACTCTGATTTTTAGGTAGTTCGGGTCGTGAGCAGCAATTGGTCTGATGTGTGTCAGTGTCAGTAATTAGGAAATTACATCCCCGTGTTACTGTGCTTAGTTAGATACAATAGTGTATATCGAGATGGGTTTTGACTAAGAAATGGTTGGGAATGCAGGAATGCCTAATATGAGTCGCGTTAGATGAGAAAGTGCATGAGGCAGAGGTCGTAGAGGTAGACCTGAGTCTGCTAAGTCGTGCTGAGTTTGACTATGAGAATCAGTATGAGATTGAAATTGAGGCGAATGTTGAGCATGCCCCACTGAATCCGATAGAGAGATCGGACAGTATTGAGACAGGCTTCGCGAGATTGAAGCGGAGCATGGAAATTATTTTGAGGAGCTAATTGCTCAGATTATGAATGAGATCAGAGGGCGCAGCGGAGCATTGGTGGAAACCCGCTCGACCCATCTTAAGCGTTGATATGAGAAATATTTTGGATGTATTCCGGTGACAGGATATCCCGGACATGATTTAAAGGAAAAATTTCTTACACTGCCCAAGAATACTAAATTGATTTATTGATGAGCATGAATTATCAGTATGAAACTCGATTGTATTTTTGGGCAGATATTACCTCGACACTATGAACAAGTGACAGTCGAGATGTCTAAAAGTTCATGAAATGGCTCAACTTTTTAATTTGAGTCTGATTGGCCCGTGAGATACTACCTATACCGAGGTAGTGCGCAGATTTACAGTTGGGTAAATAAGAACATGAATTGCACGCCTCTGAGATTGGGAAAAGTAGTAAGAGCTGAAATAGAGACAGAAAAGAGAATCGAGAAATGACAGAGATGTTAAAAATGGGAAAATGGTAATTGGTAAAAGATTTAATTTGACGAGTCATGGAGTAAGATAATTGGTAAGGCCCAGTGCATCCAATTTTGGCACTGTTGAGGGGCATTGTGATTGGAGGACCCCGACCTGCTACGAAGCAGTGTAAGCAGTGTGAGATGTGTGGTGCATACCACGGAAGGAGGGTCTATACCTACACTGTATTGATGAAAATGGCCGTTAAGTGTGGTAAGACGGACCATTGATTTTGATTACACAAAGTTGGGCGAGATCGCCCCACAGAAAAGTAAAGAGACAGAGAAAAACTTCGTTGGTATAGCTGCAACGAAAAGAGAGGCAATAGCCGAAAAGAAAAAGGAAAGTAGGCTGTTGGATGAAGGCGAGAGGATGTCTTGGACCAGGACACTATTGATGTTTCATGGATGTGGTGTAAGATACCACACTTGTTATGAATAATGAAGTACATATGTTCATTGATCCTGGTGCCACACATTTATTCATTCCGCCTTCATTCGCATATAAGTGAGTAAAATGCATGAATGCCTACATCATTGGGCACAATACTAATAAATGAGTACCCCAATAGAGGAGGATTAATTAACGGAATATGGATATAGAAATTTTAAGAGATAAAAAGGGGTGCAACAGTTGAAATTAAAGGAGTAAAGGATTGTACTCACGGAATGAATAATGAAAGAGTTTTGTCATGAGGGATATACGAAGGAGATAATCTTTGAAATATGTTGATCTTAACTACAAGATGTATTGGAGTAAGAGTGCGTATGCGAAGTCATTAGGATTAAAGCAATTAGTAGCGAATATAAATTGTGACCACGTGGACTGGTATATAAAGTAAATGTGGTTAAGTCTGAAGGTAAATAAAGGTATTTCAAAATACGTCCCCGCCTGAAGACTTGACAGCGTCTAAAAGTATATATATATAACTTATAACGTGAAATCGATCGTCGTAATAAATACCTTTAGCATTAGGATACCTTTACTAAGACGATAAGAATATTAAAATTCGACAAATCATAAGGTTAACATAGTAAAATTTAATAAGAGCCGTTAAGATGAGAAAAGGAAATGACGCAGGTTAGCACCTGAAAACGTAAGCGATTTTGAAGGATCTTATACGCTTATGCGTAAATAAGTCAAGGATTGGACCGATTTGTAATCATCATTATCGATGATATGTTGGGTGTAGTTAAAGTCTAGGGTAAATTGTAAGCAATAATTGAAAATGGCTTTTACAAATGGGTTATTGCGAGTTCTCAATATGGTCAACTTGGTTGACACGTTTAACTAAGAAAATGTGGTCTTTAAATGAGATGATAAATAAGATGATAAATAAGACGATAGATGTGACATGAATTTCGGTGTAGTGAAGTATGAACTGACCACAGTGATTAATTTCACCATACCCAACAGCTCAAGAGGTTCTCAGTGAGTATGGATACCTCAAAATTATGAAGGAGCTGTGTATTGATGTATAATGGGAAGATAGTCAATTATGGAGTCAGATAACTCCTTGATCATGAAATAAACTATCTAACTCATGATTTTAAGTTGGCAGCGGCAGTACTTGTATTGAGGATATGGTACTATTATGTACACGATGAGGAATTGTGGATATGCACTGATCATAAAGCCCCGAGTATCTGTTTTCATAGAAAGAGGCGAATATGAGAATACATAGTGGGTTAGAGCTTCTGAGAGATTTTGATTGTGAAAATTGTACCACCCAGGAAAGGCTAATGTGATGGCTGATGCCTTGAGTATAAAGAGCCTCGGGAAGGTACCACATATGAGGGTCAGGGAGCATGAGCTGCTTGAGCAGTTGTGGACCTCAGTATTGATGTGATCCCTTCTGATGATGACAGTGATTATGTGACAGCTAGCCTGAGATTAGAACCGGATGAGTGTGCCCGGATTTGACAGGCTTAGCGTGATGATCGGTAGGATGTCGATAGTTTGGGTCAGATTCAGAAGGGTACAGTGACAGAGTTCACGGAGTATGATAATGAGTTACTGAGGATTTTGAGACAGTATAAGTGCTCCCCAAGACCACAGTTGATGAGATAGTAATATTGTCAGAAGCTCACTCTTCGGGATATACAGTGCATACGGAAAGTAACGATTATATATATGAAATCTCTGAAAAGGGTATTGGTGGTCAGATATGAAAAGAGATGGTAGAGATTGTGGAAAAGTGCCTAGTATGTTAGCAGAGTAAGGTAGAGTATTAAAAGTCTGCAGGGTTATTGCAGCCCCTACCTATATAGACACGGCACGGAAAATGAGAGCAAGTCTCCATGAATGTCGTGATGGGTTACAGAGAACCCAGGTGAATTACGAGGCTATTCAGATGATAGTCGATAGAGTGACTAAGTCTACCCACCCTCTGGTTATGAAATCCCTAAATACTCAGAGTGTATATGAGGATTTATGTGTAAGGAAGATTGTGGAACATTAAGTAGCTTTCCAGTGAGCATGGTATCATATAGGGATTCCCGCTTCACTTCTTACTTAAGGGAATATTTTTTTTAGGAAGCTATGGGAACCCGACTGAGTATTAGCACAGCTTTTCGTCCTTAGACAGATGGTCAGTCAGAGAGGACTGTACAAGTTCTGGAGGATCCGATGAAAGCGTGTGCCATTGATTTTATAAACTCCTGGAATGATCAGTTGATTTCTAATTGAATTCGCCAATGGTGACAGTTGTCACTTGAGTATCGGGATAACAAGATATGAGGCAGTGTATGGCTGTAGGGGTTGTTCCCCAAATTGGATAAGAAAAAGTGGGTGACAGGTAGAAATTATTTTCGACTTTGGATAATAAGTCTCTAAGGATGTTTAGTTAAGAGTGAGAGATTAAGAACACCTCAGAGCAGATAGACAAGTATTGGAATTCACCTTTGGTGAATTAGTATGGTTGAAAGTTACTCGTCCTAAGGGAATAAGGACATAGCGAGCTTTTGGAAGAAGGTAAATTGAGTTGCGCTGGATGGAATATTTTGAGAGATTGGATAAGTGGGAGATAAGACCTGTAGGTGGCATTTCCACTTGAATAAGCAGCACCCACAATGTGTTCTAGCTTTTGATGCTTCGGCAATACTATCCAGATCCAGCATAGGTGATAGGATATGAATTCCAAAAGTTTAGCTTAATGCAAATATAAGTATATTGAAGAAGTTGATTCGGGCATTAAACAGGAAAGAGACAGTATTGAGGTTTAAGACGATCTCCCTAATTAAAGTCTTTTGGTAGTAATACACTCCGGAGAAAAGATCACATGAGAATTAAAGGAGTATGATACGATCGATGTACCCGGAGTTGTATATGGACTCATATGACTTGGTTCTAATTTGGAGGACCAAATTCCTTAAGTGGGGGAGAGTTATAAGACCCGAATTTAATTAAAATACGAAAATTAAATAAGAAAAGATGGGGGATGTATGAAGGAAGGCCAGGTAAAATTGATTTCCGAAACAAGAGCAGGGGTAAAATGGTAAAAATACCAAAACCCGGTATTAAGGCGATAAGAAAATTTTAATTAAAAATAAGGATGTAAGATATCTTAATCGATAATGAGGAAATTATACAATTTGGGTCAATTGATCAAGATTTAGAAATTTTAAAAATATCAAAAAATTACCGGAACGATACCTCGAAAAGCGCGAAGGAATAATATCGAAAATTTGGAGAAAAATATATTTAATAAATTAAATTTAAATTAAATAAAAATAAAAATAATATAAGTGTAGATATTTTGGATTTTATGGAGTATTTTAATGAATAGTGTAATAATTAAAATAATAATAATAATAATAATAATAATAATAATCTCAAAAAAAAAAGAAAAAAAAAAAGAGGAAACGGAAATATCGGGGAGAGAGAAAGAGAAGCAGAAAAACGAAAAGGGAGCCCAAACCGAGACCACCGACGGACCACCACCGACGATCTTTGATCGCCGACGACCACCGAAAAATGGAGAGGAGAGGCCGGCGACCTCCCTGGTACCGGCAGCACGACCAACCGACGCCGGAGGAAGCCGAAATCGACAGGAGAAAATCGCGAAAGAGAAAAGGAAACGGCCGCCGATCGACGTCGATTCAGGCCCGACCGACGGCCACCGAACGTCCCCGAGGCGTAGCTGAGCCGAATGACACCGAAAACAGCCACAGAAATCGACGGACGGCGCCGGAAACTGCGAGGAAAGAAATGGGTCCCGACAGCCGGAGGAGAACAGGCCGAACCGGCGGCATTCCGGCGAGCCCGACCGAAACCGAGGGCTGATTCGAGATGCGGACGACCTTGCTGAGCCACTGGCGGTGGAAGCTGGCAGAGAACCGGCCGGCAAGGCGGTGAACCGGCCGAACCGGAGTGAACCGGCAGTCTAAACCGGTCCGAACCGGACTGAACCGATTCAGCCAAAAAGAGAAGGAAAAAGGGAGAAAAAGGGAAAAAGAAAAAAAGAGGAAAACTTGGGGAAAATTCCAGCGATGCAATCGAGCTTCGGGTAAGTCGATAAGCGGTCAAATTGACCGATTTAAATTTTGAAATATTTTATTTAATTAATTTTCGACTGGAAACTTACCCTAAAAATTATGAAATTATGTAGCTCGACGATTGGCATCCACCGAGAGCTCGAGATAGCCTCGATTTACGTATTAGCATGGAATCTCGAGTAAGTGACCTTTATTTACGACAATTTACATCGTTATGCGTGTTTCGGATTTAAATTCCGCATAAATTGAATTAAATTATGGAAAATTTAGATAAATTGTCGCAAATATTAAATTTAGCTATTCGAGAGTTAGAACGAGGCCCAATAAATTATTGGTGGGCCCAATGAGCCCAATAGGCCTCGATAATGTGAAAATTAAGTGGAAAACGGGCTTAAGGCCGATTAAGGCCCATTAAGGTGCAATCGGGCCCAATAGAGGTAAATGGGCCCAACGATTTAAATTAAGCCCAGAAAAGATTAAATACAATTAAATTATATGTTATCTGACCTGAGGAATATTGATACGCAGTTCCGGGTATTTGATTGGGAGCATAACGGACTGCGCGACGTGACAACAGTGGAAAAGAAAAGGTCAGACTCGACAGGAAAATAAGGTAAGGGAATTCTACGGACTGCTAGGGGTAACTTTACGCAATTTTAAGTTCAATTTGCAGTCTTTAAAAATTACCTGAAGGGTCTAGAGGTCAATTAATAATTTTAGTGCCTCGAATGGACAAATTACCAAAATACCCTTGTTAAGGGTAAAATTTACAAATTTAGGAAAAGTTAGGAGGAGCAAGAACAAGAGGTTCTTGCTCATTCTGGAGGTGTTTTGATGCATGCATTAGTAGGCTGGCTAACCTTGAAAGAAAATGCACAGCATTGCATACTTTCAACGTGAAATTGTTTTGAACACTGTTTTGAGGAAACAGAGCCGCCTACGTGTTTTATTGACATGTGACGTGCTAGAGCTCAGCTCGCATGATATTTTTGATTTGTGTGATGCACGCATTAGTGCTGGAGCGAGAGCTCGCACTAGAGTTTTACATGCATAGGTGCTGGAGTCCAACTTGCACCAGATTCTTATATATATATGATTTTCGTGATAGGGTGCTAGAGTCTAACTCACACCATATTTTTATATGATTTTGAGACAGGGCGTTAGAGCTTCGCTCGCACCGGATTTTTATACGGTACAGAGTGCTAGAGCTTAGCTCGCACTAGATTTACTTGATTTGATGAGAGTGCTGAGCATCGCTCGCACTGATTTTATGAGAACATGTGATAAGCCGTGCTTGGAGCATCGGGTAGACTGTGTGTCACCGATTAAATAGGCCCGCACGTGCGTTTTGAGACATGGCATGTTAAAATAACCTGATGAGCCCGAACGAGGGATAAGGGTTACAGAAATAACCTGATGAGCCCGAACGAGGGATAAGGGTTAGAGAAACAACCTGATGAGCTCGAACGAGGGATAAAGGTTAGAGAAACAACCTGATGAGCCCGAACGAGGGATAAGGGTTAGAGATCCACCTGATGAGCCCAAACGAGGGATAAGGGTTGGAGGTCCAGCTGATGAGCCCGAACGAGGGATAAGGCTGGGGGTCCACGGAGTACGATGTACCGTGCAAGTAGCATGGAGTACGATGTACCGTGTGGTATCTGTGTGATACGTTGGTATCTTTGTGATACGTTAGCATCTTCGGATGCATGAGATCGGATAAGACTGACGGGATGGATTGACCCACCACTCGGGCGGTTCCCGATCATGGGAGAACCCGCACACTAGGATCCGTGTAGCTGAGGAACTCCCGAGGACACATATGGCCATAGTCCTGGTTATTTGCCGATATACAGACGTTGCCTAGTCTCGCATGTCGTCGATTTTGATGAAATCAAATTGGGTTTTAAACTAAATTTGCATGATGGTATTTCCATGCTTTTCAAACCCATGCGTGAATGTAAATCGATTTTCATGGTTTTGTGTGAGTCAGGATCACCCGCAGGAGGGGTCGAGTCCTGACTTTATTGTGAAAATTTTAATTGAGAAATAAATGATTTGTAATAATTGCATGTTGAATTTTTCATGCAAACTTGATTTACATAACATCATAATTCATATCATTGTTTTAAAATGTGTGGAGAAAGGGTGGTTTATACATGGCACCACGTTCATGTAGGTAGTATGGTTACCTACTTGTTCGTAGGATTGCTTTCTGAGCTTGATGTGCTCACCCCTTTCATTTTCTCCCACAGATAATCTCCAGTTGAAGTTGAGGCGACTCAGTACTGCATTCCGGATATTCTCTGCTGCCCATCAACATAAGGTATATACACTTGTACATATTGTATCTACATAAGCATAGCACAGTAACATGTTTGTAAGTAACTTTAGGGGATGTATAAATATTGTAGACATTTTATAAATGACTGAGAAAGAATTAAGTTATATGGTAAATGTATGGTGGGACTAGCATTGACGCACAGCCCAATTTGTTAGTGGAGTGTGGTCACGATCAGAAGACAGGTAAGAATTTAAGTAAGAAAATAACAAAACGCGAAAAATTAACTCTGATTTTTGGGTAGTTCGGGTCGTGACATATGATGTTGGCCATGTAATGTTATGTAAATATCATTGTGAATGTATTTGGTTAAAGTCAAATGATAGTAAATCCTGATGTGTGAATGTGAATATGGAAATGGAATGGAAAATAGGTGAGAGGGGACTAACACCTAATCATAGCCCAACTGTTGGTAGGATGGTCACAGTAAGAGAAAGGTAAGAATTAAATTACAAAAGGAAAAAACAATTGTAGTGATTTTTAGGTAATTTGGGTGGTGACAGTTTACATGAAGGCTCAAGCACAGTTTCACTCGTAAAATCGATAAGTGGCTCGTAACGTTGAAAACGGTTAAAAAAACAGAGTTTATACGTAAAACGATGCAAAAATCAAAATATGGGTGGAAACTTCCCAAGGGGTCGCCCATCCTTGGAATTGCTCCCACCCAAGCACGCTTAACATCAATATGTGTGTAGTTTTATGCAAATAGTAAAATCTTAAGCCAGCTTATCAGTATATAGTTATAAATAGCAGTAGATGGTAATGTACAAAAAACATGTAGTTCATATAGTAGTACTATGTCTGTGTAAATATGGTGCAATTCAGTCTATGTTTAGGGACTGTATAGGGTAGCTTTTATTATTGAACTCAAACTGAGATATTAGGATAGATACGTATCCTATAGTATTTATCTAACAGCACCTGGTCAATTCGTGTACATATAGTTATCTCTATAACTTACATAGTTCCCTTACATACTTATATTACTTGGAATCCTTGGACATCATTTACCTCTTGCCTCAGGACTCAATTAAATATGTCTGATGCTATCCCACATCAAGAGGTTAATTCGTATCATGGTCTTATGTCCGTAAACGATTCAGAAGCCATATATTTTGATAGATTATTAATGAAGTTCGATAATTGGGTCTTACAATTGTAACTGATATCCACACTTATATGCCAATAGAGACTTTCCCCTTTGAACCTATCAATAAGCATAAACTGTCCCGGAGGCTAGGGTGTTACCTATGTTTACAATCCCAAAAGTCTCCAATCTTAGTGATTAACCAAAATTTCAACCTATCTCGGCCATTTCGGATAAGCCAAACTGCCTATACAAGAGTTAGAAACTTAGGGTTGTCTTCATATACTTTTATCGAAAATAACTTAACTAGAACGCCCATAAACGTTAAACCTTCAAAAATTGCATTGTTTTTCTAAGTCATATCATAATCAAGGCGAAAAACAGCTTATATTTAAATCCGAAAACAATAAGCATAAGCTAAATAAGTCTTATGCTTCAATTAGTCCAACAATTCAAATGAGATTATACAAATAAAATCTGTATAAAGTTTTAAATCTTCCACACAACGCCATGCTAGGCTTTCAATGTCCTAAATTCATTACGAGGTTCAAAAATATATCAAAACGAATCGAATTTTGCATTTTAAATAATGTAGAAGTCTTAATTCAAAACACCGATAATTCATGAAATTTCTATGATAAAATCAGGTAACAATTGCTCATTACTCAGCCTGTATAGCATAAAACAATCTATATTCCCGATGTAGGTTATTCATTACTCTTCTTATTTCAAATTAATCCCAAAAGTTCATATATGTCCTTGAAAAATTCGAACAATCATTCACAATCTCCAATGTTCAATTTTCAAAAATAAAACAATTTATACGGGATTTCCTCGCAACTCATGCGATTAAATTCTAACACGTATAAACATACCGATTGTAGCAAATATGGTTCACTTACGTCTTTAGAAAGCTCACTCAATCATTTACAATAATTGATTTTGAATTCTAAATCATAAAGCAATTTATGCGGGATTAGCCCGCGACTTATGCAATTAAATTTATTCCATCTAATCATATAAATTGTAGCAAGTGAGATTCACTTACTCGAGTTTTCATGCTGACACAAAATCGAGGTTAAATCGAACTCTCGTTCGTCGCCTATTATTACGCTACACATTTATATATTTAAACCGAGTCAAATTTTGATCAATATATAAATTTAAATAAATTTTCACAAATTGAAATGGTCAAATCCGACCACTTATCGGTCTATTGTTAAAGGCATCATTGATTTTTCTCCATTCTTTTTTTTCCTTGGCTGAGCTAGTTTGGAGCAGTTCAGCCTCTCATTTTACTAAATCGGTCTAAATCGGTTCAGTACCCTTTCCACCGATCAAAGCTTCTGCTAACAGGTTCTTCGTCAGCTTCCATATCCAGGTGCTCCACGGGGCCTCGCGACACTCGTGGTTGGTTGGGGTAAGGCTGGGCTGTCCGGAATGTGACCAGTTCCTCCATTCTCTTCCTTAGCGGCGCTGTCTCATTTTCTTCTCGTCGATCTACTTATTTCCTGGTGCAGTAGGTGACTGTCTCTGATCCTTCTTCCCTCTTTCTCTTTATTTTGCCTCTCTCTCTCTCTCTCTCTCTCTCTCTCTCTCTCTCCCTCTCTCTCTCTCTCTCTCTCTCGCGTTGATCGTCGCTTCTTCGTTCTGTCGGTGCCAATGGTGGCTTCCCCTCTCGGCCACTCACCTTGGTCTTCTCTCTGGTGGCTTCCTCTATTTCAGAGGTGGAGAAGAGAGAGGGATCGAGTTTTGCCTGATCCTTCTCTACTTCATCTTTCGTTTCTTTTTTTTTTTTTTCAAACATCATCATCATTACTCATTTCTATCATTTCACTCATCTCCATCATTTCATTCATCCATCATTTCATTCATTTCATTCATCATCATTTATATATACATATATGTATATTTAATTGTTTAGTATTTCAAAGTATAAATTGTATAATATTTGTACTTATCTGACATTGAGGATTATTCATATATTAATCTAGCTCATAAAAATTATTTTTTACACTTCATAATTATTTATTCTTCAACTTGAAATATTTTAATTAATTAAATTCATCCAAGTCTCTCATGTTAAGAATATAATTTTAATTAATTTTCCACAATTAAGCATAATTTACTCCCAGTTGATATCACTTAAAACTAAATACTGAAAAATTTCATGGGGTTTACAAAAAGATTATTTATACAACTATTATATGAGAATGTTGTTATAGACCCTAAATGATTCATTAAATAATATTCTCATATGGGATCATGTTCAGTGAATTTGTTCTTATAACAAACACTTACATGTTTCTCAAGTTTATGTGGTACATAGAATTGATTTCTTGTTTCGTAAGTAAAAGCATAGTCATGCGACGATTTCAATAGCTTATGTTAATGTACTATCCATATAAAATATTGACTAAAAAGATTTAAAGAATATAATTTTGATGTAACGATAATCTCATAATTACAATTCCTTATAATTCTTTTGTAAGGCTTTATTTATTTCAAGAACTTTATCATTTGAAAATTAATAAGAAACAATATAGATATATATATATATATATATATATATATATATATTAAAGTTGTAGATATTAATAGAAATTCAATTGAACTTCAATTGATGTCCAATTTAATGACATGTATCCTTTTTTTAATGTTACCTTCAATGTTTTTTTTCAATACTTTATTATTTATTGAGTGATATGTGTATATTTGGTTTCCCTGAAAGCTGACATTGGCTTTTCCTGTAATGCTCTGAAAACGTGGAAATATAGGCAAATTTTAACTTTCTTAATCTTTTTTATTTAAGTTGCATTCCTATTAGTGTCGATTACATAACCATTTTATTTTATCAAAATTTCGCCAGCATAACGGCGTATTTCTATCCCTACCTTCCTGCAAGGCTCAAATTACAATTTGTATTTGCAACCAGTTAATTTTAGTTCCTTTTTCTACTCAGTAGTAAATTCATTTTCATTACATCACCTTAAAATTTCTGAAATATACTTTATTATACAAATTGTATATTTACAACTATATTTACATTCGTTCTTACCTAATTTGCATCCCAAAATATTCTTTATAACAATTGTCTATGTTTTACAGGAAGTCTAGCAAACAAAGTTAAAGTATACCTTACTTGTATTGGAGATAGCCTGAGAAGGGTAGAGCCCACCCGTCCACGACTACTATACGACAGGTATAGGAAACTGATCACTAAAGGTAGTCTGTAAGAGTAAAGGAAAGGGGTAAGCTCTTCAAGCCCAGTAAGACATCCGTTTAAAATAGTTTTAGTCGTAAAACATGTAAAAGTAAATCGTTGTAATTCATGCTTAATAAAAACATATGTACATGTGTATAAGTCGAAACATGTTTAGTTTCGAAAATCAAGTCAAAATATATTTGACATCATAACTAGTAACATGTAACTTATAAATCACGTAGCTCATTACTTTTCTTTAAAAATATCATGTAAACTTACATATCACGTAGCTTAACACTTTTCTTTAAGAATATCATGTAAACTTACATATCGCGTAGCATAAATATCACATAGCTTAACACTTTTCTTTAAAGTCATGCTGAATAATTTCATGGAGACTAGGCAAAGACACATAGTAACAGAGGTCATGTTCACGTAGACATTTCACGTAGGTAATTCACGTAGATAGTTCATGTAGACTGAGTACGTATGGCCATAATAAGGGGACTGTAGACGGGATCAGGGTTGTACAGCACCCTACGCCACTTAAAAAAATGACGGAATTAAGTCACTGAGTAGCATAAATACCCGACGCGGTTAAGCATGCACCACAAGGGACTAAGCATACACAATGTAGCATATAGCATGCACCGCGAAGATCCAAAATCGACACGGGCCATGGTAAAGGGAATGTAGATAGGATCAGGGTCGTGCAACGCCCTACTTTACATACACAAATAGCGGAAATAAGGCACCGAGTGGTATAAATACCCGGCGCGATTAAGCATGCAACACAAGGGGCTGTGCGTACATAATGTGGCATATGGCATATGGCATATGGCATGCACCACGTAGGTCCAAAATCCACATGGGCCATGCATGACAAATCACGTAGACTACTTGTGGCCTTAGTCTCAAAACAAAATTTTTAAAATCCTTTTTTCGGGTCTATTAGCCCACAAACTCGTAAAATGAATACTTTTATTTCATTTCATATACATAAACATCATTTCATAAATTTTCATTTTCGCGTAGCAAATTGCATTTCAAAACATTTCATAGGCACTAGACAAAATAAATTTGAAGAGCTCAAAAAATTGGGTTTTTCTTTCGGTTTTACTTGAATAATACTTTTTCTGGTTCAGGAATGCTTTTCATAAATACGAGCATACTTATATAAGTTCATGTATCAAAACAAGGCATTGAATCACCAATACTACTTTAAAACACATCACTTACCTCTTAAACCTTGGGGTAGCATAAAATCGTTGGGTATCAGGTTTACCTCGATTTGCGTTTCAATTTCTTGAATCACCCAAAACAATTCCAATTCATTAAATATTATTCAATTACATCTCAACATACTTAAACATGTATTTGTCTTCATAAATTTCATCAAATTTGACTTTTTAGTAAACTTTTCCTACTATCTCAATTTTATCAATTTAAGAATCGATTTAAGCTATTTTTTGTTCATTTAACTTCAAATTCACAACTCAACAACCTAGATACGCATCCAAGTCCATAATTTATACTTGTCAATGTTCTAAGTCACCAATTCCTACAATTTTCAGCTTTCACCGAGATGGGCTATAAACCAGACTTTTTCGGTATAAATTTAACTGTTTATAACATCAAACATAATCAAATTTCACCATTTTCCTAACTTATGCATGTTGGCCAAATTCATACTTCACTCTAGAAATTATTTCTTTGAATTCTACTTAACTAAAAAGCATCCAACAACATCAAACAACAACATATCTCAAGTTCATCATCTTCCATCAATTTCTTACCAGCTTTGACTAACTTTGACCAATCCTTTTTGCTACAGAAAAGATTCTAAGCTGTAAATAAACTTGCATACATCTTATAAACATACAAAAAAAAAAACAAGAAAAAAACCAACCACAAATGTTCAAAAATTCATCTTTCTCTCACCTCGGAACAGGGCAGACTTTTCCCTTGTTCTTCTCTCTAAGATTTCACTCAGTAAATGAGGTTGTTTGGGATTGAATTTTTTATATGTTATAGAGGACTTAAGGTAGAATATTTGATCCTTAATTGACAACTGAAAGTGGCCGGAAGGTGGCCAAAACATTCATCCAACTCTGGACCAGAGAGGCCGTCTGTGGCAACTTCTCTTGTGTGGTTCTCTCTCGTGGAAGGTCGGTTGGGGTTGGTTCTTAGCTTTTTAGAAAGTGTTTTAGGTCTAATTTAATTTTGAAAATTATCATGATTTAAGGATTGTTGGATGGACTTCAAATTAAGCCATTTCTGATGGGTATACAGATTCCTGGGGCAGGGCAGCCCACTGCCCTATTTTGGAAAATTCTTGAAAAATATTTTCTAGCCCATTTGTTCTACATTTCAACTTCTAAAATGATATAATATGTCCCTAGTGTCTCTTATAAAATTTTGGGACCCACTTGTTTAAGAAACGTTCCCCGAATGAGCTCATTTTACGCGATTTGGTCATTACCGAGCAAAATGGCTTAAGGTTTTCGGTTTACTTTACAAATTAATTTGATCCCTGAAACCTCCATATTTCCACTTGATTTCTTATTCTTCAAGTAAATTTCATCTTATACTAATTTCATATTGTCTCAGAATAATTTTCGTGAATTTTTAAAATTTATTCTGAATTTATTTCTCTTACTAGGCTTAATTTCTCGGTTTAGTGTAAACCCAAGTTTTACTAACTTTTCACTTCAACACCTTAGTTTTCACTTCTAAACATCAAAACATACTTATACATGCAATTCTTAAGAAATTCTTAAAATTAAAACCTTACCTCGATTTTTATGCCATCGGCCCCATGCTATTAACCTGAGTGCTTCAGTTGTTCCGAGCCTACATAACATTATTCTAAGTGCCTTAATTACTTTTTAGTTTTAAATAAGAAATAAAATGGAAAATTTTGGGTTTCACATTTCTCCCCACTTTTTAGAAATTTGGTCCTCCAAATTCAGGCTGGTCTATCGAATAGCTAAGGGTACTTCTCTTTCATGTGGCTCTCTAGCTCTCACGTATCTTCTTCTTCAGAATGGTGTTGCCAGAGAACCTTTACCAATGGAATAGTCTTGGATCGATGTACATTTTCCTTTCTCTCAAGAATCTGGATAGGTTGCCCAACATAGCTCATATCTTCTTGTACTTCCAGTAATTTATACTCTATCACATGAGAAGGGTCCAGATGATATTTCCTCAACATAAACATATAAGACATCATGTACTCCAGACAGCTATGGAGGTAAAGCAAGTGTGTAGGCAACATCTCCCACTTTCTCCAATATTTCAAATGGACCAAGGAAGTGAGGACTTAGCTTCCCCTTCTTTCCGTAGCGCATGACACCCTTAATCGGAGACACTTTCACAAATACAGAGTCCCCAACTTGAAACTACAGAGGACGTTTTCGTATATTAGCATAACTCTTCTGTCTACTTTGTGTCATCCTCAGTTTGTCACAGATTAGCTGAAACACCTCTAGCTGCTAATTCATCTAAATCGAGAGCAAGTATTTTCCTGTCACCCACTTCTTCCCAAGCAATAGGGGACCTACAACTCCTGCCAAATAGAGTTTTGTAAGGAGCCATCCCAATGCTAGTATGATAACTGTTATTATAGGAAAGCTCTGCAAGAGGCAAATGATCGTCTCATAAACCTTTAAAGTCCAATGCACACGCCCTTAGCATATCCTCTAAGGTCTGAATAGTCTGCTCGGACTAACCATTGGTCTGGAGATGATAGGCGATGCTCAAATTCAACCAAGATCCCATGGCTTCCTGAAAACGGGTCTAGAACCTGGAAGTGAACCGAGAATCTCTGTTAGAAGTAATTCTCATGGGAGCCCCATGTAATCGTTCCACCTCTCTGGCATACAAGTCTGCTAGCTTATCTAATGAATCAGTACTCATGATGGCAAGGAAACTGACACTCTTAGTTAGTCTATCCACAATCACCTTGACTGCATCATGACCCCTCTGGGTTCTCAGTAATCCCATAATAAAGTCCATAGTAATATGCTCCCATTTCCAGGTATGCACTGGTAATGACTTAAGCAGCCCTGCTGGCTTCTAATGCTCAACCTTAATTTGTTGGCAGACTAAACATCTAGCCACAAAGTCTATCACGTCTCTCTTCATTTCAATCCCCCAATACACCTTACAGAGATCATGGTACATCTTAATGCTTCCTAGGTACATGGTGAATCGAGAACAATAAAACTCTTTCAGGATTCTCTGTCTCAGGGCGTCATCATGTTGCACACAAATACGGCCTTGCAATCTCAACAATTTATCATCACTGACCAAGAAGTCCGACTGCGATCTCTCTTCTACCTGGCTAACCATATCCAATAGCTTCTGATCATTCCTCTGCCCTGACCTGACCTGATCAATATACTGGGCTCAATCTGTAGGCTAGCCATAAATTCATCCTCAACTTCATCAGTATTGATTTTGAGCTCGACGAACTGTCCCAACAATTTCCATTCTCTGATCATCATGTAGGACATCATACCATTTCTACTGAGGGTATCTACTACTACATTCGCCTTACTCAGATGGTACAAAATCTCACAGTCATAATCCTTCAGGAGCTTTATCCATCTTCTCTTTCTCGTATTAAGCTCCTTCTAATCAAAGATATATTTGAGACTCTTATGGTCAGTGAAAATTTGGAATCTCTTACCATATAAGTAATACCGCCATATTTTCAGTGCAAAAACTACTGCAACCAATTCCAAATCATAAGTGGGATAGTTGCGTTCATAGTCCTTAAGCTGGCGAGAACCATAAGCGACAACTCTACCATTCTGCATCAGCACATAACCCAAACCCTGGTGGGAGGCATCACTGTACATTGTAAACCCTCCTGAACCACTCAGAATGGTCAAGATTGGTGCTATAGTCAATCGATGCTTAAGCTCTTAGAAGCTCTACTCACACTGATCAGACCACTCAAACAGAACATTCTTACGTGTCAATCTGGTAAATGGAGATGCTATCCAGGAGAACCCCTCGGTAAATCTTCGGTAGTACCCTGCCAATCCCACGAAACTCTGAACCTCCGTCACTGTCCTCAGTCTCTCCCATTTTAGTACTACGTCAACCTTGGACGGATCAACAGACACCCCATCCTTAGATACAATATATCTGAGGAAAGAAATCTGATCTAACCAGAATTCACATTTATTGAATTTCCTATACAACTTCTTCTCACAGAGTATATGGAGCACAATCCTCAAATGCTGTTGATGCTCCTCCCGGGACTTAGAATAGATCAAAATATCATCAATGAACATGATAACGAATTTATCAAAATATTCCCAAAAAACATCATTCATCAAGTTCATAAAGGCAGTAGGGACGTTAGCCAGTCCAAACGGCATAAAAAAATTAATAGTTCCCATAACGGGTTTGGAAAGCTATTTTCGGTACTTCAGCTTCCTTAATCCTCAAATGATGATAACCTGATCTCAAATCTATCTTAAAGAATACTGAAGCCCCTCTCAGCTGATCAAACAGATCATCTATTCTTAGCAAGGGGTACTTATTCTTTATCATCGCCTTATTCAGAAGTCTGTAATTTATACATAGACAGAGACTGTCATATTTCTTTTTGACAAATAGTACCGGAGCAACCCAGGAAGATTCACTCGATCTAAGGAACCCTTTACGAGTAACTCTTGCAACTGTTTCTTCAGTTCCTCCAGTTCAACCAGTGTCATTCAATAAGGCGACTTAGAGATAGGTTGAGTGTTGGGCACCAAATCAATTGCAAATTTAATTTCCCTCTCCGGTGGTAACCCCAGTAAATCATTTGGAAAGACATCAGGAAACTCACATATAACCAAAACATCCTGAATGCTTGGCGATTCCTGACTATTATCATAGACAAAAGCAATATACCCTTTTACAAAATTTGAAATCATCGAGAATTTCAAACATATAAACACCAAACATTTTCACAGAACATCATACTGTATATTTCATTTCTTATTAACAAAGCATACACCAAATTTATCAAGTAAGGAGAAGGTTACGATTTTAGTGTAATAGTCTAGACTTACACGATTGGCAGCTAGCCAATCCATACCCAAAATTATATCAAAACCATACATATTCAACAAAACTAGATCTGCTAACATTTTCCTATCTCCTACCTTGATTTCATAATTTTTACACATCATATCAGTCATGTGTGATTCATGCAAGGGTTTGCTTATGTGTATCAGGTGATTTGAAAGCTTAGGTTCTAGATGCAATTTATGTGCAAATTGTGTGGAGATCAAAGAGTGTGTGGCACTTGAGTCAAATAAAACATATGCACCGTAATTACAGATAAGGAGTGTACCTCTAATAGCATCAGAAGAGGTGTCGATTGTCTCCTTATTGATAGCATGCACATGTCCCTATAAGACAGGTTTCTTACCCTTATCTACAGCTGTGGCTCTCATCTGGGGGGCCTATCTCGGCTGTACCTACCTCTCAGTCTGCTTTGGCTGCTCCCGAGGCTTATAAGGTCTCATCAGTGGACAATCCTAATCAGGTGTTCTACCTCACCACATCTGAAACAGGCACCTGTGGTCAAGCGACAAGGCCCATAATGTGATCTGCCAAAATTTTTACATCAGTGTAACTAAGTGTCGGGCCTCCGGCAGTTTCAGCACTATCAATGGGGGTCTTGGGCTTTCCAACCCCTGCCTGAGATTCTTCAGTTCTCTACTGTGACACCCTGAAAACATGGAAAATGAGCCATTTTTTAACTTTCTAAATCTTTTACTTAAGTTGTATTCCTATCGGTGCCGATTTCTTGACCCTTTTATTACGTATAAGTTTCACCAGCATAACAACGTATTTTCATCTAACCCTCCTGCAAAGTACAAAACGCAATTTATATTTCACAACAAGTTGATTTTAATTTCCTTTTATTACTTAACAGCACATCTATGCTTATCTCCACACTTTAATATTCTGGAATATACAATATTATGTAAACTGCGTAACTGCAACTTTATTTATATACATATCTACTTAATTTACATCCCAAACATTCTGTACAAAATCTGTCTATGCTTTACCACAAGTCTGGCAGTAAAGTAAAAGTATTCCTCGCTTGTGCAAGAGTAGCTCAAAAAGGGGTCATGTCCACTCGCCTACGACCAATGTACAGTAGGTAAAGCCGGTGAATCACTTAAGATAATCTGGAAGAGAGAAAAAAAAGTGGTGAGCTCTTCAAGCCCAGTCAAACATGCGTTTAAAGCAGTCTTAGCAGTAAAACACATAGCAATAAAACATCGTAACATGTAACTTTAAAATCACATAGCTCAGTTCAGTTATAAATAACATATAACTTATAAATCGCGTAGCATATAACACGTAGTGTGTAAATCACGTAGTATATATATATATATCATGTAGCTTATAAATCAAATATATTTATATTTTACGTAGTATATATATCGTGTAGTTCATTTCAAAATCAAGTCAAAACAAGTAACATATGAAACAAATAGCTTAATACGTATTTCTTAAAATCATACTAAGTAATTTCATGGAGACTAGGCAGAGACACATAGTAATAAAAGTCATGTTTGCGTAGATAGTTCATGTAGGAATTTTGCGTAGATAGTTCACGTAGACAGTATACCTATGGCCATGGTAAGGGGACTGTAGACTGGATCAGGGTCGTACAGTGCCCTACGCCACTTAAAAAGATGGAGGAAATAATGCACCAAGTGGTACAAATACCCAACGCGGTTATATATACACTACAAAGGACTAAACGTACACCAAGTGGCAATGGCATGTACCACAGAGGTCCATGGTCCACACGGGCCACACATGACAAATCGCGTAGAATACATGTGGCCTTAATCTCAAAACAATACTTTTAAAGTATATTTCGAGTCTATCAACCCGTAAACTCGTAGAAATAATAGTTTTATTTCATTTCATAAACATATACATCATTTTTAAATTTTCATTTCCGCGTAGCAAATCGTAAGTTAAAACATGTCATAGGTACTGAAAAGTATAGTTGAAGAGCTCAGAAAACAGGGCTTATTCCTTAGTTTCCTGGTTTAGTGTGAATAGTAATTTTTTGAGTTCGAGACTATCTTTTCTAAGATTTCAAGTATGCTATATGACTTCATAAATCAAACAAGGTATTTGAAGTGCCAATACTATTTAAAACACATCCCTTGCTTAATAGACCTTGGGCAACGCACAATTATCGGGTTCTGGGATAACTTCGATTTGCGTGTTGGATTCTCGAGCTACCAAAAACAATCTTAATTCATCATATATCATTCAATTTAATCGCAACATATCCAAATATGTATTTAGTTTCATAAATGTTGACCAATTTTGACTTTTTTGTCAACTTTTCCCATTTCTCTGTTTTATCAATTTAAGTGTCGATTTAAGCTAAATTAGCAAATTTGGTTCTTTTAACTTGAATTTCATTACTTCATTAACCTCAATACTCATTCCAGTTCATAAATCATACTTGTCAATATGCCAAATTGTTAATTCTCAAACTTTTCAATTTTTCACTAAACTAAGCTATAAACCGAACTTTTTCGGTATAAATTTAACTGTTAACAACCTTGAATTCATCCAAATTCCACCACAAACACGCTAAACCTAGGCTTCCAGAACCTATACTCATCTATAGAAATTAATTCTTTCAATTCCACTTAACTAAAAATCATTCAAAAACACCAAATAGCCATATATCTCAAGTTCATCATCGTTCATCAAGTTTACCTCAACTTTGATCGAGGTTGACCACATCTTTTATCTTCCCAATTGATCCTAAACTATAATTCAACACACACACACATATATATATATATAGCTTAGAATCATCAAAAACTACCCAAAAATCTAACCCAAAACTTTCAAAAATGGAACTTTCTCTCACCTCAGAATAGGGCAGATTCTGTCCCTATTCTTCTTTCTAGTTTTTCACCAAGCAAATGTACTTCTTTGTGACTGGATTTTTTATATGTTGTAGAGGACTTAAAGGGAAAGATTTTATCATTCTTTACCATCACCTGAAAAGAGGCCAAAAGGCCGCCAACAAAATAGTACAAGTTGGCCTGAAATTCACACTTGCAGCAGAATGAGGGGAGAGTTTCTCTCTCATCCAAGGTCGGTTGGGATGATTTTTACTGTTCCAGAAATATTATCTAGTTTATTTTATATCCATAAAATTTCACGGGCAAACAGTTTCTTGAAGATCTCCAAATTGCTCAATTTCTATTGGCCAGTCTGTTTTCTGAAACAGGGAAAATTCATGTTCTATTTTAGAAAATTCCTAAAAATTATTTCTAGTCCAATTTCCTCCAAATTCTCACTTCCCAAGTGTTATAATATGTTCCTAGTATGTCTTATAAAACTTTTGGGGTTGCTGGTTTAATAAAAGTTCCCGGATTGAGCTCATTTTGCACGATTTGGTCAATATCGAGCAAAATAGCTTAAGGTTTTCGGTTGACTTTAAAAATTAATGCAATCCCTTAAACCTCCATATTTCCATTTGATTTTTATTTTCCAAGTCAATTTCACCTTATACTAATTTCCTGTGATCTCAGAATAATTTTCAAAAAATTCTATAATTTATTCCGAATTTATTTCCTTTACTAGGCTTTTTTTCTCAGTTTATCATAAACTCGAGTTTTACTAATTTTTTTACTTCCGATACCTTAGTTTTCACTTCTACACATCATTTCATACTTATACATGTAATTCTAAAGTAATTCTTGGGCTTAGAGCCTTACCTTGATTTTTATGCCATCGGGCCCCATGCTACTAACCTGAGTGTTTCGGTGGTTTTCGGGACTGCATAACTTTATTTTGAGTTCTCAATTACTTCTTAGTTTTTCAAATAACAAATAAAGTGGAAAAAATTTAGGTTTCACATCTGCCTCTTAGGTTGACCCTGTCTCAGCTCAAATTGGGAGGCTTGTACTCTCTTTCCCTTATTTCTGCCTTTACTTCTAAACCTGTGCTCTACTTGCGTCACATTTAGGCCCCTCTCAATCTCTTGAGCTCGTCCCAAAGCATTATTAAAATCTGTGACCCATAATCCCAATAGTCGATCTCTGATCCTTAATCTCAAACCTACCAAAAATCTCTCAATCCGTTGTGCGAGATCCCTAATTGTTTCTGAGTCATATCTCATCAGGGTAGTTAACTCATTTTCAGAATCGTCTACAGTCAGATTCCCCTAAACCAAATTTAGAAACTTTGCCTGAAACTTTTTCTGTACTGTGGGCAGAATGTACTAGACTCGTAATGCAACAAGGAAAGCATCCTAAGTAATATCTAATGGACTCTCTGCCAAAACTGTCTGTGTAGCACTCCACCAGAACTTGGCCTAACCTCTCAGAATATAATTGGCCATGATCACTCTATTCGTGTCTATGCACCAAAAATACTGCAATACTGTCTCGAGATCTGATAACCACTCCTCGGCCTTAATCAGATCTTTCATCCTTGTAAACTTTAGGGGATTCATTCTTAGAAAGTCTCGCAGCCTCTGTGTATCTTTATCATCTCTAGGCTGTGGGACTGCATGCTAATGAACTGGGGCTCATGAAGGGACCTGTAGTGGAGGACTAGGCGTAGGTGTAATAGTAGCATCGGTGCCAAAGGTATTTTCCCCAAATTGCTGGGCGAACATGGCTGCGAGTGCATTCAGCCTTTCTCTCATGCTCTACATACCTTGTTCGAGCCTCAACATTCAATTATTCGGGCTCTCAGGCTGAGGGGGAGATGGCGAAGTGGGCTATGCTTGTTTCCGTGGACGGCCTAACCTATCGCTCATGGTTCAGTGACAGATTACCTGTGTATAAACCAAAGTTTTAGTAATAACTTTAACTGATATACTTTCTTTATAACCAGACAAACATAGATAATTTGAGATGTAATCTAACTTCACTAGCTGACATTGCAGTACTGGATAACTTTTTCTCTGATACCACGTAAATTGTGACGCCCCGAAAACATAAAAATATGGGTAAATTTTAACTTTTTAATCCTTTATTTAAGTTGCATTCCTATCAGTACCGATCATTTAACCATTTTATTTTATAAAAATTTAGCCAACATAACGGCGTATTTCTATCCCTATCTTCCTGCAAAGTTCAAATTATAGTTTGTATTCGCAACCAGTTGATTTTAGTTCCTTTTTCTACTTAGCAGTAAATTCATTTTCATTACATCACCTTAATATTTCTGAAATATACTTTATTATACAAACTGTAGATTTACAACTTTATTTACATTCATTCTTACCTAATTTACATCACAGAATATTCTTTATAACAACAGTCTATGCTTTACAGGAATTCTGGAAAATAAAGTAAAAGTATACCTTACTTGTACTAGAGATAGCCTGGGAAGGGTTGAGTCCACCCGTCCACGACTACGATCGACATTTCACGCAAGTAATTTACGTAACAGAGGTCATGTTCGTATCGACATTTCACGCAAGTAATTCACGTAAATAGTTCATGTAGACAGAGTACCTATGGCCATGGTAAGGGGACTGTAGATGAGATCAGGGTCGTACAACGCCTTACACCACTTTAACAAATGGCGAAAATAAGGCACCGAGTGGCATAAATACCCGATGCGGTTAAGCATGCACCACAAGGGACTGTGAAAGACCTACATTTTTGTATCCTAATACTTATGATTCACCATTATAAACATTGATATATGTTATCGGAATCATAAGAAAGATTGTATTACAATCCAAAACATGCATGTTAGAATGTCTTTCCTTCCCACATCCCATTTTCACAATATATATATATATATATCTAATACATTTCATGCTTTCATATCAATTTTCATAGCTCAATAGCTAAACATGCTATTTCTAGCGTCGTAACTACTCAAATTGCAGTAAATTACGTACAAATACCTCTATCGCTAACACAAAGTCCCTTACCTCGAAACACGCTCGTGTTTCCTCTGTCACGTTGGCTCTGTTCACGATCCGGGTTAGTCGTGTTTCTCGTATTCTGAGCTACACGTATAAATCATCAAGTTATTTTCTATTTCATCTACTAAAATCCACATTTCACTTATTTGTCTACTCATACTCCTCATATCCTTAAAATCACACTACACCTTTCCACTAACATCATTTTATCATCTCTAAAGCTTTCCAACATTTTCCCAAGAATCTTCTCTCCATAAATCCCTTTCAATATTACTCACTCATCACTACACTCATCATTTCTAACAATATTTCACATCTCATTCAACCCATAAATGTCTAGAAACCATATTTAGAAGCTTGAATGTTGTAGAGCTTACCCTTTTACTTAATCAAACTTGTGGTAGCCATAACTCCTTCTCTTGATCACATCAATGTGTGATTTTTGGGTATGTTTTTCTCCTTGCTCCAAAGAACAACTTTCCCTTCTTGAGCTTCTTCCAAAGCTGGTTGGAATGTGGTGATTTCTAGAGTGAGAAAGCTTGGGTCTTGATTGAAAATGGCAGGTGAGGTTTGGTGGGGGAAGAGTTCTGAGTTTTCATCTCAATCCCGTGCTCTTTTTATAGATGCAAGCTTATGAGATCGATCTGGTCTTTGTAGAGATCGATCTCTGCAAGGTGTGGTAGTCCTTTTTACCAAACACAACCACTACAAGATCGATATTCTTCCCTGATGAGATCGATCTGTCGAAGGGCAATTTTCCACTTGGTGATCAATCTGCCTCTTGTAGGAGATCGATCTTCTTTTTACAGAACCCTTAAGGAGATTGATCTGTCAAGGCTTGAGATCAATCTGTCTCAAACAAATAGCTAAGGAGATTGATCCTCTTGCCTTAAAATCGATATTCTCATTACAAAATGTTTATCAGATCGATCTGGCTCCATTGGAGATCGATCTATCCTGTTCCATAGCTCAAAATAAGTTCATTTTGGCTCTTCCATATCGATCTCTCATCCTATGAGATCGATCTGTCATTCATATTTCCAGATTTTCTGTAGTTTTTCTGTAGTAACTTCACTCAAAACATCTTAAATTTGTTGCCATAGTCATATTCTCATTCAATCATCTTTGGGACTTGAAAATGGCATCCTTTCATACTTCATACACTTTAAAACTTGTGTAGAGTCTTTGTATAACCAAAGGTGTATAATGTAAGCTAAATGGAAGTGCACACTCATGCAAATCTCCCTTCCATTTTACCACACTACTCATTTTCTATTCCACTCACATTCATCACATGTTTAAGTCTATTTCTTCTTATTCATTCATAATTTAACTTGTACGTATAATCACCAACTCTCATTACAAGTGTGTACATTTAACTTATGGACTTTATAGCACATATGTTTCACATTACTAGTACATCATCATACTTATGAATTCATTTACATATGTTCAAGGTTAAACCTATATGGGGTCTCACATTCTTCCCCACTTAGAAACTTCGCTCCTCCAAATTAGAACCAATCATTCTGTGAATAACTCAGGATATTTCTCTCACATCAAACTCTCTAATTCCCATGTGGCTTCTTCCGATGTATGATGATGCCACAAAATCTTAACCAATGAAATTGTCTTATTCCGCAACACCTTCTCCTTCTCATTTTTCTCGTATCTCTGAGACAGACATGGAAATTTTGGCAATCTAATATTCATGACTTATGGCCATAGTCAATGATCTCAGGCCTCACTGATCAGGTGTGCACAAGTCATCGCTTCACTTGAAGCGTATGGGTCAGTCCTACCGTCCGGCTCATCTCAATCAACCTCATCTCCTTATATACTCACGTTATAAGGTATGCCATGTGTCATCTACGCGATACTCGTACTCACGTGCACCAAGCATGGTGCATAGTATACCAACGAACAACTACACAGTTCTACGTACGACTGTGGACCTAAGTCCATCTATCAACTCCAATAGACTTTTCATCCTGAAACATGTCTCATATACCAGGCGACCTATCATCATGACACACAGTCATCGTAAGGCTCCAGTGCGGTACAATTTATCGTTAAGGCCCAACCCGTTCCAAGGCCGTCTGCTGGCATCCCCTTGGGTCCCAAACCCCCAGGTTTACCTCAACTCAGTAAAAACGGGTGCGAACAAAGCTCTAGAAATTTTCTCAAAACCATCGTGCGAGTTAAACTCCAGCACGATTTATCAAAACATGCAGACGTATGCGAGTGAAACTCCAGCATAGTCCAATTCATCAAAACGAGTGTGAGCTTAAAGCTTCAACACCATTTCACATCTTAAATCCGATAGATGGCTATTTCTCTTTTAAAAACTCAAAACATGTTTCTTTACATAGCATGTTGTCCCATGCTAAACATGTAAAACTAGCCAGCCTACCTATTATCATTTCTCTATCTCAAAATCAGTACATGGATGAGAAAACATCAAAACATCATGAATAGATGTAAAAGCATTGAAAACATGCATGTTAGGCTGTTTTTGCTTCGCACACCCCATTTTCATAATATATGTATATATATATATCTAATACATTTCATGCTTTCATATCGATTTTCATAGCTCAATAGCTAAACATACTATTTCTAGCGTCGTAACTACTCAAATTGCAGTAAATTACGTACAAATACCTCTATCGCTAATAAACAGTCCCTTACCTCGAAACGCGCTCGTATTTCATCTGTCACGTTGGCTCCGTTCGCGATCTGGGTTAGTCGTGTTTCACATATTCCGAGCTACATGTATAAATCATCAAGTTATTTTTTGTTTCATCTACTAAATATACATATTTCACTTATTTGTCTATTCATACTCCTTAAATCCTTAAAATCACACTTCACCCTTCCACCAACATCATTTTATCATCTCTAAAGCTTTCCATCATTTTCCCATGAATCTTCTCTCCATAAATCCCTTTCGATATTACTCACTCATCACTACTCTCATCATTTCTAACAATATTTCACATCTCATTCAACCCATAAATGTCTAGAAACCATATTTAGAAGCTTAAAGGTTGAAGAGCTTACCCTTTTACTTAGTCAAACTTGTGGTAGCCACAACTCTTTCTCTTGATCACATCAATGTGTGATTTTTGGTTATGTTGTTCTCCTTGCTCAAAGGAACAACTTTCCCTTCTTGAGCTTCTTCCAAAGCTGGCTGGAATGTGGTGATTTCTAGAGTGAGAAAGCTTGGGTCTTGAGAGAAAATGGTAGGTGAGGTTTGGTGGGGGAAGAGTTCTGAGTTTTCATCTCAATCCCGTGCTCTTTTTATATATGCAGGCTTATGAGATTAATCTGGTCCTTGTAGAGATCGATCTCTGAAAGGTTTGGTAGTCTTTTTTTCCAAACGCAACCACTACAAGATCGATCTTCTTCCCTGATGAGATCGATCTGTCGAAGGGCAATTTTCCTCTTAGAGATCGATCTGCCTCTTATAGGAGGTCGATCTGCTTTTTACAGAACCCTTAAGGAGATCGATCTATCGAGGCTTGAGATCAATCTGTCTCAAACAAAGAGCTAAGGAGATCGATCCTCTCACCTTAAAATCAATTTTCTCATTACAGAATGTTTATCTGATCGATCTGGCTCCATTGGAGATCGATCTATCCTATTCCATAGAGCAGAATAAGTTCATTTTGGCTCTTCCAAATCGATCTCTCATCCTATGAGATCGATCTATCATTCATATTTCCAAATTTTCTGTAGTTTTTTTGCAGTAACTTCACTCAAAACATCTTAAATTTGTTGCCATAGTCTTTTTCTCATTTAATCATCTTTGAGACTTGAAAATGGCATCCTTTCATACTTCATACACTTTAAAACTTGTGTAGAGTCTTTGTATAACCAAAGGTGTATAATGTAAGCTAAATGGAAGTGTACACTCATGCAAATCTCCCTTCCATTTTACCACACTACTCATTTTCTATTCCACTCACAGTCATCACATGTTTAAGTCCATTTCTTCATATTCATTCATAATGTAACTTGTACGTATAATCACCAACTCTCATTACAAGTGTGTACATTTAACTTATGGACTTTATAGAACATATGTTTCACATTACTAGTACATCATCATACTTATGAATTCATTTATATATGTTCAAGGTTAAACCTATACGGGGTCTCACATGGTAGCCTTGTTTAACATCCGATAATCGGTACACAACCGAGGCTCCTATCTCTCTTCTTCACAAACAATACCGGAGATCCCCATGGTGAGACGCACGGTCTTATAAACCCCTTTCCTAGCATATCTTGTAACTACTTCCTTAATTCCTCTAGCTCAACTGGTGCCATCCTATATGGTAACTTGGATATTGGCTCATTTCTAGGTGTCAAATCTATACCGAATTCCATTTCTCTATCCGGTGGCAATCCTGGTAGGTCGTCTGGAAAGACATCAGGGAATTCTCTTACCACTGGAATGTCATCCATATCCTGATGTGTTTTGTCCAAATCCACCGAATAAGCAATAAAACCTTCAAAACAAGCTTTATTTCATGTATATTCCAATGCACTTTACTTGTCACAAAATTCTAGATTTCATTACTTCTCTAAAATCGTACAACACATTCTTCGGGTAGAGAAAATGTAATAGACTTAGAATGACAGTCTAAGACAACATGATTGCTAGCTAACCAATCCATTCCCAAGATTACATTAATGTCATACATATTCAACAAAATTAGATTGGCTATCATGCACTTATCTCCTACCCTCACCTTACAATTTTTATAGACTTGCTCAGCTAATTGACTAACTCTCATTGGAGTACTTATCAATCAAGTCCCATTTAAGTATGTAGGTTCTACATGACCTGTCAACTTTGATGCACATGCAGGTGATATGAAAGAATGCGTAGCACCAGAATCAAACAAAGCTATAGCTTCCAAATTGAAAATCAAGATTATACCTTTTATCACCTTAGAAGAGCTATTTCCTGATGCCTGGTTTATCGCATACACCCTACCTTGACCCATAACTTGCTTCCCTTTTTCTTTAGCTGTAGCTCTCTTTCTTGCAGAAGGTGTAACTGTAGGAGCTTTCTCTGGCTCCTTACCCTTCTGTAGGACTAACTCAACTGCTTCTGGGCAATCTCTTGCATAGTGCCCAAACCTACCACATCTGAAGCATCGTGTACCCTAAAGATGACAAGGCCTACCACCATGATATCTGCCGCATACTCTGCACTGGTCAGTAGTCATTCGGGGTCCACCAATCACTATACCCCTGGCTGGTGTCTGGGTCGATGCATAAAAGGTCTAACAACCTTCTTCTGTGACTCGTCTACCTCTCTTCGACGCTTACTCATAGTTTTTCATCCAAATCTGGCACTCTTGCCATCTCCCAGTTTCCTCGGACCCTTGTCTATACCCTAACTGAACTCTAAAATTTACAGGTTATAGCCATACTCACATAACTAGGCCCATCGTACCGCCTCTCTGTATGTAGCAACATCGAACGGGGCCAACTTAGCTCAAATGAAAGGCCTTAACTGTCAGACCCAGATTTTTGTAGCTTATTCCTTACGATTCATATGTGTATGAACACTCTGTAATTATAGTTGAATCATAAGAAGAGTATTTACTAGACTTAAAGTGTTAGTGAAATGATTTAACACGCAAAAGCTACATAAAGAGCCTAATGTGAACTATAAGTGTCACATGCTAAACCGAGTAAATCTAAATCATTCTGACTGAAAATAAGAACTTAAAATAAGAGAGCGTAGAGAGCTCATGAAGGAAAGTTAGCTTGATTTAGTCCCGAACATACAAAACGAGAGTAAAAGCTAAAAAGGGTAAAATGGACCTTTTTGGCGAGAAAAGGTGTTTCGGGTATAATTATCCACCGGAAGCGGTTGGAATATAAAGACGAGGGTGTAAGACATAAGATATGACACTTTCAAAATTTTAAGAAAAAGTCAACTTAGTCAATGGTTAAGGAAAAAGTCAACTATAGTTAAGAAAGTGGACTTTTACCATAGTTGACTAATCATGGTTAAAAATTAACCTAAGTGTGGAGGAAAATTTGAGGAAAAATATTCTTGGCCAGAATACAAGATAATCATCCTTGGAAGTAAGGAAAATTTATTCGGAAGGATTCCGGAATAAATTTAATGGTTAAAAACGTAATGGGCCTAAGGTGAAAATTTTAAAACCCATTAAGGTATACTAAACGTATATCGAAATTTTTAGGTCCTTAAGACCGAATTGTTGGACCAATTGATTGGCCAAATTTTGAGACAATTAAAGGCCCGAGACATAGTAAAAATTTCAGCCCGAAAGCCCATTAAGAAAGCCCAAACCGAGAAGCCCAAATGGAAAAGCCCATGAGATAAATATCTAACCATAGTTAAAGTTAACTATGACTCATAAGGTGACTCATAAGGTGACTCATGGCTAAGGTTTGGAAAGTCAAGCTTAATGGCTGAAAAGTAAAGCTTAATGGCTAAGTATATGGCTTATAAATTCAGCCACACCATTGTCATCTTCATTACACCAAATCCGGCTAGAAGACGAAACCATTGAAACATATTTTCTAAGCTTTCTCTCACTAGAAATCACTAGGAAAAAGGCATATTTGGAACTTGCAATCTTCATGAAAGTTGTTCCAAATTGAGAGGAGAGTGACATATGTTGGAATTGGCTATCAAGGAGTCATAGTGTGTAAACCGTGAGGCTTCAAAGTTTCGGCCAAGTGTGAACACAATATATGAGGTATAATTTCAAGCTTCCAACTTCATATATGTTGATCTATGAGTTATATGGAGTTGATTGGTATATGTTTTATGGATTGAAACACATGAAAACACTATAAACATGTGATGGCCAAAAGTTGGTATATGAGTTTTGATAAATACCCATGTGATTTTAAGACATGTATAGGTTGATATGCATGTAAACATGATTATGGCATGGTTAGTTATAATCAATTTGTTCATATGGATAGTTGTATGATATGACACATAAGGTATTTGATAAAATGCCTAAATGAACTATATGATGGTTAGTAATGTTGCCTACCAAGTGTTTGTGAAAATGCCTAAGTGAATTGGCTAGACAAAGAGGCATGGATGGCATGACATGGTGAAACTGAGGCATGGATAGCTCTCGGCCATGGCATGTGGCCGAGAGGGCCAATGGGCCAAGCCCAAGAATTTTAGGCCCAATATGATGTAATGGGTCTAGGATAAGCCCAATAAGAGTTGGTAGGCCCCACAAGCCCAATAAGTCCAACAAAAGTAAATAGTAAAATGAAAATGGGCTTAAGGCCTAGTTAGGCCCATTAAGGATTATTAAGGCCCATTAAGGGAAATATACTGTATTAATGTGTAATACAGTAGGAAAAGTATAATTAACCTAAGGAATGGTTATTTACAGCTCCGAAGTTTACATTGAGAGCTGATCGGACTGCGAGATTGAGCAGCACCGAGGAAGTGAGGTCACTTGATGTGATCCGAGGTAAGGGACTTTTACGAGTAGTTAGAGATACCTACACGTATTTTCGTCTGCTTTTACATTCACTTAAAAACTCTGAGGGTCAGAGAAAGTGAATAATAATTATTGCGACCCGATAGTGGCAAATTACAATTTTGCCCTTAGTTAGTCAAAAAGTCAACTTTTGTGAAAAGTTGTAAAAAGTTCCAAAAAGCATGGAAACTATTATTGTGAGTGTTTAACTACTGTTTAGCATGAAAATAAATAGATGGGCTAATGATTTTAAGGTTGATGTGACTTAAGCACACTTTATAGTGCTGATTTTGATGTTTTGTAAATCATCCTTTTTTTTTAAGAGCCATCTATCATATTTTGTGTGAATAAATCGTGTGGAGCACAGCTCGCACTGGATTTCATATATTTTCCACATACATTAGTGCTGGATTTTGATTCGCAATAGATTTTCATGACATGCATGATAGAGTACTGGAGTTTTACTCGTACTTAGATTTATATGATATATGCATGACAGAGTGCTGGAGCGATTAGCTCGTACTCGAGGTTTACATGAGATACATGACAGAGTACTGGAGCATTGCTTATACTCGATTCTTCATGGTTTATACATGACATAGTACTGGAGCTATTGCTCGTACTTGATTTAATGATATCGTGCATAGCATGGTACTCGAGTTATTGCTCGTACTTGATTTAATACATGAACTATGCATTGACCTAGTTGCTGGAGGTTTACTCGCACTAGAGTTGAGTTTGTGATGTGAAACAATGTTCGAGCGTAGTGTCGACTGTGTGTCGCACTCAAGATGCACACTGTATGTGATATATAATACATGTTAAAACCCATGCCTGAGTCCTTGTGTGACTGTGTGTCACATCTTGTGAGAGGATATCCGCATGAGGTTAATATAGACGTGGTATGATATTCCACAGGTGCGAGGGCTAAGACCTATGTTAGGCACCCTGACTGTGATATTGATATTCCATGGTTTCGAGGGCTAAGACCTATGGCAGGCACCCTGACTGTGATGTAGGGTCCACGGGTGTACTTTGTACCGTGCCCGGGGCACGAGGAGTACGCTGTACCGTGTGTTACGTATAGCTGACGGATGTAGTGGACTGACCATCCTCCCGTTGCAGCAGTGATGCCCCGCACACCGAGTACTGTGTTGCTTGGGATCACATTTCGGATATGATCATAGTCCAGGATACTATTTGCATTTAACCACAGAGTCTCACATGATATATCACATTGATAGACTGATTTAAATTGCGGACAGACCTGAGGGATGGGTCGGACTCCGATTTTGTGATATGAATTACTTTAATGCCATATTTATTGTGATTTAAATACACATGGCATGATTTACATAAAGGCATGATTTATATAAAGATGCATTGTTTTGCACTACATGCCTACATTTGAGAAAGAAAGCATGATTTCTGTACATGGGATTTAATCTGTACAAGTATATATATTATATTTAAAGACATGCTTTTAAAGTGAGTAAAGAAATAATGTTTTCAAGGCATAGCATTATTTTGGCCTGATTTCCTTACTGAGCGCGTTGTATGCTCACCCCCCTTTCTTTACATCTCTCTACAGAGCGTCAGTAGAGCGAGAGCTATCGAGGGATAGTGTTCCTGAGCCCACAGCTAGTTCCTATCGATCGCCAGGTATACAGACTTTGTACGGTTATATATCTAAACATAGAAACATCATAGTGATGTATACAATATATATTATGGGGAATGTATTTGTATTAGATTTTATATAATCTTATATGTATGATGTTGGATGATGTGGTAAGTGAGGACTCTGACATCAAATCACAGCCCAACCATTGAAGAGAGGAAAGGTAAGTTAAAAATGCGAAAAATTTGTAGTGATTTTGGTTAAAGTCATTGATTGAGAATGGGGTCCTGACATCAACCCATCCACAAATCTGCGGACCCTAATAGCTTCACTTCTTATAGAGTTTGGATCATACCGGCCCAATGAGGTGAATCGTGACTCGTACTCATCAACTCTTCGATTCCCTTGAGTCGGATTAAAAAATTTCATCTGTAACCTACGTCGAGCGATATCTGGGATGTATTGCTCTCTGAAAGCACCTAAAAACATATCCCACGTGATGGTTATACCTTAAGCTCTTAACATAGGCCTGGCGGACTTCCACCAGTGCTCTGCTTTGCCTCTCAGTACAAAGGTTGTAAGCGTTACTCTCTCTGTAGCCGAACATCTACAAAAATCAAACAATTTCTCCATCTGACTTATCCAGTCCTCAGCCACTGCTGAATCTTTTACCCCGCTAAAAGAAGGAGGCTTGAAATCCATGAAATGCCTCAACCTCTCCATATCACAATCATATCCACACCCCAAATCATCATCATCATACTGTTGTGGGGCTACTAGAGGAGGCACTGGTTGAATATGGGAATCTCGTGGCCGAACCGATTCAGGTTGTGCATGTGCAACATCCTCAGCTTCAGGTGCAGCTGCTGGGGGATTCAGTGCAGCCTGTCCTACTGTACCAGCTACACCCTAAAATCTAGCTATAATCTGACCTATCATGGTCATCATCATGCGCATGTCTTCCTCTAATCGAGCTATCCGAGGATCGAAAGCCTCTATCTGTTCATGGGGCTTATGACTAGAGGATGATCTACGGTGCCTTTCAGTCCTATCATTCCATCCTTGAGCTCTTAAGCTCTCTCCCCTCTTGCGGTGTCTCTTAGGCATAACTCACAAGCCCGATAACTTCCTTCATTTATAACAAACTTTTAATTTACTACCAGCTCCGTATACACATTTGTATCTAAATATTGCACAATATCTTGGGGATATATGTTTCTTAGTCCTAAACATCGACTCAAATCAGACCAACAAGGCTCTGATACCAAATCTGTCACACCCCACTTTCGGGTGTCCTTCATCCATTCATATACTACTATCGGTTGGGCTGTGAGTCAATATCCATAAATTTACAGCGCAAATATTTAGAACTTTAATTCACACTCTCAGGTGTGTGTAGATATACAAAATCAATTGTTTAATATAATATATTTACATAGCATCTCCATACACCTGTTTACAACTTCAACTCATAAATGTGCGATGCATTATATTATATACAAAATGCTCATATGTATACATATCTTATACCTTTGCATCTGGTAGGAGCTGTCCAACCCAAAAGGAATCTAGAGACCATCGCATTGTCCTACTTCTCAATATCTGGAGGGAAAAATAGTGGGATGAGTAAACCACAGCTCAGTAACGAAATGGATGCTAACAGGTAGATATTGTACTATCTACATAGCCTATGCATGATTAAACCAAAACATGTTTCACTATAAATGGAATTAATACTAGAAAATAAATTCAACCCGTTCTTCTCTCAAGCATTTTCTTAAGACAAAATACAATATTTCCATTTAAAAACATGTTCATAAAACAGTGCTATCATAGCACAAGTATTCAAATCAAGAGATTTTTCGAATTTCAATGACTCTTTGCTTTTCTCAAATCATATATTTTTCATCAAATCTCTTTCTTTCTAAGTTCCTCAATTTCTCTTGTTTTTGAGATAGCCATGAAATTCTCGACAATCTGATATCCACGACATATGGCCATAGTCAGTGATCCCAGGCCTCACTGATTAGGTGTGCATAGGGCATCACTTCGCCTGAAGGGGGATGTGCCAGTCCTACCCTCCGGCTCATCTCAATCAACATCATCTCCTCATTTCACATATACTCACGGTACAAGGTACGCTATGTGTCATCTACACGATACTCGTACTCACGTGCACCCAGCACGGTACATAGTATACCAACGGATAACTACACAGTTCAATGTACGACCGTGGACCCAGTCCATCTACCAACTCCAATGGACTCATCATCCTGAACCATGTCTCATATACCAAGCGAGCAGTCAATGTGACACACAGTCACCGCAAGGCTCAAGCGCAGTATTTCTTAATGCGAGCAACTGCTTCTAGCATTGTATCATTGTTGTCCTAAATGGAACACTACTGCAAGTGCACAGGTCAGTTTTCGAGTATAGAGTAAATTTGAGTATCGTCCCACAAAGAACTGTGTCTACCGCTAATCACTGTAATCAACAACCTTAAGCTTTATCTAGAAAATCAATGAATGTTGGTTAAAACCCTATTTAACTATTCTAACTGTTAACTACAAAACAAATTAATTAAATCAAATCACAATAATCACGAATGAAAATATCAATAGAAAAATATTCCTAGAAACTGATTTCACCAAACTAAGGTTCACGCAACTCCTTTGATCAATTGTTCTTTTGATTTCAGATAGTTTATAGCCGAAACTATTTCCTGTTTATCTCTCTCGAGTTTTAAACAGTCATACCCAATTTACCTAATCCTAACCTCTCGATTCAGAATTAAATAATAGGGTTTATAAGCAATAGTAATCTGTTTCTCTATGGCTCATAAGAATTGTCAACCTCTCGATCTAACAATGTCCTATGTTAATCTACCCTTGTGCATATAAACAATCCCCTCTCTCGAGTGTCAGATTCTTATACTAATTCATCTAATTGGTGGCCAATTAACTAGAGCATTAAGAACAAGTAGATTAAATAAACGCAATTGAAATGATCCAAACAACATCACAAAGTAATTACAATATGCCCAAAGTTGGTTACATAGATTCTAGGAAAAAGGAATTTAGTTCTTAGACATCATAATAAACATCCAAGAAATCAAATTTAACATCCCAAGAACAAATATGGTGAAAAAGGTCAAAAAGATGGAGTTTCAATGGAGCTAAATTAATCTTGAAGTCTTGAGCAGTAGCTCCCCTCGAAATTCTGATAAAAAGACTATTTATAAGGTTTCCAAATACTAAAACGTGAAAGGCCACGTGGTAAAACAGTATTGCCCTAATCAAACTGCTATGCTGCAACAATGGTATTAATTTCTCAAATCTGCTCTACACTGTCCAGTTTCTTCTATTGCTGCAGCATAACTCACGATCAGCACCCTGTAACTTCAATTCTTCATGAAATCATTAGAACCAACTCCAAAAGCCTTGACTTCTCCAAATTGTTCTTTTTCCTACACAAGTACACAAAACACATAAAACATACCTAATATTGCAAGGAATAAATCAAATAACTAAGTAAAAAGGGTCCTAAACATATATACAATTCAGTGCTAACAAATACCCCTAAACTTAGAAATTTGCTTGTCCTCAAGCAAAGACATACTAGACACAAAACAAATAAAGACTCTCAACCATACTCAGCTCACACGCTTGTTATACTAAATAGGGATTTTCCTTAAGAATTCACAAGGTTCTCAACTTAAGACAACTTTCGGATTTATATTGTTCAAGCCAACCAAAACAAACCAATCCCCCTTCACTCTTCACTTTTCACTTGTGTGTGTGTACAATCATTTACTCAAATTCATGCACTCAAGTGTTAATGCAAAACCTAAATAAGAATTAAACACAAGACTTCATACTCTTGAATTAACTACTACTCTCCACTAATAAAGACTCATGCATATCCAAGAATCAAAAGGATTTTTCAAGGGTTGTAACGTATGGCTCGGGTTTAGGTGGGATAAAGGATATAACATGAAGTTCAATCCACCTAAAGCACTATAATCACCCTAAGACTTAATTTGTTTTGAGCTCATGAATCACTACCCAACTTCATTCATTCTCGAGTTTGATTTCTTTTTTTTTAATAGTGTCATACCCCTAAACTTAAGATTTTTCACTATTTGTAACTTGAATATGACACTCAATCCTTGAATATGACACTCAATTTACATCAAAACCTGAGAACAAACCTTTTTTTTAACAAACCACCCTTATTTTCTTTTGAGCTCATTCCCCAATCTAAAAAAAATGATTAATAGCACTTCAAGTAACGGACCAAAAGAAAAAGATAATTAAACAATTAGGCCATGACTTGTAATATGGTTAGATAACAATAAAATGGAAAAATTAGTTTCAAAGGGTTTTCAAAAGGATTAATATAATTAGGTAGGCTTGAAAGGCTCATTCTCAAAATAAAAATGGCCTAGATCAATTTCGCCTCAAGTAGTAAATAATCAAGTTCTAGAGTCTTTTTGGTTTCACAAATCAACACAATAAGTACATAGACTGAATATGATTTGTGCATAAATTTAAGTGTGTCAAGACCCCAGTTTCAATCCTTGACTTTAACCAAAAACCACAATAAATTTTTCGCATTTTAACATACCTTTCCCCTCTTCAATGGTTGGGCTGTGATTCGATGTCAGAGTCTTCACTTACCATAATATCCATTCTCATACATACATACCAATTTATTAATTCTGACTGTAGCTGCTTTTATTATACATGTAAGATTTTATCAAATCTAATACAATTACATTCCCCATAATATATAACGTATACATCACTGTGCTGTTTCTATGTTTAGATACATGACTGTACATAATAAGTATACCTGATGAATCGATAGGAACTAGCAGTGGACTCTGGGACACTCTCCCACGATAACTCTCGCTCTACTGACGCTCTGTAGAGAGATGTAAAGAAAAGGGGGGGTGAGCATAACGCGCTCAGTAAGGAAATCAGGCAAGCAAGTAGATATCCACACTATCTACTCAAAATAGTGCTATGCCTTGAAAACATTATTTCCTTAACTCACTTTAAAAGAATGTCTTGAAATATAATATATATACTTGTACAGAATAAATCCCATGTACAGAAATCATGCTTTATTTCTCAAATGTAGGCATGTAGTGCAAAACAATGCATTGTATATAAATCATGCCTTTATGTAAATCATGCCATGTATATTTAAATCACAATAAATATGGCATCAAATTATTCACAACACAAATCGGAGTCCGACCCATCCCTCAGGTCTGTCCGCAGTTTAAATCAGTCAATCAATGTGATATATCATGTGAGACTCTGTGGTAAATGCAAATAGTATCCTGGATTATGATCATATCCGAAAAGTGATCCCATGCAACACAGTACTTGGTGTGCGGCAATCACTGCTGTAACGGGAGGATGGTCAGTCCAATGTCAACCGCCAGCTACGTAACACACGGTACAGCGTACACCTCGTGTCCCTAACACGGTACAAAGTACACCTGTGGACCCTCACAGCCAGGGTGCCTCCCATAGGACTTAGCCCTCGAAACTATGGAAATAAGTATACCACGTCTATATCAACCTCATGCGGATATCCTCTCTAGCTATGACACACAGTCACAAAAAGATACAGGCATGGGTTTTAACATGTATTACATATCACATACAGTGTGCGTCTTGAGTGCGACTCATAGTCGTCACTCCGCTCAAACACTGTTTCACATCACATAACTCAACTCTAGTGCGAGCAATCTCAGCAACTAGGTCAATGCATAGTTTATGTATTAAATCAAGTACGAGCAATAGCTCCCAGTACTATGCTATGCACAATATCAAAATCAAGTACGAGCAATAGCTCCCATTACTATGTCATGTATAAACCATGAAGAATCGAGTACGAGCCAATCGCTCCAGCACTCTGTCATGCCTATATCATTTAAAGCTGAGTACGAGTAAAACTCCAGTACTCTATCATGCATGTCATGAAAATCTAGTGCGTATCAAAATTCAGCACTATGTATGTGGAAAACATATGAATCCCAGTGCGAGCTGTGCTCTAGCACGATTCATTCTCACATAATATGATAGATGGCTATTTAAAAGGGATTGTTTACAAAACATTAAAATCAGCACTATAAAGCGTGCTTAAGTCATATCAACCTTAAAATCATTAGCCCATCTATTTATTTTCATGCTAATAGCAATTAAACACTCACAATAGTATTTTCCATGCTTTTTGCAACTTCTCACAAAAGTTAACTTTTTGACTAACTAGGGGCAAAATCATAATTTACCACTATCGGGTCGCAATAATTATTATTCACTTTCTCTGACCCTCAGAGTTTTTAAGTGAATGCAGAAGCAGTTGAAAATACGTGCAGGTATATCTAACTACTCGCAAAAGTCCCTTACCTCGGATCACGTCAAGTGACCTCACTTCCTCGGTGCTGCTAAATCCCGCAGTCTGATCAGCTCTCAATGTAAACTCCGGAGCTGTAAATAACCATTCCTCAGGTTAATTATAATTTTTCTACTGTATTATACATTAATACAGTTTAATTTCCCTTAATGGGCCTTAAAATCCTTAATGGGCCTAACTAGGCCTTAAGTCCATTTTCATTTTACTATTCACTTTTGTTGGACCTATTGGGCTTGTGGGGCCCACCAACTCTTATTGGGCTTGTCTTAGGCCCATCACACCCTATTGGGCCTAAAAATATTGGGCTTGGCCCATTGGGCCTCTCGGCCACATGCCATGGCCGAGAGCTAACCATTCTCGATTTTCCACCATGGCATGCCATACATGCTTATTTCCTAGCCATTTTCAATTAGGCATTTTCACAAACACTTGGTAGGAAACATTACCAATCATCATATGGTTCATTTAGGCATTTTATGAAACACCTTGATTGCCAACAATTCACATATATTAATTAATCAATTTGATTAATTCTAATTATACCATTAACATTAATACATGTGTACTAATCCATGTATGTCTTAAAAATCAAATTTACATATTTCAATATCCCTTTGATCACTCTCGGCCTAACCCTCTTCATGGTGATTTAATATGTTTCAATGCTTAAAACATATATCAACATATTTAAAATCATTCATACATTAACATATATGAAATTGGAAATTAGAAAATATACCAATTGTTGTATTCACCCTTTGGCCGAAACTTTGGAGGCTCTCGGTTTGCACTATATGGCTCCTTGATAGCCAATTCCAACATATGTTAATCTCCTTTCAATTTGGAACAACTTCCATGAAGAATGCAAGTTCCAAATATGTCTAATTCCTAGTGATTTCTAGTGAGAGAAAGCTTGGATGGTTATGGTTTCAATGGTTTCTTCTCTAGCCGGAATTTGTGTGGTGAAGATGACAATGGTGTGGCTGCATTTATAAGCCACTTACTTAGCCATTAAGCCTTACTTTTCATCCATTTTGCTTGACTTTCCAAATCTGAACCATGAGTCACCTTATGAGTCACCTTATGAGTCATAGTTAACTTTAAATATGGTTAGATATTTATCTCATGGGCTTTTCCAATTGGGCTTCTCGGTTTGGGCTTTCCTAATGGGCTTTCGGGCTGAAATTTTTACTATACCTCGGGGCTTTTATTGTCTCAAAATTTGGCCGATCAATTGGTCCAACAATTCGGTCTAAAGGACCTAAAAATTTCAATATACGTTTAGTATACCTTAATGGGCTTTAAAATTTTCACCTTAGGCCCATGACGTTTTTAACCATTAAATTTATTCCGGAATCCTTCCGAATAATTTTTCCTTACTTCCGGGGATGATTATCTTGTATTCTGGCCAAGAATATTTTTCCCCAAATTTTTCTCCACACTTAGGTTAATTTTTAACCATGATTAGTCAACTATGGTAAAAGTCCACTTTCTTAACTATAGTTGACTTTTTTCCTTAACCATTGACTAAGTTGACTTTTTCTCCAAATTTCGAAAGTATCATATATTATGTCTTACACTCTCGGCTTTATATTCCAACCGCTCCCGATGGATAATTTCACCGAAACTCCTTTTCTCGCCAAAAAGGTCCATTTTACCCTTTTTAGCTTTTACACTCGTTTTGTATGTTCGGGTCTAAATCAAGCTGACTTTCCTTCATGAGCTCTCTACGCTCTCTTATTTTAAGTTCTTATTTTCAGTCAGAATGATTTAGAATAACTCGGTTTAGCCTGTGACACTTATAGTTCACATTAGGCATTTTATGTAGCTTTTGCGTGTTAAATCATTTCAATAACACTTTATATCTAGTAAATACTCTTCTTATGATTCAACTATTATTACATAGTGTTCATACACATAGGAATCATAAGGTACAAGCTACAAAAAATTCGGGTCTGACAATCCTCCCCCACTCAAAAAATTTGGTCCTCCAAATTAGAACCAAGTCAGTCCTCAAATAGGTGAGGGTACTTCTCTCGCATCAGACTCTCTAGCTCCCAAGTAGCTTCCTCTGAAGTATGATGCTGCCAGAGAATCTTCACTAATCTGATGGTCTTCGATCTCAATACCTTCTCCTTCCTATCCAATATCTGAATCGGTCTCTCAACATATGACATGTCCTCTCGGAGCTCCAAAGGCTCGTAACTAATCACATGTGCCGGATCCGGATGATACTTCCGAGGCATCGATATGTGGAAGACGTTGTGGACACCTGATAAGTCCGGTGGCAATGCCAACCTATACGCCTTATCTCTCACTCGATCAAGTATCTCAAAGGGTCCAATGTAGCGAGGATTTAGTTTCCCTCTCTTCCCAAATCTCGCTATGCCCTTGGAAGGAGAAACTCTCAAAAACACGGATTCACCAAGTGCAAACTCTAGTGGCCTACGTCTCCTGTCAACGTAACTCTTCTGTCTGCTCTGAGCTGTCCTCAGTCTCTCTACTATCAAGCGAACGTCCTCAGATGCTTGCGCAACCAAGTCAGGAGCAAAAATCTTATTGTCACCCACTTATTCCCATCCAATAGGGGAACGACATCTACGGCCATACAAAGCCTCATACGGTGCCATCCTGATACTCGAATGATGACTGTTGTTGTAGGCGAACTCGGCTAGTGGCAGGTGGTCATCTCAAGAGCCTCGATAGTCTAGTACACATGCTCTCAACATGTCCTCCAGAGTCTGTATAGTCCTCTCTGACTGACCATCTGTCTGAGGATGGAAAGCGGTGCTCAAACTCAACTGGGTTCCCATGGCTTCCTGAAAATGTCCCCAAAAGTGGGATGTGAAGCGGGAATCCCTATCAGAGACTATGCTCACTGGTACACCGTGTAACCTCACTACCTCGCGTACATACAGTTCTGCTAATGAACTCAGAGTATCGGTAGCTCTCATAGCTAGAAATGGGCTGACTTCGTCAGTCTATCAACGATCACCCATATAGCATCGTGATTCCTGCGGGTCCTCGGTAATCCCATCACGAAATCCATGGTGATATGCTCCCATTTCCATGTCGGTATAGGTAGAGGCTGTAACAATCCTGCAGGTTTCTGATGCTCTACCTTCACCTGCTGACATACGAGACACTTTGCCACGAAGTCTGCTACATCTCTCTTCATACCCGACCACCAGTATACCTTCCGGAGGTTCTGATACATCTTGTTACTCCTCGGATGCAACGTATACCTCGACGAATGAGCTTCCGCCAATATCAATCTCCTGAGTCCTGGATCCTCGGGAACACACAATCTACCTCTAAACCTCAGTAGTCCATCCAAACTCAACTCAAAATCAGTCACGGTGCCCTTCTGTATTTGACTACTCACATCCATACAAAATGGATCAGTCTGCTGAGCCACTATGATCCTATCCAACAGGTCCGGCTCCAAGCGTAGACTAGCTATCACATAGCCTGTATCCATGTCAGAAGGCACGACTCCCAAACTGAGGCTGGCAAACTGCTCTAGCAAATCATGCTCCCTAACCATCATATACGATACCATCCCCAGGCTCTTCCTGCTCAAAGCATCGGCTACAACGTTAGCCTTACCCGGATGATAAAGTATCTCCCAATCGTAGTCCTTCAAGCTCTAGCCATCTTCTCTGTCTCATGTTCAGCTCCTTCTGCGAGAACAGATACTTGAGACTCTTGTGGTCGGTAAATATCTGGAACTTCTCGCCATACAAGTAGTGGCACCATACCTTCAACGCAAACACTACTGCTACTAGTTCCAAATCATGGGTCGGATAGTTCTTCTCATGATCCTTCAACTGTTTGGACCCATAAGCAACTACCTTCCTATCCTGCATCAATATGCAGCCCAGTCCCTGATGCGAAGCATCAGTATACACTGCAAATCCTCCTGAGCTGGTAGGGATAGTGAGAATCGGAGCGGTGGTCAATCAACGCTTCAACTCCTCAAAGCTCTTCTCAAAATCCTCGTTCCATATGAACGGTGCACACTTTCGAGTAAGATGTGTCAACGGAGTAGCCAACTTCGAAAATCCCTCAACGAATATCCGATAGTATCCAGCTAAACCCAGGAAACTCTTGATCTCGGTGACTGTCCTTGACTGTTCCCACTGAACTACCGCCTCTATCTTAGATGGATCAACTGATACACCATCTCTCGATACGACATGTCCCAAAAACGAGATCTGTGACAACCAAAAGTCACACTTGCTGAGCTTAGCATATAACTCATGCTCCCGTAACGTCTGCAACATGATCCTGAGGTGCTCCTCATGCTCCTCCTTGGATCTCGAATACACCAATATGTCATCGATGAAGACGATAACAAACTGGTCCAAATATGGCTTGAACACATCGTTCATCAAAGCCATGAAAGCAGCTAGAGCATTCGTCAATCCGAATGGCATGACCAAGAACTCATAATGGCCATATCGGGTATGAAATGCTGTCTTGGGTACATCTCCACTCCGAACCTTCAGCTGATGATACCCAGACCTTAGGTCAATCTTGGAAAAGGCCTGTGCTCCCTGTAGCTGATCTAGCAAGTCGTCAATGCGTGGAAGGGGGTATCTATTCTTGATGGTGGCCTTATTCAACAATCGGTAGTCTATACACAATCGGAGGCTCCCATCCTTCTTCCTCACAAACAAAACTGGTGCTCCCCAAGGTGAAACACTTGGTCGTACAAAGCCCCTATCCAACAGCTCCTGTAACTGTCTCTTGAGCTCCTCCAACTCGACTAAGGCCATGCAATAAGGTGGTCTCGAAATAGGCTCCGTACCAGGTACCAGATCTATACAGAACTCCATCTCTCTGTCTGGTGGTAACCCTGGCAATTCATCCGGGAAAACATCTGGGTACTCACTGACCACAGTGATATCTGCCAACTTCGGATGTGCCTTATCCATATCTACCACGTACGCAATGAAACCTTGATATGTTGAAGGTTTTCTAAATCAGAAATCATGTAATAATCATATCTATTCCTTTGATTTATCTTTATTAAACTTTACAACATATCTTGTAGGGTTAGGAAACATAACTGTCTTAGCGTAACAATCTAAAACAGCATGGTTTGCAGATAGCCAATCCATTCCTAATATTATATCAAAGTCACTCATACTTAGTAATATTAGATTGGCTGTCATCTCCTTATCCCCTACTCTCAGCTTGCAGTCATTAAATACATATTCAACCACTTGACTACTATTCATAGGCGTACTTATCAACATCAACATACATAATGGTGTATGCTCTACATGTCTTGCTAACTTACATGCAAATGATGGCGATACAAAAGAATGCGTGGCACTAGGATCAATTAAAACATATGTTTCAATATCATAAATCAGGATGTTACCTCGAATCACATCCGATGAAGCATCAACTGTTCCCTGGTCCAAAGCATGTACTCGCCCTTGACCCATCACTTGTTTCCCCTTCTCCTCTGCCGTCGCTCTACCTCTCTGAGCAGACGTACCAGCTGGGGTTCTATCATACTCCATGCCCCTCTGTGGTGCAGTCACATACGGCGCTGGGCACTCTCTAGCCATGTGCCCCTGTTTCCCACATCGAAAACATACCATAGCACCCTGTGGACACGGTCTATCTCCATGTGATCTGCCGCATCTTCTACACTGATCTACAGCAGGTCTTTGTCCTCCTATGACAATGCCCTTTGCTGGGGCTGTAGTCGGATAAGCAGGAGGTCTAGCATATCTCTCCCGTACCTCCTCTACCCGTGATTTCTTACCGAAGGATCTCTTCCCCCCTCGATAAACGAAATCTCTCGCGGGTCTCTTCTTCTGTATATCATGGCTACGGCTAAACTTCCCAAACTCGGAAGCATTCCTCTCGTAGTCCTGCTCACATAGTTGAGACCTGTGCACTGCTTCCTCATAAGTCACTATGTCCAGCGAAACTAACTTGGACCGCAGCACTAGTCTCAACCCGTCGATAAATCTGTGGACCTTCCTGGTCTCACTGTACATGGTATCCGGGTCATATCTTCCTAGGGATAGGAATCGAGTCTCATACTCATCCACAGATAAACTCCCCTGGTTGAGTCTCAAAAACTCTACCTGTAACTTCCGCTGTGCAGTGTCGGGAATAAACTGCCTCCTGAAGGCCTCCCAGAATATATCCCAACTGATATCCGTGTGTCGAGATCTCAATATAGGTCGGGTGGACTTCCACCAATGCTCTGCAGCTCCCTTCAGTAGGAACGCAGCAAACGCGACCATCTCCGAGGTCGTACACTCGAAGAATCCATAAAGCTTCTCCAGCTCTGCTAACCACTCCTCAACAGCCACTGGATCCTTAACCCCACTAAATGATGGAGGTCTAAACTTCTGGAATTCCCTCAACCGATGCAGATCACATCCATACCCTAATCCACTACCACCCGAAACCGGTGGGGGTGTAGAAGTATCTACAGTCCTCTGTGCATCAGCTATCTGCGTAGGTGTATCAGGGGCAACTGCCTCTCCTGTAGCAGCTCCTGCCTCCTGTCTCTGCCTACCTGGCATCGTCTGTGCCAGTATCTCAATAATAGTCTCGAGACCACGCTCTAATCTCGTGAAGCGCGTCTCAGCACACTCGGGTGCCTCAGTAGCACCTAGAGTCTCATGCGTAGGTAATGGTCCGGCAGCGGCTCGTCCCTCGGGTCTCTCTCCCCGGCCTCGAGCCCTACCTCTCATACCTCTACCACTACGCGTATTTGCCATTTAGGCAAAGTTCCTGCATTCATAATAATGAATTAGTCCATCTCCTATCTGGTATACACAGTTATATCTAAATACAACACAGTACTATGGGGATGTACACTTTCCTATTTTCTAACACTGACTCACATCAGACCAACTTCTGCTCTGATACCATTCTGTCAGGACCCCAGTTTCAATCCTTGACTTTAACCAAAAACCATAATAAATTTTTCGCATTTTAACATACCTTTCCCCTCTTCAATGGTTGGGCTGTGATTCGATGTCAGAGTCTTCACTTACCATAATATCCATTCTCATACATACATGTCAATATATTAATTCTGACTGTAGCTGCTTTTATTATACATGTAAGATTTTATAAAATCTAATACAATTACATTCCCCATAATATATAACGTATACATCACTGTGCTGTTTCTATGTTTAGATACATGACTGTACATAATAAGTATACCTGATGAATAGATAGGAACTAGCAGTGGACTCTGGGACACTCTCCCACGATAACTCTCGCTCTACTGACGCTCTGTAGAGAGATGTAAAGAAAAGGGGGGGTGAGCATAACGCGCTCAGTAAGGAAATCAGGCAAGCAAGTAGATATCCACACTATCTACTGAAAATAGTGTTATGCCTTGAAAACATTATTTCCTTAACTCACTTTAAAAGCATGTCTTGAAATATAATATATATACTTGTACAGAATAAATCCCATGTACAGAAATCATGCTTTATTTCTCAAATGTAGGCATGTAGTGCAAAACAATGCATTGTATATAAATCATGCCTTTATGTAAATCATGCCATGTATATTTAAATCACAATAAATATGGCATCAAATGATTCACAACACAAATCGGAGTCCGACCCATCACTCAGGTCTGTCCGCAGTTTAAATCAGTCAATCAATGTGATATATCATGTGAGACTCTATGGTAAATGCAAATAGTATCCTGGATTATGATCATATCCGAAAAGTGATCCCATGCAACACAGTACTCGGTGTGCGGCAATCACTGCTGTAACGGGAGGATGGTCAGTCCAATGTCAACCGCCAGCTACGTAACACACGGTACAGCGTACACCTCGTGTCCTAAACACGATACAAAGTACACCCGTGGACCCTCACAGCTAGGGTGCCTCCCATAGGACTTAGCCCTCGAAACTATGGAAATAAGTATACCACGTCTATATCAACCTCATGCGGATATCCTCTCTAGCTATGACACACAGTCACACAAAGATGCAGGCATGGGTTTTAACATGTATTACATATCACATACAGTGTGTGGCTTGAGTGCGACTCACAGTCGTCACTCCGCTCAAACACTGTTTCACATCACAAAACTCAACTCTAGTGCGAGCAATCTCTAGCAACTAGGTCAATGCATAGTTTATGTATTAAATCAAGTACGAGCAATAGCTCCCAGTACTATGCTATGCACAATATCAAAATCAAGTACGAGCAATAGCTCCCAGTACTATGTCATGTATAAACCATGAAGAATCGAGGACGAGCCAATCGCTCCAGCACTCTGTCATGCATATATCATTTAAAGCTGAGTACGAGTAAAACTCCAGTACTCTATCATACATGTCATGAAAATCTAGTGCGTATCAAAATCCAGCACTATGTATGTGGAAAACATATGAATCCCAGTGCGAGCTGTGCTCTAGCACGATTCATTCTCACATAATATGATAGATGGCTATTTAAAAGGGATTGTTTACAAAACATTAAAATCAACACTATAAAGCGTGCTTAAGTCATATCAACCTTAAAATCATTAGCCCATCTATTTATTTTCATGCTAACAGCAATTAAACACTCACAATAGTATTTTCCATGCTTTTTGCAACTTCTCACAAAAGTTGACTTTTTGACTAACTAGGGGCAAAATCGTAATTTGCCACTATCGGGTCGCAATAATTATTATTCACTTTCTCTGACCCTCAGAGTTTTTAAGTGAATGCAGAAGCAGTTAAAAATACGTGCAGGTATCTCTAACTACTCGCAAAAGTCCCTTACCTCGGATCACGTCAAGTGACCTCACTTCCTCGGTGCTACTAAATCCCGCAGTCCGATCAGCTCTCAATGTAAACTCCGGAGCTGTAAATAACCATTCCTCAGGTTAATTATAATTTTCCTACTGTATTATACATTAATACAGTTTAATTTCCCTTAATGGGTCTTAAAATCCTTAATGGGCCTAACTAGGCCTTAAGTCCATTTTCATTTTACTATTCACTTTTGTTGAGCCTATTGGGCTTGTGGGGCCCACCAACTCTTATTGGGCTTGTCTTAGGCCCATCACACCCTATTGGGCCTAAAAATATTGGGCTTGGCCCATTGGGCCTCTCGGCCACATGCCATGGCCGAGAGCTAGCCATTCTCGGTTTTCCACCATGGCATGCCATACATGCTTATTTCCTAGCCATTTTCACTTAGGCATTTTCACAAACACTTGGTAGGCAACATTACCAATTATCATATGGTTCATTTAGGCATTTTATCAAACACCTTGATTGCCAACAATTCACATATATTAATTAATCAATTTGATTAATTCTAATTATACCATTAACATTAATACATGTGTACTAATCCATTTATGTCTTAAAAATCAAATTGACATATTTCAATATCCCATTGATCACTCTCGGACTAACCCTCTTCATGGTGATTTAATATGTTTCAATGCTTAAAACATATATCAACATACTTAAAATCATTCATACATTAACATATATGAAATTGGAAATTAGAAAATATACCAATTGTTGTGTTCACCCTTTGGCCGAAACTTTGGAGGCTCTCGGTTTTAACTCTATGGCTCCTTGATAGCCAATTCCAACATATGTTAATCTCCTTTCAATTTGGAACAACTTCCATGAAGAATGCAAGTTCCAAATATGTCTAATTCCTAGTGATTTCTAGTGAGAGAAAGCTTGGATGGTTATGGTTTCAATGGTTTCTTCTCTAGCCGGAATTTGTGTGGTGAAGATGACAATGGTGTGGCTGCATTTATAAGCCACTTACTTAGCCATTAAGCCTTACTTTTCAGCCATTTTGCTTGACTTTCCAAATCTGAACCATGAGTCACCTTATGAGTCACCTTATGAGTCATAGTTAACTTTAACTATGGTTAGATATTTATCTCATGGGCTTTTCCAATTGGGCTTCTCGGTTTGGGCTTTCCTAATGGGCTTTCGGGCTGAAATTTTTACTATACCTCGGGGCTTTTATTGTCTCAAAATTTGGCCGATCAATTGGTCCAACAATTCGGTCTAAAGGACCTAAAAATTTCGATATACGTTTAGTATACCTTAATGGGCTTTAAAATTTTCACCTTAGGTCCATTACGTTTTTAACCATTAAATTTATTCTGGAATCCTTTCGAATAATTTTTCCTTACTTCCGGGGATGATTATCTTGTATTCTGGCCAAGAATATTTTTCCCCAAATTTTTCTCCACACTTAGGTTAATTTTTAACCATGATTAGTCAACTATGGTAAAAGTCCACTTTCTTAACTATAGTTGACTTTTTTCCTTAACCATTGACTAAGTTGACTTTTTCTCCAAATTTCGAAAGTATCATATATTATGTCTTACACTCTTGGCTTTATATTCCAACCGCTCCCGGTGGATAATTTCACCCGAAACTCCTTTTCTCGCCAAAAAGGTCCATTTTACCCTTTTTAGCTTTTACACTCGTTTTGTATGTTCGGGTCTAAATCAAGCTGACTCTCCTTCATGAGCTCTCTACGCTCTCTTATTTTAAGTTCTTATTTTCAGTCAGAATGATTTATAATAACTTGGTTTAGCCTGTGACACTTATAGTTCACATTAGGCATTTTATGTAGCTTTTGCGTGTTAAATCATTTCAATAACACTTTATGTCTAGTAAATACTCTTCTTATGATTCAACTATTATTACATAGTGTTCATACACATAGGAATCATAAGGTACAAGCTACAAAAAATCTAGGTCTGACAAAGTGAAAATATTCAAGTGAAGCTTTCTATCCACATGCTAATACTCAAACAATAAAATCATCCATTTAATCAAAAGTTGATACTTTCTTGCAATATCCATCTTCGGCCACAATCTAGAAAACTAACCTTTAAAACCGAGTATAATTGTCACACAAACACACAAACACGAAACAAATAATAGCTACTAAAAATATTTAAATAGGCACACAAAGCACAAACATAACTCCCCCAAACTTAATACTTTCATTATCCTCAATGAAAAGATAGGAAAAAGTGTCAAAGAGGACTTCCCTGAGAGTAGTCTAACTGTCATCATCCTCCTCGGAGCCGACCTCAGTATCAACGTCCTCGGGTGCATCTTCTCTCATCTCATTATTAGCTGCATCTCCTTGCTGTGGCATACACATTCTTGTGGTAAGGGAAATTCCACCTCTCCTTGACGACCCCTCAGATTGAGGTATTATACCAATAACCGATTGTAAGTGGTAGCATACTTAAAGAAAGTCCGAGAATCTCGATCATTATTTCTCACCTCCATCTGCAACTCTTTAATCTTATGAAGCAAAGTCTCAATGGAACCTGGAGTGGTGGAAGGTTCAGCTGATGGGCCAGTAGAAGTGTCAACAAAAGGTGGTGGTGGTGCAGCAGGAGTAGCAGCTTCTTGCTGAATCAAAGGTACTCTCAGATTTTTGAAAGTCATAGGAGATTTCCTTGCCAATCTCGGCTTAAGTTTAGTCTAATACACTCCATACTTCTTACAAAGTCCACAAACCAAGGAAGGGTGTGGTAAACCCCTTTTATTCTCTCTACGTATGAACTCTTGCATGGATCGAAAATAATAGCTCCAAAATCAACAATCTTTCCTGTCAGAATACAATAAAGTAGAGCTGCTTTGTCCACATCGACACTACATTTATGGGTGGTGGGCATGATTCTAGAACAGATAAAATCATACCATTCATGAAGACCGCATTGAAGTCGGCTGGATGGGAACGACATGGATTCAGCTTTTGACCTCCTTTGCCAATGGGTGTATGGGACTGTCAATTCGTCAATGACACGGACCAGCTCATCATAATCAGTGTGTAGTGTTGCTACATAACTGGCGTACTCATCTTGTACCCCTTGCGGAAGGTCTAGATACAGATTAATGGCATTCGCATTGTAGGGAACAAGAACACCCCTAACTTCTGAAGTAGAATAAGTGCTCTCCATGGCATTTGCATAAAATTCACGAACCACATCAAGGATAGCATCTTCTGGTTGCCCTGCTAATTTCAACAAACCAAAATCCCTTAGATATTCAGAATACATAGTCCAGCCACTAATGTCAGGCCTAAAGCTCCTCTCAATAATCATGTTTTTATCCATGATTTTCTTAAAATTTTTTACTGCCTGACTATTCACAAACCAAGAGGGATCATAATTGGTTACTACGGGCTCTTCCCTTTATGATGATGGGGTCGGACTATCAGTGGCATGACTAGAACTCTCCAAGGTTCATCTAGCTCTGGTCTTAGGTGCCATTATCCACCAATTAGCTCACAAATCACCAAGTACAAATCTCAACAAGACGAAATCGGACTAACACAAAAGAAACCCAAAAATCTTTTTAAAAACCAAATCACTCCAGCAAAGATCAAACCAACTGGAAAGGGCTTCAAAATCCAAATTGTAAGAGCCAATAAAATAGCTTCTAGAGGATCAAAAACTACTGTAGAAAGAAGAAAAATACCCGAAATTGAAGTCACGTAGGATTGATTTGGACCACTTCACGTCTTTATCACCTAAACAATCCGACAATAAAACACTTTTTTCCTTCCCCCAAAGCTTTCGGGTCCACTAAGAGATTTAACCACCAAAATTCATTGGAGAAACTTCCAAATCAGCACAAAACAACATTATTGGAAGAGAAAAAATAATGGTTGTGGGGTTTGTCTTTATACTTTCAAGAGAGCAAAGAAAGAAAGATGAAAGAACAAGAAAAAGAGAGACTCAGAGAGTGTATAGTTCGGCCACCCTTTTCTATTTGTGTGGGTGGGGTTATTTGTTTTCAATTTGAAAGGATAAGGTAATCCCATACTTAAATAAAACCTTGCCATGTGTATTCCACTCACCCCATCCTTTCTTTCTTTGATAGAATTTCTTCTCTTCCTTTTTCTTATTTGTGGCTTTTTTACTTTGCTATTCGTTGGAGAAGCTACTAAAGCCTTTGCAAAATTTTACTTTTCTTCATTTAAGCTGGTCGACCCTCCTAAACACAAATTCAGCCTTTGTCCTTCAAAAGTCTCATCATTCACGCACTCATGCATTCTTTCTTGAAAAACCATGACAATTAAACTTTCAAATAGTGCTCTTCTTATGCGTATGCCTGCAAAATAAAACACAATCTAATTAAATAAAATAAAAAAACACATATTAAACCACTGAAGACTTTGTTACAGAAATGAGTGCCTTCATCACTCAAGATGGCCCTTGAAGTACTGAACCTTGTGAAAATATTCTTGTGTAGAAACCAAATCACCACTTTTGCATCATTTGTTAGTGTTGCTATTGCCTCCACCCACTTAGAGACATAATCAACAATAAGGAGAATGTATAGCTTCCCAAAAGATGGAGGAAACGACCCCATAAAATCGATACCCCATACATCAATGATTTCTACTTCTAGAATATTTGTCAAAGATAATTCATGCCTTCTTGAAATGTTTCCAACCTTTTGACATCTGTCACATGTTTTTACAAACATGTAGCTATCTTTAAACACACTAGGCCAATAAAAACCTGATTACAGCAGCTTTGCTGCTCTACATTATGCACCAAAATGGCCTCAATATGCTGCAGAATGACAGTCATGCAGAATTTCCTGAACTTCATCTTCTGGCACGCACCTTTTTATAATTTGGTCTGGACACTTCTTAAACAGCAGAGGGTCATCCCAAAAATACGAGTTGACATCATGAAAGAATTTCTTCCTCTATTGATAAGTTAAACCACTTGGCATTAATCCTCCTGCTAAGTAATTCATTATGTCTGTGAACCAGGGCAGATTTGCATCAATCTTCATTATTGTTTCATCTGGAAACTCCTCTTGAATAGGCTGTTCTTGCTGAATTTCAGATTGCTCCAACCTAGACAAATAATCAGCTACAACATTTTTGGATCCCTTTTTGTCCCTGATCTCAAAATCAAATTCTTGCAAAAGCAAGATCCATCTAATAAGTCTGGGTTTAGCATCCTTCTTCGTAAATAGATATTGAATAGCGGCATGGTCTATATAGACAATGACCTTGCCCCCAATTAAGTATGGTCTGAACTTGTCAAATTCATGTACAACTGTAAGCATCTCCTTCTCCATTATTATGTAATTTTTCTGAGCTTCATCTAAGGTCCTGCTTGAGTAATAGATAGCCCAAAAAATCTTGTCTCTTTTCTGCCTAAGGATTGCTCTAATTGCAAAATCAGTTGCGTTACACATCAGTTCAAACGGTTGTGTCCAATCAGGTGCGATCATAATAGGTGTAAAAATAACCTCCTTCTTAATCTTTTCGAACGCCTGCAAGCAAAGATCATCAAAGATAAAATCAACATCTTTTTCTAATAAATTACATAAATGTTTTGAGATTTTCAAAAAGTCCCTGATAAATTTGTGATAGAAGCCTGCATGTCCCGAAAAGCTCCTCATGCTTTGACTGATTTTGGAGGGGGAGCTTTCAATAACAGCGACTTTAGCTCTATCCACCTCAATGTCGTGAGCTGAAATTTTATGTCCAAGGACGATTCCTTCTAGCACCATAAGATGACACTTCTCCCAATTTAAGATGAGATTCGTCTCTTCACATCTCTGCAAAATAAGTGCCAAATTAGATAAACATTGGTAAAAAGTCTTACCAAATATCGAGAAGTCATCCATAAAGACTTCCATTATCTCTTCAACCATGTCAGCGAAGATTGACATCAAGCATCTCTGGAAGGTTGCTGGGGCATTACACAAACCAAAATGCATCCTTCTATATGCGAAAGTTCCATATAGGCAAGTATAGGTTGTTTTCTCTTGATCTTCAGGGGCTATCGCAATCTGGTTATAACCCGAGTAGCCGTCTAAAAGGCAATAATAACTGTGCCCGACTAGACTATCTAACATTTAGTCAATGAACGAAAGCGAAAAGTGGTATTTTTTGTTCAGCTTCCTATAATCGATGCAAATTCTCCAACCTGTTACCATTTTGGTGGATATGATTTCATCATTAATGTCACGAACTACTGTCATTCCACCCTTTTTAGGCACAACCTGCACAGGACTCACCCAAGAACTATCAGATATTGCATATATAATACTAGCATTTAATAATTTTAAAATCTCAACTCTAACAACTTCTTTCATTGTTGGATTCAGTCTTCTCTGTGGTTCAATAGAGGGTTTATGATTTTCCTCCAACCGAATTTTGTGCATCACAACGGAGGGACTAATTCCTTTGATGTCAGCAATGGACCATCCAAATGTCGATTTGTGCTCTCTTAAGATTCAAAGTAACTTGTCTTCCTCTGTAGTAGATAAAGATGATGAAATAATCGCAGGAAAAGTACTATCATCACTTAAGAAAGCATACCTCAAATGGCTTGGTAATTCTTTCGATTCAGTTTTGCCTTTATTTTTCTCACTTACCTGCGACTTGTCAATCTTTTCCTTAGTTGTTGTAGTTGCACTTTCTAATGGGTTGGCTTCTAAAGTAACAACACAACTTTTAATTTCATCAGTTAATAATTCATCATCTAAATTAGACACTAAATTTACCAGACATTGAACCATAGGATTGGTTGGTGCTTCCTTTGTTCCAACTTCTCGTACATAACTCTGCACCACTTCAATCAACTTACAAGTCTTTGGCTCATCAGAGAATTTCATCGCCTTATAGATTTTGAACATAACCGATTCATCATTCATCCTCAAGGTTAATTGCCCTCTTTGAACATCGATTAGTGCTCTCCCAGTGGCAAGGAATGGTCTCCTAAGTATAAGCAGAATTTCTCTATCCTCTTCATAATCTAAGAATACAAAATCAACAGGAAAAATTAGCTTATCAACTTTAACAAGTACATCGTCTACTATACCTTTGGGATAAGTAATCCATCTCTCCACTAGTTGCAGTGTTATGGTGGTCGGCTTCACATCTTCATGACCTAGATTCCTGAAAATAACTAAAAGCATTAAATTTATGCTAGCACCTAAATCACACAATGCCTTACCCACTTTCGATCCTCCAATCTCGCATGGAATAGTAAAGCTTCTAGGGTTTTTCAATTTTTGCTGTAACTTCTGCTGCAAAATCACACTGCATTCCTCTATCAAGTTGACAGTTTCATAATCCTCAAGTCTTCGTTTCTTTGACATCACCTCTTTCATGAATTTTACATAATGCGGCATCTGTTGCAATGCACCAACAAGCAGAATGTTAATATGTAATTTCTTAAATATATCTAAAAATTTCTTAAACTCAGATTCAATCTTCCTTTCATACAAAGCTTGAGGATAAGGAATAGATGGTTTCAACAAAGGAGGATTATCAGGAAAAAGTTCACTAAAAGGTTTAGAATCAATTCCCTGTTTAACCGTTTCTGATTCGGCATCCTTTGACACAACAGGTTCGACCTGCTTTTTCTGCACCTCAATGATTGGCGTAGATTCTTCGTTCTTTGCTACCTTTGGCAGTTCACAGGTTTTTCCACTTCTCAAAGATATAGCATTGCAGTGTTCTTTCGGATTTAGCACTGTATCACTAGGGAACTTACCTCTTTCATTTAAATAACTGATAGCTGCAGCTAACTATCCCAAAGTAGTCTTAACAGACTTCATCTATGCACCAAGACTAATACTCATATATGACACTTTAGCTTCCATAGTGTCTAACTGCGCATCAGTTTTGCTAAATCGTGTTCTAGTTTCAACCATGAACTCCTCAAATTCATTCCTTCTAACTCCACAATAACCTTAGGGATTCCCTTGGTTATTGAATCATGTATTGTTATTACTTGCTGCTAGTAGGTTTAAAACATTCTTAAAATTACCATAAGATAGATTCTCATGGTTTCTGAATCCTGGCTAGTAATAGTTTGGAACTCGATTTCCCTGAAAACCAAAGTTACGATTATTAAGATAATTCACCTGCTCCAAATCTGTCTCCATCAAGTTAGGATTTGCGTCGTAGGGATGAATCATAGCTTGCGGCCCTTGTATACCCATTAAAGACATTTGTGTCAAAATCTACTCAAGTCTTGCTAGAATGGTTGTCTGCGTATCTAACTCATGCATACATACTATTCTTCTAACATTAGCTCTTTCACTTGGCCATTGGCTGTTGTTTATAGCCATCTCCTCAAGTAACTACATAGCCTGATCAGGTGTTTTAGACCATAGTGAACCTCCTGCTGAGGCGTCCATAGTAGCTCTTGTTTACGGAGTCATTCCTCTGTAGAAAACCTGTATCTGGTTTCCTTCATCATATCCATGCTGATGACATCTACGTAATAACTATTTAAATCACTCCCATGCCTCATGTAGTGGCTCTTGATCTAACTGTGTGAACTGGGCAATCTCTAATCTCATCTGCATAATCTTTCCTGGTGGAAAATACTTTGCCAAGAATTTTTATGCCATCTCTACCCCTGTCAGAATGCTGTCTACTGGTAGATTTTGATACCAACTCAAGGCTTTATCCCGAAGAGAGAAAGGAAATAACCTTAGCCGAATAGCATTGTCAAAGGCTCCATTAATCTTAATGGTGCTACAAATCTGTAGAAAACTTATCAAATGTGTATTAGGATCCTCCATAACCGAATCTCCAAATTAGTTTTGCATAACCATGTTGATCAATGCCAGCTTCAATTCAAAGTTGTTGCAGTTCACAAGAATCTCTCTTATAGCAGTGAAATTTTGATTCACCACTGGGGTGAAATAATCGAGTGTAGCTAGCTGCTGCTGATTATCATCTGCCATGATTAAATTTTGGTTTTTCTCTTCAAATCTGTTCTGGCGAATTTGTCTGATGGTTCTCTCATCTCTGGATCTAACTCTTTTATATTTGCACTTCCACTACTGCGAGTTTTTACCATTCACCTAAAAAAAATCATAGATAATAAATTAAAACAAAAATAAAAATCTAAATTAAAGTAAAGGCTATTGGGGAACAGTGTTAACGAGAAACTAGACAACAGTTCCCCGACAATGGCGCCAGAAAACTTGTTGTCCTAAATGGAACACTACTGCAAGTGCACAGGTCAGTTTTCGAGTATAGAGTAAATATGAGTATCGTCTCACAGAGAATTGTGTCTACCGCTAATCACTGTAATCAACAACCTTAAGCTTTATCCAGAAAATTAATGAATGTTGGTTAAAATCCTATTTAAATATTATAACTATTAACTATGAAACAAATTAATTAAAGCAAATCACAATAATCACGAATGAAAACATCAATAGCAAAATATTCCTAGAAATCGATTTCACCTAACTAAGGTTCACACAACTCCTTTGATCAATTGTTCTTTTGATTTCAGATTGTTTATAGTCAAAACAATTTCCTGTTTATCTCTTGAGTTTTAAATAGTCATACCCAATTTACCTAATCTTAACCTCTCGATTTAGAATTAAATAATAGGGTTCATTAAGCAATAGTGTTCCGTTTCTCTATGGCTCATAAGAATTGTCAACCTCTCGATCTAACAATGTTCTATGTTAATCTACCCTTGTGCATATAAACAATCCCCTCTCTCAAGTGTCGAATTCTTATACTAATTCATCTAATTTGTGGCCAATCAACTAGAACATTAAGAACAAGTAGATTAAATAAACGCAATTGAAATCATCCAAACAACATCACAAAGAAATTACAATATGCCCAAAGTTGGTTACATCGATTCTAGGAAAAAGGAGTTTAGTTCCTAGATATCATAATAAACATCCAAGAAATCAAATTTAACATCCCAAGAACAAATATGGTGAAAAAGATCAAAAAGATGGAGTTTCAATGGAGCTAAATTAATCTTGAAGTCTTGAGCAGCAGCCCCCCTCGAAATTTTGATAAAAAGACTATTTATAAGGTTTCCAAATACTAAAATACGAAAGGCCACGTGGCAAAATAGTGTTGCGTTAATCAGACTGCTATGCTGCGACAATGGTATTAATTTCTCAAATCTACTCTGCAGTGTCCAGTTTCTTTTATTGCTGCAACATAAGTCATGATCAGCACCCTGTAACTTCAATTCTTTATGAAATCATCAAAACCAACTCCAAAAGCCTTGACTTCTTCAAATTGTTCTTTTTCCTGGACAAGTACACAAAACACATAAAACATACCAATATTGCAAGGAATAAATCAAATAACTAAGTAAAAAGGGTCCTAAACATATATAAAATTCAGTGCTAACAATCATCTCAAACTCAATCAAACTAGTGCGAGCAATGCTCTAACACTTTTCTCAAGCCCTTTGTGTGAGGCGAACTCCAGCACGACATATCAAAACATAGAAACATGTGTGAGCTAAAACTTCAACACATTATCATTATAAAACCACGTGCGAGTCACGCTCCAGCACGATTTATCAAAACACGTAGACGTATGCGAGTGAAACTCCAACATAGTCAAAATCATTAAAACGGATGTGAGCTAGAGCTTCAATACCGATCCACATCTCAAATCCGATAGGAGGCTATTTTCACTTTTAAAAACTCAAAATATGTTTATTTACGTAACATGTCGTTCCATGCTAAACATGTAAAACTAGCCAACCTATCCATCACCATTTATCAATCTCAAAATCAATACATAGTTGAGAAAACATCGAAAACATGCATATCATGCAATTTCCTTACCACACCCCATTTTCACAATACATATATAACATAGTACATTTCATGATTTCATATCATTCCATAGTTCCATAGCTAAACATAGTAATTCTAGTGTCATAACTACTGAAATCGCTGTAAACATACATACAAATATCTCTATTGCAAACATACAATCCTTTGCGTCGAATCGTGCTCATACTTCCTCCGTCTCGTTTGCTCCTTTCGCGATCTGAGTTAATCGTGTTCCACATATTTCAATCTACATGTGTAAATTATTGAGTTATTTTCCTTTCCCTCTACTAAACATACACATTGTCTTCTATTCATCTATTCATACTTCCCAATCTTTAAAATCACATTTAACCTTTCCCATTTGTATTCATTATATCTCATCCTAAGTTTTCCATCACTTTCCCATAGATTTCACTTCATAAATTCCTCTTAATATTACTCACTCATCACTACAATCATCATTCATAGCAATATTTCACAACCATTCAACCCATTAAATACCTAGAAGTCCATATTAAAAGCTTGAAGGTTGAAGAGCTTACCCCTTTACTTAGCCAAACCTGTGGTAGCCAAAACTCCTTCTCTTGGCACACCAATGTGTGATTTTTGGGTATGTTATTCTCCTTGCTTCAAGGAACAACTTTCCCTTCTTAAGCTTCTTCATATTCTGGTTGATTTTTAGAGAGAGAAAGCTTGAGTCTTTGAGAGAAAATGGCAGGTGCGATTTGGTGGGAGGGAAATATGATTTTCAGTCCAAATCTCATACCCTTTTTTATAGACGCGGAGGCATGAGATCGATCTGGTCCTTGTGGAGATCGATCTCTGTAAGGTTTGGTAGTCCTTTTTACCAAACATATCTACTACCAAATCGATCTTCTCCCATGATGAGATCGATCTGTTTGCAAGCAAATTTTTTCTTAGAGATCGATTTACCTCTCATAGGAGATCGATCTACTTCTTACAGAACCTTAATGAGATCGATCTGTCACTTATGGGGGATCGATCTCTTCCTAGTCGAGAGTTAAGGAGATCGATCTACCTTCCCATGAGATCGATCTGCCTAGTCTCATTCGATAAATTATGGGCATTTCATGAAGAGGGCTCGATCTCTCCTTCATATGAGATCAATCTCTCATCCCCTGCACCCTTATTTTTTACAGTTTTTTACAGATTTTTCAATGTACATTCATTCTTATTTGCTTCATACCTCAATTTACAATCCATGCAAAATTAACACACAATGGCATCCATTCCACATAGTTCATAGTTAATGAAACTTGTGCACACAACTTAAAATCATAGATGTTTCATTAAATTTCCAAAACCCTTACATCCTCTTAACATTTATACACTTGTGACAAATGTACATATACATTATATCTTCATAAAACAAACACATGGGAAATTACAGGTATTACAATATATGTTAGTACTGGGATGTAAACTAATGTAAACGAATATGAATCTTTGTAAGTTATTATAAGTTTTACTTCTTATCGTGGATGTATAAGATGAGAATAAATTGAGGTATATGAGAAGTGATCGACTAACATCAACTCATAGCCTAACAATCAGTATGTGTAGTCATGATATGTGGTAATTAATAGTATGAATGTAAAGCAATTGGGTCACGAAAGAAGTGGTATCAGAGCAGAGTTGGTCTGATATGAGTCGTTGTTAGTAACTAGGAAAGTTTACATCCCTTTATCACTATGCGTTGTTTAGATACAATTGTGTATATCAGGCTGTGATTTCACTGAAAATTATGTTATATATGCAGAATATTTTAAGGATGTCTGACAAACATCATAGTAAAGGAGAGGGTTCACGATCTCAAGGGCACAGAGATAAGCCCGAGAGACAGAGTAGATCCTCATTTGGCCATACTTCTCAAAACCCATCAGAGAGTTCTGGTGCTCATGTCGTGAGATTAGAGTGAAGTACAGATATAGTAGTGACATTGTTGGGGTAGTTTATGGCTAGGTTTGATAGTGCCCAAGGTATAACAGGGCAAGTTGCATCGACTGCTGCAGTAGCCTCACCTGAGACCTCTGCGCCTATATAGCCTCCACCTGCACCATAAAGAGCTAAACCACCACAAACTCCTCCTGCTCAGCTTACACCTCTTTTAGTGGCCCCACGTCAAGGTAATGATGATCTAGGGTACAACTGTGAGTTAGACAGACTGTGGTAATTTCAGAAGCTTTAACCATCATCGTTTAGTGGAGTTAAGGATTTGGTTGTGGTCGAAGATTGGATCAATAAGATCAAGAAGCTTTATAGGTTTTTTCAATGTTTTTTTCACAGAGAAAGTGGCCTTTTCGACCTTTGTACTAAAGAGTGAGGTGAAACACTGGTGGAAGTCTGCCATGCCTATTTTAATGGTCCGATATCGGGAACTATCATGGGGGATATTCTTGGATGCCTTTTGAAGGCAATATATCTCAGACACAGCTTAGCGAAAGCTATAGACAGAGTTTCTGAGTTTGACCCAGGGGAGAAAGTTTGTAGACAAGTATGAATCTCAGTTTACATCTTAGGATAGGTATGACTCTGATACTATGAGCAATGAGTCATAAAGATCCGTAAGTTTATGGAAGGCTTGAGACCATTGATCAGAGCTCCACTAGCCCCGTTTAATATTTTAGTTTATAAGGATGTAGTTAGATGGGCTCAGTTATGCCAATCGGATTATGAGCTCCATTATTTCAAGTTCAAAAAGGTTGGTAAGGGTAGAGATAGAGACCGAAAGAGATTTGAGGATGATAGAGGTTCCAAGAAGGGGATGAGACTTTTTGGTAGGCGACGAAGGATTGATAAGTCGCGAAATATTAGCTTTATTTGATTTTAGCTTACCAATCCTAAATTCTAGTTTTTTATCTTAAATCATTAGCTTTATTTGATCCTGATGCATTGCATTCATTTTTATCACCATCGTGGGCATCTTAATTGACAAAGTTTGTAAAACCTACATCGTTAGGTAAGAGGTTTATAATTAGCACACCCATGGGACATAGTCAAATGACTGAATATGTCCGTAAGCGTTGTAAGTTAAGGGTAGGAGATAATAGTATGACAGCCGATCTTATCCTGTTAAGTATATTTGATTTTGATGTAATATTAGGAATGGAGTGGTTAGCTGCAAATCATGTTATTTTAGATTGTCATTCTAAGATGATAATGTTTTCTCTACTTGAGAAACATATTGTAAATTTTTTTTGAGAATATATATAAAAGAAACAGTTATAGCAATCGAAAGAATATATTACTATGATGAGAAGGATGAAATATTAAATTGATTGGATAACATTGTTTTGAAGGTTTTATTGCGTACGTGGTTGACATGGATAAGGTGCAATCGAAATTAATTGACATCTCGGTGATTAGAGAATTTCCTGATGTCTTTTCGAATGACTTACCAGGATTGCCACCAGATCGAGAGATGGAATTTTTATTGATTTGGTGTCTGGTACTGAGCCAATATCCAAACCACTGTACAAAATGGCTCCAGTTAAGTTACTGGAACTAAAGAAGTAATTACAGGAGCTTTTAGATAAGGGGTTTATTAGACCAAGCGTCTCACCTCGGGAAGTTCCGGTCTTGTTTACTAAGAAGAAGGATGGAAGCCTCCGACTGTGCATAGATTACCGGTTGTTAAATAAGGCTACCATTAAGAACAAGTATCCCCTCCCACGTATTGATGATCTGTTGGATCAGCTTCGAGGAGCACAATCTTTTCCAAGATTAATCTGAGGTCTGGGTACCATCAGTTGAGAATTCAAAGTGGAGATGTACCCAAAACAACCTTTCGTACTCGTTATGGTCATTATGAGTTCTTGGTTATGCCTTTCGGGTTAACGAATGCTCCTGCAGCTTTTATGACTTTGATTAATGATGTGTTCAAGGCATACCTAGACTGATTTGTGATTGTCTTCATTGATGATATATTGGTGTATTGGAAGTCCAGGGAAGAACATGAGCAACACTTAAGGATTGTTTTACAAACCCTCCGAGAGAAGTAGCTGTATGTCAAACTCAGTAAGTGTGACTTCTTGTTGGAATAGATATCGTTTCTGGGTCACGTGGTATCGAAGGATGAGGTGTCTATGTAAGACCCGAGTTTAATTAAAACACGAAATGAAAAAATGCAAAAGGATTGAAATGGTATTCCTGAACACGTGCAAGGGTAAAACGATCAAAAGATCGAAATTCGATATTAATCGGGACAAGAAAATTTAATTAAAAATATGGGATTGAGAAATCTTGATCAATAACGAAGAAATAATTCAATTTCGGGTTAAATTGATCAAGATATGAATTTATTGGAATTAATCGAAATTTTTACCTCGGGAAATAATCCCGAAAATAATCAAAAATTATATCAGAAAGCCAAAATAATATAGATAAATTTATTTATTTGTTAAAAGAATTAAATATAATTTTTTTTACATATTTTGGCAAAAATAATAATATAATATTGATTAAAATAATAATAAAAATAAATAATAAATTAAATTTAAAAAAAAGATTTTTTTTCGCGAAACGCGAAAACAGAAGAAAGAAACGAAGCCTAAAAATTGAGCCTTCCCTATTGCTGCTTCACTGGACGGATGACCGACGGAGGCCATCGAAGGAGCCCCAGCCGAGAATCGAACCACCACCTACACCAACAAGCTGACGAATGGGGGCGAACGGCGAGAGAAAGGGAGAAAGAGAGAACCGAGAGGGAGAAAGGGATTTTCGGGCGACCGACGTCGTTTCGAGCCCGGCCACCACCAACCAAGCCTTCCTCAGGCGCAGCCGGCGCGATTGGTGGTAGCCTTGGCCAGTAGAACGGTGGCCAGCACCGAAAACGGTGGCAAAAAGAGAAAGCCACCGACGAAGAGGAGAGAAGAGCCGGATCGGCCACTTTTCGGCGACTTGGGACCACACCGACCCCAAATTTGAGTTTTGGACGACCCCGCGGAGCTTTTGGCAGTGGAAATCGGTGGAGAACCAGCCTGCAAAGCACCGAACCGATCGAACCGGACTGAACCGGCTGACCGAACCGGTCTGAACCGGGTTAAACCGGACCAAACCGGTTTAGCAAAAAAGGAAAAGGAAAAAAAAAGAAAAAGAAAAGAGGAAAGAAAAAGAGGAAAAATTGGAAAAAATTCCAGTGATGCAATCGAGCTACGGGTAAGTCGGTAAGCGGTCGAAATTGACCGATTTAAATTTCGAAATATTTAATTTGATTAATATCCGACTGGAAATTTACCCAAAAAATATTAAATTTTGTAGCTCGACAATTGACGTCAAACGAGGACTCGAGTCAACCTCGATTTACGTATATCATGGAATCTCGAGTAAGTAACCTTTATTTACGATAATTTTACATCATTATGCATGTTAAAATTTACTGTATAAATTACGGATTTAAATTTCGCATAAAATGAATTAAATTCTGGAATTTGAGATAAATTGTCGTAAATAATTCATTAAGCTATTTGAAAGTTTAGAACGAGACTCAATAAATACTGATGGGCCCAATAAGCCCAATAGGCCTCGATAATGTGAATAGTAAGTGGGAAAAAACGGGCTTAAGGCCGATTAAGACCCATTATGGTATAATTGGGCCCAATATGGGTAAACGGGCCCAATGATGTAAATTAAGCCAAGAAAATATAAAATACAATTAATTGTATTGAATTTGACCTGATGTATATTTATACGCAGTTTCAGAGATTTGATTGAGAGCAAATCGGGCTGCATGACGAAACATCAGTGAAAAGGTCAGACTGTACATAAAATGAGGTAAGGGAATTGTGTGGGTAGCTAGAGGTAGCTACCTATATTTTAATAGCTTTTGTATACACTGAATATGTATGTATACACTGATTATGTATAAAGGTCTTAGAAAATGGTTTAAAGATTTTAAGGACTCGAAATAGGTAAAGACTATTTTACCCCTATTGAGGGAAGTTCACCTAAGGATGGTGAAAGCATGACATGCATGAAATGCATGATTTAAGGAATTTTCTGAATTAAGGAATTTTATTAGTTTTTAAGCAAAGCAAATCGATAGATTGGCCAGTATTTGCATAAATTTCACAATATAACACTACGTAGGTGTTATTTATATTTAAGTGAAATTCCTTTGGAAAATGGGCCAACTATCAAGTTTATATAGAAACAAATAGTGCTGACGCATAGCTCGCACTATATCTGCGTTTGTTAGTGTGCATAAAATGTGCTTGAGCGGTTGCTCGCACCGACTTGTGTGACATCATATGCATGAAATGTGCTAGAGCGGTTGCTCGAACTAATTTTAATTCTTGTGGAATGCATGAAAAGTGCTGGAGCTTAGCTTGCACTCGGTTTTGACTGTTTTGACTATATATGCATAAAAAGGTGCTGGAGCGATTGCTCGTACTAGTTTTTATGATTTGACATGCATGAGAGATGCTGGAGCTTAGCTCGCATCCTGTTTTGATATGATATTGCATAAAAGTTGTGCTGGAGTGTAACTCGCACGAGATTTGATGCATTTATGCATAAAGCCATACTGGAGCATTGCTCATACGAAGTTTTGATTTACTTGAGCATTCACTCATGCTGGAGCTTACTCGCACGAAGTTTTATATGGTTTTATAACTCATTTTAAAGTCGTACAGGAGTTTTCTCGTACGAGGTTTTCACTGAGTTTTTATACATTTTCGTACTAGAGCATTGCTCGTATGTGGATTTTACTTGAATTTATAATTATTTTAAGTCGTACTGGAGTGCTGCTCGTACGCAGATTTTATTGATTTCTATGAAACTGTGCTAGAGCTTTGCTCGCACGAGATTTTTAGATATCATGAATATGCATGGAGCCGTGCTAGAGCTTCGCTCGCACAGGGATTTATATGACATGCATATAGCTGTGTTGGAGCCTCCTGTAAACTGTGTGTCACAGTGAGATGATATGCTCACACGTGCATACTGAGACAGAGATGGTAAGGATGGATAAGACCTATTGCAGGCACCCCTAATTGAGCTTGGGTTCACGGAGTACGTTGTACCGTGTATGTCACGCGGAGTACCGTGGGGATTGTTGGAGTGGAGTGGCATTAGCCACGAGGCAGCAAGCCTTGCCCTCGCAATCCTGATGTTATGCTGTTATGGCGAGTAGGACCAACCCACCTCCTGTTTCAGGTGTGATACCCCACACACAAGGTACCATGTTGCCAAGGATCACTAGGTTATGGCCATAGTCCTATGTTGTTACTGATAGTCACGTACATATCTCACATGATATAACTTATGGTCTCGATAGACCAAGGTAGACCCGAGAGAGGGGTCAGGCTCCCGATTTTATGATTTTCTATTGTGATGCTAGATTTCAGATGATTTTATGATATGTGACCCTGAAAGAAGGGTGGTTTTATAACCGAAGTTTTATAATAAAATTTAATGAATTGTTTTATGAGTTTGGAATTGAATTATGAGATGTTTAACCCATTTGGGTTATTTTATACCGCGTTCTAAATGAAATGATTTAAATGCAGTAGCATGATGTTTCCAAGCTTTAATGATTAATTCATGAAAGGATTGTATCTCATGATTTGTTTTATATCACATGAAATAATGCATGATTTTGATTTAATTCATGCTAAGTATGATTTAATGATGTCACATAAAATGCTATTGATGCATAAGTAGTATAAATGATATATGCACGTACAGTTTTATAAACTAAGTCATGATGAAATACATGATTTTGTGCTTGAGATTTTAATGAAAAGAAATGGATTTTAAGGGCATGGCATTATGAGCATGTAGATAGTGGAGTTATCTACTTACTTGCATAATTGCCTTACTAAACGTGTGGTTTGCTCACCCCCTTATTTTCTCATCTTTTCAGAGCACTCGCAGTAGTTAGTGAGCGGCTGATGACTTGCATTCTTGGTATTTGCTGCTTCCCATTGAGAAACAAGTATACACATTTGTATAGTTTTGTATATGAACATTTAATGCACAGTACTATAAACATATATGATGTCGGGGATGTAAGGTTATGTAAATACCATTGTATATGTATTTAGTTAAAGTCAAAAGATAGTAAACTCTGATATGTGAATGTGATTATGAAAATAGAATGGTAAATAGGTAAGAGGTGACTAATACTGAATCATAGCCCAACTGCTTGTAGGATGGTCACGATGAGAGAAAGGTAAGAATTAAATAATAAATGAAAAAGTGAAAAATTTACTTTGATTTTAGGTAATTTGGGTCGTGACAGTCTATTGATCTGTCCAAGATAGAGGCAGTAGTTCAGTGGGAACAACCCAGGATAATCACAGAGATTAGGAGTTTTCTGGGCTTAGTTGGATATTACAGACGGTTTGTAAAGGGCTACTTCCTTAACTCGTCTCACTCGAAAGAATGTTGCATTCGAGTGGAATGACAGATGTGAGAAAAGTTTTCGAGAATTGAAATAGCGCCTGACCACCGCACCGATTCTATCAGACCCGTATTTTATTTAGCTTGTTCCTTATGATTCCTATGTGTATGAACACTCTATTATTATAGTTGAATCATAAGAAGAGTATTTACTAGATTTAAAGAGTATGTGAAATGATTTAACATGCATAAGCTACATAAAAGCCTAATGTGAGCTATAAGAGTCATAGGCTAAACCGAGTGGATTTGAATCATTCTGACTAAAAATAAGAAATTAAAATGAGAAAATATAGAGAGCTTATGAAGGAAAGTTTGATTTAGTTCCGAACACAGAGAACGAGAGTAAAAGCTAAAAAGGGTAAAATAGACCTTTTTAGCGAGTTCAAGTATTTAAGGTGTTTCGGGTGTATTTACTTACCGAAAATGGCTAAAACGTAAAGACGAGAGTGTAAGACATAAGATATGACACTTTTAAAATTTTAAGAAAAAGTCAACTTGGTCAATGATTAAGGAAAAAGTCAACTATAGTTAAGAAAAGTGGACTTTTACCATAGTTGACTAACCATGGTTAGGAATTAACCTAAGTATGGAGAAACAACTGGGAAAAAATATTCTTAGTTAGAATACAAGATAATCATCCCCGAAAGTAAGGAAAATTTATTCGGAATGATTCCATATTTAATTTAATAGTTAAAAATGTAATGGGCCTAAGTGAATATTTTAAAGCCCATAAAGGTATACTAAACGTAGATCGAAATTCTTAGGTCCCTTAGACGGAATTGTTGGACCGATTGTGTGAGATCTGAGAATTTTAGACATATTTTAATTATGTAATAAGAACTTGAAGTGTAATTTATTGAGCTAAGTGAATTGTGGAAATTATATTTGGAGATTTACATGTTAAGTGTTTAACCTAAGTTTGAAACTATGAGGTCAGATAGATCTTAGAGAAGAAAGATCGATCTGGTAAGCTAAAAATGACAAGGAAGGAGGATAGTAAGTGAGCAGATCGATCTCCAATGGAAGAGGATTGATCTCCAATAGAATTCTGTTTGAGAGAAGATCGATCTCATGAGGAAGGGATCGATCTCCAAATGTTTCTGTTTGGGAGAAGATTGATCTCCTCAAAGAGCAAATCGATCTCATAAAGCCATTAAGAGATCGATCTCACCTCTCGACAGATCGATTTCCTAGGCATAAAATTACCCTAAATCGTCCCCAAATTCAAATACAGATCGATCTCATCAAGAGCCAGATCGATCTCCTACCCCCCGTCTATATAAGGAACCCCTGCTTTCTCCTACAATTTCATTTTCTCTCTCTTCAAAACCCTATTTTCACCCGAGCCCTAGCTTTCTCACTCATCCAAAGCACCCATTTTCGTCTAAATCAGAGGTTGTGGCAAGGAGGAAAGTTGTTCCTCATCAAAGGGAGAACAACATACTTGGAAATCGGAAGACGAATTGAATCGAGGCAAGAGATAAGCTCTCCACAAGTTTTGGATAATTTTTAAACCTCGATCTTGATATTTGAGATGATTTTGGTGATAATGGTTGTTGGCATTGTGTTGAAGCAGCTGGAAAATGATTAGGGATTGATGAAATTACAATGTAGTTGGAGTGATAATGATATTTAGCAATTTTGGTACTTTTGGGAATTTTGAGCTATAAATGGAAATTTAGACAATGAGGTGAATTAGCATAGATATTGTGGCATGGGCAGTGTAGGATGTTGAGATGTTGTGAATGAGTATCATATAGTCTCAAAGGAAGGAGTATCAGTGGATCTAAGTAAAGTATAGTCTCATAGGAAGGAGTATCAGTGGATCTAAGTAATGTAGAGGCTGTGCTTAACTGGGAAAGCCCGAGGATAGTTACAGAGGTGCAAAGCTTCCTTGGTTTGGCAGTATTACAAAAGATTTCTAGAAGGATTTTCCAGGATTGCCGCTCCTTTGACTAAACTCACGCGCAAAGAGACTCCATTGATATGGACTGATCAATGTGAGCTCAGTTTTCAGGAATTAAAGAGGAGGTTAATAGCGGCACCTGTGTTGACTATCCCTGAGGGATCAGGAGGATTTTCGGTATATAGTGATGCTTCTCATCAAGGATTGGGGTGTGTGCTTATGCAGCATGGAAGAGTGGTCGCATATGGATCGCGACAGTTGAAAACCATGAGCGGAATTACCCCACGCATGATTTAGAGTTAGCCGCTGTGGTATTTGCCTTGAAGATCTGGCGACACTACTTATATGGGGAAAGATTTCAGATCTTCACTGATCACAAGAGTTTGAGATATCTCTTTGATCAGAAAGAGTTAAACATGAGATAAAGGAGATGGATGGAACTCCTTAAGGATTATGACTGCGAGATTCTATATCATCCGGGTAAGGTGAATGTAGTTGCTGATGCCCTGAGCAGGAAGAGTATGATATCTCCTATGATGATCAGGGAATGGGATTTACTAGAATAGTTCGTCGAACTCCGGATCAGAGTTAAAGAGATAGAGACTGGATTTTTGGCTAGCTTGCGGATAGAGCCTAGGATCATGGATCAGATTAGAACTGGGCAGTGCAATGATCAGAGGTTGATAGATGTGGTTAGCCAAGCTGAACAGAGTTCGCAGTTGGATCTCACAGTCAGTGAGGATGGATTGTTGAGATTCAGAGGACGGATTTGTGTATCGAACAATGATATCCTAAAGAGACAGATACTGAGAGAATCTCACTGCTCGCGATATACCATGCACCCAGGAAGTACTAAGATGTACCGAGATTTGAGAAAGGTGTACTGGTGGAGTGGTATGAAGCGAGACGTGGCAGAGTATGTGGCCAGGTGTTTAGTATGCCAGTAAGTGAAAGCTGAGCATAGGAAGCCCGAGGGACTACTACAACCTTTACCTGTACCTACATGGAAATGGGAGCATGTCACTATGGACTTTATTATGGGTTTACCGAGGACCCGAAAAGGTCATGACGCTATATGGGTTATAGCGGATAGATTGACCAAGAGTGCCCACTTCCTTGCCATCAAGAGCACAGATACTGTGAATGCCTTAGCAATTTTGATGAAATTACAATGTAGTTGGAGTGATAATGATTAGGGATTGATGAAATTACAATGTAGTTGGAGTGATAATGATATTTAGCAATTTTGGTAATTTTGGGAATTTTAAGCTATAAATGGAAATTTGGACAATGAGGTGAATTAGCATAGATATTGCGGCATGGGCAGTGTAGGATGTTGAGATGTTGTGAATGAGTTTGTGGATTGAGATAGAGTTAGGAGAAATGAGAGATTTGAGGTGTTATGAGCAATTATGCTCAATTTTGATAATTGAGGTTACTGTGATGATGAGTATTGATGTTTTAACATCGTTTGGACAGCTCGGCAGTTCCAGAGTGGAATGCGAGACTAGTCCGTGACAAGGGGGAAACAATTGCACTATACGAGCTGCAAAGAGGTAAGGGAAACCAAACCTTTTGTGTATGTGATTTGTGAACTATTATAGCATGATTTGCGATTTATAAAACAAGCATGTTTGAGGTGTTATGTTTTGATGAGAATGCACACGATTTTTATAGCCGGTTAGAGCCCAATGTTTTTATGAGTTTATAATTGGTTCTCTACGTTAAGGCAATATTGAGATATGAGAAATGTGTGCGTGTTTTGTCGGTTGGAACTCAGTTTTAAATATGTTTTGTGTTGAGTACAAAACGGTGTTAAATGAGTTTTATGAGAGAAAACCACTATGAGTTCTACGTGAAGGCAAACCAGTTTTATATGATAATGGCTATTGATAAAGACTTAGGTGTGTAATTTTGAGTACACACCGGGCATTGCTCTGGTAGAATGTAAGCCCGATTCTTCTCCGTTCTTGTAACGTGAGATCCCCCATTCTGTGGCTGTGCCACGTATATTTGGTGGCCATTGCCACGTGAGATCTCCCATTCTGTGGCTGTGCCACGTATATTTGGTGGTCTTTGCCACCTGAGATCCCCCATTCTGTGGCTGTGCCACATATATTTGGTGGTCGTTGCCACGTGAAACCCTATTCTGTGGCTGTGCCACGTGTGAATCTAAATCAGTGGTTATGCCACGTGTGTTTGGTGGCTGTGCCACGTGCATTATTATTACAGTGATTTTATCGCATTATTTTCACATGCTTGTTACTGCTCTATATTGAGCCTTTTACTTCATGTTTCCACATGATTTTGAGATATGAGAATGTTATTTTGAGAACTTTCATGCTATGGTTTTCAAATGAGTATACTGAGTTTCACGTGCAAATAAATATTTTATGATGTGCATTATGGTTTATATAACGAGTCCCTTACCCCCTTACTGAGCGATTTAGAAGCTCACCCTATTTTCTTTCCCCCCAAATTTCTTCAAGTGAAAAAGTGTTTCTCTGCGACGTACGGAGTAGTAGCTAGTGGAGGACTTGAGCTCCAGGCCATATAGTGTATTTTGAGGTATCATTTATCTTTTCATGTACCCAGACAATTATTATAATTACAGACACTTGATGTATAACATTGTATGGGATGTATTAGGATTAATTAACTTGAGATTGAGTAATGTATATGATCTGATATATACTATCTAATGATGTGATCCTGAGGTATGATAAGTATGATGGTATATGACACTGCACAGGAATGTACCCTTAATTATAAATTGATGAGTAAAAAGTTTTTAAATTGCCCTATTTTTCGCGTTTCCGGGGCGTGACAGATTGATAGGCCAAATATTGAGACAATAAAAGGCCCGAGGTATAGTAAAAATTTCAGCTCGAAAGCCCATTAAGAAAGCCCAAACCGAGAGGCCCAATTGTAAAGCCCATTAGGTAAATATCTAACCATAGTTAAAGACAACTATGACTCATTAGATGACTCATTAGGTGACTCATAACTAAGCCTTAGGAAGTCAATTTTAATGGCTGAAAAGTAAGGCTTAATGGCTAAGTAAATGGCTTATAAAATCATCCACACCATTGTCATATTCACCATACCATTCTCGGCTACACAAGGAAGCCATTGAAATACAATTATCCAAGCTTTCTCTCACTAGAAATCACTAGGATTTAGTCATATTTGAAACTTGCATTCTTTATGAAAGTTGTTCCAAATTGAGAGGACAGTAACATATGTTGAAATTGGCTATCAAGAAGCCATAGTGTGCTAACCGTGAGGCTCCAAAGTTTCAGCCAAGTGTGAACACAAATACTAGGTATATTTTCAAGCTTTCAAATTCATATATGTTAATGTATGAATGATTTTAAGTATATTGGTATATGCTTTAAGCATTGAAACATATGAAATCACTATGAGCATGGTTAGGTCGAGAGTGAGTAGTGAAATATTGATGAATGCCCATATGATATTAAGGCATAAATGAGTTAATGTACATGTGTTAATGGTTATGGTATATTTAGAATTAATCAATTTGATTAATTAATACATGTATTAAGTTGGCAATCAAGGTGTTTGATAAAATGCCTAAATGAACTATGTGATGCTTAAGAACATTGCCAACCAAGTGTTTGTGAAAATGCCTAAGTAAATTGGCTAAGGAAATGGACATGAACGACATGCCATGGTGTGACCGACAGCATGGAGTGCTCTCGGTCATGGCATATGGCCGAGAGGTCCAATGGGCCAAGCCTAATTATTTTAGGTCCAATGTGATGTAATGGGTCTAGGACAAGCCCAATAAGAGTTGGTGGGCCCCACAAGCCCAATAGGCCCAACGAAAATGAATAGTAAAATGAAAATAGGCTTAAGGCATAGTTAGGCCCATTAAGGTTTATTAAAGCTCATTAAGGGAAATAGATTGTATTTAATATGAAATACAGTAGGAAAAATATAATTAACATGATAAATGGTTATATGCAGCTCCAGAGATTGTTGGAGGAGCAAATCAAACTGCTGATCAAGCAGCGTTGAGAAAGTAAAATTTCTCGAGTGATTGCAGATAAGAGACTTTTGTGAATAGTTAGGATACCTGCACGTATTTTCATCTGCTTTTACATTCACTTAAAAACTTTGAGGGTCAGAGAAAGTGAATAATAATTATTGTGACCCGATAGTGGCAAATTATGATTTTACCCTTAGTTAAAAAAAAAGTCAACTTTTGTGAAAAGTTATAAAAAGCATGGAAACCACCATTTTGAGGGTTTTACTGCTATTTAGCACAAGAATAAATTGATGGGCTAATGATTTTAAGGTTTATGTGAATTAAGCACACTTTATAGTGCTGATTTTGATGTTTTGAAAATCATCCATTTTAAGGAGCCATCTATCGAATTATGTGAGAATAAATCGTGCTAGAGCATAGCTCACACTTGGTTTCATATATTTTCCACATATATTAGTGCTGGATTGTGATTCGCACTAGATTTCCATGACATGCATGATAGAGTGCTGAAGTTATTACTCGTACTCAGTTTTATGTGCTTTATGCATGATAGAGTGCTCGAGCGATTAGCTCGTACTCGAATTTTACATGAGATGTATGACAGAGTGCTAGAGAGTTTCTCGTACTCGATTCTTCGTGATTTATACATGACATAGTACTTGAGCTATTGCTCGTACTTGATTTGATGAGTTTTGTGCATAGCATGGTACTAGAGCTATTGCTCGTACTTGATTTGAAACATGAACTATGCATTGACCTAGTTGCTAGAGGTTTACTCGCACTAGAGTTAAGTTTGTGATATGAAATAGTGTTTGAGCGGAGTGTCGACTATGAGTCGCGCTTAAAGGCGTGCACTGTAATTTATGTGATATATAATACATGTTGAAAACCATGCTTGATTTCCTCGTGTAGACTGAGTGTCACACTATGAGAGGTTCGCATGTGGATTTAGAGACGTGGTATGATATTCCATGGTTTGAGGGCTAAGACCTACGGTAGGCACCCCGACTGTGATGTAGGGTCCATGGAGTACGTTGTACCGTACGAGTGGCATTGAGTACACTATACCGTGTGGTGTTGTGGAGTTGAGGAGGATATAGCTGGCGGTTGTGATGGACTGACCCCCCTCCCGTTGCAGTAGTGATGCCCCGCACACTAGAATTCTGTGTAGCCTGGGATCACCATTATAGGATATGGCCATAGTCCAGGATATTATTACATTTCACCACAGAGTCTCACATGATATATCACCTGATTGATTGATTTATTAAAGGATAGACCTGAGGGATGGGTCGAAATCATTTTGTACTGTGAATGATTTAAATGCTATATTTACTGTGATTTAAATATACATGGCATGATTTATCTAAAGGCATTATGATATTATAAAAATGTATTATTTTGCACTACATGCCTACATTTGTGAAAGCAAGCATGATTTCTGTACATGGGATTTAATCTGTACAAGTATATATATATATATATAAAGACATGATTTTAAAGTGAGTTAAGGAAATAATATTTTCGAGGCATAGCATTATTTTGAGTAGATAGTGTAGATGTTTACTTACTTACCTGATTTCCTTACTGAGCGCGTTGTATGCTCACCCCCTTTCTTTCACATCTCTCTACAGAGCATCAGCAGTAGAGTGAGAGCATTTGAGGGATAGTATTCCTGTAGTCCGCTACTATTTCCTATCAATCAATAGGTATACATATTTTGTACGGTTATGTATCTAAACATAGAAACAGCACAGCGATGTATATGATATATATTATGGGGAATGTATTTGTATTAGTTTTATATGAATCTCACATGTATTACAAAAGAAGTTACAGTCAGTAACAGTATATTGACATGTATGTATGATAATGGATGATATGGTATGTGAGGAAGCTAACATCAAATCACAGCCCAACCATTGAAGAGAGGAAAGGTAAGCTAAAAATGCAAAAAAAATTTGTAGTGGTTTTGGTTAAGTCATGGAGGGTCATGACAGATTCTCACCATTTCGATAAGCTCAGGAGGTTTCTCTATATATACAGATGCCTCAAACAGGGACTGGGTTATGTGTTGATGCAGAATGGGAAGGTAGTTACTTATGGATCCTGACAGCTTAAGGAGCATGAAAATAATTATCTGACCCATGATTTAGAGTTGGCTGTCGTAGTGTTTGCACTAAAGATATGGTACCACTATTTGTACAATGAGAAATTTCAGGTATTTACAGATCATAAAAACCCGAAATATCTGTTTTCACAGAAGGAATTGAATATGAGGCAATGTAGATGGTTAGAGCTTCTGAAGGATAATGATTGTGAGATATTGTATCATCCGGGCAAGGTAAATGTAATTGTCGATGCTTTAAACCGAAAGAGCCTTAGGATGGTATCGTACATAATGATCATGGAACATGAGCTGTTAGATCAGTTTGCGAGTCTCAGTTTAGATATGAGACTTTTTGATACTGACTCCTATTGTGTGATAACTAGTCTGAGATTGGAAACAGATTTGATTAACCAGATCAGACAAGCTCAACGTATTGATCGCTTCTGTGTTGACATGGCTAGTCAGATTCATATGAGTATCGGTGCTGATTTTGAGTTGAGCACTGATGGATTACTGAGATTCAGAGGCAGAGTGTGTGTTCTCAATGATCCTGAGTTGAGAAAACTCATTTTGTCTGAAGCTCATTCATCATGATATATGTTGCATCCGGGGAGTAATAAGATGTATCAAAATCTCCAGAAAGTGTATTGGTGGTCAGAGATGAAGAAAGATGTGGCGGAGTATGTGGCTAAGTGTTTGGTGTGTCAGCAGGTTAAGGTAGAGCATCAAAAACCTGCAGGGTTATTACAGCCTTTACCTATACCGACATGGAAATGAGAGCACATCACCATGGATTTCATCATGGGTTTACCGAGGACCCGACGAACCATGATGCCATTTGGGTGATTGTAGATAGATTGCGAAGTCAGCTCACTTCTTAGCCATGAAGGCTACAGATACTCTGAGTGCGTTGGCGAATCTGTATGTACAGGAGATTATGAGGCTATATGGCATTCTAGTGAGTATTGTGTCTGATAGGGACTCCCGCTTCACTTCCCACTTTTGAGAACATTTTCAGAAAGCTATAAGAACCCGATTGAGTTTCAGTACAGCTTTCCACCCTTAGTCAGATGGTCAATTAGAGAGAACCATCCAAACTTTGAAAGATATGTTGAGAGCTTATGTGATGGACTTTAGAGGCTCTTGGGATGATCATTTGCCATTAGCCAAATTCGCCTATAACAATAGTTATCACTCGAGTATTTGGATGACACCGTATGAGGCGTTATATGGTCGTAGGTGCCTATCTCCTATTGGATGGGAAAAAGTGGGTGACTAAAAGATGTTTGCTCCCAATCTAGTGAAGCAAGCCTCTAAAGATGTCCAGTTGATATGTGACAGATTAAAGATAGCTTAGAGCATGCAAAAGAGCTATGCTAACACGAGGTAAGGCCTTTGGAATTCACTGTAGGTGAATTGATGTTTTTGAAAGTTTCCCCTTCCAAAGGTATTATGAGATTTGGGAAGAAGGGTAAGTTGAGTCCTCACTACATTGGACCATTTGAGATCTTAGATTGAATGAGAGATAAGGCTTATAGGTTGGTGTTGCCAACTGAGTTAGCGAGTGTGCATAATGTCTTCCACATTTCGATGCTTCGGAAGTATCATCCGAACCCGACACATGTGATCTAGTATGAGCCGTTGGAGCTTACAGAGGATATGTCATATGTGTAGAAGCCGATTCAGATTTTAGACAGGAAGGAGAAGGTCTTATGGTCTAAGACGATCTCTCTGGTTAAGGTTCTCTAGCGGTACCACACTTCAGAGGAAGTTACGTGCGAATTGGAGAGCTTGATGCGAGAAAAGTACCCAAAGTTGTTCGAGGATTGACTTGGTTATAATTTGGAGGACCAAATTTCTTTAAGTGGGGAGAAATGCAAGACCCGCATTTTTGTATCCTACTAATTATGATCCACCATTTTAAACATTGATATATGTTATCGGAATCATAAGAAAGATTGTATTACAATCCAAAGTGCAAGTAAAAGTAGAAAATGCTTGAAAAGCATTAAAGTGCCAAAAGTGAGCTAAAGTGAACTCATGCTAAACCGAAGGGATTCCAAACATTTTGACTGAAGATAAAAACTTAAAACATCCAAATAAGGATAGTTTAAGAAGGAAAGTTGATTTGGTTCGGTCCCGATAAGGTCAAAGTAATGAAAATGCCAAAAAAGGGCTAAACGAGCTAGAAATGGTCTGTTCAAGGTGTTTTTAGCTATTTCACTTCCCATAAATGATCACAATGCAGAGATGAGAGTGTTGACCATGAGAAATGACACTTTTGGATTTTTGAGAAAACGTCAAAGTGGTCAATGGTCAAAGAAAGTCACAGTTAAATGAAAATGTTGACTTTAACCAAAAAGAACTAACCATTGTTAAAATTTAACCCAACCAAGGTTAAAAAATGGGGAAGAAATATTTTTGGCTAAAACACTCGATCTTCAACTACTCAAACATGGAAAATTAATTTAATCAAATTTTGGATTAAATTAATCGGGTAGAAAGGGATGGGCCAATTAATAGGAATTTTGAAGCCTATTTAGGTTAATCGAACATGGGCCGAAATTGTACAAGCTATTCAGCTAAATTGTTGGGCCATTTGATGGGCCTAAATGAGGCAAATTGTAGACCCAATTTCCTTTGAAAATCCTGCCTAATAACATGGTACAAAAGCCCAAAATCGAAAGCCCAATTGGAAAGCCTAAAACTAAGCCCATTAAGAAATGTTAAGCCTAAAATTTATGGATCCAAGCCCAAAACCCTTTAGCCCACTTCAAAGGCTGAAATTTTAAGACCAAATACACATTAAACCATGTCTTAAAGGATAAGGAAATTCGGCAACCTATCATCTTCACCAAACCGAGAGCCATTCACCATTAAAGCTTAAGTGTTTAAGCTTTTTCACACTAGAAATCACTAACCTAAAAGCATAATTGGAACATGTGATCTTCATGAAAATTGTTCAAAATTGAAAGAGGAATAACATATCTTGGAATCATCCATTAAGAAGCTAAATTGAACAACCCAAAAATCCTCCAAAGTGTCGGCCAAGAAGGAATCTGATAATTCTATTAAAATAGAATTATTTGTACTTAATTTCTTAATTAATTATTTTAATCCCCATATTATTTTATTAATTATCCCTTCAATTTAATTAAAATTTCCATTTTTATAGATAAATTAAATCCAGATGATTTTCAGTCGTTTCAATAGAAAATGGACTGAAAATGGGCTAAAAGGAGACTGGACCACTACCATTTCGCAGTCTAAGTCACCATTTGTCTAGACACGTGTGATGTCGGGTGTTTGTATTTTATTCGCCTCAGAAGGATAAGATCAACAGATACCGTGCCTACCTCATGGAAGATACACGTCGGGCCACATCGCACATCCAAGTGGACTAGAAGACAAATGACGTGGAAATATCTTCTCTACAATGAATGGAATGAAGACAAGTGGCCTAAAAATGCCAACTCATCTAGGATTGGAAATTAAAATTGTACCCTAATTTTCTGTATAAATAGAATATGATGAACAATTAAAAACCAAGTAAAATTTTAGGGTAAAAGTAATTTCGAGGGTAAAAGTAGGAGTAGAAGTAGTTTTAGAATAATTTTTAGAATTTTTAGGTAAAAAGTTTTATTTATCTTTTTAGGTCTCGGGTAGGTTTACTTTTTTTAGGGTAGTTTTTATAATCTTCTAGGTATCTCTTGAAGTTTCTCACGTTGGCTGGTGACACCAGCTACCATTGCTTCTCGATTTTGCAAGTTTCATTTCATTAGTGTTGGCACATTTAAGCTTTTTAATGCAAAAAAAATTCTTTTCTTTTCAGAGTTTAATATTCCCTTTCCTTTTGGTTTTCGTTTTCTTGCCTATCTTTTCTACTTTAGTATGGATGTTTGTTATTGTTGAACCAAAGGGCAACGACTGAGGGAGGTCGGTGCCTGCCATTTCGGTTCTGCCTCCATCGAACCTGCGTCCCTGGTTCGCTGACTTGGATGATTGTAGTCTTCACCTTCAGCGTTATGCTCCTCTGTCCTTGACTACACTGTTGTTCAGTTCTTGGTTGCTGGTGGAGAAACGAGGCTGGTGACAGCAACCAAGTCCTCTTAAGTTGCGTTTCTGTAGTTTAGTTTTCATGTTTTTCTTCCAGGGCGAACACACGTCCCTGTGCCACAGGTCTCTTTCCTTTCTCTGCAGCAGTGGCCCGTCTCGGGGGATTCACTCTCTGAGGCTGTTGTCTAGTGGGCTCCAATACATGTGGTTTCTGAGGTTGAGGGCAATCCTTCACCATGTGACCCATGTCTCCACATCTAAAACATCCATGGATCGACCCAGTACAACTTCCCTCATGCATTCGGCCACAATCTCTGCAAAACCTTGTCTCAGGCCTGACATCTCGAGGGGTCTTTCTAATGTTAGGGTAACCTCTGGGTCTCTCTAATCTGCCCTTTTGTACCTCAATCCTTCCTCTTCTGAAGGAACCTCTCCGAGCCTCTGTTTGAAAAATCGCTGGCCTCTTGCCCTTATCTCTATTCACAGCTCTGAGCTCATTCTGGGATTGTACCATCTCAATTCCTCTTTCAATCTCTTGTGCTCGTCTCAGAGCATCTCCAAACTCAGTAATACATAGCCCTATCAATCTATCTCTGATGACGGGCTTCAACCCATACACAAACTTCTCTGTGCGGAGCTCTTCACTCTTGAAGGTCTCTGGGTCATATCTCAATAGTGCGGTGAATTGGCTCTTATAGTCATCCACAGACATGTCACTCTGTACCAAACTCAAAAACTCAGCTTGGTTCTTTCTCTGGGTGGCTCGTGGTACATATTGGGTCCTAAAGGCTGTCTGAAACTCTTTCCAACCAATCACATCATGGTAGGACATCAAAATACCCTGGGTAGTACCCCACCAATCTCGAGCTCTCCCCTTCAGCATATAGGCACTCATACTGACCCTCTCAGCATCGGTGCACCCCAGGAAATCAAATATAATTCTTAATTCCGTCAACCACTCCTCAGCCTCTGTAGGATCCTTCTTTCCCCTAAATACGGGTGGATTCATCTTCAGAAAATCCCTTTGTCGGACCATACTTCTATCCTCAGGCTAAGTGACGAGAGGCACTGGGGGTATGGGAGGTCCTTGTGGTGGTGTAGGAGTAGTACCCGAGGCATTAACTCCAAAGTGTTGCGCGAATAACGCTGCCATCTGCTCAAAACCTTGCCTCACATCGGTCTCAATCCGATTAAATCGAGAGTTAGGACTCTCTGGTTGTGGGACAGGTGGCGGAGGGGACTCTGCCTGCCTCCTCGAACGACCTCGTCGTTTACTCATTCTCTATCTCAACTCGTCTCCTGCGCGTACATATCACAATCGATTGAAATCTCAATCCTCAATTTCAGTTCATGACCAGACTATTACAGACACTTGGGATGTATTCTATTCCACTTAACTGACACTGACAGTACTAGACACCCTAAGCTCTGATACCAAGAAAACTCTGTCACGCCCCGAAAATGCAGAAAATAGGGCAAATTTAAAACTTTTTACTCATTAATTCACAATTAAGGGTGCATTCCTGTGCAGTGTCATACATCATCATAATTATTATGCCTCAGGATCTCATCATAATATAGCGTATATTGTACCATATACAAATACTCAATTCCAAGTTAATTAATCCTAATACATCCCATATAATGTTATACATCAAGTGTCTGCAATTACAGTAAATTGTCTGGGTACATGAAAAGATAAAAGATACCTCAAAATACAATATATGGCCTGGAACTCAAGTCCTTCACTAGCCACTACTCCGTACGTCGCAGGGAGATCCTTTTTCACTTGAAGAACTCTGGGGGGAAAGAAAACAGGGTGAGCTTCTAAATCGCTCAGTAAAGGGGGTAAGGAACTCATTTCATAAACCAAAATGCACATCACAAAATGTTTATTTGTATGTGAAACTCATTTGAAAACCATAGCATGAAAGTACTCAAAACGACATTCCCATGTCTCAAGTCATGTGAAAACATGAAGTAAAAAGGCCCACTCTAGAGCAATAACAAAGCATGTGAAAACAATGTGATAAACGCTTTCTCAATGAACGTGATAAAATCACTAAAATAGTAATGCACGTGGCACAGCCACTAAACACACGTGGCATGGCCACTGATTTAAATTCACACGTGGCATAGCCACTAAACAAACGTGGCATAGCCACTGATTTAATTCACACGTGGCATAGCCACTGATTTAATTTCACACGTGGCATAGCCACTGATTTAAATTTCACACGTGGCATAGCCACTAGATAGGGTTTCACGTGGCAACGGCCACTAATTAGGGGTTCTCACGTGGCAACGACCACCAATAGGGTTTCTCACGTGGCAACGGCCACCAAATGGGGTATCACGTGGCAACGGCCACCAATGGGGTATCACGTGGCAACGGCCACCAATGGGGTTTCTCACGTGGCAACAGCCACCAAATGGGGTTTCTCACGTGGCAACGGCCACCAAATGGGGTTTCTCACGTGGCAATGGCCACCAATGGGGTTTCTCACGTGGCAACGGCCACCAAATAGGGTTTCACACGTGGCAACGGCCACTAAGTATACGTGGCACAGCCACAGAATGGGTTATTCTCACGTTACCAGAACGGAGAAGAAATCGGGCTTACATGCTACCAGAGCAATGCCCGGTGTGTACTCATAATTACACACCTAAGTCTTATCACACAAGACTAGTTTGCCTTCACGTAGAACTCATAGTGGTTTTTCTCTCATAAAACTCATTTGAAAACTGTTTTGTACTCAACACAAAACATAATAAAACCGAGTTCCAACCGGCAAAACACGCACACATTTCTCAAATCTCGATATTGCCTTAACGTAGAGCCCAATTCATTACTCACACAAATTCGACGGTTTATAAAGCAATTTCACACTCAGCTTATAAACGCATAAAACAATGGGCTCCAACCGGCTATAAAAATCGTGTGCAATTATAACTCAACACAACACTCAACATGCTTGTTTTATAACCACAAATCATGCTATAATAGTTTACAAATCACATACACAAATGGTTTAGATTTCTCTTACCTCTTTGCACCTCGTATAGTGCAATCGTTTCCCCCGTATCACGGACTAGCCTCGCATTCCACTCTGGAACTCCCGAACTGTCCAAACGATGTTAAAAGATCAATACGCAATTATCTCATAAACCTCAATTCTCAAAAATCGAGCATAATTGCTCATAACACCTCAAATCTCTCGATTCTCGTAACTCTACCCCAAACTACACTCTCATTCATAACATCTCAACGTTCTACATTTCTCATGCCAATTATCTATGCTAATTCACCACATTGTCTAAATTTCCATTTATAGCACAAATTCTCAAAATTGCCAAAATTTCCAAATATCATTACCACTCCAGCCACACTGCAATTTCATCAATCCCTAATCATTTCTCAGCTATTTCAACGCAATGCTAACAACTAACATCACCAAAATCACCTCAAATGGAAGGATCGAAGTTTAGAAATTACCCAAAACTTGTGGAGAGCTTATCTCTTGCCTCGATTCGATCCGTCTTTTGATTTCCAAGTATGTTGTTCTCCTTTTGCTGAGGAACAACTTCCCTTCTTGCCACAACCTCTGATTCGGCCGAAAATGGTTGTTTTGGATGAGTGAGAAAGTTAGGTTTTTGGTGGAAATGGAGTTGGAAGAGAGAGAAAGTGAAATTGCAGGAGAAAAACAAAGGTTCCTTATATAGACTGGAGGTAGGAGATCGATCTGCCTCTTGATGAGATCGATCTGTATTTGAATTTTTGGGACGATTTGGGTAATTTTATGCCTAGGAGATCGATCTGTCGAGGGGTGAGATCGATCTCTTTATGGCTTTATGAGATCGATCTGCTCCTTGAGGAGATCGATCTTCTCCTAAACAGAATCATTTGGAGATCGATCTCTTCCTCATGAGATCGATCTTCTCTCAAACAGATTCATAAGGAGATCGATCCTCTTCCATTGGGGATCGCTCTGCTCCTTAAATTCCTCCTTCCTTGTCATTTTTAACTCAGCAGATCGATCTCTCCTTCTCCCAGATCGATCTGTCCTCATAGTTTCACATTTATTTTAACACTTAACATATAAATCTCCAATTATCACTCCCACAATTCACTTAGCTCAATAAATTACACTTCAAATTATTATTACATCAATAAAATATGTCTGAAATTCTTAGATCTCACAGAGATGGTCAGTCAAAGAGGACTATTCAGACCCTGAAGAATATGTTGAGGGCGTGTACAATTAATTTGAAGGGATCATGGGATGATCACCTGCCCCTAGCAGAGTTTGCGTACAATAACAGCTATCATGCAAGTATTGGAATGGCACCTTTTGAGGCTCTATATGGTAGGAGGTGTAGATCCCCTGTAGCTTGGGAAGAGGTCAGTGACAGAAAGATAAATGCTCCTGAACTTGTTGAGCAAGCTGTACAGAATGTGAAACTCATATGTGAGAGGTTACGGGCTGCGCAGAGTAGACAGAAAAGCTACGTGGATGTGCGTAGACGACCACTCGAGTTTGATATTGGTGATGCGGTATTTTTGAAAATATCACCGAGTAAGGGTATCATACGATTCGGGAAGAAAGGAAAATTGAGTCCTTGATACATAGGATCATTCGAGATTCTTGAGAGAGTGGGAGAGGTAGCCTACAGATTGGCATTACCCCCATAGATGTCCGAAATACATAACGTCTTTCATGTGTCTATGTTGAGGAAGTACCACCCGGACCCTTCTCATGTCATAGAGTACGACGAGATGGACATAAAAGAGGACATGAGCTACACTGAGGAACCCGTCCAGATTCTCGATAGAAAGGAGAACGTACTTAGAACTAAGAGCCTCCCATTAGTGAAGGTTTTGTGGAAACATCACTCAATGGAAGAGGCAACGTGGGAACTAGAGAATCTCATGAAGGAGAAATACCCCCATCTATTTGACTAGTTGAGTTGAATTTGGAGGACCATATTCTTTTAAGGTGGGGAGGATGTGAGATCTAATAATTTTAGACATATTTTAATTATGTAATATGAACTCGAAGTGTAATTTATTGAGCTAAGTGAATTGTGGAAATTATATTTGGAGATTTATGTGTAAGTGCTTAACCAAGTGGGAAACTATGAGGTCAGATCAATCTTAGAGAAGAAAGATCGATCTGGTAAGCTAAAAATGACAAGGAAGGAGGAAAGTAAGTGAGCAGATCGATCTCCAATGGAAGAGGATCGATCTCCTTATGATTCTGTTTGAGAGAAGATCGATCCCATAAGGAAGGGATCGATCTCCAAATGTTTCTGTTTGGGAGAAGATCGATCTCCTCAAGGAGCAGATCGATCTCATGTAGCCATTAAGAGATCGATCTCACCCCTCGACAGATCGATCTCCTAGGCATAAAATTGCCTAAAATCACCCCCAAATTCAAATGCAGATCGATCTCATCAAGAGCCAGATCGATCTCCTACCCTTCGTTTATATAAGGAACCCCTACTTTCTCCTGCAATTGCATTTTCTCTCTCTTCAAAACCCCATTTTCACCTGAGCTCTAGCTTTCTCACTCATCCAAAGCACCTATTTTCGTCTGAATCAGAGGTTGTGGCAAGAAGGAAAGTTGTTCCTCATCAAAGGGAGAACAACATACTTGGAAATCGGATGACGGATTGAATCGAGGCAAGAGATAAGCTCTCCACAAGTTTTGGGTAATTTCTAAACCTCGATCTTGATATTTGAGATGATTTTGGTGATAATGGTTGTTGGCATTGTGTTGAAATAGCTGGAAAATGATTAGGTATTGATAAAATTACAATGTAGTTGGAGTGATGATGATATTTAGCAACTTTGGTAATTTTAGGACTTTTGAGCTATAAATGGAGATTTAGACAATGTGGTGAATTAGCATAGATATTGTGGCATGGGAAATGTAGAATGTTGAGGTGTTGTGAGCGAGATTGTGGTTTGTGATAGAGTTATGAGAATTGAGAAATTTGAGGTGTCATGAGCAATTATGCTCAATTTTGAGAATTGAGGTTACCGTGATGATGAGTATTGATGTTTTTAACATCGTTTAGACAGCTCGGGAGTTCCAGAGTGGAATGCAAGGCTAGTCCATGATACTGGGGAAACGATTGCACTATACGAGGTGCAAAGAGGTAAGGGAAAACTAAACCATTTGTGTATGCGTTTTGATGAATTGTTTGTAACATGAACCATGATTTGAGAATACAAGCATGTTTAGTGTTGTGTTGTGATATAATTGCACACGATTTTTATAACCGATTGGAGCCCATTATTTTATGAGTTTATAAGTCGAGTGTGAAATTGCTTTATAAATCGTTGAGTTTGCGTAAAAAGTAAATTGAGCTCTACGTTAAGGCAATATTGAGATTTGAGAAAATGTGTGCATGTTTTGCTAGTTGGAACTCGGATTTATTATGTTTTGTGTTGAGTACGCAAATGTGTTAAATGAGTTTTATGAGAGAAAACCATTATGAGTTCTACGTGAAGGCAAAACATTTTATAAGATAATGGCTAATGATTGAGACTTAGGCGTGTCATGTTGAATACACATCGGACCTTGCTTTGGTAGCATGTAAGACTGATATAGTGGGACGCCTAGGAACCGACCCAGGGACCACAGGCCTTGTTCTAGTAACATGTAAGTCCGATTATTCCTCTGCTTTGGTAGCGTTGGGAGGCCTTGCTCTGGTAGCATGTGAGTTCGAATTCCTCCATTTTGGTAACGTGAGATGACCCCCGTTCTGGTAACACTGGGTGACCTTGCTTTGGTAGCATGTAAGACCGAGAGAGTGGGCCGCTTGGGAATCGACCCAGGGACCACGTGATAGTGTGTATGAGGTGAGGCATTGCTCTGGTAGCATGTAAGTCCGGGCCTTGTTCTGGTAACATATAAGTCCAATATACCATGTATACGACCATATTGTCAACATTCCCTCTTACGAGGATGCTTGGGATGCGCATCCAGAGGAGATTATATATTTGATGTGCCATGACGAGTTTTATATGAGTTTCATTGCCTAGTCTCGTTTTACACATGAGTTGTGTTTTGTGACTCTATCACATGCTATTTACTGAAGTGATTTTTATCACAGATTTTGAGAAAAGCCATTATCGCATATATTTACACATGCTTGTGAATGCTCTATATTGAGCCTTTTTAACTTCATGTTTTCACATGATTTATGAGCTATGAGATGATGATGTTTTGAGAACTTTCATGCTTCGATTTCAAATGAGTATACTAAGTTTCATATACAAATACATACTTGTGATGTGTGATATGGTTTATATAACTGAGTTCCTTTACCCCCCATACTGAGCGATTTAGAAGCTCACCCTATTTTCTCTTCCCCCAGATTGCTTCAAGTGAAGTGAGTTCCCTGCGACGTACGGATTAGAGGCTAGTGGAGGACTTGAGCTCCAAGCCATATTTTGTGTGTTAAGGTATATATTTAATATTCATGTATCCAGACTAGAATTATATTTACAGACACTTATTGTACAATGATGTACGGGATGTATTAGGATTAATTAACTTGGAATTGAGTAATGTATATGATACGATATATACTATCTTATGATGAGATCCTGAGGCATGATAAGTATTATGATGTATGACGCTGCACAGGAATGCACCTTTAATTGTGATTTGATGAGTAAAAATTTTTAAATTAGCCCTATTTTTCACATTTCTGGGGCGTCACAGCTGGAGGGTAGGACTGACCCATCCCCCCTTTCAGGCAAGTGATGCCTTGAGCGCACCTGATCAGTGAGGCCTGGGATCACTGATTATAGCCATAAGTCATGGATATTAGTTTGTCGAAAATTCCATGCCTGTCTCAGAGAGAAGAGAAATTGAGAAACTCAGAAAAGAAATGATTTGTGAAAAGAAAAGTGATAATGTGATTTGACGAGTAACTTGATTTAAATGCTTGTGCTGTGATAGTACTGTTTTATGACATGTTTTTAGATGGAAGTATAGAACATTGGTTTTTATGAAAATGCTTATGAGAGAAGCATGTTTAAATGCATTTACTAGTGATATATCCATTTATAATGAAACATGGTTTGCTTCTCATGCATGGGCTATGTAGATAGTACAGTATCTACCTGTTAGCATTCGTTTCGTTACTGAGCTATGGTCTGCTCATCCCACTATTTTTTCTCTCCAGATATTGAGAAGTAGGGTCGTGCGGTGGTCTCTAGATCCCTTTTGTGTTAGACAGCTCCCACCAGTTGAAAAGGTATAATAATTGTATACACAAAAGTATTTTGTATCTAATAGAGGTCATATACATCAAGTCCACATAAGCAAACATTGGCCAATGGAGGACAGCCACGTGTCAGATCATAAGCCAACGAGGCATACGCCACGTGGCAATCACTGAAACCTAACGAAAAACCTCTATCATGCGACAGAGTATGCTCAGCGATAGAGTTCTACGCCCTAATTCTAGTGGTAGAGGTTCTCAGACCTTTGCACCCCTCTGCCCTGCGGTAGAGGTCCTCAAACCTCTGTCGCCCGAAGGTACTTCGCCGCACAGCGACAGACTTCTGAGTCCTGCGACAGAGTTTCTCAGAACTCTCTCGCCTGCCCAGTCGCCCGCCTGGGCCTCAGAACTCGGATAGCCCAAAATGGTAAAGTCTTGGGCCCAAATATTCATAAGCCCTGAGATAATTAAAAGCCACACTAATAACATCTATAAATACCCTCAGGTATGAGCAAAAAATCTTGGGCTCTACTTTATTGACTAAGACTCTGCTTAAAATTTTTTTCTAACTTAAGCATCGGAGTGCGCGGACAAGGATAGATCCCTACGCTCCTCTATCTTTATTATTTTTGTAGAATCTTCAAAGACACATGGAGGAAACAGCAAATGTCATCATTCAATCATTGTTGTTCAGTACAACAACAATTGGCGTTGTTTGTGGGAAAAGGATAAAAAGTCGGAGTCTTCATTCAAAGGGTGAGAATGCGTTCGACAACGATAGCAAATTTAGGGAAGGAGAATTTTGTGAGTCCTCCTACCGAACCTGGCAGAGGACAATAGCAGATTGGAGAAGGAGACAGGGTTGCCACAGTTTCCCTCGACGAATTTGAGGCTTTAAAGCACCAAAATGAGCAGACTACTATGGCGTTGAGGGTAATGATTGATTTCTTTAAAAATGCACTACTGCAGTTTAGTTTGCCTCAAGAAGTGCAGCATATGGTAGGAGAGACTATCCCGAGGTAGACTTACAAGAGAGGCCAACCCTCTATGGGGGCGAATACGGGCTAAAGAGAATGAGGGCAAAATACTACCGCTGGTTTGATGCAAAACTCTGCTGCAGCACTGAGGTAGAATACTGCCACTGGTTTGATGCAAAACCCTGCCACAACACCGGGAGAGGACACTGCCGCTGGGCTGATGTAAAACCCCACCGTAAATATCAGGCATCGAAAACCTGCCTCAAGGGTGAGGGAATTAAACCCACCCGTAGAATTCAGGAGGTAGACTTCTGTCGCAGAATTTGAATGACATGACTTTGAAGTTCGCGGATCTAGGGAGCGGTAGAGATAGAGTCCTCCTTTACTAGGTGGAGTGCGACAGATTAGTGGACAGAATAGTCATGACTCCCAAGACTATTTCGATGATTCAAGGTTGAATTACAAAATGGGAGGTGTAGGAAGAAAGATACAATGTAGGCTCCTAGAGGGAGGAAAACTGTGGATGATGAGGAGATCCCTAGCCGGGGAGCGAACCGTGTGTGGAATCCTTGAAACAGAGGAAGAAGGGATTCTTATTACTCAGACTCTTCTAGTGCCGAAGAAATGGGAGAACACTCGACCCGAGGGTCGAAAAACGTTGAGAAAGTCTTAGAAAGGATTCTGGAGAGGAAGAAGTTAGTGTCTCCCGAGGACAATCAGAGAAGGAGAGTTCCTTTCAGTCCCGAGATTATGGACAAACCACTGTTGAAAAAGTTCAAGATGCCTTCTATGACTACTTATGCCGGTAAAACTGACCATATGACCATATACAGAGTTATGAGTCGCTTATGTTACTCAATGGATGGGAAGACGAAATCATGTGTAGAGCCTTCTCACTCACACTGTCGGGGCATGCCTTAAAATGGTTTAATAGGTTAAATAAGGGTTCTATCTCGTCCTTCGACCAATTACGAAGTGAATTTCTGAGAGCCTTCATGATCAATAGCCAGCAGAAGAAGGATGCCACTTATTTACTTACCCTTAAACAAGGGAACAAAGAATCGTTGAAGAGCTATGTAGATCGTGTCCGAGGTGAAAGGTCTACCAGTGAGAGCAGTCATGGCAGTAATACTGCAAGGAATAAAATCTGAGAAGTTACAAGAATCCTTATCCCTTGATCAGCCCTCTTTCCAATCTATTTGTTAGAGCAAATAAATACATGGCTCAAGAGGAAGTGATGAGGATTGTACAGTCCCGAGAGGCAAAGGAAGGAAAGAAAAAGGAGAGAGATGTACTTGAAAGAAGTTCTTCAAGACCTGACAGATTGGACAAGACTCCAGGCTTAGGTATGAAAAAATAAGCCTAGGAGTCTTGTGCCACTATTCTTGTCGCTATTGAAGGAATTGGACTGTTAGAGTTCCCAAAAAAGAATATTAGAGATTTGGACCGAAATGTTGATGCTTATTATTTCTTTCATTCCGTTCATAGTCATCCTACTGAGAGATACAGAGATTTGATAGATTAGTTCGAAAAGCTAGCTCGAGATGGGAAAATTAATAGCTTCCATGGAGAAGTGAAATGCCCTTTTACCCTCCGTGAGATCGAAGGGATGACCATTCGCAGAATAGACAAAATAATGATAGAGGGAGAAATAAGCCAAGAAATGAAGAAGATGCTAGGCCAAACCCCTGAGGTAACCGGTTAGATAATAAACCCACTGACCCAGCTATAAATGTTATTGCAGGGGAGAATCGATGGTAGGAAGTTCCCTGCTTCTCATAAAAGTTACACTAGACAAGCATATCAGATTCATGCTGTGATAGAGGAGAAGGTGGATGAAGAACCCATTATGTTCACTCCGGTAGACAGGGGTGATATCGTCATACCTCATGACGATACCATGGTGATATCAGCGGTGGTAGCAAAACATCCAGTGAGCATAATCTTGGTAGATAATGGAAGTTCGGTAAACTTAATCCATTGGAATTGCTTTGAGAAAATGAATGTATCAGAAGATAGATTAAGACCCGTTATGATGCCACTGTACGAATTTATGGATGAGAAAGTAAAGGTCATCGGGTCTATAGAGTTGCCTGTGACTCTAGGGGAATGCCCAAAGGATGTGACTCGATAGGTATTGTTCATGGTTGTAAGATCAACCTCAGCTACTTACAACATGTCAGGACCCCATTCTCAATCCATGACTTTATCCAAAATCACTACAAATTTTTCGCATTTTTAACTTACCTTTCCTCTCTTCAATGGTTGGGCTGTGATTCGATGTCAGAGTCCTCGCTTACCACATCATCCATTGTCATACATACAAGTCAATATACTATTACTGACTGTAACTATTTTTATTACACATGTAAGATTATATAAAATCTAATACAAATACATTCCCCATAATATATAATGTATACATCACTGTGCTGTTCTATGTTTAGATATATAATCGTACAAAGTCTGTATACCTAGCGATCGATAGGAACTAGCAGTGGACTCAGGAATACGATCCCTCGATAGCTCTCGCTCTACTGACGCTCTGTAGAGAGATGTAAAGAAAGGGGGGTGAGCATACAACGCGTTCAGTAAGGAAATCAGGCAAGCAAGTAGATATCAACACTATCTACTCAAAATAATGCTATGCCTTGAAAACATTATTTCCTTAACTCACTTTAAAAGCATGCCTTGAAATATAATATATATACTTGTACAGATTAAATCCCATGTACAGAAATCATACTTTCTTTCTCAAATGTAGGCATGTAGTGCAAAACAATGCATCGTATTATAAATCATGCCTTTATGTAAGTCATGCCATGTATATTTAAATCACAATAAATATGGCATTAAATAATTCACAACACAAAAATTGAAATCTGACCCATCCCTCAGGTCTATCCGCAATTTAAATCAGTTAATCAATAAATGTGATATATCATGTGAGACTCTGTGGTGAAATGTAAATAGTATCCTGGACTATGATCATATCCGATATGTGAACCCAGGCCACACAGTACTCGGTGCACAGGGTATCACTGCTGCAACGGGAGGATGGTCAGTCCACTACAGCCGTCAGCTATACAACACACGGTACAGCGTACTCCTCGTGCCCCCAGGCACGGTACAAAGTACACTCGTGGACCCTACATCACAGTCAGGGTGCCTGCCATAGGACTTAGCCCTCGCAACCATGGAATATCATACCACATCTCTAATACCCTCATGCTGGCCATCCTCTCACGCTGTGACACTCAGTCACACAAGAATGCGGCATGGGTTGGTAACATGTAAATAATATCACATACAGTGCGCGTCCTTGAGTGCGACACATAGTAGACACTACGCTCGAACACTGTTTCACATCACAAACTCAACTCTAGTGCGAGTAAACCTCCAGCAACTAGGTCAATGCATAGTTCATGTATTAAATCAAGTACGAGCAATAGCTCCAGTACCATGCTATGCACAATATCAAATCAAGTACGAGCAATAGCTCCAGTACTATGTCATGTATAAACCATGAAGAATCGAGTACGAGCAACGCTCCAGCACTCTGTCATGTATCTCATGTAAAACTCGAGTACGAGCTAATCGCTCCAGCACTCTGTCATGCATATATCATATAAAACTGAGTATGAGTAAGAACTCCAATACTCTATCATGCATGTCATGGAAATCTAGTGCGTATCAAAATCCAGCACTAATGTATGTGGAAAACATATGAAATCCAGTGCGAGCTGTGCTCTAGCACGGTTCATTCTCACATAATATGATAGATGGCTCTTTAAAAAGGGATAGTTTACAAAACATCAAAATCAACACTATAAAGTGTGCTTAATTCACATCAACCTTAAAATCATTAGCCCATCTATTTATTTTTATGCTAAACAGCAGTTAAACACTCACAATAATTGTTTCCATGCTTTTTGTAACTTTTCACAAAAGTTGACTTTTTGACTAACTAGGGGTAAAATCATAATTTTGCCACTATCGAGTCGCAATAATTATTATTCACTTTCTCTGACCCTCAGAGTTTTTAAGTGAATGTAAAAGCAAATAAAAATACGTGCAGGTATCTCTAACTACTCGCAAAAGTCCCTTACCTCGGATCACGTCAAGTGACCTCACTTCCTCGATGCTGCTAACTCTCGCAGTCCGATCAGCTCTCAATGTAAACTCCGAAGCTGTAAATAACCATTCCTCAGGTTTATTAAAATTTTCCTACTGTATTACACATTAATACAGTCTATTTTCCCTTAATGGGCTTTAAAAATCCTTAATGGGCCTTAATCTGTATTAAGCCCGTTTATCAGGGTCTATCAACTCATTGGGCCTATCAATACCCATTGGGCTTTATTCTAAGCTCTTTGGATAACCCGTATATCATTTACGACATTTAATTCAAAATTTCGAATATAATTCACTAAATACGAAATTTAATCCAAAATGCGTAAATTAAATCTTAAATATGCATAAATCACATAAATTGTCGTAAATGAGCTTTACTTACCTGAGATTATGCGATGGTACGCAAATCAAAGTTCAATCGGGCTTCCGTTCAGAATTTATCGTCAAACTGCATAATTTTATTATATTTAACTCCGGGTCAATTTTCGATTAAATATAATTTAAATAAATTCATCGGAAATCAAATCGGTCACTTTTGACCTCGTATCGACTTACCCGAAGTTCGGTGAAATCTCAAAAATTTCTCTTTTCCTTTTTCTTTCTTTTTCCTCTTTTTCCCCTTTTCTCCTTGGCTGAACCGGTCCGGTCCTGTTCAGCACAAAACCTTCTCCCCTGAACCGCCGACCGATTCAAGCATCCTTTGGTCGTGCTGGCGTCTTTCGGCCGGTTCCCGACGCATCACCACCGCTGTTCAGCGTGCATCAGTCTGGGAAACTCTCGGCTGGGCTCGATCGGGACCAAGCACCGTCGATTGCCGCCGAATCTCTTCTTTTCCTATGTGGATTCTCCTCTTCGATTCGCCGACGTCCGGCGTCGGTGGAGGTCGTGACCGGTGCTGATGGGTTCGCACGGTCCTCCTCTTCCCTTTTTGACCGCTTACCTGGTCGTGGGGTGGCCGGTGGTGGCCGTTCGGTGGTCTTCTCCCTCGGGTCGGCTTGCTTTCGTTTCCTCTGTTCTCTCTCCCCGATTTTCAATCCGTTTCTCTTTTTTTTTCTTTTATTTATAATATATTTTTATTTTTATTTTATTATAAAATAATAATAAAAATCCCAAAAATATCCCATAAATATTCCAAAAATATCTAAAAATATCTCAAAAAATCATATTAAATTCATTTAATCCGTAAATGAATTTATCAGTCCGATTTTACCTTTTCGGTATATTTTTCTACTATTTTTGGGCTCATTTTTTGAGGTAAAAATTTTGATAAATTCTAATAAATTTATATCTTGATCAATTAGGCTCGAAATTAAATATTTTTCTCGATTTTGATCAAGATTCCTCAATTTCATATTTTTAATGAAATTGTCTTATCGAAATTATACTGAATTTCAGTCATTTGACCGTTTTACCCCTGCACTCGTTCAAAAATTAACTTAACCCTTATCTCGCTGTTATGTAGCTTACATGCATTTTTAATTTCTCAAATTGTCGATTGCATGTTAGTAAATACTCTTCTTATGATTCAACTATGTAATAAAGCGTTCTTACTCATAGGAATCATAAGGTACTGGCTACATAAATGCGGGTCTGACACAACATGATCTTGGGAAGGTCTCTACTAAATGATATGAGGGCGGTAATATCTTCTTACTACCTATTAATGAAGTTTCCTACTCCCAATGAGTCGGACAAGTACGATAAGATCAAAAGAGGGCTCACACATGGCCCAAAATGGTAAAGTCTTGGGCCCAAATATTCATAAGCCTTGAGATAATTAAAAGCCACACCAGGAACATCTATAAATACCCTCAGGTATGAACAAAAAATCTCAGGCTCTACTTTATTGACTAAGACTCTGCTTAAACATTTTTTTTGACTTAAGCATCGGAGTGCGCGTGCAGGGACAGATCCTTGTGCTCCTCTGATCTTTATTATTTTTTGCAGAATCTTCAAAGACAAGTGGAGGAAATAGCAAACGTCATCATTCAGTCATTGTTGTTCAGTACAACAACAGTATCTATTGTAATGTATCGCACAGCCATGAATAAAAAATGTAAACAGTTGTATGTGGATGTTATGTAAGGATAATATTTTAAACAATTGATTTTTTATATTTATACATGTACTTGGGAGTGTGTTTTAAAGTTTTAAATATTTTCGCTATAAATGTATGGAATTTAGTAATTACATTTACTCACAGCCCAACTGTTAGTAGTATAGGTATGGATGAAGGGCACCCGAAGTCGGGGTGTGACAGATTTGGTATCAGAGCTTGGTTGATCTGATGTAAGTCGATGTTTAGGACTAAGTGTACATCCCCAAGTTACTGTGCGATATTTAGATACAAATGTGTATATGGAGCTGGTAGTGATTTAAGAGTTTATTATAAACGCAAAAAAGTTAACAGGCTTTTGAACTATGCCTGAGAGACACCGTAAGAGGGGAGAGAGCTTGAGAGCTCAAAGGTGAAATGATAGGACTGGAGGCACAATAGATCGTCCTCTAGTCATGAGCCCCAAGAACAGATAGAGGCTTTTGATCCTTAGATAGCCATATTGGAGGAAGATATACATACGGTTATGACCATGATGGGTCAGATTATGGCTAAGTTTGAGGGTATACCTGGTATGACGGGACATGCTGCACCGAATCCCCCAGCGGCTGCACTTGAACTGAAGATGCTGCACCTGCACAACCTGAACCAGTTAGGCCATGAGATCTCCCTATTCAGCTAGTACCTCCTCCAGTAGCCCCACAGTAGTATGACGAGGATGATTTGGGGTATGGTTATGACTGTGATATGGAGAGGTTGAGGCATTTTATGGATTTTAAGCCTCCTTCTTTTAGTAGGGTAAAGGATCCGGCAGTGGCTGAGGATTGGATAAGCCAGTTGGAGAAATAGTTTGACTTTTGTAGAAGCTTGGCTATAGAGAGAGTAACGCTTGTGGCCTTTGTATTGAGAGGTTAAGCAGAGCATTGGTAGAAGTCCACTAGGCCTATGTTGAGAGCTCAGGGTATAGCTATCACATGGGATATGTTTTTGGGTGCCTTCAAAGAACAATACATCCCAAATATCACTCGACATAGGTTACAGATGGAATTTTTAAATCTTACTCAAGGGAATCAAACAATTGATGAGTACGAGTCACAATTCACCTTATTGGACTGATATGATCCGGACTCTATCAGGAATGAAGCCATTAGGGTCTATAGATTTGTTGATAGACTGAGGCCTTCGATTAGAGCTAAACTGGCACCGTTCGATGTTGCTACATATAGAGAGGCTGTGCGACGAGCCCAGTTGTGTGAGCAAGACTATGACCTGCATATTTTTTAGTTTAGTTGGGGTAAGGACAAGGGTCCAGGAAATTGGGAGATGGCAAGAGTGCTAGATTTGGTCAGAGATCTATGAGTAAGCATTGGAGAGAGGCAGATGAGTCACAAGAGAAGTCTGCTAAACCTTTCACGCATCTAACTCAAACACCAACCAGGGGCATTGTGATTGGTGGACCCCAGCTGAATACTGATCAATGTAGAGTTTGTGGTCGATATCATGGTAGTAGACCCTATAATTTTTAGGGTACACGATGCTTCAGATGTGGTAGAGTTGGGCACTATGCAAGGGATTTTCCAAAAGCAGTTGAAGTAGTCCCGCAGAAGGGCAAGGAGCCAGAGAAAGTTCCTACAGTTACACCTCCTGCAAGGAAGAGAGCCACGGCTAAAGAAAAGGGAAAACAAGTTGTGGGTCAAGGTATAGTATATGCAATAGACTAGGCATCAGCAGATACCTCTTCTAAGGTGGTAAAAGGTACAATTCTAATTTTCAATTTGGAAGCTATAGCTTTATTTGATTATGGTGCTACGCATTCCTTCATATCGCCTACATGTGCATCAAAGTTAACAAGTTTTGTAAAACCCACATACTTAAATTGGACTTTATTAATAAGTACTCCAATAAGAGTTAGTCAATTAACTGAACAAGTACACAAAGATTGTAAAGTGAGAGTAGGAGATAAGTGCACGACAGCTAATTTGATTTTGTTAAATATGTATGACCTGGATGTAATCTTGGGAACGGATTGGTTAGCTACCAATCATGCTATCTTAGATTGTCACTCTAGGACTGCTACATTTTCCTTACCTGGGAAATTTGTTGTAAAATTTTATGAGCAGCAATGAAATCCTGATTTTGTTGCAAGTATAGTGCATTTGTATATAAATGACATAAATGTCGTTTTGAAGGTTTTATTGCTTATGTGGTGGACTTGAACAAAACACATCCGGATATGGATGACATTTCTATGGTTAGAGAATTTCCTGATGTCTTTCTAGACGACCTACCAGGATTGCCACTAGATAGAGAAATGGAAATTGGTATAGACTTGACACCTGGAACAGAGCCAATATCTAAGTCACCATATAGGATGGCTCCGGTTGAACTAGAGTAATTAAGGAAGCAGTTGCAAGATATACTAGATAAAGGGTTTATAAGATCGAGCGTCTCACCATGGGGAGCCCTGGTATTATTTGTGAAGAAAAGAGATGGGAGCCTCAGGTTGTGTATTGATTATCGGATGTTGAACAAGGCTACCATCAAGAATAAGTACCCTTATCACGCATTGATGATTTGTTAGATCAGCTTCAGGGAGCACAGATCTTTTCAAATATAAATCTGAGGTCTGGGTATCATCAATTGAAGATCCGGAGAGAAGATGTGCCCAAGACAGCTTTTCGCACCCGCTATGGTCATTACGAATTCCTAGTGATGCCTTTCGGGTGGACAAATGCGCCAGTAGCTTTTATGGCTCTAATGAATGAAGTATTCAAGCCTTACCTAGATCAATTTGTGATAGTATTCATAGATGATATATTGGTGTAATCAAGGTCTAGGGAAGAGCATGAGCAGCACTTGAGGATTGTATTGCAAACCCTCCGAGAAAGAAGGCTGTATGCCAAACTTAGTAAATGTGACTTTTGGCTAGAGCAGATTTCTTTTCTGGGCCACATTGTCTCGAAGGATGGGGTGTCAGTATATCCATCCATGATTGAGGCTATTGTTCAGTGGGGACAGCCCAGGACATTCATAGAGATCAGAAGCTTTTTGGGTTTGGCTAGTTACTACAGGAGATTTGTAGAAGGTTTCTCTAGATTGGTTGCTCTGTTGACGCGTCTTACGAGAAAGCATGTAAAGTTTATGTAGGATGAAGCATGTGAGAGGAGTTTCCAAGAACTTAAGCACAGATTAACCACAGTGCTAGTTCTCACCATTCCTAATAGCTCAGGGAACTAGTCTGTTTACACAAATGCTTCACACCAAGGACTAGGTTGTGTGTTGATGCAGAATGGAAGGGTAGTTGCTTATGGATCCAAATAGCTGAAAGATCATGAGAAGAATTATCCTACTCACGACTTAGAGTTGTAGGCCATAGTATTTGCATTGCAGATATGGCGCCACTACTTGTATGGTGAGAGATTTCTGATCTTTATGGATCACAAGAGTTTTAAGTATCTGTTCTCACAAAAGAAGTTAAATATGAGATAGAGAAGGTGGTTAGAACTCCTCAAAGACCATGATTGTGAGATTTTATACCACTTGAGGAAGGCGAATGTGGTTGCCGATGCATTGAGTAGTGATGGTGGTCGTGTCACCAGGATCCAAGCGTACAACTGACTGCCGACCAGGAGTCCCCCGCACAGCTTGGGGCAGAGTCTCCCGCACAGCCTGGGGCAGAGTCCCCCACACGGCCTGGGGCAGAGTCTCTTGCACAGCCTGGGGCAGAGTCCCCCGCACGGCCTGGGGCAGAGTCTCTTGCACAGCCTGGGGCAGAGTCTCCCGCAAGGCCTGGGGTAGAGTCTCCCGCACAGCCTGGGGCAGAGTCTCTCACACAGCCTGGGGCAGAGTCCCCCGCACGGCCTGGGGCAGAGTCTTTTGCACAGCCTGGGGCAAAGTCTCCCGCAAGGCCTGGGGCAGAGTCTCCCGCACAGCCTGGGGCAGAGTCTCTCGCACAGCCTGGGGCAGAGTCTCTCGCACAGCCTGGGCAGAGTCCCTTGCACAGCCTGGGGCAGAGTCCCCCGCACGGCCTGGGGCAGAGTCTCTCGCACAGCCTGGGGCAGAGTCCCCCGCACGGCCTGGGGCAGAGTCTCTCGCATAGCCTGGGGCAGAGTCCCCCCCACGGCCTGGGGCAGAGTCTCCCGCACAGCATGGGGCAGAGTCCCCCGCACGGCCTGGGGCAGAGTCTCCCGCACAGCTGCGGCAGAGGTCCCTCGCACAACCTGCGACAGAGTCTCCCGCAGCTGCCTGGCCTGAAGCGCGACAGAGTGCTCTACCACTCTGTCGCGGCCTAGACACGCGCCTGGGTCTCAGCCCGAACCGACTCAGAAGCCTATAAATATGAGGTGAGCCCTCTGAGATCGGGGCCAAGATTCGATCCAAAAAAGAAAAAAACAGGGAGAAACACTTAAACCCTTTGATTTAAGCAATACTTTCTCCTTTTCTTACATACACCAACTCCCGATCACTGACTTGATCGTCGGAGTGCTCGTGCAGGGATAAATCCCTGCCCCCTCTGATTCCTGTTGTTTTTGTAGGATATACGAAGAACACGTGGATCAAATCGTATCGACGTCACCCTTTCGTCGATAGTGTAATCAGACTACACGAAAGGCATTTTCTTATTGCTGTCAGGTAGGCAACATCAATTGGCGCCGTATGTGGGAATCTGGACAAAAAGTCAGGTTCTCTATCAAAATGGGGAGGACGCGTTCGGCAGCAGAGTTGACAGGAGGGTGGAATTCTGTAAGTCCCCCTGCCAGATCGGAACGAAGGAAGAGACACAGTGAAAGGGCTCAAGCAGAACCCTTAGTCTCCCTGGAAGAATTCGATGCCCTGAAGCATAAAAATGAAGAGGCTACGACAGCCCTGAGAGCCATGGTGAGCTTCTTCAGAGAGGCTCTCCCCCAATTGAGCTTACCCCATGAAGTACAGCAGTTAGTGGGGGAAAGCACTCCTAGGCAGACCTATGAGAGAGGTCAGCCTTCCAGCCTGGTAGACGTTGGACAAGAGGCAGGAACGCCACACAATGCTACTGCCGATCCAGCGAAACAGAGCACACCCTTAGCTCCTAGGCGACAGAGTCCACCCTCAGCTCCCAGGCGGCAGAGTTCGCCGATTGTGTGGCAGAGTTCCCCCGTAGCTCAACGACGACAGAACTCTCCCACGGACAACATGCGGCAGAGGTATCCTACATCGCATGCGAGACGATGCACTCCCACTGCTTATAGGCGGCAGAGTTCTCCTCTGCCCAATGTGCGGCAGACTTCTCCTATCGCCGCTCAGCGACAGAGTTCTCCCGCAGCCCATAGGCGGCAGAGTTTCCATACCTGCCGCAGCTCATCCCCTGTGGAGTTGGAACATGACCTAAGGGCACATAGAGCTGGGGAGCAACGAAGACAAGGAGATTTTGACCCACAAGAAGGTCCCGAGATATCAAGTCCCGTAGTCAGAGGTACTGTAAGAGGTATTTACCAATCGGACTCTTCTAGACCGGAAGGGACAGGACCTTACTCAGCTCGAGGGTCGGAGGACGTGGAGAAGGTCGTCCAAAGGATCCTCGAGAAGAAAAGGCTAGTGTCTCCGGATGACGGACAAAGGAGGAGGATCCCATTCAGTCCGGAGATCATGAACAAACCCTTGCCGAAAAAGTTCAAAATGCCTTCTATGGCTACTTATACCGGCAAAGCGGATCCCTACGACCATATTCAGAGTTATGAATCCCTCATGCTGCTTCATGGATGGGAGGACGAAATCATGTGCAGAGCTTTTTCTCTCACATTGTCCGGGCACGCTCTGAAATGGTTTAACGGGCTGAGCGAAGGTTCAATCTCCTCTTTCGACGAGTTGAGAAATGAATTCCTCAAAGTGTTCATGATCCACAGCCAGAGGAAGAAAGACGCTACCTACCTACTCACGCTTAAACAAGGAAATAGAGAATCCTTGAAGAGCTACGTAGACCGCTTCCGAGATGCAACCTTGGAAGTGGAAGATCTACCGGTAGGCGTAGCCTTAGCTGCAATGCTACAAGGGACAAGCTCTGAAAAGCTGCAAGAATCCCTCTCTCTTGATCAACCGATGACAATCTCCGATCTCTTTGCTAGGGCCAATAAGTATGTTGCCCAAGAAGAGGTCCTGAGTTCGATCCCCTGGGGACGCGAAAGAAAACCGTGAGGGGAACCTTTGGTTCGGGCCCTGCGAACGCAGGCTACCAGTGGGCCGTACCCAAAGCGGACTAGGTCCTGAGTTCGATCCCCTGGGGACGCGAAAGAAAACCGTGAGGGGAACCCTTGGTTCGGGCCCTGCGAACGCAGGCTACCAGTGGGCCGTACCCAAAGCGGACTATGTCCTGAGTTCGATCCCCTGGGGACGCGAACGGAAAACCGTGAGGGCCGCCCTTGGTTCGGGCCCTGCGAACGCAGGCTGCCAATGGGCCAGGCCCAAAGCGCCCTTGGTTCGGGCCCTGCGAACGCAGGCTGCCAATGGGCCAGACCCAAAGCGCCCTTGGTTCGGGCCCTGCGAACGCAGGCTGCCAACGGGCCAGACCCAAAGCAGACAATTCAGTTGCGTGGCCACTGGCTGAGCAAAGACCACAGCATACACGAATACATTCGAACATGCAATTAACCAAGCCGTAAGAGCCTGAGGCGCTATGCGTCACTGTGGCCAGGCATAAAAGATCTAATTAACCGAATCCTCTTTCGCAGGAAAAGTTCCTACCAAAGAGTGGGGAGCAATTGATGGTGGTCGTGTCACCAGGATCCAAGCGTGCAACTGACTGCCGACCAGGAGTCCCCCGCACGGCTTGGGGCAGAGTCTCCGGCACAGCCTGGGGCAGAGTCTCCCGCATGGCCTGGGGCAGAGTCTCTTGCACAGCCTGGGGCAGAGTCCCCCGCACGGCCTGGGGCAGAGTCTCTTGCACAGCCTGGGGCAGAGTCTCCCGCAAGGCCTGGGGCAGAGTCTCCCACACAGCCTGGGGCAGAGTCTCTCGCACGGCCTGGGGCAGAGTCCCCCGCACGGCCTGGGGCAGAGTCTCTCACACAGCCTGGGGCAGAGTCCCTTGCACAGCCTGGGGCAGAGTCCCCCGCACGGCCTGGGGCAGAGTCTCTCGCACAGCCTGGGGCAGAGTCCCCCGCACGGCCTGGGGCAGAGTCTCTCGGACAGCCTGAGGCAGCGTCCCCCGCACGGCCTGGGGTAGAGTCTCCCTCACAGCATGGGGCAGAGTCCCCCGCACGGCCTGGGGCAGAGTCTCCCGCACAGCTGCGGCAGAGGTCCCTCGCACAGCCTGCGGCAGAGTCTCCCGCAGCTGCCTGGCCCGAAGCGCGACAGAGTGCTCTACCACTCTGTCGCGGCCTAGACACGCGCCTGGGTCTCAGCCCGAACCGACTCAGAAGCCTATAAATATGAGGTGAGCCCTCTGAGATCGGGGCCAAGATTCGATCCAAAAAAGAAAAAAACAGGGAGAAACACTTAAACCCTTTGATTTAAGCAATACTTTCTCCTTTTCTTACATACACCAACTCCCGATCACTGACTTGATCGTCGGAGTGCGCGTGCAGGGACAAATCCCTGCCCCCTCTAATTCCTGTTGTTTTTGCAGGATATACGAAGAACACGTGGATCAAATCCTATCGACGTCACCCTTTCGTCGATAGTGTAATCAGACTACACGAAAGGCATTTTCTTGTTGCTGTCAGGTAGGCAACATCAAGTAGAAAGAGTCTTGGGTTGGTATCATATATGAAGGGTAGGGAGCATGAGTTGTTGGAACAATTCATGAACTTTAGATTGGATATGACCCCGCCTAAGATTGGCAGACATGGGATTATAGCAAGCTTGAGATTAGAACCGGAATTGATTGAGAGAATCCAGCAAGCTCAGCAGAATGATCAATAGTGTAATGGTGTAATTAGCCAAATTCAAAAAGGTAAGGGCACTGATTTTGTATTGAGTTCGGATGGACTACTAAGGTTCGAAAATAGAATGTGTGTCCCCAATGATTTAGAGCTTAGGAAGATGATTTTATCAGAGGATCACTCATTGAGATACACAGTACACCTAGGGAGTAGTAAAATGTATCAAAATCTTTGTAAGGTATATTGGTGGTCTGGAATGAAAAGAGACATAACTAAGTATGTTGCTAGATGTCTTATCTGTCAGCAGGTTAAGGTAGAGCATCAGAAACCAAGAGGATTATTACGACATCTACCGATACCGACATAGAAGTGGGAGCATGTCACCATGGATTTTGTGATGGGATTACTAAGAACTCGTAAGAACCATGATGCTATATGGGTTACAATAGATAAGTTAACGAAATCGGTACACTTTTTAGCCATGAGATCTATAGATACTTTGAGTGCACTGGTAAACTTGTATGTACAGGAGATAGTGAGATTACATAGAGTCCCAGTGAATGTTGTTTCAGATAGGGATACCCGCTTCACTTCCATCTTTTGAGAACATTTTCAGGAAGCTATGGGGACCCAATTGAGCTTTAGCACCGCTTTTCATCCTCAGACAGATGGTTAATCAGATAGGACTATACAGACCTTGGAGGATATGTTGAGAGCATGTGTGTTGGATTTTAGAGGCTCATGGGATGATCACTTGCCATTGATTGAGTTCGCCTACAACAACAGTTATCATTCAAGTATTGGTATGGCCCTTTATGAGGCACTATATGGTCGTAGATGTCGATCGCCTATTGGTTAGGAAGAAGTTGGTGACAGATAGTTATTCGATCTTGATTTGGTTAAACAAGCCTCAGAGAATGTTCGGATAATAAGTGAGAGGTTGTGAACAGCTCAAAGTCGATAAAAGCACTATGCTTATAGGAGACGAAGGCCACTCAAGTTCGCTGTGGGTGAGTCTGTATTTCTGAAAGTATCTCCTTCTAATGGAATAATGAGGTTCAGAAAGAAAGAAAAACTAAGTCCTCGTTACATTGGTCCCTTTGAGATTTTAGATAGAGTGAGAGATGTGGCATATAGACTAGCCTTACCACCTGAGCTAGCAGATATCCACAATGTCTTCCATGTTTCCATGCTTAGGCAGTACCATCTGGATCCAACATTTGTAATTAGCTATGAGCCATTGGAGCTCAAGGAGAATATGTCATATGTAGAGAAACTGGTCCGGATATTGGATAGAAAAGAGAAGGTGTTGCGGAACTAGTCAATTTCATTGGTTAATGTCCTGTGCCAACATCATACATCAGAGGAAGCCACCTGGGAGATAGAGGACTTGATGAAGGAGAAATATCCCTAACTTTTTGAGGAATAGACTTGGTTCAATTTGGAAGATCAAATTTTCTATGGAGGGGAGAAATGTAATGCCTGTAATTTTACAAGTATATTTTAAGAGGCTATGACGTATATATGTATATGTACATTGTTACAAGTGTATAAATAATAAAGGATGTAAGGAATCATGAAATTTAATGAAACATCCATGATTTTAAGTTGTGTGCACAAGTTTTATTACCTATGAACTATATGGAATGGATGCCATTGTATGATAATTGTGCACGGATTGTAAATTGAGGTATAAAGCAAATGAGGATGAGTATGCATTGGAAAATTTGAAAAAAAAATACAGAAATGGGGGTGCAGGGGATGAGAGATCGATCTCCTCTTGTAAAATGACAAGAATCAGATTAATGGAACAAGGCAGATCGATCTCATGGGAAGGCAGATCGATCTCCTTAAGTCTCTGCTTGGAAGGAATCGATCTTTCATAAGGCACAGATCGATCTCCTTAAGCCTTGGCCAAGAAGAGATCGATCTCCCTTAAGCAACAGATTGATCTCATTAAAGTTCTGTGAGGAGAAGATCGATCTCCTACAAAAGGCAGATCGATCTCCTAGAAGAAATTTGTCTGCGATAGATAGATCTCATCATGAAAGCATATCGATCTGGTAGTAGTCACGTTAGGTAAAAGGACTATCAAAACTGCAGAGATCGATCTTCAAAAGGGCCAGATCGATCTCATGTCTCTGCATCTATAAAAGGAGCATAGGATTGGATTGAAAACTCAGATTTCTTCCCACCAAACCCGCACCTATCATTTTCTCTCAAAGAACCAAGCTTTCTCACTCTAAAGATCACTATATTCCAGCTAGAATCTAAAGAAGCTTAAGAAGGGAAAGTTGTTCCTTGAAGTAAGGAGAATAACATAACCAAAAATCACATATTGGTTTGACCAAGAGAAGGAGATTTGGCTACCACAAGTTTGTCTAAGGAAAAGGCTAAGCTAGGTAAGCTCTTCAACCTTCAAACTTTAAATATGGATTTTTAGACATTTTTTGGGTTGAATGATATGTGAAATATTGTTAGGAATGATGAGTGTAGTGATGAGTGAGTAATGTTAAGAGGGATTTATGAAGAGAAAATTCATGGAAGAGTGATGGAAAACATAAGAGAAGATATAATGAGATTAGTGGAAAAGGTGGAATGTGATAAGAAGTTTAAGAAGTATGAATAGATAAATAAGTGACAATGTGTATGTTTAGGAGAAGGAAAAGAAAATAACTTAATGATTTACACGTTTAGATTGAAATACGTGGAACACGATTAACCCGGATCGCGAGTGGAGTAAAAGAGACGGAGGAAGTATAAGCGTGATTCGAGGTAAGGGACTGTATGTTAGCGATAAAGATATTCATACGTATTTTACTGCGATTTTATTAGTTATGACGCTAGTAATAGTATGTTTAGCAATTGAGCTATGAAATCATATGAGATCATGAAAAGTAGTATGGTATATATATTGTGAAAATGGGATGCGATAAGGAAATAGCATAACATGCATGTTATGATGTTTTCTCAACTATATGTTGATTTTGAGATTGAGAAATGATGATGGATAGGTTGGTTAATTTTACATATTTAGCATGGAATGACATGCTACGTGAATAAACATGTTTTGAGTTTTTAAAAGATAAAATAGCCACCTATCGGATTTGGGATGTGAATCAGTGTTGGAGCATTAGCTCACACCTGTTTTGATGATTTTGATTATGCTGGAGTTTTACTCACATACATTTACATATTTTGATAAATCGTGCTGGAATGCGGCTCGCACATGGTTTTATAATGATAATGTGCTGGAGTTTAGCTTGCACATTCGTGCTGGATGGTTTTGAGAAAGGTGCTAAGGCATTGCTCGCACTAGTTTTGCTGAGTTTGATATGACATAGTGCTAGAAGCAGTTGCTCGCACTAAGAGATACCGCGCTAGAGCTTTGCGATGACTGTGTGTCACGCTGATTCTGCTCACCTGGTATATAAGACATGGTTTAGGATGATGATTCCATCAGAATAGGGTAGATGGACTGGATCCATGGTCGTACGTTGAACTGTGTAGTTGTCCGGGGAATACTATGTATCGTGATGGATGCACGTGAGTATGAGTATTACGTAGATGACACATGGCGTACATTGTACTGTGAGTTGATGAGGAAGATGATGATGATTGAGATGAGCTGGAGGTAGGACTTACCCATCCCCCTTCAGGCAAGTGATGTCCTGTGCACGCTTGATCAGTGAGGCCTGGGATCACTGACTATGGCCATAAGTCGTGTATATTAGTTTGCCGAAAATTCCATACCTGTCTCAGAGACAAGAGAAATTGAGAAACTCAGAAAAGCAATGATTTGTGAAAAGAAAAGTGATAATGTGATTTGACGAATAACTTAATTTAAATGCTTGTGTTGTGATAGCACTATTTTATGACATGTTTTTAAATGGAAGTATTGAACAATGGTTTTTATGAAAATGCTTATGAGAGAAGCATGTTTAAATGCATTTACTAGTGATATATTCTTTTATAATGAAACATGGTTTGTTTATCATGCATGAGCTATGTAGATAGTACAGTATCTACCTGTTAGCATTCATTTCCATACTTAGCTGTGGTTTGCTCATCCCACTATTTTCCCCCTCCAGATACTGAGAAGTAGGGTCGTGCGGTGGTCTCTAGATCTCTTTTATGTTGGACAGCTCCCACCAGTTGAAAAGTTATAAGAATTGTATGCACAAAAGTATTTTATATCTATTGTAATGTATCGCACAGTCATGAATCAAAAATGTTATATATTAAACAATTGATTTTGTATATTTATACACGTACCTGGGAGTGTGTGTTTTAAAGTTTTAAATATTTTTGCTATAAATGTATGGAATTTAGAAATTACATTGACTCACAGCCCAACCATTGTAGTATAGGTATGGATGAAGGGCACCCAGAGTCGGGGTGTGACAATGGCAGCTAACTATTATCTATGGTTGTCAGAAAGGCAGTTACCCAAGAAAGCTACGACTATTTATAAGTTAGACACACTATCTACCTTGACTTCTCAAATAGCTAATCTCACAAAGAAGGTAGAGTCACTAAGTACCCAGCAAAATTCTGCCAATAGTCCCAGTCTTGTTTTACCTGCCAAAAGTCCTTTCATTTCATGCAATCTGTATGGTGGTACACACTCTGTAGATAGGTGCCCGCTTAACTTAGAGTCTGTTCAGTACGTTACTCCATCTCAAAAGCAACAGAATAACACATTTTCGAACACCTACAATCCAAGGTGAAAGAATCATCTTAATTTTTCTTGGAGTCAAAATCAGGGGCAATCTTTTAATTCCAGATCTATGGGACCCCCTGGTTATCAGGTTCCACCTATTCATGTACCACCACCTCAGCAGTTTACATATCATCCACCTAATCATTCTCATCACCCACCTCAATAATTTCAACATCATCCATCACCACCACCACCTATGTAGCCCTAACACTTATCTACACCAGCAGCTGCAGCTGAGAAGAAGCCCTCGCTTGAGGAGATGTTCATGACTATCCTGCAAAATCAAGCAGCCTCTATTAAGAATTTAGAAGTTTAGGTTGGACAAATAGCTAGTGCTCCTAGTCAGCGTCTAATGGGACCCTCCCCAGTAATACTGAAGCTAACCCTGTTATATAGAGGGAGGGTAAGGAGAATGTTAAGGCCATAACCCTTAGGAGCGGTAGAGAGCTAGATGAACCACAAGTTAAGTCCAGTCCTGTAAAGCCCACAGTGGTAGAGCCCATAAGTTCTAAAGTGGCAGTTCAGAAAGAGCAGGAACATAATGATTAGGCTGCAAAAGAAACTAAATCAGGCGTTTCTTCATCTTTACCTTCTTCTTCACAGCCTTCCTCTTCATCTGATGCTACACCTATTACCACTACACTTCCTCCAGTTAAACCCACATTACCTTTTCCTTCGAGGTTCAAAAACTAGAAGCTTGATCATCAATTTGCTAAATTTCTTGAGGTTTTTAAGAAGCTTCACATTAACATTCCTATTGCGGATGCTTTAGAACAAATGCCTAGTTATGTGAAGTTTATGAAGGATATCCTCTCGAAAAAGAGAAGATTAGAGGATTATGAGACAGTGGCATTGACTGAGGAGTTTAGTGTCATTATTTAGAGGAAATTACCCCCCAAGTTCAAAGATCCAGGTAGTTTTACCATACCTTGCACCATAGGAGATCAGTTCTTTGGTAGAGCCTTTGTGATCTAGGAGCTAGTATTAATCTTATGCCTTGGTCCATTTACCAGAAGTTAGGAGTAGGAGATGCAAAGCCTACCACAGTGACCCTTCAATTAGCTGATAAACCCATTAAGTATCTGAAGGGGATCATTTAGGATGTGCTAGTTAAGGTGGACAAGTTTATTTTCCCTACAGATTTTATTGTGTTGGATATGGAGGAAGACAGGAAAGTCCCTATTATTCTAGGAAGACCATTCTTAGCTACTGGTAGGACGCTAATTGATGTGCAAAAGGGGGAATTGACCATGAGAGTCCAAAATCAGAAGGTAACATTTAATGTTTTCAAACCTTTGAGGTTCCCTGATGACTCTAAAGATTGTTTTAGGGTAGAGGTTAAGGAAGATATAATGCTTGGGCATAAGAAATCTGCTAGAATGATGGAAGTAGATAGAGCTAAGGAGGATTTGACTGTCAGCATTCTATCACCACATTGGCTAACCCTCTTACTTCTAGCCTTGCTACTGAGTGTCATTTTCTTCAGCTGCATTTGATGTGCTTTATCTCTCTTTTTCCTTTTTGTACAGTTCTTTTTCTCTTTTCTATTTTTTCTTTCTCTGTTTCTTTTACAGATAGCATTTGCAGTATCACTTTCTCATCAAGCTTCAATTGTTCTTCATCATCAAATAGGGGAGTATTCTTTTTTTTGAGCTTCAATTCTTATATTATCTGCACACTGAGGATATTGTGCACTTTAAGTTTGGGGATGGGGATATCACTTGAGTATTTTTCAAAATTTTGGGCAAAATTGAAAAAAAAAATCAAAAATATGAGCTTACATTGTTGAATTTTGGATGATTTAGTACTTAGCATGTAGTTTTCCCATATTCCGATGATATATGTCTGACTTTGATTGAATAAGAAGCATGATTATAGGAAAAGCATGATGTTAAATTCTTGAATTTGTCTTGATTCTGATTGTGATTTCCTCATTTTATGCACATGTCATGTCATGAATCTGTATATTTATTTAGAAAAGGCTTATGTGGACATAGGATTGCATTTGTTCAGTTGATTTTGTGCATCATATTCTAAAATTTGTTTGATCTTATCTCGAAGCGAAATATTAGATCATACTTAATTAGGGAAATGATTTAGGCCATCTTTGGATCGTTTGAGCCTTTCTAGCCATCCTTGTACATATTTTACCCATAGCCACCCATCTGGGCCAAATAAGCTTTTCTCTGTAAATACACCTGCATATTTTTTCTTAGCTTAAACACTTTGTTCCTATCTCTTACCTCGAAAGCTGTAAATTCACTAGGATATATCTTGAGCTATGTATGTATGGGTTATAGGTGATAATGAAATTTGAAAAACAAAAAAAAAAGAAGAAAGAAGAAGAAGAAAAATACATAAATAGAATAAATGTTTAGCAAAATAAATAAGTTGGGGGAGCAAATATGAGCTTTTACATCAAAGATCCTAGAAGTAATGCATGTTAAGGGGTAATTAAACCTAAATTGAATTTATCATACCTTAGCCCTAGCCTTACATTACAAGCTTAATGAAGTTCTATTGATCTTTAGTTAAGTGTGACTACTTTAGTGGAGAGATAAGTGAAAAGCAAACTTATGGGAATGATCATTGGTCATTGACTTTGCATTCACTGTGTTTGCATAATCTGATCCGGGTAATCTACTGTGAAGTGGCTTTGACATTTTCACACACACACGAGGAGTCCAATTTAGGTTAAGACTTATGATTGAATGATTCTGTGTATTGGACTTATAATTATGAATCTTCGATATCATAGTTTGTACTTTTTCTTTGAGGATAATATTAGGAAGATCAATATGTTTAGTACTTGTCAATTCCTACATGTATTTTGTTTTGCTTGAGGATAAGCAAAAGCTCAAGTTTGGGGGTGTGATAATTCTATTAAAATAGAATTATTTGTACTTAATTTCTTAATTAATTATATTAATCCTCATATTATTTTGTTAATTATCCCCTCAATTTAATTAAAATTTTCATGTTTGCAAATAAATAAAATCCGAATGAATTTCAGTCATTTCAGTAGAAAATAGACTGAAAATGGGCTAAAAGGAGACTGGACCACTACCATTTCGAAGTCTGAGTCACCATTTGTCTGGACACGTGTGATACCGGGTGTTCGTATTTTATTCGCCTCGAAAGGATAAGATCAACAGACATCGTGCCCACCTCATGGAAGATACACGTCGGGCCACATCGCACATCCAAGTAGATTAGAAGACAAATGATGTGGAAATATCTTCTCTACAGCGAATGGAATGAAGACAAGTGGCCTAACAATGCCAACTCATCTAGGATTGGAAATTACAATTGTACCACAAATTGTATATAAATAGAATATGATGAACAATTGAAAACCAAGTAGAATTTTAGGGTAAAAGTAGTTTCTAGGGTAAAAGTAGGAGTAGAAGTAGTTTTAGAATAGTTTTTAGAATTTTTAGGTAAAAAGTTTTCTTTATCTTTTTAGGTCTTGGCTAGGTTTATTTTTTTTAGGGTAGTTTTTATAATCTTCTAGGTTTCTCTTGAAGTTTCTCACGTTGGCTGGTGACAGCAGCCACCATTGCTTCTTGGTTTTGCAAGTTTCTCTTTAATGTTAGCACATTTAAGCTTTTTAATGCAAAAAAATTTCTTTTCTTTTCAGAGTTTAATATTCCCTTTCCTTTTGGTTTTTATTTTCTTGCCTATCTTTTCTACTTCAGTATGGATATTTGTTATTGTTGAACCAGAGGGTAACGAGTGAGGGAGGCTGGTGGCTGCAATTTCGGTTCTGCCGTCATCGGACCGATGTCCCTGGTTCGCTAACTTGGATTATTGCAGTCTTCACCTTCAGCGTTATGCTCCTCTGTCATTGACTATGCTGCTGTTCAGTTCTTAGTTGATAGTGGAGAAACGAGGCTGGTGACAGTAGCTAAGTCCTCTTAAGTTACTTTTCTGTAGTTTGGTTTTCATGTTTTTCTTCCAGTTTCGGGTGTTGCATTAACTTCAACTTTTAATCTTTCATTTTTAGTTTCAAAAATTTTACTTATATTTTAAAGTAGATATAAGGTTGTTCTGCGTTTCTGGACTCCTGCAGTTTCATTTTATATTTCCTTGTTTCGTTTTTTAATCTTGTTTCCGCAGTCTCTCACAATCTACTTTTGTTGCTTTCATTTTATTTTACTGTGCGGTGTCGAGAGGCAGCAGCTGGTGATAAAGACCAGTTCCATTTTGTTCTTCTTATTTTCATTTCCAGCAAAGGAAAGGTGGTTGTTTGATAGGCTTCCCTCTCTATTATGCTCCGTTCTTAGTTATTTGTAATGTTCATTTGTTGTTGCTTTTATTCTACATTAATCTTCTGTTTGCTGCTGCAGTTGTGTGATACAGGCTAAAGTAAAGCTGATGCATGATGGAGATCAAAGCAGGAGCTAGCTATTCGAGAAATGATGGCTGGTTACAACAGCTTCTTTGCTTCATTCCACTCTATTGCTGCAGTTCTTCAATTTATATTTAACATTCTTCCACCTAGCTAGGTCCCTCCGTCGGTCTCACAGCATCTCGCCTGCATTGCTTGCTGGATCGTGCTGAGCAGCTACAGGACGTGGTGACAGAAGCTGCATCGGGCGTCGCTGGACATATGTGCTGGAATGTAATTGACTGCTTTTGTTGGGTACTGGACTGAAGCAGAAGCAGCTACTGTGTGCGTGTCTTGTTGCAGTGACCAGTGCATAGCTGCTGCTAAGATACGGCTCGGGAGGGCGTGTGCTGCTGAGCAGAGAATGAAGGGCGACTGCAGCTAATGATACGGACAACCTGTCTTGAAGCAGAGGCAGGATTAGGGGTGTAAACGATACAGTGGTGCTTGCAAGCTACTCGGGCTCGACTCGAGCAAAACTCGAATTCGGCTCGATTTTAATCGAGTCGAGCTCGAGCTCGAGCTACTCGAGCTATCGAGCGAGTCGAATTCGAGCACTTAAATACCTGGCTCGAGTAGCTCGCGAGCCTAATCGAGCATCGAGTTTTTATATATTTTAAAAATATAATAATATTTATATAATGATTCGAGCCTAATCGAGCCTAATCGAGCTTAATCGAGCCTAATCGAGCCTAATCGAGTTCGAGTAAAATATCGAACTTATATAATCAAGCCTAATCGAGTAGCTCGAATTCGATCTCGAGCCGAGCTCGAGCTTAAAAAATAAGGCTCGATCGAGCTCGAGCCGAGTATCGAGCATCGAGTTTCAAGTCGAGCTCGAGCTCGAGCACCTCACTGTATCGACTCGGCTCGACTCGATTACACCCCTAGACAGGATTGTGTCACGGGTTGCATGATGATGAACAGTACAATGCTGTGTTTGGCACTATTTAAATTTTGTCAATTTGCTATCATACTTTGAGATTATTTGCTAAATGTTAATATTTCTTTTATTACTATTTGTTAGCTTAGGTAATAGTATTAGAGGTTAAATTTAGATTTTAAATTAATTAACATGTTAGCTTAATTTTATTGCTTTTTTAGATTAAGAATTAATTTTAATCACGTTAGTATTTATATTTTTTTTAATGTATTAGGAGTTAAGATTTAATTTTAATTGTAGTGATTATGTATTGCGTTTAGAGTTAGATTAGGGGTAGAATTATTTTATTTGCAGTTTTAGTAAGTTTTCATTTAAAACTTTTAAAATCCAGAAATATTTTATGCATCATTTAGAATAGATTTTAAATATTTATTTAGGCATTTTATTAATTTAGTAATTATATAAAGTTAGATTTAATTTAGGGTCATCATATAGGTATTTAGTTTCTCAGTATGTTTAGGAATTTCTTTAAATTACTAGGATTTAATTTCATTAGATCTTAGGATAGATTACTTTGCATTAAATTAATTTACATGCAATTTTATTAGAATTTTCTAGTGTTATTTATTTTATTTTACATTTTCTTATAATTGCATCTTGATCTTTTTGCACTGATTGACTTAATTTTAGTATTTTCCTTTTACAGATTATTGCTTTTATTTGCTAGGACCTCGGTAAGTAATTTTAGTTCTGTTTTATTATTTTATGATTTTTATTTTTATTGTTTTCCAGTACCTTTTAATTTAAGCCTTGTAGATCACACTGCAAAGTTTCATAATTTGCTAAGATATACTTAGAGTAAGATTAACCAGTACTTAATTAGGCTAATTAGATTTTCTGTGGGATGATAATCTGGGACTCAATTCTCATTATTACTTGTATGACCCGTGCACTTGCGGTTAACACGTCTATGTAACTTAGGACGGGTGATATCAAAATCACCAAGCTAGGCGAGTTTTCAAGCTTCCAACTTCTAGTATGTTTATCTAGGAATTATTCTAAGTTGATTGGTGTATGTTTTATGGATCAAAACACACAAAATCACCATGAACGCCAAATGGGTATTTCATTTTCTATGAAGATACATGTGATTTTAAGGCAAGAATGGATTGGGTAAGATGCATTGATGATGATGGCATGGTTAGTTTTAATCAATTTGTTGAATTGGATGGTTGTATGATGTTGGCATGTAAGATGTTTGTTAAATGCCAAAATGAACCATGGAAATAGCTTAAGGCATGCATGAAAGGTGTTTAATGAAATGCCTAAGTGAGCAATCAGCAAGGTTGGCGTGGTGATGGCAAGCCATCGACCATGGGCGACATGCTAGTGTTCGGCCATCATGCCATGGCCGAAAGCTTCCATGGGCCAAGCTTAAATGTAATCACCCCAAGGATAGCTAATGTGCCTTAAGGTTGGCCCAATAAGAGTTATGGGCTTAAGAAGCCCAATGGGCCTTGATAAAATGAATAGTAAAGTGAAAATAGGCTGAAGACAGAGTTAGGTCTATTAAGGTACAATAAGGCCCAATAAGAGTATTCGGGCCTAATACTTTAAATTAACCGTATAGAAAATGGAATACATGTTAATAAAGTTAATTGATGTTATTAGTAATTATCTGCAGCTCCCGAAGATATATACAGAGCCAGATAAACGAATATACGAAAAGTGGAAAATGTGAAAAACACAGTCGACGTGATTCCAGGTAAGGGATCTTTGCAAGCTCTTAGTGATAGTTGTGCGTATATTTTTCATCGTTTTCAAGTCTTTAAATTTTGTAGGGATTACAGATATAGAATAATATTTATGACGCCTAAATAAGGGAAAATTACGAAAATACCCCTAGACCTAGGAAAATTTGAAAATGCATAAAGTGCATGAATGAGATGTTTTCCATGTACAAAAAGGATTTTGTAAAGCTAAAATGATAGATTGGCTCACGATTTGACTGTACGTATTAAATTGCATGATTTTCTACAATTTGATTTGATTGACGAGTGCTTTGATGGGATGTTACCCTCTCGCTCTGTGTTGCACCGTGCTACGTACTGCCCTCGATTTTGAGTACCATTTTTACGGAAAATTGAGCCAACTGTCTATTTTATGTGTGTGAAATTGTGCTAGAGCAAAGATGAGATCTGTGAACTATCCGGATTCGCTTGCACTTAATTTTGATATGACATATGAATAGACCGTGTTGGACACGATATCTGTACGTTATACATATCTGCTCGCACTGGATTCTGATGTGATGTGAGAATGAAATCATGTTGGAGCCATTGTGTTAACTGTGTGTCACACTGACTTGTTCGCACTAGATTTTGAGACGACAGACCATGGTTGATAATTTATTTGATTGAGGTAGTGAGCTTTTGACTCAGGCACTTACAACTGTGTGGTAATTGTACTGTAGTTCATGGAGTACGTTATACCGTGTAGACAACATGAAGTACAATGTATCGTACAACAACGGGATGTGATGTGAGCGTCTTTGGACTCAAGCATGCTGTGTCTTGCTCTGGTTATGATAGTTCTCAGATAGTGAGCCGATGGATAGACTAATCCCCTCCACAGACTCAGAGACACCCTTGTACACTTGATCTGTGAGAGCTTGGGGTCTTGGACTTTGGCCAAACATCATTTGGATTATGTGTGGACCCCTGCCTTGTCTCATCTGTGATTTGATTTCTGTGATGAAACTATTTGAAATGAGAATGTGATTTAAATATCAGTTTCAATACAAAACAATGAACTATTTTACTTCAAATGAGTTTTGATAATCGATTTTATGGCAATAAATTGCTATGTGTTTTACTATGATGGTTTTTTTAATGACATTTATGAATGAATTGAGGTATATGGGAAGTGATTGACTGACATCACCTCATAGCCCAACAATCAATATGTGTAGTCGTGATATGTGGTAATTAATGGTATGAATGTAAGGAAATTGGGTCGCGACAGATTGAGCGTACACAATGTGGCATATGGCATACACCACGAAGGTCAAAAATCCACACGGGCCATGCATGACAGATCACGTAGATTACATGTAGCCTTAGTCTCAAAACAGAATTTTTAAAATCCTTTTTCTGGGTCTATTAGCCCGTAAACTCGTAAAATCAATACTTTTATTCCATTTCATATACATAAACATCATTTCATAAATTTTCATTTTCGTGTAGCAAATTGCATTTCAAAACATTTCATAGGTACTAAACAAAATACATTTGAAGAGATCAAAAAATTGAGCTTTTCATTCGGTTTTGCTTGAGTAGTACTTTTTTAGGTTTAAGAATGCTTTTCGTAAATACGAGCATACTTATATAAGTTCATGTATCAAAACAAGGCATTGAATCACTAATACTACTTTAAAACACATCCTTTACCTCTTAAACATTAGAATAGCATAAAATTGTCGGGTCTCGGGTTTGTCTTAATCTGCATGTCGATTTTTTGAACTGCCTAAAACAATTCCAATTCATCAAATATTATTTAATTTCATCTCAATATACTCAAATATGTATTTGTGTTCATAAATTTCACCAAATTTGACTTTTTAGTCAACTTTTTCAACTTTCTCGATTTTACCGATTTAAGTATCGATTTAAGCTAATTTTTGTTTCTTTAACTTCAAATTCACAACTCAACAACCTAGATACACATCCAAGTCCATAATCCATAGTTGTCAATGTTCCAAGTCACCAATTCCTACACTTTTCAGATTCTACCATTGTTCTTCTCTCTAAGATTTCACCTAGTAAATGAGTTTTTTTTAGAATGAATTTTTTATATGTTATAGAAGATTTGATCATTTTTTATCGATGCCTGAAAGTTGCTGGAAGCTGGCCGAAAAATGTGTCCAAGTCTGGACCAAAGAGGATGCCTACGACAACTTCTCTTGGGTTGTTCTTGTTGGCTATACCGAGAGGGGGTGAATCGGTTTTCTAACGTTAATAGCAAATTTTAACTTAATCCTATTTTAATTTGCAAATGAAAGTAAGCAGTATAATAAAATTCAACAATTTAATGCAAGATAGGGAAGAGAGAAACAAACACAATCGTTTATAGAGGTTCGACCAAACTCTTGTCTACGTCCTCTCTCCTTGACCTTCTTGTCAAGTGCTTTCTTACTCTCCTTCAACAGAAGTTTACAATGTCCCTTTTTCAGGTTAAGGAATAACCTCTCTACCCTTTACAATGTAAAAATGTATTCACCCTCTTACAATTCTCTCTCACTGAGGGACAATCCTCTTCTCTTTTAAGGTAAGGTTGAATACAAAATGAAGCTTTAAAGTGGGTAGGACAAATACAGCTTCTGCACTTAAGCTTACACAATAAATCTCAATAAATGAATGATGAAGACACAAGGAATGGAAGTATTCAAAGCTTGAGAATGTTAGGAATGTGCAGCAATAATATCTCTATTCTCTTTGTCTTCAATGCTTGGTTAAATACTGAAGGATTGGTAGTTGAAGCATTAAATGCTGTTTTTCCCGTTGAGATTTTGCAGAACTAGCCGTTGGGTACCTCCAGTAGTGTGCCAGATCGATCTGCCTTCTTGGCCAGATCGATCTCTTAGTTATAAATCCTGCAAGATCAAAGCACAATAGCACAAGGAGATCGATCTCATAGGTTAGCAGATCGATCTGTTAGTTTGAAAATAATAAGGGAGATCGATCTGTCGAATGGGCAGATCGATCTCATGATCTCTCTGTTTAAGGCAAGATCGATCTACAGATCGATCTGCCATGCAGTTTCGTAGTGGGGAGATCGATCTCTCAATACCTCAGATCGATCTCCTTAGCTCTCTGACTTTGAGGAGATCGATCTCTTTCTTACCAGATCGATCTCATAAGTTCTCTGTTTGAGTGTGGATCGATCTTTCAGATCGATCTACAGTCTTATGCTTTTAAGGGAGATCGATCTCTTCCTAGACCAGATCGATCTCTCAACTCTAGCTTTAACCAGATCGATCTCTTAACCCTTGCAGATCGATCTCATTCTTCCTTAAAACCTTTGTAAAGGTTGAAGGCTAGGGAGATCGATCTCATTTCTTCATGAGATCGATCTCTCATCAAGTAAAAACCCAGGAGATCGATCTCTCATCAGCCAGATCGATCTCTCATCAACAGAACTCTAAGTTCTGGTACTGATAACCTCTAAACATGTCTTTATATCATTTTTATATTATTGAATTTACTTGTTTTGTCATTTCAAAATATATTAACTCAACAATCTTCCCCTTTTTGATATGACAAAACTTATTCAATCAACATGTTTAGTTTTTTTACAAAAGCTCCCCCTTTTTGTGAGCTCCCCCTTTCTTTTAGCTTTTAACTTTGTTACTATCTTAACTCCCCCTTATTTTAACCATTTGTTTTAAAAACCTTCTTAAAACGTTTTATGCATTTTGACCACAATCACACAATCACATGTTTTCTTTTCTTCTCCCCCTTTTTGTCATATCAAGAAAGAAAATTCATGTCATTTCAAAATGAACATTTTCATTGAAACAAATGGCAGTTCATTTCAAGCAAATGTATATCAAAATAACAACAAGTAGCAAACACAAAACATATAACTAAACTAAATCGAGCAACTAGATCCTAAGATGGAGGAGGAACGCGATCCATGAGATCCTCAACATGAGTGCGCGTGACTTGAAGCTCATCAAACATCGCCTCCTGAGCCTCGTGAACCACATTCACTCTTCGGTTCAAATCCTCGAACATTCACTGCTGAGATGCAAAACCTTCATCGATTTTTCTGTTGAGTTCACTTATCATCTGCAGAATGATCTCCATGCCAGCAGGTGAGGATACATGTGCAGTGGTCTGAGGAGTCGAGGATGATGGACCCGTAGCCGGTGCAGCAGGTGGGTCCATAGGCGCAGTGGAGGGGTCTTCCTCCATAGCTTCAGCAGGCTGCTGTTCCCTCTTCTTCTTCCAGTCGCCCCGAAAATCTTTGTAGTATCCCATGTGATGGAGGGTCCCGATGTTGAGGACACTCTTGGGAGAGGGCAGTTCACTGGTTTCGCAGCTGCAGTCGATTTTGAGCGGTTGAAGAAAGTATGCCACCGGTTGAGGAAACACGATCGTTGTCGCTTGGCCTCGGACAATTTTTAACCAGTCTTGGAAGATAAAGTGAACCAAGTTGGGTTTTTGACTGGTGGAATGGATATGGTGAATCCAGAATCTATCTAACCTCCGAACAGTCGAATGTCGGGTACCAAACGGACGAAGGTTCCATGAGATGAGGAGGTGGAGTAGCCGGGGATGCATTGGGAGTTCACTCGCCTTATCCCAGGGAATGTCAAACTCAAAGGGAACCTCCTCATCTTCGTTCGTCAACCCTTCATCGGGTATGTCAAAGGCTTGGGCTAATGTTTCAGTGGTTACAGCAATTGACCTACCCATGACAAACGTTGTGAAACCAAGAATTTGACACGAATCAATGGGATCGTAATTGAGTTCGGCATTGGAAAAGAATGCACGAACGAGATTTGGAGGTACGGGAGTGTTTATTTTCAAAAAAGACATCCAACCAAACTCTTCAAATTTTGATAAGTATGGAAAATCTATTCGGTTGAGGAAAGAAAAATTGATTGTACGCCAATGTTTAATTGGCATAGTTGAGAAGTATTCTTCGTATCACTTTCTCTTCGCAGGTGTTTTAAAACACCGATTGAAAGTAGCGATGGAAGCGGAAGGAGTGGGTTGGGAAGATGACCCGGTTGCTACATTGGTTCGGGGAGGTTTTTGTCCTATTGCCTTAAGCCTAGGCATGGTTCTAGACTCGAGAATTGTGCTAAATAGATTCACAAATGAAAAAACCAATGGAACAGTAACTAGATTTGCCCTAGAATGAAATTGAACACAAATCTAAGGAAATTTGTTGAGAAAACAATAAAGAATGTTGGTTACTGTACCAGGAAATGACACGGAGACGCAATGGAGGCCGTACCGAGATCGATCTGAGGAGGAATCGAAAGAGGAGGTGCGAGGGAATTTCAGAATTTTGGAAGATTGGGTTTCAAAATTTGGGGATTTTTTCGAGTTTTTATAGTCCAGGGCACAGGAGATCGATCTGTCGAGACGACAGATCGATCTGTCATTTCCAGAAGCCAAGACAGATCGATCTGTCGTATAAACAGATCGATCTGTTAGCAAACAGAGGCTTAAGGAGATCGATCTGTCACATGCACAGATCGATCTTTAGTTGAACAGAGGCTTAGAGAGATCGATCTGCCAAATGCATAGATCGATCTTCAAAATGCAGAAGCTTGACGAGATCGATCTGTCGTATGGACAGATCGATCTGCTCTTTAACAGAGACGTAAGAAGATCGATCTTATGGTTAGAAGATCGATCTTCTTAGCTTAACCTTAATGATTTAGGCTTGTTGTAAGGATGGAGATCGATCTATATTGCAAGGAGATCGATCTATATTGCAAGGAGATCGATCTCTCATCCTCGTTGCCAGAAAATCTTTGCAAAAACTCTTTTAAAATCAGCTTGAAACCAAGATTTTTTGAAACATAAAGTCTTAAGGGATATTCATGAGTCCTAATTCACCTCTAAGGATACAAAACCTATCTCTATCAAGAGGTTTGGTGAATATATCAGCTATTTGGTGTAAAGTGTCAATGTACTCTAAAATTATATCCCCTTTTTGTACATGGTCTCTAAGGAAATGATGTCTAATCTCTATGTGCTTGGTTCTGGAGTGTTGGATAGGATTTTTAGATAGATTAATGGCACTGGTATTATCACATTTAATAGATACTTGCTTCATGTCAATACCATAATCTTTCATTTGTTGTTTAATCCACAACACTTGAGCACTACAATTACCAGCTGCTATATATTCAGCTTCAGTTGTGGACTGAGCCACACTGTTTTGTTTCTTAGAGAACTAAAAAATTAACCTATTTCCTAAGAATTGGCAGGTACCTGAAGTACTTTTCCTATCTATTTTGCATCCTCCAAAATCAGCATCTGAAAATGCATGAAGGGCAAAGGTGGATTCCTTGGGATACCAAAGTCCTAGTGAGGGAGTGTATTTGAGGTATCTAAAGATCCTCTTAGTTGCTAACAGATGTGATTCCCTAGGAGAGGATTGAAATCTAGCACAAAGGCATACACTAAACAAAATATCTGGTCTACTTGCAGTTAAATAAAGCAATGAGCCAATCATAGACCTATAGAGTTTAGTGTCTACACACTTACCACTTTCATCTTTATCAAGCTTGATGTTGGTGCCCATTGGAGTTGCTTGAGGTTTGCAATTGTCCATTCCAAATCGCTTGAGCAATTCCTTAGTATACTTTGCTTGATTGATGAAGGTTCCATCCTTTGTTTGCTTCACTTGAAGTCCCAAGAAGAATGTGAGTTCACCCATCATGCTCATCTCAAATTCTCCTTGCATGATCTTAGCAAACTCTTGGCATAAAGACTCATTAGTTGAACCAAAAATAATATCATCTACATACACTTGTACAACTAGTAAATCCTTATTTTTATTCTTAATGAACAAGGTGGTATCCACTTTTCCTCTTGAAAATCCCTTTTCTATTAAGAATTTTGACAACCTTTCATACCAAGCTCTAGGAGCTTGTTTCAATCCATAGAGTGCCTTAGATAATTTAAAAACATGTTCAGGAAATTCATGATTTTCAAATCTGGGAGGTTGCTCAACATAGACTTCTTCATTAATGAAACCATTTAGGAATGCACTCTTCACATCCATTTGATACAACTTGAAGTTTTTATAACATGCAAAGGTAAGTAACATTCTTATTGCCTCTAATCTAGCTGCCGGTGCATATGTTTCATCATAGTCTATGCCTTCCTCTTGTCTATATCCTTGTGCAACTAGCCTAGCCTTATTCCTTATTATCACACTATTTTCATCCATCTTGTTCTTGAATATCCATTTAGTTCCAATTATTGAGTGATCACTAGGCCTAGGAACTAGTTTCCATACTTTGCTTCTCTCAAATTGATTTAATTCTTCTTGCATTGCTAGGAACCAATTATTGTCATCGAAGGCTTCATTGACATTCCTAAGCTCTATTTGAGATACAAAGGCTATATATTGGTACATATTCCTTAGAGATGATCTAGTTCTAACTCCAAGAGTTGGATCTCCTACTATTTCACAATCCTTTACATATCCTAACTCTCTTGGTGCTCTAGATTCTCTCTCTATTATCTCTATCTCATCTTCATCTTCTTTATTCAAGTCAAGTTTTTCTAATAAGTCATCTTCTAGGTTTGGGATATCTTCCAAGTTTTCGTCAAATATTCCAACATTCTCCTCATTGGTTGAATCTTTAGATACATTATTTGATTCATCAAATATAACATGAATAGATTCTTCAACCATTAATGTTCTTTTGTTATAAATTCTATAAGCCTTTGAATTCAATGAGTATCCTAGGAATATTCCCTCATCACTCTTGGCATCAAATTTTCCTAAATTATCTTTCCCATTATTTAGAACAAAACATTTGCAGCCAAAAGGATGGAAGTAACTAATGTTAGGCTTTTTACCTTTGTAGAGCTCATAAGGAGTTTTCTTTAGCATGGGTCTAATCATAGCTCTATTAATTATATAACATGATGTGTTTATAGCTTCAGCCCAAAAATACTTTGGTAAGTTATTCTCACATAACATGGTTCTAGCCATTTCTTCCAATGTTCTATTTCTTCTCTCAACTACACCATTTTGTTGTGGTGTCCTAGGGGCTGAAAAATTATGGCTAATTCCTTGATCATTGCAATACTCATCAAATCCTATATTTTCAAATTCTTTGCCATGATCACTTCTAATACTAGTTATTGTATATCCTTTCTCATTTTGAGTAATTTTTGTATAGGCTATGAATTTTTCTAAGGCTTCATTTTTTACTCTTAAGAAGAACACCCATGTGTACCTAGTGTAATCATCAACTATTACAAATCCATAGTGTTTCCCACCTAGGCTAGTTGTTCTAGTTGATCCAAATAAATCTAAGTGAAGTAATTGGAGAGGCCTAGTGGTGGATACAATATTCTTAGGCTTAAATGTTGTCCTTTTATGTTTTCCTTTAACACAAGCTTCACATACTTCTTCATGATCAAAGGATATCTTGGGTAAACCTATAACTAGATCCTTTCTAGCTAACTTAGATAGCACACTCATGCTAGCATGACCTAGTCTTCTATGCCATAACCAAGATTCCCTTTTATTGTCTACCATTAAGCATATATTTTCATTTTTGAGTTCATTAAGATACACAATATATATATTTCCTTGTCTATGACCTAGAAAAAGAACTTTATTTGACTTAGGATCTATAACATTACATTTCATGCAATCAAAAATTACTTTGTAACCTTTGTCACAAAGTTGACTTATGCTTAGTAAGTTGTGCTTTAAACCCCTAACAAGTAATACTTTTTCTAAAGGGAAATGATCATTACCTATTGAGCCACTTCCTTCAACTTGGCCTTTGGAGTTGTCCCCAAAAGTGACTTCTCCACCAACTTTTGATTTGAAAGAATTGAAGTGGCTTCTATCACCCGTCATGTGCCTTGAGCATCCACTATCTAAATACCATGCTTCTTTTGTTTTAGCTTTGTGGCTATGCTCAATCACCTACAAGAAATCAAACTCAAGTCTTAGGTACCCAAATTTTCTTGGGTCCTTTGAGGTTAGTGAATGCAATTCTTGATCCCTTTCGGATCCATTTTGCTAATGCATTACAATCCTTGGAGTGAATTACTTCTTTTGGAATCCATATCCTTTTTACTATTTTTCCTTTTAGAGTTCTCATTTTTATATTACAGTTATGTGATGCATGTCCCTTTCTATTGCAATATGAACAAGTAATTGCAGGTTTATTCATGCTCTTCCTAGCAATAAAACTTTTAAGATGGGTCTCCCTACTCTTAGCATTATATCCTAAGCCATTTTTGTCAAAGAATGCCCTTTGGGTCTCTAGCATGCTATCTAACTTTTGTTGACCCATGTGGAACCTATTAAATGAATTATGTAGATTGCTATTTTTCTCTTTAAGGTCACAAATTTCTAGATTTGAAATCTCTAGTTTCTTTTCACATTCTAATTTATCCAATTGCAATATCTCATTTTCTTTTCTCAATTTGGATATTATCTTTTTATATTTCATACTCATAGATTCATACTCTAATGCAAGATCATCAAATGCATCTTGCAATTCATCAAAAGAATATTCATTGAGGCTTGAAGTTACCTTTTCATCCTCAATAGCCGTGAAGCACAAGTTGGCAATGTCCTCATTTGATTCATCATCGGAGCAGTCACTGTCGCTCCATGTTGCCACCATTGCTTTCTTTTTATGGAACCTATCATTGGACCTTTTAAGAAGAGGGCAGTTAAATTTTATGTGTCCCGATTTTTTACATTCATAACACACAATAGAGTCTTTTCTACCTACTTCTTCTTGATCTCTCTTATTGTTTCTCCTATTACTACCACTAGCTCTCATCCTCATGAACTTGTTAAATCTTTTGGCAAACATTGCCATCTCAAGATCCTCTTCACTACCACTCTCATTTTTAATCTCCTCTTGAGCAGTGGATTTTAGAGCAACTCCCACTTTCTTGGGTGGCTCTTCATTTCTTTTTAATTTCATTTCATAAGTGAGTAGAGATCCTATTAATTCATCTAACGACAATGTGTGAGGATCCTTAGATTCCTCAATTGCAGTCACTTTAGCTTCCCATGATTTAGGTAAGCTATTTAAAATTTTCTTTACCATTTCAATATTAGAATATATTTTTCCTAAAGACTTTAATCCATTAATTACATCTGTGAATCTAGTGAACATATCACTAATTGATTCTCCTTCCTTCATCCTAAAAAGCTCATAGTCATGTGTGAGCATACCTACCTTTGTCTCCTTCACTTGGGTTGTACCCTCATGAGTTATTGCCAATTTGTCCCATATTTGTTTGGCATTATCACACCCGGAGACTCTATTATATTCATTAGGACCTAAGGCACAAAATAATGTGTGCATAGTTTTAGCATTTAGTTGAGAACATTTAATATCAGCTGAATCCCATTCATCTTCTTCCTTAGGAATATCTCTTCCCTCTTTTCTCTTTGTAGGGATTTGAGGTCCTTTAATTATAATTCTCCATACTTCATAATCATTTGCTTTAATGAATAACATCATCCTAGTCTACCAATAAGCATAATGCTCTCCATTAAACATTGGAGGTCTAACCGTAGAGTGCCCCTCTCCTACCAAACTAGTAGCTACATTGTTATGAGCCATTTGATCGTTTCTAACTCTTAGGAAGTTGTTCCTATGTGATTAAAGAGTCCTAGCTCTGATACCAATTGTTGGCTCTACCGAGAGGGGGGGTGAATCGGTTTTCTAACGTTAATAGCAAATTTTAACTTAATCCTATTTTAATTTGCAAATGAAAGTAAGCAGTATAATAAAATTAAACAATTTAATGCAAGATAGGGAAGAGAGAAACAAACACAATCGTTTATAGAGGTTCGGCCAAACTCTTGCCTACGTCCTCTCTCCTTGACCTTCTTGTCAAGTGCTTTCTTACTCTCCTTCAACAGAAGTTTACAATGTCCCTTTTTCAGGTTAAGGAATAACCTCTCTACCCTTTACAATGTAAAAATGTATTCACCCACTTACAATTCTCTCTCACTGAGGAACAATCCTCTTCTCTTTTAAGGTAAGGTTGAATACAAAATGAAGCTTTAAAGTGAATAGGACAAATACAGCTTCTGCACTTAAGCTTACACAATAAATCTCAATAAATGAATGATGAAGACACAAGGAATGGAAGTATTCAAAGCTTGAGAATGTTAGGAATGTGCAGCAATAATATCTCTATTCTCTTTGTCTTCAATGCTTGGTTAAATACTGAAGGATTGGTAGTTGAAGCATTAAATGCTGTTTTTCCCGTTGAGATTTTGCAGAACTAGCCGTTGGGTACCTCCAGTAGTGTGCCAGATCGATCTGCCTTCTTGGCCAGATCGATCTCTTAGTTATAAATCCTGCAAGATCAAAGCACAATAGCACAAGGAGATTGATCTCATAGGTTAGCAGATCGATCTGTTAGTTTGAAAATAATAGGGGAGATCGATCTGTCGAATGGGCAGATCGATCTCATGATCTCTCTATTTAAGGTAAGATCGATCTACAGATCGATCTGTCATGCAGTTTCGTAGTGGGGAGATCGATCTCTCAATACCTCAGATCGATCTCCTTAGCTCTCTGACTTTGAGGAGATCGATCTCTTTCTTACCAGATCGATCTCATAAGTTCTCTGTTTGAGTGTGGATCGATCTTTCAGATCGATCTACAGTCTTATGCTTTTAAGGGAGATCGATCTCTTCCTAGTCCAGATCGATCTCTCAACTCTAGCTTTAACCAGATCGATCTCTTAACCCTTGCAGATCGATCTCATTCTTCCTTAAAACCTTTGTAAAGGTTGAAGGCTAGGCAGATCGATCTCATTTCTTCATGAGATCGATCTCTCATCAAGTAAAAACCCAGGAGATTGATCTCTCATCAGCCAGATCGATCTCTCATCAACAGAACTCTAAGTTCTGGTACTGATAACCTCTAAACATTCTTTATATCATTTTTATATTATTGAATTTACTTGTTTTGTCATTTCAAAATATATTAACTCAACAGTTCTCTCTCGTGGAAGGTCGGTTAGGGTTGGTTCTTGGCTTTTCAAAAAGTGTTTTGGGTCTACTTTAATTTAGGAAATTATCAAGATTTAAGTATTTTAGGATGGGCTTCAAATTAAGCCATTTCTATTGGGTATACAAATTCTTGGGCCAAGGCAGCCCACTACCCTGTTTTGGAAAATTCATGAAAAATATTTTCCAACCCATTTGTTCCAAATTTCCACTTCTCCAATGATATACTATGTCCCTAGTGTCTCCTATAAAATTTTGGGGCCCACTTGTTTGTGAAAAGTTCCCCGATTGAGCTCATTTTGCGCGATTTAGTCATTACTGAGCAAAATGACTTAAGGTTTTCGATTTACTTAACAAATTAATTTGATCCCCGAAACCTCCATATTTCCACTTGATTTTTTATTCTTCAAGTCAATTTCACCTTATACTAATTCCCTATGGTTTCAAAATAATTTTCGTGAATTTTTAGAATTTATTTGTCTTACTAGGCCCAATTTCTTGGTTTAGTGTAAACCTGAGTTTTACTAACTTTTTCACTTCCAACACCGTAGTTTTCACTTCTAAATATCAAAACATACTTATACATGCAATTCTTAGGAAATTCTCGAACTTAAAACTTTACCTCGATTTTTGTGCCACTAAGTCCCATGCCACTAACCCAAGTGCGTCGCTTTTTTTGAGCCTGCATAGCATTATTCCGAGTGCCTTAATTACTTCTTAGTTTCCAAATAAGAAATAAAATGAGAAAATTTGGGTTTCATATTTCTAATTGATTGAAGACAGCTATTGAAATCCAATTGATCTGCAACTCATTGACAAGTAATCCAGGTAATTAATATGAATTTGAACGGTAACTGTGGTCATTTTATTTCTTTGAATTTTTTAAATACATGAAAATTAAAGACATACAACCCAAGCAACGACAAGTGAAAAACATGGATAATAAAAAAAATCAAACTTTTTACCATTAATCAATACATATATATTATATTATCAATATATATATATATATATATATATATTATGGGGAAGGATCAAGTTACACTAGTGTAAAAACAATTTCATTTTACACCATTCATATCTTTTTATATAATTTATATTTTGTTAATATGATCCTTGAATATTATACTTTATTCAAATAGATTACACAAAGAAAATTTCAAACTAATTGAAAATATTTAACTATTAGTTTGATAATAGTAAAATGTCAACCATTAATATATATTGAAAAATATATTATTATCAATCGAAATAATATAGATTTCAGATCGACTCGAAACTTTATGAACATATGGATTTGAGTAAATTGTTAAATCTAACAATTAATTTGTAAAAATATTAATTTTACATGAAGTTCTAAAAATGAAATAAAATAAAATTATTTTACACTAATATAAGTGAATCTCTCCTCATATTATAATATATATATATATATATATATTTTGAACAAAAGCATAAAAGCAGAGGTTGTCCACGTGGTGATCATATCCTCAGCTTAGATTCTATGACCTTTTTTTTTTCCCTATGTATGCAAATTAGCTTTTATATATAGTACTTACATATTTCATTGTTTCACACGTGTAAGTTGAATAAAATTGCATACATGTATATATTGGTATTATTACAATAATCAAGTCAATATATATTAAAAAAAATCTCTCAAAAACTTTTTTGATTAAAAATAAGTAGCAAACAAGGCAAAGCGTACAAAAGCTAGTTTATATGCTATTTCTGGGAATTAAAAAAAAAAAGATAAAAATAAATAGATGTCAACCTCACTTTAATAGGACTCTTTTAATATATGGGTTATAGACTTAATGTCATGCTTTCATATATTTTTTGGATTATATGAGCATCATTTATTTTTTGGATTATATGAATATGTTATGTGTGAACTTAAGGTTGAATATATTATTATAATTATTGTTATTATTATTATATTAAAAAATATTTTATAAATTATATGATTATTAGTAATGAGTTATTTCAAAATTGTGAATCAAATACCAAATTTATTTGGTTTGCGAAAATTTTTTAACCCATTTTCATTTTATTTTTTACTTTGGCCAATTAAGTTTTTATCTTCGTGCTGAAATTTTGCACTTTTACAAGGTCTTGGTGAATAAAGTACGGAACCGAGACAAGGGTAAGAAAGTGGGGGAAAGGCTCCCATCCTCTTCTCAAGTTTATAATCTTGATTGACTTCTTTCCAGTAAGGAAGATGTCGGGCCTTAAAGAAGATAGAGCTCTCGTGAGTTAATAATGCAGTCAAGATGGATTTCATGATCTAAGGAAACATCTTACCCCGCAGAGTCTTAGTCTTATTTTATTCGCTACTATGGATTATAGTTTATAGGCCAACGATTCTATTGTGATGATAGGATGATTTGCTCTGTTTTGCCGATGGTATGATTTGTGCTTAGTGTCATAGTCCATCTAATAAGAGTGTCCTTTTACCTTCTCAATCAAAGGGAAAATATACTAATCGACGTCCTTCAACTCCTTTGAAAGGCCTTATTCTGTCCAAAAGATAGTGCTCACCTTTACCTCTTCACGTGAACAAGCTACTTTGTGCTCGACGTATACTATGAATCTTTCTATCATGCACCAGATTCTCACCATCTTCCCACTCCGTGATGCTTGTGGGATATCGTAACTATTGATCATGTCTGCTATCTCTTGCTAAGAAGATCTTCACTCTCATCAAAAGATGCGTATAAGACCGTGTTTAAGGAATTAGGTAACAAAGGACAAGGACCCATGGATCGCTAACTAGTAAAGGGATCAGAACAACCTATTATTACAAAAAGGGCATTTTGTAAGACCATAGTGAATCAGTTCCTGGGCTTACCCATGTGTAAACTATTAGGAATCAATCTATATGCTTTAACTAGTGTGAAAACTTGAATAGTAAGGGCTATGCGCAATTAAAAAAATTTGAATTCTCGAACACCGCCTTTTGCACTTAAGATCGTATTCTCGTTCACTCCTGGGAAATCAGGTTAGGTTAATCCCGAACAGCTTGCATTCCATGCTTCTGATTTAAGTTCTAAAAGCCTTCCTCCAGGAGAGTGAAGTTATTTTCCTTGGGTTAGATGTGACATTTCTTATGTTATACAATACCGTGAAAATGGGAAGGAAGGATTAATGGATGGACGAAATCTTCTTGAAATAGGGAAAGAAGAAGTTATTTGGCTATTGTGCTAGTATAAGCTGTTACAAACTCCATTGCTATTGAATACCGTGTTAGTCTGAGTGCTACAGAAGTAGCTGCAACGGAGTGCTACGCTAAATAGGTGATGAAAAAGATCTCTTCGGTAAAGACTAGCTCCCTAGCTTCTTAAAAAAGAGGATTTGTGTTGATACGAGACCTTTACTCTCTTCAAGTCTTCTTTTTGGGGGATTAGGTGCCTAGCCTCTGATTAAGCAAAGCAGACTTTGGTAAAACAATATGATATGAATGAAGTTCTTGTTCTGGTTTCACTAAGGGATAGACTAGTGGAATAAACGCTTAGGGGAATAAGTGCAGTGGGACTTCTTATTTTGTTTACTTTCAGCGACTGTCATGGATGTCTTTAAAGGAGCTCCTTATAAGCCACATTTTTGAACAAGAAGAAGAATATTCTTTTTGTTCTACCGCATTAGGGCTAGATGCCCCCAATCGTCTGCAATATAGCCTATATAAGAGAAAAAGTTTGTCACGTCGACTAAAAGCCTAGATCAATATCAGATCACACTGCAACCTGGCACCTATTGTTCACGAACGCCTTTTTGGAAAAAAAGTGTAAAAATAAGAAGGTAGAAGGGTTAAAAAAGCTTTTAAAAAATTAGTAATTAAATTTTTATATTCTTCGCAATCAATTGAGTTTTTATATTTTAATTTTCACTTAATTGAACAATTTTCGTAACGAAAACTATTATTTTTTGGTCATGTGTAATGAAAATCATGTATGAATATGACAATTTTCGTCCATAAAATAGCTCAATTAAGTGAAAAATTGAAATATAAAACTTAATTGATTGTGAAATAAGCGTTCAATTGCTATTTTTTCGATGATTTTTTTACCCTTTAACCAAATATAAGATAAATAAAACGATTAATTAATTAAATATTATCATTTCTGTTGTTGCTTTCAAAAACAATGAACTAATGCTGATCTAATCTTCCTTGTCGTTTTCTCCAGGTGTACTGAAAATTCTACAAAAACAGTCAAGGTCAAAGAGGCGCAGGGATTTGTCCCTGCGCGGGCACTCCGATGCTTAAGTAAAAAAAAAAGGTGTTTAAATGGAGTCTTAGTCAACAAAATAGAGCTTAAGTCCTCCTTTTTTGATCATGCCTGTGGGGTATTTATAGTTGTCTCTGGTGTAGCCTTAATAAGCCCAGAGCTTATAGGCATTTAGGCCCAAAATTTTATCGTCTTGGGCCTTCCGGGTTTTGAGGCCTAGGCGAGTGACTGGGTTCAGTTCCAGGGGTGCAAAAATCTGAGGACCTCTACCGCAGGGTGCACAACTCTGCAACCTACGACAGAGGTCTAAGCCTGACTCAGGGGTGTAGGACCTTGCCGCACATTGCATGACTTTTAGGACCTCTTCTGCAGGTGTGCAGGACCCTACCGCACATTGCAGAACTCTAAGGTTGTAGGACTCTAAGGACTCTCTGCCGCAGGGTGCACAACCCTGCCGCCTGCAACAGAGGTCTATCATGGCCCTTCTACCATTAACACGTGGCACATGCTATGAGACCCCGCATAGGTTTAACCTTGAACATATGTAAATGAATTCATAAGTATGATGATGTAATAGTAATGTGAAGCATATGTGCTATAAAGTCCATAAGAATAATGTACACACTTGTAATAAGAGTCGTGATGTACATACAAGTTTTATTAAATATTAACATAAAAAAATGGACTTTGATATATAATGAATGTGAGTGGAATGGAATATGAGTATTGGAGTAAAATGGAATGAAATTGCATAAGTTATGCACTTCCATTTATATATATATTGCATATATTTGGTTATACAAAGATTTCTCACAAGTTTTAATATGTACTAAGTGTGATTGGATGCCATTTTCAAGTCTCAAGGAGGGATGAATGAGGAAATGACTATGGCAGCAAATTAAGGAGGTTTTTAATGAAGTTGCTGTAAAAAAACTACAGTAAAATCTAGAAATATGAATGACAGATCGATCACATGGAATAAGAGATCGATCTGGAAGAGCCAAAATGACCTTATTTTGAGCTATAGGGCGAGACAGATCGATCTCCAATGGAGCCAGATCGATCTGCTAGACATTCTGTAATGAAAAGATCAATTTTAAGGCAAGAAGATCGATCTCCTTAACACTTTGTTTGAGAACAGATCAATCTCAAGACTCGATAGATCGATCTCCTTAAGGATTCTGTAAAGAGCAGATCGATCTCCTACAAGGGGCAGATCGATCTCCAAGAGGAAAATTACCTTCGACAAATCGATCTCATCATGGAAGAAGATCGATCTTGTAGTGGTTGTGTTTGGTAAAAAGGACTACCAAACCTTGTAAAGATCGATCTCCACAGGGACCAAATCGATCTCATGTCTCTGTATTTATAAAAAGAGCACAGGATTGAGATGAAAACTAAGAACTCTTCTCCCACCAAACCTCACCTGCCATTTTCTCTCAAGACCCAAGCTTTCTCACTCTAAAAATCATTACATTCCAGCCAATTTTGGAAGAAGCTCAAGAAGGCAAAGTTGTTCCTTGAAGTAAAGAGAACAACATACCCAAAAATCTCACATTGGTGTGATCAAGAGAAGGAGTTATGGCTACCGCAAGTTTGACTAAGTAAAAGGGTAAGCTCTTCAACCTTCAAGCTTCTAAATATGGTTTTTAGGTATTTGTGGGTTGAATGAGATGTGAAATGTTGATATGAAAGATGAATGTAGTGATAGGTGTGTAGTATTAAGGGAGATTTATAAAGAGGAAATCCATGGAAGAATGATGGAAAGCTTTATAGATGATAAAATGATGTTAGTGGAAAGGTAAAATGTGATTTGAAGGATTTGAGGAGTATAAATAGATAAATAGAAGACAATGTGTATGTTTAGTAGATGAAAACAAAAAATAACTTGATGATTTATACGTGTAGCTCGGAATACGTGAGATACGACTAACCCGGATCGTGAACGGAGCAAACGTGATAGAGGAGATACGAGCACGATTCGAGGTAAGGGACTGTGTGTTAGCTATAGAGATGTTCGTACGTATTTTACGGTAATTTCGTAGATATATCGCTAGAATTAGTAGGACATTACAATTCTATGAAATTATATGGAAGCACGAAATATACTATGATATATATGTACTGAGAAATGGGATGGGGTAAGGAAATAACATGATATGCATGATTTTAATGTTTTCTCAATTTTGTATTGATGTGGTGATTAAGAAATGATAATGATAGGTTAGCTAGTTTTACATGTTTTAGTATGGAAAGACAAACTGCATAAATAAACATGTTTTGAGTTTAAAAGAGAAAATAGCCACCTATCGGATTTGAGATGAGATTGGTGTTGGAGCTCTAGCTCACACCCGTTTTAATGACTTGACTATGTGCTGGGGTGTTAGCTCGCACATGTTTCTATGCTTTTTATGTGCCGTACTAGAGTTTAACTCGTACGATGGTTTAGAGAAAAGTGTTGGAGCATTACTCGCACCTGTTTTTAATGAGTTGAGGTAAACCAAGGGGTTTGGGACCCAAGGGGATGCCAGTCGATGGCCTTTGAATGGGCTAGACCTTAACGATAGCTCGTACCGCGCTGGAGCCTTGCGATGACTTTGTGTCACGTTGCTTGCTCGATTGGTATATGAGACATGGTTCAGGATGAAAAGTCCATCGGAGTTGGAGTATGGACTTAGGTCCACGATCGTACGTAGTACTGTGTAGTTGTCTGTTGGTATACTATGTACCGTGTTGGGTGCACGTGAGTACAAGTATTGCATAGATGACACATGGCGTACCTTATACCGTGAGTATATAAGGAGATGAGGTTGATTGAGATGAGCCGGAGGGTAGGACTGACCCATCCCCTTTCAGGCAAAGTGATGCCCTGTGCACACCTGATCAATGACGCCTGGGATCACTGACTATGGCCATATGTCGTGGATATTTGATTGCCAAAAATTTCATGCTTGTCTCAGAGATTTGAGAGGTTTGAGGAAAAAGAAATGATTGAGAAAAGAAAGAGATTCTTGTGTATTTGATAAATCTCTGATTTAATTACTTGTGCCGTGAGAGCACTATTTTACGAAACATGTTTCAAGTGGAAATATTAAATATTTGTATTCATGAAAATGCCAAATGAAAAATATATGTTTACTGCATTTTTCGATGATATTTCCATTTATAATGAAAACATGGTTTTGTTTTATACATGTATGGGCTATGTAGGTAGTACGATATCTACCTGCTAGCATTCATTTCCTTACTGAGCTGTGGGTTGCTCATCTCATTATGTTTCCCCTCTAGGTACTAAGAAGTAGGAGAGCGGTGGTCTCTAGATTTCTTTTTGAGTTGGACAGCTCCCGCCAGTTGTAAAGGTATAAGAATTGTATACACACATGTATTTTGTATCTATCTTGATGTATCGCACAGTTATACCTAATAAATGTAACAGTTTTATGGGGATGTTATGTAAAGATATTATTATACAATTAATTTTGTATATTTACACACACTTGGGAGTGTGAATTAAATTTTAATTATTTTCGCTGTAAATTCAAGGAACTTAAGTAATTGCATCGCCTCACAGCCCAATCGTAGTAGTTTAAGTATGGATAAAGGACACCCGAAAGTGGGGTGTGACAGATTTCGTATCAAAGCATGGTTGGTCTGATGTGAGTCGATGTTTAGGACTAAGAAACATACATCCCCAAGTTACTGTGCGATATTTAGATACAAATGTGTATACGGAGCTGGTAGTGAGCTAAAAGTTTGTTATAAATGCAGGAAGTTATTAGGCTTGTGAGATATGCCTGAGAGACACCGCAAGAGGGGAGAGAACTCGAGAGCTCAATGGCAGAATGACAGGACTAAGAGGCACAGTAGATCATCCTCTAGTCATGATCCCCGAGAACAGATAAAGGCTTTCGATCCTCAGATAGCCCGATTAGAGGAAGACATGCGCACTATGATGACCATGATGGGTCAGATCATGGCTAGGTTTGAGGGTACACTTGGTACAGTGGGACAGGCTACACTGAATCCCCCAACAGTTGCACTTGAACCTGAGAATGTTGCACCTGCACAACCTGAACTGGTTAGGCCACGAGAACCTTATATTCGACCAGTACCTCCTCCAGTAGCCCCACAACAGTATGATAAGGATGATTTCAAGGACGGATATGACTGTGATATGGAGAGGTTGAGGCATTTCATGGATTTCAAGCCTTCTTCTTTTAGCGGGGTAAAGGATCCGATAGTGGCTGAGGACTGGATCAGTCAGATGGAGAAGTTGTTTGACTTCAGTAGATGTTCGACAACGGAGAGAGCAGCGCTTACGGCCTTCGTACTAAGAGGCGAAGCAAAACACTGGTGGAAGTCCACTATGCCTATGTTGAGAGTTCAGGGTATGGCTATCACGTGGGATATGTTTTTAGGCGCTTTCAGAGAGTAATACATCCCAGATACCGCCCGACGTAGGCTGTAGATGGAATTTTTGAATCTGACTCAAAGGAATCGAACAATTGATGAGTACGAGTCACGATTCTCTTCACTAGGAAGATATGATCCGGACTCGATCAGGAGTGAGGCTATAAGGGTTCGTAGATTTGTAGATGGACTGAGGCCTTAATTCGAGCGAAGTTGGCCCCGTTTGATGTCGCTACATATAGAGAGGCTGTACGACAGGCCCAGTTATGTGAGCAGGATTATGACCTGCAAATTTTTGAGTTTAGTTGGGGTAAGGACAAGGGTCCGAGGAAAATGGGAGATGGCAAGAGTGCTAAATTTGGTCAAAAATTCAGAAGTAAGCGTCGGAGAGAGGCAGATGAGTTCCAGAAAAAGGCTGCTAAACCTTTTATGCCTCTGACTCAGACACCAGCTAGGGGCATAGTGATCAGTGGACCCTGACCAACTACAGATCAGTATAGAGCATGTGGCCGATATCATGGTGGTAGGCCCTGTTACCTTCAGAGTACACGATGCTTCAGATGTGGCAAGTTTGGACATTATGTAAAGGAATGTCCAGAGATAGTTGAGGTAATTCCATAGAGGGGTAAGGATCCAGATAGAGTTCCTACAGTTACACCTCCTGTAAGAAAGAGAGCCACGGTTGAAGAAAAAGGGAAACAAGTTGTGGGTCAAGGCAGGGTGTATGCGATAGACCAGGCATCAGCTGATACCTCCTCTGAGGTGATAAAGGTATAATCCTGATTTTTAATTTGGAGGCTATAGCGTTGTTTGATTTTAGTGCTACGCATTCCTCTATATCACCTGCATATGCATCAAAATTAAAAGGTCTTGTAAAACCCATATACTTAAGTAGGACTTTATTAATAAGTACTCCAATGAGACTTAGCCAATTAGTCGAGCAAGTGTATAAAGATTGTAAAGTGAGGGTTAGAGATAAGTGCATGACAGCCAACCTGGTTTTGTTGAATATGTATGATATTGATGTAATCTTGGGAATGGATTGGTTAGCCACCAATCATGCTGTCTTAGATTGCCACACTAAGTCTATTACATTTTCTCTACCCGAAGAATGTGTTATAAGATTTTAAGAGAAGAAATGAAATCTTGAATTTTGTGACAAGTAAAATACATCGGTATAAATGACTTGAATGTTATTTTGAAGGTTTCATTGCTTATGTGGTGGATTTGGACAAAGTACATCCGGATATGGAGGACATTTCAGTGGTTAGAGAATTCCTTGATGTCTTTCCAGACGACCTACCTGGATTGCCACTGGATAGAGAAATGGAGTTTGGTATTTGACGCCTGGAACCGAGCCAATATCCAAGTCACCATATAGGATGACTCCAGTTGAGCTAGAGGAGTTAAGGAAGCAGTTGCAAGATATGTTGGACAAAGGGTTTATAAGACCGAGCGTCTCACCATGGGGAGCTCCGATATTATTTGTGAAGAAGAGAGATGGGAGCTTTAGGTTGTGTATTGACTACAGGATGTTGAACAAGGCTACCATCAAGAATAAATATCCCTTATTGCGCATTGATGACCTATTGGATCAGCTCCAGGGAGCGCAGATCTTTTCCAAGATAGATCTGAGGTTTGGGTATCATCAATTGAAGATTCGAAAGGAGGATGTGCCCAAGACAGCTTTTCGCACCCGCTATGGTCATTACGAATTCCTAGTGATGCCTTTCGGGTTGACAAATGCTCCAGCAGCTTTTATAGCTCTAATGAATGAGTTCAAGCCACACCTGGATCAGTTCGTGATTGTTTTCATCGATGATATATTGGTGTATTCAAGGTCCAGAGAAGAGCATCAGCATCACATGAGGATTGTTTTGCGAACCCTCCGAGAGAGAAGGTTATATGCCAAGCTTAGAAAATGTGACTTTTGGCTAGAGCAGATTTCCTTTTTAGGCCATGTTGTATCGAAGGATGGGGTGTCAGTAGATCCATCTAAGATCGAGGCCATTGTTCAGTGGGAACAGCCCAGGACAGTCACAGAGATAAGAAGCTTTCTAGGTTTGGCAGGTTACTATAGGAGATTTGTAGAGGGTTTCTCTAGATTGGCTGCTCCATTGACATGTCTTACGAGGAAGAGTGTGGAGTTTATATGGGATGAATCTTGTGAGAGGAGTTTTCAGGAACTTAAGCGTAGATTAACCACTACGTCAGTTCTTATCATCCCTAACAGCTCAAGGAACTACTCGGTGTATACAGATGCTTCGTATCAAGGACTAGTCTGTGTTTTGATGCAAGATGGAAGGGTAGTAGCTTATGGATCTAGACAACTAAAAGATCATGAGAAGAACTACCCTACTCACGGTTTGGAGTTAGTAGTCGTAGTATTTGCATTGAAGATATGGCGTCACTACTTGTATGGTGAGAGATTTCAGATCTTTACGAATCACAAGAGTTTGAAGTGACTATTCTCACAGAAGGAGTTAAACATGAGACAGAGAAGGTGGTTAGAACTCTTCAAGGACTATGATTGTGAGATCTTGTACCACCCGGGGAAGGCAAATGTGGTTTCCGATGCATTGAGTAGGAAGAGTCTCGAGTTGGCATCGTATATGATGGTTAGAGAACATGAGTTGTTAGAGCAATTCATGAACCTTAGTCTAGATATGACCCTACCTGAGATTGGAAACTATGGGATTATTGCTAGCTTAAGATTAGAACTGGAGTTGATTGAGAAAATCTGACAAGCTCAGCAAATTGATCAATAGTGTATTGATGTGATTAGCCAAATCCAGAAGGGTAAGGGTAAGGGTAAGGAATTTGAAATGAGCGTAGATGGAATACTAAGGTTCATAAATAGAATGTGTGTTCCTAAAGATTCAGAGCTGAGGAAGATGATCTTATCAGAGGCTCAATCATCGAGATATATAGTACACCCGGGGAGTAGTAAAATGTATCAGAATCTCCGGAAGGTGTATTGGTGGTCTGGAATGAAGAGGGACATAGCTGAGTATGTCGCTCGATGTCTTATTTGTCAGCAAGTAAAAGTTGAACATCAGAAACAAGGTGGATTGTTACAACCTCTACCGATACCGACATGGAAGTGGGAGCATGTCACCATGGTGATAATTCTATATTTTTAGAATTATTTGTGCTAAATTTCCTAATTAATTATTTAAATTCCCAATTTATTTTGTTAATTATCCCCTTTATTTAATTAAAATTCTCATGTTTGCAGATAAATCAAATCCGGATGAATTTTAAATATTTCCGTAAAAAATGGACCGAAACTGGGCTAAAATCGAGATTGAGCCATGCGGACAACACGAGCCATGCCACACAGCACATCCAATTGGACAAGAAGACATGGAAATATTATTTTTCAAGGAGCCAATGGTGTGAAGACAAGTGGCCAAACAATGCCAACTCATCTAGGATAAAAAAAATTACCATTGTACCCCAAAGTGCGTGTATAAATAGAATATGATGGCAATTGAAAAATGAATTAGGAATTAGAGGTAGCCTTGGTTAGGAGTAGTGTAGAGTAAATTAGGAGTAGTTTTAATTTAGTTTTATTCTAGATTAAATTTTTCATTACTATGTTTTATTTTCGTGTATCCTTTTAGAATTTCCGTTAGTTTATTTTAAGCACTTGTTTTAGTTAGATTTAAACATGTTTACTTTGTCATTTTTAATGGATTTTAATGAAGCAAGCTCTTTTCGGTTACAAAGTTTCCTTCTACTGTTTATCTAGCTACATTTTTATTTTTTTTTCTTCTTGCTCTCATGGTGCAACAAAGTGGATTCAAGACTGATTTGAGCAACTTGTGTGCTTGATGATTCCAGTCTCTCTTTATAGTTGCATCGAATTGTTGAAGGAGCTAGTGACAGCAATACATCCTTCCAATCTTCCCATGCTTTTCTCTGCATTTTTCTTTTGGTTTTGATTTTAGTTTGCTTAAAGTTTAAACATTAGCATAATTTAGTTTATCTATTTCCATTTGTCATTTTGTTTTTTTTGTCATTTTTTTTACAATGAATCGTATTGTTTGTTGCATTTTTTTTTGCTTAGTTTCTGGGTTCATAAGTAACGTTTCCCACAACCGAGAGCTTCTGGTTGTTTTTACTTATTTTATTGGTTTTCGGTGTAGTTGTTTTCTGTCTAAGGAGCTGCGGGTTTGTTGCCACGAGTATAGGATGAAGGTGGTAGTGTTATGAGCATTCGAAAATAGGAAGAGGCAGCAACTAGTTGGGATAGCACCCAGGCGTCATAGCCAAAACCGAGAGCTAGTATTCATCCCTCTGTTCTGCCCTGTTCTTTAAGCAGTTCACTGTTCATCATTTTTTTTTTGTCATTAACGTGCTGTAGGATAACGTTACTGTAACTGAGTTGCTGGTGAAGGAGATATGATAAGCAGAATGTAGCATGCCAATAGCTGAACCCGGCAGGAACAGTAGAAGCAGAGTGCAGCAGGGCAGAGCCGAGAATGGAATCTGAAGCACTTGGGGCAGCAGGACATAGCAGACCGAGAAAGCATGGATGCAGCATAGACAGCAGCTGGTACAGTGTAGTGTCATAACCGAGAAGCAGAGTCTTGAGAGCCAATAGCCAAAACCATGAAAGCTTGGAAAGAAACAGGAATTTGGAAAGACATGTGAACAGTGCAATATCGGGACTTTCTTGGTTTCCAAATTGGTTAAGGCCTTGTTTGGCCAATTAATGTGTTATTTCATGCTTTTACTTTAATGAATTAAATTGATTAATACTTGTTAGTTGTTATTTAGGTAATTTAATTTAAGTAATGGTAGGTTAGCTTTATTGCTTTGCATGTTAATTTAATTTGTAGTGTTAATTTTTAGTTAGTAGTTAATTTTATATTAAATGTTTTATGCTTTTATTTTAGTTTAGTGTTTTATAAGTAGCATTTAGAATTAATTTAGATTAATGTACCTCATGCATTTTTAATTTAGTTTTCAGTTTTATTAGTTTTGAGGTTAGTTTAATTTACAATTTTTATTAGTGTAATTACATGCATTTTTATTTTAAGTTTGTTTAAATTTTAGTTTAATTTTAGTTCTTTATTTTCATATTTGCATTTTATTTTAATTGTGTTAATTAATGTTAACTGTTTTAATTATTTTCGTAGGTATTTGCTTTTAATTGCATGGACCACTGTAAGTAATTTTGCTCGGTTTTATTTTCTTTATTTTATAGTTTTTATTATTTTATCGCTTTCAGTATTTTTAATTCTAGCTATGTAGATCACCCACCTTAATTTCATAATTTGCTAGGATATACTTAGGGTAAGATTAACCGGTAGTTAATTAGGCTAGTCAACTTCTCTGTGGGACGATAATCCGGGACTCAAATCCCATTATTACTTGTACGACCTGTGCACTTGTGGTAATACCCTTAGGACGTGTCAAGTTTTTGGCGTCGTTGCCGGGGAAGTCTTAATTAGCCATTAGTTAATATCAGTGAAATTATACTTAGGTGTAATTCTAGCTTGTAAATATTTAGGTTGTAAATATTTAGACCCTTAGTTTAGTTTAGTTAATTTTCTCATAAAAAAAATTAAAAAACTTAAAAAAAAAATTAAGGACTTTTTGATGATTGCATGCGTAGAGCTAGGAGTTATGATTGGTTTCCTTTAAATCCTGAAATTGAACACTTAGAAAATTCGAAAGGATTCTAGGAAATTATTAGCTCCGCTGCAAAACATCATGGCAGAAAATAGGGAATTTAGAACCGTTGGAGATTATGCAATGCCGACGATTGGAGGATATTATACCGGCATTAGGGGACCAGCTGTCCCTGCTAATAATTTTGAAATTAAGCCCGCAATCCTCCAGATGATCCAGACTTCATTGCAGTTCAGTGGGCTTCCGCACAATGACCCACATGCTTACCTTGGGCAATCCTGGACTTGTGCAACACGTTCAAATACAATGGATTATCTGATGATGCGCTTAAGCTTAGATTATTCCCCTTCTCACTTAGGGATAGGGTGCGACACTGGTTAACCTCTCTGCCTCCAGGATCCATTTCTACATGGGATGAGTTAGCCCATCAATTTCTATCTAAGTTTTTCCCTCCCTCTAAAATTGCCCAACTCGTAGTAATATATCTTCCTTTGCCCAGTACGACTCTGAATCTCTTTATGAAGCATGGGAAAGATATAAGGAGCTTCTTAGGAAGTGCCCTCACCATGGCCTACCATTATGGCTGCAAGTCCAAACCTTCTACAATGGACTTACAAGCCAGAATAGGACCATTGTTGACGCTGCTGCGGGTGGAGCGCTAATGTGTAAAACAGAGGAGGAAGCTTACGAGCTCTTGGACAAGATGGCAGCTAACAACTATCTATGGTCCTTGGATAGGTAATTGCCAAAGAAGCCGGTGGGTATTTATGAGCTTGACACACTGTCTACCTTGACCTCTCAAATCGCTAATATTACGAAGAAGGTAGAGCCGCTCAATTCCCAGCATAATCCTTCTACTAGTCCTAATTCGATTTATTCTGTCTAAAGTCCTTTCCCTTCATACGATCTATGTAGTGGTACACACTCTGTGGATAGGTGTCCTCTTAACCTAGAATCGATTTAGTATGTTGCTCCACTTGAGAAGCAACAGAACAACCCCTCGTCAAACACCTATAACCCAGGGTGGAGGAACCATCATAACTTCTCCTGGAGCCAAAACCAAGGGTAAACTTCTAGTTCTAGACCTGTAGAACCCCCTAGTTTTCAAGGTCCACCGGTTCAGGTACCACCACAATCGCAATTTCCATATCACCTGCCTCATCAACCATCCCCACCATAATTTCAGCATCATCTATCTCACTTCCATCAATCACCACCACCACCACCACTTATGCAGCCCCAACACTACCACGCACCAACAGCTGAGAAGAAGCCCTCGCTTGAGGAAATGTTCTTAACGATCCTGCAAAATCAAGCTGCTTCAATTAAGAACTTAGAGGTTCAGGTAGGACAAATAGCAAATGCTCTTAGCAAACGTCCTCAAGGGACCCTTCCTAGTAACACTGAAGCTAATCCTGTTAGGCAAAGGGAGGGTAAAGAACATGTAAAATCCATCATCCTTAGGAGCGACAAAGAGCTAGAGGAGCCACAAGTTAAGTCCCAACCTAAACAGTAAATAGTTGAAGAATCCGTAAGTTCCAATCAAGCAGCTCAAAAAGAGCAGGAACATCAGGATCAAGCTGCAAAAGAATCCAAGCTAGGCACTTCTTCTTCATTGCCTTCCTCATCCTCTAATTCTACACAGGTTCCCACTACATTGCCTCTAATTAGACCACCAGTACTTTTTCCTTAGAGATTCCAAGATCAAAAGCTGGAACGACAATTTGCTAAATTTTTTGAGATTTTTAAGAAACTTCACATCAACATTCCTTTCGCAGATGCCTTAAAGCAAATGACAAGTTATGTGAAGTTTCTAAAGGATATCCTCTCGAGGAAGAGAAGACTGAAAGACTATGAGACGGTGGCCTTAACTGAGGAATATAGTGCCATTATCCAGAGAAGATTACCCCCCAAGCTCAAGGATCCTGGGAGTTTTACCATACCATGCACTATTGAAAATTTATTCTTTGGTAGAGCCCTGTGCGATTTAGGAGCTAGTATAAATTTGATCCCATTGTCTATCTATCATAAGTTAGGAATAGAGGATGCCAAGCCCACCACAGTGACCCTCCAGTTGGCTGATCGATCAATTAAATATTCGAAGGGGATCATTGAGGATGTCTTAGTAAAGGTGGACAAGTTTATTTTCCCTACGGATTTTATTGTTTTGGACATAGAAGAAGACAGGGAAGTCCCCATTATACTAGGCAGACCTTTCCTAGCTACTGGTAGAACAATAATTGATGTACAAAAGGGGGAGTTAACTATGAGAGTCCTAGATCAGGAAGTGAAGTTTAATATTTTCAAACCTTTGAAGCTCCCTGATGACTCTCAAGAATGTTTTAAGATAGAGATTGAGGAGAATATAAGGCTTAAGCATAGGAAATCTGAAAGAAGGAGGGAAGTAGATAGAGCTAAGGAGGAGCTAATTATCAACATTCTGACACCACTCTGGATGACCCTCCTACTCTTCGCCCTGCTGCTGAGTGTTGTCTTCTTCAGCTGCATTTGAAGTGGCTGTGTTTTCCTTTTCACTTTGTATATAGTTCATTTTTCTTTTTCTTTTCTGTTGTTTCTTTCTTTATTTATTTTGCAGGTTTATTTTCTAGTTTTATGCTTTCAAATCAAGCTTCAGTTGTTCATCATCATCAGAAAGGGGAGTACTCTGTTCTCGAGCTTAAATTCTTATATTATCTGCACACTGAGGACACTGTGCACTTTAAGTTTGGGGGAGGGGATATCACTTGAGCTATTTTGGCAAAATTGAAAAAAAAAATTAAAATTTTTTCGAAAATCTGAGCTTAAATTGTTTGATTTTGGGATGTTTAGTGCTTAGCATGTAGTTTTCCCATATTCCGATGATATGATCCCATGATTTAGTCTGACTTTGATTGAATGAGAAGCATGATTATAGGAAAAGCATGAGTTGAATTCTTGAATTTGTCTTAATTCTGATTGTGATTGCCTCATATTATGCACATGTCATTTCATGAATCTGTATATTTATTTAGAGAAAGCTTATGTGGACATAGGATTGCATTTGTTCAATTGATTTTGTGCATCATATTCTAGAATTTGTTTGATCTAATCTCGAGGTGAAATATTAGATCACACTTGATTAGGGAGATGATTTAGGCCATCTTTGGATCGATTGAGCCTTTCTAGCCTTCCCTGTACATATTCTACCCCTAGTCACCCATCTGGGCCAAATAAGCTTTTCTCTGTAAATATACCTGCGTTATTTTCCTTAGCTTAAATATTTTATTCCTATCTCTTACCCCAAAAGCATGAAAAGTCATTGGGATATATAGTGAGCTATATGGGTATTGAGTGATAGTGAAAGAGTATGTATAAAAAAAAATATTGATGAAAAAGAAAGAAAAAGAAGAAAGAAAAGAAGAAAGAAGAAAAATACAAAAATAGAATAAAATGTTTAGCAAAAGAAATAAGTTTGGGGGAAATGATTTGAGCTCTTACATTAAGATCCTAGAAGTAATGCATGTTAAGGGGTAATTAAACCTAAATCGACTTTATCATACCTTAGCCCTAGCCTTACATTACAAGCTTAATGAAGTCCTATTGATCTTTGGTTAAGTGTGACTACATTAGTGGAGAGATAAGTGAAAAGCAAACTTATGAGAATGATCACATGTCATTGACTTTGCATTCATTGTGTTTGCATAATCTGATCCGGATAATGTATTGTGAAGTGACTTTGACATTTTTTCACACACTCACGAGGAGTCCAATTTGGGTTAGGACTTATGATTGAATAATTCTAAGTGCTAGACTTATAATTGTGAGTCTTTGAGATCATAGTCTATACTTTTTCTTTGAGGATGATATTGGGGAAATTATTGTGTTTTGTACTTGTCATTCCTACAATCATTTTGTTTTGCTTGAGGACAAGCAAAAACTCAAGTTTGGGGGTGAGATAATTTTATATTTTTAGAATTATTTGTGCTTAATTTCCTAATTAATTATTTAAATTCCCAATTTATTTTGTTAATTATCCCCTTTATTTAATTAAAATTCTCATGTTTGCAAATAAATCAAATCCGGATGAATTTTGAATATTTCAGTAGAAAATGGATCGAAATTAGGCTAAAATCGAGATTGAGCCACGCGGACAACACGAGCCATGCCACAAAGCACATCCAATTGGACAAGAAGACAGATGACATGGAAATATTATTTTTCAAGGAGCCAATGGTGTGAAGACAAGTGGCCAAACAATGCCAACTCATCTAGGATGAAAAAATTACCATTGTACCCCTAAGTGCGTGTATAAATACAATATGATGGCAATTAAAAAATGAATTAGGAATTAGAGGTAGCCTTGGTTAGGAGTAGTGTAGAGTAAATTAGGAGTAGTTTTAATTTAATTTTATTCTAGATTAAATTTTTCATTACTATGTTTTATTTTCTTGTATCCTTTTAGAATTTTCGTTAGTTTATTTTAAGCACTTGTTTTAGCTAGATTTAAACATGTTTACTTTGTCATTTTTAATGGATTTTAATGAAGCAAGTTCTTTTCAGTTACAAAGTTGTCACGCCCCGGAAGCGCGAAAAATGGGGCTAATTTAAAACTTTTTATTCATAAACTATGTTGTTTTCCTGTCCATGTCTAAATTTAAAATCTTTTTCATTTTTCAGGATCTCATTACATTACATACATTCTGTATATATAAAATTATTTACAACTATTACATCCCGACTATTATATACAATAGTGTCTATTATGTATCACATGTCTGGAATATAAGTAAGATTGTACCTCAAGGTTACAAGAGTATCTGATGAAAGGTCGGACTACCTTGTCAATGACCACAGTCTCGTATGTGCAGTAGACTCGCTATAGATAATCTGGGAAGTGGAGAGGAGGGGGGTGAGTTTTTCAGACTCAGTAAGAGATACATTTAAAATAGCTTTAAATACTCAAAACATGGTAAGACTCATGGTTTTACAAATCGGCATAAATATGTACTGGAGTAGAGATGCTTACATTTCATAAAAGCAGTAAAAACATGCTTAAATCATAAGTTTACACATCATGCATCCTTTTAGTAAAACTCATATATAATATGCATATCACGTCGTGTAAACAAGTAAAAAGCATCTCAAAACTTAATCATGCATATCACAACATGCTTATCACTTTAAAATGAAATTGTATTGTCATATGCACATTTCGTAAAACATACTCATGGCTACCTTTAAAATCTCATCATAGAAAATATGTGCTCAATAAAATCATAAAACAGGTAGCATGAAATGTGCGAAAACATATATATATCGTTCCGTCAATTCATCGTGTAAGGTCAGGCAATTGTCTCATATACTAGTCCCGAAGGACATCATACATCTGGTCCCGTAGGACTAAATCATGGTACTCATGGCCATAGTACAGGGAGCCGTAGGACTGGATCAGGGTTGTACGCTACCCTATCTCTCGTGCACCACTAAATGGGGACTATACGCACGAACTCACGTGCATCACCAAGTGTGGACTATACGCACGTTTCTCATATCAAGTCAGAGCTTGCCCGTTCCCTGGCCGTCGGCTAGGTAGATCCTCGATCGTCTCCATACGAGATCGACCCCAGATCCTCTGACTTTCTTCATGTCATGCCTTTTTACCCCACAAAAATCATTTTGGGCCTTTTACCCAATTTATCAAAATCATTTCGGGCCTCATACCCTTGTATTAAAATCGTTACGGGACTCTAACCCGATTTTCATAAATCATTACGGAACTCTAGCCCGTGTCTCATAGAAAATATAGTTTTCATAAATCGTTGCGGGACTCTAGCCCGTGTAAATATGAAAAGCATAGTTATCAAAGTCAATTCTTGGGACTCATACCCGTATCGTGAAAATATAGCTTAGAAGCTGTTTTGGGACTTTAACCCGTATCATGAAAACATGATTTCATAAAACATATCGGGACTTTAACCCGTAATCTCACATGAAAATACTATGCTTTCGTTTCAGAAGTGAAAAATCACTTTTATAAACAAATATGCTGTAAAATGTATCTCAATTATATAAAACATGCTGAAAACTCGGGAAATGGTTTTGGTTTCGGTTTGAATACAGTTGAAAATCCATTTCGTCCAATTCTCATACATAAACAGCTGGTAAGGATAAAGGAGTACTAACGCTACTCTAAATTATATCCCTTACCTCTTAGCGACTGATGTAGAGCACTTTCCTTGATGCTCAAATTTACCTCGTAAAATGTGTCGATAGACCGAGCTGTTGCAAAACAAGTTCAATTTATCACATATGGCTTAAATTCATTTCAATATATCCAAATATGTGATTATATCGAAGCTTTGACCAAAAGTTGACTTTTATCGATTTTACTCTTTTTGCTCGGTTTTATCGATGTAAACCTCGTTTTAATCGTATTTAACTCAATAAATAATTTTCTCATATTCATTACAGTCGATTTAGCTAATTGGACCAATTTCTCTCTTATTGGGCCAAATTACACCTTAATGGGCCTTAATCCGTTTTAAACCCGTTTCCACTTATTAATTCTTTCATCGAGGCCTATTGGGCTCACTGGGCCCATCAGTACTTATTGGGCCTTTTTCTAAATTCTTTGAATAGTCTGTATATCATTTACGACAATTTAATTAAAAATCTCGATTTATTCCACTAAATACGTAATTTAATCCGTAACTCGTAAAATAAACTTTTAATGCGCGATAATTACATAAATTGTCGTAAATGAGCTTTACTTACCCGAGATTTTGCGATAGTGCGCAATTCGAAATTCGATCGGGCTCACGTACGCGATTTATCGTCGAACTGCATAATTTATATATTTAATTTCGGGTGAATTTTCGATCAAATATAATTTAAATAAATTTCTCCAAAATTAAATCGGTCACTTTTGACCTCTTACCGACTTACCCGAAGTCCGGTGTATCCCCGAAAATTTTTCCTTTTTCCTTTTTATCTTTTTCTTTCCTTTTCTCCTTTTTTTTCCTCTCTTTTTCGGCTGAACAGGTTCGGTCCGGTTCAGACCGGTTCAGACCGGTCCGGTTCAGTCCGGTTCAGTTTTGGTTCAACTTCTCCGTCGCCGTTCGGGGCTTTTCCGACCGATTCTCCGCCGGCTTTCGCCTCCAGCTTGTTCGCGGGGTAGTCCGATGCATGGATCTGTGGTCGGCTTCGCCAAAGCTCGCCGAAAAGTGGCCGGTCCGGCCTCTTCTCTCCTCCGACAGCGGTACCGAATTTTTCTTCTTCCGATCGACGGTGTTTCAGGCCGATCTGCGCCTGGATCGACGTCGCAGAGGTCCCCTCTGGCCGGTGGTGGTTCGTTCCTCCCCTCATCGACCGCCGATCTCTCTCTCTCCTCTCTTTTCTCTCTTTCTCTCTCGGTCTCTTTCTCCCTCTTTGTTGCCGATGTTTCCTCTCTCCACCGGCGCCGACGATGGCTTCTGCAGCTTCCTCTCCTCGGCTTCTCCCCGGTGGTGGCTCCGATCAGCACGGCAGAAGGGGGAGGCTGGCCTTCCTCGGGTCTTCGGCTTCGTTTGTTTCTGTTTCCCTTAAACAGAATCGCAACTCGCGATTCTGTTTATCTTTTTTTTTTTACTTTATTATTATTTTATTATATTTTATTATATTATATTTTATTTTAATCAAATAAAATATAATAAATTGTACAAAATATCTCATATTATATTTTATTAATTTATTTATTTAATTAATTTAATTTATTTTAATTATTTCGGTGTATTTCTCGCATATTTTCGGGATAATGTCCAGGGCGAAAATTACGAAAATTCGTAATAGCTTCATATCTTGACCAATTGAACTCGGAATTCCATAATTTCTTCCTTATCGATCAAGATTTCCTAAATCCATATTTTTAATGAAATTTTCTTATCGAATTTACACCGAAATTAGGATCTTTGGACCATTTTACCCTTCTACACGTTTGGGATTAATTTAGATCGATTTTCCTTCTCGGACTCACTATCTTTTCTCATTTAAATTCCGTATCTTTCGTCCAACGATTTAAATCCCTTTAATTTAAATTATGGTCCCAAATAATGAACATAGTGGGAAAAATCCGGGTTTCACATTTCTCCCCACCTTTTAAGAATTCAGTCCTCTGAATTCAAGCTGGTCCATCAATCAGGTGAGGGTACTTCTCCCTTTTTGGCTCTCTAGTTCTCAAGTGACTTCTTCTATCTTATGGTGTTACCAGAGAACCTTTACTGGTGGAATAATCTTAAATCGTAGCACCTCCTCTTTTTCGAAGCGTACTATACCCTTTATCGGTGACACCTTAACAAATACGGAGTCCCCAACCTGAAATTCAAGAGGATGTCTGCCCACATTGGCATAACTTTTCTGTGCGGTCCTCAATCTGTCACATATGAGCTGAACATCCTTAGTTGCCTGTTCGATTAAATCGGAAGCAAGGTGAATCTAGGACAATGAGACTCCTTCAAAATGCTCTGTCTCAAGGTGTCATCATGTGGCACACAGATACAGCCTTGGTACCTCAGTAATCCATCATCATTGACCGTAAACTCAGACTGCGATCTCTCCTCTGCCTGGCTAACCATATTCAGTAATCTTTGATCGTTTCGTTATCCAGCTCTAATCTGGTCTAGTATACTTGGTTCAATCTGTAGGCTAACCATATATCCATGCTCAATCTCATCCATACTGATCCTGAGTTCGATGAATTTGTTCCAATAAGTCCCACTCTTTAATCATCATGTAGGACACCATACCCTTTTAGCTCAGGGCATCAGCTGCCACGTTCGCCTTAACAGGATGGTATAAAATCTCGTAGTCATAAATCTTGAGGAGCTTTATCCATCTCCACTGTCTAATATTCAGCTCCTTCTAATTAAACAAGTACTTAAGATCTTATGGTCAGTGAAAATCTGAAATCTTTCTCCATATAATTAATGCCGCCATATCTTGAGTGCAATCACTTTTGCAGCTAACTCTAAGTCGTGAGTGGAATGATTACGCTCGTGATCCTTTAGCTGACGGGATCCATAAGCTACCACTCTACCATGCTGCATAAGCACATAGTTGAGACCTTGATGGGAAGCATCATTGTATACCATAAATCCCCCCCAGAACCACTTGGAATGGTCAGGACTGGTGTCGTATTCAACCGACATTTGAGCTCTTGTAAGTTCTGCTCACACTATTCAGATCATATAAACTGAACTTCTTTAAGGGTCAGTCTGGTTAATGGAACTGTTATCTGTGAAAACCCTTCGACAATCCGTCGAAAATACCATACTAATCCCATAAACTTCTGACCTCCATGACTGTCCTCAGTCTTTTTCCTATCTCAATATTGCATCTACTTTGGACAGATCTATTGGCACCTCATCCTCAGATACTACATGTCCAAGGAATACAATCTGTTCTAGCCAGAAGCACAATCACTAAATTTACCTTATATCTTCTTCTCACGGAGAGTCTGGAGAACAGTCCTCAAATGTTATTCATGCTCTTCCCGGGATCCAGAATAAATCAAGATGTCATCTATGAATACTATCATCAATCTATCCAAGTATTCTCGGAAGACATCGTTCAAAATACTTATGAATGCAGCTGAGGCATTAGTCAATTCAAAAGGGCATAACTAAGAACTCGTAGTGCCCATATCGGGTCCGAAATGCTGTCTTCGATATATCAGCCTCATTAATCCTTAGCTGATGATAACTCGATCTCAAATCTATTCTTGAAACACTGAAGCCCCTCTCAGCTGATCAAATAAGTCATCTATCCTTGGCAGGGGATACTTATTCTCAACTGTTGCTTTATTCAAAAGCCAGTAGCCTATACATAGATAGAAACTACCATCTTTCTTTCTGGTAAATACTACTGGTGCACCGCTTGGTGACACATTAGGCCTTATAAACCCCTTATCGAGTAATCATTGCAACTGCTTCTTTAATTCTTCCAACTCTACCAATGCCATTTGGTAAGGTGTCTTGGAGATGGGTTGAGTATCTGATACTAGCTCAATGGCAAACTCAACTTCTCTCTCTATGGTAATCCCATTAGGTCCTCTAGGAATACTTCGGGAAACTCATATGTAAATTGTGGTGACACAAACAAGTGTGTGGAACTTGGGTCACCAGTACATGTGCTTCATGATTACAGACAAGGAGAGTACCTTGAATAATATCGAAGGATGTATCTGCTGTCTCTTGATTAATAGTAAACACTCGACCCTAGGAGACATGCTTCTTGCCCTTGTCCGCGGTTGTGGCTCTCCTCTGTAGAGCCTGAGTCAATCTCTTTGTCTATCTAGGTGCCTCATGAGGTTCCTGAGATCTCATAAGTGGACGCTCTCTCATTATATGCCCTACTTCATCGCATCTGCAGCAAGTAAATGTACCTGTACGATAAGGTCCGATGTGAATATTATCACATGTCCTGCACCGTGGCACTATTATCTCAGGGTCTCTAATCATACCTGCGGCACCAACTGGGGTCTTGGGCTTACCAGCCCCTATCTGAGGTCCTTACACCCTCTGTCTCTTAGGCTGACCCCCTTTCAACTCATGTCGAGAAGCAACTGCTCTCTTCCCTTAACTCTGACTGATCTCCTGAGACCATGCTCTGCTTAAGTAATATCCAAGCCCCTCTCTATCTGTTGGGCTCGTCTCAGAGCATATCTGAAATCTACGATATTCTGACCCAACAGCTTATCTCCGATCCCAGATCTCAGTCCCGCCAGAAATCTCTTTGTCTGGCGCTCGGGATCTCTAACTGTCTCTGGATCGTATCTCATCAAGGTTGTAAATCTATTCTCATACTTGTCTACTGTAGAACTTCCCTGTTACAGATCCAAAAACTCTACATGCATTTTCTTTCGAGCTGCAATCGGTACATACTGCTCTCGGAATGCGACTAAGAAAGCATTCCATGTGATCTTAAGGGATCCTCGGCTAATATCGTCTGTGTGGATCTCCTCCAGAACTTAGCCTATCCCTTTATCATTTAACCTTTCATAGTCACTCTCTCCCTATCAGTACACCCCAAAACTGAAATATCACCTCAATATCAATGATTCACTCCTCAGCCTTAACTGGGTCTTTAAGCCCTGTAAACTCCGAAGGATGCATACTCAAAAAAATCTCGCACCCTCTGAGTCTCTCTGTCATCCCTATGCTGGGGAACTGCTGGCTGAGTGCTGAGGCTACTGGAGGAACTGGTGGGGGATGAGGATTAGGCATAAGAGTAGCTGTCTCTGTACTCGGTGTACGTACCCCAAACTGTTGGGTAAACATAGTGGTAAGAGCTATAAGTCTTTCCCTCGTACCATGTACTGTCTCCTTGAGCCTCCTTATTCTATCAGTAGGGCTCTCTTGGGTTGAGGGGAAGATAGTGGAGCGGGTTCAGCTCATCCCAATGAATGGCTCCATCTACCACTCATGATTAGCGATCTACTATTTGCACATAATCCATAAATTAAGTCATACTTTGACAAGTAAGCTTACTTTATTACTAGACATGCATAGACACATTGGGATGTAATACACTCTTATTACTAGACACGACAGTACTACACAACATTTGCTCTCATACCAAGAAAACTGTCACGCCCCGAAAGCGCGAAAAATGGGGCTAATTTAAAACTTTTTATTCATAAACTATGTTGTTTTCCTGTCCATGTCTAAATTTAAAATATTTTTCATTTTCCAGGATCTCATTACATTACATACATTCTGTATATATATAAAATTATTTACAACTATTACATCCTGACTATTATATACAATAGTGTCTATTATGTATCATATGTCTGGAATATAAGTAAGATTGTACCTCAAGGTTACAAGAGTATCTGATGAAAGGTCGGACTACCTTGTCAATGACCACAGTCTCGTATGTGCAGTAGACTCGCTATAGATAATCTGGGAAGTGGAGAGGAGGGGGGTGAGTTTTTCAGACTCAGTAAGAGATACATTTAAAATAGCTTTAAATACTCAAAATATGGTAAAACTCATGGTTTTACAAATCAGCATAAATACTTACTGGAGTAGAGATGCTTACATTTCATAAAAGCAGTAAAAACATGCTTAAATCATAAGTTTACACATCATGCATCCTTTTAGTAAAACTCATATATAATATGCATATCACGTCGTGTAAACAAGTAAAAAGCATCTCAAAACTTAATCATGCATATCACAACATGCTTATCACTTTAAAATGAAATTGTATTGTCATATGCACATTTCGTAAAACATACTCATGGCTACCTTTAAAATCTCATCATAGAAAATATGTGCTCAATAAAATCATAAAACAGGTAGCATGAAATGTGCAAAAACATATATATATCGTTCCGTCAATTCATCGTGTAGGGTCAGGCAATTGTCTCATATACTAGTCCCGAAGGACATCATACATCTGGTCTCGTAGGACTAAATCATGGTACTCATGGCCATAGTACAGGGAGCCGTAGGACTGGATCAGGGTCGTACGCTACCCTATCTCTCATGCACCACTAAATGGGGACTATACGCACGAACTCACGTGCATCACCAAGTGTGGACTATACGCACGTTTCTCATATCAAGTCAGAGCCTGCCCGTTCCCTGGCCGTCGGCTAGGTAGATCCTCGATCGTCTCCATACGAGATCAACCCCAGATCCTCTGACTTTCTTCATGTCATGCCTTTTTACCCCACAAAAATCATTTTGGGCCTCTTACCCAATTTATCAAAATCATTTCGGGCCTCATACCCGTGTATTAAAATCGTTACGGGACTCTAACCCGATTTTCATAAATCATTACGGAACTTAGCCCGTGTCTCATAGAAAATATAGTTTTCATAAATCGTTGCGGGACTCTAGCCCGTGTAAATATGAAAAGCATAGCTATCAAAGTCAATTCTTGGGACTCATACCCGTATCGTGAAAATATAGCTTAGAAGCTGTTTTTGGACTTTAACCCGTATCATGAAAACATGATTTCATAAAACATATCGGGACTTTAACCCGTAATCTCACATGAAAATACTATGCTTTCGTTTCAGAAGTGAAAAATCACTTTTATAAACAAATATGCTGTAAAATGTATCTCAATTATATAAAACATGCTGAAAACTCGGGAAATGGTTTTGGTTTCGGTTTGAATACAGTTGAAAATCCATTTCGTCCAATTCTCATACATAAACAGCTGGTAAGGATAAAGGAGTACTAACGCTACTCTAAATTATATCCCTTACCTCTTAGCGACTGATGTAGAGCACTTTCCTTGATGCTCAAATTTACCTCGTAAAATGTGTCGATAGACCGAGCTGCTGCAAAACAAGTTCAATTTATCATATATGGCTTAAATTCATTTCAATATATCCAAATATGTGATTATATCGAAGCTTTGACCAATAGTTAATTTTTATCGATTTTACTCTTTTTGCTCGGTTTTATCGATGTAAACCTCGTTTTAATCGTATTTAACTCAATAAATAATTTTCTCATATTCATTATGGTTGATTTAGCTAATTGGACCAATTTCTCTCTTATTGGGCCAAATTACACCTTAATGGGCCTTAATCCGTTTTAAGCCCGTTTCCACTTATTAATTCTTTCATCGAGGCCTATTGGGCTCACTGGGCCCATCAGTACTTATTGGGCCTTTTTCTAAATTCTTTGAATAGTCTGTATATCATTTACGACAATTTAATTAAAAATCTCGATTTATTCCACTAAATACGTAATTTAATCCGTAACTCGTAAAATAAACTTTTAATGCGCGATAATTACATAAATTGTCGTAAATGAGCTTTACTTACCCGAGATTTTACGATAGTGCGCAATTCGAAATTCGATCGGGCTCACGTACGCGATTTATCGTCAAACTGCATAATTTATATATTTAATTTCGGGTGAATTTTCGATCAAATATAATTTAAATAAATTTCTCGAAAATTAAATCAGTCACTTTTGACCTCTTACCGACTTACCCGAAGTCCGGTGTATCCCCGAAAATTTTTCCTTTTTCCTTTTTCTCTTTTTGTTTCCTTTTTCTCCTTTTTTTCCTCTCTTTTTCGGCTGAACCGGTTCGGTCCGGTTCAGACCGGTTCAGACCGGTCCGGTTCAATCCGGTTCAGTTTCGGTTCAACTTCTCCGTCGCCGTTCGGGGCTTTTCTGACCGGTTCTCCGCCGGCTTTCACCTCCAGCTTGTTCGCGGGGTAGTCCGATGCATGGATCTATGGTCGGCTTCGCCAAAGCTCGTCGAAAAGTGGCCGGTCCGGCCTCTTCTCTCCTCCGGCAGCGGCACCGAATTTTTCTTCTTCCGATCGACGGTGTTTCCGGCCGATCTGCGCCTGGATCGACGTCGCAGAGGTCCCCTCTGGCCGGTGGTGGTTCGCTCCTCCCCTCATCGACCGCCGATCTCTCTCTCTCCTCTCTTTTCTCTCTTTCTCTCTCAGTCTCTTTCTCCCTCTCTGTTGCCGGCGTTTCCTCTCTCCACCGGCGCCGACGATGGCTTCTGCAGCTTCCTCTCCTCGGCTTCTCCCCTGTGGTGGCTCCGATCAGCACGCCAGAAGGGGGAGGCTGGCCTTCCTCGGGTCTTCGGCTTCGTTTGTTTCTGTTTCCCTTAAACAGAATCGCAACTCGCGATTCTGTTTCTCTTTTTTTTTTTACTTTATTATTATTTTATTATATTTTATTATATTTTATTTTATTTTAATCAAATAAAATATAATAAATTGTACAAAATATCTCATATTATATTTTATTAATTTATTTATTTAATTAATTTAATTTATTTTAATTATTTCGGTGTATTTCTCGCATATTTTCGGGATAATGTCCCGGACGAAAATTACGAAAATTCGTAATATCTTCGTATCTTGACCAATTGAACTCGGAATTCCATAATTTCTTCCTTATCGATCAAGATTTCCTAAATCCATATTTTTAATGAAATTTTCTTATCGAATTTACACCAAAATTAGGATCTTTGGACCATTTTACCCTTCTACACGTTTGAGATTAATTTAGACCGATTTTCCTTCTCGGACTCACTATCTTTTCTCATTTAAATTTCGTATCTTTCGTCCAACGATTTAAATCCCTTTAATTTAAATTATGGTCCCAAATAATGAACATAGTGGGAAAAATCAGGGTTTCACAAAAGTTTCCTTCTATTGTTCATCTAGCTACATTTTTATTTTTTTTCTTCTTGCTCTCACGGTGAAACGGAGTGGATTCAAGACTGATTTGAGCAACTTGTGTGCTTGATGATTCCAGTCTCTCTTTATAGTTGCATCGGATTGTTGAAGGAGCTAGTGACAGTAGTACATCCTTCCAATCTTCCCATGCTTTTCTCTGCATTTTTCTTTTGGTTTTGATTTTAGTTTGGTTAAAATTTAAACATTAGCATAATTTAGTTTATCTATTTCCATTTGTCATTTTGTTTTTTTAGTCATTTTTTTACAATAATCGTATTGTTTGTTGCATTTTTTTTGGCTGAGTTTCTGGGTTCATAAGTAACGTTTCCCACAACCGAGAGCTTCTAGTTGTTTTTACTTATTTTGTTGGTTTTCGGTGCAGTTGCTTTCTATCTAAGGAGCTGCGGGTTTGTTGCCACTAGTATAGGATGAAGGTGGTAGTGTGATAAGCATTCGGAAATAGGAATAGGCAGCAACTAGTTGGGACAGCACCCAGGCGTCATAGCCAAAACCGAGTGCCAGTATCCATCCCTCTGTTCTGCTGTTCTTTAAGCAGTTCACTGTTCATCATTTTTTTTGTCATTAACGTGTTGTAAGATAACGTTACTGTAACTGAGTTGCTGGTGAAGGAGATATGCTAAGCAGAATGCAGCATGCCAGTAGCTGAACCCGGCAGGAACAGCAGAAGCGAGCCGAGAATAGAGTCTAGAGCACTTGGGGTAGTAGGACATAGTAGACCGAGAAAACATGGATGCAGCACAGAGAACAGCTGGTATAGTGTATTTGTCACAACCCAAATTACCTAAAATTAGAGTGAATTTTTTTCGCTTTTTCCGTTTATTATTTAATTCTTACCTTTCTCTAATCATGACCATCCTACAAACAGTTAGGCTATGATTCGGTTTTAGTCACCTCTCACCTATTTACCATTTCATTTCCATAATCACATTCATATATCAGAGTTTACTATCATTTGACTTTAATTAAACACTTACACATTGGTATTTATAACTCTACATCCCCGACATCATATCCATTTACAGTACTGTACATTACATATTTAGATACAAAACTCTACAAATGTGTATACCTGTCTCTCGATGGGAAGCAACGGATACCAAGCATGCTCATAATGCCATGCCCTTCAATCCATTTCTTTTCATTTAAAATTTCATGCACAAAATCATGCATATTTCAATGCCATAGTTTATCAAAACTATTTGTGCATATAGAAATCATATAATTTATGCATCAAAGGCATTTTATGTGACATCATTAAATCATAATGAGCATGAAACAAATCCAGATCATGCATTCTTTCATGTCATGTAAGACAAATCATGAATTTGAAATAAAAGCATGGAAAACAACATCATGCTACTGTATTTAAATCATTTCATTTAAAACGCGGTATAAAATAACCCAAAGGGGTTAAGCATCTCATAATTCAAATCTCAACTCGTAAAACAATTCATTGTAAAACTTCGGTTATAAAACTACCCTTCTTTTAGGGTCACAAATCATAAAATCATAAAATCGGGGGCCTGACCCCTCCTTCAGGTCTACCCTAGTCTAACGATCAATAGTTATATCATGTGAGACAAGCAGGTGATTATATCAGTAACATCGAGGACTATGGCTATATCCTAGTGATCGCTGGCAACACGGTACCTAGTGTGCGGGGTATCACACCTGAAATGGGAGGTGGGTCGTCCTACCCGCTAGAACAGCATAACACCAGGATTGCGAGGGCAAGGCTTGCTGCCTCGTGGCTAATGCCACTCCACTCCAACAATCCCCACGGTACAGCATACTCCGCATGACATACACGGTACAACGTACTCCGTGAACCCAAGCTCAATCAGGGGTGCCTACAATAGGTCTTATCCACCACCTATATAATCTCTGTCTCAGTATGCACATGTGAGCATATCATCTCACTGTGACACACAATCTACAGGAGGCTCCAACACGGCTATATGCATGTAATATAAATCCTTGTGCGAGTGAAGCTCTAGCACGGCTCCATGCATATTCATGATATCAGAAAACCTCGTGCGAGCGAAGCTCTAGCACAATTTCATAAAAATCAGTAAAATCTGCGTACGAGCAGCGCTCCAGTACGACTTAAACTAATTATAAATTTAACTAAAATCCACGTACGAGCAATGCTCTAGTACGGATATGTATAAAAACTCAGTGAAAACCTCGTACGAGAAAAACTCCAGTATGACATTCTAATGAATTATAAAAACCATATAAAACTTTATGTGAGCAAGCTCCAGCACAAATGAATGCTCAAGTAAATCAAATCTCGTGCGAGTTACACTCCAGCACGGCTTTATGCATAAGTAATTCAAATTTCATGCGAGTTACACTCCAACACGGCTTTTATGCAATATCTTATCAAAACAGGATGCGAGCTAAGCTCCAGCATCTCTCATGCATGTCAATCATAAAAACTAGTGCGAGCAATCGCTCCAGCACCTTTTTATGCATATTCAGTCAAAACAAATCAAAACAGTCAAAACATGTCAAAACAGAGTGCGAGCTAGGCTCCAGCACCTTTTTATGCATATTCAGTCAAAACAAATCAAAACAGTCAAAACATGTCAAAACAGAGTGCGAGCTAGGCTCCAGCAGCTCTTATGCATTTCACAATAGTAAAATCAGTGTGAGCAACCGCTCTAGCACATTTCATGCATATGATGTCACACAAGTCGGTGCGAGCAACCGCTCCAGCACATTTATGCACACTCACAAACGCAGATATAGTGCGAGCTTTATGCCAGCAATATCTGTTTTCATATAAAATTGATAGTTGGCCCATTTTCCAAAGAAATTCCATTTAAATATAAATAACACTTAAGTAATGTTATCTTGGGAAACTTATGCAATTATTGGCCAATCTACCGATTTGCTTTGCTTAAAACCACAAAAATCCCTTAAATCATAAAATTTTTAAATCATGCATTCCATGCATGTCATGCTTTCACCATCCTTTTCACCATCTTTAGGATCATTATACAATAACTGTGTATACATACATAATCAGTGTATACAAAAACTATTAAAATACGCGTAGCTACCTCTAGCTACTCACACAAGTCTCTTACCTCATTTTTTTGTACAGTCTGACATTTCCATTGATGACTCGTCGTGCAATCCAATTTGCTTCCAATCCAATCTCCGGAACTGCAGATACACATTCATTAGGTCAAATACAATACAATTTAACTGTATTTCATATTTTTTTGGGGCTTAATTTAAATCATTGGTTTTGTTTACCCATATTGGGTCCGATTGCACCTATAATGGGCCTTAATCGACCTTAAGCCCGTTTACCACACTTTATCGAGGCCTGGCTCGTTGGGCCTATCAATATTTATTGGACCTCGTTCTAAATTCTCGATATCTCAATGAATTATTTACGACAATTGATCTCTAATTCCAGAATTTAATTCATTTAATACAGAAATTAAATCTGTAATTCATCAACATGCATAACGATGCAATATTGTCATAAATAAGGGTTACTTACCCGAGATTCCATGATAGTACGTAAATCGAGGCTATCTCGAGCTCTCGGTTAATGCCAATTGTCGAGCTACACAATTAAATATTTTTTCGGGTAAACTTTCAGTCGGATAATAATTCAAATTAAATATTCCAAAATTTAAATCGATCAATTCGACCGCTTACCAACTTACCCGTAACTCGATTGCATCACTGAAATTTTGCCCAATTTTTCCTCTTTTTCTTTTTCCCTTTCTCTTCCTTTTTTTCTTCTTTTTCTTTTTGGTTGAACCGGTCCGGTCCGGTTCAACCCGGTTCAGACCGATTCGGTCTAGCGGTTCGATCCAGCGGTTTAGTCCGGTTCGGCATCATTTGGTCGTTCCGACGCCGTCCGGCCGGTTCTCGGTGCGATTTCGGCACCAATCGGTGCGCCACGGCCTGGGCTTCCAAAATCGGGCCTCGGTGTGGCTCGAATCGGTGCCATCAACGATGAATCCAGCTTCTCTCCCGCGACACTCTTTTCATCGATCTGGCATTTTTCGACAGTCTCCACAGCGCGTCTTGGCCGTTGGTGGTTCGCCTAGTGTGGGGTTACCTTCGTCGGCCCCTCAGCCCCGCCGGTGGTCGTCGGATCGAAGGGAACCGACTCCCTCTGTTCCTCACCCACGTTTTCGCCATTTCCCTCTTCGTTTTCTGTTTCTTTTCTCTCTGTTTCGCGAAATCAGATTTCCCATTTCATTTTTTTTACTTTATTTGTTTATTTATAATTTATTTTTAATATTATTTTATTCATTAAAATAATATTAAAATCCACAAATATCTTAAAAAAATTATTATTTTATTCATTTATTCTGTAAATGACTTTATCAGTCCGATTTTGCCTTTTCGGTATATTTTTCGATTATTTTCGGGATTATTTTTCGATACGAAAATTTTGGTTTATTCCAATAAATTCATATCTTGATCAATTTAACCCGAAATTTAATTATTTCTTCGTTATTGATCAAGATTTCTCAATCCCATATTTTTAATTAAATTTTCTTGTCGAATTAATACCGACTTTCGATCTTTTGACCGTTTTGCCCTTGCACAGGTTCAAAAATACCATTTCAATCCTTTTGCATTTTTAAATGCACTCGAAAATTTCTATTCATTCTATTTGCTCTTACGATAAAAAAAATCGGGTCTTACAGTATTGTCAGAACAGAGAAGCAGAGTGCCGAGAGCCAATAGCCGAAACCATGAAAGCTTGGAAAGAAACATGAATTTGGAAAGACATGTGAACAGTGCAATATCCGGACTTTCTTGGTTTCTAAATTGGTTAAGGCCTTGTTTGGCCAATTAATGTGTTATTCCATGCTTTTACTTTAATGAATTAAATTGATTAATACTTGTTAGTTGTTATTTAGGTAATTTAATTTAAGTAATGGTAGGTTAGCTTTATTGCTTTGCATGTTAATTTAATTTGTAGTGTTAATTTTTAGTTAGTAGTTAATTTTATATTAAATGTTTTATGATTTTATTTTAGTTTAGTGTTTTATAAGTAGCATTTAGAATTAATTTAGATTAATGTACTTCATGCATTTTTAATTTAGTTTTCATTTTTATTAGTTTTGAGGTTAGTTTAATTTGCAATTTTTATTAGTTTAATTACATGCATTTTTATTTTAAGTTTATTTAAATTTTAGTTTAATTTTAGTTCTTTATTTTCATATTTGCATTTTATTTTAATTGTGTTAACTAATTTTAACTGTTTTAATTATTTTCGTAGGTATTTGCTTTTAATTGCGTGGACCACTGTAAGTAATTTTGCTCGATTTTATTTTCTTTATTTTATAGTTTTTATTATTTTATCGCTTTCAGTATTTTTAATTCTAGCTATGTAGATCACTCACCTTAATTTCATAATTTGCTAGGATATACTTAGGGTAAGATTAACCGGTAGTTAATTAGGCTAGTTAACTTCTCTGTGGGACGATAATCCGGGACTCAAATCCCATTATTACTTGTACGACCCGTGCACTTGCGGTAATACCCTTAGGGCGTGTCACATGGACTTTGTGATGGGGTTACCGAGAACCTGTAAGAACCAGGATGCTGTATGGGTGATAGTAGATCGGTTAACGAAATTGGCACACTTTTTAGCCATGAGATCTACAGATACATTGAGTGCACTGGCGAACCTGTATGTGCGGAAAATAGTGAAATTACATGGAGTCCCAGTGAATGTTGTTTCTAATCGGGATGCCCGCTTCACTTCTCACTTTTGGGGATATTTTCAGGAAGTGATAGGGACCCAGTTGAGCTTTAGCACCGCTTTTCATCCTCAGACAGATGGTCAGTCAAAGAGGACTATACAAACCCTGGAGGATATGTTGAGAGCGTGTGTGCTGGATTTTAGAGGCTCATAGGATGATCACTTGCCATTGATTGAGTTCGCCTACAATAACAGTTATCACTCAAGTATTGGAATGACCCCTTATGAGGCACTATACGATCGTAGATGCCGATCACCCATTGGATGGGAAGAGGTTGGTGACAGACAGTTGCTCGCTCCCGATCTGGTTAAACAAGCCTCCAAGGATGTTCAGATCATATGTGAAAGGCTGTGAACAGCTCAAAGTCGACAAAAGAGCTACGCTGGCAAGAGACGGAGACCACTTGAGTTTGATGTGGGTGAGTCCGTATTTTTTAAAGTATCTCCTTCTAAGGGAATAACGAGGTTCAGGAAGAAAGAAAAACTAAGTCCTCGTTATATTGGTCCCTTCGAGATTTTGGATAGAGTGGGAGATGAAGCATATAGGCTAGCCTTGCCACCTGAGCTAGCGGAAGTACTATCCGGACCCAACACATGTAATTAACTATGAGCCATTAGAGCTCAAAGAGGACATGTCATATGTGGAGGAACCGATCCGAATATTGGACAGAAAAGAGAAGGTGTTGCAAAATAAGATGATTTCATTAGTTAAGGTTTTGCGGCAACATCATACATCGGAAGAAGCCACTTGGAAATTAAAGAGTTCGATGCGGGAGAAGTATCCCGAGTTATTCACAGAATGTTGGTTCCAATTTGGAGGACCAAATTTTCTAAGTGGGGGAGAATGTGAGACCCCGTATAGGTTTGACCTTGAACATATGTAAATGAATTCATAAGTATGATGATGTAATAGTAATGTGAAGCATATGTGATATAAAGTCCATAAGAATAATGTACACACTTGTAATAAGAGTCGTGATGTACGTACACGTTTCATTAAATATGAACATGAAGAAATTGACTTTGATATATAATGAATGTGAGTGGAATGGAATATGAGTATTGGAGTAAAATGGAATGAAATTGCATAAGTTATGCACTTCTATTTAGTTATATACTGCATATATTTGGTTATACAAAGATTTCCCACAAGTTTTAATATGTACTAAGTGTGATTGGATGCCATTTTCAAGTCTCAAGGAGGGATGAATGAGGAAATGACTATGACAGTAAATTAAGGAGGTTTTGAATGAAGTTGCTACAGAAAAATGCAATAAAATCTAGAAATATGAATGACAGATCGATCTATGGGATGAGAGATCGATCTAAAAGAGCCAAAATAACCATATTATGAGCTATGGGTGTAAGACCCGATATTTTTAACGTAAGAGCAAAAGGGAATAAATAAAAATTTTCGAGTGCATTTAAAAATGCAAAAGGATTGAAATGGTATTCCCGAATACGTGCAAGGGTAAAATGATCAAAAGATCAAAATTCGATATTAATCGGGACAAGAAAATTTAATTAAAAATATGAGATTGAGAAATCTTGATCAATAACGAAGAAATAATTAAATTTTGGGTTAAATTGATCAAGATATGAATTTATTGGAATAAATCGAAATTTTCAGTTCGAAAAATAATCTCGAAAATAATCAAAAATTATACCGAAAATGTAAAATCGGACTGAGAAATTTATTTACGGATTAAATGAATAAAATAGAAATTTTTAGATATTTTTGGGAATTTTATTATTATTTATTAAATAAAATAATAATAAAATTTAATTATAAATAAAATAAGTAAATGAAAAAAAAACAGAATTGAAAAATGTGAAACAGAGGAAAAGAAGCGAAACGAAGCAGGAAGCCGAGACCGAGGAAGAGGTTCACCGGCGAGCCACCGGCGAGGCTTAGGGGCCGGCGAGGGCCGGCGAAGACAGCCCGACCTCGGGCGACATCACAGCAGCCAAGACTTGCTGTGGAAACGTCGGAGCACGCCGAAAAACGGGGGGAGAAGCCGTGGGAGAGAACCTCGATTCACCGACGATAGCTGCGTTTCGACTCTAGTCGAGGCCCGATTTTGGATGCCCAGGTGCAGCCGAGCCGAACAGCGATGAAATCGACCGGAGAACCGATCGGACGACGTCGAAACTACCAGAGGATGAATGAACCAGCCGAACCGGACTGAACCGACCGAACCGAACTGGACTCAACCGGCAGTCCGAACCGAGTTGAACCGGACCGGACCGGTTCAGCCAAAAAGAGAAGGAAAAAAGGAAGAAAAAAGGGAAAAAGAAAAAGAGAAAAAAAATAGGGAAAAATTCTAGTGATGCAATCGAGCTTCAGGTAAGTCGGTAAGCGGTCAAATTGATCGATTTAATTTTTGGAATATTTAATTTGATAAATAACCGACTGAAAGTTTACCCGAAAATATATTTAATTGTGTAGCTCGACAATTGGCATCAACTGAGAGCTTGAGACAGCCTCGATTTGTGTACGATCATGGAATAACGGGTAAGTAACCCTTATTTACGACAATTTTGCATCGTTATGCGTGATTGATATTTAACGCATAAATTACGGATTTAATTTTTGCATAAATAAATTAAATTCTGAAAAATTGGATAAATTGTCGTAAATACTAAATTGAGATATCTGAGAATTTAGAGCGAGGCTAAATAAATTACTATGGGCCCAATGAGCCCAATACGCCTCGTAAAGTGTGGTAAACGGGCTTAAGGTCGATTAAGGCCCATTAAGGTGCAATCGGGCCCAATATGGGTAAACGGGCCCAATGATTTAAATTAAGCCCAGAAAATATGAGATACAATTAATTGTATTGTATTTGACCTGATGAACATTTATCCGCAGTGCCGGAGATTTGATTTGGATTCGTAGCAAATCGGACTGTGTGACGAGTCATCAGTGGAAAGGTCAGACTGTACAAAAAAATGAGGTAAGGGAATTATGTGAGTAGCTAGAGGTAGCTACGCGTATTTTAATAGCTTTTCTGTACACTGAATATGTATGTATACACTAATATTGTATAAAGGTCCTAAAAGTGGTTTAAATGATTTTAATGATCGAATTACGTGAAAAGTTTATTTTACCCTATTGAAGGAAGTTCACCTAAGGATGGTGAAAGCATGACATGCATGAAATGCATGATTTAAGGAATTTTCTGAAATTAAGGAATTTTATTTGTTTTAATCAAAGCAAATTGGTAGATTGGCCAGAAATTATATAATTTCACAAGATAACACTACGTAGGTGTTATTCATATTTAAATGGAATTTCTTTGGAAAACAGGCCAACTATCAAGTTTATATGGAAACAGATAGTGCCGACACGTAGTTCGCACTATATCTGCTTCTGTGATTGTGCATAAATGTGCTTGAGCACTTGCTCGCACCGACTTGTGTGACATCATATGCATGAAATGTGCTAGAGCATGGTGCTCGCACTGATTTTTATTATTGTGAAATGAGAGCTGCTGGAGCCTAGCTCGCACTCTGTTTTGACATGTTTTGACTTGTTTTGACGTGGTATGCATGAAATGGTGCTGGAGCGATTGCTCGCACTAGTTTTACTGATTTAATATGCATGAGAGATGCTGGAGCTTAGCTCGCATCCTGTTTTGATTTAATTATGCATGAAGCCGTGCTGGAGTGTAACTCGCACGAGATTTGATTTAATTATGCATAAAGTCGTGCTGGAGTGTAACTCGCACGAGATTTGATTTACTTGAGCATTCATTTGTGCTGGAGCTTGCTTGCACAAAGTTTTATATGGTTTTTATAATTCATTTGAATGTCGTACTGGAGTTTTTCTCGTACGAGGTTTTAACTGAGTTACTATACATATCCGTACTAGAGCATTGCTCGTACGTGGATTTTTCTTGAAATTATAATCAGTTTAAGTCGTACTAGAGCGCTGCTCATACACAGATTGCACGAGGTTTTTAGATATCATGAATATGCATGGAGCCGTGCTAGAGCTTCGCTCTCACAGGGATTTATATTACCTGCATATAGCCGTGTTAGAGCCTCCTGTAGACTGTGTGTCACAGTGAGATGATATGCTCACACGTACATACTGAGACAGAGATGATATGGGTGGATAAGACCTAATACAGGCACCCCTGATTGAGCTTGGGTTCACGGAGTACGTTGTACTGTGTATGTCACACGGAGTACGTTGTACCGTGGGGATTGTTGGAGTGGAGTGGCATTAGCCACGAGGCAGCAAGCCTTGCCCTCACAATCCTGGTGTTATGCTGTTCTTGTGGGTAGGACGACCCACCTCCCGTTTCAGGTGTGATACCCCGCACACTAGGTACCGTGTTGCCAGGGATCACTAGGATATGGCCATAGTCCTCGATGTTACTGATATAATCAGCTGTTTGTCTAGCATGATATAACTTGTGGTCTGTTAGACCAGGGTAGACCCGAAGGAGGGGTCAGGCCCCTGATTTGACGATTTTATGATTTCATGATTTTATGATATGTGACCCCTAAAAGAAGGGTGGTTTTATAACCAAAGTTTTATAATGAATTTTAATGAATTATTTTATGAGATTATTGACCCGAAAGGGTTAGTTTATACTGCAGTTTTAATGAAACTATTTAAATGCAGTAGCATGATGATGTTTTCCATGCTTTCATTTCAAATTCACTATTTGTCTTACATGACATGAAAGACTGCATGATCTTGATTTATTTCATGCTTATTATGATTTACTGATGTCACATAAAATGCTACTGATGCATGAATTACATGCTTTTCTATATGCACAAATAGTTTTGGATAAACTATGTCATGATATATGCATGGTTTTGTGCTTGAGATTTTAATGAAAAGAAATGGATTTTAAGGGTGCTTGAGATTTTAATGAAAAGAAATGGATTTTAAGGGCATGGCATTACGAGCATGTAGATAGTGGAGCTATCTACTTACTTGCATAATTGCCTTACTGAACGTGTGGTTTACTCACCCCCTTTATTTTCCCATCTTTTCAGAGCACTCGAAATAGTCATTGAGCGGCTGAGGACTTGCATGCTTGGTATCCGCTGCTTCCCATCGAGAGATAGGTATACACATTTGTATAGTTTTGTATCTAAATATGTAATGCACAGTACTGTAAACGGATATGATGTCGAGGATGTAGAGTTATAAATACCATTGTGTATGTATTAGTTAAAGTCAAAGAATTGTAAACTCTGATATATGAAGGTGAATATGGAAATGGAATGGTAAATAGTGTGAGGTTGCTAACACCGAATCATAGCCCAACTGTGTTGTATGATGATCACGATGAGAGAAAGGTAAGAATTAAATAATAAATGAAAAAGCAAAAAATTTACTTTGATTTTTAGGTATTTGGGTCATGACAGTTTAATGGTATCAGAGCTGAGTTGTCCTGATATGAGTCGGTGTTAGTGATTAAGGAAGTTTACATCCCCAATGTACTGTGCCTTGTTTAGATACAATTATGTATATCGAGATGGAAGTGCAGCCAAGAATTTGATTTTTAAATGAAAGAATAGACTCATTAACTGATAGCTGCTATGGTTGAGAGGCGAGTACATGAGCTCTAGGCCGTTGAGGTAGGCCTGAGAGTAGTACTGAGTTGCCACATGAGACTCGAGATGAGATTGTCGTGGAGGCTGATATTGAGTATGCCCTATAGAGTCCGACAGAGAGATCGGACGGAGTTTGATAGAGAGATCTAACAGAGTCCGACAGAGAGATCGGACAGTATTGAGACACGCTTCGCGAGGTTGGAGCGGAGTGTGGAGAATATTTTGTGAGCTAATTGCTCAGAGTATGTTTGTGATTTGAGGGTGAGTCGAAACATTAGTGGAAGACCACTCGACCCACCTTAAGAGTTAGACATCCATAATGTATATGGAAAGTAATTCTAGAGGTATTCCGATGACAGAATATCCCGGACATTGTTTAAAGGAAATTAAAGATTAAATTCTTTACTCTAACCCAAAGGAACATGTTGATTGACGAGTATGATACTCAATTTATATTCCTGGGCAGATGTGACTCGGACACGATGAACAGTGAGAGTCAAGATGTTTGAAAGTTCATGAAGGGCTCAGATTGTCAATTAGAGTCCGATTAGCCTGTTTGATATCACTACCTATACCGAGACAGTGCGCAGACTACAGTTGTGTGAATAAGATTATGAGTTGCACGCCTCTGAGATTGGGAAAGGTAGTAAGGGCTAAAATAGAGACAAAAGAGAATAAAGAATGACAGAGATGTCAGAATGGGAAAAAGGTAGATTGGTAAAAGCTTAGAACTGATAAATCATGGGGTACGATGATTGGTAAGGCCCCAATGTATCCAAATACAGTATTTTCAGGGGTATTATGATTTGAGGACCCCGACTTGCTCGTAGCCATATAACAGTGTAGCAGTGTGAGCAGTGAAAGATGTGTGGTAGTTACTACGAAAATAAGATGTTGGACAAGGGCGAGTGTATGCCTTGGACCAGGACACTATTGATGTTTAATCTGATGTGGTGGAAGATACCACACTAGTTGTGAATAATGAAATAATTATTTTAATTGATCCTGGTGCCACGTATTTATTCATACTGCCTTCAGTTGCTTATAAGCGAGTGAAAGATGTGAAGCCTGTACCCTTAGGCAAGATGATGATGGTTAGTTAATTTTCACTAATTGAATATGGGTATAGAGATTGTAAGTTGAAAATATGGGTGAAAACATCATTGAAATGTGTATTGTAAGTTTGACAAGTAGTGAAAGAGTTTGTTATAAGTGATATATTAAAGGAGATACATTGGAATAAGAGACGTATGCAAGGTACGGATGTCCTTGATATTCAAAGTAATTTGGATTAAGCGGTATGTAGTCAAGTCTGAGGGTTAATAAATGTATTTCAAAATACCTCTCCGCTTGAAGATTTGACAGCGTCTAGAAGCACACACATAATCTAGAAATTGAAATCGACAGTCGTAAATTATACATTTAAAGTTTGGGTACCTTTGCTGGTACGATAAAGAAAAATATAGAATTTGATTAATCATGAAGCTTTAAAAATTAAAATTTTATAAAAGTCGTTAATAAGAAAAATGAAATGACGCGGGTTAGTATTTTGAACTGAAGCGAATTCGAAACGACATTATATGTTTATGCGTACATAGGTTAAGGATATGAGTAATTGAAATATTAAGTGGAACTCTACTACGAAAAGGTATTTAAACCTTATCTGGACCGATTGGTTGTCATCTTGAGCGATGATATTTTGATGTATTCGAAGTCCAGGAAAGAGCATGAGTAGCAACAGGAAACTGTCTTACAGACAAGGTGTTGAGAATTTCTTGAAATGAGCTACTCAGTTGGCACATCTTATTCGGAAAAAGATTGTATGTCAGTGGGATGATAAGTATGAAAGTAGCTTTGGTGAGTTTTGGTATATTGAAGTAATGAACTGACCACCGTAAGTATTCTTACCATAACCAACAGCTCAAGAGGTTTCAGTGTGTATGGATACCTCCAATTAAGGATTGGGCTGAGTATTGATGTAAAATGGGAAGATAGTCGTTTATGGATCCAGACAATTCAAGGATTATGAGAGAAATTATCCAACCCATGATTTAGAGTTAGCATTCGTAGTGTTTACACTGAAAGTATGGTGCCACCACTTAAATGGTAAGAAATTTTGGGTATGCACTAATCGTAAAAGCCCCGAGTAATCGTTTTCACAGAAAGAGTAGAATATGAGATAACCAAGAGGGTTAAAGCTTCTAAGGATTATGATTGTGAACATTGTACCACCCAGGAAAGGCTATTGTAATGGCTGATGCCTTGAGCAGAAAGAGCCTCGGGATGGTATCACATATGATGGTCAGGGAGCGTGAGCTGCTAGAGCAATTGTGAACCTCAGTAGTGATGTGAATCCCTTCTGATGATGACGGTGATTTTGTGACTGCTAGCCTGAGGTTAGAACCGAATTTGAGAGATCGAATTTGCCAGGCTTAGCGTGATGATTGCTATGGTGTCGATAGTGTGGGTCAGATTCAGAAGGGTATAGTGACAGAGTTCACAGTGAGTGATGATAACCTATAGAGGTTCAGAGACAGTAGAAGTGCTCCCTAGGACCATAGTTGTTGAGATAGTGTTATTGTCAGAAGCTCACTCTTCGGGTTATACAGTGCATCCGGGAAGTAATAAATATATCAGAATCTTTCAAAAGGTATTAGTGGTCAGATATGAAAAGAGATATTGTAGAGATTGTGGAGAAGTGTCTCGTATGTCTACATATAAAGGTAGAGTAAAAGAAGTTGCAGGGTTATTGCAGCCTCTACCTATATTGACACGAAAATGGGAACAAGTTACCATGAATATTGTGATGGGTTATAGAGGACCCAGATGAATCACGAGGCTATCTGGGTGATAGTCGATAGATTGATTAAGTTTACCCACCTTCTGACTATGGAAATCCCTAGATACTCTGAGTGTGTAGGTGGATTTATGTGTAAGGAATATTGTGAAACATTGTGTAGCGTTCCAGTGAGCAAGGTATCAGATAGGGATTCCCGCTTCACTTCCCACTTTTGAGAACATTTTCAGGAAGCTAGGGGAACCCGATTGTGTGTTAGCACAGCTTCCATCCTCAGACAGATGGTTAGTCAGAGAGGACTGTACAGGTTCTGGAGGATGTGATGAGAGCGTGTGCCATTGATTTTATGAGCTCCTGGGATGATCGGTTGCTACTAATCAAATTCGCCAATGATGACAGTTGTCACTTGAGTATCGGGATAACATTTTATATGAGGCATTGTATGGCCGTAGGGAGTTGTTCCCTAACTAGGATAGCAATAAGTGGGTGACAGAGAGAGAATTGTTCCCGGATTGGTAAGACAAAACCTCTGAGGATGTTCAGTTGATTTGTGAGAGATTAAGAACACCTCAGAGCAGACAGAAAAGCTATGCTGATAAGAGACGAGAAACCATTGGAAATTCACCGCAGGTGAATTAGTTTTGTTGGCAGTTACTTGTCTTAAGGACGTAACGAGATTCAGAAGGAGAGATTGGACAAAGTAGGAGATAAGGCCTGTAGGTTGACGTTACCACTTGAATTAGCAGGCATGCACAATGTGTCCTATCTTTTGATGCTTAAGAAATATTATCCAGACCCGATATATGTGATTAGATATGAGCTCCAACAGTTTAGCTCAATGAAAGTATAACGCATGATTGGAGAATTGATTCGGCTATTAGACGGAAGGAGAAAGTGTTGAGGGTTAAGATGATCTCCCTAGATAAGTATGATGGTAGAATTACACTCCGGAGAAAGTCACTTGAGGATGACAGTATATGATACGATAGATGTACCCAGAGTTATTTATGGACTCATTTGCCTTGGTTCTAATTTGGAGGACCAAATTTCTTAAGTGGGGGAGATTGTAAGATCCGATATTTTTAACGTAAGAGCAAAAGGGAATAAATAAAAATTTTCGAGTGCATTTAAAAATGCAAAAGGATTGAAATGGTATTCCCGAACACGTGCAAGGGTAAAACGGTCAAAAGATCAAAATTCGGTATTAATCGGGACAAGAAAATTTTATTAAAAATATGAGATTGAGAAATCTTGATCAATAATGAAGAAATAATTAACTTTCGGGTTAAATTGATCAAGATATGAATTTATTGGAATAAATCAAATTTTTCAATTCGAAAAATAATCCCGAAAATAATCAAAAATTATACCGAAAATGTAAAATCGGACTGAGAAATTTATTTACGGATTAAATGAATAAAATAGATATTTTTAGATATTTTTGGGAATTTTATTATTATTTTATTGAATAAAATAATAATAAAATTTAATTATAAATAAAATAAGTAAATGAAAAAAAAAACAGAATTGAAAAATGTGAAACAGAGGAAAAGAAGCGAAACGAAGCAGGAAGCCGAGACCCAAGAAGAGGTTCACCTGCGAGCCACCGGCGAGGCTTAGGGGCCGACGAGGGCCGGCGAAGACTGCCCGACCTCGGGCAACATCACAGCAGCCAAGACGTGCCATGGAAACGTCGGAGCAAGAAGGAAAACGGGGGGAGAAGCCGTGGGAGAGAACCTCAATTCGCCGGCGATAGCTGCGTTTCGACTCTAGCCGAGGCCCAATTTTTGATGCCTACGTGCAGCCGAGCCGAACGACGGTGAAATCGGTCGGAGAATCGACCAGATGGTGTCGGAACGACCAAAGGATGAATGAACCGGCCGAACCGGACTGAACCGGCAGTCCAAATCGGGTTGAACCGGACCAGACCGGTTCAACAAAAAAGAGAAGGAAAAAAGGAAGAAAAAGGGAAAAAGAAAAAGAGAAAAAAAATTGGGGAAAATTTCAGTGATGCAATCGAGCTTCAGGTAAGTCGGTAAGCGGTCGAATTGACCGATTTAATTTTTGAAATATTTAATTTGATAAATAATCGACTGAAAGTTTACTAGAAAATATATTTAATTGTGTAGCTCGACAATTGGCATAAACTGAGAGCTTGAGACAGCCTCGATTTGTGTACGATCATGGAATAACGGGTAAGTAACCCTTATTTATGACAATTTTGCATCGTTATGTGTGATTGATATTTAACGCATAAATTACGGATTTAATTTCTGCATAAATAATTAAATTCTGGAAAATTGGATAAATTGTCGTAAATACTAAATTGAGATATCTGAGAATTTAGAACGAGGCTAAATAAATTACTGATGGGCCCAATGAGCCCAATAGGCCTCGATAAAGTGTGGTAAACGGGCTTAAGGTCGATTAAGCCTCATTAAGGTGCAATCGGGCCCAATATGGGTAAACGGGCCCAATGATTTAAATTAAGCCCAGAAAATATGAGATACAATTAATTGTATTGTATTTGACCTGATGAACATTTATCCGCAGTGCCGGAGATTTGATTTGGATTCATAGCAAATCGGACTGCGTGACGAGTCATCAGTGGAAAGGTCAGACTGTACAGAAAAATGAGGTAAGGGAATTATGTGAGTAGCTAGAGGTAGCTACGCGTATTTTAATAGCTTTTCTGTACACTGAATATGTATGTATACACTGATATTGTATAAAGGTCCTAAAAGTGGTTTAAATGATTTTAATGATCGAATTACATGAAAAGTTTATTTTACCCTATTGAGGGAAGTTCACCTAAGGATGGTGAAAGCATGACATGCATGAAATGCATGATTTAAGGAATTTTCTGAAATTAAGGAATTTTATTTGTTTTAATCAAAGCAAATCGGTAGATTGGCCAAAAATTATATAATTTCACAAGATAACACTACGTAGGTGTTATTCATATTTAAATGGAATTTCGTTGGAAAACAGGCCAACTATCAAGTTTATATGGAAACAGATAGTGTCGGCACGTAGTTCGCACTATATCTACGTTTGTGATTGTGTATAAATGTGCTTGAGCGCTTGCTCGCACCGACTTGTGTGACATCATATGCATGAAATGTGCTAGAGCATGGTGCTCGCACTGATTTTTATTATTGTGAAATGAGAGCTGCTGGAGCCTAGCTCGCACTCTGTTTTGACATGTTTTGACTTGTTTTGACGTGGTATGCATGAAATGGTGCTGGAGCTATTGCTCGCACTAGTTCTACTGATTTAATATGCATGAGAGATGCTGGAGCTTAGCTCGCATCCTGTTTTGATTTATTATGCATGAAGCCGTGCTGGAGTATAACTCGCACGAGATTTGATTTAATTATGCATAAAGTCGTGCTGGAGTGTAACTCACACGAGATTTGATTTACCTAAGCATTCATTTGTGCTGGAGCTTGCTTGCCCAAAGTTTTATATGGTTTTTATAATTCATTTGAATGTCGTACTAGAGTTTTTCTCGTACGAGGTTTTAACTGAGTTTCTATACATATCCGTACTAGAGCATTGCTCGTACGTGGATTTTTCTTGAAATTATAATCAGTTTAAGTCGTACTGGAGTGCTGCTCGTACGCAGATTTTACTGATTTTTATGAAACCGTGCTAGAGCTTCGCTCGCACGAGGTTTTTAGATATCATGAATATGCATGGAGCCGTGCTAGAGCTTCGCTCGCACAGGGATTTATATTACATGCATATAGCCGTGTTGGAGCCTCCTGTAGACTGTGTATCACAGTGAGATGATATGCTCACACGTGCATACTGAGACAGAGATGATATGGGTGGATAAGATCTATTACAGGCACCCCTGATTGAGCTTGGGTTCACGGAGTACGTTGTACCGAGTATGTCACGCAGAGTATGCTGTACCGTGGGGATTGTTGGAGTGGAGTGGCATTAGCCACGAGGCAGCAAGCCTTGCCCTCGCAATCCTGGTGTTATGCTGTTCTGGTGGGTAGGACGACCCACCTCCCGTTTCAGGTGTGATACCCCGCATACTAGGTACCATGTTGCCAGGGATCACTAAGATATGGCCATAGTCCTCGATGTTACTGATATAATCAGCTGTTTGTCTCACATGATATAACTTGTGGTCTGTTAGACCAGGGTAGACCCGAAGGAGGGGTCAACCCCCGATTCGACGATTTTATGATTTCATGATTTTATGATATGTGACCCTAAAAGAAGGGTGGTTTTATAACGGAAGTTTTATAATGAATTATTTTATGAGATTATTGACCCGAAAGGGTTAGTTTATACTGCAGTTTTAATGAAACTATTTAAATGCAATAGCATGATGATGTTTTCCATGCTTTCATTTCAAATTCACGATTTGTCTTACATGACATGAAAGACTGCATGATCTTGATTTATTTCATGCTTATTATGATTTACTGATGTCACATAAAATGCTACTGATGCATGAATTACATGCTTTTCTATATGCACAAATAGTTTTGGATAAACTATGTCATGATATATGCATGGTTTTGTGCTTGAGATTTTAATGAAAAGAAATCGATTTTAAGGGCATGGCATTATGATCATGTAGATAGTGGAGCTATCTACTTACTTGCATAATTGCCTTACTGAGCGTGTGGTTTGCTCACCTCCTTTATTTTCCCATCTTTTTAAAGCACTCGAAATAGTCATTGAGCGACTGAGGACTTGCATGCTTGGTATCCGCTGCTTCCCATCGAGAGACAGGTATACACATTTGTATAGTTTTGTATCTAAATATGTAATGCACAGTACTATAAATGGATATGATGTCGGGGATGTAGAGTTATAAATATCATTGTGTATGTATTAGTTAAAGTCAAAGAATTGTGAACTCTGATATATGAAGGTGAATATGGAAATGGAATGGTAAATAGTGTGAGGTTTCTAACACCGAATCATAGCCCAACTGTGTTGTATGATGGTCACGATGAGAGAAAGGTAAGAATTAAATAATAAATGAAAAAGCAAAAAATTTACTCTGATTTTTAGGTATTTTGGTCATGACAGTTTAATGGTATCAGAGCTGAGTTGTCCTGACGGTGTTAGTGGTTAAGGAAGTTTACATCCCCAATGTACTGTGCATTGTTCAGATACAATTGTGTATATTAAGATAGAAGTGCAGCCAAGAATTTTATTTTTAAATGCAAGAATAGACTCATTAACTGATAGCCGCTATGGTTGAGAGGCGAGTACATGAGCTTTAGGCCGTTGAGGTAGGCCCGAGAGTTGTACTGAGTTGCCACATGAGACTCGAGATGAGATTGACATGGAGGCTGATATTGAGTATGCCCCATAGAGTCCGACAGAGAGATCGAACGGAGTTTGATAGAGAGATCTGACAGAGTCCGACAGAGAGATCGGACAGTATTGGGACACGCTTCACGAGGTTGGAGCGGAGTGTGGTGAATATTTTGTGAGCTAATTGCTCAAAGTATGTTTGTGATTTGAGGGCGAGTCGGAACATTAGTGGAAGTCCGCTCGACCTACCTTAAGAGTTAGACATCCATAATGTATATGGAAAATAATTCTAGAGGTATTCCGGTGACAGAATATCCCGGACATTGTTTAAAGAAAATTAAAGATTAAATTCTTTACTCTGACCGAGAGGAACATGTTGATTGACGAGTATGATACTCAATTTATATTCCTGGGCAGATGTGACTCGGACACGATGAACAGTGAGAGTCAAGATGTCTGAAAGTTCATGAAGGGCTCAGATTGTCAATTAGACTCCGATTAGCCCGTAAGATATCACTACCTATACTGTGGCAGTGTGCAGACTACAGTTGTGTGAATAAGATTATGAGTTGCACGCCTCTGAGATTGGGAAAGGTAGTAAGGGCTAAAATAGAGACAAAAGAGAATAAAGAATGACAGATATGTCAAAATGGGAAAAAGGTAGATTGGTAAAAGCTTAGAGCTGATAAATCATGGGGTATGATGATTGGTAAGGCCCCAATGTATCCAAATACAGTATTTTCAGGGGTATTGTGATTTGAGGACCCCGACCTGCTCCGTACCCATATAATAGTGTAGCAGTGTGAGCAGTGAAAGATGTGTGGTAGTTACTACGAAAATAAGATGTTGGACGAGGGCGAGTGTATGCCTTGGACCAAGACATTATTGATGTTTCATTTGATGTGGTGGAAGATACCACACTAGTTATGAATAATGAAATAATTATTTTAATTAATCCTGGTGCCACGTATTTATTCATACCGCCTTCAGTTGCTTATAAGCGAGTGAAAGATGTGAAGCCTGTACCCTTAGGCAAGATGATGATGGTTAGTTAATTTTCACTAATTGAATATGGGTATAGAGATTGTAAGTTGAAAATAGGGGTGAAAACATCGCTGAAATGTGTATTGTAAGTTTGACAAGTAGTGAAAGAGTTTGTTATAAGTGATATATTAAAGGAGATATATTAGAATAAGAGACGTATGCAAGGTAAGGATGTCCTTGATATTCAAAGTAATTTGGATTAAGCGGTATGTAGTCAAGTCTGAGGGTTAATAAATGTATTTCAAAATACCTCTCCGCCTGAAGATTTGACAGCGTCTAGAAGCACACACATAATCTAGAAATTGAAATCGACAGTCGTAACTTATACATTTAAAGTTTGGATACCTTTACTGGTACGATAAAGAAAAATATAGAATTTGATTAATCATGAAGCTTTAAAAATTAAAATTTTATAAAAGTTGTTAATATAAGAAAAACGAAATGACGCGGGTTAGTATTTTGAACTGAAGCGAATTCAAAACGACATTATACGTTTATGCGTACATTGGTTAAGGATATGAGTAATTGAAATATTAAGTGAAACTCTACTACGAAAAGGTATTTAAACCTTATCTGGACCGATTGGTTGTCATATTTTGATGTATTCGAAGTCCAGGAAAGAGCATGAGTAGCAACAGGAAACTGTCTTATAGACATGGTGTTGAGAATTTCTTGAAATGAGCTACTCAGTTGGCACATCTTATTCGGAAAAAGATTGTATGTTAGTGGGATGATAAGTATGAAAGTAGCTTTGGTGAGTTTTGGTATATTGAAGTAATGAACTGACCACCGTAAGTATTCTCACCATAACCAACAGCTCAAGAGGTTTCAGTGTGTATAGATACCTCCAATTAAGGATTGGGCTGAGTATTGATGTAAAATGGGAAGATAGTCGTTTATGGATCCAGACAATTCAAGGACCATGAGAGAAACTATCCGACCCATGATTTAGAGTTAGCATTCGTAGTGTTTACACTGAAAGTATGGTGCCACCATTTAAATGGTAAGAAATTTCGGGTATGCACTAATCGTAAAATCCCCGAGTAATCGTTTTCACAGAAATAGTAGAATATGAGATAACCAAGAGGGTTAAAACTTCTAAGGATTATGATTGTGAACATTGTACCACCCAGGAAAGGCTATTGTAATGGCTAATGCCTTGAGCAGAAAGAGCCTCGGGATGGTATCACATATGATGGTCAGGGAGCGTGAGCTGCTAGAGCAGTTATGAGCCTCAGTTGTGATGTGAATCCCTTCTGATGATGACGATGATTTTGTGACTGCTAGCCTGAGGTTAGAACCGGATTTGAGTGACCGGATTTGCCAGGCTTAGCATGATGATCGGCATGGTGTCGATAGTGTGGGTCAGATTCAGAAGGGTATAGTGACAGAGTTTACAGTGAGTGATGATAACTTACAGAGGTTCAGACACAGTATAAGTGCTCCCAGGACCATAGTTGTTGAGATAGTGTTATTGCCAGAAGCTCACTCTTCAGGTTATACAGTGCATCCGGGAAGTAATAAATATATCAGAATCTTTGAAAAGGTATTGGTCATCAGATATGAAAAGAGATATTGTAGAGATTGTGGAGAAGTGTCTCGTATGTCTGCAGAAAAAGGTAGAGTAAAAGAAGTTGCAGGGTTATTGCAGCCTCTACCTATATTGACACGAAAATGGGAACAAGTTACCATGAATATTGTGATGGGTTATAGAGGACCCAGATGAATCATGAGGCTATCTGGGTGATAGTCGATAGATTGATTAAGTTTACCCACCTTCTGACTATGGAAATCCCTAGATACTCTGAGTGTGTAGGTGGATTTATGTGTAAGGAATATTGTGAAACATTGTGTAGCGTTCCAGTGAGCAAGGTATCAGATAGGGATTCTCGCTTCACTTCCCACTTTTGGGAACGTTTTCAGGAAGCTAGGGGAACCCGATTGTGTGTTAGCACAGCTTCCATCCTCAGACAGATGGTCAGTCAGAGAGGACTGTACAGGTTATGGAGGATGTGATGAGAGCGTGTGCCTTTGATTTTATGAGCTCCTGGGATGATCAGTTGCTACTAATCAAATTCGCCAGTGATGACAATTGTCACTTGAGTATCGGGATAACATTTTATATGAGGCATTATATGGCCGTAGGGAGTTGTTCCCTAACTAGGATAGCAAGAAGTGGGTGACAGAGAGAGAATTGTTCCCGGATTGGTAAGACAAAACCTCTGAGGATGTTCAGTTGATTTGTGAGAGATTAAGAACACTTCAGAGCAAACAGAAAAGCTATGCTGACAAGAGACAAGAAACCATTGGAAATTCACCACAGGTGAATTAGTTTTGTTGGCAGTTACTTGTCTTAAGGATGTAACGAGATTCAGAAGGAGATATTGGACAAAGTAGGAGATAAGGCCTGTAGGTTGACGTTACCACTTGAATTAGCAGGCATCCACAATGTGTCCTATCTTTTGATGCTTAAGAAATATTATCCGGACCCGATATATGTGATTGGATATGAGCTCCAACAGTTTAGCTCAATGAAAGTATAACGTATGATTGGAGAATTGATTCGGCTATTAGACGGAAGGAGAAAGTGTTGAGGGTTAAGATGATCTCCCTAGTTAAGTATGATGGTAGAATTACACTCCGGAGAAAGTCACTTGAGGATGACAGTATATGATACGATAGATGTACCCAGAGTTATTTATGGACTCATTTGTCTTGGTTAAGATGATCTCCCTAGTTAAGTATGATGGTAGAATTACACTCCGGAGAAAGTCACTTGAGGATGACAGTATATGATACGATAGATGTACCCAGACTTATTTATGGACTCATTTGTCTTGGTTCTAATTTGGAGGACCAAATTTCTTAAGCGGGGGAGATTGTAAGACCCGATATTTTTAACGTAAGAGCAAAAGGGAATAAATAAAAATTTTCGAGTGCATTTAAAAATGCAAAAGGATTGAAGTGGTATTCTCGAACACGTGCAAGGGTAAAACGGTTAAAAGATCGAAATTCGGTATTAATCGGGACAAGAAAATTTTATTAAAAATATGAGATTGAGAAATCTTGATCAATAACGAAGAAATAATTAAATTTCGGGTTAAATTGATCAAGATATGAATTTATTGGAATAAATCGAATTTTTCAGTTCGAAAAATAATCCCGAAAATAATCGAAAATTATACCGAAAATGTAAAATCGGACTGAGAAATTTATTTACGGATTAAATGAATAAAATAGAAATTTTTAGATATTTTTGGGAATTTTATTATTATTTTAGATATTTTGGGAATCTTACTTGAGGCCTTGTCAGTAAGGGTAACTCCTTCAAATACTCCTTTAAATCTTCAGAAGTTGCTTGACACTCATCTGTCCACTTGAAATTCTTTCCACCTCTTAAAATTTTGAAGAATGATAGGCTCCTCTCTGCAAATTTTGACAGAAAACGGTTTATAGCTGCAATTCTGCCCGTCAATCTTTAGACTTCTCTTACTGTAGTTGGTGGCTTCATACCTATGATCACTTGTACCTTCTTGGGTTTACCTCAATGCCCCTATTAGTGATAATGAATCCCATGAACTTTCCAGATCTGACTCCGAAGGAACACTTGTTGGGGTTTAACTTCATATTAAACTCCCTCAACACTTTGAACACCTTAGACATTTGGTGAGCATGGGACTCCTCTGCTTTCTTTTTAATGATCATGTCATCCACATAGGCTTCCATGAAGTTTCCCATGAGATCCTTGAAGACTTTGTTTACCATTTGCTGATATGTGGCTCTAGCATTCCTTAAACCGAATGACATCACACGATAACAGTATGTTCCATCATTTGTTATAAAGGAAATCTTCTCCTCATCTTCTGGATGAAGCATAATCTGGAGGTATTCGAAAAAAACATCTAGAAAAGTAAGAAGTTCATATCCCGACGTTTCATCTACAAGCTTATTAATTTGGGGTAAATGATGGGAATATTTGGGATAAGCTTTATTCAAGTTGGTAAAGTCCACACACATCCTCAATTACCTATTGGACTTCTTTACCATTACAACGTTGGCCAGCCACTTTGGATAGTTAACCTCTCTAATAAATCAGCCTCTAAAAGCTTATTAACCTCTTCAGTGATCACTTTTTGTCTATCCGGGGAAAATTGTCTCTTCTTTTATTTGACAAGCTTATATCCAGGTAGAACATTAAGTCTATGGTAAATTACTTCCGGATTAATCCCGGGCGTATCAGCCGGCATCTAAGCAAAAACATCAAAGTTTTTCTTTAAGCATTCTACTATCTCTCTCATTGTTCATTCATCAAGCTGAGTTCCCATGAAGGCCTTCTTTTCTTCATTTCCTTCTATCAGCTCAATAGCTTCCATCTCTTCAATAGGTTGAGGCTTAGGGGGGTCAGCTATAGTTAGTGTCTCCTTCCTATGTATTCCTTTACAAGTAGTGAGGCGATATAACATGTACGAGCTTTCTTTTAATCTCCTCGCACTTGTCCAACTCCATTGGGGGTAGGAAATTTCATTAACAGGTAGCAAGAAGAGATTACAACCCTCATGTCATTCAACAGAGGTCTTCCTAAAATCATGTTATAAGCAATCGAAGTTGATTTGACGACTATGAATAGCACCTGTCGAGTCACATCCTTTGGACTTTCCCCAAGAGTTATGGGTAACTGAATGGATCTGACTACCTTTACCTTCTCCCCTACAAATCCATACAGTGGTGTCGTAACTGGTTTTCATCTATCCTCTGATACGTTCATCTTCTCAAAATAATTCCAATAGATTAAATTCACCGAGCTTTCATTATCAATCAAAATTCTGCCAACTGGGTGTTTCGCCACCACCACTGAGACTACCATGGGATCATCATGGGGGATGAAAATATCTCCCCTATCTGCTGGAGTAAACATAATAAGCATTCCATCCACATTTTCCTCCATAACAGCATGAAGTTGATATGTTTGCCTCGCGTAAGTCTTGCGAGAGGCAGAGGAGTTCCCTGCCATCAAATCTCCTCATGCGATGACATTTATAGCTAGACCAATTGGTTCATTATCTTGTTGGTTACCTCAGGGATCTGGTCTAGCTTCTTCCTTATCTCTCGGCCTTCTTCCCCTAATTCTTCCATCATTAGTCTGTCTATTTTGTGGACGGTTATCCCTTCGATCTAGCGTGAGGTAACGAGCCCTATCACTTCTCCAAAGGAAATGATTAATCTTCCCTTCCCGAGCTAATTTTTCCAACTGATCCATCAATTCTCTACACCTTTCCATAGGATGTCCATGAGTGGAATGAAAACTACAGTAGGCATCTACATTTCGCCCTAAGTTTTCTATTTTTTTCTTCGGGAACTCCAATAGTCCAATCCCTTCAATAACAGCAAAAATAGCAGCACGAGGCTTGTTTAGCTTGGTATAGTTTTTGTACCTAAGCCTAGGAGCCTTGTCTGATCTGTTGGGTCTAAAAGAACTCCTTTTAGTCATGTCTCTTTCTCTTTTTCTTCCCTCCTTCGCCTCTCGAGACTGTACCATTCTCATCACTTCCTCTTAGGCAATATACTTATTCGCTCGGGCAAATAAATCTGAGATAGTTGCAGGCTGATCTAGGGACAAAGACTCTTGTAATGTGAGATTTGAGAATTTCAGACATATTTCAATTATGTAATATGAACTTGAAGTATAATTTATTGAGCTAAGTGAATTGTGGGAATGATAATTGGAGATTTATATGTTAAGTGTTTAAAATAAGTGTGAAGCCATGAGGACAGATCGATCTGGGAGAAGGAGAGATCGATCTGGTCAGTTAAAAATGACAAGGAATGAGGAATTTAAGGAGCAGATCGATCTCCAATGGAAGAGGATCGATCTCCTTATGATTCTGTTTGAGAGAAGATTGATCTTATGAGGAAGAGATCGATCTCCAAATGTTTCTGTTTGGGAGAAGATCGATCTCCTCAAGGAGCAGATCGATCTCATAAAGCCATAAAGAGATCGATCTCACCCCTCAACAGATCGATCTCCTAGGCATAAATTGCCCCAAATCGTCCCCAAATTCAAATGCAGATCGATCTCATCAAGAGCCAGATCGATCTCTTACCCTCAGTCTATATAAGGAATCCCTGCTTTCTCCTGCAATTTTACTTTCTCTCTCTTCCAACCCCCATTTTCACCGAACCCTAGCTTTCTCACTTATCCAAAGCACCAATTTTCGTCTAAATCAGAGGCTGTGGAAAGAAGGAAAGTTGTTCCTCATCAAAGGGAGAACAACATACTTGGAAATCGTAAGATGAATTGAATCGAGGCAAGAGATAAGCTCTCCACAAGTTTTGGGTAATTTCTAAACCTCGATCTTGATATTTGAGATGATTTTGGTAATGATAGTTGTTGGCATTGTGTTGAAATAGCTGAAAAATGATTAGGGATTGATGAAATTATAATGTAGTTGGAGTGACGATGATATTTAGCAACTTTGGTAAATTTAGGAATTTTTGAGCTATAAATGGAGATTTAGACAATGTGGTGTATTAGCATAGATATTGTGGCTTAGAAAATATAAAATGTTGAGGTGTTGTGAGCGAGACTGTGGTTTGTGATGGAGTTATAAGAATTAAGAAATTTGAGGTGTTATGAGCAATTATGCTCGATTTTGAGAATTGAGGTTGATGTGATAATGAGTATTGATGTTTTAACATCGTTTGGACAACTCGGGAGTTCCAGAGTGGAATGCGAGGCTAGTCCGTGATACGGGGGAAACGATTGCACTATACGAGGTGCAAAGAGGTAAGGGAAAACTAAACCATTTGTATATGTGTTTTGATGAATTGTTGTAGCATGAACCATGATTTGAGAATATAAGCATGTTTGGTGTTGTGTTGTGATATAATTGCACACAGTTTTTATAGCCGGTTGGAGCCCATTATTTTGTGAGTTTATAAGCTGAGTGTGAAATTACTTTATAAACATTTGAGTTTACGTGAAAAGTAAATTGGGCTCTACGTTAAGGCGATATTGAGATTTGAGAAAATGTGTGCGTGTTTTGCCTGTTGGAACTCGGTTTTAATATGTTTTGTGTTGAGTACACAAATGTTTTAAATGAGTTTTACGAGAGAAAACCATTATGAGTTCTACATGAAGGCATAACGTTTTATAAGATAATGGCTAATGATTGAGACTTAGGCGTGTCATGTTGAATACACATCGGGCCTTGCTCTGGTAGCATGTAAGATCGATATAGTGGGACGCCTGGGAACCGACCCAGGGACCACAGGCCTTGTTCTGGTAACATGTAAGTCCGATTATTCCTCCGCTTTGGTAGCGTTGGGAGGCCTTGCTCTGGTAGCATGTAAGTCCGATATTCCTTCGTTTCGGTAACGAGAGATGCCTCCATTTTGGTAACGAGAGATGCCTCCGTTTTGGTAACGTGAGATGACCCCCATTCTGGTAACGCTGGGTGGCCTTGCTTTGGTAGCATGTAAGACCGAGAGAGTGGGTCGCCTGGGAATCGACCCAGGGACCACGTGATAGTGTGCATGAGGCAAGGCATTGCTCTGGTAGCATGTAAGGTCGGGCCTTGTTCTGGTAACATATAAGTCCAATATACCATGCATACGACCATATTATCGACGTTCCCTCTATACGAGGATGCCTGGGATGCGTACCCAGAGGAGATTATATATTTGATATGCCATGACGAGTTTTAATTGAGTTTTATTGCCTAGTCTCGTTTTACACATAAGTTGTGTTTTGTGACCTTGTCAATTGCTATTTACTGAGGTGATTTTTATCACGTATTTTGAGAACAGCCATTATCGCATATATTTACACATGCTTGTGAGTGCTCGATATTGAGCCTTTTTACCTTCATGTTTTCACATTATTTATGAGTTATGAGATGATGATGTTTTGAGAATCTTTCATGCTACGATTTCAAATGAGCTTCATAAACAAATACATATTTGTGATGTGTGATATGGTTTATATAACTGAGTTCCCTTACCCCCCTTACTGAGCAATTTGGAAGCTCACCCTATTTTCTCTTCCCCCAGATCGCTTCAAGTGAAGTGAGTTCCCTGCGACGTACGGGTTAGAGGCTAGTGGAGGACTTGAGCTCCATGCCGTATTTTGTGTATTGAGGTAGAATTTAATATTCATGTACCCAGACTAGAGTTATATTTACAGACACTTATTGTACAATGATGTATGGGATGTATTAGGATTAATTAACTTGGAATTGAGTAATGTATATGATACAATATATACTATATTATGATGAGATCCTGAGGCATGATAATTAGGATGATGTATGACACTGCACTGGAATGCACCCTTAATTGTGAATTGATGAGTAAAAAGTTTTAAATTAGCCCTATTTTTCGCGCTTCCGGGGCATCACATGTAACTTCTAAGATATTGTCCCTTACAGCATTGCTGCTATAGCTACTCCTACTTATAGATCTTTCACTTCTAAATTCGCATCCTGAAAGCGATCCAAATAACTTTTCAAAGACTCCTTGTTCCCTTGCTTGAGTGTAAGCAGGTAGGTGGCATCCTTTTTTCGCTGGCTATTGATCATGAATGCTTTCAAAAACTCACTTCGTAACTGATCAAAAGATGAGATGGAACCTTCCTTCAGTCCATTAAACCATTTCATAGCATGTCCTGTTAGTATGAGCGAGAAGGCTCTACACATTATTTCATCTTCCCATCCATGGAGTAACATGAGAGACTCATAATTTTGCATATGGTCATATGGGTCGATTTTGCCAGCATAAGTAGCCATAGAAGGCATCTTAAATTTCTTCGGTAGCGATTTCTCCATAATCTCAGAGCTGAAAGGGATTCTCCTTCTCTGGCTATCTTCAGTAGACATCAACTTCTTTTCCAAAACCCTCTCTATGACTTTTTTCATATTCTCCGATTCTCGAGTCAAGTGTGCTCCCTTTTCCTCAGTACTAGAAGAGTCTGAGTAATTTGAGTAAAAGCCCCTTCTTTCCCTATTTCGTGGCTTGTTCAATGGCACCCTTTACGTTATGTCTCGAGGGTTCATTATACTCTCCTTTTCTAGATCTCGTATATGGTTCATTTCCCTACTAGGGATCTCCACATTGTCCATAGTCTCCCTTTCCCCGGGCTTTTACACCGAATGCTTCCTTCCAACACCTCTCATTCCTCGATTCGACCCTGAGCCTTCGAAATAGTCTAAGGACTCAAGACTATCCTGTCCATAAGCCTGCCGCGTCCTGTCCGCTAAAGGAGGGCTCTGTCTCCCAGGCTCCCCAGATTATCGAACTTCATAATTATGTCGCCCAAACTCTACGATAGAGGTCTGCCTCCTGAACTCTGTGGCAGTGGTCTGCCTCCTGAACTCTGCGGCAGAGGTCTACCTCATGTACCCTGCTACGTGATTATGCTCCTGAAACAGTGCAGCAAGATTTGGCTCCCTAATCCCTGCGGCAGGGTCCTGACTCCTGACCTCTGCGGCAGGGTTTGGCTCTCTCATCCCTGCGGTAGGGTCCTGTCTCCTGACCCCTGCGGTAGGATTCTGCTTTTTAAACCATGCAACAGGGTTTGGCTCCCTCATCCCTGCGGCAGGGTGTCACGACCTAAAACTACCCAAAAATTAGAGTAAATTTTTTTTATTTTTCTTTCATACTTACCTGTCCTCTGATCGTGACCAACCACAACCAATAATTGGGTTGTATGTCAATACCAGTCCCACCATTCATTTACAAGTGTTTATAGTGTCTAGACATCCCCAAAAGTTACTTACAAACATATTACTGTGCTATTATTATTTGGATACAATATGTACAAGTGTATATACCTCAAAAAGATGGGTAATAGCGGATATCAGGAATGTAGTATTCAGTCGCCTCAAAGTCTACTAGAGGTAATCTGTGTAGGAAAATGAAAGGGGTGAGCACATCAAGCTCAGTAAGGCAATCCTACGAACAAGTAGATAACCATACTACCTACATGAACGTGGTGCCATGTATAAACCACCCTTTCTCCATACATTTCAAAACAAATGTTATAATTCATGATGTCATGTAAAACAAGTTCACATATGGATTTCAAAGAGCATGGAAAACTCAACATGCAAATTCATTGAAAGCATTTCATTCTTGTTAAAATTTCACAACACAGCCAGGTCTCAACCCCTCCCTCGGGTGTTCTTGACTCAAACAAAACCATGAAATCAAATGCTTTTCAAAGCAATAATAACATGCGATATAATGAATGTCATGTAAAACCAGTTTACATGCATCACACAAAGCAAAAGTCGTGCGAGCCAAACCCCTCCCTCGGGTGTTCTCCGACACTAATGCATGCATCACACAAAGCAAAAGTCGTGCGAGCTGAGCTCTAGCACGTCACATTTCTAGAAAATCACGTAGGCGGCAAAATTTCTCAAATCAATTTTAGAGAAAAATCAACATTGATTAAAGTTATGCGATGCTGTGCATTTTATTTAAAAGTTAGCCAGCCTACCCATTCATGTGTCAGACCACCTCAAAAACAAGCAAGAAACCTTCGTTCTTGCTTCTTGTAACTTTTCCTAATTTTGGAAATTTTACCCTTCACAAGGGTATTTTGGTCATTTGCCCACCCGGGACACTAAAAATTTTTTCTTTAACATCTAGACCCTTCAGATAATTTTAAGAGACTGCAAATGAAGTTAAAATTTCGTAAAGCTACCTCTAGCAGTCCGTAAAATACCCTTACCTCATTTTTCTGTACAGTCTAACCTTCCCACTGATGTCTCGTCACGCAGTCCGATTTGCTCCCAATCCAATCTTTGAAACTACGTATAAATATTTATCGGGTTAAATCCAAACATATTAATTCATATTTCACTTTTATTGGGTTTAATTTAAATTATTGGGCCCGTTTACCCCTATTGGGCTTGGTTGCACCTTAATGGACCTTAATCGACCTTAAGCCCGTTTTCCACTTACTATTCACATTATCGAGGCCTATTGGGCTCATTGGGCCCATCAGTATTTATTTGACCTCATTCTAAACTCTCAGATAGCTCAATTAATTATTTACGACAATTTATCTCAAATTCCATAATTTAATTCATTTTATAAGAAATTACTCCATAATGTATGCGGTAAAATTTTTAACACGCATAACGATGTAAATTGTCATAAATAAGGGTTACTTACCTGAGATTCCATGATGGTATGCAAATTGAGGCTGTCTCAAGCTCTCGTTTGACGTCAATTGTTGAGCTACACAATTACATATTTTTCCGGTTAATTTTCAGTCGAATATGAATCATATTAAATATTCTAAAATTTAAATCGGTCAATTTCGACCGCTTACCAGCTTACCCATAGCTCAATTGCATCACTGAAATTTTTCTCAATTTTTTCACTTTTTCTTTTTCACTTTTTCTCTTTCTTTTTCTTCTTTTCTGGCTGAACCGATTTTGTCCGGTTCAGACCGGTCCGGTTTAGCCGGTACAGTCCGGTTCGGCTTTCTTCTTCACCGTTCAAAGCTCTGCCGGTCGGTTCTTCACCGGCTTCCGCCTCCAACAACTCCGCGGGGTAGTCCTATTCACAAATCTGGCCTCGGTTTCACCAATGTTGGCCAAAAAGTGGCCAATCCGGCCTGTTCTCACCTCGATTTCGTCACCTTTTCTCCATTCGCCATTTTTGACACCGTCCGTCATTTTCTCCGGCTGTCTTCGGCACTAATCAGCGTGCTATCGAATGGGGGAGCTTCGGTGGGCAGTGGCTATGGCCAAATCGACGCCGGTGGCCGTCGATTCTCTTTTCCCTTTTCGATTTCTCTCTTTTCCTCTTCCTCCCTCGTCGGTCGAGTTTCCTTGCCAAATTTCGCCTGGGTCGAGGTCGGTGTCGGCGTGAGGCTCTCCCCTTTGGCCTCTCATTCTCTTCACGGTGGTCTCCGTCAGTGGAGGCAGAAGGCATCGGCCTTATTCAGAAATCGCAAAATCGCAATTTCTTTATTTTATTTTATTTTATTTTACTTTATTTTATAATTTATAATTTTATTATTTTATTCAATAAAATATTATATTTTACCAAAATATCTAATAATTATATATTTTATTATTTAATTTATTTATTTAATTTATTTAATCTATTTTTTCATTTTTCCGATATATTTTCTCCGTATTTTCGGGATATTATCCCGAGTGAATTTTCGATAAACCTTAATAATTTCAGATCTTGATCAATTGGACTCGAAATTCGATAATTTCTCCTTCATCGATCAAGATGTCCTAAAACCCTATTTTTAATTAAAATTTTCTTATCGAATTACCATCGAATTTTGATCTTTTGACCGTTTTACCCTTCTACACATTCGGGACCAATTTAGACCGACTTTCCTACTTGGACCCACTATAATTTCTCATTTACAATTCGTATCTTTGTCTGGACAATTGAAATCTCATAAATTAAATTTGAAATTCCTTAATTGTCCGTTTTAGGATTTAACGTACGTTCGACTACTTCATTTATATTTATATGATCAAATCATTCATCTTATGATTCCATTAACATTTAACCATATCCATAAAATGTGTGAATCATAAGGAAATACGATAACAATCGGGTCTTACATAATCTCCCCCACTTAAGAAATTTGGTTCTCCAAATTAGAATCAAGTTAGTCTGTAAATCACTCCGGATACTTCACACATATCATACTCTTACTCTCCAGCTCCTATTTAAATTCCTCTGAAGTGTAATACTACCGAAGGACTTTGACTAGGGAGATAGTCTTAAACCTCAACACTTTCTCCTTCCATCTAACACCCGTATCAAGTTTTCAACATACGTTATACTTTCATTGAGCTCTACAGCTCATATCCGATCACATATGTTGGGTCCGAATAATATTTTCGAAGCATCAAAAGATGGGACACATTGTGGATGCCTGCTATGGTAACGTCAATCTAAAGCCTTATCTCCCACTTTGTCCAATAAATCAAAGGATTCAATCTAACGAAACTCAATTTGCCTTCTTTTCGAATCTCATTATGCTCTTAGGACAAGTAACTTCCAACAATATTGATTCACCCCTGGTGAATTCCAATGGTTTTCTGTCTCTTGTCAACATAGCTTTCTGTCTGCTCTGAGATGTTCTTAATCTCTCATACATCAACTGAACGCCCTCAGAGACTTATTATACTGAATCAAGAGCAATTTTTTATCTGTCACCCACTTCTTCTTATCCAAGTCAGGGAACAACCCCTACGGCCATACAAAGTCTCATATAAAATCATCCCGATACTTGAGTGATAATAGTCATTATTAGTGAATTCGATTTGTAGAAATAGATCATCCCATGAGCTTATAAAATCAATGCACACACTCTCATCATATCCTCCAGAACCTGTACAGTCCCCTCTAACCGACCATCGTCTGAGGACGAAAAGCTATGCTAACACTCAGTCGAGTTCTCATAGCTTCCTGAAAAAATATTCTCAGAAGTGGGAAGTGAAGCGGGAATCCCTATATGATACAATGCTCACTGAAAAATACATGGTATTCCACAATCTTCCTTACATATAAATCCGCCTACACACTCAGAGTATCTGGGGATTTCATAACCAGAAGGTTGGTAGACTTAGTCAATCTATCGACTATCACCCAGATAGCCTTATGATTCATCTGGGTCCTTTCCCATTTCTATGTCGATATAGGTAGAGGCTGCAATAGCCCTGCAAACTTCTATTACTCTACCTTAATCTGCAGACATACGAGATATTTCTCCACAATCTCTACAATGTCTCTTTTCATATCTGACCACCAATATCCTTTTCAGAGATTTCGATATATTTATTACTTCTCGGATACACTATTTATCCTGAAGAGTGAGCTTCTGAAAATAACACTATCTAATCAATTGTGATCATGGGGAGCACTTATACTATCTCTAAACCTCAGTAAGACATCATTATTCATTGTGAACTCTATCACTATACCCTTTTGAATCTGACCCACACTATTGACACCCTATCGATCATCACGCTAAGCCTATCGAATCCGGTCACTCAAATCCAATTATAATCTCAGGCTAGCTTTCACATAATCACTGTCATTATTAGAAGGGATCACATCACTACTGAGGCTCACAACTGCTCTAGCAGCTCACGCTCCTTGACCCTCATCTGTGATACCATCCCAAAGCTCTTTTCGCTCAAGGCATCAGCTATTACATTAGCCTTTCCAGGGTGGTACAATTTTCACAATCATAATCCCTCAGAAGCTCTAACCCTCTTTATTCTCATATCCAACTCTTTTTGTGAAAACAGGTACTCGGGGCTTTTTATGATCAGTGCATACCCGAAATTTCTCACTGTGTACATAGTAGTGCCATATACTCAGTACAAACACTACCGCTGCCAACTTTAAATCATGGGTCGGATAGTTTATTTCATGATCCTTGAGTTGTCTGGATCCATAATCGACTATCTTCCCATTTTGCATCAATACACAGCCCACTCATTATTTTTAGGTATCCATATACACTACAAAACCTCTTGAGCTATTGGGTGGGTATAGTGAAAATAATTACAGTGGTCAGTTTATTACTTTAATATATCAAAACTCACCGAAGCTACTTTCATACTTATCACCCCACTCGTATGCAATCTTTTTTTGAATGAGATGTGTCAACTGAGTAGCCCATTTCGAGAAACTCTCAACAATTCTTCTATAAAAACAATTTCCAATTGTTGCTTATAATTTTTCCTGGACTTTAAATACACCCAACATATCATCAATAAGGATGGTAACAAATCGGTCCAGGTAAATTTTAAATACCTCATCGTAGTTGAGTTCCACTAAATATTTCAATCACCCATATCCTTGACCTATGTACGCATAAACGTATAATGTCATTTCAAAATCGCTTCCGTTCAAGATACTAACTCGTGTCATTTCATTTTTCTTATATTACCGGCTTTTATAAAATTTTAATTTTTAAACCTTCATGATTAATCGAATTCTATATTTCTTTATCGTACTAGTAAAGGTACCCTAATTTTAAATGTATATATTACGACTGTCAATTTCAATTTATAGGTTATGTGTACTTATAGACGCTGTCAAGTCTTCAGGCGGGGAGGTATTTTGAAATACCTTTATTAACCCTCAGACTTGACCACATGGACTGGTTGTGGATATATCCCCCTTATCCTAGCTCACAATTCATATTCACTACATATCGCTTAATCCAAATTATTTCACATATCAGAGATATTCTTACCTTGCATACGCCTCTTATTCCAATATATCTTGTATTCATGATCTATCACATCTCAAAGCTTATCTTATTTCGTATATCAACTATAACAAAAATTCTTTCATTACTTGTCAAAACTTACAGTATACTTTTCAGGAGTAATCATATCACTATCTTAGGATAGAAATCTGAACAGCATAATTTGCAGCCGACCAATTTATTCTCAAATATTACTTCAAATTATTCATATTCCTTTGAATAAAATCGGCTAACTTATACTTCTTCCCCCGTTTTCAACTTATAATCTCTTCATAATTATTCCGTTAGTTAACCCTCCTTCATTGGGTACTAACTATCAACATTATGCCCACGGGTGTAGGCATTCATGTCTTTCACTAACTTATATGCAATTGAAGGCGGTATGAATAAATACGTGGCACCAGGATCAATTAAAATAATTACTTCATTATTCATAACCAGTGTGGTATCTTTCACCACATCATATGAAACATCAGTAGTGTCTTCGTCCAAGGCATACACTCACCCTCGACCAACAACCTACTTTCCCTTTCTCTTCGGTTATGGCCTCCCTTTTTGGTGCAGAGATATCAACAGGGTTTTCTCTGTCTCTTTGCCCTTCTGTGGGGCAGTCTTACCTAACTCTGAGCAATCATTAAATAAATGGCTCATCTTATCACACTTAACGCCTATTTTAGTCAATCAGGTGTAGGGCCTACATTCGTGGTAGCTACCACATATCCTACACTGCTTCACAGCATGTCGAGGTCTTCTAATCACAATACCCCTCAAAAGTACTGAAATTGGATACATTAGGGCCTTACCAATCATCTTACCCCGTGACTCATCAGCTCTAATCTCTTACCAAACTACCTTTTTCCCGTTCTGACATCTTTGTCATTCTCTATTTTCTTCTGTCTCTATTTCGGCCCTTACTACCTTTCTCAATCTCAGAGGCGTGCAACACATGATCTTATTCACACAACTGTAGTCTGCGCACTGCCTCGACATTGGTAGTGATATCTAACGGGGCCAATCAGACTCAAATTGACAATCTGAGCCCTTACATGAATTTTTTAGCTTTTCGACTCTCACTGCCTATAGTGTCGGGGTAATACCTGCCCAGGAATATAATTGAGTTTCATACTCGTCAATCAACCAGTTCCTCTGGGTCAGAGTAAGGAATTTTATCTGTAATTTCCTTTAAGAAGTGTTCGGGATATTTTGTCACTGGAATACATCCAGAAATATTTGTCATGTCAGCTCTGGATGTCTAACTCTTAAGATGGGTCGAGCAGACATCCACCAATGCTCCGAATCGCCCTCAAAGTCCATGCATACTCTGAGCAATTAGCTCCCATAATATTCTCCACACTCCGCTTCAACCTCGCGAAGCGTGTCTCAATACTGTCCAATCTCTCTGTTGGATTCTGTGGGGCATGCTCAACATCAGCCTCCATTTCAATCTCATCTTAGTTCTCATAGGTCGACTCAACACGATTAGCAAGCTCAGGCCTACCTCTACGACCTCTACCTCGTGCTCTAGCTCCTCTACCGCGACTAATATTAGGCATAATGCATATATTCCTGCATTCTCAACCATTTTTTAGTTAAAATCCATCTCGATATATATTATTGTATCTAACCAAGCACAGTAACCCAATGATGTAATTTCCTAATTACTGATACTGACACACATCAGACCAATTTTTCTCTGATACCACCATTTATCACGACCAAAAATACACAAAAATCAGAGTAAATTTTTTTTATTTTTCTTTCATACTTACCTGTCCTCTGATCGTGACCAACCACAACCAATAATTGGGTTGTGTGTCAATGTCAGTCCCACTATTCATTTACAAGTGTTTATAGTGTGTATACATCCCAAAAAGTTACTTACAAATATATTATTGTGCTATTCTTATTTAGATACAATATGTACAAGTGTATGTATATAAAAAAGATGGGCAGCAGCAGATATCAGGAATACAATACTCAATCGCCTCAAAGTCTACTAAAGGTAATCTATGTAGGAAAATGAAAGGGGTGAACACATCAAGCTCAGTAAGGCAATCCTACGAAAAAATAGGTAACCATACTACCTACATGAACATGGTGCCATGCATAAACCACCCTTCCTCCACACATTTCAAAACAGATGCTATAATTCATGATGTCATGTAAAACAAGTCCGCATATGGATTTCAAAGAGCATGGAAAACTCAACATGCAAATTCATTGAAGCATTTCATTCTCGTTAAAATTTCACAACACAGCCAGGACTCAACCCCTCCCTCGGGTGTTCCTGACTCACACAAAACCATGAAATTAAATGTTTTTCAAAGCAATAATAACATGCGATACAATGAATGTCATGTAAAACCAGTTTACATCACTCATGGGTTTAAATAGCATGGGAATTTACATCATGCAAGTTTCAGTTTAAAACTCAGTTTCATCTAATCAATATCACCTCTCAGTCAGGATCCAACCCCTCCCTCGGGTGATCTAGACTCACACAAAAAAAAAATCCACAAAACGTGTTTCTCAAAAACATCAACATACGAGACTAGCCAATATATATATCTCAGGCAATTAACTAGGACTATGGCCATATGTCCTTGTGATCCCACTGCTACACGGATCCTAGTGTGCGGGGTCTCACCATGATCGGGAATCGTCCTGGGAGGTGGGTGAGTTCATCCCGTCGGTCTTGTCCAATCACTCGCATCAGAAGATGCCACTCACATCCGAAGATGCCACATAATCAATCTCAGGACGGTACAACGTACTCCACGCTACTTGCACTGTACAATGTACTCCGTGGACCCATATCTCATATTCATACTCGTGCCCTATCTCAAAACGCACGTGCGAGCCTATTTAATCGATGTGACACACAGTCTACCCGACGCTCCAAGCACGACTCATAGCATATTCTCATAAAACTAGTGCGAGCGATGCTCCAGCACTCTCATAAAATCAAGTAAAACTAGTGCGAGCTAAGCTCTAGCACTCTGTTACACAAATCATGTGAAAATGTGGTGCGAGTTGGTCTCCAGCACCCTGTCACAAAAATCATGTAAAAATCTTGTGCGAGCTAAGTTTCAGCACCCTGTCACGAAATCATGTGAAAATCTGGTGTGAGCTAAGCTCCAGTACCCTGTTACGAAAATCATGTAAAAATCTGGTGCGAGCTAGGCTCTAGCACCAATGCATGTAAAACTCTAGTGCGAGCTCCTGCTCCGGCACTAATGCATGCATCACACAAAGCAAAACTCGTGCAAGCTAAGCTCTAGCACGTCACATTTCTAGAAAATCACGTAGGCGGCTACATTTCTCTAATCAATTTCAAAGAAAAATCAACATTGATTAAAGTTATGCAATGCTGTGCATTTTATTTAAAAGTTGGCCAGTTTACCCATGCATGTGTCAGGCCACCTCAAAAACAAGCAAGAAACCTTCGTTCTTGCTTCTCGTAACTTTTCCTAATTTTGGAAATTTTACCCTTCACAAGGGTATTTTTGTCATTTGCCCACTTAGGGTATTAAAACTTTCTTATTTAACATCTAGACCCTTCAGACAATTTTAAGAGACTGAAAATGAAGTCGAAATTTCGTAAAGCTACCTCTAGCAGTCCGTAAAATTCCCTTACCTCATTTTTCTGTACAGTCTGACCTTCTCACTGATATCTCGTCACGCAGTCCGATTTGCTCCCAATCCAATCTCCGAAACTGCGTGTAAATATTTATCGGGTTAAATCCAAACATATTAATTCATATTTCACTTTTATTGGGTTTAATTTAAATCATTGGGCTCGTTTACCCCTATTGGGCCCGGTTGCATCTTAATGGGTTTTAATCGGCCTTAAGCCTGTTTTCCACTTACTATTCACATTATCAATGCCTATTGGGCTCATTAGGCCCATCACTATTTATTTGGACTCTTTCTAAACTCTCGGATAGCTCAATTAATTATTTACAACAATTTATCTCAAATTTCATAATTTAATTCATTTTATAAGAATTTACTCCGTAATGTATGCGGTAAAATTTTTAACACGCATAACGATGTAAATTATCGTAAATAATGGTTACTTACTCGAGATTCCATGATGAAACGTAAATCGAGACTGTCTCGAGCTCTAGTTCGGCCTCTCGTTCTCTTCCCGGTGGCCTCCGTCGGTGGAGGCAGAAGGCATCGGCCTTCTTCAGAAATCGCAAAATCGCGATTTCCTTTTTATTTTATTTTATTTTATTTTATTTTTATAATTTATTATATTATTATTTTATTCAATAAAATATTATATTTTACCAAAATATCTAATAATTATATATTTTATTATATAACTAATTTATTTAATCTATTTTTCCATTTTCCCGATATATTTTCTACGTATTTTTGGGATATTATCACGAGTGAATTTTCGGTAAACCTTAATAATTTCGAATCTTGATAATTGGACTCGGAATTCGATAATTTCTCCTTCATTGATCAAGATTTTCTAAAACCCTATTTTTAATAAAAATTTTCTTATCGAATTTACATCGAATTTCGATCTTTTGACCATCTTACCTTTCTACACGTTCAGGACCAATTTAGGGCGACTTTCCTTCTTGGACCTACTATAATTTCTCATTTACAATTCGTATCTCTGTTCGGACAATTGAAATCTCATAAATTAAATTTGAAATTCCTTAATTGTCCATTTTCGGATTTAACGTACGTTCGACTACTTCATTCATATTTATATGATCAAATCATTCGTCTTATGATTCCATTAACATTTAACGATATCCATAAAATGTGTGCATCATAAGGAAATACGATAACAATTGGGTATTACACAGGGTCCTGTCTGCTGACCCCTACGGCAAGGTTCTACTCCTGAAACCTTGTGGCATGGTACTACTTCATCACCATTGCGACAGGATTCGACTCCCCCATCCCTGCAGCAAGGTCATGACTCTTGACCCCCGCGGCAGGGTTTGGTTCCCACACTCCTGCGGCAAGGTCCTAATTCCTGACCCCTGCAGTAGAGTTCTGTCAATGCTGAATGATGCGCAGCGTGCTGCCCGTCGATCCCCATTCTAGTTGTCCCGAATTCGTCGTTGTAGAGGGCTGACCTTCCTCATAGGTTTGCCATGGGATATTCTCTCTCACTAGGTGCTGCACTTCTGGGGGTAAACTGAACTGTGGCAGTGCATTTTTGAAGAAATCCACCATGGCTTTTAAGGCTGTAGTCGTCTGCTCATTTTGGCATTGGAGTGCCTGAGTAACCTCCTCATTCTAACATCTCAAAACCTTAAACTCCTTTAGGGAAATTGTGGCAGCCCTCTCTCCTTCTCCAATCTGCCATTGTCTTCTCACAGGTTTGTTAGGAGGACTCACAGAATTTTTCTCCCTCAAGTTTGTTGCTGCTGTCGAACGTTTTCTCACCATTTCGCTAAAAAATTTGGCTTTTATGTTCATTTCCCACAGACGGTACCAATTATTGTTGCTCTCAACAACAATGAACTAATATTGATGTAATCTTCCTTGTCGTCTTCTCCATGTGTACTAAAGATTCTGCAAAAATAGTCAAGATCAGAGAGGCGTAGGGATTTGTCCCTGCACGCGCACTCTGATGCTTAAGTCAGAAAAAAAGGTGTTTAAGCAGAGTTTTAGTTAACAAAATAGAGCTTAGCTTCCTTATTTTTTGATCATACCTGTGGGGTATTTATAGATGTCCCTGGTGTAGCTTCTATAAGTCTAGAGCTTATAGGCATTTAGGCCCAACATTTTATTATTTTGGGTCTTCTGATTTTTGAGGCCCAGACGCACGACTGGCTTCAGTTTGACGGGTGCAAAACTCTGAGGACCTCTACCACAGGGTGCACAACTCTGCAGCCTGCGACAGAGGTCTAAGCCTGCCTCAGGGGTGCAGGACCCTGCTGCACATTGCAGGACTCTAAGGACCTCTGCTGCAGGTGCGCAGGACCTTGCCGCACATTGCAGAACTCTGAGGTTGCAGGACTCTGAGGACTCTTTGCCGTAAGGTGCACAACCCTGCCACCTGCGACAGAGGTCTATCATGGCCCTTCTACCATTGACATGTGGCATGTGCCACATGGTCTTGTGGTCTGAAATGTGACTGTCATTTGTTTGCTAACGTTGCCTACGCGAACTTGATATAAATTACCTCTATCAATTTTAATTTAAAAAATAATATTTAAAATAATCATTTAGATTTTTATTAATTATTTATTCAGAAATAAAAAAGGCCATGCGAAGTTGAGGCAATATACTAGTATAATAAAAGTTAATGGATAAATCAATACCTTCTATTTTTATTAGATAATATGTTCTACAATAGAACAAATAAATCAATACATTTTATTTTTATTAGATAATATGTTCTACAATAGAAATAGAACGATGTTCGTTGAACAAATCTAATTGACGCGTAAGGCATAGCTTTTTTTTTTTTTAATATAACATTAAATAAAGTTAAATACAAGACTTTTATATTATATATATATAGTCGTTGTACCTGAAAATGATTTTATTGGTTTTAATTATGAGAATGGCTAGAAAGTAAAACATCACTCTCTGAAGTCAGCCCTCAGTATTTATCCGGTGATCTCATCTCGTCCCAGCCCAGCACCTCTGTTTTCTGCTCTGTCTCCGTCTTTCTGATTAAACAATGGAAAAGATTCAGCACAGCCATTTAGAAGTGAGAGGAGTAATGCTTCACGTGGCCGAGATTGGAACAGGTTAGACATATAACATTAAGTTTGAAGTAAACTAGAATTTTTCTCATGTCTTTTCGTCGATGTTCTGTCTTGCTGGATACAAATGGGATAATTCTGTGCAGGTCCTGAGGTGGTACTTTTTCTTCATGGTTTCCCTGAAATTTGGTACTCATGGAGACACCAGATGATTGCGGTTGGTAATGCTGGCTACCGAGCAATTGCTATTGATTTCAGGGGCTATGGACTCTCAGACCACCCACCGGAGCCGGAAAAAGCAAACTTCAATGACCTTGTTGGTGATGTTGTTGCCCTTCTTGACTCATTGGGCATCAATAAGGTAACATTAATTCATTGAGCTTGATTTTGACATATTAATTACTTACAAATTCTTCTAAGTTCTCTTTTTAATTAGTACTACTTTCTTGTTGAATGTTGAGTCTGTTTCTTACTCTCTAGAGAAAAATTGTACATAGAACTGTGTGGCAATTTCTGCATCTTGATCATATATATATATATATATATATATATATATATATTCGGTAGCTATATTTACGGTAGAAAATTGCATTTACAGACGATTGCCGTATTGTTCATATATTAGGCTAATTTTTGGGGATCTCAACAATTGAATATGAGAAAGGTCAATTGGCTATTTAATGTTACTTTTCCCAGTAAGTTGACGAATCTGTTCAGTTCAAATTGAAACTCTGATGTTTATTCTTCAATTAGACTTGCTTTGGCCATTACCCTTTATTTCTTGTTTGTACGTCTTCTTCTATTCTTGTAGCTTCATAGAATATGCCTATACACACTCATTCTTGGTACCAAATAGATGATATTTGACTCATTTGTTTGGTCTGAACAAGCCTGTGAATGAGGTATTTTAATCAATCACATCTACTAATGGAGAACTGCAAAGAACTGGTGATGGATGTCATAATCTAGAGGGAAAATTAGGCAAGATTGGGAGAGGTTATAAGGCAGATTGGGTCAAATATGGCAGGATTTTAACAAAGTTATTCTCAGACAATGTCACTTTTATTATTTGTAGTACATCAACTCCACAAGTACCAAAAGGAAATTTTATGAGTAGCATCAATGCAAGTTAAAAGTTTCTGGACATGGATAACTATTTCTTATAGAACATCACTTCAAGTGGTCAGTGGCCATTAAAGGTAAACACTTTTCTTTTGGATTGCTTTTCAGGCAACCTGTCATTACTTATTTACTTTCTTCTCTCATCTTTTTTAATGTTTACACTTTACACACCACAGGCCCAATTTAGATAGTTAGTTCTTTGACTTGATTTCCTTTTAGGAAATTAAGATAACATTTTTTTTTCTCACTTGTGCATGTAAATCTGTAGTTTTAAAAGCATGTTGTATTTATACATCAATTTTGCACATTCAGTTTAACCACAAGGAAAAACATATAGGCTTTTCTTGTTGGGAAGGACTTTGGAGCAGTGCCTGCATTCCTGCTAGCTGTTATCTATCCTGATAGGGTGTTGGGTGTCATAACAATAGGCATTCCTTTCCTGATACCGGGTCCTGTTGGTATCCAATTTGATCTCCTCCCCAAAGGCTTCTATATATTAAGATGGGCGGTAATTAAATTTTTGCGATGAACACATAATTTGTTATAATTACATACTTGATGGTGATCAGATTTTGATGAATAACTGCAGGAACCAGGACGAGCAGAAGCAGATTTTGGCCGCTTTGATGTTAAGACTGTGGTAAGAAACATTTACATTCTCTTCTCAGGAAGTGAGCTACAAGTAGCGGGTGACAATCAAGAAATAATGGACTTGGTTGATCCATCAACTCCTCTGCCACCATGGTTCACAGAGGAAGATCTTGATGCCTACGCAAATTTATATAAGAATTCTGGTTTCCGAACTGCATTGCAGGTGCCCTACAGGTGAAAAGAATAATGAATTTTCTGCCCCCTCAAAATAATATCCCATTAATAAGTGTTTGAAGTGTTCATTACAAAAGGAAATGATACAAACAAACACAATCTCAATTTCAACTTGGCCGACAATTCTTGATCTCTAACCCTGAATTTGGGGCTAATTTTCCTTGAAAGTCAAAACATCAACTACAAAGTATGCTAGACAGATTTGTGACCAAGCTTGCTTGCCCTCAACTGCAGGTGCTCTCAATTGGATTATGGTGTAACCAAACCAAAAGTCACAGCTCCATCATTGCTGATCATGGGTGAGAAGGATTATTTTATAAAATTTCCGGGAATGGAGGACTACATTAGGAAAGGGATAGTGAAGCAGTTTATGCCCAATCTGGACATCACTTTTATTCCAGAAGGGAATCACTTTGTTCAAGAGCAACTTCCAGAGCTGGTGAATGAGCTCATCATCACCTTCCTCAACAAAAATAGCGGTATTTGACTCGAGCCTAGTATGGTTGGTGAGAATCTGTGGTATATGCGTGGTATAGAAGTGTCAAATTGAGAAGAATAAGTCCCCCTGCTAGTGCTTAACGTCAAGTCCTCCAATCTTAATTTGTGGATTTGTTGCCTCATTCACATACCCAAAAACAAGCCCAAACATGTCTATGTTAATTATTTTCCTTGCTTCGGCATCAAATGATTTATATTTAAAAACGAATTAATGTTCATCCAACCACATGTGAGAGAGAGTTTCAGTGTTTCAGTGCTAAAATATTGAAGTACTTGGGGCTTTTTACAACTACACCAAGCTAAAGAAAGGAACATTATAAACTAGCAGAACTGCTTAAGAGTTAGGTGGTGGTTCACTTATGGTCACCACTCACAAGCATCTCAATTGTTGACTAAGCTTATTGAAATCGTCCACGCGTAATAGATAGCTAGGAAGATAGGCATTAAGATTTAAGATGATTCCACTCCAAAAGCAATGCATAGTATTTTAAACAATAAGACTTAAAAGTATTAAATGGAACTTGAAGCATTTGTTCTATATATAAAAGTGTGAGTTTTAAAAGTATTATAAGCGATTAACATCAGTATCCTTTTTATCGTTTATCAATCAATTATTACTACTTAATTTTTTTAATATTATTGATTATTTTTTGGTAACAAATATTATTGTAGTTTCCACATATATTACTCTAGTTATTTCTTTTCAATCTTCTATTATTCTAAACTATAAATTATTATATTATCAGTCAGTTTTTGTCCGTGTTAGACTTTTATTGAAACACGTCAATTCGATCAATAGTCGTACTAAATGCGTAAAAGTTTGCAGACCTTCCCGTCTTTTTTAAATTGTACCAATTCTTGAAAAAATAAAATCAATAAAAAAATAATCTAAAAGGGTCACAGATGAAGAAGACTGAAATTTTCAATTACTAAATATCGACCCGCACGTCAACTTAGTTGCTTCTATATACCTGTAGCCCTCGGTTAAGACAAACTTTTCTGATTTGAATTGAATACCATACTAGGAAGGTGACCGCATTTTCAGTTTCTGCGGAAGCACGAAGAGAAAGGAGCAGAGTACAAATTCTGTTTTTCAAGTAAGCAGAAATATTCACTAGGGTAAGGAGAAAGAGAAACTGCAAACCTGCTAGTAACTTGTAAAATAGAAATGTAATCCTAATTAAAAGTGTGCATTTGATATAATGAAATGATAAAATTGAAATGTAATAAAAATAATCTATCTCAAGTTCCTACTTCATCATGACATGGTTTTATCAGTTCAGCTTCACAGGATGAGAAATAAATGTGGTCGCATGACGTGATGATTACAGGTGATGCATATATATATATATATATATATATATATATATAAGCTCAAGCCAAAAATAATTTTACATCTGTCATAACATGTGATAATTTGAAATTATTTCACATTGAAAAATTATCTCGAAAAAAATATAATAAATAAATAAATAAATACGGGATAATATTTTTAGAAAAATAAAAATATGTCTAAATATTTTTAAAGATATATAAATTTGTAAAAAATAAATTGAATAATATAGTATATTATGTATAAAATAAAATATATATTAATATATTATATATTATATATAAAAAATAAAATAAAAACAAAATAAAAATATATAATTGATTTAAATATATATATATATATATATATATGTATGTAGATATATTTAAGGACTCATGGGATGATCATTTAGCTCTCGCAGAATTTGCCTATAATAACAATTATCATTCTAGCATTGAGATGGCTCCTTATGAAGCTTTATATGGTAGACGATGTAGATCTCCTATAGCGTGGGAAGAAGTGGGTGACAGGAAAATACTTGCTCCCGAATTGGTTGAATAGACAGCTAGAGGTGTTCAGCTAATCTGTGATAGATTGAGGACGACATAGGGTAGACAAAATAGTTTTGCAAATGTGCGAAAGACGTCCTTTGAAATTTCAAGTTGGGGACTCTATATTTGTAAAGGTGTCTCCGATAAAGGGTGTCACGCGTTTCGAAAAGAAAGGGAAGCTTAGTCCTCAGTTTATTGGTTCATTTAAAATATTAGAGAGAGTGAGAGACGTTGCCTATCGACTTGCACTACCTCCACAGTTGTCGGGAATACATGATGTATTCCACATTTCCATGTTGAGGAAGTATTATTCGGGCCCTTCTCATGTCATTGAGTATGAGCTGTTGGAGTTTTAAGAAGACATGAGTTATGTTGAACAACCGATCCGAATCCTCGACAGAAAAGAGAATGTACTTTTATCTAAGACGATTTCGTTGGTAAAGGTTCTTTGGCGACACCACTCGACAGAAGAAGATACGTGGAAGCTAGAGAGCCACATGAGAGAGAAGTACTCGCAGTTATTCAATGGACCAACCTGAATTCAGAGGACCAAAAGAAATATGAAACCCAAATTTTTTTCACTTTATTTTTTTATTTTAAAAAACACTAGGAAGTATTTGAGAACTTGAAATAATGTTATGCAGGCCCGAAACCATCGAAACACTCGGGTTAGTGGCGTGGAGCTCGACGACATGAAAACTGAGGTAAGGCTTTAAGTCCGATAATTACTTAGGAATTATATGTATAAGCATGAAATAATGTGTATAAGTGAATACTAAGGTATTGGAAGTATAAAAAGTTATTAAAACTCGGGTTTACGATAAACCGAGAAAAAAGACATAGTAAAGGAAATAAATTCGGAATAAATTTTAGAAATTCTTGAAAATTATTCTGAGACCATAGGAAATTAATATAAGGCATATTTAACATGGATAATGAAAATCAAATGGAAATATGGAGGTTCGGGGATTGAATTAATTTTAAAGTCAATCGAAAACCTTAAGCAATTTTGCTTGGTAATGACCAAATCGCGCAAAATGAGCTCATCACGGAACTTTTCTTAAACAATTGATCCCAAAATTTTTATGAGACATACTAGGGAAATATTATAACACTTGAGAAGTGGAAATTGTCCTTCTTAAGGATTCTGACCAACCAATAGAAATGGTTAAATTTGAAGACCCTTGTAGAAGCATTTTGACCCCAAATTTTCCAGATATAAAATAGACTTAATACCCATTTTGAAACGCTAAAGAAATCCCTAAAACAAGCAAGACCAAAAAACTCCTTCCTCCTAAGTTGTCGTACACGTCACTCTTAGGGCAAGGTTGTCCAATTTTTTCGGTAGCCTTTCGGCAACTTTTAGGCAACGGTAAAGAGGATCAAATCTTCCTCTTCATTTCCTCTATAACATATAAAAAATTCAGCCCCAAAGGAGTTCATTTGGTAGGTTAAAAACTAGAAAGAAAAATAGGGGCAGAATCTGCCCTAGTTCGAGGTGTGAGAAAATTCCATTTTTGAAAGTTTTTGGTTGGCTTTTTGGGTAGTTTTTGATGATTCTAAGCTAAATATATGTTGAAATACAGTTTCGAATCAATTTGGAGGATAAAAAACATGGTAAACCTTGGTCAAAGTTTAGGTAAACTTGGTGAATGATGATAAACTTGAGATATGTTGTTATTTGGTGTTTTTGAATGGTTTTTAGTTAAGTGGAATTGAAAAAATTAATTTTTATGGATGAGAATAGTTTAGGCCAGCATAGGGTTTGAGTGATTATGGTGAAATTTGGATGAATTTGGTGTTTTTAACAGTTAAAATTACACCGAAAAAGTTCAATTTATAGCTTAGTGTAGTGAAAAACTGAAAAGTGTAAGAATTGGCAATTTGGCATATTGACAAGTATGATTTATGAACTTGAATGAATATTGAGGTAATTGAAGTAATGAATTTGAAGTTACAATTTAGCTTAAATCGACACTTAAATCGATAAAACTGAGAAAATATGAAAAGTTGACAAAAAGGTCAAAATTGGTCAACAATTATGAAACTAAACATGTGTTTGAATATGTTGAGATGCCATTAAGCATTATGTGATGATTTGGTATTGTTTTAGGTAGCTCGGGAAATCGACATGAATATCGAGGCAATCTCGGGACTCGGTAACTTTACGCTGCCCCAAGGTCTAAGAGGTAAGGGATGTGTTTTAAAGTAGTATTGGTATCCTAATACCTTACTCTGATATGTGAATTTCTAAAATATGCTCGTATTTATAAAAATGTTTCTTGAACCCAAAAAGTTACTGTTCACATTAAACGAGGAAAACCAAAGAACAAGCCCTATTTTCTAAGCTATTCAACTGTACTTTTAGTACCTATGACATGTTTTGAAACATGGTTGCTACGCGGAAATGAAATTTTATAAATGATGCATATGTTTATGAAATGAACAAAAATGTAGTTTCTACATGTTTCGGGTTAATAGACCTGAAATACACTTTAAAAGTTTTGTTTTGAGATTGAGGCCACATGTAGTCTACGCGATTTGTCATGTGTGGCCCGTGTGGACTCTAGACCTTCGTGGTGCATGTCATATGCCACTTGGTGTACGTTTCGTCTCTTGTGGCGCATGTTTAACCGCGTCAGGTATTTGTGTCACTCGGTGCCTTATTTTCGCCATTTGTTAAGTGGCGTAGGGCGCTGTACGACCTTGGTTCAGTCTATAGTTCCCTTACTATGTCCATAGATATAATGTCTACGTGAACTATCTACGCGAAATTCCTACGTGAAACATCTACGCGAACATGACTTTTATTACTATGTGTCACTGCCTAGTCTCCATGAAATTATTAGTATGATTTTAAAGAATGAGTTTTAAGTTACGTGTTTCATATGTTACATGTTTTGAATTGATTTATGAAATGAACTATGTAAATTCATGATATTTGCTACGCGATTTATATGCTATGTGATTTATACACTACGTGATTTATAAGATACGTGATTTCTATACTACGTGATTTACACGCTACGTGAATTACTTGCTAGGTGGTGTATAAGATATTTGAAAACAAATGAGCTACATGATTTTTGTACTACGTGATATACACGCTACGTGTTATACGCTACGTTGTTTATAAGTTATATGTTATTTGCAATTGAACTGAGATACGTGATTTTAAAGTTACATTTTACAATATTTTAGTCCTACATGTTTTATTGCTAAGACTGCTTTAAATGTCTATCTTACTGGGCTTAAAGAGCTCACCCATTCCTTTCTCTCTTCCTGATTATCTTAAGTTATTCACCAGCGCTATCTGCAGTACAATGGTCGTGGCGAGTGGACCCGACCCCTCTTTTTAGCTACTCTTATATGAGCGAGGTATACTTTTACTTTACTGTTAGACTTTTTGTAAGGCATAAACAGACGTTGTATAGAACATTCGGGATGTAAGTTAAGTAAGAATGAATGTAAATAAAGTTGTAAATACACAGTTCGCATAATATTGTATATTCCAAAATGTTTGAAGTATGGAAAATAAGAATAGATGTACTGTTGAGTAAGAAAAGGAAATTAAAATTAATTGGTTGCGATTATAAACTGTGTTTTGTACCTTTGATAGTTGCCGAAACCAACAATATTAAATAACCTGCTCAAATAATTAATTAGTAGTATAGGGAGCAAGGTCGTGTCCTAAGAGAGATTGATTAATTTCGATTTACCTTTCTACAAATAAAAGAAAACTAAAACAAGGGGGGTTTGAAAGTTTGAGTTAACTAAAATAACAAAACTTAATAGAAAGAAAACAAAATTGAGTAGAAGAATTCAATAATTTGAGAAATTCAACCCAAGGAGTAATTTTCAGATTTGGTTCAGTAAGTTTATCATTGACGCAAGATAATTTTTCTTAATCCCAACTAAACTGGTTATGGTTGTTGGTACAACCTAACAACCTATCTCTTCTTACTGCTTTGACAATCAGGAAACGTTCTTTAATTGCTGCTCTTACCAATAAACAACCCTAGATACGATGTTAAGATTTAATTTACCAGCATTGAACACTAAAGAGACTACCAATTCTAATCAATAAACACACATGTAGGTTTATTTAAATTAGATCTTATAATCACGTAACAAAGACTAAAAACCAGAAGTGCAATTAATCTTGTTACTTACCACTTGTTATTGAAACAACCAAAGAATTACAGATTCAGATATTTCAATTGGATGTATATTACCTTGTGAATGAATCAATAGGCCTTTTTGAAGCAACCACAAAACAATAATAATAATAATGAAGTGCAAAAATTATAAGAATAGAAAAGATTAAAGAAAATAAATGAGAACAATTAGATCTCACAACTTATAAACCAAATCTTCAATTATCCTTAGATTGGAAAGAGAGTTTAGCAGCCCATGAATATTGGGTAAACGCAGTGAAAATATTTGTATAAGAAAATCTAATAAAATAAAGTCCTAACCTAGATCTTCAAGAGCCTATTTATAACTAAAAAATAGAAATAAGAGTCATACTCCTAGTTGGACTTAAAGTCCTTACATTTAATTAAAATAATAATCCTATAAAAAGTCTTCCAAGTAATTAAAAAAAATCAAATCTTTGAAGGAGAGAGAAAATCATCGTATTGGATGCTTAGGCATCTCGCCTAAGCCTTGACCCATCTCTATCCAACAATTTGAAGTCGCATGTCAAGAAGACCCTTAGGCGAGAGTCTCGCCTAAGGCTGCATCCGATTCTGCCCTTGGAAGAAAACTGCACAGTGAAGGGATCCTTAGGCGAGAGTCTCGCCAAGGCTGCACCCGGTTCTGACTTGGCTTGAAAACTGCAGAGTCAAGAGGACCCTTAGGCGAGAGTCTCGCCTAAGGCTGCACCCAGCACTGACTTGTCTCCCATTCATCATTTCTCATTTCTTCTACATGATTTCCCTTGTTCCAAAATCCTTCTAAATCATCATTTTATTCATCAATTCCATGAATTCCTACAATTATTCAAGAATGATCAATTATCCATAGATTAAGTATAAAATTCATACAAAACCATAGGAAAACAAGGTAAACTAAGTGCATAAATAATGACTTATCATATACCCCCACACTTAAACCTTGCTTGTCCTCAAGCAAACATTAGTTCAAACTTTATAACCTTCCATTCATCTATGCTCAACTTTAACCCATCCAAAACATTTTAGCATGTATAAAAATATTAAGTTCATGTGAATTCTCACTAATAACACATAATGATAATCAAATCAAACTTAAAACACATAGATTTTAGTACCCTCACAAAGGTTTCACTAGTTACACTCAAAGTGTTTCGGTTTATCATTTGATCACTCAAGTCAATGCTGTCAGGACCCGTTCTCAATCCATGGCTTTAACCAAAATCACTACAATTTTTTTTTGCATTTTTAACTTACCTTTTCTCTCTTCAATGGTTGGGCTGTGATTCGATGTCAGAGTCCTCGCTTACCACATTATCCATTATCATACATACATGTCAATATACTGTTATTAACTGTAACTGCTTTTATAATATATGTAAGATTATATAAAAGCTAACACAAATACATTCCCCATTATATATATCGTATACATCACTGTGCTGTTTTTATGTTTAGATATATAACCGTACAAAGTCTATATACCTGACGATCGATAGGAACTAGCAGTGGACTCAGGAACATTATCCCTCGATAACTCTCGCTCTACTGCTTATGCTCTGTAGAGAGATGTAAAAAATGGGGGGTGAGCATACAACGCGCTCAGTAAGGAAATCAGGCAAGCAAGTAGATATCTACACTATCTACTTAAAATAATGCTATGCCTTGAAAACATTATTTCCTTTACTCACTTTAAAAGCATGTATTTAAATATATATATATATATATGTATATTTGTACAGATTAAATCCCATGTACAGAAATCATGCTTTCTTTCTCAAAGGTAGGCATGTAGTGCAAAACAATGCATCTTTATATAAATCATGTCTTTATGTAAATCATGCCATGTATATTTAAATCACAATAAATATGGCATTTAAATCATTCACATCACAAAATCGGAGTCCGACCCATCCCTCAGGTCTGTTCGCAATTTAAATCAGTCAATTAATGTGCTATATCATGTGAGACTCTGTGGTGAAATGCAAATAGTATCCTGGACTATGATCATATCTGACATGTGATCCCAAGCAAACACAGTACTAGGTGTGCGGGGCATCACTACTGCAACGGGAGGGTGGTCAGTTCATTACAACCGTCAGCTATACAACAACACATGGTACAACATACTCCCATGCCCCGAGCACGGTACAAAGTATACCCGTGGACCTTACATCATAGTCAAGGTGCCTGCCATAGGTCTTAGCCCTCAAACCATGGAATATCATACCACATCTCTAATACCCTCATGCGGCTATCCTCTCACATAATGTGACACTTAGTCACACAAGGATGCGGGCATGGGTTTGTAACATGTATTATATATCACATACAGTGCGTGCCTTTGAGTGCGACTCATAGTCGACACTCCGCTCAAACACTGTTTCACATCACAAACTCAACTCTAGTGCGAGTAAACCTCTAGCAACTAGGTCAATGCATAGTTCATGTATTAAATCAAGTACGAGCAATAGCTCCAGTACCATGCTATGCACAATATCATCAAATCAAGTATGAGCAATAGCTCCAGTACTATGTCATGTAATAATCATGAAGAATCGAGTACGAGCAACGCTCCAGCACTCTGTCATGTATTTCATGAAAAACTCGAGTACGAGCTAATCGCTCCAGCACTCTGTCATGCATATATCATATAAAACTGAGTACGAGTAATAACTCCAGTACTCTATCATGCATGTCATGGAAATCTAGTGCGAATCAAAATCCAGCACTAATGTATGTGGAAAATATATGAAATCTAGTGCGAGCTGTGCTCTAGCACGATTTCATTCTCACAGAATATGATAGATGGCTCTTTAAAAAGGGATGATTTACAAAACATCAAAATCAGCACTATAAAGTGTGCTTAATTCACATCAACCTTAAAATCATTAGCCCATCTATTTATTCTCCTGCTAAACAGCAGTTAAACACTCAAAATAGTGGTTTCCATGCTTTTTACAACTTTTCACAAAAGTTAACTTTTTGACTAACTAGGGGCAATATCATAATTTGCCATTATCGGGTCGCAATAATTATTATTCACTTTCTCTGACCCTCAGAGTTTTTAAGTGAATGTAAAAGCAGACGAAAATACGTGCAGGTATCTCTAACTACTCACAAAAGTCCCTTACCTGCAATCACTCGAGAAATTTCACTTTCTTTGCGCTGCTCGTTTCAGCAGTCCAATTTGCTCCTCCAATAATCTCTAGAGCTGCATATAACCATTTATCAGGTTAATTACACTTTTTCTACTGTATTTCACATTAAATACAGTCTATTTCCCTCAATTGTGCCCGTTTACTCTAAATGGGCATAAATACTTTAATTGGGCCTTAATCCGTATTAAGCCCGTTTTCCACTTTATTTCCCTTCATCAGAGTCTATCGACTCATTGGGCCTATCAATACCCATTGGGCTTTATTCCAAGCTCTTTGGATAGCCCGTATATCATTTACGACAGTTAATTCAAAATTTTGAATATAATTCACTAAATACAAAATTTAATCCGAAATGCGTAAATTTAATCTTAAATACACATAAATCACATAATTTATCGTAAATGAGCTTTACTTACCTGAGAATATGCGATGGTACGCAAATCGAAGTTCGATCGGGCTTCCGTTCGGAATTTATCGTCGAACTATACAATTTTATATATTTCACTCCGGGTCAATTTTTGATTAAATATAATTTAAATAAATTTATCGAAAATCAAATCGGTCACTTTTGACCTCTTATCGACTTACCCGAAGTCCGGTGAAATCCGAAAAATTTTCCTTTTCCTTTTTCTTTCTTTTTCTTCTTTTTCTCATTTTCTCCTTGGCTGAACCGGTCCAGTCCGGTTCAGCGCAGAACCTTGATCACTGAACCGCTGATCGGTTCAGGCTTCCTTTGGTCGTGCCGGCGTCTTCCGACCGGTTCCCGACGCATCACCACCGCTGTTCGGCGCGCCTCAGCCTGGGTAACACTCGGCTGGGCTCGATCGGGACCAAGCACCGCCGGTGGCCGTCGGATCTCATCTTTTCCTCCGCGGCTTCTCCTCTTCGATTCGCCTGCGTCCGGCGTCGGTGAAGGGCGTGATCGGTGCCGATGGGTGCGCACGGACCTCTTCTCCCTTTTCCGACCGCTTGCCTGGCCGTTGGGTCGCCGGATGCTCGTCGGTGACTCCTTCTTCCTCGGGTCGGCTTGCGTCGGTTTCCTCTCCATTTTTTCTCTCTCCCCGCGGTTTCCAATTTCAGATTTCCTTTTTTTTATAATATATTTTTATTATTATTTTATTCTTAAAATAATAATAAAATCCTAACATATCTCAAAAATATCTAAAAATATCTCAAAAAATCATATTAAATTCATTTAGTCCGTAAATGAATTTATCAGTCTGATTTTACCTTTTCGATATATTTTTCCACTATTTTTGGGCTTATTTTTCGAGGCAAAAATTTCGATAAATTCTAATAAATTTATATTTTGATCAATTGGGCTTAAAATTAAATATTTTCCTCGATTTTGATCAAGATTCCTCAATTTCATATTTTAATGAAATTGTCTTATCAAAATTATACTAAATTTGAATCATTTGACCGTTTTACCCCTGCATTCGTTCGGGAATCAACTTAACCCTTATCTCGCTGTTATGTAGCTTTTGCGTGTTAAATCATTTCACTAACACTTTATGTCTAGTAAATACTCTTCTTATGATTCAACTATAATTACATAGTGTTCATACACATAAGAATCATAAGGAATAAGCTACAAAAATCTGGGTCTGACAAATGCATAGAAAGTTCTTACCATAAGCTTGCCATTAAATCACATATCTTCCTCCTTCAATGGAACAAGATACATAAATCAAGAGCATAAAAGGGTGTAATGGGGCTTGGGTAAGGTATGTCAAGGCTATTTCAGTTCACGGAAATCAGAATAATTCAAACATAAACATAGGAGACTTACTTGAAATTCAATCATTCTTCTTGCTTTTCTTCCTTTTCTCTTTTTGTTATGAATTTTCCTTTCTTCTCTCTTTTTTTTTATAAGATTCAAATCTTCTTTCTTTTCATCTAGGAAGAATCGATCATTAACGAACATGGGTCATACATAACAATCTTTTTCCCAATGAATTCAAGTCTCCTATATCTAAGTTCAAATAATTTCCAATTCAAGGTTCAAAAATATGTTTGGATAAAAACAAGAAAAGGGATTTCATTGGCTTAAAGCTCAATGGGGTTCACTAAGGGTCTAATAAAGGGTAGGTTAACAAGAAAAATAGGTAAAATCCAAAATGGTTTAATCCTAATGCTCTTTATTTTTGATCAATGCATCATATTCATCAAAGTGGTTGATAGAGACATGTATAACATGGAAAGTTCTAGAATTACTAACTATGCATTTTAATCACACATAAAGGAAATAAGAGCATGATGTAATGAATGCTCGTTAGGCTTAAATCTCACAAGGGTGTAATGTGCTAATCTATGCATTTGTCCATTCAATTCAATAATCATAAGCATCAAGATGAGAATTCAAAACAATTTCGCATACAAGAAGATCATAATTTCAGTTCGAGGATGAGTATAAGAAGATCATAAATTTCATAGATGGCAATTAAGAAAGAACACATGCTCACTAGTGAACTAAGATCATCTTGAATAAGGTTTTGCAGAAATTTGATCAAATCAAACAAATAAGAAATGAAACCAACTTCCTAAACACCCCTCACACTTAGATGGGACATTATCCCCAATGTCACAAATGCTCAATAGTTAAAAATTTGAAAAGACAAAAGAAAAAGAATACTCCCCTGAATTTATTGAGCGTCGGAAGCCATGGTGGCTTACTGTGGTGGTGGTGGGAAAAGTGGGTTGAAGCCCATGTGTGCATAAAATGCCAATTGATTTTGCTCCATCCGGAATTGGTTTTGTTACATTTGGTGTTGATCAAAAGCCAATTGTGAAACTTGGTTTCGTAGATCGGTGAGTAGTTCGGAGGTTTGATTTGACTGCCCCACATCGTCATCTTCTTGTTCATGAACATGTGGAAGTATCCTTTTGGCCCTTTTCTTATAGGGTCTTGGACCTTGGAAACTGTATGTTCCATTGTCATTTTGCCTTATAAGATTTTGGTGAATTAATGACTGGATGTCTAGTGGTTGCATCTACCCTGCCACTTGAAGTAACATATCATTTGGATCTAACAAACCTGCATGAATAGCTAAAGCAGTAATCATAAAACCAACAATCAAAGGCTTTTTGGAATCTCCTACGCTGTTAAATTGGGAAGCCAACCAATATCCTAAGTTAACCTTAAGACCCTTTGACATACACCAAAGAAAGTAACTCTTGGCCTTAGTTAAAAGAGCTGCATTTGCTACTCTACCTGAAAAAGTATAGGCTAAAAGCCTATGCATGTATTATTGAGCAGGTTTTTGAAATTCACTATCAGTGGTGTGACTGGGGTCATAATACTTGTGAGGTTTTCCTGTCAATTCATTTCTATAAAATTGCATGACATCAAAATTAAGATCATAATCACAAAGGCTGCTAAGGTAGTCATCACTTTCAGCAAATTCATTGGTAATAAGACCCAAAGCAATATTAAATTGAGTTATAGATAACTCAAATTTCTTGCCTATGATCCTAAACTTCACTACTTTGGGAGTATTGAGGTTGTACTCCGTCGGAGGGGTGTATTTATAAGTTGCGTAAAACTCCCTGCATAGTTCGGTATAAGCATTACAAGTAATTTCAAAAAATGGTCTCCAACCTATGTTGTCAATATAAGTATGAATTTTTTCTCGAATCCCTAAGATTTTCATGGTTGGGTCATCGTATCGCTTACCCGATACAATTGTTTTACCACATAAATTGTCATACCTTTTCTTTTCGATTTTTGTAGTGAAGTCTAAGTTACCATGTAGATTGGCCTTAGGTAATACCACATTTTTCTTTGATACTCTTGCCCTTTGTTGACGGGATGGTGATGGTTGGCTTCCACTAATTTCCTACAAAATATTGATCAATAAATACATTTCTCTTGCTTAGCATAAATCAATCCAATTTTATCACTCTAATTCACACATTACCCTTCATCATTTATCTTAGTACATACTATGAAATTTTCTAAAATCATACCAAGAACATATATTCATGAACAAGCCAAAAATGAAAATTTAAAGCATTATTTCATAAATACAAAATCAAAAGCAAAATATGAAAAGAATAATTACTCATCATACTTGTTTTCATCCTCTATGTTTTCATGGTAGATGAGAGAAAATTGGTATGAAATGCTTACCTTAGATAATGAGAGATCTTACAATATGAAAAGAGAAATGGGTTTTGTGTTTTTGGTTTGAAATATAGAGAAATTTTGTGTTTTTGGTAGAGGATTTGTATGGGATTGAGTTTTGGGTGAAAGGGGAAAATGGGGGGAAAAGGATGAAGAGTAAAACAAGAGAAAGAGAGAGAGTGTCGGGTTTACAAGTTTTTATGGCTTTTAAGATTTTTTTTTTGGTCGAGGGCACCTTAGGCGATAGAGAGTGTTGGGTTTATAAGTTTTTATGGCTTTTAAGATTTTTTTTTGTCGAGGGCACCTTAGGCGAGAGTCTCGCCTAAGGTGTGACTCGTTTCTGGTTTCCAACTTCTTTTTGTTTTTAAAATTATTTTTTTGAGGACACCTTAGGCAAGACTCTCGCCTAAGGTGGGACTCGTTTCTAGTTTCCTAACTTCTTTTTTTTTTTTTAATTTTTTAACCAAAGACTGACATATATACTTAAAAAAATGCATAAAAATAAGTAAGTAAATAAAATAATAATAAAAATTGGGTTGCCTCCCAACAAGCGCCTTTTTTTAACGTCTTTGGCTAGACGTTGTTACCTCTCATTCGTACTTAGGATACTCTAAATCAATTAGATCAACCTCATGCACTTGAAACCCTTCATAAAAAGGCTTCAAAAGATGACCATTAACCTTAAAAATCTTACCCGTATCCATACTTTGTATTTCAACTGCACCATGAGGAAAGACGTTAGTAACAACAAAGGGCCCTAGCCATCTAGAGCGTAATTTTCCAGGAAATAACTTAAGTCTAGAATTAAAAAGAATAACTTTCTGACCAATAAAGAATTGTTTCTTGGAGATCATTTGATCATGGAAGCCCTTTGTCTTATCCTTGTAAATCTTAGAATTTTCATATGCATCATTTCGGATCTCTTCCAGTTCTTGCAATTGAAGTTTTCTCATTTCACCGACTTCTTTTAAGTTCATATTGCACTGCCTGATTGCCTAATAGGCCTTGTGCTCAAATTCTACAGGAAGATGGCATGATTTTTCGTAAACAATGCGATAAGGAGACATACCTATGGGAGTTTTGTAAGCCATTCTATATGCCCAAAGTGCATCTTCAAGTCTTGTGCTCCAATCCTTTCTATTTAGGTTCACTGTCTTTTCAAGGATGGACTTGATTTCTCTGTTTGACACTTCGGCTTGACCATTTGTTTGAGGATGATAGGCGGTAGATACTCTATGAGTTACATGATATTTCTTCATGAGTGCTTCCACCACCTTGTTGCAAAAATAGGTTCCTCTATCGCTTATTATTGCTCTCGGTGTCCCGAACCTAGAAAAGATGTTAGATCTGACAAAATTGACAACAACTTTAGCATCGTCAGTTCGGGTTACCTTAGCTTCAAACCATATCGAAACATAGTCCATAACAAGCAAGATATATACATGATTATTAGAAATAGGAAAAGGGCCCATAAATTCAATACCTTATACATAAAAAATTTCACAGATTAGAATAGGTGTTAAAGGTAATTGATCTCTATGTCCTAGACTTCCTGTTTTTTGGCACTTCTCACAAGTTTTACAAAACATATAAGAATCTTGAAATAAATTTGGCCAAAATAATCCACATTCAAGTACCTTGCGTGCTGTCCTCTTTGGAATGAAATGTCCACCACATGCATATGAATGGCAAAAATTTAAGATAGAAGAGATTTCATGATCAGGCACGCATCTTCTAATGATTTGATCAGCACAATATTTCCATAAGTAAGGTTCATCCCAAGCGTAATACTTAGCATCTCTTTTTATCTTATCTTTTTGAGACCTAGACAATTCATTATGCAAAATTCCTGTAGCTAAAAAGTTAGTAATATCAGCATACCATGGTCTTGTTTCATGAATGGAAAAAAGATACTCATCTGAAAATTCATCTTTAAGGGGTGAAGGTTCTTCACTTGTGATGAGTCTACTAAGGTGATCAGTCACCAGGTTTTCGGCTCCCTTCTTATCTTTGATTTCTATATTGAACTCTTATAGCAATAATATCCACCTGATGAGTCTTGGTTTTGCTTCTTGCTTTGAGAGTAAATATTTGAGAGCTACATAATCAGAATAAATAATCACTTTAGCTCCTAGTAAATAAGAACGAAATTTTTCTAAAGTAAAAACAATGGCTAGAAGTTCTTTTTCTGTTGTAGAATAGTTGTATTGTGAACTATCAAGGGTTCGTGAGGCATAGTAGATGACATGTGGAACTCTCTCCTCTCTTTGTCCAAGTACAGCTCCTACTGCGTAGTTACTTGCATCGCACATGATTTCGAACGGTAGATTCCAATTTGGGGGTTGGATGATTGGCGTGGTGGTCAACATGTCTTTGAGTTTGTCAAATGCCTTCTTGCATGTCTCATCAAATTTGAATGCTACGTTCTTTTGTAGTAGTCGACATAGGGGTTGGGTGACCTTGGAGAAGTTCTTAATAAATCGCCTATAAAATCCTGCATGTCCAAGAAAAGAGCGAACTTCCCGCACAGATGCGGGGTAAGGCAAAGATTTTATCACTTCTATTTTTGACTTATCCACTTCTATCCCCTTAAAAGATACTATATGCCCTAGAATAATACCTTGATCAACAATAAAATGGCATTTTTCATAATTTAAGATAAGGTTACTTTCTATGCATCTATTGAGGATTTTAGTGAGGTTAGCTAAGCATTCATCAAAGGTATTCCCATGAACAGTAAAATCATCCATGAACACTTCTATTATATCTTCTACATAATCAGAAAATATACTAACCATACATCTTTGGAATGTGGCTGGAACATTGCATAGACCAAAGGGCATGCGTTTGTAAGCGAAGGTTCCAAACGGACGTGTAAAGGTAGTCTTTTCCTGATCTTCGGGTGCCACCGAAATTTGATGAAAACCTGAATATCCATCAAGACAACAATAACGAGTTATACCTGCCAATCTTTCAATCATTTGATCAATAAAAGGGAGAGGGAAGTGGTATTTTCTTGTAGATGCATTTAACTTCCTATAATCTATGCAAACTCGCCACCCGTTTTGAATTTGGGTAGCTACCAACTCACCATCCGGGTTTTGTATAACCGTTATACCCGTTTTCTTTGGAACCACTTGGACTGGACTTACCTATTTGCTATCTGAAATTGGATAAATCATACCTGCATCAAGTAGTTTCAAAATTCTTTTTTAACTACTTCCATCATTAGTGGGTTGAGTCTTCTTTGTGCTTGCCTAGTAGGCTTACATTCCTCTTCCATAAGGATCTTGTGCATGCAAGTTGTTGGGCTTATTCGCTTGATGTCTGCTATTGTCCATCCGATAGCTTCCTTGTATTCCTTGAGCACTCTGAGCAACTTCTCTTCTTCTAAATTGGATAGTTTATTGGAGATGATCACGGGAAGTGTTTCCCTATCACCTAAGAAAACATATTTGAGGTGTTCTGGAAGAGTTTTCAATTCTAAATCCGGTGCCTGCACAATAGAAGGAAGAAGTTTTGTATGAGATAATGGCAATTGAATGTGAGAAACATCAAACCTTATCGTGCTCAGTGATCCTAGCTCTTGGATCATTTCTAATAATTCTGGTTCCCACGCAAACTTCTTCTCCAATCTCTTTGAATCCTCAAGCGTGTGGTACCTACTCAAAATAACCTTCAATTTATCCTCATCACAAATGTTCAATTACATGTCAGTTAAAGGATTAATAATATCTAAAACAAAAATAGAAGACATATCTCTAGGGTATTTCATGGCATTATATATATTGAATTTTATAATTTCACCATCAAATTCCATAGTAAGAGTGCCATCGTAAACATCTATTTTTGTTCTAGAGGTTTTGAGGAAAGGTCTGCCCAATAAAATCAAAGATGTATCATCTTCCTCCATGTTTAAGACATAAAAATCAGCTAGGAAGATTAAATCATTAACCTGAACCAAAACATCTTCTACCACTACTTCGGGATAAACGTTAGATCTATCAGCAAATTGAATTATCACAAACCAGTATTTTTCAATTTTCCCGTAGTCATAGACTTGTAAATAGATAATGGCATGACATTAATTAAGGCTCCTAAATCTAACATGGCTTTTTCGATCTTTAAATTGCCTATTTTACATGGGATAGTGAACATACCTGGATCCTTGCATTTGGGTGGTAACTTTTTCTGGAGGATTGCAGAAACATTCTCTCCCATGTTCACATACTCATTTCCCTTAAACTTCCTCTTATTGTTGCACAATTCCTTGAGAAACTTGGCATACTTTGGAACCTGTTTGATAGCATCTAATAAGGGAATATTTACCTCGACTTTTCTGAAGGTATCTAGAATTGCCTTCTCTTCCTCTTCTTTTTTGGACTTTGATTTTGGAGGAAAAAGAGGTATTATCTCTAGTATCTTCATGCTCCCTTCAGTGGTCATTTCAGATTTAAGTTGAGGTGGTTCAACTCCTTTTTCCGTTTCTTCACCTTTTGTGCTATGGGTTCAGGTTTGAGGTTCTTTCAGTTTGGTTCCACTTCTCAAAATGATTGCATTTGCGTTTTGCTTAGGGTTGACTATGGTTTGCGATGGCAATCTTCCTTGGGATTCTAGCTTGCTTACTGATGCGGCTAGTTGGTTCACTTGATCTTTTAATTCCTTGAGGTTGGACCTTGTTTCCTATTGAAAATTTTGAGTACTATCAGCAAGGGATTTAACAATCTCTTCAAGAGACGTACCTGAATTTGATGTTTACTGCATTTATTGAGGAGGGTGTCTAGGTTGGTAGTTTTGGTATTGCGACCTTTGTCCATAATTGAAGTTTGGATGATCCTTCCATCCTGGATTGTAAGTATTGGAATAGAGATCATATTTTCTTTGGGATACCCTTGGTATCCTCCAACCGCATTAGCATGCTCTTGTGAATCTTCTTGAAGTGTAGGACACATATCGGTTAGATGTCCACTAGCACAAATTCCACAGACCTTGGCTTGTTGCATGTTTCCCACTCCTAAGGCAAGTTGCTGCACAATAGAGGTTAGATTAGTAATTTGATTATCAACTAAAGATGTACTCACCTCATTCACTCTTCTAGGCACATCCTGTCTAGCCCCGAATTGTTGAGAATTTGTAGCCATGGTGGAAATTAAATTCCTAGCTTCAGTGGGGGTTTTATTAACTATTGCTCCTCCACTTGTAGCGTCCATCATTCTTCTTTCCATTGGCAAGAGTCCTTCATAGAAGTATTAGATGAGTAGTTGTTCAGAAATCCCATGTTATGGGTAACTAGCATAAAGTTGCTTGAATCTTTCCCAATACTCATGAAGACTTTCGGTATCTCTTTGCTTGATTCCACATATCTCCCTTCTTATGTTTGCGGCCTTAGAAGTTGGAAAAAATTTGTCAAGAAAGCATCTTACCATGTTAGTCCATGTTGTAACCGAACCTGGAGGAAGGTAGAATAACCAATCCTTAGCTCTATCTGCGAGTGAGAATGGAAAGGCCCTAAGCTTGATTTGATCCTCCGTAACAGCTTGTGGCTTCATGCTGGAGCAAACCACATGAAATTCCTTGAGATGTTTATGAGGATCTTCGTTTTCCAACCCATGGAACCTTGGAAGAAGGTGGATCAGTCCAGATTTCAGTTCGAACTCTGTTTGCAAAGCAGGATATTGAATACATAATGGTTGTTGATCCAAAGCTGGAGCGGCGAGTTGTCTAAGAGTTCTCTCTTGATTGTTATCCATCTCTCGCTCGGATTCGGAGTCACTTGTAAGGTCTAATGCAAGACTCAATCCTGGTGATGATGAAGAGTTTTCTTCGTGCTTGTGATTTCTAGCTTCTTTCTTAAGTCTTCTTTCAGTCTTCTTGATGTCAGGATCGTATGGAATTAATTCACCTGTACGAGAAGAACGAAGCATCAAAATAAATCAAAATTAAATTTAATCTCCTCGGTAATGGCGCCAAAAATTGATGGTTGTCGAAACTAACAATATTAAATAACTTGCTCAAATAATTAATTAGTAGTATAGGGAGTAAGGTCGTGTCCCAAGAGAGATTGATTAATTCCGATTTACTTTTCTGCAAATAAAAGAAAAATAAAACAAGGGGGGGTTTGAAAGTTTGAATTAACTAAAATAACAAAACTTAATAGAAAGAAAACAAAATTGAGTAGAAGAATTCAATAATTTGAGAAATTCAACCCAAGGAGTAATTTTCAGATTTGGTTCGATAAGTTTATCATTGACGCAAGATAATTTTTCTTAATCCCAACTAAATTAGTTATGGTTGTTGGTACGACCTAACAACTTATCTCTTCTTACTGCTTTGACAATCAGGAAACGTTCTCTAATTGCTGCTCTTACCAATAAACAACCCTAGATACGATGTTAAGATTTAATTTACCAATAGCATTGAACACTAAAGAGACTACCAATTCTAATCAACAAACACATATGTAGGTTTATTTAAATTAGATCTTATAATCACATAACAAAGACTAAAAACCAGAAGTGCAATTAATCTTGTTACTTACCACTTGTTATTGAAACAACAAAGAATTACGGATTCAGATATTTCAATTGGATGTATATTACCTTGTGAATGAATCAATAGGCCTTTTTGAAGCAACCACAAAACAATAATAATAATGAAGTGCAGAAATTATAAGAATAGAAAAGATTAAAGAAAATAAATGAGAACAATTAGATCTCACAACTTATAAACCAAATCTTCAATTATCCTTAGATTGGAAAGAGAGTTTAGCAACCCATGAATATTGGGTAAACGTAGTGAAAATATTTGTATAAGAAAATCTAATAAAATAAAGTCCTAACCTAGAACTTCAAGAGCCTATTTATGTAACGACCCTTGACCCTTGAAAATCGAGAAATTTTTTTTTTTGAATTTATTTTACCCACTTATTCCCTTAATCACTTAGGTTGCATTCCTGCTCAGTGTCAAATCGCTTTTCCTAATTCTTAATCTGTAATTATATTTAAATTCCATATTTTGACCCAATGGTCGATAGAAATTTCGGCAGCATAACGACTTACATATGGGCCTACCCACCTGCAATTCAGTTGTTTTAACAATCCTAGATATCCACAACTACCAAGCATACTTTCCAATCAACATTTACAACTCAATACATTCATATCGATTAATACCAATCATTTTACAACCTAGTCCCAAGAATCATATTCTCTACATTGTTTCCTTACAAATTACATCCTAACAAAATATTCCTAATATATGTCTGTGCGTACGAATGTGTCTGGTAAAGGAATGTAATTGTATACCTTGACTGCGTGTACAAAAAGTAGCCTAAGGTAGCTCTTTCCCACCAACCTACGTTGTGTACGTGGCAAATAACGTCTATAGATCACTGCAAATAATCTGAAAGGTAGAGGGGTGAGCTTTCGGGAAAAAAGCCCAGTAAGAAACGCATTTAAAATGATCATGGTGGCTAAATCGCATTAATTGCATGATAAAACCAAAAGATACGTTTCTTTACAAATATCACATAGATTTCGAAGAGCGTATATATAAAACATAATTGATAGAAATATAATTTTGAAGAACAAATCTATTCAGTTTCATCACAATCTATCGAAACATACAAAACTCCAGAATATTTCAAAACCGATAGAACTTCAAAAGCATAACTGATGTAAAAACATATATCGGAAGATCAAAATCATTTAACATAGTTCATATCGATAGAGGTTTGGATAACTTATAGAGGGAAGTCATAAATATGCCCGAAGGCAGGATTCATATACATTCATATACGCCACAAAGACGCGCACGACAAAAATGCATTGACCGTATGGCACTTTGCATCTGTAGGACTCAAGAGGTGGCCCCCAACAGTCACACAGACTGTGTGGCACTTTGCTCCCACATATCTCAAAAGGTGGCCCTCACGATCGTATGTCTTTGTGAACCGCGTGGCACTTTGCTCCCGTCGGACTCAAGAGGTGACCCCCACAGTAACATAGACTGCGTGGCACTTTGCTCCCACAGAACTCAAGAGGTGGCCCCCACGTTCGCATGTCTTTGTGAATCGCGTGGTACTTTGCTCCCACAGGACTCAAGAGGTAACCCCCACAGTAACATAGACTGTGTGACACTTTGCTCCCGTCGGACTCAAGAGGTAACCCCCACGTTCACATGTCATTTTGGAAATTGCGTGGCACTTTGCTCCCACAGAACTCAAGAGGTAACCCCCACAGTAACATAGACTGTGTGGCACTTTGCTCCTGTCGGACTCAAGAGGTAACCCCCACAATTCCACTATACAATGCCCTTTTTGTCTTAAAGCAGAGTTTTCAAAATCTTACTTGGGTTTTTATAGCTCATTAACTCATATCGAGTAATAAAATCAAATTTCTTGAAATCTGAAAACTCTTTCATAAAACAGAAAAAACGGTGTGGCACTTTGTTCCCGTAGGACTCAAGAGGTGGCCCCCACAATCGCCTTTCGAAAACAAATTTCATTTCTCAAACATAAGTTCACATACCAACTTTCATTTCATTCAAAAACATGAAATCAATCATACATAAGTCAAAACCATGACATTTATTCAGAAAATCATGTTTGAAACTACGCATTTAATTTCATATAGCATTTCTTTTTCTCGAAAACATGATCAAATAAATCTTGGGCTCATTAGGTGTCAAGTTTTATTTTACAATCAAGGGTTGCACGAGAAGGCACGAAATCACATAAATAAATCGGGGTCTAAGGGTAGGGATACCATTACCATCTTAAATTACACCCCTTACCTCGATCTATCGAAATCTCCGTGCTCAATTGGTGCCACCTCTAGTAACTCCTTTAATTCCTTCTACGATTACCTACATCGAAGTTGTAGACTTAACACTCTATTCATGCAAATTGGATTAAAATCGTAATTTATTATTGCTACTGCGTGTGTACGTATTATTGTATATCCTTAGGCCGACACACACGTTTATATATATTTCTTCACCATTTATATATTTGCCCTTACAAGTATTACATGTACCTTTATTATATACATCCTCAAGTATACACGCATAAATATATATTTATATATATATACACTCCTATATATATATATATATACTTTTATTGTTTTCATGTTTTCCTATCTCACATATATACAATATACGTTCTCTATATATACATATATATACTTTTATTTGTTTTTCATATTTCCCTATCTCATATACTAGCACACATTCATCCTATGTACATCCATACGTATATGCACCTAAATAAATATATATATATATATATATATATATATATATATATATCATTGTTTTTCATTTTTCCTTATCACATGTATCCATTCTTTGTATATACATATATTAAAACACACCTTTATTTTATACTCATTTGTATGTACACCCAAGTATATAGACATTATTCATATACTCCTATATGTATATACACCTAAGTATATACACATATTTATTTTATCCTTGGCTTCTCTTATTCATTATCAAGCATATGTACATATACTAACATACCCTTTCATTATACACACCTAGATGTATATACCCAAATATATATATATATATATATATATATATATATATTCACATAAATACATACATATATATATATTATCACTTATTTCCATTATTCAATATCACATATATATATTTTTGCCTACCTCTCATCTTTCCATTTTTTTTGTCTAATTTAATCTATAACTAACATGCTATACACATACAATACATATATATACATGCCCATCAATATACATTATACATACATGTATTTTACCTTTTTTTTCCTTCCTTTTCCTTTTTTTTCTTTCCTTTCTTTCTTTTTCCTTTCTTCCCTCTCGGTTAGCCCAGCTGCTCACTATCCCGATTGCTCTTCTTCTTCCTCCCTTTCTCCCTCGGTTCCAGCCCTTTCTCCCTCACGGTTTCTCCTATTTGGTCTCGGTTACAGCCTCCATTTCCAGCCCCTGTTCTGCTATCCCTTCAATCCCAATTCTGTTTCCAGATTTCCTGCCCTCGGTGCTGCCTTCGGTCTCCCTCAATTCTCTATTTCCAGCTTCCTTTTCTCCCCTGTTATCATCACTTCCTGGCTGCTACTGCTTCAACTACTCTGTTCAGCTCCTATTCCCAACAGCTTTGGACCTATTCACGCACCCCTGTTCTGCTCCCAACAGCTTCGGTTTCTTCTTCTTCTTGGTGCTGCTGTCCCCCTTTCCTTCCTCTCGGTTTCCCCCTTTTTTTTCCTTTCTCTTCTTCCTCGGCAGACTCAGCTTCCTTCTCCTCTCCCTTCCCCTCTCTTCTTTCTCTCTTCTCCCCTTCTTCTCCAGCCGACCGAGCCTCTCTTCTTCCTTTCTCCTTTCTCCTTTCTCCTTTCTCTTCCTTCCTTTCCTCTTCTCCCCAGCCGATCAGCCCCTCTTCTTCCTTTCCTTTCTCTTCTTTCCTTTCCTCTTCTCCCCAGCCGATCAGCCCCTCTTCTTCCCTTTCTCCTTTCTCTTCTCTTCTTCTGCTCTTTCTCCCGCCCAGCTCCTCTGTTTAATTTTTTTTTTCAATTGCAAACAGTGGCAGACGGAATTGGCTTTTCTAAGCCAATTCCGTACATGCCAATATATATGTATATATATATTATATTAGTATTTAGGTATTATTTGTTATGTATTTGTATTGTTATTATTTTTACTATTATTGTATATATATATATATATATATATATATATATATATATATATTTTTGTTTCCATTTTATTTTAAATATCTTATACATTATACCTTACAATACATATATATATATTTGTCATATATATATATATATATATATATATATATATATATTTATATACCTTCCCTTTTATTTAAATGTCTAGTATGTATGTACATATATATATATACACATATTCACCTATGTATATATCTACATATATACATTTTCTTATATAATTTATCCAAAAACATAATATCATGCCTTCCATGAAATTTTTCTTATTCCGAAAATGAAAAAGTACGGGACTCCATCATTTTTCATAAATTCTCGATACAAGTGTTTTACATCAACAATTTTCCATTTAACAAATTAAAATTCTCTAATCCCTCTATACTCACATTCGTCTTATCACTCCTTGTATCTTTGGGTTCCCGGTCATTCACGGACTTCTCGGTCCCTATAGTCCTCGAGTCCTACAACGAATATTCACACTTTCATTAATATATATTATTTCCATTTTTATATAATCTAGTTAAACGTAGAAAATTTGTGGGGTTTACATTCTCCCCACCTTAAAAGAATTTGGTCCTCCAAATTCCTTCGGGTCCCTTTGTCTACGATCATCTAGATTGTATCATGCCCATTTTGGGTCCTTGGTAATCCCATTATGAAATCCATAGTAATGTGCAATCATTTCCAAGTAGGCACTGGAAAAAAAAAAATCTTAAGTAATCCCCGCTGGTCTTTGGTGCTCGATCTTAATCTGTTAGCAAATCAAATACTTGGCCACAACTCAACTACATTCTTTTCATACCGACCAACCAATATACTTTTTGTAAATCATGGTACACTTTAGTGCTTCCCGAGTGCATAGTGTACCGAGAATAATGAAACTCTTTTAAGATCCTTTGCCTTAGGGCATCATCGTTTGAGACACCAAACTTACCTCAATTTCTCATTTATCCTAAATGAGAACTTATTCTTAATTTATATCACTTGATCCAAATCACTTCACATACCAGAAATATTCGTTCTTTGCATATATCTCTTAATCCAATATGACTCGTATATTCAAAATTTATCTCATTTCAAACTTATCTCATTTCGTACATCAATTATATTAGAACTCTTTCCTCATTCCAATTAGGTCTCAAATTCAAAACATAAAAATATAGAAGTTGCAATCCTTAGATTCAATATGTAATCCATATTCCAAAGTTTCCTTATATCTCAACTTTAAATCATCTTTAAGAGTTTTGGGTCTTTCCCCACTGATTTATAATCCTTGTCTTGGGAATCCAATTAACACCCTCCTTAACATATCGTGACCAAAACGACTCTGGGTCTCCTTAGAATTTAACACCGGTACACTCCAAAACGAATTACTTGATCCGATAATCTTTTTTTTCATGTAATCCTTATAATTGTTCTCTCAGCATTTCTAATCCAAGCAAAGTTACTCAGTACAGTGGTTTGAGTAATTAATTCGATACCACCTGCTAAGTCAATTCTAGAACTTCTCCTTTTTGTTTAAGGGTAACTTGATAAATCATTTGATCATGTGTCAGAAAACTTTCCTTGTTTACAAGGATGTCTCTATACCCCGAACACGCTATATCTTTATCAATCATATAAGCAGTGCGACCTTTATAGTCTTATTTATACCGTTAGTTCCCTGATTCATTCTTCCAGTATATTGACTGTGCTCTTTCATTGTCACTATTTCCTTTGTAGATCTCTTTTCCGTCATTCTCTTTATCTTTCCCTTTTTTAGTGATTTTAGAAATATAGAATTCATATCATCATAATTGCGCCTTGCGCTCTATTTCCTCAAGGTAATTTCAAATAGAGTCGTCTTAGCTTAACTAAATATCTCAATATCTCCTATGGGTTTCTGAACTTCCTTTATCTAACAGTTCTTGCAACTCTTTTTTTTTTTTCAATTCCTAAAGATCCACAAAGTTCATTTGACAAGGAGACTTCGAGATTGACTGTGTCTCTAGTGCCAAACCTATAGTGAATTCCAACTCTCTCTCCAGTGGTAGCCCCGGTAGTTCCTCAGGAAATACATCCAAAAATTGGATACCACAGATATGTCCTGAATACGTGGACATTCCCGACTAGTATCGGAGATGAATGCAATATAACTTTCACATCAACAGGTTCATAAAAAAAAACTTTCATCATAAGCAAAATCATAAAATTTATTCCTTTACATTAAACTTACTAGGTAAGGAGAATGTTACAGTCTTAGAGTAGCAGTCTAAACTTACATGGTTGGTGGCTAGCCAATCCATACCCAAAATTATATCAAAGCCATACATGCTCAACCAAATTAGATCTGCTAATATGATCCTATCTCCTACCTTGATTTCACAATTCTTACAGACCACATCAGTCATAGGCAAAGGTTCTTCCATGAGTGACAGGTTTCTTGGCTTTCTCTGCTGCGATAGCCCGTCTCTATAGGACTTGTCTCTAGGGAGCTTACCTATCAGGTTGTCGTGGTAGCACTGGGGACGATGGAACCTTCTTCAGTGGGCAATTTTTTATTAGGTGTCCCATCTGTCCACACCTAAAACAGCTCCCTGTGTCCCTGTAACAAATACCTTCATGGGGTTTACCGCACTCCCTACATATCGTCCCATATTGCTGCGGACCTCTGATAGTCTGTGGAGTAGGTACAAGAACGGTAGGCCAATCAACCCTAGTCTTAGATTCATCTGTCCTCTGCCTCTTGGGCTGACCCCTCCGAAATTCTTGTCTCACCAACTCTGTCCGCATACTCTCATCTCTGTTCTTTCCTTTAAGGCCATACTCCGTCTGTGTAACATTCAAGCCCCTTTCAACCATCTGTGCTCTTCCCAGGGCATCCTGAAATTCAGTAATCTATAACCCCAAAAGACGATCTCGAATAGCTGGCCTCAACCCTGCTAGGAACCTCTCAGTCCGACGTTCTTCATTCTGGAACGTCTCCGGATCATACCTCATTAGCATAGTGAACTTACTTTAATACTCATCCACAGTCATACTACCCTGCACCAAATTCAGAAAATCCATCCTCAACTTCTGTTGGGCAGCTAATGGAACATACTGCTTCCTAAAAGCTGTAGAGAATGCATCCCAACTAATCACCGGATGCTGAGCAGTCAGAAGTACCTTGGTGGATCCCCACCAATATTCTGCTTGGCCCTGCAACATGTAAGTGGCCATAGAGACCTTCTCAACATCAGAACACCCCAGAAAGTCGAAGATCTTTCTAAGGCTCACCAGCCACTCTTCAGCTTCTACCGGATTCTTAACTCCCTTAAATGCTCGAGGCCTCATCTTCAAGAAATCTCTCATCCTACCGATATTCCTCTCCTCCCTCCGGACCTGTACAGGATGCTGAGGCACCATAGGTACTGGAGGAACTGGTGGAGGAGGAGGTGGCGGTGCTTGCGGAGGAGTTTGCACCGGAGTAGGAACTGGTGCTGTGCCAACAGAATCAGAAACATTTGCCCCTAGATGTTGGGCAACCATGGCAGCTATCGACTCCAAACCTCGCTCGAGGCGCTGCTCCAATCGCTGCTCAAACTGAGCCATACAAGTACGAGGACTCTCTGGCTCGGGTGGAGGAGGTGGAGGTGGCTGGGCTTGCCTCCGAGTACGTCCGCGTTTTTCACTCATCGTGCAGTGATCTAATACCTACGGGTAATTCCAAAGATCAAACCTTAAAGTCATTAGGTATACATTACCTACAACCAGACATGCACAGACATTGGGATGTAATTTAATCTTTATTTTTTGACACCGACAGTACTAGACAACCATTGCTCTGATACCACTTAAACTGTAACGACCCTTGACCCTTGAAAATCGAGAAATTTTTTTTTTTGAATTTATTTTACCCACTTATTCCCTTAATCACTTAGGTTGCATTCCTGCTCAGTGTCAAATCGCTTTTCTTAATTCTTAATCTGTAATTATATTTAAATTCCATATTTTGACCCAATGGTCGATAGAAATTTCGGCAGCATAACGACTTACATATGGGCCTACCCACCTGCAATTCAGTTGTTTTAACAATCCTAGATATCCACAACTACCAAGCATACTTTCCAATCAACATTTACAACTCAATACATTCATATCGATTAATACCAATCATTTTACAACCTAGTCCCAAGAATCATATTCTCTACATTGTTTCCTTACAAATTACATCCCAACAAAATATTCCTAATATATGTCTGTGCGTACGAATGTGTCTGGTAAAGGAATGTAATTGTATACCTTGACTGCGTGTACAAAAAGTAGCCTAAGGTAGCTCTTTCCCACCAACCTACGTTGTGTACGTGGCAAATAACGTCTATAGATCACTGCAAATAATCTGAAAGGTAGAGGGGTGAGCTTTCGGGAAAAAAGCCCAGTAAGAAACGCATTTAAAATGATCATGGTGGCTAAATCGCATTAATTGCATGATAAAACCAAAAGATACGTTTCTTTACAAATATCACATAGATTTCGAAGAGCGTATATATAAAACATAATTGATAGAAATATAATTTTGAAGAACAAATCTATTCAATTTCATCACAATCTATCGAAACATACAAAACTCCAGAATATTTCAAAACCGATAGAACTTCAAAAGCATAACTGATGTAAAAACATATATCGGAAGATCAAAATCATTTAACATAGTTCATATCGATAGAGGTTTGGATAACTTATAGAGGGAAGTCATAAATATGCCCGAAGGCAGGATTCATATACATTCATATACGCCACAAAGACGCGCACGACAAAAATGCATTGACCGTATGGCACTTTGCATCTGTAGGACTCAAGAGGTGGCCCCCAACAGTCACACAGACTGTGTGGCACTTTGCTCCCACATATCTCAAGAGGTGGCCCTCACGATCGTATGTCTTTGTGAACCGCGTGGCACTTTGCTCCCGTCGGACTCAAGAGGTGACCCCCACAGTAACATAGACTGCGTGGCACTTTGCTCCCACAGAACTCAAGAGGTGGCCCCCACGTTCGCATGTCTTTGTGAATCGCGTGGTACTTTGCTCCCACAGGACTCAAGAGGTAACCCCCACAGTAACATAGACTGTGTGACACTTTGCTCCCGTCGGACTCAAGAGGTAACCCCCACGTTCACATGTCATTTTGGAAATTGCGTGGCACTTTGCTCCCACAGAACTCAAGAGGTAACCCCCACAGTAACATAGACTGTGTGGCACTTTGCTCCTGTCGGACTCAAGAGGTAACCCCCACAATTCCACTATACAATGCCCTTTTTGTCTTAAAGCAGAGTTTTCAAAATCTTACTTGGGTTTTTATAGCTCATTAACTCATATCGAGTAATAAAATCAAATTTCTTGAAATCTGAAAACTCTTTCATAAAACAGAAAAAACGGTGTGGCACTTTGTTCCCGTAGGACTCAAGAGGTGGCCCCCACAATCGCCTTTCGAAAACAAATTTCATTTCTCAAACATAAGTTCACATACCAACTTTCATTTCATTCAAAAACATGAAATCAATCATACATAAGTCAAAACCATGACATTTATTCAGAAAATCATGTTTGAAACTACGCATTTAATTTCATATAGCATTTCTTTTTCTCGAAAACATGATCAAATAAATCTTGGGCTCATTAGGTGTCAAGTTTTATTTTACAATCAAGGGTTGCACGAGAAGGCACGAAATCACATAAATAAATCGGGGTCTGAGGGTAGGGATACCATTACCATCTTAAATTACACCCCTTACCTCGATCTATCGAAATCTCCGTGCTCAATTGGTGCCACCTCTAGTAACTCCTTTAATTCCTTCTACGATTACCTACATCGAAGTTGTAGACTTAACACTCTATTCATGCAAATTGGATTAAAATCGTAATTTATTATTGCTACTGCGTGTGTACGTATTATTGTATATCCTTAGGCCGACACACACGTTTATATATATTTCTTCACCATTTATATATTTGCCCTTACAAGTATTACATGTACCTTTATTATATACATCCTCAAGTATACACGCATAAATATATATTTATATATATATACACTCCTATATATATATATATATACTTTTATTGTTTTCATGTTTTCCTATCTCACATATATACAATATACGTTCTCTATATATACATATATATACTTTTATTTGTTTTTCATATTTCCCTATCTCATATACTAGCACACATTCATCCTATGTACATCCATACGTATATGCACCTAAATAAATATATATATATATATATCATTGTTTTTCATTTTTCCTTATCACATGTATCCATTCTTTGTATATACATATATTAAAACACACCTTTATTTTATACTCATTTGTATGTACACCTAAGTATATAGACATTATTCATATACTCCTATATGTATATACACCTAAGTATATACACATATTTATTTTATCCTTGGCTTCTCTTATTCATTATCAAGCATATGTACATATACTAACATACCCTTTCATTATACACACCTAGATGTATATACCCAAATATATATATATATATATATATTCACATAAATACATACATATATATATATATTATCACTTATTTCCATTATTCAATATCACATATATATATATTTTTGCCTACCTCTCATCTTTCCATTTTTTTTTGTCTAATTTAATCTATAACTAACATGCTATACACATACAATACATATATATACATGCCCTTCAATATACATTATACATACATGTATTTTACCTTTTTTTTCCTTCCTTTTCCTTTTTTTTCTTTCCTTTCTTTCTTTTTCCTTTCTTCCCTCTCGGTTAGCCCAGCTGCTCACTATCCCGATTGCTCTTCTTCTTCCTCCCTTTCTCCCTCGGTTCCAGCCCTTTCTCCCTCACGGTTTCTCCTGTTTGGTCTCGGTTACAGCCTCCATTTCCAGCCCCTGTTCTGCTATCCCTTCAATCCCAATTCTGTTTCCAGATTTCCTGCCCTCGGTGCTGCCTTCGGTCTCCCTCAATTCTCGATTCCCAGCTTCCTTTTCTCCCCTGTTATCATCACTTCCTGGCTGCTACTGCTTCAACTACTCTGTTCAGCTCCTATTCCCAACAGCTTTGGACCTATTCACGCACCCCTGTTCTGCTCCCAACAGCTTCGGTTTCTTCTTCTTCTTGGTGCTGCTGTCCCCCTTTCCTTCCTCTCGGTTTCCCCTTTTTTTTCCTTTCTCTTCTTCCTCGGCAGACTCAGCTTCCTTCTCCTCTCCCTTCCCCTCTCTTCTTTCTCTCTTCTCCCCTTCTTCTCCAGCCGACTGAGCCTCTCTTCTTCCTTTCTCCTTTCTCCTTTCTCTTCCTTCCTTTCCTCTTCTCCCCAGCCGATCAGCCCCTCTTCTTCCTTTCCTTTCTCTTCTTTCCTTTCTTCTTCTCCCCAGCCGATCAGCCCCTCTTCTTCCCTTTCTCCTTTCTCTTCTCTTTTTCTGCTCTTTCTCCCGCCCAGCTCCTCTGTTTAATTTTTTTTTTCAATTGCAAACAGTGGCAGACGGAATTGGCTTTTCTAAGCCAATTCCGTACATGCCAATATATATGTATATATATATTATATTAGTATTTAGGTATTATTTGTTATGTATTTGTATTGTTATTATTATTACTATTATTGTATATATATATATATATATATATATATTTGTTTCCATTTTATTTTAAATATCTTATACATTATACCTTACAATACATATATATATATTTGTCATATATATATATATATATATATATATATATATATATATATATATATATATATATATATATATATATATATATATATACCTTCCCTTTTATTTAAATGTCTAGTATGTATGTACATATATATATACACATATTCACCTATGTATATATCTACATATATACATTTTCTTATATAATTTATCCAAAAACATAATATCATGCCTTCCATGAAATTTTTCTTATTCCGAAAATGAAAAAGTACGGGACTCCATCATTTTTCATAAATTCTCGATACAAGTGTTTTACATCAACAATTTTCCATTTAACAAATTAAAATTCTCTAATCCCTCTATACTCACATTCGTCTTATCACTCCTTGTATCTTTGGGTTCCCGGTCATTCACGGACTTCTCGGTCCCTATAGTCCTCGAGTCTTACAACGAATATTCACACTTTCATTAATATATATTATTTCCATTTTTATATAATCTAGTTAAACGTAGAAAATTTGTGGGGTTTACAATTTACAACTAAAAAATAGAGATAAGAGTCATACTCCTAGTTGGACTTAAAGTCCTTACATTTAATTAAAATAATAATCCTATAAAAAGTCTTCCAAGTAATTAAAAAAATCAAATCTTTGGAGGAGAGAGAAAATCATCGTATTGGATGCTTAGGCGAGAGTCTCGCCTAAGCCTTGACCCGTCTCTGTGCAAAAATTTGAAGTCGCATGTCAAGAAGACCCTTAGGCGAGAGTCTCGCCTAAGGCTGCATTCGGTTCTGCCCTTGGAAGAAAATTGCACAGTGAAGGGATCCTTAGGCGAGAGTCTCGCCTAAGGCTGCACCCGGTTCTGACTTGGCTTGAAAACTGCATAGTCAAGAGGACCCTTAGGTGAGAGTCTTGCCTAAGGCTGCACCCAGCACTGACTTGGCTCCAAAATCCTTCTAAATCATCCTTTTATTCATCAATTCCATGAATTCCTACAATTATTCATGTCACGACCCAATTCCATTCTCTTTAACCGAAAATCATTGAAAATTTTTCGCGTTTTACTGTTACCTTACCCGGTCGTGAACTAAACTCACCACACACTGTTGGGCTGTGAGCCAATAATAAACACCACATCTCATTCATTCTCAATTAATTAAAACGATGTCATACATGTGCATTTAATCGTGTACTTATATGAATACATGTTTTACTGACATCTACATCCCCGTAATTACAACTCAAAAGAATACTGTGCTTTTACATTGTTTAGATACAAAAAGAATCACTGTGTATATGCCTCTTAGCGATGGAGATGCAGCGGAGTCCAAAATAATACGCCTCAGTCCTCACTGGGCTACTATGCACGCTCTGTAGGGGGGAAAATAAAGTGGGATGAGCAACCCCACGCTCAGTAAGGCAATAATGCAAGCATGGTAGATAACTACTCTATCTACATGCTGATAGTGTTATGCATAAATCATTTATTGTAGGAGCATGAGGAATAAAACTATGCCATGTAAATATACATATATATCATGTATCAAGATCATGTGCATTGGCATATAAAACATGGTAGAAACATCATGTATAAATCATCTCATGCTCAATCTCATTTAAATTCATAAAAGGGCAATTCTTTAAGAAACTTCCTTTTTAAACCAACACCATAAACACCACCAAATCAACTCACAATCACCAACACATTTTCATTCCACAATTCACGCATGTGTATAAATCTAGGTCACTATATCAAAAGTGCCTATGTGAACCATTACATCATAAATCATCCCAGACCACACGCATCCAGGTGTGCGGGGTATCATGCTGGCACGAAGATGGATTATTCCTCGCCAGACTTTCTCATCACATAACCATCATGCGGTACATCGTACTCCATGTGATATACACGGTACAGCGTACTCCGCAAACTCATATCGTGATTGGGGGTGCCATTCCTAGGTCTTATCTACCCCATACCAAGAGTGTTCCATATTCCGTGAAGGAGAGCCTCCCTGCCGAACAGAGCCTCCCCGCTTAACAGAGCCTCCCTGCCTCCTCGGGCTTAAGGATGTTAGCTTAAGGATGTAGGGCTTAAGGATCCTTCCGTAAGAGAGCCTCCCCACCGAACAGAGCCTCCCCGCCTAACAGAGCCTCCCCGCCTCTTTGGGCTTAAGGATGTCGGCTTAAGGATGTAAGGCTTAAGGATCTTACTGTACCCATGTAGGAGAGCCTCCCCGCCTCTTTGGGCTTAAGGATGTTGGCTTAAGGATCCCACCGTAAGAGAGCCTCCCTGCCAAACAGAGCCTCCCCGCCTAACAGAGCCTCCCCGCCTCTTTGGGCTTAAGGATGTTAGCTTAAGGATGTAAGGCTTAAGGATCTTACTATAACCATGTAGGAGAGCCTCCCCGCCTAACAGAGCCTCCCCGCCTCTTTGGGCTTAAGGATGTTGGCTTAAGGATCCCACCGTAAGAGAGCCTCCCTGCCAAACAGAGCCTCCCCGCCTAACAGAGCCTCCCCGCCTCTTTGGGCTTAAGGATGTTGGCTTAAGGATGTAAGGCTTAAGGATCTTACCCACTTTCACAACCGTATACGTATCCCCTTTTGCAAACTTGTGCGAGCAAAGCTCTAGCACGACTCATGCATCATGCATCTTCTCATAAAGAGGCGCGTACGAGCATAGCTCTAGTACGGTTATACTCATAAGACAACCACTCAAAATCCACGTACGAGCAGAAGCTCCAGTACGGTTTATAACTATCATTATAGTTTCCAAATCAAGGTGCGAGCTAGGCTCTAGCACGTTTCATACAAATGAAAACATAGAAATCCAGCGCGAGCGAGGCTCTAGCGCGATTTATGTCATACAAATGTGATAGGCGGCTCATATACAATTCATCAATCCCGGCAATTCGGGTTTAGCACTCACAAATGCTTTTCCACAACAACAATACAATACTAGCCGACCTATCTACAAGCTTGCTTAAAACCAAGCAATTCGTTTTGGAAAAACATCAAAACGTTAGATTTATGCAATTATTAGCCTTACTATCCCATTTCATAAAATCCACTTCAAATCCAAAACCACGCATATACTCATCATCATTCACGAATACCATCAATCATTTATTTGAGCAATTCATGCATTTCATACAACACCCAATATTCACCCACAAGTTCAAAGTACGAGCAGCTACCTCTATATACTCACAAAATTCCCTTACCTGGAATCGCGATGCGTGATTCCACTTCCTTAAGTTGCTTACTCGTACGGATCGATTCATCTTCAACGAACTCTTCGGGACTGCACAAAATCGTATCCCGCATTATATTCGATCCATACAATGCAACCCTTGCGCTTGCTATAGTCAATTTAACCTATAGCCTCTATTAACGCTTATATGGCCTCGTTTCATTACTTTACCCATAACTCGAGTCTATGGATCTTCTTAGGTCTATTAACTTATTCAAAATCGATGTTAAATCGACATTAAGCTCATAGTGTTCATATTCCATGAATTCCCTCACTATGGCATTTATCAATCATATACATACCCATTTTCACAATTCCTCCAACTCACCAAGTAATTCCATCTAACCATCTAAAATCATAACATTACCCCAATAACAACTTTAGCATGCCATGAACCATAAGCTCATTCAATCCCACATATCCTCACATTATACCCATTTTAGATTTCTAGGTCACACCAATTCCACTACATTCCTAGGTAGTTTATACATCAATACTCATATCAATCAACTCCAAAATCAATTAAATAGCTAATGCATTTGGATTGGAGTGTTAGAATCTTACCAATATGATTTCTCTCCTTGCTCCAATTGGTAATGCCCTTAACTCCTTCAATTCCAAGAATGGGAAAATGCCCTCTCACTATGTTGTTCTTCTCCTTGATAGGAACAACTTTGCTTCTAATGATCTCTCTTCAAATCTCACTGAAAATGGCTGATTTTTGAGAGGGAAAATTAGGTTTTTGGGGTTGAGATTGTAGGGTTAAGTGTTTTTCCGAGATTTTCAGATTTTCAGCTTTCCTTATATAGAAATGGCTTGAGGAGATCGATCTGGTCCAAGAGGAGATCGATCTGGTCCCTTAAAATCCCTCTTTTTCACGGCATTTTTAAGCCTGAGATCGATCTGTCGAAGCAATCAGATCGATCTGTTGAAGCATGAGATCGATCTGTCGAAGCATAAGATCGATCTGGTCCCAAACAGAGAGCTAAGAAGATCGATCTGGCTCCATTGGAGATCGATCTGCTCTATTCTTTCGCCCAAATAATAGCATTCTGGCTCTCTCAGATCGATCTCTCATCCTATGAGATCGATCTGGCCCTCATGTTTTCCAGATTTCCTGCAGTTTCCTTGCTGCAACTCATACCAACATACCCTTAATCTATTGCCATGGCCATTTTCTCATCCATCCACCTTTATAACTTGAAAATGGCATCCATTCATACCTTATGCACATTGAAACTTGTGCGCATTCATTGTATGTCCCAAGGTATGCTACATAGAACCGAATGGAAGCTTAACTCCATTCCATTTTACCACACTACTCATTTTGAGTTTCAATCACATCCATCACTTGCCGTAACTCATTTCTTCGTATTCATACTCAATGAAACTTGTATGTACGTTACAATTTATATTACACATACATACATTGAATCCATGGACTTACATCAATCATACTTTACATTACAAGTCCATTCATATTATTGATCCAATTATACACATTACCATTATACATATACGGGATCTTACAATTCAAGAATGATCAATTATCCATAGATTAAGTATAAAATTCATACAAAACCATAGGAAAACAAGGTAAATTAAGTGCATAAATAATGACTTATCAACCTTGCAAGAGGGTTATGATAAAAATACGCCATTATGCTGGCGCAAAATTTTTACGAAATAAAAGGGTTAAGAAATCAGCATTGATAGGAATACAACTTAAGTAAAGGATTTAGAAAGTTAAAAATATCCCATATTTCCACGTTTTCGAGGCGCCACAGATGGCTACTTAAGGTATTTCAAAATATCTCCCCGCCTGAAAAACTTGATAGCGTTTAGAATATACCCTAGTCTATAAACCTAAGATAAGTATGACCTTTGATAAGTTTCGATTGAAAGGTATGGTTTGGGACAAGATATGTTTTGAAATGTGATAAGTTTGAAAAAGTGATAAGAAAGAATGATAGAATGGAATAAGTTAGACATGCATTAGAAATTCAGTGTCATATAAGTTATTACCTCAACACTCGTGTGGTTTGCTTATTAAGCTCTCTAAAGCTCACCCCTACCTTCATTCCCTCACAGGTACAAACTAAAGTTTCATCGACATCAGTATCAGCATCAGCTTCGAAGTGAACGCTTCAAGATTTGACGACTCACATCGGTACAATTATTTATACTATTTAATTGTACTTTTCAAATTGATTATCCTTCAGTGTATATGTCGATATGCATATTAAATTTAGAAATGACTACAAAAGTTAATAAGAAGTTAGGCTGAGACCTTAGGTTCATAACCTTAAACTAAACTAGGTAATTTGAAACCTAGAAATAGTTACGACTGTACTCACATGACAAACATGTATGGAAAGAAAAATTGAAAAATTTAGCCCAAAAGTTTCATACTTTTGTAATAAACTTCTTAAAATAAGCAATTTCGAGTCTTTGCATAACATGTATCTTTACCCGTTAGACAAAAAATCATGAAATTGTCATCAATCATTCTAAGCTAATATTACAAGCCTAAACCTTACAACCACACTTCCCAAATATTTTAATTAATTAATATATTAAATGACACCTTACAAATAAATAGCTTAACTAATTAAAAAAATTAAAATAAATTTACATATTTAATAAATTGATTAACTTGTGTTAAGCAAATTAATTAACATTTGTTAAGTGAATAAGTTTAAATAATAAATAAATAAACATATAAATAAATATGTTAAACATAGCTTCCATCAAAGTGTTATTTACTTTAAATCAACTATTTATTCACTTTAATACAAAGGGTAGTATAGTAAAACGTCTCATTTAGTAATCTTAAATTCCTTGAACCAAAAATAGAAATCAAACATTCCCTCAAATGCAACTAAACATAGGAATTTGATATTTTTCGAAATTCGTCAAGTAAAATGATTTGGGGATAAAATGATCCTAAAGGGAATCTTAGTTTTCGCAAACCAAACAACCCTAAGTGTGGTTGGTCACTTATTATTATCTAAAGACAAAACTTGGTCTACATTCAAAGAAACTAGGGTTTGAGAGTATAGTTACATGTGGAGAAGGATTTAGCATTCCCACAACACCAATCTTAAAATGGTATCACTTAACGCTGTGTTTGGATAAATATTAGTAAAGGAAATGATACATGTACCCCTTGTTGTAATGTCCAAAGTTACGAAAATAAGGACTAACGTTTTTCTTTATTCTTACGTGTTGTCTATGTGCAGTGTAGGTTGCGATTAACTTAGTTAGCTAATCCTTTAATATTTTAATTGAGATTCTTATAGTCTATGATTCTAGTCAAATCATTAGAGTGATACAAGATAGCTAATCATTAATCCAACTCAAACATCCACAACAACATTGCATTCAATTTCATTTGATCTCATCTAGAACCATATAAAAAGAATATTGTAGAATACTTTAAATACACCACCCTATAAGTGAAGCTCTAATCGATATCCTATCTAGCCTAATTGACTACATTATATATCTATTATAGCTTGACAGTTACATCCCAACAAAAGAATAACTTACATAAGTACAAAAACTTAGTCTGTACCTTTACTATCTAAAAACAAAAGTAGAAAACGGTGGATACCTCACGTGACTAAGAGATGAGCCAAGAAAGGCTCGTGAAGTTGATTCTCTAGCGTGGAACTCTGCGAGTCATTGCAAGTTTAGTTTGAAAAATAAAAAGGTGAGCTGACACGATCAGTAAGAAACATGCTTGCAAGGACAATAACATTGAAAACGCTGATGCAATAAACAAATGCACTTCAAAGCATGTAATTATTTCAAAGCACTTATCAAAACAAATTCATAATATTGGTATACTTCAAATCATACTTATCAAAACTTAACAAATTGAATATAGATTTAAATCTAAAGCTAAATTGAAATCAAATACTGAATCAAAGCAGATATTAAATCAAAACTGATATTGAATCAAATGGTGCAAACAGAGCTGAAATCATGTAGTTGATATGCAACTCAAACAGTTATGAATCTCAAAAGAGACAAAGCATGCGAATCACTGAGCTTACGAGTAACGTACAACCAACAGGGACCTATGGCCATGGTCGGTTCCACAGGAATTCATGGACAGATGAGCGTTGAGGGCTATAGACATGTCTAGGTTTGACAGTAATTGAAAAGGAAAGTACCGTGACATTCAGCACAACTGAAGGTATCATTCAGTAAAGGCGTGTAAGGATGCTTTCGACATGCACACATACGCTAAAAGTTGCCTTTCGTCTCAAAACAATGTTCAAAATATTATAGTAAGCCATTCAGTCTCACATCGGGTAGAAACATCAAAAGCGACCGAAGTTTTACTTATCGAAGTAGCTAACATAGTATATAGGTTGTCAAAACATGCAAGATATGTTTCAAATCAATTTCAAAAGTCAATGTGTCGTTTTAGAGTTCAAAAGTACATCTTAGTTAAAAATCCGAAGAAGGGTGTAAGGGATCAGTCCTTAAATGGCAGAATGCTCATGCCTTGTTCGAAAAAATAAGAGGATCAATCCTTACCTCATAGGGGATTGGTTCTTTATGAATCCTATGAATTTTGTACACACCTAATTCTGTAATATGAACATGAAGTGTAATTGATTAAGCTAAATGTGATGTACTCATATATTGAGGTGGTAAGGAATGAAATTTCTAAGTGATGAATGAGTATTGAATGAAAAATAATCAATTGAGTAAATTATGGCAATTACATATGGAGATTTTATGCCAAGAGTACAACCATAGTGTGAAACTATGAGGCCAAATCGATATTGGAGAAAAGGAGATCAATCTGGTAGGCCAAACTGGCAAGGAATGGAAAATCTAAATGAGCAGATTGATCTCCAATGAAAGCAGATAGATCTCCTTGTGATTCTGTCTCAAAGGGATCGATCTCCTATAGGAGCAGATCGATCTCCTCAAGATTATGAGATTGATCTTACCCCACAACAGATTAATCTGGAAAGCATAAAAAGTGCCCAAAACATTCTCAAATTCAAAGGCAGATCGATCTCCTATATGAGCAGATAGATCTCCTGCCTTCCGCCTATATAAGGACCCCTGTGTTTTTGCTAGAACTCATATTCTCTCTCTTCAAAAAACTAAATCCCTAGTTTTCTCTCTCCTCTAAAGCGCCCATTTCTGTTTGAATCAGAGGTTGTGGCAAGAGAGAAAGTTATTCCTCATTAAAAGGAGAACAACGTACTTGGAAATCGAAGGACGATTTGAGCTGAGGCGTGAATTGAGCACTCCACAAGTTTTGGGTAAATTTCTAAGCTTTAATATTTTATTTGGAAGTAGATTTCTGAGATTGTGGATGTAGATGTTGGGATGAGTAGATTGAAAAATGGTTAGGGTTGTTAGAATCATTGAGGTATTGAGAAATTGTGAGAATGTGGGCAATTATGCTCAATGTTGAGATTAGAGAAAATGTGATGACGTGTTGATGATGTTTTTACATCGTTTGGACAGCCTGGGAGTTTCAAAGAGGATACGAGGCTAGTCCATCGTTTGGGGGAACAATTGCACTATATGAGGTGCAACGAGGTAAGGGAAAACTGAAACTCATTTTCGTATGTGATTTGTGATGATATTGTAGCATGAAATGTAATTTGAGAAAACAAGCATGTTTTACGAGTTGTGGTTGATATATTGTACACAGGTTTATAGCCGGTTAGGGCCCAATTTTTATGAGTTGTAAACAAAGTGTGAAATTGTTTTACAAATCGTTTGAGTTTAAAATGTGAAATGGGATTTGGGCTCTACGTTAAGGCGTACTGAGATTTGAGAAAATGTGTGCGTGGTTTTACCAGTTTGAGCTTAGTTTTGAAATGTTTTGTAATGAGTACAAAAAGGGTTTTCAGATGAGTTTTATGAGAGAAACCACTATGAGTTTTATGTGAAGGCAAAACGGTTTTATATGAAAATGGCTAATATTGAGACTTAGGCGTGTCATGTGATAACACATCGGGCCTTGCTCTGGTAGCATGTAAGTCGGGGCCTTGCTATAGTAGCATGTAAGTCCGATATTCTTCCATTTTGGTAACGAGAGATGCCTCCGTTCTGGTAGCGTGAGATAACCCCCGCTCTGGTAGCGCTGGGTGGCCTTGCTTTGGTAGCATATAAGTTCGGGCCTTGTTTTGGTAGCATGTAAGACCGATAGTGTGCATGAGGAGAGGCCTTGCTCTAGTAGCATGTAAGTCTGGGCCTTGTTCTGGTAACACGTAAGACCAATACACCATGTGCACGACCATACTGTCGACGTTTCCTCTTTTGAGGATGCCTGGGATGCTCACCCAGAAGAGATTATTTTGATGTGCCATGACATATGTTTTTATCTAAGTTTTATTTGCCTAGTCTCCATTTTACACATGAGATTGTGTTTTGTGGTTGTGTCACGTGTATTATTACTGAGGTGATTTCTTTCACGTTTTTATAAGAAAAACCATTATCGCATCTTGATTTCCACATGCTTGTAACTATAGTTCTTATACTGAACTATTTACTCTCATGTTTCTGCATGATCTTAGAGAAATGAGATGAGAAAGATGTTTTAATGATTTCATGCTACGTTTTATATTGAGTTTCACTTACAAAACAAAATGATTGTGATGTGTAATTAATCATTTTTGTTAATGAGTCCTTTACCCCCTTACTGAGCGATTTAGAAGCTCACCCTATTTTTATATCCCCCTAGATTTTTTCAAGTGAAGAGAGTTTACTGTGACATACGGAGTAGTGGCTAGTGGAGGACTTGAGCTCTAGGCTATATATTGTATTTTGAGGTATACATTAATATTTCATGTACCCATACTAAAGTTGTATTTACAGACACTTGATGAACAGTGATAAATGGGATGTATTGGGAGTAATTAACTTTGAATTGAGGAATGTTATGGTATCATATATAAATATTAGATGATGAGATCCTGAGGTGAAAGTTTTATAATATATATGTATATCATGATGCATGACACTATACAGGAATGCACCCAGAATTGTGTATTGATGTAAATAAGTTTTAAATTTACCCTGTTTTTCGCACTTTCGGGGCGTGACAGAGTTTATTTGGTATCAGAGCTTAGGGTGTTTAGTACCGTCAGTGTCGGTTAAGTGAAATAGAATACATCCCAAGTGTCTGTATAAGTCTGGTCATGAATTGAAATTGAGGATTGAGATTTCAATCAAGTTTGATGTGTACGCGCAGGAAATGTGTAACGACTCGAATTTACAGACATTTTTCGATTGGGCTACAAGTCGATATTAGGTCAGAATAGTGTTCAGTGTGATTAAATTTTTTTCGCAGTAACAAATTTAAATAGAATATGTTCACATTCCCCAGACACATCTTGTATTGCATTACTGTACTTACATAATTTTAGATACAAAAGAATTTCTTACAACTGGGTATACCTTCGATGTAGAAATACGCTACGCGAAATCTTAATTATGCGGAATGCCTTACTAACGGAAGCGATCCCAGCTATAGAGGAACTCTGTGGAGGAAAGTAAGGGGGTGAGCTCAACATGCTTAGTAAGAAAAAACCCATAGCAGGTAGATAAATACACTACCTATGAAAAATATATATATATTTTTATATTTACCAAATCTGAATTATTTTCACAAAGTATACAGATGATTTGGTAATTTCTCAGATACCAGATTTCAGAATTCAGAAAACAGATTTAGTATCGGCAAAAGCACAAATGCCAGAAACAGATTTTTCAAAAACAGAATATGTATCAGTAATACATTTAACTACTGTTATAAATCCAGAAAGTTCAGAGTTTTTCAGTAGCAAAACAAACAGATTCCCAGATATTTCAGTTCAAGCAGACATATTCAATAAATATTTTCAAATAGACGAGATAAGGCATGCATGCTATATCAGAGATCAGAAATGACTATTGGCCAATGTCAGTGACTCCGGGCAATTCACAGGCCAGGTGTGCCGGGATGTCAATCGCCGTGAGAGTGGTCAGCTACCCAAACGGCTCACAGATCAGAATGTTCGAAGACCAGAAACAGAATCAGAAACACGGTACATCGTACTTGTGGACCACATATACAGATACAGAATAGAAGTGTAGCATGATCTCACCAACGCCTTTGTCTCAAAATCAGTGCAAGACGGACTGTACGACACACAGTCAGTACGCGCTTAAGCACGTTTCATCAGAATAATTTTATCACAGATCGTTTTTCTTTAAATCACATATAAATTCATTTGTTTTATGAAATCGTTCAAAACAGGCTGACTAGCCTTTTTTCGAAAAATCTCAAAAAACGATCTATGAAAATTCAAGATTTTCAATAATTAAAACCGAATTCAAGTCATACCGTAATTTCTCCAAATCATAAAATTTAGTTCGTAAAATTTGATTGCTTCAACTAAGCTAAAATCTCTAATTTTTCAGTCATAAAATTCGACCTAGTCTTTTCTGTAATTTCGGTACTGCGAAATTCAACATGAATTTCATATCTACAAATATACGAAAATTACGCATATTTATCTCTAGCAGCGATGAGAATTTTCCTTACCTCGGGTGTCTGTCTGCGGTCCTCGGTTGTCTCGATGTAGCGAGTTAACGAATCCGGTCCACTCGGGTTATTTCGATCGGAGCCCTTTTTCCCGAGTTTTCAAATTTAGTACACTTATTTTCCTTCTCAATTTTTCCTCTATTTTCTTCTATTTTCTGATATATATGTATATATATATATATTTATATATTAATAAATAAATATATATATATATATATATATATATATATATATATATATATATATATATATATATTACTCTCATTCTTTCTTTTTCTTTTTTTTAATTTTTCTTCCTTTCCCGCATTTTCTTTTTCTTTCTTCTTTGTTTCAGTTTGCACTGTTCATCTCCATTTTAGCCCTCTGCTTCGCCCCTCATACTCCCTTCCTTCATCACCACCACCCGTTTTCACCACCACTGTCATCACTCTTCTCTCGGTTCCTCCTCCTGCCACTGTTTCCACTCATACCTTCCAGCCGAGAGCCATCCTTCCCGATCTTCCTCCCAGTCTCCACACTCGTTCATATGCTCTGCTTGTTCCGACTCCCTCTCTATCACACCCCCTGTTCCCAACTTTTAACACTGTTCCTAAAGCATCACCGGCACTGCATCTCCTCCTTCAGCCCACCTTCTATCGACATCAACATTATATCTCACGTCCCAACTTCTCTCTTTTCTATCACTGCCAACCTCCCTTTCCAGCTACCTCACCCACCTCTCCTGTTTGCCTCTGCTTCAATTATCGCCTATTCTCCACAGCTCCCTCTCGATTCACCTCTTTTCTTTGTTTCAAATTTCTTCTCCACTACAGCTTGACCATTTCTGGTTTTGTTCCAGTCAGCATTGCTTCACCGCAGTCCCCAATGCCTCAACTCACTCCCTCACCCGATGCCTCTGTGTTAACGCCTCACTGTTTCTCTTTCATTTACTGCTTCTCTCTCTCTCTCGACTGTAAACAATCCCCTTCATCTCATTTCCCATTCCCATGATCTGCAACATTTTCTTTCCTGGTTTAACCGAGCCATCTTCATCGTTTATTTATGTTTGATTTACACTAACAGAATAAGCATGATAGTCATCAACATGGCTCCTGTGTCCTTCTCCAACTGCTGCACTCAGTAACAAGCAGTGGAGGTCTCGATTTGGCATTCACGTTTCCTATACAGATATATATATATCTATTTGCTCACTTAATCGCACCAGTACTTATCCCTGTTTCAGAGTTCCCTTTTATATATTAATGTACATATATTACCTTAATCTATCTCATTCTCTTTCATGCCTCAAACTGCAGTAGCCAACTCTACTGCCATCTCCTTATCCCTCCCTTACGTTTTCTATTTCACGTTTTCCTGCTGCAATCTCCTGCTGGCACCGCCAGCTGTTTTAGTATTATGATATATGTATTTCTACCTACTAATGCAGAATACCAGGTTATCTCAATTGTCCTTAGTTTAATGGTTTTACCTCTCGATTTTTATCCCGAACTACCTAATTCTACTTCCGTGCTACGACTTCTATTTGCTTTCTTCTCTTTTTCGTTCCAAGCTCTCCATTTCCTCAACTAACTAGACCATACTTCTTACATTTCTTAATTATTTCTTTCACCTTGATTATCGCCGGTTGCAGCAGTCTTCCACAAGCTCTTAGGTTTTGATATATATATATATATATATATATATATATATATATATATTTCCTAATGGAGCTACACCACCATCCTGCCTTACCAAACACCATGGGTCTTCACGCCTCTGCCAAATTTTCAGACTTTCGATATCACTCTCTACCTACCAGTCACCCTGCTTCTAGTTTATGAAATATATATTTCCTTTATTCAGACCCCCTGTCAGACTATTTTCGACCTTATTCAATGCATTTCGTACATGTGTGCATCGATATATATACTTACCTGTATGTATATATGTGCACCTCATGTGTTTAATTTGAGAAATTACTACTTACACAAATAATCATATATATATATATATATATCTATATACCTTATACCTGGTAGATTTCCTTTTCCAGTGTGTCTAAGAGTGGATTTAGCTTAGTAATCGTACATATGCTTAATATCGATATGTCCTAGCTCATTTGTATATAACTTTATTCTTACTTCTCATGGAGATTCATTCCTAATGTTAATATATATATATATATATATATATATAATTAAATTAATTCTCCCAACTTTCACTAAGAAAATAAAAAAATAAAATTTTAATTTAAATCCTTGGCTAATGGAACGAAATATTTAATCTTAATAATTAAATTGCAAACCGAGAATAAAACCAAGTACCTGAAAATTTACGGTATTTACATTCTCCTCACCTTAGGAAATTTGGTCCCCAAATTTAAGATTACTTCAGTCTTCAAACAGGTGTGGGTATTTTTCTCGCATTAAACTTTCTTATTCCCACGTGGCCTTTTCTGTGATATTGCCACAAAACCTTAACCAGAGGAATTATCTTAGACCATAATGCCAACTCTTTCCTATCCAAGATTCGAATCGATTTCTTTACATATGTTATATCCTCATTCAACTCTAGTGGTTCATACTTAATCACATGCGTCGGATCAGATGATTCTTGCGTAGCATCGAAACATGGAAGACATTGTGGATACTTGATAATTCTGGTGGTAACGCCAACCTGTATGCCTTATTTCCCACTCGATCTAGGATTTCAAAGGGTCCAATTAAACGGTGACTTATCTTTCCCTTCTTTCCATATCTCGTTAGGCTATTAGAATGAGAAATTTCCAGGACACCAAATCACCTACTGTAAATCCCAAGGACCATCATCTTTGGTCAACATAGCTCTTTTGCTTGTTCTGAGTTATTCTCAACCTTTCACAACTTGATTGTATTTCCTTAGAAGCTTGCTTAACCAGATGGGAACAATTATCTTCCCTTCACCTATCTCTTCCATCCAATCGGTGAACTACATTTAATCTTAATTCCAGTTATTTCTCTTATTGTACTTTATTGCCAATATACTTTCAAGAGATTTGATACGTCTATACTATTCTTCAGATGCAAAATATATATCTATAAATGAGCTTTTGACAACATCAATTCCTTTGACTATAGATTATTTGGTACACCATTTCGATTTTAAATCTCCATAAATCATCAGTACCAATACCCATACTTGTTTTAGCACCCATATAGGTCTGATTAGCTACATCAATACAATGTTTATCATTGCACTGAGTCTGTTCGATTCAATCAAATCAAGTCCAATTTTCAGCTCTCAAGCTTGCTACCACGATATAAATGTCAGTATTAGAAAGGAACTACATCCAGTTGAGGTTCACTAAATATTTCAATAACTCATGTCCTTGACCAATATACATAACGTCATCTCGAAATTGCATCTGCTCAAAGCACTAATCCTAGTCATTTCATTTTTCTTGTATTAGATGGCCTTTGTGAATTTTAATATTTAAACCTTCATGATCGATAGAATTCCATAATTCTTTACCGCATAAGTAATGGTATCCTGACTTTAAACACAAATATTACCACTGTTAATTCCAGTTTATGGGTTAAGGATCATTGTATTTCTAGACGCTATCAAGTCTCTCAGGCGGGCAGATATTTTGAAATACCCTTATTAGCCATCAGACTTCACCACATAAACTGGTTATGGATATAAGGGTTTAAGGTTTAGTCCCAATTAAGAAGTAGGATATCAGAACTTATCACAATTTCACATTTATCTTTCGAACACAATCTATTTTCAATCCATATCATTTAATCCGAATTCATTTCACATACCAGAGATATTCTTACCTTAAATACACCTCTTATCCCAATATGACTTACATTCAGAATTCATCCCACTTCAATGCTTGTCTTATTTCATTTATCAATTATAACGAAATCATTTTCTTACTCAAATTGAGCCTCGTATTCAAAACGTAAGTATATATACAATTTACAATCCTTAGATCCAATGCGTAATTCATATTCCAATGTATCTTTTGTATCTCAATCTCTAAATCATCTTAACAATTTTACGTCCTTCTCACTGATCTCTAATCCTTGTTTGGGGAATTCAATTGACACTCATTCTTAATACAACGTGATACAGAAGTCTCCGAGTCTCCTTAAAAATTAACGCCAGTACACTCCAAAATGGATCACTTGGTTCGATAATCCCCTCTTTATATAGTCATTGTAATTGCTTTTCCAGCATTTCTAATTGAATCAAAGTCATTCAGTATAGTGATCTAAATAATTAATTCGATACCACTGCTAAATTAATTTTAAACTTCATCTTTCAATTTAGTGGTAACTTTGATAGATCATCTGAATACGTGTCGAAAATCCTTTTGCTTACTGGGGTGTCTTTTTACTCAGAACACACCCTATCTTTATCGATCATATAAACAGTGTGACCTTCACTTATACTTTTAGTTTTGTAATTTATCTTTTCAGTTATAGTGATTTTATTATATCACTCTCACTGATTCCTTAGTACATCATTTTATCTGTCACTCTCTTTGTGTTTTTATTTTTTTAGTAACCTCAAAATATACATATCATATCATCACAGTTGTGCCTTGCACACTGCTTCCTCAAAATAACATCAAATGAAGCTAAACTAGCTCGATTGAGGATCTCAGTATCTCTTATGAATTTTTGGACTTTCTCCTTTTCACATCTCTACTTATCCGGATCATACTCTTTCTAAATTGATTTAATTTCATATTCATTCTCAGACTCATTTTCTCATGTCTGATTCAGTCATTTCAATTATAATTTCCAATATGCCTCATCCAGAATGTGTTGTCGTTTAAAAGTCTCCAAAAACATTTCTCATGTATTTCTCTAATTTTTGGCTCTCGGCTTAAGTCGAGAAACTTCCATCCGAGTTCGATTTTCCATTTCAGTACTGATGCTACAAGGGCTACTTTCTTTATAGTAGCGCACTCTAAAAATCCGTGTAACTTTCCCAATTCTTTACTAAAAAAATTACGAAGAACTTTCTCGGTAGAGTTACTATAGAATTCCATAGGATTTCTCTGTTTCAGTTATCCAATCTTCCACAATCATTGGATTTCTTAACTCCACTAAAAAACGGAGGCTTAAACTTCTGAAGTTGCCTTTATTAGGTTTACAATCGTACCCAACGAATCCATATAAATTCTTCCAATTCATTTATTCCAATTTTTCGTCACATTTGAATTTTGACTCCAGTATATAATAGTGTACCATCTTTCGAAATTAACTCGGTCATTCTCTTAGTCACACTTTAATCATTATCATTATCATGGGGCCACTATCACTTGACCCGATAATATCATCATCGTTTCCATGTCCCGCTCAAATCTTACGAAGCAGACTTCAAAATTTCCATTGAAACTATAAGATGTACACTAAGATGAGGGTTCATTACACCTCTCGAGCCTATCTCTACAGCCTCGAGCAATGGTTCATTTCCATCTGCCAATGTGGCTATAATACAAATCAGCTATATCTATCAGTTTCCCTTCATTCATTGACACAATTTTCCATAAAACACAGTCAGGTATACCCGTTTGTATCTAAACAATGTACAATAATGCCGAGGATGTGAACTTTCTAAGTCTTTTCCACTTTTAATATCGACTCGTATCAGGCCAACCTTATTCTGATACCACTTATGTAACGACCCGAATTTACAGACATTTTTCGGTTGGGCTACAAGTCGATATTAGGTCAGAACAGTGTTCAGTGTGATTAAATTTTTTTCGTAGTAACAAATTTAAATAGAATATGTTCACATTCCCCAGACACATCTTGTATTGCATTACTGTACTTACATAATTTTAGATACAAAAGAATTTCTTACAACTGGGTATACCTTCGATGCAGAAATACGCTCCGTGAAATCTTAATTATGCGGAATACCTTACTAACGAAAGTGATCCCAGCTACAGAGGAACTCTGTGGAGGAAAGTAAGGGGGTGAGCTCAACATGCTCAGTAAGAAAAACCTCATAGCAGGTAGATAAATACACTACCTATGAAAAATATATATTTTTATATTTACCAAATCTGAAATATTTTCACAAAGTATACAGATGATTTGGTAATTTCTCAGATACCAGATTTCAGAATTCAAAAAAACAGATTTAGTATTGGCAAAAGCACAAATACCAGATACAGATTTTTTCAGAAACAGAATATGTATCGGTAATACATTTAACTACTGTTATAAATCCAGAAAGTTCAGAGTTTTTCAGTAGCAAACAAACAGATTCCCAGATATTTCAGTTCAAGCAGACAGATTCAATAAATATTTTCAAATAGACAAGACAAGGCATGCATGCTATATTAGATATCAGAAATGACTATTGGCCAATGTCGGTGACTTCGGGCAATTCACGGGCCAGGTGTGCCGGGATGTCAATCGCCGTGGGAGTGGTCAGCTACCCAAACGGCTCACAGATCAGAATGTCCGAAGACCAAAAACAGAATCAGAAACATGGTACATCGTACTTGTGGACCACAGATACAGATACAGAATAGAAGTGTAGCATGATCTCACCAACGCCTTTGTCTCAAAATCAGTGCAAGACGGACTGTACGACACACAGTCAGTACGTGCTTAAGCATGTTTCATCAGAATAATTTTATAACAGATCATTTTTCTTTATATCACATATAAATTCATTTGTTTTATGAAATCGTTCAAAACAGGCTGACTAGCCCTTTTTCGAAAAATCTCAGAAAACGATTTATGAAAATTCAAGATTTTCAATAATTAAAATCGAATTCAAGTCATACTGTAATTTCTGCAAATCATAAAATTTACTCCGTAACATTTGATTGCTTCAACTAAGCTAAAATCTCTAATTTTTCAGTCATAAAATTTGACCTAATCTTTTCGGTAATTTTGGTACTGCGAAATTCAACCGAAATTTCATATCTACAAATATACAAAAATTACGCATATTTATCTCTAGTAGCGACAAGAATTTTTCTTACCTCGGTATCTGTCCGCGGTCCTCGGTTGTCTCGACGTAGCGAGTCGACGAATCCGGTCCACTCGGGTTATTTCGATCGGAGCTCTTTTTCCCGGGTTTTCAAATTTAGTACACTTATTTTCTTTCTCAAATTTTCCTCTATTTTCTTCTATTTTTTGATATATATGTATATATATATTTATATTAATATATATATATATATATATATATATATTACTCTCATTCTCTTTTTTTTTTTAATATTTCTTCCTTTCCCGTATTTTCTTTTTCTTTCTTCTTTCTTCTTTGTTTTGGTTTGCACTGTTCATCTTCATTTTAGCCCTTTGCTTCGTGCCTCATACTCTCTTCCTTCATCACCACCTCCCGTTTTCACCACTATTGTCATCACTCTTCTCTCGGTTCCTCCTCCTGCCACTGTTTCCATCTCATACCTTCCAGCCGAGAGCCATTCTTCCCGATCTTCCTCCCAGTCTCCACACTCGTTCATGTGCTCTACTTGTTTCGACTCCCTCTCGATCACACCCCCTGTTCCCAACTTTTAACACTGTTCCTAAAGCATCACCGGCACCATCTCTCCTCCTTCAGCCTACCTTCTATTGTCATCAACATTATATCTCACGTCTCAGCTTCTCTCTTTTCTATCATTGCCAACCTCCCTTTCCAGCTACCTCACCCACCTCTCCTGTTTGCCTCTGCTTCAACCATCGCCTATTCTCCACAGCTCCCTCCCGATTCACCTCTTTTCTCTATTTCAAATTTCTTCTCCACTGCAGCTTGACCATTTTTGAGTTTTGTCCAGTCGGCATTGCTTCACCGCAGCCCCTAATGCCTCAACTCACTCCCTCACTCGAGGCCTCTATGTTAACGACTCACTATTTCTCTTTCATTTACTACTTCTCTCTCTCTCTCTTGACTGTAAATAATCCCCTTCATCTCATTGCCCATTCCCATGATCTGCAACATTTTCTTTCCTAGTTTAATCGAGCCATCTTCATCGTTTATTTATGTTTGATTTACACTAACAGAATAAGCATGATAGTCATCAACATGGCTTCTGTGTCCTTCTCCAACTGCTACACTCAGTAACAAGCAGTGGAGGTCTCGGTTTAGCATTCACGTTTCCTATACAGATATATATATCTATTTGCTCACTTAATCGCACCAGCACTTATCCCTGTTTCAGAGTTCCCTTTTATATATTAATAAACATATATTACCTTAATCTATCTCATTCTCTTTCACGCCTCAAACTGCAGTAGCCAACTCTACTGCCATCTCCTTATCCCTCCCTCACGTTTTCTATTTCACGTTTTCCTGCTGCAATCTTCTGCTGGCACCGCCAGCTGTTTTAGTATTATGATATATGTATTTCTACCTAATAATGCAGAATACCAGGCTATCTCAATTGTCCTTAGTTTAATGGTTTTACCTTTCGGTTTTTATCCCAAACTTCCTAATTTTACTTCCCTGCTGCGACTTCTATTTGCTTTCTTCTCTTTTTCGTTCCAAGCTCTCCATTTCCTCGACTGACTAGACCATACTTCTTACATTTCTTAATTATTTCTTTCACCTTGATTATCGCTAGTTGCAGCAGTCTTCCACAAGCTCTTGGGTTTTGATATATATATATATATTTATATATTTCCTAATAGAGCTACACCACCATCCTGCCTTACCAAACACCATGGGTCTTCAAGCCTTTGCTAAATTTTCAGACTTCCGATATCACTCTCTACCTACCGGTCACCCTGCTTCTAGTTTATGAAATATATATTTCCTTTATTCAGACCCCCTGTCAGACTATTTTCGACATTATTCAATGCATTTCGTACATGTGTGCATCGATATATGTACTTACCTGTATGTATAGATGTGCACCGCATGTGTTTAATTTGAGAAATTACTACTTACACAAATAATTATATATATATATCTATATATCTATATATATATATATTTATATATCCTTATACCTGGTAGATTTCCTTTTCCAATGTGTCTAAGAGTGGATTTAGCTTAGTAATCGTACATATGCTTAATATCAATATGTCCTAGCTCATTTATATATAACTTTATTCTCACTTCTCATGGAGATTCATTCCTAATGTTAATATATATATATTTAATTAAATTAATTCTCCCAACTTTCACTAAGAAAATAAAAAAAATAAAATTTTAATTTAAATCCTTGGCTAATGGAACGAAATATTTAATCTTAATAATTAAATTGCTAACTGAGAATAAAACTAAGTACCTGAAAATTTACAGTATTTACAAAATGTATCAAGATTGAAAATGAGTGGACGACGAGGTCATTCAAGGAGGCGGGCAGAGCCTCATCTGCCACATACCCCACAACTGGAGAGTCCTAACTCTCAATTTAACCGGATTGAGACAGATGTGCGGTAGGATTTTGAGCAGATGGTAGCGCTATTCGCGCAACATTTTAGAGTTAATACCTCGAGTACCTCTCCTACACCACTACAAGGACCTCTCGTCCCCCCAGTACAGATGGACTCGGTGCCTCCCGCCACTTAGCCCGATAACTGAAGTATGATTCGACTAAGGGACTTTTTGAAAATGAATCCATGTGCATTCAAGGGGAGAAAGGATCTCGTAGAGGCTGAGGAGTGGCTGACTGAGTTGAGAGTCATATTTGACTATTTGGGATGCACTGATGCTGAAAGGGTCAGTATGGGTACTTATATGTTGAAAGGGAGAGCTCGAGATTGGTGGGATACTACCCGGAGTATATTGATGCCAGGGTGTGATTAGCTGGGACGAGTTTCAAAAGGCCTTTAGAGCCCAATATGTACCACGAGCTGCCTAGAGAAGGATGCAGGCTGAGTTTTCGAGTCTAGTACAGGGCGAGATGCCTGTGGATGATTATGAGAGTTGATTTACCACTCAATTGAAATATGATCCAGAGACCTTTAAAGATGAAGAGCTCCGCACCGAGAGATTTGTATATGGACTAAAGCCTATCATCAGAGATCGATTGATAGGGCTGTGTATTACTGAGTTTGAAGATGCTTTGAGACAAGCACACAAGATTGAAAGGGGAATCGAAATGGTACATTCCTAGAATGAGTTCAGAGTAATGACTAGAGATAAGGGCAAGAGGCCAGCGATTTTCCAGACAGATATTCGTAGAGGTTCCTTCAAGAGAGGAAGGATTGAGGTACAAAAGGGCAGATTGGAGAGACCCAAAGCTTATCCCATCATTAGGGAGACCCCTCGAGATGTCAGGCCTAAGATAAGGGTTTGTAGAGACTGTGGCGGACCGCATGAGGGAAATTGTACTGGGTTGATCTGTGGATGTTTTAGATGTGGAGACATGGGTCACAGAGTAAAATACTATCCTCAACCTCAGAGATCACATGCTGCGGAGCCTACCAGACAGCAGCCTCAGAGAGTGAATCCCCCAAGACGGGCCACTACTGCAGAGAAAGGAAAGAAGCCTGTCACAGTGGGACGTGTGTTCGCTTTGGATAAGAAAACAATAGACACTTCTACAGAATCTATAAGAGGTACACTCTCTGTCTATAATCATAAGGCTCATGTGTTGATTGACTCGGGTCCACGCATTCATTTATTTCTGAGCATTTTGCATGTAGTTTAAATTTGAAGTTTGAACCTCTAGAGTATATCCTACATGTAAATACCCTTATGTGTGAGTCCCAGAGAACGTATATGATATGTAGAGGATCTGAAATAAAGGTGGGAGATTAGTAATGTTAGCAGATCTAATGATGTTAGATATATATGGGTTTGATGTGATTTTGGGAATGGATTGGCTGGCAACCAATCGAGCGAGTATAGACTGCTACACTAAGATAATAACTTTCTCCCTGCCTGAACTTTACAGTGTACATTTGAAATATTGAGGAAATAAATATGCGGAATTTTCGTGTGAGCAATTTGAAATTTATGATGTTACCTTTTGAGGGTACTAAATTTAATTATTAATGTGAAGGTTAGAAGCACTTATTTCAGATGATAATCGGGAACATTTGAGGATTGAGGATATACCCGTGGTGTGTGAATTTTTGGATGTTTTTCTAGATGAGTTACCCGGTTTACCACCAGAGAGAGAGCTGGAGTTTACCATTGATTTGGTACCGAATACTTAGCCTATTTCTAGACCTCCATATTAGATGGCGTTAGTGGAACTAGAGGAATTAAAGAAACAACTACAAGAGTTATTGAATCAGGGATTTATTAGACCCAGTGTCTTACTGTGGGGAGCACCAGTGTTATTTGTAAGGAAGAAGGATGGTAGTCTCAGATTATGCATAGACTACCGACTATTGAATAAATCCATGGTGAAGAATAAATACCCATTGGCAAGGATTGACGATTTGCTTGATCAGCTGAGAGGGGCCTCAGTCTTCTCTAAGATTGATTTAAGATCGAGCTATCACCGATTGAGGATTAAGGAGGAAGATATTCCGAAGATGGCCTTCAGGACAAGGTATGGCCATTACGAATTTCTAGTGATGCCCTTTCGATTGACAAACACCCCTAAAGCCTTTATGAGGTTAATGAATGAGGTGTTTAGAGACTATCTAGATAAATTTGTGATAGTTTTCATTGATGATATCTTGGTATACTCTCGGTCTTATGAGGAGCACGCACATCACTTGTGGTTAGTACTTCAGATACTTCGAGATAAACAATTATATGGAAAGCTTAGTAAGTGTGAGTTTTGGTTGGATCAGATAGCTTTCCTTAGTCATATAGTTTTAGAGGAAGGAGTATCAGTTAATCCAATTAAAGTAGAGGTTGTGTTTAATTGGGAAGGACCGAGGACAGTCACAGAGGTATGAAGTTTCCTTGGATTGACAGGGTATTACAGAAGATTTGTGGAGGGATTTTCCAGGATTGCCGGTCTTTTGACCAAGCTCATGGGTAAGGAGACTCCGTTCATATGGACTAATCAATGCGAGCTCAATTTTTAAGAGTTAAATAAGAGATTAACAGCGGCACCTATGTTGACTATCCCTGAGGGATCAGGAGGATTTTCAGTGTATAGTGATGCTTCCCATCAAGGATTGGGGTGTGTGCTCATGCAGTATGGAAGAGTGGTCGCCTATGGATTGCGACAGTTGAAAGATCATGAGCGAAATTACCCCACACATGATTTGGAGTTAGTCACTGTGGTATTTGCCTTGAAGATCTGGTAGCACTACTTATATGAGGAAAGATTCCAGATCTTCACTGACCATAAGAGTTTGAGGTATCTGTTTGATCAGAAAGAGTTAAATATGAGACAAAGGATATGGATGGAACTCCTTAAGGATTATGATTGTGAGATTCTGTACCATCCAGGGAAGGCGAACGTAGTTGCAGATGCCCTGAGCAGGAAAAGTATGATATCTACTATGATGATCAGGGAATGGGATTTATTGGAGCAGTTCGCTGAACTCCAGATCAGAGTTAAAGAGGTAGAGACTGGATTTTTGGCTAGCCTGCAAACAGAGCCCAGGATCATGGATCAGATTAGAACTGGGTAGTGTGATGATCAGAGGTTGATTGATATGGTTAGCCAAGCTAAGCAGACTTTGCAAGCGGATCTTATAGTCAGTGAGGATGGACTGTTGAAATTTAGAGGATGAATTTGTGTACTGAGTGATGATACCCTGAAGAAACAAATACAGAGAGAATCCCACTGCTCGCGATACACCATGTACCCAGGGAGTACTAAGATGTACCGAGATTTGAGAAAGGTGTATTGGTGGAATGACATGAAGCTAGATGTGGCAGATTATGTGGCCAGATGTTTAGTGTACCAGCAAGTGAAAGCTGAGCATCAGAAGCCCGGAGGATTATTACAGCCTTTACCTGTGCCAACATGGAAATGGGAGCATGTCACCATGGATTTTATTATGGGTTTACCGAGGACCCGAAGAGGTTATGATGCTATATAGGTCATAGTGGATAGACTGACAAAGAGTACCCACTTCCTTGCTATCAAGAGCATAGCTACTGTGGATGCCATAGCTAAGTTATACGTCAGCGAGATAGCTAGATTATATGGGAATCTAGTGAGTATTACTTCTGACAGAGATTCTCGATTTACCTCCAGATTTTGGATCCATTTTCAGGAGTCCATGGGATCTCGATTGAGTTTTAGTATCGCCTATCATCCTTAGATAGATTGTCAGTCAGAGAGGACTATTCAGACGCTGGAGGATATGTTGATGGTGTGTAGGATGGATTTTAAAGGATCATGGGATAATCACCTACCCTTAGCAGAGTTTGCGTATAATAATAGTATCATGTGAGTATTGGAATGACACCTTTTGCGGCTCTATATGGTAGGAGATGTAGATCCCTTGTAGCTTAGGAAGAAGTGGGTTAAAGAAAGATAAATGCTCCCGAGCTTGTTGAACAGGCTGTACAGAGTGTGAAACTCATATGTGAAAGATTACGTGCTGCACAGAGTAGACAGAAAAGCTACGTAGATGTGTGTAGATAGCCACTTGAGTTTGATGTTGGTAATGCACTGTTTTTGAAGATATTACCGAGTAAGGGTATCATGAGATTTGGCAAGAAAGGGAAATTGAGTCTAGTGATACATTGGACCATTCGAGATTCTTGAGAGAGTGGGAGAGGTAGCCTACAAGTGGGCATTACCCCCACAAATGTCTGGGATACACAATGTCTTCCATGTATATATGTTGAGGAAGTATCACCCAGACCCTTCTCTTGTCATAGAGTATGAAGAGATGAACATACAAGAGGACATGAGCTCTACTGAAGAACCCATCTGAATCCTTGATAGGAAAGAGAATGTGCTTCGGACTAAAAGCATCCCATTAGTAAAAGTTTTACGGAAGCATCACTCAATGGAAGAGGTAACTTGGGAATTGGAAAGCCTCATGAAGGAGAAGTACCCCTATCTGTTTGATGAGTCGAGTTGAATTTAGAGGACCAAATTCTTTTAAGGTGGGGAGGATATGAGACCTGAGAATTTTGTACACACCTAATTTTGTAATGTGAACATGAAGTGTAATTGATTAAGCTAAATGTGATGTACTCACATATTGAGGTGGTAAGGAATGAAATTTCTAAGTGATGAATGAGTATTGAATGAGAAATAATCAATGGAGTAAATTATGGCAATTACATATGGAGATTTTATGCCAAGAGTACAACCATAGTGTGAAACTATGAGGCCAGATCGATCTTGGAGAAGAGGGGATCGATCTGGTAGGCCAAAGTGGCAAGGAATGGAAAATCTAAACGTGCAGATCGATCTCAAATGAAAGCAGATCGATCTCCTTATGATTCTACCTCAAAGGGATTGATCTCCTATAGGAGCAGATCGATCTCCAAATGCTTTTGTAAAATGTAGATCAATCTCTTCACAAGGAGCAGGTTGATCTCCTCAAGATTATGAGATCGATCTTACCCCTCGATAGATCGATCTGGTAGGCATAAAAAGTGCCTAAAACGTTCCCAAATTCAAAGGCAGATCGATCTCCTACCGGAGCAGATTGATCTCCTACCTTTTGCCTATATAAGGACCCTTGTGTTTTTGCTGCAACTCATCTTCTCTCTCTAGAAAATTGAATCTCTAGCTTTCTCTCTCCTCCAAAGCGCCCATTTTCATTCGAATCAAAGGTTGTGGCAAGAGGGAAAGTTGTTCCTCATCAAAAGGAGAACAACATACTTGGAAATCGAAGGATGATTTGAGTTGAGGGATGAATTGAGCACTCCACAAGTTTTGGGTAAATTTCTAAGCTTTAATCTTTGATTTGGAAGTAGATTTCTGCGATTGTGGCTGTAGATGTTGGGATGAGTAGACTGAAAAATGGTTAGGGTTGTTAGAATCATTGAGGTATTGAGAAATTATGAGAATGTGAGCAATTATGCTCGATGTTGAGATTAGAGAAAATGTGATGACGTGTTAATGATGTTTTTACATCGTTTAGACAGCTCGGGAGTTTCAGAGAGGAATACGAGGCTAGTCCATCATTCGGGGGAACAATTGCACTATAAGAGGTGCAACGAGGTAAGGGAAAACTCAAACTTGTTTGTGTATGTGATTTGTGATGATATTGTAGCATGAAATGTAATTTGAGAAAACAAGGATGTTTTACGAGTTGTGGTTGATTTATTGCAAATGGTTTTATAGCCGGTTGGGGCCCAATTTTTATGAGTTGTAAACAAAGTGTGAAATTGTTTTACAAACCGTTTGAGTTTAAAATGTGAAACAAGATTTGGGCTCTACGTTAAGGCATATTGAGATTTGAGAAAATGTGTGTGTGGTTTTGTCAGTTTGAGCTCAGTTTTGACATGTTTTGTAATAAGTACAAAAAGGGTTTTCAGATGAGTTTTATGAGAGAAACCACTATGAGCTTTACGTGAAGGCAAAACAGTTTTATATGATAATGGCTGATATTGAGGCTTAGGCGTGTCATGTGATAACACATCGAGCCTTGCTCTGGTAGCATGTAAGTCCGATATTCCTCCGTTTTGGTAACGAGAGATGCCTCCGTTCTGGTAACGTGAGATGACCTCCGCTCTGGTAGCACTGGGTGGCCTTGCTTTGGTAACATATAAGTTCGAGCCTTGTTTTGGTAGCATGTAAGACCGATAGTGTGCATGAGGAGAGGCCTTGCTCTGGTAGCATGTAAGTCTGGGTCTTGTTCTGGTAACACTAAGACCAATACACCATGTTCACGACCATACTGTCGACATTCCCTCTTTTGAGGATGATTGAGATGCGCACCTAGAGGAGATTATTTTGATGTGCCATGAGAGATATTTTTATCTGCGTTTTATTTGCCTAGTCTTCATTTTACACATGAGATTGTGTTTTGTGGCTGTGCCATGTGTATTATTACTGATGTGATTTCTATCACGTTTTTATGAGAAAAGCCATTATCGCATCCTGATTTTCACATGCTTGTAACTATGGTTCTTATACTGATCTATTTACTCTCATGTTTCTGCATGATCTTAGAGAAATGAGATGAGAAAGATGTTTTAATGATTTCATGCTACATTTTCTATTGAGTTTCACTTACTAAAAAAATGATTGTGCTGTGTAATTAATCATTTTTGTTAATGAGTGCCTTACCCCCTTACTGAGCGATTTAGAAACTGACCCTATTTTTATATCCCCCCCAGATTTCCTTAAGTGAAGAGAGTTTCTTGCGACATATGGAGTAGTGGCTAGTGAAGGGCTTGAGCTCCAAGCCGTATATTGTTTGCTGAGGTATACATTAATATTTCATGTACCCAGACTAAAGTTGTATTTACAGACACTTGATGAACAATGATGTATAGGATGTATTAGGAGTAATTAACTTTGAATTGAGGAATGTTATGGTATAATATATAAATATTAGATGATGAGATCCTAAGGTGAAAGTTTTATAATATATATGTATATCATGATGTATGAAACTGCACAGGAATGCACCCAGAATTGTGTATTGATGTAAATAAGTTTTAAATTTGCCATGTTTTCCGTACTTCCGGGGAGTGACATTCTTTAAAGTCAGAAAGCATTTTTTTTGGAAAAATTCTATGAGGGATCGATTCTTCATCTTAGGGGACCGGTCCCTAATGCACAAATATACCATTTTGGCTGGGCTTGAGTCCCAAGCTTAAGAAAAACACTTTCAAAACCATTAAACACATCTCTTGCAAACCCTTTTCATGAAAAAAAACATTCATGATTTGCTTGCAAAACCTATCATACTCTCAAAGCCTTTCAAAAACTAATGCATTTGAATCTAAGCTTTCCAGCGCACTTCTAAATAAGCTAATTTCATGGTTTTCTAATACTTTTATGCATCAAACATGTCTTTTTTTGGACACTATCATACCAACAAACATATCCTTTACCTTAAATGTGTAGATCTTGTCACTATGGGTTCTTAGCACCTTTCATGACTCCAAGCACTTCTCAAATGCCTTGGTTGCACTGCCATATCAAAAACTATTAATCATCAATTCATTCACACAAATTCCATACTCATTATTATGGCCTCACTAAGATCAAACCTTAAGGTAAACCTTAGCATATTATCTTGGACAATCTTTCTATCCCAAAACATAAATCCATACTTGTAAGAACCGTATATTTATGTAACTTGTTCCTTATGATTTCTATATGCACGAACACTTTATTTTGTTAGTTGAATCATAAGAAGAGTATTTACTTGAATAAAAGTGTAAGTAAAATGATTTAACACTTATAAGCTACATAAAAGTCGAATAAGGGCTATAAGAGCCACAGGCTAAACCGAGTGGATCTGAATCATTCTACTGAAAATAAGAACTTAAAATGAGAAAATATAGGGAGCTCATGAAGGAAAGTTGGCTTGATTTGGTCCCGAACACAGAGAACAAGAGAAAAAGCCAAAAAAGGTTAAACGAGCCTGAAATGGTCCGTTTAAGGTATTTTAGGCAAATTCACCTCTCGAAAATGGACAAAACGTAAAGACGAGAGTGTGAACCATAACACTTTCAGATTTTTGAGAAAAAGTCAAACGTGGTCAATGGTCAAGAAAAGTCAAAGGTAGTTAAGAAAAAGTGGACTTTGACCATAGTTGACTAACCATGGTTAAAAATTAACCTAAGTATGGAGAAAAAAATTGGGAAAATTTTTTTGGGTCAAAATACAAGGTAATTATCCCCAAAAGTAGGTTTAATTGAAACCCGGATTAAATTTAATGGGTAAAAACTTAATGGGCTAAAGTGGAAATTTTAAAGCCCATTAAGCTATAACAACTATGGACCAAATTTCTTAGGTCCATTAGACCAAATTGTTGAACCAATTTTTATTCCCAATATTTAGACAATTGAAGGCCCAATGTGTAGTAAAAATTTCAACCCAAAAGCCCATTAGGAAGGCCCAAACTGAAAGGCCCAAATGGTTAAAATTCAAGCCCATTAGTAAAAGGTAACCATAGCCAAATTGGTAACTATCACCTAACTCAATTCAATTCATACTTGTTAGCTGAAATTCAAGGCTTAATAACTAAGTAATTAACTTATAAAATCAGCCAACACAACTTCATATTCTTCCTTAAGAATTCAGCAAAGAGAGGAAACCATTAACAAACACATAGTCAAGATTTCTCTCACTAGAAATCACTAGGAAAAAGGCATATTTAAAAATCTTCATGAAAGTTGTTCCAAATTGAGAGAGGATTAACCTATGTTGAAATTGGCTATCAAGGAGCCAAAGTGAGCAAACCCGAGAAGCTTCAAAGTTTCAGCCAAGTGTGAAAGTGCAAGCTAGGTATAATTTCAAGCTTCCAAATCTATATATGTTAATCTATGCATTATTCTAAGTTGATTAGTATATGTTTTAAGCATTGAAACACATGAAATCACTATGAAAATGGATTGACTGAGAGTGGGTGATTATAAATTAATGATTTCCTAATTGATTTAAGACATGAATGAGTTGGTATACATGTGTTTATGATTATGGTATAATTAGTTTTAATCAATTTAATCAATTGGTGGATGAATTAAGTTGGCAATCAAGGTGTTTGATAAAATGCCTAAATAAACTAAGTTAAGCTTAAGACCATTTCCAACCAAGTGTTTGTGAAAATGCCTAAGTGAATGGCTAGCAATTGGCATGATGGTGGCGTGGTGCTCGGCACGGCGTGGTGTGGTGCTCAACAGGGTATGGCGTGATGGCTCTCGACCACATGCCATGGCCGAGAGGTCCAATAGGCTAAGCCCATCCGATTTTGACCCAATGTGATGTAATGGGCCTCAGACAAGCCCAATAAGAGTTGGTGGGCCCCACAAGCCCAATAGGCCCAACAAAAATAAATAGTAAAATAAAAATGAGTTTAAGGCAGAGTTAGACCCATTAAGGATTATCAAGGCCCATTAAGTGAAATAGACTATATTAAATATGAAATACAGTAAGAAAAGTAAAATTAACCTGATGAATGGTTATATGCAGCTCCAGAGATTATTGGAGGAGCTAATCGGACTGCTGGATCGAGCAACATTGAGAAAGTAAAATTTCTCAAGTGAATTCAAGTAAGGGACTCTTGTGAGTAGTTAGAGATACCTGCACATATTTTCATCTAATTTTTCATTTACTTAAAAACTCTACTGGTCAGAGAAAGTGAATAATAATTATAGTGACCCAATAGTGATAAATTACGATTTTACCCCTAGTTAGGAAAAAATCAACTTTTGGAAAAAGTTGTAAAAATAATGGAAACCACAATTATGAGTGTTTTTACTGCTGTTTAGTAGAAGAGTAGGTAGATGGACTAATGTTTTCATGGTTATTGAGAAATAACACATTTTATAGTGCTAATTTTTATGTTTTAAAAATCATCCCTTTTAAAGAGCCATCGATCGAATTATGTGAGAATAAATCGTGCTAGAGCACAACTCGCATTTGATTTCATATGTTTTCCACATATATTAGTGCTGAAGTATGATTCGCACTAGATTTCCATGACATGCATGATAGAGTGCTGGAGCATTTCTCGTACCAAACTTTATATGATTTATGCATGATAGAGTGCTAGAGTAATTGCTCGTACTCGATTTGATAAGTTTTGTGCATAACATGGTTTTGGAGTTATTACTCATACTTGATTTGAAACATAAACTATGCATGACCTAGTACTGGAGGTTTACTCGCACTAGTGTTCGATGTTTTGAGATGCATAAATAGTGTTTGAGGGAAGTGTCGACTTTGAGTCGCACTCAAAGGCGCGCACTGTAGTTTTATTGTGATATATAAGACATGTTAAAAACCGTGACGATTTCCTCGTGTAGACTGAGTGTCACACTGTTAAGATGTTTGCACATGGATTTAGAGACGTGGTATTGAGTATCCATTGAAATAGGGTCCACGGGTGTATGTTGTACTGTGTATATGTCACGGAGTACGTTGTACCGTGTGTTGTTGTGATGTGTATGAGGAGTTGAGGAGTTGATAGCTGGCAGTTGTGATGGATTGACCCCCCTCCCGTTGCAGCAGTGATTGCCTCGCACACCGAGTATTGTGTAGCCTGGGATCACCATTATATGATTTGGCCATAGTCTAGGATATTATTGCATTTACCCACTAAGTCTCACATGATATATCACTTGATTAAATTTATGATACAGATATACCTTAGGGATGGGTTGGAATTCGATTGTTATGTTGGGAATGATTGAAATGCCATATTTACTGTGATTTAAATATAAAAGGCATGATTTGTCTAAAGGCATTATGAAATTATAAAGATGCATTGTTTTGCACAAAATGCCTACATTTTAGAACTCAACATGATTTCTGTACATGAGATTTAATCTGTACAAGTATACATATATATATATTTTAAATACATGCTTTCAGATTTAATCTGTACAAGTATACATATATATATATTTTAAATACATGCTTTTAATGCGAGTTAAGGAAATAGTATTTCCAAGGCATAACATTATTTTGAGTAGATAGTGTAGATGTCTACTTGCTTGCCTGATTTTCTTACTGAGCTGTGAGCTCACCCCTTTCATTTTCCACCTCTCTACAGAGTATCCGCAGTAGAGCGAGTATGATTGAGGGTTAGCATTTCTGTTGTCCGTTGCCATTTCCTATTGAGCGAAAGGTATACCTATTTTGTACAGTTTTGTATCTAAACATATAAACAACACAGTGATGTAAACGGTGTAAATCATGGGGATGTATTTGTATTAGATTTTATATGAGCTCTCTTATGTTATAAAAGAAATTATAGTCAGTAGATAGTAAATTGACATGTATGTATGATAATGAATGAATGGTATGGTAAATGAGGATACTATCATCGAATCAAAGCCAACTGTTGATAAGGAGAAAGGTAAGTAAAAAGCGAAAAATTTGTAGTGGTTGTGGTTAAGTCACGGACAGTCATGACAATACTTAACTATGTAAATAATCAATCCATAAATCCTATAAGATTTAACTCAAATCCTTCAACTTATCTCAAAGATCTAAATCTTCCCTTTAATTTTTCATCATCAAAACTATCTTATCTAAGCTTCAAATTAAGATATGATGATGATATAGTTGAGATGAAGGTTGAGTTATTTTCTTCCTCGTCTTTCTTTGCTTTTGGCTGAAATGAGCAGAACGGTGGATAAAGAGATGAAATTAGGGATTAAAATGGGTTTGGTGGGATTTTTCTGCTTTAATGGGAATAGGTAAAACCTTTAGGATGTAGGGTATCGATCCATCGAGGGAGGGGATTGATCCTGTCATGACCTCATTTTCCTAAAAATCACTACAAATTTTTTATTTTTTTTATTGCTTTACCCGTCGTGAACAGTTTCACTACTAACAGTTAGGCTATGAGTCGACATTAGTCCCTCATATCATGTTACGTACCTTAACATCCATTTTCGTATCACATTTACATATTAGGATCTACTGTCCCTTGACTTTAACTAATTACATTCATAACTGTATTTACATAGGTTTACATCCCTGATATTTCATCCATGTACAATACTGTGCTTTTACATGTTCAAATACAAAATCTATACACTGTGTATACCTGATTCGTGATGGGAAGCAGCGGATAACAAGGAATGCAGTCTCTACTCACTCTCAACTATTGTGGATGCTCTGTAGGGGTGGAAAGAGAAAGGGTGAGCACAACTTGCTCAGTAAGGCAATAATGTAAGCATGTAGATAACTATACTATCTATATGCTTATAATGTCATGATATAAAAATCATTTATATCTAGAGCCTGAGGTATAATTAAAACTATGCCACATGTATATAAATATATCACGTACTGAAAACATGAAAATAGGCATGTAAACATGAAAAATCATCATGTTAACGTCTCATGCTCAACACATTAAAAACTCATCATAAAACAACCCCTCAAGGTTTAACACCTTATTAAAACTCAGTAAAACTCATCAACACATTATTAAAACCATATTTCGTTTTAAAATCACAAATCGAGGCGTAACCCCTCCTTCGGGTCTGCCCATGTCTATCTAGATCGTATGATATCACATGAGGCATGTAGGTTAATGTATAAGAAAAATCGAGGACTATGTCCCTATGATCCCAAGCTACACGGATCCCGGTGTGGAGGGCATCACAGTTGCAACAGGAGGTAGGTCAGTCCTACTCGCCAGAATATAAATCAATAATCTGATAGTCATGACTACACGGTACAACGTACTCCGTGTGACACACACGGCACAACGTACTCCATGAACCCATATTACAGTCTGGGGGTGCCTGCCATAGGTCTTATCCACCCCATACCATGTCTATAACCAACCTATGTCTCAACATACACGTGAGAGTATATCATCTCACTGTGACATAGTCTACAAGAGGCTCAAATATGGCTCTATGCATGTCACATCACATCTAGTGTGAGCGAAGCTCCAACATGATGCCATACATATCATGATATTTAAAATCTCGTGTGAGCGAAGCTCCAGCACAGTTTTGCACACATACAAAAATCCTTGTATGAGCAATGCTCCAGTATGACTTTCATGCGTAATAAATTAGTGTAAATCACGTACGAGCAAAGCTCCAGTACGATTTTATACACAATAAATCAATGTAAAATTACATACGAGTAATGCTCTAGTACGATTTTCATGCATATAAATAAGTAAAACTCAGTGCGAGAGAGGATCCAGCACCCTCTATATGAGTTAAAACATTGAAATCCAGTGCAGGCGGCTCTATTTCAACAAAACACGCTTAAAATCAAAGTTAGCACCTGACTCATGCTATTTCATGAAATTATGAAATTAATAGCCAGCCTATCTGTAAATTTGCTTAAATCGAAGCAATATATTTCATAAAATATCAAAAACATGATATTCATACAATTTATTAGCCTTACTACCCTTTTTGTAAAATTTGCTCAAATCGTCTTTTTGACCTATATCCGAATTTTCACAGAAATTATTGTCACAACCCCTTTTCATCAATTTCATCTAAAAATCACTGTAATTTTTTTGCTTTTTCCTTTCCTTACCCGGTCGTGAACAACCCTCACAAAATACAGTTGGGCTGTGTGTCAGCAATAATCAACATTTACCATCCATTTTCCAATTAATCAAAAACAAATTTCATACATTTACAAGTTTAAGTCATGTACTTATACATGACATATTTGCTAACATTTACATCCCCTATATTACAATTCAAAATAATTATTGTGCTTTTACATGTTTAGATACAAAAAGAATCCATGTGTGTATACCTTTTGGCGATGGAGAGCATGGAATATCCCAATACAACACCTCAGCCCTTCGCTAGTCTACTATGTGCGCTCAGTAATGGGGGAAAATGAATGGGATGAGCAACCACACTCTCAGTAAGGCAATAATGCAAGCATGGTAGATAACTACACTATCTACATGCTTATAGTGTCATGCATAAAATCATTAGTATCTAGAGCATGAGGAGAATATTAAAACTATGCCACATGTATATACATATATCATGTACTAAAAAACATGGAACATCATCATGTAAAACCTCTTAGGGTCATAATCATTAAAACTCATCATAAAATGGAAATTCATCACAAAACATCTCTCAAGATTCATCAGTTTCTCAAAACACGTCAAAATTCATCACAATTAGCAAAACCATCTCTTTAAAGACAATCCCACAAGGCTCGACCCCTCCCTCGGGTCTACCCTGGACAACACAAATCATACTCAATACACAAAACCATGTGATATCATGTGAGATAGGTGGTCACTATATATATCAAGGACTATGTTGACCAACTATGTCATAATCATCCCAGACCACACGGATCCTGATGTGCGGGGCATTATGCTGGAACGAAGGTGGGTTAGTTCTTCGCCAGACTTTTAAATCATCATCACAACCACGCGGTACAACGTACTCCATGTGATCTACAGGGTACAACGTACTCCGTGAACCCATATCATGGTTGGGGGGTGCTTGTCGTAGGTGTTATCAACCACATACCATGTATAACCTACTCAGTCTCAAGTGCACGTGTGAGCATCTCATCCGTATGACTAGCAGTCCACACAAGGCATCCAACACGGCTCGTGCAAGCATCTCATCTGTGTGACACATAGTCTACACGAGGCATCCAGCACGACTCATTTTATATCACAGTTTGAAAACCAATGTGAGCTAAGCTCCAACACGATTTATGCATTGTCAATAAATTCCTTCGTACGAGCAGCGCTATAGTATGACTTTTATGCATAATAAAATCAATGGAAACCACGTACGAGCTAAAGCTATAGTATGGTTATATGCATAAGTAAGTCAAGGAAAACCTGCGAACGAGCTATCAGCTCCAGTATGGCTTATAAAATATCATTTACTCAAAATATGGTGCGAGCTAGGCTCTAACACTTTTCATGCATATTGAAAACATCAAAATCCAGTGCGAGCAAAGCTCTAGAACGATTTAACTCATATAAGTACGATAGGAGGCTCTATATCAACAAAACACTCTCAAAACCGAATTTAGCACCTCACTTGTACTATTTCACAAAATCATGGAATCACTAGCGAGCCTATCCATCAACTTTGCTTAAACCAAAGCAATGTATTTTGTAAAAATACTAAAACATGAGATTTATGCAATTATTAGCCTTACTATCCCCTTTGCAAAATTCACTTCAAAACCAAATCATATATATTTACATATACTCGTAGCCATTCATATATACCATCAATCACTTTTCTAGATAACCATGCATTTACAAAGCCCTATAATCACCCACAAAATACGAGCAGTTATCTCTCAGTACTTACATAATTCCCTTACCTGGATTCACGTCGAATGATTCCACTTCCTTAGTGCTGCTCGTTTGTGCAGTTCGATTCGCCTCCAACGAAATCTCCTGGACTGTACGAAATCACATATCATATCAATTCAGTCCAATCTAACACCATTCTTACGTTTATTATAGTCGATTCGACCTATAGTTTTCATTAACACTTATGAGGCTTCATTTCCTCTTAATTCCGTTTTGGTCATTTTATTGATTTCTCGAGAGTCTATTGAAGTCTTTTAGGCCTATTGATTAACACTAAATTGATATTAAGCTCATAGTACCTCTATTTCATCATTTACTTCACTATGGCATTTTTATCAAACATCTCATATACTTATTTTCTAAACTTGACTAATCTTACAATGTAGCTTCATTCCATCATCTCAAAGGCATACATATTACTTCACTAACACCTTAGCATAATCCATTTATCATCAACTCATCCATATCAAATTTTCTCACACTAGACTTATTCTAGGTTATACTTGTTCCATTACATTCTAGGTAGTTTCTATCATCAATACATACACCCATCTACTCATAACAATAACTAGAAGAATATACTTTGAGTTGGTGTATTAGAAACTCACCTAGCTTGACTTTCTTCTTACTCCAAATAAGAATACTCATTTGCTCCTTCAATCCAACCAATGAGGTGTTGATTTCAAGCTATGTTGTTCTTCTCTTTATAATGAATAACTTTGCTCTAATAATGTTTTCTCAAATCTTTGTGGGAATGGGATGGTTTTAGAGAAAGAAAAGATAGGTTTAAGGTTGAGAATGGAAGAAATGTGTTTGCTCCCGTAAATTACAGATCCAACTGCCCCATTTTTATAGGAAATGCCTTGGGAGATCGATCTGCATAAGGTGGAGATCGATCTGGCCTTGCTTGATTCCTTCAGTTTCTTAACATTTTGCAAGTAGGGGATCGATCTGTTGAATGTATGAGATTGATCTGGTCCAACCCTAGACCAATGGAGATCTATCTGTTTGAGTGAGGGATCGATCTCCCTCTTGCAGAATGCTTGACATTGTGTTTTCTAGGCCATGAGATCGATCTCTCCTTGCATGGGCTCAATCTGGCCTTCATCCTGCATAATATTTGCTGCAATTTTCCCTGTTAAACTCGTATTCAACAATTTCAATACTCATTTACCAATCTATTCACACTTAGAACTTAAAAATGTTTATTTCTTGTATTTCATATGTAATGTAACTTGTCTGTACATCAAATAATCATATATATTACATATAAATTTATGGGTCTTACATTCCTCATCTCCTTCAAGAAATTTGGTCATCCAAATTAGAGCCAAGTTAACCTGAGAACAACTTCGGGTACTTCTCTTGTACCATGCTCCTTCAACTCCCTTGTAGTTTCCTCCGAGTGTGATATTGTCAAAGAACTTTCACTGAGGGAATCGTCTTCGACCTCAGCACCTTCTCCTTCCTATCCAAAATTCGAACCGGCTTCTCAACATACGTTATACTCTCATTGAGCTTCAATGGCTCATATCTTATCACATGTGCCGGGTCCGGGTGATACCTTGAAGCACAGAGATGTGGAAGACGTTATGAACACTTGCCAAGTCTGGTGGCAATGCCAACTTATAAGTCTTATCTCCCACTCTCTACAGAATCTCGAAGGGTCCGATATACCATTAGCTCAACTTCCCCTTCTTACCAAACCTCATAATTCCTTTAGAGGGAGAAACTCTCAAAAATACCGACTCATCCATAGCAAACTCCAGTGGTCTTCGTCTATTGTCACCATAACTCTTTTGTCGGCTCTGAGCCGTCCATAATCTTTCACATATCAGCTGGACGTCCTTAGAAGCCCGCTGCACTAAATCGGGAGCAAAAATCTGTCTGTTACCAACCTCTTCCCATCCAATAGGGGATCGGCATCTGCATTCATATAGTGCCTCATATGGTGCCATCCCGATACTCACATGATAGCTATTATTATAGGTAAACTCGACCAACGGTAGGTGATCATCCTAGGAGCCTCCAAAGTCTAGCACACACACTCTCAACATGTCCTCTAGGGTCTTTATAGTCCTCTTTGACTGACCATCTGTCTGAGGATGAAAAGCGATGCTAAAACTCAATTGGTTCCCAATCGCTTCCTGAAAATGTTCCTAGAAATGGAAAGTGAAGCGGGCATCCTGATCAAAAACAACGTTCACTGGAACACCATGTAACTGAACTATCTCTCGAACATACATGTTCGCCAACTGACTAAGAGTATCGGTAGCTCTCATAGCTAAGAAATGGGCTGACTTTTTCAACTGATCCAAAACAACCCAAATGGAATCATGACCTCTGCGGGTCTTAGGTAAACCCATCACAAAATCCATGGTGACGTGCTCCTATTTCTAAGTCGGTATCGGTAGAAACTACAATAACCCTACAGGCTTTTGATGCTCTACCTTCACTTGCTGATAGACGAGACATCTAGTGACATATTCAACAATGTCTCTTTTTATTCCAGACCACCAATAAACCTTTCGAAGGTTTTGATACATCTTGGTACTCCCCGAATGTATCATATACTTTGATGAGTAAGCCTTTGATAAAATCAATCTCCTGATCTCTAAATCCTCGGGAACGTATACTCTGCCCTTGAACCTTAATAATCCATCTGTACTCAGCTCAAAATTTGTACCCACACCTATTTGAGCCTGACTCAACCAATCGATACAATGTCGATCACTCTGTTGAGCCTGTCGAATATGACAAATCAACTCTGGCTCCAATCTCAAACTAGCCACAATATTAGATCTTTCTATACTAGGTGAGGCTACATCAAACTGAGGTTCGCAAATTACTCTAACAACTCGTGTTCCCGAACCATCATATAAGACACCAACCTGAGGTTCTTCCTGCTCAAGGCATCGACAACTACATTCGCCTTACCCGGGTGGTACATGATTTCATAATCATAGTCTTTCAAGAGTTCGAGCCATCTTCTCTGTCTTATATTTAACTTTTTCTGCGAAAACGGATACTTAAGGCTCTTATGATCCGTATATACCTGAAATTTCTTACCATAGAGATAGTGGCACCATATCTTCAATGCAAACACTACAGCCGCCAACTCTAAATCGTGAGTCGGATAGTTCCTCTCCTGATCCTTCAACTATTTGGATCTATAGACAACTACCTTCCCATCTTGCATAAGTACACAGCCCAGTCCCTGGTGGGATGCATCCGTATACATAAAGAAACCTCCTGAGTTGGTAGGAATGGTGAGAATCGGAGCAGTGGTCAATTGACGCTTAAGCTCTTGAAAACTCCTCTCACATGTCTCATCCCACACAAACTTAACATCTTTTCACATGAGGCGTGTCAATGGAGTAGCTAGTCTGGTGAAACCCTTAACAAATCTCCGATAATAACCTGCCAATCCCAAAACACTTCTGATCTCAGTGACTGTCTTGGGCTGTTCCCACTGTACAACTGCCTCAATCTTAGATAGATCCACTGATACCCCATCCTTCGATACAACATGGCCCAGAAATGAGATCTGCTCTAACCAAAAGTTGCACTTCCTAAGTTTGGCATATAATTCCTTCTCTCGGAGGGTCTGCAGAACTATCCTTAAGTGCTCCTCATGATCTTCCCTGGACTTAAAATAAACCAATATATCATCGATGAACACTATCACAAACTGGTCCAGGTATAGCTTAAATACATCATTCATCAAAGTCATAAACGTTGCGGGGGCATTTGTCAATTCGAATGGCATAACCAAAAACTCGTAGTGCCCATAACGGGTAGGAAATGCTGTCTTGGGTACATCTCCACTCCGTATCTTCAACTAATGGTACCCAGATCGCAGATCTATCTTAGAAAATACCTGTGCTCCCCGAAGCTGATCCAACAAATCATCAATACGTGGAAGGGGGTACTTGTTCTTAATGGTGGCCTTATTCAACAATCGGTAATCTATACACAGTCGGAGGCTTCCATCTTTCTTCCTTACAAATAGAATCAGAGCTCCCTAAGGTGAGACACTCGGTATAATGAACCCCTTCTCTAGCAACTCTTACAACTGTTTCCTTAACTCCTCCAACTCTACCAGAGCCATTCTATACAGTGGCTTAGATATCGGCTCCATACCAGGTACTAACTCTATGCAAAACTCAATTTCCCTACAGGTGGTAGCCCTGGTAAATCGTCTGGAAAGACATCAGGAAATTTTACCACTATTGGAATGTCTCTCATTTTCAGATATGCCTTATTTGTGTCAACCATGTATGCAATGAACCCTTCACATTATCCTTTCCATCGTTAGCATCATAAGTCATCGCATTAACATTCACAATAAATAAATAATTTCATCTCTCAAAATGTTGGATTAAAATTATACTCTTTTCATTTACAATGATCATGTTCTTCATTTCATTTCAACAAAGCTGACAATAAGATTATCTATCTCTGGAAACATATGTCTTAGCATGACAATCCATAACAATAGGATTTGCAGCCAACCAATCCATTCCAAAAATTGCATCAAAATCACTCATATTCAACAAAATTAAATCGACTGCCATTTCCCTTTCCCCTGTCATCAACTTACAATTCCTATATATATACTCAGTCAACTGACTATCATTCATGGGTGTAGAAATCATCAACATCTTATCTAACAATGTGGGTCTTACATATTTCAACAATTTATGTGCAAAGGAAGGCGATATGAAGGAATGCGTCGCACCAGGATCAAACAATACAATTTCTTCTAAATAAAAAATTAGGATGGTACCTTTAATCACATCCGTCGAAGTGTCTACGGTGTCCTGGTCCAATGCATGTACTCGTCCTATGCCCACCACTTGTTTCCATTTTTCCTTAACTGTAGCTCTCCTCCTCGGAGTAACTGTCTCAACTGGAGCTCTCTCTAGCTCTTTGCCCTTCTGTGGGGCAGTCTCAATCATCTCAGGATAATGCCTAGCGATATGCCCTGGCTTTCCACATCTATAACACGTAATAGGGGTCGTCAGACAAGGCCTAGTTTCATGAAATTTGCCACATCTCCTACACTGCTCAGTAGCAGGCAGTGGTCCTCCATTGATCATAACCCTCGATGGAGCTAAAGTTGGATACACAGGAGGTCTAGAAAGTCTCTCCCGCACCTCCTCAATATTTGGTCTATTCTCAAACAATCTTTGGCCTCCTCTCTTGACCACTCTATCAACTCCAGATCTCTTTCGATTTCTATCCTTTCGATCGCTAACCTTCCCAAGCTTGGAGGCATTCCGCTCAAAGTCCTGCTCGCACAACTGTGCCCTGTGCACTGCCTCCTCTTAAGTGTGAATGTCAAATAGAGCTAATTTGGTCCGGATGGCTAGTCTCAATCCATTTACAAACTTCTGAACCTTCTGAGTCTCACTGCTCATTGTATCCAGGTCGTATCTCCCTAAAGACATGAACCTTGACTTATACTCATCAACGGAATGGTTCCCCTGAACCAAGTTCATAAACTCCATCCACAATTTCCTCTATGCAGTGGTCGAAATATATTACCTCCTAAAGGCCTCTAAGAATATCTCTTATGTGATCTCAGAGTGTCGGGCCCTCAAAATAGGTTCGGTGGATCTCCACCAGTGCTTTGCCTTGCCCTTCAGCATAAATACGATAAAGGCCACTTTCTCAGTCGATGTACATCTGAAGAACCTATACAGTTTCTCCATCTCATAAACCCAATCCTCAGTAATAACCGGGTCCTTTACTCCTATAAATACTAGAGGTTACAACTTCTGAAACTATCGTATCCTACTTAGTTCACAATCATAACCCAGGTCACTGTCACTCAGCTGTGGAGTGATACAAGAAGCTGTATCCTGCACTAGGGGTAGTGTGAAAGTCCTCGTAGTTTGAGGTCTGTTCGCCTCTGCAGCTGCCTGTCCGGTAGTAGTAGGCTGCGCTGCGGGACCTCGTCTATCACCGACACCCAATGTCTATGTGACTATCTCAACGAGGCTCTTGATACTCCGCTCTATCCTAGTAAAGCGTGCCTCGGTATCCCCTAGTCCCTTAGCAGGGTCCTGTGGAGCCTGGTCTATCTGTGGCTCCGCACGGCTCTCAGGCTTACCCCTACGGCCTCTAGCATGTGCACCCACCCCTCTACCTCAGTGTGTAACAGGCATATTGCCTAATTTCTTGTATCCATAACCATTTATTAGTCTCATTCCATCTTAGTATACACATTTATATCAAAACAAAAGCACAATAATATGGGGATGTAACTTTCCTACTTATTGTTACTGATTCAAATCAGGCCAACTCGGCTTTGATACCAATCTCTGTCACGACCCTTTTTCATCAATTTCATCTAAAAATCACTGTAAATTTTTCACTTTTTCCTTTTCTTACCCGGTCGTGAACAACCCTCACAAAATACAGTTGGGCTGTGAGTCAGCAATAATCATCATTTACCATCCATTTTCCAATTAATCAAAAACAATTTTCATACATTTGCAAGTTTAAGTCATGTACTTATACATAACATGTTTACTAATATTTACATCCCCCATATTACAATTCAAAATGATTACTGTGATTTTACATGTTTAGATAGAAAAAAGAATCCCTATGTGTATACCTCTTGGCGATGGAGAGCAGCAGATCTCCCAATACAACGCCTCAGTCCTTCACTAGTCTACTATGTGAGCTCTATGAAGGGGAAAAATGAATGGGATGAGCAACCACACGCTCAGTAAGGCAATAATGCAAGCATGGTAGATAACTACACTATCTACATGCTTATAGTGTCATGCATAAAATCATTAGTATCTAGAGCATGAGGAAAATATTAAAACTATGCCATATGTATATACATATATCATGTACTAAAAAATATGGAATTAGGCATGTTAAAAAAACATGGAACATCATCATGTAAAACCTCCCATGCTCATCATCATTAAAACTCATCATAAAATGGAAATTCATCACAAAACATCCCTAAGGATTTATCACTTTCTTAAAACACATCAAAATTCATCACAATTAGCAAAACCACCTCTTTAAACACAATCCCACAAGGCTCGACCCCTCCCTCAAGTCTACCTTGGACAACACAAATCATACTCAGTATACAAAACCATGTGATATCATGTGAGACAGGTGGTCACTATATATATATCAAGGACTATGTTGGCTAACTATGTCATAATCATCCCAGATTACACGGATCCTGGTGTGCAGGGCATCATGCTGGAACGAAGGTGGGTTAGTTCTTCGCCAAACTTTTAAATCATCATTACAACCACGCAGTACAACGTACTCCATGTGATCTACACGGTACAACGTACTTCACGGACCCATATCATGGTTGGGGTGCCTACCGTAGGTCTTATCAACCACATACCATGCATAACCTACTCAATCTTAAGTGCACGTACAAGCATCTCATCCATGTGACTAGAAGTCCACACAAGGCATCCAACACGGCTTGTGCAAGCATCTCATCTGTGTGACACACAGTCTACACGAGGCATCCAGCACGACTCATTTCATATCACAGTGTGAAAACTTATGCGAGCTAAGCTCTAGCACGATTCATGCATTGTCAATAAATTCCCTCGTACGAGCAATGCTCTAGTATGGCATTTATGCATAATAAAATCAATGGAAACCATATACGAGCTAAAGCTCTAGTATGATTATATGCATAAGTAAGTCAAGGAAAACCCGCGTACAAGCTATCAGCTCTAGTACGGCTTATAAAACATCATTTACTCAAAATATGGTACGAGCTAGGCTCCAGTACTTTTCATGCATATTGAAAACATATCCAGTGCGAGCACGGCTCTAACACGATTTAACTCATATAAGTACGATAGGTGGCTCTATTTCAACAAAACACTCTCAAAATCGAATTTAGCACCTCACTTGTGCTATTTCACAAAATCATGGAATCACTAGCCAGCTTATACGTCAACTTTGCTTAAACCAAAGCAGTGTATTTCGTAAAAATATTAAAACATGAGATTTATGCAATTATTAGCCTTACTATCCCCTTTTCAAAATTCACTTCAAAACCAAATCATATATATCTACATATACTCGTAGCCATTCACATATACTATCAATCACTTTTCTAGATAACCATGCATTATAAAGCCCTATAATCACCCACAAAATACTAGTAGTTATCTCTAAGTACTTACAGAATTCCCTTACCTGGAATCGCATCGAATGATTCCACTTCCTTAGTGCTGCTCATTTGTGCAGTTCGATTGACCTCCAACGAAATCTTCGGGACTGCACGAAATCACATATCACATCAATTTGGTCCAATATAACACCATTCTTACATTTACTATAGTCGATTAGACCTATAGTTTTCATTAACACTTATGAGTCCTCACTTCCTTTTAAGTCCGTTTTGGTTGTTTTATTGATTTCTCGAGAGTCTATTGAATTCTTTTAGGCCTATTGATTAACATTAAATCGATATTAAGCTCATAGTGCCTCTAGTTCATCATTTACTTCACTATGGCATTTTTATCAAACATCTCATATACTTATTTTCTTAACTTGACTAATCTCACAATGTAGCTTCATTCCATTATCTCAAAGTCATACATATTACTTCACTAACACCTTAGCATAATCCATTTATTATCAACTCATCCATATCGCATTTTCTCACACTAGACTCATTCTAGGTTATACTTGTTCCATTACATTCTAGGTAGTTTCTATCATTAATACATACACCCATCTACTCACAATAATAACTAGATGAATATACTTTGAGTTGGTGTATTAGAAACTCACCTAGCTTGACTTTCTTCTTGCTCCAAATAAGAATACTCCTTTGCTCCTTCAACCCAACCAATGAGGTGTTGATTTCAAGCTATGTTGTTCTTCTCTTTATAATGAATAATTTTCCTCTAATAGCTTTTTCTCAAATCTTTGTGGAAATGGGATGGTTTTAGAGAGAGAAAGCTAGGTTTAAGGTTGAGAAAGGAAGAAGTGTGTTTGCTCCCATAAATTACAGATCCAACTGCCCCATTTTTATAAGAAACGCCTTAGGAGATTGATCTGTATAAAGTGGAGATCGATCTAGCCTTGCTTGATTCCTTCAGTTTCTCGACATTTTGCAAGTAGGGGATCGATATGTTGAATGTATGAGATCGATCTGCAATGTTGCATGAGATCGATCTGCTCAATGGAATAGGATCAATTTGTTTCAGGCCTAGGAGATCGATCTAGCCATTAAGAGGAGATCGATCTGGTCCAACCCGAGACCAATGGAGATCTATCTGCTTGAGTGAGGGATCGATCTCCCTCTTGCAGAATGCTTGCCATTGTGTTTTCCAGGCCATGAGATCGATCTCTCCTTGCATGGGATCAATCTGGCCTTCATCCTGCATCATTTTTGCTGCAATTTTCCCAGTTGAACTCATATTCAACGATTTCAATACTCAGTTATCAATCTATTCACACTTAGAACTTAAAAACGTTTATTTCTTGTATTTCCTATGTAATATAACTTGTCTGGACATCAAATAATCATATACATTACATAGAAATTTATGGGTCTTACAATTATTATTTCATTTCTAGATACTTTAAAAAATTTTAGGCCTTGTAAATACCTTCAAAATACATGTAGATATCTCTAAGCACTTACAAAATTCCCTTACCTTGTATCATGTCGAGTGTGGTAAATTTTCACTGCTAGAAGCTTGTCCAGTCCTATCTACTCCTAATCCAATCTTTGGAGCTGCAAAAAATTATTTATCATATCAATTTAACCCAATAAATATATTTCCTTCATTTACTACAGTCGATTTAACTTATTGGGCTCATTTACTTTTATAAGGCTTTTCATGGGGCCCATAATCTAAATTGGGTCGATTGTTACACAAGCTTAGCCCATTACAAACATTGTCCTAACATCACTATTACATTTGGCTTAAATCGTAACTTAAGCAATTAATTTCTAACTCGTATAATTATCTAATTTATAGAAATCGAGATTCACTTACCCGAGATTTTGTGATAGCACGTAAATCGAGGCTAACTCAAACACTCGTTTGTCGCCAATTATCGCACTACATGTTTATATATTTACCGGGTCAATTTTGATCAAATATAATTTCAATTAAATATTTCAAAAATTAAATCGGTCAATTTCGACCGCTTATCGGCTTACTCGTAGCTCAATTACATCCCAGAATTTTTCACCATTTCCCCCCTTTTTTTGCTGAAACGGTCCGGTTCGGTTCAACACAGTTTCATTTCAACTGATCCGAACCGTACCGGTTCAGCCTTCCTTTCACCGTTCCTAACGTTTTCGACCGATTCTTGGCTCCCTCCTGCCACCGTGTATCTTATCTTTGGCTGGGGAACGTTCGGTTGGCCTTAGATCGGGCCGATTGGCGCTTCGACTGCCGAATTTCTCCCTTCTCTAATGAATGGGTATGCTTTTATCGCATCATACCCTCTAACTCTCATGTAATTTCCTCTGAAGTGTGGAGTTGCCAAAGACTCTTAACCAACAGGATGGTCTTAAACCGTAATACTTCATCCTTCCTGTCTAATATATCGAGTACTTAGTTTACCATTCTTATTGAATCTTATAATATCTTTCGACGGAGGTACCTTTAAGAACATTGATTCACCAACCATAAATTCTAATGGTCTCTCTCTTGTGTCAACATAGTTTTACTGCCTGCTTTGAGCTGTTCTCAATCTCTTACACATCAACTGAACATCTTCAAAGGCTCGTTTCACAAAATTGAGAGCAAATTTCTGTCAGTCACCCACTTTTGCCTATCTAATCGGAGAATGATACCTACTATTATACCATACCTCAAACGGTGTTATTCCGATACTCGAGTGAAAACTGTTATTGTGGATGAATTTGGTTAATGATGAATGATCATCCCAGGAGCCTTTCAAATTCAATTACACACTCTCTTAACATATCCTCCTATGTCTGGATGGTTCTCTATGATTGACCATCGATGTAAGGATGAAGAGCTGTGTTATAACTCACTTAGGTTCCCATAGCTTCCTGAAAATGTTCTCAAAAATGTTAAATGAAGCGGGAATCCCTATCTAGCACAATGCTCACTGGAATACTGTGACGCCCCGAAAGCGATAAAAATAGGGCAAATTTAAAACGTTTTCATATCCATTCACAATTAAGGATGCATTCCTGTGTAGTGTCATACATCATCATACATATCATACCTCAGGATCTCATCATCTCATAAATAAATATTATACCATTTACATTCCACAATTTTGAAATAGTTATCCTAATACATCCCATACATCATAGTACATGAAATGTCTATAAATATAACTCTAGTCTGGATACATGAAATATTAAAATGTACCTCAAGTACAATATGTAGCTTAGAGCTCAAATCCTCCAGTAGCCACTAATTCGTAAGTCGCAGGGAACTCTCTTCACTTGAAGAAATCTGGGGGGGAGATAAAACAAGGTGAGCTTCTAAATCGCTTAGTAAAGGGCTAAGGGACTCATTACAATTAATGATTTGCACAACATAATCATTTGTTTTATAGTTGAAAACTCGATAAAAATGTAGCATGACTCAATAAAACATCATTCTCATCTCATTCTCTAAAATCATGTAAAACATGAGAGTACATAATTTCGTACAAAGTATAATTACAAGCATGTAGAAATCAGTATGCGATAATGGTTTTTCTTATAAAATGTGATAAAAATCACCTCAATGGTAATGCACATGGCGCAGCCACAAAACACAATCTCATGTGTATAAAAAGGAGACTAGGCAAGAAAACTCATATAAAATTCGTCATGGCACATCAAAATAATCTCTTCTGGGTGCGCATCCCAGACATCCTCAAAAGAAGGAATGTCAACAATATGGTCGTGTACATGGTATATTAGACTTACGCATTACCAAAACAAGGCCCGACCTTAAATGCTACCAAAGCAATGCCTCTCATCATGTACACTATCGGTCTTACATGCTACCAAAGCAAGGCCTCCCAACGCTACCAAAGCGGGGAAAGTATCGGTCTTACATGGTACCAAAGCAATGCTTACTAGTCCTACCAAAATAGGGGATAATATCGGTCTTACATGCTACCAAAGCAATGCCTCCCAGTGCTACCAAAGCAGGGAATAATATCGGTCTTACATGCTAACAAAGCAATGCCTCCCAGTGCTACCAAAGCGGGGAATAATATCGACCTTACATACTACCAAAGCAATGTCTGATGTGTATTCGACATGACACGCCTAAGTCTCAATCATTAGCCATTATCATATAAAACGTTTTGTCTTCACATAAAACTCATAATGGTTTTCTCTCATAAATCTCATTTAAAACAATTGTGTACTCAACACAAAACATGTTAAAACTGAGTTCCAACAGGCAAAACCACGCACACATTTCTCAATCTCAGTACGCCTTAACGTAGAGCCTAAATCTCTTTTCACGTTTTAAACACAAAACGATTGTAAAACATTTTCACTCTTAGGTTACAACTCATAAAAGTTGGGCTCCAACCGGCTATAAAATCGTGTGCAATACTCATTCACAACTCATAAAACATGCTTGTTTTCTCAAATCACAATTCATGCTACAATATTGTCACAAATCACACACACAAAAGAGTTTAAGATTTTCCCTTACCTCGTTGCACCTTGTAAAGTGCAATTGTTTCCCCCATATCACAGACTAGCCTCGTATTCCTCTCTGGAACTCTTGGGCTATCCAAACGATGTTAAAACATCAATAGCTATCTCAATCGCATCATCGAGCACATATTTGCTCATATTCTCATTAAATACTCAAGCAACTCAATTCTCACAATTCCATCCCAATTCACATTCTCATCCACATTATTTCAAATCCTACATTTCCCATACCATATTCCATGCTAAATTTACCTCATTGCCTAAATTCCAAATTTATAGTAAAAAATCCCAAATCACCACAAATTGCATAATGTTATATTTACTCCAATAAAAATCATAATTTCATCAATCTCTAATCATTTCCTAGCTATTTCATAACAATGCCAGTAACCATAATCACCAAAAATCACTTCAAATATCAAGATCGAAGCTTAGAATTTACCCAAACTTGTGGAGTGCTAAACTCTTGCCTCGATTCAATCCATCTTTTGATTTCCAAGTATGTTGTTCTCTTTTGGATGTGGAACAACTTTCCTTCTTGCTACAACCTTCGATTTGGATGGCAATGGGGACTTTGGAAGAGAGAGAAAGCTAGGGCTCAGTTGAAATGAAGGTTTGGAAGAGAGAGGAAAGATTAAATGCAGGAAAACACAGGGATCTTCTTATAGACGGAGGGTAGGAGATCGATTTGGTCCTTAATGAGATCGATCTGCATTTGAATTTGGGAGTGTTTTGGGCAATTTTATGCCTAAGAGATCGATCTATCATGGGGTGAGATCGATCTCTTAATTAATTCATGAGATCGATCTATTCCAATTATGAGATCGATCTTCTATTTACAGAACACTTCATGAGATCGATCTGCTCCTTAAGGAGATCGATCTTCTCCTTACAGAATGTTTCATGAGATTGATTCCTTCCTCATGAGATCGATCTCTTCATTAGAGAATCATAAAGAGATTGATCCTCTTCCATTGGAGATCGATCGGCTCGCTTAATTTCCTCTTTCCTTGTCATTTTGGCCTAGCGGATCGATCCTCTCTTCTCCAAGATCGATCCGGCCTCATAGTTTCACACTTGGTTAAACACTTAACATAAAGGTGGCGTTTGGTAAATTGCAGGGAAAGTGATTACAGGGAAAGTGATTGCAGGGAAAGTGATTGCAGGGAAAGTAACTTTACAGTGTTTGGTATGATAATGTAAAATTCTGTTTAAATTGCAGGGAAAGTAACTTCGCAGCGTTTGGTATCCAGTTACTTTGTTGGGAAACTAGTGACAAATTCCAAAAATACCCCTGAGTATAAAAATAATTTTTCAATTAAAATTAATTAAAATAAAAGTTGTATTATTAATATTACTCATCATTTGTAATTTTAAATTGTCATGTATTATTATTAATTTTAATTTTATAGAGTATAATATTAATAATTCATATATTATTAATATAATTCGAAATTTTAATGTATCAATTGTAAATTTTCAATTATCATGACATCAACATAGTACCTATAACATCCATGAAAGTTATAATATTTCATATAAATCCATGTAAATAATTTTTCATACATGATAATACCCTTTTGTGGTAAAAGGGTAATTGGGGTAAAATGAGTAAAATTAACTTTGCAGCCAAGGCTGCAAAGTGATTGCAGCCTTTACATCCAACTTTCTTGATAACAAACGTTGTAATCACTTTGCGTTCAATTAAATTGCAGTGCAAAGTGAAAAAAATCCTAATACCAAACGCCACCAAAATCTCATTCATCACTTAGAAATTTATTCCATACCACTTTAATGTATGAGTACATTACATTCAGCTCAATAAATTACACTTCATGTTCACATTACATAGTCAAATATGTATAAAATTCTCAGATCTCACAAATACTACATAGTGTTCAACAAGTCTCCATACATATAACTTCACCAACGCACTTAGAGTATTTGCGGATTTCATAACTAGGAAGTGGGTTAACTTCGTCAATCTATAGACTATCACCCAAATAGTCTCGTGATTCTTGCGGTTCCTCTGTAACCCATGACGAAATCCATGGTAACGTGCTCCCATTTCTATATTAATATAGGTAGAGCCTGTAATAACCCTGCACGTTTTTTATACTCTACATTACTCTGTTGACATACGAGACCCTTTGCTACTAACTCTACAATATCTCTTTTCATACCTGACCACCAATACCCTTTTTAGAGATTCTAATACATCTAGCGCTCCCCAGATGAAATGTATATTTCGAAGAGTGAGCTTCTGATAATAACAATCTCATCAACTGTGGTTCTTGGGAACACATATTCTGCCTTAGAACCTCAATAAGTCATCATAACTCACTGTGAACTCTATCACTGTACCCATCTAAAGCTGACTCACACTATCGACACCCTATTGATCGTTACGCTGAGCCTGTCGAATTTGATCAACCAAATCTGGTTCTGATCTTTCAGGCTAGCTATCACATAATCACTGTCAGCATCAGAAGGGATCACATCACTATTGAGGCTCACAACTGCTCTAACAGCTCATGCTCCCTGACCATCATATGTGATACCATCTCGAGGCTCTTTTTGCTCAAGGTATCAACTACTACATTAGCCTTACCCGGCGGTACAATATCTCACAATTATAGTCCTTTAGAAGCTCTAATCCTCTTTGTTATCTCATATTCAATTTTTTTTGTGAAAACAAATACTGTGCTTTTACGATTAGTACTACCTAAAATTTCTCACCGTATACGTAGTGGCGCCATATCTTCAGTGCAACCACTACAACAGCCAACTCTAAATCATGGGTCAGATAGTTTCTATCATGGTCCTTGAGTCATCTGGATCCATAAGTGACTATCTTCCCATTTACATCAATACCCAACCAAGTCCCTATTTTGAGGCATCTGTATATATTGAGAAACCTGCTGAGCTGTTCGGTATGGTGAGAATAGGTGCGATGGTTAGTCTATGCTTCAATTCAGCAAAACTCCTTTCGCGTTTTCTCACCCCTCTCAAACGCAACCTTCTTTCGAATGTGACGTGTCAACGGAGCAGCTAATTTTAAGAAACTCTCAACAACGGAGCAGCCTTCTTCCCTGGACTTTGAATACACCCAAGTATCATAAATCAAGACACTAACAAATTGGTCTATGTAAGGTTTAAATACCTCGTTCATCATTAATATAATGGTTACGGAAAACTATCTTAGGCATATCCACATTGTGAATCCTTTACTGATGATACTCAAACCTCATATCAATCTCGAAAAAGATCTGTGCTCTCCGAAGTTAATCCAATAGGTCATCAATGCGTGGAAGGGAATACTTATTCTTGATGGTAGCCTTATTCACTAACCAAAAATCACTACATAGTCGGAGGCTTCCATCTTTCCTTTTCATAAATAGAACCGGTGCTCTTCAAGGCGAAACACTCGATATGATGAACCCTTATCCAATAACTCCTGTAATTGCTTCTTTAGTCCCTTTAGTTCCACTGAAGCCATTTTATACGGTGGTTTGGATATCGGCTTAGTACCAAGTGCTAAATCAATACAAAACTTCATTCCTCTAACTAGTGGCAACCTTGGTAGATCATCCAAAAAGACATCAGGTAACTTCTTGACCACTGGGATATTTGTCTACTCCATATATGCCTTATCCATATTAATCACATAGGCGGTAAAATCTTCTCATCATTATTCATTCCGTTAGTACAATCATTTACTCATTTTATTACAACTACTACACTTTTCCATCACTTGTCAAAACTTGTAGTACATTTTTCGATGTTTTCAACCCTTTCTTAGCGTAATCGTTTCAAACAGCATGGTTTGCAGTCAACTAATCCATCCCTATATTACTTTAAAATCATTCGCATTCAATTGAATGAGATTGGCTGACATATCCTTTTACCCCCACTTTCAACTTATAATCTCTATACACATATTGAGTTGGCTGACTATCATTCATTGGGGTGCAAATTAGCAACATTTTACCTAATGGTGTAGGCTGTACATACTTTAGCAATTTAGATGCAAATGAAGGCTATATAAATAAATACGTCGCACTAGGATCAATTAAATCAAATGCTTCAAGATCAAAATCAAGATGGTACCTTCCACCATAACGGATGAAGTATCAGTAGTGTCCTGGTCCAAGGCATATACTCACCCTCAACCAACAACTTGTTTCCTCTTCTCTTCAGTTGTGGTCTTCTTTTTGAAGCATATGAATCAACAAGGGACTACTCTGGCTCTTTGCCTTTTTGTGGGTCAGTTTCACCTAGCTCTGGGTAATTCTTCATTAAATGCCCTATCTTACCACATCTGTAACATTCTCCAGTAGCCACATGACAAGGCATATTACCTTTCCCAAACTTAGAGGCATGCAACTCGTAATCATATTCGCACAACTATGGTTCGTGCACTGCCTCGTCGTAGGTAATGATATCTAACTGGCCAATCGAGCTCTGATAAATGGTTTGAGACCTTTCATGAACTTTTGGACCTTTCAACTCTCACTACTCATAGTATTGAGGTCATACCTGCCCAGGGATATGAACCTCAATTCATACTCACCAATAGATTGGTTCAGGGGAACCAAACTTATAAATTCCACCTATAACTTCCTTTGAGTAGTGTTCAGGACCTACTGTCTCCAAAATGCATCCAGAAATATTTCTCATGTCAATTCAAGATGTCTAATTCTCAGGATGACTCGGGCGAACTTCCACTAATACTCCGCCTTAGCCTCAAATCCCATACATTATCTGAGCAAATAGCTCCATAATATTCTCTAAGCTTCGCTCAAATCTAGCGAAATGTGCCTTAACACTCTTTGGTCTATCTGTGGGATTCGGTCGGGTTTGATCAGACGAAGACTTGTCTCAGCTCTCAGGCCTACCCCTACGGCCTTAAGCGTGTGCACTTGTCCCTCAACCATGGTGGCTATAAATCAAGTTAACTATATTCCTGCATTCACAACCCTTTCTCTGTCTAATGCCATCTTGAAATACACAATTGTATCTAAACAATGCACAGTACATGAGATGTAAACTTCCTTAACCACTAACACCGACTCATATCAGGCTAACTCAGCTCTGATACCACCTCTTTCACGACCTCTTTTCACTAAAAATCACTGTAAATGTTTTGTTTTTTTTATTGTTTTACCCGTCGTGAACAGTTTCACTACTAACAATTGGGCTATGAGTCGACATTAGTCCCTCCTGTCATGTTACTTACCTTAACATCCATTTCCATATCACATTTACATAATGGGATCTACTGTCCCTTGACTTTAACTAATTACATTCATAACTGTATTTACATAGGTTTACATCCCCGATATTTCACCCATGTACAGTACTGTGCTTTTACATTTTTAGATACAAAAACTATACAATGTGTATACCTGATTCGTGATGGGAAGTAGCGGATAACAAGGAATACAATCTCTACCTGCTCTCAACTACTGTGGATGCTCTGTAGGGGTGGAAAGTGAAAGGGTGAGCACAACTTGCTTAGTAAGGCAATAATGTAAGCAGGTAGATAACTATACTATCAACATGTTTATAATGTCATGATATAAAAATCATGTATATCCAGAGCATGAGGTATAATTAAAACTATGCCACATGTATATAAATATATCACGTACTGAAAACATGAAAATAGGCATGTAAACATGAAAAATCATCATGTCAATGTCCCATGCTCAACATATTAAAAACTTATCATAAAACAACCCCTCAAGATTTAACACCTTATTAAAACTCAGTAAAACTCATCAACACATTATTAAAACCATATTTCGTTTTAAAATCACAAATCGAGGCGTAACCCCTCATTCGTGTCTGCCCTGGTCTATCTGGACCGTATGATATCACGTGAGGCATGTACGTTACTGTATAGAAAAAAGTCGAGGACTATGTCCCTGTGATCCCAAGCTACATGGATCCCGGTGTGCGGGGCATCACGGCTGCAACGGGAGGTGGGTTAGTCCTACCCGCTAGAACATCAAATCACCAATCTGATAGTCATGACTACACGATACAACATACTCCATGTGACATACACGGTACAATGTACCCCATGAACCTATATCACAGTCTAGTGGTGCCTGCCATTGGTCTTATCTACCCCATACCATGTCGATAACTAACCCATGTCTCAACATACACGTGCAAGCATATCATCTCACTATGACACACAGTCTACAAGAGGCTCCAGCACAACTCTATGCATTTCTCATCACGTCTAGTGTGAGCGAAGCTCCAACACAACGCCATGCATATCATGATATCTAAAATCTCATGCGAGCGAAGCTCCAGCACGATTTTATGCACATATAAAAATTATAGTACGAGCAACGCTCCAGTATGACTTTCATGCGTAATAAATTAGTGTAAACCATGTACGAGCAAAGCTCCAGTACGGTTTTATACACAATAAATCAATGTAAAATTACGTATGAGCAAGGCTCTAGTACGATTTTCTTGCATATAAATTAGTAAAACTCAATGCGAGCGAGGCTCCAGCACTCTGTATATGAGTTAAGACATTAAAATCTAGTTCGTGCAAAGCTCCAACACTATTAAACTCATATAAATCTGATAGGTGGCTCTATTTCAACAAAACACGTTTAAAATCAAAGTTAGCAGTCGACTCGTGCTATTTCATGAAATTATGAAATCAATAACCAGTATATCCATAAATTTGCTTAAATCAAAGCAATATATTTCATAAAAATATGAAAAATAAGATATTCATGCAATTTATTAGCCTCACTACCCTTTTTGTAAAATTTGCTTATAGGGGTAAAATCGTCTTTTTCACATATATCCGAATTTTCACAGAAATTATTATTTCATTTCTAGATACTTTAAGAAATTTTAGGCCCTGTAAATACCCTCAAAATATGTGTAGATATCTCTAAGCACTTACAAAATTCCCTTACCTTGTATCAAGTCGAGTGGTAAAGTTTCACTGCTGGAAGCTTGTCCAGTTCGATCTACTCCTAGTCCAATCTTTGGAGCTGCAGTAAATTATTTATCATATCAATTTAACCCAATAAATATATTTTCTTCATTTTCTGCAGTCGATTTAACTTATTGGGCTCATTTACTTTTATTAGGCTTTCCGTGGGGTCCTTAATCTAAATTGGGTCGATTGCTACACAAGCTTAGCCCATTACGAACATTTGGCCTAACATCACTGTTACGTTATCTTATCCAATTTCTAGTCTCTTTCGACCATTTCAAATCATTTACGACAGTCTATTTTCAATTCCAAGCATTATGAAATTTTATACGGAATAAATCACAACTTATGCTATTAATTTCTAACTTGTATAACTATCCAATTTATAGAAATCGAGATTCACTTACCTGAGATTTTGTGATAGCATGAAAATCGAGGTTGACTCAAACTCTCGTTTGTCGCCAATTGTCACGCTACACGTTTATATATTTACTGGATCAATTTCAGCGAAATATAATTTCAATTAAAATTTTCAAAAATTAAATCGATCAATTTCGACCGCTTACGGGCTTAGTCGTAGCTCGATTGCATCCCTAGATTTTTTCTCCCTTTTTTCGCTTGTTTTTTGGCTGAACTGATCTAGTCTGGTTTAGCACAGTTTCATTTCAATTGAACTGGACTATACCGATTAAGCCTTCCCTTCACCATTCCCAGTGTTTTCGGACGGTTCCCATCTCCCTCCTGCCTTCGTATGGCTCATCTTTGGCTGGTGAACGTTCAGCTGGCCTTGGATCGGGCTGATCGGTGCTCAGGCTGCTGGATTTCTCCCTCATCTCCTTGGCAATCTCCCTCGCCGATCTCCTCTTTCCGGCATCATCGGCGCGCGTGCTGGCGCCATGTGGCTCTCACGTGGTCGGGTTTCTCTCGTCGGTTGTCGCTTGTAACGACCCAAATTACCTAAAAATCAGAGTAAATTTTTCGCTTTTTCATTTCCTTACCTATCGTGAACAGTTACACTACTAAACAGTTGGGTTATGATTCGGTGTTAGTCACCTCTCACCTATTTACCATTCTATTTTCATATCTCATTTACATATCAATTTATTTTAAATAAATACATCCCCAATATTACATCCATGTATAGTACTGTGCCTCTATATGTTCAGATACAAAAATTATACAAATGTGTATACCTGGTCTTGATAAGAAGCAGCGGATATGACTACTGTCGTTCTCTTCTACTGAATATACCCTGTGGGGTGGAAAATGAAAGGGTGAGCATAAACAGCTGAGTAAGGCAATAATGTAAGCAGGTAGATAACTATACTATCTACGTGCTGATAATGTCATGATATAAAATCGTTTACATTTGGAGCATGAGGTATGACTAAAACGATGCCACATGTATGTATATATCATATAAGAGAAATCATGAAATCCATATATAAAACAAACATGGAAAAATCCTCATGTATGACATCTCATGCTCGTCACATTAAAACTTATTTTGTTTTATCATAAAGTCATCATTTTAAAACTTATTTGTTTCATCATAGAACAGTTTCATCAAGGTCAAACCCATCTCTCAGGAATACCTTGATTCATTAAATCACATCTCTTTTAAAAACATAAATCGGGACATTACCCTTCCCTCGGGTTCGTCCTGGTCTATTCAGACCGTATGATATCATGTGAGGCATGTAGGTTACTGTATGAAAATCGAGGACTATGGCCATACTTTGTCCCTGTGATCCCAGGCTACACGGATCTCGGTGTGTGGGGTATCACAACTGCAACGGGAGGTGGGGTCAAGTCCTACCCGCCAGAATAACAAGTAACATCATAGAGTCATCATGACTGCACGGTACATCGTACTCCGTGTGACATACATGGTACATCGTACTCCGTGGACCCATATCATAGTCTGGGGGTGCCTGCCGTAGGTCTTATCCACCCCAATACTATGTCGATAACCAACCCATGTCTCAAAGTATATGTACGAGCATCTCAACTCTCTGTGACACAGTCTACAGGACGCTTCCGCACGACTATATGCATGTCAACTCACGTCTAGTGCGAGCGAAGCTCCAGCACCACGCTATGCATATCATGATATCTAAAATCTCGTGCGAACGAAGCTCCAGCACGATTTTGTGCACACACAAATTTCTCGTACGAGCAATGCTCCAGTACGGCTTTTCATGAGAAATAAATCAGTAAACTTGAGTGCGAGAAAGACTCTAGCACTCTTTTTACTCATGTAAATATGATAGGTGGCTCAATTTTTATAAAACATCTTTTAAAATAGTAACCGGTCCAAACCGGTACCCTTTCGTATAATTCACGAAATCAACAGCCAACCTATGTGCATATTTGCTTAAATCAAAGCAACACATTCATATAAAGCATTAAAAACATGAAATCATGTAATTTATCTGCCTTACTACCCTTTTTGTAAATTTTACTCTCAGGGGTAAAATCATCTTTTTCTTTATTCACCTAAGCCCCGGTTTTCGTAAAATTATCATTTCATTTTCTAAATACTTTAAGTAATTCTAGACCCTGTAATTCCCCTCAAAATTACGTATAGGTATCTCTATGCACTTACAAAATTCCCTTACCTCGATTCTCGTCAAGCGCGTATCTAAATTCCACTGTTGGAGGCTCGTCTGATCTGATTTGCTGCTAATCCAGTCTCTGGGGCTGTAGATAATTATTTATCATGTCAATTTAACTCAATAAATATAATTCTCCTGTTTACTACAATCGATTTAACTAATTGGGCCAATTTACTCTTATTGGACCCAATCGCACTTAATGGGTCTCGACCCATTTTCAGCCCGTTTTTACTTATTAAATCCCTTCTTCAGGTTTACTGGGCTCATTCAGGTTACCAATAATCATCGGGCTTCGTTCCAAACTCATTGGATAGCCCATACACTATTTACGATAATTACTGTAAAATTCCAAATAATATTCCTTTTTATACAGAATTATTCCGTAAATTCCGTAAAATAATCGAAACTCTGTATTAAATGACTTTAATTGTCGGGATTAAAATATACTTACCCAATATGATGCGGGGTACAAAAATCGGAGCTCAATCGGCTCTCGTTCGGGCTTTGTCGTAAAACTGCACAATTAATATTTAATTTCGGGTTACTTTTCGATTAAATATAATTTAAATAAATTTTTTCAGAATTCAAAACGGTCACTTTTGCCCTCTTACGGACTTACCCGAAGTCCGATGTATCCCCGAAAATTCTTTCACTTTTTCCTTTTTCTCTTTTTCTCCTTTTTTCCCTTCTTTCTTGGCTGAACCGGTTCAGTCCGGTTCAACCCGGTTCAGACCGGTCCGGTTCAGCGGTTCAATCTGGTTCACCTCTTTGCTAAACCGGTCTGTACCAGTTCAGATGTTCTCATCGCCGTTCACGACGTTTTTGACCGGTTCTCGGCTCATTTCTGGCGACATTTTACTCGTCTTTGGTCGAGCAACCTTCGACTGGCCTCGATCGGGGCCGAATCACCACCGGTGGCCGCCGTTCCTCTCTTCTCCCTCTCGGCCTTCTCTTCATCGATCCATCAAATTTCGGTGGTTTCACCGGCCGATACCGATCTCAAAAGAACCGGCTCATCCTCCTGATCACACCGGTGGCCTTCGTTCGAGCCCAGCTGCCATGGATCGCCGGAACCAACCCCGTTTTCCTCGCGGCTTTCTCTTCCTCCGTTCAGTGATTTTTGACCTCCTGACGGTGCGTCACCGGTGCCCAAAGCTTCACCGGCCTCTCCTCTTCCTCCTCGACCCTTCGTCGGAGCCGTCGGTCACTGGTAGCCGTGGGTCGGTCGGGCCACGCGCAGTTTCTTCCTCGGTTTCAATTTGTTTTCTCTCTCCCCGATAGTTTTCTGATTTCTCTTTTTTTTTTTACAATTATTATTATTATTATATATTATTATTTATAATTTAGTTTTTTTTATTATATTCATTATTTTATTATTATTCTGCCAAAAATATCTACCAAAATTATTATTTTATTCAAATTAATTTATTTAATTCATTTAATTAATTTATTATATTTTTAACCCTTTTTTGGGGTATAATTTCTTCGTATTTTCGGGATATTGTCCCGAGTGACTTTTCGATATTTCTAAAAATTTCGGATCTTGAGCAATTGGACTCGAAATTTAATTATTTCTTCATTATTGATCAAGATTCTCAAATCCATTATTTTTAATTAAATTTTCTTATCGAATTTATTCCGACTTTCGATCTTTTGATCGTTTTGCCCTTGCACGTGTTCGGGATTAATTTAACTCGACTTCCCTTCACGAATACTCATTCATTTTTTGTTTTTAAGAGCTCAATGGTAACAGGGGTGTCGAATCAGGCATGATGTTCTGAGTTCGAACCCTTGGGGACGCGTCCTGGGTGAGCAAAGCCGTGATGGACTGGAGATGGGCTTGCCCCCCAGACCCAAAAGCGGACAATACGTGGAGTTGCTGAGACCTGTAAGCCTGTGACCTGGTGTGGGGCGGGCAGCATGGTCCTCACCTCTCTCACTGGTGGCTCGTCGGAGTAGATCTTTTTTGTCGATAACCTCAAACCAATCAATCAAATATTGATTAATACGCAATCGATCGAACACTACTTGAAAACGGCTCTTCTGCTTAGAAACTTAATGTTCCAAATGCTCCTAGAAATTCTTGCTCCCATTGGACCATTTGTATCTATATGCATTAGGATCCCGATTCATGGATCTCTCGGTCCGAGAAACCAAAATAAGAGGATCGAACCATTTCTTCTGACTCTTTTTCAAATTCGATAGATGTTGGTTGATCGTATATTTCATTATAGTTCTATGATTCAGAGTATCATTTCTTATTTGATCCCTTTGAATTCCATTTTCGAAGTTTCGATCGCCCTCGGGGCGTCCTTCTTTCTTTCCCTTTTCGCATTTCGCGAATTCTGTTTTTGTTTTTTTAAATTATTTTATTATTATTATAATATATATAATACATTATATTATTATTTTAATAGAATAAAATATATTATTTTTACCAAAAATATTTTCTACACTAATATATTTAGTTAATTAAATAAATAATTATCTTATTTTATTATTTTTTTGGAGTATTATTTCCACAATGTATTTTATGCATTAATATTTATACCCTTTTGTACTTGTATTTTATTTAATTTATCTTTACAACAATATATGAGCATCATATTTTATTTTATTGTATTTATTTATTTCTCTGGAAATATATTTTTCTATATTTTCGGGATAAATTGCCCAAAATAGGGTAATTTTCGGTTTATCATTTTCGAACCAAAATCCCTTTTTGGACTCCCTATACTTTCGCGTTATCAGTTTATATTTTAAATTGATTTAACCTAATTTCATTCGGTTTATTCCGAATTTACCCAAACACTTAGTTTGCAGTTCTGTGCATTCGGACTTCTAACTTAATAATTTAGACTTAAAATCCACACGAAATCTCTTTATTGATTAACCTATTACGTACAAAGGTTCACACTAACATGTTCTTAAGGAGAAGACACCAAATTTCGGGTCTTACAGATCCCTCATTCACAAAATGACCTATTTTTTGAAGGTTTAAACTAGTGGATCAATCCCTTCCCTAAGGGGATCGGTCTCTGTCTTCCAGAATGCCAAAATCTATAATTTCTTAGCAAGGGGATCGATCCCTTATGGGAGGAAATAGGTCACTTATACCAAAACGACACTTTTCTGCAGTTTTACATCTTTGAAAACCTTCTCAATTCATGCCAAAATCATACTAGACCATTCTCCAAAGCTCTAACCCTCATATCACATCAAACGCATCATTGTACAGTTGATTAGGATAGTTTCTCATCATCCTTAATCCATTTCTTGAACTTTCTATCATTTTAATTCTTAAAACTTTATTTCACTTATTATACATATACAAGCCAAAATGCATACTTAATTTCTCAATTTGCTTTCATTCATTCTTGCATTAACTTCGTCTTGATACAAGTCTTACAAAGGCTATGAAATAGGTGAGTTTTACATCTTCCGCACCTTAGGGAATTTGGTCTTCTAAATTCATCTAAGCTTAGTCGAACAAGTTCTAATGCTTCTTTTTTATTAAACTCTCTTATTCCCATGTGGCCTCTTCTGCAGAATGATACTGCCATAACACCTTCACTAAGGGAATGCTCTTTGATCGAAGTACCTTTTTCCTTTCAATCTAGAATTTGGATTGGCTTTTCTACATAACTCATATCTTCTTTAATTTTCAATGGTGCATGCTTTATGACATGAGAAAGGTCCAAATGGTACTTCCTTAACATCAAGATGTGAAATGTTGTGCGCTCTAAGTAGATGTGGTGGTAAGGCTAGTCTGCAGGCTACATCTCTAGCTCTCTGAGTACCTCAAATGAACCAATAAACTAGGTACTCAGTTTCCCTTTCGTTTAAAATCGCATGATGCTCTTACTAAGGGACACCTTAAAAAACATTGAGTCACCAACTTCAAATTCAAGATGCCTCTTATGGACATCAGTGCAACTCTTTTACCCGCTCTGTGAGGCCTATGGCTTTTCACGAATGATCTAACACCTTTAGAGGCTTATTCAACTAATTCGGGGGCTAACAACTTCATTTCCCAAACTTCTTCCCAAGTTATCGGAGATCTGCATCTCCTCCTATATTAAGCATCATAAGGTGTCATTTCAATACTGGCATGGAAACTGTTATTATATGCAAACTCTATTAACGGTAAATGGTCATCCCATGAACCTTTGAAATCTAAAGTACATGCTCTTAACATATCCTCTAATGTCTGAATCATCCTCTTAGATTGACCATCACTTTGAGGATGGAAAGCTGTACTAAGATTTAACTTGGATCCCATTGATTTGTGAGAGTGTTCCTAAAATCGAGATGTGAATCGAGAATTCTTGTCGGAAGTAATGCTATGAAAGTGCCATGCAAATGTAATTTCTTCCTTCATATACTAGTCAGCTAGAGAGTCTAAGGAATCCATTGTCTTGATAGCTAGGAAGTGGGTTAATTTAGTCAACCTATCCACTATTACCTAATTTGCATCATGTTCTTTCTTAGTCCTTGGCTGGCCGATGATGAAACCCATGGTGTTATGCTTCCATGTCTATGTGGGAATTGCTAAGGCTGAAGTAACCCTACCGACTTCTGATACTCAATCTTCACTTGTTGGCACACTAAACACCTTGCAACACGTTCAACAATGTCCTTCTTCATCCTACCCATCTATACACATGGCATAGGTCATAGTTATAATCCTTTAAAAGTTTCATCCACCATTGTTGTCTTGTGTTGAGCCCCTATTGATCAAACAAATACATTAAGCTTTTGTGATCAGTGTAGATTTGGAAGTTCTCACTATACAAGTAATGCCGCCAAATATTGAGAGCAAAGACCACAACGACTATTTCCAAGTCATGTGTCGGGTAGTTCTTTCCATGATCCTTTAATTGATGAGAACCATAAGCAACTACTTTCTCATACTGCATTAGAGCTTATCACAGACCTTGTAGGGAAGCATCACTATAAATGGTGAAACATTCTGATCCTCTCAAAATGGTTATGATCAGTGTTGAGGTCAACTTCCTCTTAAATTATTAAAAGCTTTCCTCACACTTATCTGACTATTCAAACATAACATATTTATGCGTGAGTCGGGTCATCGGTGTGGCTATCTTAGAGAATCCTTCCACAAAGCGCCTATCATAACTAGCTAGTCCAAAAAAACTCCTTATCTTTGTGACACTCTTCGGCATTTCCCATCCGATTATCACCTTAGCTTTGGATGGATTCATTGATACCCAGACCTTAGACACAAAGTGGTAAGTGTCAAATCACCTAAAATAATTAACTCTAAACACTAACTAACAAGTAGATAGGGAAGTAGAGTCGAATCCACAGGGACTACAGTAATTGAATTAAGCAATTTAAGTTCTAAGGACTCTAAACTCAATACAAGAGGGTTTATGATTAATTAACTAAAATTACTAAATATGGTAACATAAAGAAAACGAAAACTACAATGTTAGCTAGATAAAATGCAAAGGACACTAGTGAAGGATGATTTTTTAATTTAACAATGCAAAAGGCTTTGGTTAATATGATTATTGATTTTCTTGATTAATGATGTGATCATTGAAATTTAAAAGATAGTTATTGAATTGAGCATTCAATTGCAATGTAACAATCTGTTACACGATCTTTTCTTACTTCAGCCACAAAAAGCTTTACAACTAATCGCTTACTAATCAAATTACCTACAATAAGCTCTCTAGATAAAATTCTTAACAACATTAGAATCTGTGAAAGAAATGAGTTGAATTAAGCAATAAACACACAAGCTCAGTTCATTTAGCCTAAACAAGATTTCTCTTTAGCTTTAGGTGATTTCAAGCAAATATAATTTTAAACTTAAGTTTTAGTCAAGCAGTAGATTATTAGAGTTAATTAAATAGTTGGTCATCTTACTAAATTAAGTTAGCAATCATATTAAGATGCTACAGAAAATCTTGATACTCAACCAATAATATATCATATGTTCATGCTTCTAACAACATCATGTCATCAAGAATTATTTAAAAAATCATACCAACCAAAGTAAGACTCTACTCACAAGACATCATGCTTCAAACTGAACACAATTATCATGCAAAGACATAAAGAAAGAAACTAAAGCAAAAATAAAAGAAAACATGAACTTTATTAAGCTAAGAATTTTGACACCTTTTATTTTATATCTACCCTAGTTGACAAGATGTAAACTTTATATGTTAATGATGTAATTGTAATATGTTAACTAATTATGCAATAAAACTAACAAAGATCCAAGAAAATAAAAATTTCAAGAAAGCATGCAAGAATATCGGTTTATGTATGAACTATGTTAAATATTAATCAAACATGCAAGAAACAAACTTTAGATGCTAAAGATCCTAAATATCATGCAAGAAAGCAAACTATGAAAAAAACAACTAAAAATTACTTTAGAACATCTAAGTATGCGATTGGTCTTGCATGAACAATATTTAACAAGCAAGAATGCTAATAGCAAATATAACTATGTTAATCTAGTTTGAAAGAATACAAAAGAAACAATTTATGCAACAAAGGAATCAAAAAGATTAATTTTATAACTAATGGATGCAATTGGATTTGTTAAATTATTAAAGAACTAAATTCATGAAAGAACTACTTCATAAAGATTAAAAGTTAAAGAAATTGAAGCAATATAAAGAGAAAAACAAGATGAAGCAATCGAATTGGTCAAGATTATAAGGCTAAATGCTTAATTTAGAATCTAATCTTTGAGGTACCTTGTAATTCAGGACGCAATATTTAGTTTTGCTCAATTAAGGACTAAACTTTTCAAATTTGTTTAATGTAGGATTTTATAATAGGAGTGACCTACATGCGCTGTTGATTCTGATAATTATAACAAATTGAGACGGGAATATCTAAATTACCCTTAGAGTTCCTTGATTTCGTTCCAACTATCCTTTTTCTTTTTTTCTTTCTCTCTAAATATCTTTGGACTTTTTTTTTTCAACTCTCCCTGAATCTACAATCCCTTTTTCAGTTTTTTTTTTAGATTCTTGCATTCCCAGAGGTGATAATGGTAGAGTAGCTGCTTCATGAGCAGCACTAGCTTTAATTTCAAACAGTTTCCTAGTAGATGCCTGATGCACTCTATTTCTGCTAATCTTTCTCGAAGCAAAAGACATGGAGGGAACAACTCTTGAAGAGTTACTGTTGTCAATGGAAGCTAAGAACTTGTCCCTTGAAAGAGTAGTGGGGCAATTGCAATAACAGAGCTGAAGATGCTAGACTCATTTAAACCTTATATTATGGTCATATGAGCTTAACTGTATCATCCGTAATTCAAAAACTATTTTAATCCCTAATCAGTTCACTAAAATCCAAACACATAATTCATGAACACAAAAACAAGATGCATTAGAAAATACACAAAAGAAATAAAAATGAAATTTGGCTCTCGATTCTTAGGATTTTAGGCAACTCTTTAACTCGATTGGGAAATTAGGTTTTAAAAACAAAAAGGGTTTTTTGGTTTGATTTAGAAGTAGAGGTGGCTGCTGATCGCTAAAGAAAGTGGCAATGGCGAGATCTTAGTCGATTTGGTGAGAGAAAAGAAGGATTGAATTTTGTAGAAAGAGAAACAAAAATGGCAAAAAAATAAGAAGGCAAGAGATAAAAGAGAGGGAAAAAGAGGAGAGAGAAAGAAAAAAAGAAAAAGTAAGAAAATAAATATAAAAAAATTATTTAATATTATTTTGTTATAGTGAAAGTACATTTTTGTACCTCTTTTATCAGGTTTCACTCTCTTACGGTGCGTATGTATCTCACTCACATTAAAAAATGCTACATTGAATAAAATAAAACAACTTTTAGTGCTTAATTGAGGAATATTAAAAATTATATCCTTAATTGAGTATTTAGCTAGAATATAAAGAAGAAAGAACATGCAAAAGAAAGCTAGAACAACATTAAAGTAAATAATTCCAATCGGCCAAGCTTTTATAAAGTAAGAAGAAATTGGTTTGTATAATATAACGTAAGAAAATAAGCTAAAACTAAGGCTAATTAGATGATGATTTTGGCCAACCCTCGTTCCCTTTATATAGGGAGGGAACAATCATAAACCTATTTGGAGTAAAAGATCTAATTACAAAGTGACTAGGATTCTAATATCTAATATTAATTTAATAAGAACTCTTCAATAGCTATCTTGGTTTCCAATTCTTCGTTGCCAACTCATTAGGACAACTTATTAAAGTCTTCTTTTCCAGCAAATATTCTTTGTAAGACCCTTAAATTCATAAGTATATACATGTACATGCTATGTGAAACATAAGTGATGTAAAGTCCATAAATTCAATGTAAACACTTGTAATATGAGTTTGTGATGTACGTACAAGTTTCATTAAGCATGAATAAGAAGGAATGGACTTTTGTATGTGATGAATGGGAATATATGTGTAAGACCCGTTTTTAATTAAAACACGAAATGAAAAAATGCAAAAGGATTGAAATGGCATTCCCGAACACGTGCAAGGGTAAAACGGTCAAAAAATCAAAATTTGGTATTTATCGTGACAAGAAAATTTTATTAAACATATGAGAATGAGAAATCTTGATCAATGACGAAGAAATAATTAAATTTCGGGTTAAATTGATCAAGATATGAATTTATTGGAATTAATCAAAAATTTCACATCGAAACTAATCCTGAAAATAATCAAAAAATATACCGAAAAGACGAAATAAGATCGATAAATTCATTTATTGAATAAATGAATAAAATAAATTTTTTTAGGATATTTTGGATTATTATTGAATATTTTAATTAATTAAAATAATATTAAAAATAAATTATAAATAAATAAATAAAGTAAAAAAAAGAGAAAAGTCTGAATTGCGAAAATGCGAAATAGAAAAGGAATGGCGAAAAGCAGCCGAGGGAACCAAATCCCTCCGATCTGACGACCATCGACGGGATTAAGGGGCGGTGAGGGTCGACGAAGGCAGCCCGACCTCGGGCAAACCATGAGTTGCCGTGACGCGGCGTGGAAATGCCCGAAATGAGGGGAGATGCTGCGGGAGAGAGGGCTCGATTTGTGGCCATTGGCGTCGATTAAACTAGCCCTGAGGCCCGATGATGGAAGCCCAGGCGATGGCACGCCGAACGACACCGAAAATGGCCCAAGAACCGACCGGACGACGTCGGAACGACAAAGTGAAGCCTGAATCGATACGATCGGTTCAGCGCAGTGACAGTATGTTGAACTGGATCGGTCCGGACCAGTTCAGCCAAAAAGAAAAGGAAAAAGGAAAAAGAAAAAAGAAGGAAAGAAAAAGAGGAAAAATTGAGAAAAATTTCAGTGATGCAATCGAGCTACGAGTAAGTGGTAAGCGGTTGAAATTGACCGATTTAATTTTTGAAATATTTAATTTAATTAAAATTCAACTGAAAGTTTACCCGAAAAAATATTAAATTGTGTAGCTTGATGATTGACATCAAACGAGAGCTTGAGACAGCTTCGATTTGCGTATTATCATGGAATCACGGGTAAGTAACCCTTATTTACGATAATTTTACATCGATATACGTGTTAGACTTTACCGCATAAATTACATATTTAAATTCCGCATGAAATGAATTAAATTCTGGAATTAGAGATAAATTGTCGTAAATAATTAATTGAGCTATTCGAAAGTTTAGAATGAGGCTCAATAAATACTGATGGGTCCAATGAGCCGAATAGGCCTCGATAACGTGAATAGTAAGTGGAAAACAGGCTTAAGGCCGATTAAGGCCCATGAAGGTACAATCGAGCCCAATATGGGTAGACGAGCCCAATGATTTAAATTAAGCCCAGAAAAATATGAAATACAATTAATTGTATTGTATTTGACCTGATGAATATTTATCCGCAGTTTCAGAGATTGGATTGGGAGCAAATCAGACTGCGTGACGAGTCATCAGTGGAAAGGTCAGACTGTACAGAAAAATGAGGTAAGGGAATTGTGTGAGTAGCTAGAGGTAGCTACACGTATTTTAATAGCTTTTGTATACACTGAATATTTATGTATACACTGATTATGTATAAAGGTCCTAAAAATGGTTTAAAGATTTTAAGGACTCGAAATAGGGAAAGACTATTTTACCCCTATTAAGGGAAATTGACCTAAGGATGGTGAAAGCATGACATGCATGAAATACATGATTTAAGGAATTTTCAGATTTAAGTAATTTTCCTAATTTTTAAGCAAAGCAAATCGATAGATTAGCCAGTAATTGCATAAATTTCATAACATAACACTACGTAAGTGTTATTAAGATTTAAATGAAATTTCTTTGAAAAATGGGCCAACTATCAAGTTTATATGGAAACGGATAGTGCTGGCGCATAGCTCGCATTATATCTGCATTTGTGAGTGTGCATAAAATGTGCTTGAGCGGTTGCTCGCACCGACTTGTGTGACATCATATGCATGAAATGTGCTAGAGCGGTTGCTCGCACTGATTTTTATTATTGTGAAATGCATGAGAGGTGTTGGAGCCTAGCTCGTACCATGTTTTGACTGTTTTGATGGTTTTGATGGTTTTGACTGTTTTGACTAAAATGCATAAAACGGTGCTGGAGCGATTGCTCGCACTAGTTTTAATGATTTGACATGCATGAGAGGTGCTGGAGCATAGCTCGCATCCTGTTTTGATATGATAATTGCATAAAAGTCATACTGGAGTGTAACTCGCACGAGATTTGATTTATTTATGCATAAAGCCGTGCTGGAGTGTAACTCGCACGAGATTTGATTTATTGATGCATAACACCGTGCTGGAGCTTGCTCCTACGAAGTTTTATATGGATTTATAACTCATTTTAAAGTCGTACTGGAGTGCTACTTGTACGCAGATTTTACTGATTTTTATGAAACCGTGCTAGAGCTTCGCTCACACGAGATTTTTAGATATCATGAATATGCATAGAGCCGTGCTAGAGCTTCGCTCGCACAGGGATTTATATGACATGCATATAGCCATGTTGGAGCCTCCTGTAGACTGTGTGTCACACTGATATGATATGCTCACACGTGCATACTGAGACAGAGATGGTATGGGTGGATAAGACCTATTGTAGGCACCCTTGACAGAGCTTGGGTTCACGGAGTATGTTGTACCGTGTATGTCACATGGAGTATATTGTACTGTGGGGATTGTTGGAGTGGAGTGGCATTAGCCACGAGGCAGCAAGCCTTGCCCTCGCAGTCCTGATGATATGCTGTTCTGGCGGGTAGGACCGACCCACCTCCCGTTTTAGGTGTGATACCCCGCACACTAGGTACCGTGTTGCCAGGGATCACTAGGTTATGGCCATAGTCCTTGTTGTTATCGATATAGTCATCTACATGTCTCACATGATATAACTTGTGGTCTCGATAGACCAGGGTAGACCCGAGGGAGGGGTCAGACCCCCGATTTTATGATTTTCTACTATGCTAATATATGTTTTAAAGGATTTTTTTATATGTGACCCTGAAAGAAGGGTGGTTTTATAACCGAAGTTTTATAATGAATTGTACTGAATTGTTTTATGAGATGATTGACTCGTAAGAGTTATTTTATACTACAGTTTTAATAAAGTTATTTAAATGCAGTAGCATGATGATGTTTTTCATGCTTTCATTTCAAATTCATGATTTGTCTTACATGACATGAAAGAATGCATGATCTTGATTTACTTCATGCTAATTATGATTTAAGGATGTCACATAAAATGCTATTGATGCATGAATTACATGCTTTCTATATGCACAAATAGTTTTGATAAACTATGTCATGGATATATGCATGGCTTTGTGCTTGAGATTTTAATGAAAACAAATGGATTTTAAGGGCATGGCATTATGAGCATGTAGATAGTAGAGCTATCTACTTACTTGCATAATTGCCTTACTGAGCGTGTGGTTTGCTCACCCCCTGACACGCCCTAAACGTATTACCGCAGGTGCATGGGTCGTACAAGGAATAATGGGATTTGAGTCCCGAGTTATCGTCCCTCAGAGAAGTTGGTTAGCCTAATTAACTACCGGTTAATCTTACCCTAAGTATATTCTTGAGAGTCATCAGTGAGCTTCAAAGGTTTGAAAACATTAAACTTCACTTCCTGATCTAAGACTCTTATAGTTAACTCCCCTTTTTGTACATCAATTAAGGTTCTACCAGTCGCTAGGAAAGGTCTGCCTAGTATAATGGGGACTTCCCTGTCTTCCTCCATGTCTAAAACAATAAAATCCGCAAACAAAATAAACTTGTCCACCTTTACTAACACATCCTCAATGACCCCCTTTGAATATTTAATTGATCGATCTGCTAGCTAAAGGGTCACTGTGGTAGGCTTGACATTCCCTATTCCTAACTTATGATAGATAGACAATTGCATTAAATTTATACTAGCTCCTAAATCACATAGGGCTCTACCAAAGAATAAATTTCCAATAGTGCATGGTATGGTAAAACTCTCGGGATCCTTGAGCTTGGGGGGTAATTTTTTATGGATAATGGCACTACATTCCTTAGTTAAGGCCACCATCGCATACTCTTCCATTCTTCTCTTCCTCGAGAGGAAATCCTTCAAAAACTTCACATAACTTGGCATTTGCTCTAAAGCATCTGCGAAAGGAATGTTGATGTGAATCTTCTTAAAAACCTCAAGGAATTTAGCAAATTGTCGTTCTAGCTTTTGATCTTGGAGCCTCTGAGGAAAAGGTACTGGTGTTCTAACCGGAAGGGATGTAGTGGTAACATGTAAAGCATCAGAGGATGAGGAAGGCTGTGAAATAGAAGAAGGTATAGATGAAGAAGTGCCTAGCTTGGATTCTTTTGCAACTTGATCCTGATGTTCCTGCTCTTTCTGAGCTGCTTTGTTAGAACCTATGTGTTTTCCAACTATGGGCTGTTCAGGTCTAGACATAACTTGTGGCTCATCTAGCTCTCTGTCACTCCTAAGGGTGATGGATTTGACATGTTCTTTACCCTCTCTTTGCCTAACAGGATTAGCTTCAGTGTTACTAGGAAGGGTCCCTTGAGGACGTTGGCTAAGAGCATTTGCTATTTGTCCCACATGAACCTCAAAGTTCTTAATTAAACCAGCTTGATTTTGCAGGATCATTAAGAACATCTCCTCTAATGTAGGCTTCTTCTCAGCTGCTGGTGTGTGGTAATGTTGGGGCTGCATAGGTTGTGGTGGTGGTGGTGGTGGTGATGGATGATATTGAAATTGAGGTGGGGATGGATGATGTGGTGGATGGTATGGAAATTGCGACTGTGGTGGTACCTGAACCGGTGGAGCTTGAAAACCAGGGAGTCCTGCAGGTCTAGAGCTAGAAGTTTGCCCTTGGTTTTGGCTCCAGGAGAAGTTAGGATGGTTCCTCCACCCTAGATTATAGGTGTCTGAAAAAGGGTTGTTCTGTTGCGTTTGAGAAAGGGCACCATACTGAACCGATTCTAAGTTGAGCAGAAACCTATCTACAGAGTGGGTACCACTACACAGCTCGCAGGAAAGAAAAGGACTTTGGACAGAATACACATGGTTAGGACTAGTAGGAGGATTATGTTGGGTACTGAGCGACTCTACCTTCTTCGTAAGGTTAGCGATTTGAGAGGTCAAAGGTAGACGGTGTGTCGAGCTCATAAATACCTGTCGACTTCTTTGACAATTGCCTCTCTGAGGACCGTAGATAGTTGTTAGCCGCCATCTTTTCTAACAACTCGTAAACTTCCTCCTCTATTTTACACATTAGCGCTCCACCCGCAGCAGCGTCAACAATGGTCCTATTTGGGCTTGTAAGTTTGTTGTAGAAGGTCTGGACTTGCAACCATAGAGGTAGGCCATGGTGAGGGCACTTTCTAAGAAGCTCCTTATATTGTTCCCATGCTTCGTAAAGAGTTTCAGAGTCGTACTGAGCAAAGGAAGATATGTCACTACGGAGTCTGACCATTTTAGAAGGAGGGAAAAACTTAGCTAGAAATTGATGGGCTAACTCGTCCTATATAGAAATGGATCCTGAAGGCAAGGAGGTTAATCGGTGTCGCGCCCTATCCCTAAGCGAGAAAAGGAATAATTTAAGCCTAAGCCCATCATCAGATAACTCATTGTGTTTAAACGTGTTGCACAAGTCCAGGAATTGCCCAAGGTGAGTATGTGGGTCATCGTGTGGAAGCCCACTGAACTGTAAAGAGGTCTGGATCATCTGGAGGATGAAAGTCTTAATTTCGAAGTTATTAGCAGGGACAATTGGTGGCCTAATGCCAGTATAATATCCTCCAATCGTCGGCACCGCATAATCTCCAACGGTCCTAATTTCCCTATTTTCTGCCATCGTGTTTTGCGGCGGAGCTATAAATTTCTTAAAATCCATTCGAATTTTTCTAAGAGTGCGTTCAATTTCAGGATCTAGTGGAAAGCAATCAAAACTCCTGGCTCTACGCATGCAAACATCAGAAAGTCCTTAGAAAAAAACTTTTAAGTTTTTTTTTTTTTATTTTCAATTAACTAATCTAGATTAAACTTCTAAATATTAACAACCTAAATATTTATAAGCTAGAATTACACCTAAGCATAATTTCACCGATATTAATTAACGACTAATTAAAACTTCACTGGCAACAGTGCCAAAAACTTGGCACGCCCTAAACGTATTACCGTAAGTGCACGGGTCGTACAAGTAATAATGGGATTTGAGTCCCGAATTATCGTCCCTCAGAGAAGTTGGTTAGCCTAATTAAGTGCCGGTTAATCTTACCCTAAGTATATTCTAGCAAATTATAAAATTGAAGGGTGATCTACAAAGCTAACAGTACTGAAAATAATAAAACTATAAAATAAAGAAAATAAAACCGAGCAAAATTACTTACAGTGTTCTACGGAATTAAAATAAAAAACCTACAAAAATAATTAAAACAGTTAAAACTAATTAACGCAATTAAAATAAAATGCAATTATGAAAATAAAGCAATAAAATTAATTAAACTAAAATTTAAACAAACTTCAAATAAAAATGCATGTAATTAAACTAATAAAAATTGCAAATTAAACTAACCTAAAATCTAATAAAAATGAAAACTAAATTAAAAATGCATGAAACACATTTAATCTAAATTAATTCTAAATACAAAACCATAATTCCTATTGTAAAAAGAAAATTAACTATTAATGAAATTAAACTAAGCCTTAAACTAATAAACTAAGAAAATATAACTAATAAGCAAATTGATTCAATACTCTAATTCTAACTAAGTTAATAAACTAAAGTAAAAGCAATAACAATTAATAGAAATGCATGGTAACTTTAATTGAAACAAATCCATAATGCCAAACATGGCCTTAATAAATTGCAAACACCAAAGTGGTCCCGATATGTGACACTGTACATGTTCTTCTCGATTCTTTTCTGCCCAGGTGTGTCCTCTTTCTTCAGGTGATGCCTACGGTTATTAAGCCAACTGATGACCGTTTCTAATTCTCGATGCTAGCGGTCTTGTCCAGCACTTGTACTGTCTGCTTTACCACTTTGCACAGCCTATCCTTGCACCGCAGTTTCACTCGCTGTACACTGTGCTGTGCTGCCATTCTCGATTTTGCCCAGCTCTCTGCTGCTTGCGCATTCTGCATTCTGGTTATTTTGTCCTGCAACCGTATACATTCAGGTGCTGCTTCAACATCCAGGTCCTGCCCAGCCTGCACTGCTCGGATTCAGTCACCACGTTCTGCTACAGTAACATGTCATGCTGCTCTGCAATGCTCCCACATTCCTACCCTTTGCTGTTCGGTTAATCAACTACTACAAATCCTCAGAAGTGAATTAAGAGAACCAATCAAGCAGTAAACCAAATAGCTAATCTAAAGACAATGAAACAATGCAGTGACTTAAAAAAACCAGAGCATGAAATTGAAAGAGCTGGAAATCAACATAATAAACGAAAGAAAACAAATTGACATAACAATAAATCAAAGCATGTGCTGCAAAGAAAATAAAAGAAATCTCTAATCTAAATATATAAACTAAGGCTTTCCAAAATCAAAATATAAACACTGAAAATGCATCTATAAACTACTAGAAGCTGAGCAACACAGCCTGCACTGCTCCTGAGTAAATGAAACTGATGAATAGTGCCTTATCAATATAACAGGGCAGAGCAGAGCATGTTATTGTGTATCAAGAACTCAGCATAATGCCCAACTACAGCTCCGGTAAGGCCATATATCAACCCAGAAAACATTAGACAAATCATGCCAAACTCAGACAGCAAAGAAATATAATCGAGCAGTTATGCAGAGTAGAGGAAGAACGTGGTTCCTGTTCACTAGAATAAATTGCTTGCTAGAACTTTCTCTAAGATAATACACAACCGTGATCATCAATGTAAGTTAACAAGAACAAAAATAGCACAAGGAAAGGAACTATAAAAGACAGTAGCTGTTAGCCTTTGATTCACTGAGTCGGGCAACATCATCATCGGCTTAGCAAAGAATGCTTTATCGATCCCGCTACACAGTTGATAAAACATAGGAATAAAACAAAATAAATGAAGCAAACCGAGAACATGAAATGAAATTGATTTTCATTGAAAAATAAATCCAAGACTAATGAAGAACATAAAGAAAATGGAATGAACAGTAAAACAACTTGTAAAAAACTATTCAGAAATTTCAAAGAAAGCTTTTAAAATTAACCTAAAAACTATTCTACCCAAATTTACATCTACTCCTAAATTACTTCTATTCTAACCTAGACTACCTCTTTTTCAATTGCCATCTTTTTCTATTTATATACACACTTAGGGGTACAATTGTAATTTTTACATCCTAGATGAGTTGGCATTGTTTGGCCACTTGTCTTCACACCATTGGTCCTTGAAAAATAATATTTCCATGTCATCTGTCTTTTTGTCCAATTAGATGTGCTAGGCTCGTGTTGTCCTCGTGGTCCAATCTCGATTTTAGCTCAATTTCGATCCATTTTCTATCGAAATATTCAAAATTCATCCAGATTTAATTTATTTGCAAACATAAGAATTTTAATTATTAAAGGGGATAATTAACAAAATAAATTGGGGATTTAAATAATTAATTAGGAAATTAAGCACAAATAATTCTAAAAATATAGATTTATCACCCTCTTATTTTCCCATCTTTTTCAGAGTACTCGTAATAGTTAGTGAGCGGATGAGGACTTGTATTCTTGGTATCCACTGCTTCCCATCGAGAAATAGGTATACACATTTGTATAGTTTTGTATCTAAATATGTAATGCACAGTACTGTAAATAGATATGATGTCGGAGATGTAGGGTTATGTATGTATTTAATTAAAGTCAAAGGATAGTAAATCCTGATATGTGAATATGATTATGGAAATGGAATGATAAATAGGTGAGAGGTGACTAACACCGAATCATAGCCCAACTATTTGTAGGATGGTCACGATGAGAGAAAGGTAAGAATTAAATAATAAATGAAAAAACAAAAAATTTACTCTGATTTTTAGGTAATTTGGGTCGTGATAGTTATTGGTATAGGGCTAAGTTGGCCTGATATGAGTCGATGTTAGTGGTTAAGAAAGTTTACATCCCCATGTACTGTGCATTGTTTAGATACAATTGTGTATATCGAGATAGAATTGCAGCTAAGAATTTGATTTTTGAATGCAAGAATAGACTCATTAACTGATAGCCGCTATGGTAGAAGGGCGAGTACACGAGCTCGAGGCCATAGAGGTAGGCCTGAGAGTTGTACTGAGTTGCCACATGAGACTCAAGATGAGATTGAAGTGGAGGCTGATGTTGAGCATGCCCCACAGAGTCCGACAGAGAGATCAGACAGTATTGAGATACACTTCACGAGGTTGGAGCGGAGTGTGGAGAATATTTTGAGTGCTAATTGCTCAAAGTATGCATGAGATTTGAGGGTGAGTCGGATCATTGGTGGAAGTCCGCTCAACCCACCTTAAGAGTTAGATATCCATAATGGACATGAGAAATAATTTTAGATGTATTCTGGTGACAGAATATCCCGGAGACTGCTTAAAGGAATAACATATGATAGTCTTTACTCTGACCTAGATGAACTAGTTGATTAACGAGTATGAATCTCAGTTTATATTCCTAGGCAGATATGACCCGACACTATGAACAGTGAGAGTCGAAATGTCTAGAAGTTCATGGAGGGGCTCAGATTGTCAATTAGAGTCCGCTTGGCTCCATTAGATATCACTACCTATGCCGAGGCAGTGCGTAGACTACAGTTGTGTGAATAAGATCATGAGTAGCACGCCTTTGAGATTGGGAAAGGTAGTAAAGGCTGAAATTGAGACAAAAAGAGAATAAAGAATGACAGAGATGTCAAAACGGGAAAAAGATAGTTTGGTAAAAGCTTAGAGCTGATGAGTCACGGGGTAAGATGATTGGTAAGGCCCCAGTGTATCCAATTTCAACAATTACGAGGGGTATTGTGATTGGAGGACCCTACCTGTTCCGTAGCAGTGTAAACAGTGTAGGATGTGTGGTAGATACCACGAAAATAAGATGTTGGACGAGGGCGAGTGTATACCTTGGACCAGGACACTACTGATGTTTCATTTGATGTGGTGGAAGATACCACACTGGTTGTGAATAATGAAATAATTATTTTAATTGATCTTGGTGCCACACATTTATTCATACCGCCTTCAGTTGCTTATAAGCTAGGGAAAGATGTGAAACCTGTATCCTTAAGCAAGATGATGATAGTTAGCTGATTTTCACTAACTGAATATGGGTATAAGGATATGTCAGCCAATTTTATTCAATGGAATATGAATAATTTAGAAGTAATATTTTAGAATAGATTGATTTGGCTGCAAACTATGTTGTTTAGATTGCTATCCTAAGTTAGTGATGTTTTCACCCCTGAAAAGTATACTGTAAGTTTTGACAAGTAATGAAAGAGTTTGTTATAAGTTATATATGAAATGAGATAAGCTTTGAGATGTGATAGATCCTGAATACGAGATATATTGGAATAAGAGGAGTATGCAAGGTAAGAATATCTATGTTATGTAAAGTAATTTGGATTAAGCGATATGTAGGGAATATGAATTGCGGCCAAGGATAAGGGGAGGATATATCCATACCCAGTCCATGTGGTCAAGTCTGAGGGTTACTAAAGGTATTTCAAAATACTTCCCCGCTTGAAAACTTGACAGCGTCTAGAAGCGCACACATAACCTATAAATTGAAATCGATAGTCATAATATATATATTTAAAAAAAAATCAGGGTACCTTTATTGGTACGATAAAGAAATATAGAATTCGATTAATCATGAAGGTTTAAAAATTAAAATTTTATAAAAGCCGTTAATATAAGAAAAAGGAAATGACGTGGGTTAGTATCTAGAACGGAAGCGATTTCGAAGTAACATTATACGTTTATGCTTACATAGGTCAAGGATATAGGTGATTGAAATATTTAGTGGAATTCAACTACGATGAGGTATTTAAACCTTACCTGGACCGATTAGTTGTCATCTTTAGTGATGATAATTCGATGTATTCGAAGTCCAGGGAAGAGCATGAGTAGCAATAGGAAATTGTCTTACAGACGAGTGTTGTGAGTTTCTCGTAATGGGCTGTTCAGTTGATACATCTTGTTCGAAAAAGATTGTATGCCAGTAGGATGATAAGTATGAAAATGACTTCGGTGAATTTTGGTATATGGAAGTAATAAACTGACCAGCGTAATTATTCTCACCATACCCAACAGTTCAAGAGGTTTCAGTGTGTATGGATACCTCAAAATAAGGATTGAGCTGTGTATTAATGTAAAATGGGAAGATAGTTGTTTGTGGATTCAGATAGTTCAAGGACCATGAAAGAAACTATCCGACCCATGATTTAAAGTTGACAGCGATAATGTTTGTACTGAAGGTATGGCGCCACCACTTATACAGTAAGAAATTTTGGGTATGCACTGATCGTAAAAGCCTCGAGTATCTGTTTGTGAGACCCCGTATATGTATAAGGGTATATATGTACATAGAAGTGTAAATAGAGTTGTACTATGAATTCATGAGTGAAGTATATGTGATGTAAGTCCATAAGTAATGTACACACTTGTAATGAGAGTGGTAATCGTACATACAAGTTTCATTATATATGAATGTGTAGAAATGGACTTAAACATGTGGAGAATGTGTGTAGAATGGATTATGAATAGTTTGGTAAAATGGAAGTAGAATTGCATAAGATGTGCACTTCCATTTTTGTTTATATTAAGTACCATTGGTCATACAAAGATCCTACACAAGTTTTAATGTGTATGAAGTGAGGATGGATGCCATTTTCAAGTCTCAAAGATGAATGAATGAGGAAATGATCATGGTAGCAAATTAAGGATGTTTGGTAAGTGTTGTTGCAGAGGAACTGCAGAAAATCTGGAAATTTTGAAGGGCAGATCGATCTCATGGGATGAGAGATCGATCTGGAAGAGCCAGAATGCTCTTATTTGGGCAAAAGAATAGAGCAGATCGATCTCCAATGGAGCCAGATCGAACTCCTTAGCTCTCTGTTTGGGAGCAGATCGATCTCATGCTTCGACAGATCGATCTCATGCCTCGATAGATCGATCTCATGCTTCGACAGATCGATCTCAGGCTTAAAAATACCGTGAAAAAGAGGGATTTTAAGAGACCAGATCGATCTCCTCTTGGACCAGATCGATCTCCTCAAGCTAATTCTATATAAGGAGTGCTGGAAATCAAAAAATTTCGGGAAAAACACAAACCTTCCACTTTCAACCCAAAAACCTAACATTCTCTCTCAAAAATCAGCCATTTTCAGTGAGGTTTAAAGAGAGACCATTAGAGACAAAGTTGTTCCTATCAAAGAGAAGAACAACATAGTTGGAAACCATTTTCCCATTGATGGTATTGAAGGAGTTAAGGGCATTGCCATTTGGAACAAGAGGAGAAATCAAATTGGGTAAGATTCTAACACTCCAACTATGGTGCATTATTTATTTAAGTGATTTTGGAGTTGTTTGGCATGAGTATGGATGGTTAGAAACTATCTAGAATGCATTTGAATGATTTTGACCTAGAAATGGTTTAGTGTGAGAAAGTGGAATGTATGGAGATTAATGATGAATGAGATATGTAAAAGTTATTTATAGTGTTGTGGTATGATTTTAAGATGTGGTTAGTGGATAAATTGTGAGATTTACCTAAAAGAGGTAAAATGTGGATTAAGGCATTTGTAAAATGCATAAGTGAATAATATTGACTAGTGAGGTCAATTATGGGTTAAATACATTAACTCAATCGATTTAATGAATGAATCGCAGCTTCCGAGGACACGCCGAGGCAAGTTGAGCCAAGAGCGTGAGAAGCTAAAAGGAAAGGAGTCACACCAAGTAAATCGAGGTAAGGGAATTGTGTGGACTCTTAGAGATATCTGTGCGCAATTTGGGCGCTTAAATGTTTTGCTAGAATGCATGAGATTAGGAAATGTTGTTGGGTGAGTGAAGGGTAAAAGTTGGGAGTTTGAGAAATATGCATGAAAACAAAAGCATATTGCTTTGAAAATCATCTTTTATTGCTTTTTAGCAAATGATTGGTAGGTTGGCTAACATTGAAATGATTTGCAAAAGAAATGAGTGTGTTTTGGTTTTGTTAACCACATTTTGCAAGTTTTGAGCCACCTACATGATTTCGTGAGTATGAAAGAGTGCAAGAGGCACTAGTTTTCACATGGATTTCATGATTGTTTTGGCATTGTGCTCGAGTTTGTCTCGCACTGGATGCCCACCTTGCATGTTGCCGTGTTTGGAGCTTCGAGTAGACTGGGTGTCACATCGATTAAATAGGCTCACACGTGCATTGTTTTGACATGATTAATTAGCCGTGTTAGGAGCTTCGGATAGACAAGAGGTCGCCCCGATTAAATAGGCTCACACGTGCGTTTGAGATATGGCGTGATATGATGTGTTGATTGGGTCCACGGAGTACGTCGTACCGTGCATGTAGCATGGAGTACATTGTACCGTGTTGAGTTGTGATGTGCCGTCTTCGGATGAGATCTGCTATGGACCGGCGGGTAGAATTTGACCCACCTCCCGTGTGGAAGCAGATGGTGGTGATATCCCACACACCTGATCCGTGTAGCCGGTATCACAGGTTATGTACATAGGCCTTGAGGTTATTACCTATTGTTGAACTGCCTATCTCACATGTCTAATGCTATTTGAGAATAAATCCATGTTTGAAGTGATTGTGGGTCAGGAAAGCCCGAGGGATGGGCTGAGACCTGACGTTGAATTGATTTGTTAATGGTTTTTAAAGTGCACGGATGCATGATGTTTAATGCCATGCTTTATTGTGAAAATGCATGATGGGTAATGCCATGCTTTTATTATGAATTATGCATGATGATTTAGACCATGCTTTGAGTTGATATGTGCACTTGATTTCTATAGCATGAATGCTTTACATACCATTAACACAATCATACACTCATGTTTTGAGATAAATAATGAATTAAATGCTTTTGAGCATGGCATCACGATCACGTAGATAGTGCAGTATCTACCTGTTCGCATAATTGCCTTACTGAGCGTGTGGTTTGCTCACCCCCCTTATTTTCCCCTCTCTACAGAGATTTGAGTATAGATTGGACGTGACTGGAGGCGTTCCCTTTTTGGTAATTCCGCTGCATCCCATCGCTAAAGGTATACACACCTTGATTATTTTGTATCTAAACTAGACATAGCACAGTAGCATTTTGTATGTAACCACTGGGGATGTAAAACAATGTAAACACATGTAACAACTCTGATATATATACATTTATACAAGTGTTTACTCATAAATAATGTTTCAAATTGAATTGGTATGGTGGAGTGAGTTAGATGTCGACACACAGCCCAACTGTTAAGTGTGTGGTTGTTCACGATCGAGGAAGGATGATTAAGGATTGATGCATGAAAATGCGAAAAATTTGTACGTATTTTGGTAAGTTGAGGGTCGTGACACTGTTTTCACAGAAAGAGTAGAATATGAGATAACAAAGAGGGTTAGAGCTTCTAAGGATTATGATTGTGAACATTATACCACCCAGGAAAGGTTAATGTAATGGTTGATGCCTTGAACAAAAAGAGCCTCGGGATGGTATCACATATAATGGTTAGGGAGCGTGAGCTGTTAGAGCAGTTGTGAGCCTCAGTAGTGATGTGATCCCTTCTGACGATGACAATGATTTAGTGACAACTAGCCTAAGGTTAGAATCGGATTTGAGTGATCGAATTTGCCAGGCTTAACGTGATGATCGATATGGTGTCGATAGTGTGGGTCAGATTTAGAAGGGTATAGTGACAGAGTTCACAGTGAGTGATGATGACTAACAGAGGTTCAAAGACAGTATAAGTGCTCCCCAGGACCATAGTTGATAAGATAGTGTTATTATCAAAAGCTCACTCTTCGGGATAGACAGTGCATACAGAAAGTAATTAATATATCGAAATCTCTGAAAAGGGTATTGGTGGTCAGATATGAAAAGAGACATTGTAGAGTTGTAGCAAAGTGTTTCGTATGTTAGCAGAGTAAGGTAGAGTACGAGAAGTCTGCAGGGTTATTGCAGCCTCTACCTATATCGACACAGAAATGGAAACAAATTACCATGAATTTCGTGATGGGTTACAGAGGACCCGGATGAATCACAAGGCTATCTGGGTAATAGTCGATAGATTGATTTAGTTTACCCACCTTCTGGCTATGGAAATCCCCAGATACTCTAAGTGCATAGGCGGAGTTATGTATACGAAAAATTGTAAAACATTATGTAGCGTTCCAGTGAGCATGGTATCAGATAGGGATTCTAGCTTCACTTTCCACTTTTGGAAACGCTTTCAGGAAGCTATGGGAACCTGACTGAGTGTTAGCACATCTTCCATCCTCAGACAGATGGTCAGTCAGAGAGGACTGTACAGGTTCTAGAGGATATGATGAAAGCATGTGCCATTGATTTTATAAGCTCCTGGGATGATCAGCTGTTACTAATTGAATTCGCCAATAGCGACAGTTATCACTTGAGTATCGGGATAACATTATATGAGGCATTGTACGGCCGTAGGGAGTTATTCCCTGACTTGGATAAAAAGAAGTGGGTGACAGGTAGAATTGTTCTCAAATTGGTAAGACAAACCTCTGAGGATGTTCAGTTGATTTGTGGAAGATTAAGAACACCTCAGAGCATACAGAAAGACTATGCTGACAAGATACAGAAACCATTGGAATTCACTGAGGGTGAATTAGTATTGTGGCAGTTACATGTCCTAAGAACATAACGAGATTCGAAAAGAAGGCAAATTGAGTTTAGTTGATAGAATCCTTTGAAATATTGGACAAAGTGGGAGATAAGGCCTGTAGGTTGGCGTTACCACTTGAATAAGCAGGCATCCACAATGTGTTCCATCTTTTGATGCTTCAGAAATACTATCCGGACCCAACATATGTGATCGGATATGAGCTCCAACAACTTAGCTCAATGAAAGTATAACGTATGTTGAAAAATCGATTCGGGTATTAAACAGGAAGGGGAAAGTGTTGAGGTTTAAGATGATCTCCCTAGTTAAGTGTGTTGGTAGCATTACACTCTGAAAAAAGTCCTATGAGAATTAAAGAGTGTGATGCGATAGACGTACTTGGAGTTGCTTATGGACCCATTTGACTTGGTTCTAATTTGGAGGACCAAATTTCTTAAGTGGGGGAGATTGTAAGACTCGATTTTAATTAAAACACAAAATGAAAAAAATACAAAAGGATTGAAATGGTATTCCCGAACACGTGCAAGGGTAAAACGGTCAAAAGATCGAAATTCAGTATTTATCGTGACAAGAAAATTTTATTAAAAAATATGAGAATGAGAAATCTTGATCAATGACGAAGAAATAATTAAATTTCGGGTTAAATTGATCAAGATATGAATTTATTGGAATTAATCAAAAATTTCACATAGAAAAATAATCCCGAAAATAATCGAAAAATATACCGAAAAGACGAAATAAGATCGATAAATTCATTTATTAAATAAATGAATATAATATAATTTTTTAGGATATTTTGGATTATTATTGAATATTTTAATGGATTAAAATAATATTAAAAATAAATTATAAATAAATAAATAAAGTTAAAAAAAAAAAGAAAAGAGAAAAGTGTGAATCGGGAAAATGCGAAACAGAAAAGGAATGGCGAAAAGCAGCCGACGGAACCGAGGGAACCAAATCCCTTCAATTTGACGACCACTGGCGGGACTAAGGGGCCAGCGAGGGTCGGCGAAGGCTGCCCGACCTCGGGCAAACCATGAGACGCCGTGACGCGCTGTGGAAACGTCGGAGAACGTCGAAAACGAGGGGAGATATCGCGGGAGAGAAGGCTCGATTGGCGGCCATCAGCGTCGATTCAACTAGCCCCGAGGCCCGATGATGGAAGCCCAAGCGATAGCGCGCTGAACGGCACCGAAAACGGCTCGAGAACCGGTCAGACGGTGCTGGAACTGTGAAGTGAAGCCTAAACCGGTACGGTCGGTTCAGCGCAGTGACGGTATGCTGAACCGGACCGGACCAGACTGGTTCAGCCAAAAAGAAAAGGAAAAAGAAAAAAAAGAAAAGAAAAAGAGGAAAATTGGGAAAAATTTCAGTGATGCAATCGAGCTACGGGTAAGTCGGTAAGCGGTCGAAATTGACCGATTTAATTTTTGAAATATTTAATTTGATTAAAATTCGACAGAAAGTTTACCCGAAAAAATATTAAATTGTGTAGCTCGACGATTAACATCAAACGACAGCTTGAGACAGCTTTGATTTGCGTATTATCATGGAATCATGGGTAAGTAACCCTTATTTACGATAATTTTACATCGTTATACGTGTTAAAATTTACCGCATAAATTACGAATTTAAATTTCGCATGAAATGAATTAAATTCTGGAATTAGAGATAAATTGTCGTAAATAATTAATTGAGCTATCCAAAAATTTAGAATGAGGCTCAATAAATACTAATGGGTCCAATGAGCCCGATAGGCCTCGGTAACGTGAATAGTAAGTGGAAAACGGGCTAAAGGCCGATTAAGGCCCATTAAGGTACAATCGGGCTCAATATGGGTAGATGGACCTAATGATTTAAATTAAGCCCAAAAAATATGAAATACAATTAATTGTATTGTATTTGACCTGATGAATATTTATCCGCAGTTTCGGAGATTGGATTGGGAGCAAATCGGACTGTGTGACGAGTCATCAGTGGAAAGGTCAGACTGTACAGAAAAATGAGGTAAGGGAATTGTGTGAGTAGCTAGAGGTAGCTACATGTATTTTAATAGCTTTTGTATACACTGATTATGTATAAAGGTCCTAAAAATGGTTTAAAGATTTTAAGGACTCGAAATAGGGAAAAACTATTTTACCCCTATTAAGGGAAATTCACCTAAGGATGGTGAAAGCATGACATGCATGAAATACATGATTTAAGGAATTTTCAAATCTAAGGAATTTTCCTAGTTTTTAAGCAAAGTAAATGGATAGATTGGCTAGTAATTGCATAAATTTCATAATATAACACTATGTAAGTGTTATTAAGATTTAAATGAAATTTCTTTGGAAAATGGGCCAACTATCAAGTTTATATGGAAACAGATAGTGCTGGCACATAGCTCGCACTATATCTATGTTTGTGAGTGTGCATAAAATGTGCTTGAGTGGTTGCTCGCACCGACTTGTGTGACATCATATGCATGAAATGTGCTAGAGCAGTTGCTCGCACTGATTTTTATTACTTTGAAATGCATGAGAGGTGCTGGAGCCTAGCTCGTACCTTGTTTTGACTGTTTTGACGATTTTAACTGTTTTGACTAAAATGCATAAAATGGTGCTGGAGCGATTGCTCGTACTAGTTTTAATGATTTGACATGCATGAGAGGTGCTGGAGCTTAGCTCGCATCCTATTTTGATATGATAATTGCATAAAAGCCGTGCTGGAGTGTAACTCGCACGAGATTTGATTTATTGACGCATAACACCGTGCTGGAGCTTGCTCGTACGAAGTTTTATATGGATTTATAACTCATTTTAAAGTCGTACTGGAGTGCTACTCGTACGCAGATTTTACTGATTTTTATGAAACCGTGCTAGAGCTTCACTCGCACGAGGTTTTCAGATATCATGAATATGCATGGAACCGTGCTAGAGCTTCGCTCGCACGGGAATTTATATGACATGCATATAGCCGTGTTGGAGTCTCTTGTAGACTGTGTGTCACAGTGAGATGATATGCTCACACGTGCATACTGAGACAGAGATGGTATGGGTGGATAAGACCTATTACAGGCACCCCTGTCTGAGCTTGGGTTCACGGAGTACGTTGTACCGTGTATGTCATGCGGAGTACACTGTACCTTGGGGATTGTTGGAGTGGAGTGGCATTAGCCACCAGGCAACAAGCCTTGCCCTCGCAGTCCTGATGTTATGTTGTTCTGGCGGGTAGAACCGACCCACATCCCGTTTCAGGTGTGATACCCCTTACACTAGGAACCGTATTGCCAGGGATCACTAGATTATGGCCATAGTCCTTGCTGTTACCGATATAGTCATCTACATGTCTCACATGATATAACTTGTGGTCTGATAGACTAGGGTAGACCCGAGGGAGGGGTCAGGCCCCCGATTTTATGATTTTTTATTATGCTAATATATGTTTTGGAGGATTTTATGATATGTGACCCTGAAAGAAGGGTGGTTTTATAACTGAAGTTTTATAATTAATTGTAATGAATTGTTTTATGAGATGATTGACCTGGAAGGGTTATTTTATACTGCAGTTTTAATAAAGTGATTTAAATGCAGTAGCATGATGATGTTTTTCATGCTTTCATTTCAAATTCATGATTTGTCTTACATGACATGAAGGAATGCATGATCTTGATTTACTTCATGCTAATTATGATTTAAGGATGTCACATAAAAAGCTATTTATGCATGAATTACATGCTTTCTATATGCACAAATAGTTTTGGTAAACTATGTCATGGATATATGCATGGCTTTGTGCTTGAGATTTTAATGAAAACAAATGGATTTTAAGGGCATGGCATTATGAGCATGTAGATAGTGGAGATATCTACTTACTTGCATAATTGCCTTACTGAGTGTGTGGTTTGCTCACCCCCCTTATTTTCTCATCTTTTTAGAGTACTCGCAATAGTTAGTGAGCGGCTGAGGACTTGCATTCTTGGTATCCGGTGCTTCCCATTGAGAAACAGGTATACACATTTGTATAGTTTTGTATCTAAATATGTAATGCACAGTACTGTAAACGGATATGATGTCGGGGATATAGGGTTATGTATACCATTATGAATGTATTTAATTAAAGTCAAAGGATAGTAAATCCTGATATGTGAATATGATTATGAAAATGGAATGGTAAATAGGTGAGAGGTGACTAACACCGAATCATAGCCCAACTGTTTGTAGGATGGTCATGATGAGAGAAAGGTAAGAATTAAATAATAAATGAAAAAACGAAAAATTTACTCTGATTTTTAGGTTATTTGGGTCGTGACAATATGGGAAATGAGTAGTGTGATAAAATGGAAGGAAGTTGTATATGTGCATAAACCTTTATACTTCCATTTGGTGTTGTATTGTATACCTTTGGTTATACAATGAAGGTACACAAGTTTCAATGTATAGGAAGTATGAATGGATGTCATTTTCAAGCATTCTGTGAAGAAGGAATTGATCTCTAGAGAGCCAAATCAATTTCCTTATGCTATTGACTTGGAGAAGATCGATCTCATTTGGAGAGCATATCGATCTCCTTAAGGTTCTGAGTTGTTCAGATCGATCTCATGCTTGGGAGCAGATCGATCTCATTAAGTTGGAAATGTCGGTTTCAAGAGGAAATAGTGCAGGGTAGATCGATCTCATTGGAGAGCAGATCGATCTCATAGAGACAATTCTATAAATACTAGACTTCTGGACTTCAGTTTGCAAAAGTGTAACCTAACAGTGCTAAGCTAGAAAACTTTAGTTTGTGATCAGTTTTGAGTGAGATATAGTAGAGCAAAGTTGTTCTTGGCAAATAGGAGAACAACATACTTGGAAACAAGAGATTGAAATCAAGGATTTCAAGAGTAAGGAGGATTTGTACAAATTTGGAGAAAAAGGAAGAAAATCTCAGCTAGGTAAGATTTAATGAACTAAGTTGATATATGTTAAACTAGGCAAGTTAAGGAGTTTATTGGTATATATATGAATTGTTGGAAATGAAAGAATCATGAAAAATGAGCATGACCTAGTTATTGGTGTGAAAATGAGAAAGTGATGAGGAGATGATGTTAACATGGATTTAATGATGTATTATACATGTAGGGAAGATTATAAAGTAATCTTATGAAATGCATATATTGGAAATAAAGAGAAATAAATATAGTTATATGGAAAATGTGGTATAATACCATATTGAAAGAAAATCATGAAAATGATGTGTTAAGTTGAGAATTTACAAATGAAATGAGTATATTACAATATACTAACGTCAATACGTATAACAGCTTAGGAGAATCACATTGAGGCTGATCAAAAAGCAAGAGTGAGCATAACCGAGGAAGTGAGGTCACTCGACGTGATCCGAGGTAAGGGAATTTGTGAGTAGCTAGAGATGGTTCCACGTATTTTGAATAGCATTTTGATATTATATGCTATATGAATCCCCATGAATAGGTATGATGTTGTGATAGAAACTAAAGAGGATAAGTGTATTTTATCTAAAACTAGGGTGAAATTACCTTAGAAGCCTATTATGATTAAGATTCATGAGTTTGCATGATAAAATGGCTAAGGTTTTCAAATATATGTGAAAACAACACATTTGAGTGCTTATTTGATTTTGTTGAGTGGATTGTGATTTGAATAGCCATCTATCAGGTTTTGTGTGAAAACCATATGTCCTAGAGATTTCTCGCACTATATTTTGAGATATGCATCACATAGTACCTGAGTGTTTACTCGTACTAGATTTTAATGTGATTTATGCATGTTAGAGTACTGGGAGCATTGCTCATACTCAGTTTTGTGATTGATGCATTGTACAGTATTGGGAGCTAAGCTCATACTCAATTTTACATGATAGAGTACTGGGAGTTTTGCTCGTACTCAGTTTTCAGATATTATACTTCATAGAGTATTGGGAGCTTTGCTCATACTCATGCTTTTATATAACCTAGTGTTGGGAGCATTGCTCACACTAGAGATTGTGATATTGTGATATGGTCATGTTGAGAGTTTTACTCGCACGTACTAGTTTTGAAAAGAGCATGAATATAGCCGTGTTGGGAGTCTATGCTGACAGTGTGTCGCACTTATATATATATATGCTCACACGTGCATTATTTTGAGATATGGTAGAGGGCTATCGAAATAACCCATAGGTGTGAGGACTAAGACTCATGGCGAGCATCCTAACTATGAGGTAGACCGTAGTATGTGGACTAAGACTCATGGAGAGCATCCTGACTACGAGGCATATCCAAGGTGTGAGGACTAAGACTCATGGCGAGCATCCTACCTTGAGATAGGGTCCAAGGAGTACTATGTACCGTGTATGTTACATGGAGTACGTTTTACCGTGAGTACACGATGAGAATAAATTGTGAGCTGACAGCTAGGATTTGACCCACCTCCTGTTACAACAATTGTGAGACCCTGCACACCGAGTACTGTGTAGCCTGGGATCACAAAAAATAAGTTATGATCATACACTCGGAACATGTAGTCGCCTATCTCCTTTCTTGCTAATTGAATTTCTTGAGTGAAATACCACATGGTTTTAGGATATAAACATGTGAATTTTGTGAATTGTGAAAAGGGTAACTCGAGGGATGAGTGAGGCCCAGTTTTTTCATGTTTTTAAACATGATGAATGCCATATGATTTTGATTTAAATGCATGGCATGAAAAATGTGATTTGTTTGAAATTACATGAGAAATGCAGTATTTATGCATATAATGTTGAGGTTGTTAAACCAGCATATTTCCAGTTTTACAACTGATGTTTTGTATCTATATATATATTGCATAATGATTTGAGAGAGATGCATGCTATAGATATAGATAGGGTAAGGAAACGATTTCGAGGCATAACCATTTTATTTTGTAGATAGTGCGGTTATCTACTTGCTTGGCTAATTTCCTTACTGAGCTGTGAGCTCACCCCTGTTGGCTCTACCGAGAGGGGGGTGAATCGGTTTTCTAACAATTATGGCAAATTAAAAATTAATTACAATTTAATCACAAATGATAATGAGCAATATAGTGCAGTATAACAATTTAATGCAGAGTAGGGAAGAGAGAAACAAACACAATCGTTTATAGAGGTTCGGCCAAACTCTTGCCTACGTCCTCTCTCCTTGACCTTCTTGTCAAGTGTTTTCTTTCTCTCTTTCAATAGAGCTTACACAGTTCCTTTTGCAGGTTAAGGAATAACCTCTCTACCCTTAGCAATACAGAAAAAGTATTTAGCCTCTTACAATTTACTCTCACTGAGGAACAATCCTCTTCTCTTTTAAGATAAGACTGAATACAATATAAGGCTTTAAAGTGGTAGGACAAATGTAGCTTTTTGCACTTAAGCTTTTACAATGATTCTCAATGAATGAGCAATAGGGACACAAAGAATGAAAGAATTAAAGCTTGAAAGTGTTTGGAATATGCAGCAATAGTGTCTCAATTCTCTTTGTCTTCAATGCTTGGTTAAATACTGAAGGATTGGTAGTTGGAGCATTAAATGCTATTCTTCCCGTTGTGTTTTGCAGAAACTAGCCGTTGGGTACCTCCAGTAGAGTGCCAGATCGATCTGCCTTCTTGGCCAGATCGATCTCTTAGTTATAAATCCTGCAAGATTGAAGCACAAATACACAAGGAGATCGATCTCATAGGTTAGCAGATCGATCTGTTAGTTTGAAAATAATGAGGTAGATCGATCTGTTGAATAGGAAGATCGATCTCCTAAACTCTCTGTTTGAAGCAAGATCGATCTCCAGATCGATCTATATTCTTAAGCTCTTAAGGGAGATCGATCTCTTCATCGACCAGATCGATCTCTCAACTCTAGCATTATCCAGATCGATCTCTTAACCCTTGCAGATCGATCTTATTCTTCCTAAATACCTTTGTACAGATTTAAGGCTTCCCAGATCGATCTCTTCCATCATGAGATCGATCTCTCATCAAGTAAAAACCCAGGAGATCGATCTCTCATACCCCAGATCGATCTCTCATCAGCAGAACTCTAAGTTCTGGTACTAATAACCTCTAAACATGTTTGTATATCATCTTAACATTATTGAATTAACTTGTTTTGTCATTTCAAAATACATTAACTCAACAATCTCCCCCCTTTTGATATGACAAAACTCATCAAATAAACATGTTTAGTGAATTTGCAAAACTCCCCCTTTTTGTGAGCTTTTGACTTTGTTAGTGACTTACCTCCCCCTCAGTTAAATCTTAACTCCCCCTCAATTAAATCATAACTCCCCCTCAATTAAATCATTTCTTTTAAACATTTAACACAACCACAACACATGTTTCTTCTCCCCCTTTTTGTCATATCAATCACACACAAAATAGAAGATTCATGGCATTTCAAAATCAACATTTTCATTAACTCACCCAATATCCAGTCAAATCACATTTCATTCAAGCAAATTCCTCACAGATAACATCAAGTAGCTTAAAATGTTGTAACTACACTAAATCAAAGCCCTAATGCCTATTGTGAGGGAGGATCACGATCCAAAAGATTCTCAACGTGCGTTCGTGTTACTTGGAGCTCATCGAACATCGCCTCTTGAGTCTCTTGAATCTTATCCACTCTTTGGGTTAAGTCCTCGATCATACGCCGCTGAGTGGCAAAGCAGTCATTCATCTGTTGACTGAGGTCATTCATCATCGTCATGAGCATCTCCAAGTCAGCAGGAGACGATGTTGGTGCAGTGGGCGGAGCCGATGGTTCCGGAGCTGGTGCAGCAGGTCGGTGCACTGGCTCAGCAGTGGGGTCCTCCTCCATAGCCTCTGCAGGTTGCTGATCCCTCTTTTTCGTCCACTCTCCCCGAAGGTCTTTGTAGTACCCCATATGATGGAGGGTCCCAATGTTAAGCACGCTCTTGGGAGAGGGGAGTTCGCCAGTTTCGCTGCTGCAGTCGATACCAAGGCGATAGAGAAGATAAGCTACCGGTTGTGGAAACACGATCGTGGTAGCTTGTCCACGCACAATCTTCAGCCAATCTTCGTATATAAAGTGAGGGAGGTTAGGTTTTTGGCTTGTGGTGTGAATGTGATGGAGCCAAAAGCGATCTAAGCGCCTAACGGTAGAATGACGAGTACCGAAAGGGCGGAGATTCCAAGAGATTATGAGGTGGAGTAACCGAGGATGCATCGGCAGGTCACTCGCCTTGTCCCCAGGGAGATCAAACGCTAAGGGAACTTCCTCATCCTCATTTGTTAAGCCTTCATCGCGTATATCAAACGCTTTGGCTAGAACTTCAGTGTCTATTATAATGGGTTTACCCATGACAAATGTTTTGAAACCGACAATTTTGCAAGTGTCATTTGAGTCAAAAAGTAATTCGGCATTGGAAAAGAATGCACGAACTAGATTTGGAGGGACTGGAGTGTTGATTTTTAAGAAATTCATCCAACCAAATTCCTCAAACTTTGACACGTAAGGAAAATCTATACGATTGAGGAAGGAAAAATCGATAGTACGCCAATGCTTGATTGGCATGGTTGAGAAGTATTCCTCATATCGCTTTCTTTTTGCTAGTGTTTTAAAACACCGATTGAAGGAAGCGACAGGAGGTGGAGGAATGGGTTGTGATGAGGAACCGGCCTCTACAGTGGTCCTACGGGGTTTGTGTCCTACTGTCTTAAGCCTAGGCATGATTCTAGACTCTACAGATGCGCTAAATAGATTCAAAATCGAGAAAATCAATGAAACAGTACCTAGGTTTGCCCTAGAATTAAAATGAACACAAATTGAAGACAGATTTTAAGAAAATCAGTAAGGAATGTTGGTTACAATACCGGAATTTGACACCGAGACGCAAGGAAGACCGTATGGAGATCGATCTGAGGAGGAATCGGAGGAAAAGATGCGAGGGAAATTTGGGAATTTTGAAAATTAGGTTTCTGAAATTTGGGAATTTCACGCTGGTATTTATACTCCAGGGCACAGGAGATCGATCTGTCGAGGCGACAGATCGATCTGTCATTTCCAGAATCCAATAGAGATCGATCTGTCGTAAGGCCAGATCGATCTGGTCGCAAACAGAGGCTTAAGGAGATCGATCTGTTACACACAGATCGATCTGTCGTTTAACAGAGGCTTAGGCAGATCGATCTGCCCAATGCAAAGATCGATCTGCAGAATGCGGAAGCTTGAAGAGATCGATCTGTCGTGTTGACAGATCGATCTTCCTTTAAACAGAGACGTAAGGAGATCGATCTTATGGTTAGAAGATCGATCTGCTTAGCTTAACCTTGATGATTTAGGCTTGTTGGAGGTATGGAGATCGATCTATATTGCAAGGAGATCGATCTCTCATCCTCATTGCCAGAAAATCTTTGCAAAAACTCATTTAAAATCAATTTGAAACCAAGATTTTTGAAACACAAAAGTCCTAAAGCATATCCATGAGTCCTAATTCACCTCTAAGGATACAAAACCTATCTCTATCAAGGGGTTTGGTGAATATATCAGCTATTTGATGTAAAGTATCAATGTACTCTAAGATTATATCCCCTTTTTGTACATGATCTCTAAGGAAGTGATGTCTAATTTCTATGTGCTTGGTTCTGGAGTGTTGAATAGGATTCTTAGACAGATTAATGGCACTGGTATTATCACATTTAATAGACACTTGTTTCATGTCAATACCATAATCTCTCATTTGTTGTTTAATCCACAACACTTGAGCACTACAACTACCAGCTGTTATATACTCAGCTTCAGTTGTGGACTGAGCTACACTGTTTTGCTTCTTGGAGAACCAAGAAATTAACCTATTTCCTAAGAATTGGCAAGTACCTAAAGTACTTTTCCTATCTATTTTGCAGCCTCCAAAATCAGCATCTGAAAATGCATGAAGGGCAAAAGTAGAGTCCTTGGGGTACCAAAGTCCTAGTGAGGGAGTGTCTTTGAGGTATCTAAAGATTCTCTTAGTTGCCAATAGATGTGATTCCTTAGGAGAGGATTGAAATCTAGCACAAAGGCATACACTAAACAAAATATCTGGTCTACTTGCAGTTAAATAAAGCAATGAGCCTATCATAGACCTATAGAGTTTAATGTCTACACACTTACCACTTTCATCTTTATCAAGCTTGATGTTGGTGCCCATTAGAGTGGCTTGAGGTTTGCAATTGTCCATTCCAAATCGCTTGAGCAATTCCTTAGTATACTTTGCTTGATTGATGAAGGTTCCAGCTTTTGTTTGCTTCACTTGAAGTCCCAAGAAGAATGTGAGTTCTCCCATCATACTCATCTCAAATTCTCCTTGCATGATCTTAGCAAACTCTTGGCATAAAAACTCATTAGTTGAACCAAAAATAATATCATCTACATACACTTGTACAACTAATAAATCCTTATTTTTATTCTTAATGAATAAAGTGGTATCCACTTTTCCTCTTGAAAATCCCTTGTCTATTAAGAATTTTGACAACCTTTCATACCAAGCTCTAGGGGCTTGTTTTAACCCATAAAGTGCCTTAGATAATTTAAAAACATGTTCAGGAAATTCATGATTTTCAAATCCGGGAGGTTGCTCAACATATACTTCTTCATTAATAAAACCATTTAAGAATGCACTCTTTACATCCATTTGATATAACTTGAAGTTTTTATAACATGCAAAGGCAAGTAACATTCTTATTGCCTCTAATCTAGCTACCGGTGCATATGTTTCATCATAGTCTATGCCTTCCTCTTGTCTATAGCCTTGAGCAACTAGCCTAGCCTTATTCCTTGTGATCACACTATTTTTCATCCATTTTGTTCTTGAATATCCATTTAGTTCCAATTATTGAGTGATCACTAGGTCAGGAACTAGTTTCCATACTTTGCTTCTCTCAAATTGATTTAATTCTTCTTGCATTGCTAGGAACCAATTATTGTCTTCTAAGGCTTCATTGACATTCCTAGGCTCAATTTGAGATACAAAGGCTATATATTGGCACATATTCCTTAGGGATGATCTAGTTCTAACTCCAAGAGTTGGATCTCCTACTATTTCACAATCTTTTACATATCCTAACTCTCTTGGTGCTCTAGGCTCTCTTTCTAAAACCTCTATTTCTTCTTCATCTTCTTTATTCAAGTCAAGCTTTTCTAGAAAGTCATCTTCTAAGCCTTCATCAAATATCCCAACATTTTCATCATTGGTTGAATCTTTAGATATATTATTTGATTCATCAAATATAACATGAATAGACTCTTCAACCACTAATGTTCTTTTGTTATATATTCTAAAAGCCTTTGAATTCAATGAATATCCTAGAAATATTCCCTCATCACTCTTGGCATCAAATTTTCCTAAATTATCTTTTCCATTATTTAGAACAAAGCATTTGCAGTCAAAAGGATGGAAGTAACTAATGTTAGGCTTCTTGCCTTTGTAGAGCTCATAAGGAGTTTTCTTTAGCATGGGTCTTATCATAGCTCTATTAATTATATAACATGATGTGTTTATAGCTTCAGCCCAAAAGTACTTTGGTAAGTTATTTTCACATAACATGGTCCTAGCCATCTCTTCCAAAGTTCTATTTCTTCTCTCAACTACACCATTTTGTTGTGGTATCCTAGGGGCTGAAAAATTATGGCTAATTCCTTGATCATTACAATACTCATCAAATCCTATATTTTCAAATTCTTTGCCATGATCACTTCTAATGCTTGTTATTGTATATCCTTTTTCATTTTGAGTCACCTTTGAGTAAGTGATGAATTTCTCTAAGGCTTCATTTTTTACTCTCAAAAAGAACACCCAAGTGTATCTAGTGTAATCATCAACTATTACAAATCCATAGTGTTTCCCACCTAGGCTAGTGGTTCTAGTTGGTCCAAATAAGTCTAAATGCAGTAATTGAAGAGGCCTAGTGGTGGATACACTATTCTTAGGCTTAAAAGTTGTCCTCTTGTGTTTCCCTTTAACACAAGCTTCACATATTTCTTCATGATCAAAGGATATTTTGGGTAAACCTATAACTAGATCCTTTCTAGCTAACTTAGATAGTACATGCATGCTAGCATGACCTAGTCTTCTATGCCATAACCAAGATTCCTTTTTGTTATCTACCATTAAGCATATGTTTTCATTTTTGAGTTCATTAAGGTAGACTATATATATGTTACCTTGCCTATGACCTAGAAGGAGAATTTTATTTGACTTAGGATCTATAACATTACACTTCATACAATCAAAAATTACTTTGTAACCTTTGTCACAAAGTTGACTAATGCTTAGTAAGTTATGCTTTAAACCCCTAACAAGTAATACTTTTTCTAAAGAGAAATGATCATTACCTATTGAGCCACTTCCTTCCACTTGGCCCTTGGAGTTGTCCCCAAAAGTGACTTCTCCACCAATTTTTGATTTGAAGGAATTGAAATGGCTTTTATCACCCGTCATGTGCCTTGAGCATCCACTATCTAAGTACCAAGCTTCTTTTGTTTTAGCTTTGTGGCTATGCTCAATCACCTACAAAAAATCAAACTCAAATCTTAGGTACCCAAATTTTCTTGGGTCCTTGGAGGTTAGTAAATGCAATTCTTGATCCCATTGGGATCCATTTTGCTAATGCATTACAGTCCTTGGAAAGAATTACCTCTTTCGGAATCCATATCCTTTTCACAATTTTTCTTTTAAGATTCCTCATCTTTATATTGCAATAATGTGACTTATGTCCCTTCTTATTACAATATGAACAAGTAATTGCAGGTTTAATCATGCTCTTCCTAGCAATAAAGCTCTTAAGATGGGTCTCCCTACTTTGTGCATTATATCCTAAGCCATTTTTGTCAAAAAATGCCCTTTGGGTTTCTAACATGCTATCTAGCTTTTGTTGCCCCATGTGAAATCTATCAAAGGAGTTATGTAGATTGCTATTTTTCTCCTTAAGGTCACAAATTTCTAGATTTGAAATCTCTAGTTTCTTCTCATATTCCAATTTATCTTTTAACATTATCTCATTTTCCCTTTTTAATTTAGATATTAACTTTTTATACTTCATGCTCATAGATTCATACTCTAATGCTAGATCATCAAATGCATCTTGCAGTTCATCAAAAGAGTATTCATTGAGATTAGAAGTTACCTTTTCATCATCATCAATAGCCATGAAGCATAGGTTGGCAATGTCCTCATTTGATTCATCATCGGAGCAGTCACTGTCACTCCATGTTGCTACCATTGCCTTCTTTTTATGAAACCTATCATTGGATCTTTTAAGAAGAGGGCAGTTAAATTTTATGTGTCCAGGTTTTTTACATTCATAACACACAATAGAGTCTTTTCTACCTACTTCCTCTTGTTCTCTCCTATTGTTTCTCCTATTACTATTACTAGCTCTCATCCTCATGAATTTATTAAATCTTTTGGCAAACATTGCCATCTCAATATCCTCCTCACTGCCACTCTCATTTTTAATCTCCTCTTGAGCAGTGGATTTTAGAGCAACTCCCACTTTCTTGGGTGGCTCTTCATTTCTTTTAAGCTTCATCTCATAAGTTAGCAAGGAACCTATTAATTCATCTAAGGACAATGTGTGTGGATCCTTAGATTCCTCTATTGCTGTCACTTTAGCTTCCCATGATTTAGGTAAGCTATTTAAAATTTTCTTTACCATTTCAATGTTAGAATATATTTTTCCTAAGGATTTTAGTCCATTAATTACATCTGTAAATCTAGTGAACATATCACTAATCGATTCTCCTTCCTTCATCCTAAAAAGCTCATAATCATGTGTGAGCATACCTACTTTTGTCTCCTTCACTTGGGTTATACCCTCATGAGTTATTGCCAATTTATCCCATATTTTCTTGGCATTATCACACCCGGAGACTCTATTATATTCATTAGGACCTAAAGCACAAAATAATGTGTGCATAGCTTTAGCATTTAGCTGTGCACATTTAATGTCATTAGAATCCCATTCATCTTCTTCTTTGGGGATATCTCTTCCCTCTATTTTCTTTGTAGGGATTTGAGGTCCCTTAACTATAATTCTCCATACTTCATAGTCATTTGCTTGAATGAATAGCATCATCCTAGTCCTCCAATACGAATAATGTTCACCATTGAACATGGGAGGTCTAACCGTAGAGTGCCCCTCTCCTACCAAACTAGTTGCTACATTGTTAAGAGTCATTTGATCGTTTCTAACTCTTAGGAAGTTGTTCCTATGTGATTAGAGAGTCCTAGCTCTGATACCAATTGTTGGCTCTACCGAGAGGGGGGTGAATCGATTTTCTAACAATTATGGCAAATTAAAAATTAATCACAATTTAATCACAAATGATAATGAGCAATATAGTGCAGTATAACAATTTAATGCAGAGTAGGGAAGAGAGAAACAAACACAATCGTTTATAGAGGTTCGGCCAAACTCTTGCCTACGTCCTCTCTCCTTGACCTTCTTGTCAAGTGTTTTCTTTCTCTCTTTCAATAGAGCTTACACAGTTCCTTTTGCAGGTTAAGGAATAACCTCTCTACCCTTAGCAATACAGAAAAAGTATTCAGCCTCTTACAATTTACTCTCACTGAGGAACAATCCTCTTCTCTTTTAAGATAAGACTGAATACAATATAAGGCTTTAAAGTGGTAGGACAAATGTAGCTTTTTGCACTTAAGCTTTTACAATGATTCTCAATGAATGAGCAATAGGGACACAAAGAATGAAAGAATTAAAGCTTGAGAGTGTTTGGAATATGCAGCAATAGTGTCTCAATTCTCTTTGTCTTCAATGCTTAGTTAAATACTGAAGGATTGGTAGTTGGAGCATTAAATGCTATTCTTCCCGTTGTGTTTTGCAGAAACTAGCCGTTGGGTAACTCCAGTAGAGTGCCAGATCGATCTGCCTTCTTGGCCAGATCGATCTCTTAGTTATAAATCCTGCAAGATTGAAGCACAAATACACAAGGAGATCGATCTCATAGGTTAGCAGATCGATCTATTAGTTTGAAAATAATGAGGCAGATCGATCTGTCGAATAGGAAGATCGATCTCCTAAACTCTCTGTTTGAAGCAAGATCGATCTCCAGATCGATCTATATTCTTAAGCTCTTAAGGGAGATCGATCTCTTCATCGACCAGATCGATCTCTCAACTCTAGCATTATCCAGATCGATCTCTTAACCCTTGCAGATCGATCTTATTCTTCCTAAATACCTTTGTACAGATTTAAGGCTTCCCAGATCGATCTCTTCCATCATGAGATCGATCTCTCATCAAGTAAAAACCCAGGAGATCGATCTCTCATACCCCAGATCGATCTCTCATCAGCAGAACTCTAAGTTCTGGTACTAATAACCTCTAAACATGTTTGTATATCATCTTAACATTATTGAATTAACTTGTTTTGTCATTTCAAAATACATTAACTCAACAACCCCCTTATTAATTCCCCTTTTTTAAGAGCATCCACAGTAGGTGGACACGGTTGATGACTGATATTCCCTGATATCCGTTGCTGATCCATTTTGTTAGAAGTATACACACTTGATATTTTGTATTGAACAATGTATAAGCACAACTATGTAAATTAATGTACGATCGGGATGTATATGTACAGATAAATGTATTAATGTACAAGAGTTTGTATTATAGGAAATAATGTTAAATTCTAAATATGTTATGAATGAGTGTGAATGGGTGACTAATATTGAATCACAGCCCAACATTTGATGTGAGAGATGACAGAAGAATACGTAAGTGAAATGCGAAAAAAAATTTGTGGTGAATAAGGTAGGTCACTTGTGGGGGAAGGGAGTGACATTCTTTCAAAAAGGATTTAATTAATTTCTTCAATTATTCTTGTAGCAATCCCACTTTGACTAGTACTTTGACTTTCCTAGTTTAGTACTGACTTTGTAAGGACTTTTGACTAATCAAACTAACCTCAATTAGGATGATTTTAGACATTTCAAAAAGCTTAAGAGGTCCTTTACAACTTTGAAGAAGGCCACTTTTTCTAGAAAAAGTCAGACAGAGGCAAAATTACCAAAAATACCCCTATTGGTCAAAACATTTCAAAAAGTGAAAAAAGTGTCCTTTTATGTCCATTTACTCTCATAAGCCTATTTTCAATGCTTATAACATCAAAAGAATGTTACATAACACTTTTAAACGCAATAATAATGCTAAATGATATTATTAGATAATATTAATATAGCAAATTATGCACTTATGAAATTCCCCCACACTTAAGCTTTGTTAGTCCTCTAGCAAATCCTAAATGAAATCCTAAATTCAATTCCTAAGTCTCAAATCCTAACACACTTTCATAGAAGTCATGATTGCATTTAGCCTATGCAACAAGCCTTTAAACACCTAGGTCACCCATAGTGGATGAGTGTTGTCTCGTGATGGCTTTTGGGAGATATACGCACAAAATCTTTACTTTGACTCAACCTAACAATTTAGTGGCATGGTTTGACAAAGATCATGAATATATCTCAATCTTTCAGCTTTTAATTCATAGCTCAAAAAATCAAATAATCAAGTCAATCATATCTCGATTATTATTTTCATATCCATGCATAATTCGAAATAAGCCAATGTAAAACATATAACTAGCAATAATTGAAACATGCAAAACAAGTATTGGCCATAAATCAAGAATTCTTCATAATTTTAAGCTTTCGAGGTTGCTTTATGGCTTCGCTAAGTACTCACTTGTAAAATAAGTCAGTTTTCGTATTTTGAGTGCTTTGCATACTCATATTTCAAGTCGCTAAGATTTTTAATCTCTTAAAATTAAGTGACTCAAAATATAAGAGTAGTTAAATTCAACTTTTCTTCTCTTAACCTCTTTATCTTTCTTTGATATCATTATTTTCTTTTATTTTGTACTTTTTTCTCTCATAATGACATTCTTGTTTACTTAAACCTAGCTTAGGACTAACTTCGTGTCAGACCCAGATTTATGTAGCTTATTCTTTATGATTCCTATGTGTATGAACACTATGTAATTATAGTTGAATTATAAGAAGAGTATTTACTAGACATAAAGTGTTAGTAAAATAGTTTAACACGCAAAGGCTACATAAAAAGCCTAATGTGAGCTATAAGTGTCACAGGCTAAACTGAGTGAATTTAAATCATCCTGACTGAAAATAAGAACTTAAAATGAGAAAGCATAGAGAGCTCATGAAGGAAAGTCAGCTTGATTTAATCCCGAACATAGAAAATGAGAGTAAAAGCTAAAAAGGGTAAAATGGACCTTTTTGACGAGATAAGGTGTTTCGGGTGAAATTATCCACCAGGAATGGTTGAAACATAAAGACGACAGTGTAAGACATAAAATATGACACTTTCGAAATTTTGAGAAAAAGTCAACTTGGTCAATGGTTAAGGAAAAAGTCAACTATAGTTAAGAAAGTGGACTTTTACCATAGTTGACTAATCATGGTTAAAAATTAACCTAAGTGTGGAGAAAAAGTTGGGAAAAAATATTCTTGGCTAGAATACAAGATAATCATCCCCGAAAGTAAGGAAAATTTATTCGGAAGGATTCCAGTTTAGTGGTTAAAAACATAAAGGGCCTAAGATGAAAATTTTAAAGCCCATTAAGGTATACTAAACGTATATCGAAATTCTTAGGTCCTTTAGACCGAATTGTTGGACCAATTGATTGGCCAAATTTTGAGACAATTAAAGGCCCGAGACATAGTAAAAATTTCAGCCCAAAAGCCCTTTAAGAAAGCCCAAACAAAGAAGCCCAAATGGAAAAGCCCATGAGATAAATATCTAACCATAGTTAAAGCTAACCATGACTCATAAGGTGACTCATAAGGTGACTCATGGCTAAGGCTTGGAAAGTCAAGCTTAATGGCTGAAAAGTAAAGCTTAATGGCTAAGTATGTGGCTTATAAATTCAGCCACACCATTGTCATCTTCATCACACCAAATTCGGCTAGAAGAAGAAACCATTGAAACATATTTTTCCAAGCTTTCTCTCACTAGAAATCACTAGGAATTAGGCATATTTGGAACTTGCATCCTTCATGGAAGTTGTTCCAAATTGAAAGGAGAGTGACATATGTTGGAATTGGCTATCAAGGAGCCATAGAGTGCAAACCGAGAGCCTTCAAAGATTCGGCCAAAGGGTGAACACAACAATTGGTATATTTACTAATTTTCAATTTCATATATGTTAATGTATGAATGATTTTAAGTATGTTGGTATATCTTTTAAGTATTGAAACATATTAAATCACCATGAAGTTGGTTAGGCCGAGAGTGAGTAATGGGATAATGATTTATGTCCATATGATTTTAAGGCATAAATGGATTAATGTACATGTGTTAATAATTATGGTGCAATTAGAATTAATCAATTTGATTAATTAATACATGTAATTAGTTGGCAATCAAGGTGTTTGATAAAATGCCTAAATGAACTATATGATGGTTAGTAATGTTGCCTACCAAGTGTTTGTGAAAATGCTTAAGTGAATTGGCTAGACAAATAGGCATGAATGGCATGCCATGGTGAAACCGAGGCATGGATAGCTCTCGGCCATGGCATGTGGCCGAGAGGCCTAATGGGCCAAGCCCAAATATTTTAGGCCCAATATGGTGTAATGGGCCTAAAACAAGCCCAATAAGAGTTGGTGGGACCCACAAGCCCAATAGGCCCAACAAAAATAAATAGTAAAATGAAAATGGGCTTAAGGTATAGTTAGGCCCATTAAGGATTATTAAGGCCCATTAAGGGAAATGGACTGTATTTAATGTGAAATATAGTAGGAAAAGTGTAATTAACCTGATAAATGGTTATATGCAGCTCCAGAGAGTATTAGAGGAGCAAATCGGACTGCTGAAACGAGCGGCGCAGAGAAAGTGAAATTTCTCGAGTAATTGTAGGTAAGGGACTTTTGTGAGTAGTGAGAGATACCTGCACGTATTTTCATCTGCTTTTACCTTCACTTAAAAACTCTGAGGGTCAGAGAAAGTGAATAATAATTATTGCGACCCGATAGTGGCAAATTACGATTTTGCCCCTAGTTAGTCAAAAAGTCAACTTTTGTGAAAAGTTGCAAAAAGCATGGAAACTACTATTGTGAGTGTTTAACTACTGTTTAACATGAAAATAAATAGATGGGCTAATGATTTTAAGATTGATGTGACTTAAGCACATTTTATAGTGCTGATTTTAATATTTTGTAAACAATCCCTTTTTAAAGAGCCATCTATCATATTGTGTGAGAATGAATCGTGCTTGAGCACAGCTCGCACGGGATTTCATATATTTTCCACATACATTAGTGTTGGATTTTGATTCGCACTAGATTTCCATGACATGCATGATAGAGTACTGGAGTTCTTACTCGTACTCAGTTTTATATGATATATGCATGCGAGAGTACTGGAGCGATTAGCTCGTACTCGAGTTTTACATGAGATACATGACAGAGTACTGGGATGACAGAGTACTGGAGCGTTGCTCGTACTCGATTCTTCATGGTTTATACATGACATAGTACTGGAGCTATTGCCCGTACTTGATTTGATGATATTATGCATAGCATGGTACTGGAGCTACTGCTTGTACTTGATTTAATACATGAACTATGCATTGACCTAGTTGCTGGAGGTTTACTCGCACTAGAGTTGAGTTTGTGATGTGAAACAGTGTTCGACCGTAGTGTTTACTGTGTGTCGCACTCAAAGGCGCGCACTGTATGTGATATATAATACATGTTACCAACCCATGCCGCATCCTTATGTGACTGAGTGTCACATCATGAGAGGATGGCTAGCATGAGAGTATTAGAGATGTGGTATGATATTTCATGGTTTGAGGGCTAAGACCTATAGCAGGCACCCTGACTGTGATGTAGGGTCCACGGGTGTACTTTGTACTGTGCCTGAGGTGTGGGAGTACGCTGTACCGTGTGTTATTGTATAGCTGACGGTTGTCATGGACTGACCATCCTCCCGTTGCAGCAGTGATACCCCATGCACAGAGATCTGTGTGGCTTGGGTTCACTTGTCGGATATGATTATAGTCCAGGATACTATTTACATTTCACCACAGAGTCTCACATGATATATCACATTGATTGACTGATTTAAATTGCGGACAGACTTGAGGGATGGGTCGGACTCCGATTTTGTGTTGTGAATTATTTAATGTCATATTTATTGTGATTTAAATATACATGGCATGATTTACATAAAGGCATGATTTATATACGATGCATTGTTTTGCACTACATGCCTACATTTGAGAAAGAAAGCATGATTTCTGTACATGAGATTTAATCTGTACAAGTATATATATATTATATTTAAAGACATGCTTTTAAAGTGAGTAAAGGAAATAATGTTTTCAAGGCATAGCATTATTTTGAGTAGAGAGTGTAGATATCTACTTGCTTGCCTGATTTCCTTACTGAGCGCGTTGTATGCTTACCCCCTTTCTTTACATCTCTCTACAGAGCATCAGTAGAGCGAGAGCTATCGAGGGATAGTATTCTTGAGTCCACTGCTAGTTCCTATCGATCGCTAGGTATACAGATTTTGTACGGTTATGTATCTAAACATAGAAACAGCACAGTGATGTATACGATATATATTATGGGGAATGTATTTGTATTAGATTTTATATAATCTTACATGTATGATAAAAGCAGTTACAGTCAGTAATAGTATATTGACATGTATGTATGATAATGGAAAATGTGGTAAGTGAGGACTCTGACATCGAATCACAGCCCAACCATTGAAGAGAGAAACGGTAAGTTAAAAAAAAATGCAAAAAATTTGTAGTGGTTTTTGGTTAAGTCATGGATTGAGAATGGGGTCCTGACAGAATGGTATCAGAGTAGAGGTTGGTCTGATGTGTGTCGGTGTTAGAAAATAGGAAAGTGTACATCCCCATAATACTGTGTTGTGTTTAGATATAACTGTGTATACCAGATAGGAGACGGACTAATTCATTATTATGAATGCAGGAACTTTGCCTATATGGCAAATACGCGTAGTGGTAGAGTTACGAGAGGTAGGGCTCAAGGCCGAGGAGATAGACTCGAGGTACGAGCTGCTGCCGGACCATTACCTACGCATGAGACTCTAGGTGCTACTGAGGCACTCGAGTGTGCTGAGACGTGCTTTACGAGATTATAGCGTAGTCTCGAGACGATTATCGAGATATTGGCACAGACGATGCCAGGTAGGCATGGACAGGAGGCAGGAGCTGCGACAGGAGAGGCAGTTGCCCCTGATACACCTACGCAGACAGCTGATGCACAGAGGACTGTAGATACTCCTACACCCCCACCGATTTTGGGTGGTATTGGATTAGGGTATGGATGTGATCTGCATCGGTTGAGAGAATTTCAGAAGTTTAGACCTCCATCCTTTAGTGGGGTCAAAGACCCCGTAGCTGCTGAGGAGTGGTTAGCCTAGTTGGAGAAGCTTTATGGATTCTTCGAGTGTACGACCTCAGAGATGGTCGCATTTGCTGCGTTCCTACTGAAGGGAGCTACAGAGCATTGGTGGAAATCCACCTGACCTATATTGAGATCCCGACACACAGATATCAGTTGAGAGATATTTTGAGAGGCCTTCAGGAGACAGTTTGTTCCCGACACCGCACAACGAAAACTACAGGCAGAGTTTTTGGGACTAAACCAGGGGAGTTTATCTGTGGACGAGTATGAGACTCGATTCCTATCCCTAGGGAGATATGACCCAGATACCATGTATAGTGAGACCAGGAAGGTCCACAAGTTTATCGACGGGTTGAGACCGGTTCTGTGGTCCAGGTTGGTTCCATTAGACATAGTGACCTATAAGGAAGCAGTGCTCAGGGCGCAACTGTGTGAGCAAGATTACGAGAGGAATGCTTCCGAGTTTGGGAAGTTTAGCCGTAGCCAAGATATACAGAAGAAGAGGCCGGCTAGAGATTTTGATTATCGAGGAGGGAAGAGACTCTTCGGTAAGAGATCATGAGTAGAGGAGGCACGAGAGAGGTATGCTAGACCTCCTGCTTATCCGACTGCAGCCCCAGCAAAGGGCATTGTCATGGAAGGACAGAGGCCTACTGCCGATCAGTGCAGAAGATGCGGTAGATCACATGGAGATAGACCGTGTCCATGGAGTACTATAGTATGTTTCTGATGTGGGAAACAGGGGCATATGGCTAAAGAGTGCCCGGAGACATTTGTTACTGCACCACTGAGGGGCAGGGAGCCTGATAGAACTCCAGCTAGTATGTCTACTCAGAGAGGTAGAGCGACGACAGAGGAGAAGGGGAAATAAGTGATGGGTCAAGGGCAAGTACATGCTTTGGACCAGGGGATAGATGATGCTTCATCGGATGTGATTCAAGGTAACATCCTAATTTATGATATTGAAGCATATGTTTTAATTGATCCTGGTGCCGAGCATTCTTTTGTATCGCCTTCATTTGCATGTAAATTAGCAGGACATGTAGAGCGTACACATTTATGTATGATGATGTTGATTAGTATGCCTATAAATAGTAATCAAGTTGTAGAATATGTATTTAATGACTGCAAGTTGAGAGTAGGGGATAAGGAGATGACAGCCAATCTAATATTACTAAGTATGAGTGACTTTGATATAATATTAGGAATGGATTAGCTATCTGTAAACCATGCTGTTTTAGATTGTTATGCTAAAACAGTTATGTTTCCTAACCCTACTAGGTATGTTGTAAAGTTTAATAAGAATAAATGAAAGGAGTAGTTATGGTTATTACATGATTACTGATTTTGAAAACCTTCAACATATCTAGGTTTCATTGCGTACGTGGTAGATATGGATAAGGCACATCCGGAGTTGTCAAATATTACTGTAGTCAGTGAGTACCCAGATGTTTTTCTGGATGAATTGCCAGGGTTACCACCAAACAGAGAGATGGAGTTTTGTATAGATCTGGTACCTGGTACGAAACCTATTTTGAGACCACCATATCGCATGGCCTTAGTTGAGCTGGAGGAGCTCAAGAGACAGTTACAGGAGTTGTTGGATAGGGGTTTTGTACGACCGAGTGTTTCACTTTGGGGAGCACCAGTTTTGTTTGTGAGGAAGAAGGATGGGAGCCTCCGATTGTGTATAGACTGTCGATTGTTGAATAAGGCCACCATCAAGAATAGATACCCCCTTCCACGCATTGACGACTTATTAGATCAGCTTCAGGGAGCACAGGTCTTTTCTAAGATTGACCTGAGGTCTGGGGATCATCAGCTGAAGGTTCGAAGTGGAGATGTACCCAAGACAGCATTTCGTACCTGATATGGCAATTATGAGTTCTTGGTCATGCCATTCAGACTGACGAATGCTCCAGCTGCTTTCATGGCTTTGATGAACGATGTATTCAAGCCATATTTAGACCAGTTTGTTATCGTCTTTATCGATGACATATTGGTGTATTCGAGATCCAAGGAGGAGCATGAGGAGCACCTCAAGATCATGTTGTAGACGCTATGAGAACATGAGTTATATGCTAAGCTCAGTAAGTGTGACTTTTGGTTATCACAGATCTCGTTTTTGGGACCTGTTGTATCGAGAGATGGTGTATCAATTGATCCATCTAAGATAGAGGCAGTAGTTCAATGGGAACAGCTAAGGACAGTCACCGAGATCAGGAGTTTTCTGGGTTTAGCTGGATACTATTGGAGATTCGTTGAGGGATTTTTGAAGTTGGCTACTCCGTTGACACGTCTTACTCGAAAGAGTGTACCGTTAGTATGGAACGAGGATTGTGAGAAGAGTTTTGAGGAGTTGAAGCGTCGATTGACCACCGCTCCGATTCTCACTATCCCTACCAGCTCAAGAGGATTTGCAGTGTACACCAATGCTTCGCATCAGGGACTGGGCTGTGTATTGATGCAGGATGGGAAGGTAGCTGCTTATGGATCCAGACAGCTGAAGGATCATGAGAAAAACTATCCGACCCATGATTTGGAGCTAGCAGCAGTAGTGTTTGCGTTGAAGGTATGGCGCCACTACTTATATTGCGAGAAGTTCCAGATATTTACCGACCACAAGAACCTCAAGTATCTATTCTCACAGAAAGAGCTAAACATGAGACAGAGAATATGGCTAGAGCTTCTGAAGGACTACGATTGTGAGATACTTTATCATCCGGGTAAGGCTAATGTTGTAGCCGATGCCTTGAGTAGGAAGAGCCTAGGAATGGTATCGTACATGATGTTTAGGGAACATGATTTGCTAGAGCAATTTGCTAGCCTCAGTTTGGGAGTCGTGCCTTCTGACATGGATACAGGCTATGTGATAGCTAGTCTACGCTTAGAGCCGGACCTGTTGGACAGGATCAGAGTGGCTTAGCAGATTGATCCATTTTGTATGGATGTGAGTAGTCAGATGCAGAAGGGCATCGTGACTGACTTTGAGTTAAGTTCGGATGGACTACTGAGGTTCAGAGGTAGAATATGTGTTCCCGAGGATCCAGAACTCAGGAGATTGATATTGGCGAAAGCTCATTCGTCGAGGTATACGTTACATCCGGGGAGTAACAAGATGTATCAGAACCTCCGGAAGGTATACTGGTGGTTGGGTATGAAGAGAGATGTAGCAGACGTTGTGGTAAAGTGTCTTCTATGTCAGCAGGTGAAGGTAGAGCATCAGAAACTTGCAGGGTTGTTGCAGCCTCTACCTATACCGACATGGAAATGGGAGCATATCACTATGGATTTCGTGATAGGTTTACCGAGAACCCGCAGGAATCACGATGCTATATGGGTGATCGTCGACAGACTGACGAAGTCAGCCCACTTCCTAGCTATGAGAGCGACCGATACTCTGAGTTCATTAGTAAAACTGTATGTACGTGAGGTAGTGAGGTTACACGGTGTACCAGTGAGCATAGTCTTTGATAGGGATTCCCGCTTCACTTCCCACTTTTGGGGACATTTTCAGGAAGCCATAGGAACCCAGTTGAGTTTGAGCACCGCTTTCCATCCTCAAACAGATGGTCAGTCAGAGAGGACTATAAAGACTCTGGAGGATATGTTGAGAGCATGTGTGCTAGATTTTAGAGGCTCCTGGGATGACCACCTGCCACTAGCCGAGTTCTCCTACAACAACAGTTATCATTCGAGTATTGGGATGGCACCGTATGAGGCTTTGTATGGTCGTAGATGTCGTTCCCCTATTGGATGGGAAGAAGTGGGTGACCGTAAGATTTTCGCTCCTGACATGGTTACACAAGCATCTGAGGATGTCCACTTGATTGTAGAGAGACTGAGGACAGCTCAGAGCAGACAGAAGAGTTACGCTGACAGGAGACGTAGGCCACTATAGTTTGCAGTTGGTGAATCCGTGTTTTTGAGAGTTTCTCCTTCCAAGGGCATAGCAAGATTTGGGAAGAGAGGGAAACTAAATCCTCGCTATATTGGGCCCTTTGAGATACTTGATCGAGTGGGAGATAAGGCGTATAGGTCTGCATTGCCATCGGACTTATCAAGTGTCGATAATGTCTTCCACATATCGATGCTTCAGAAGTATCACCCGAATCCGGCACAAGTGATTAGTTACGAGACTTTGGAGCTCCGAGAGGACATGTCATATGTTGAGAGACCAATTCGGATATTGGATAGGAAGGAGAATGTATTGAGATCGAAGACCATCGGATTAGTGAAGATTCGCTGGCAACATCATACTTCAGAGGAAGCTACTTGGGAGCTAGAGAGTCTGGTGCGAGAGAAGTACCCTCACCTATTTGACGACTGACTTGGTTCTAATTTAGAGGACCAAATTTTCTGAGTGGGGGAGGATTGTCAGACCCAGATTTATGTAGCTTATTCCTTATGATTCCTATGTGTATGAACACTATGTAATTATAGTTGAATCATAAGAAGAGTATTTACTAGACATAAAGTGTTAGTAAAATAGTTTAACACGCAAAATCTACATAAAAAGCCTAATGTGAGCTATAAGTGTCACAGGCTAAACCGAGTGAATTTAAATCATCCTGACTGAAAATAAGAACTTAAAATGACAGAGCATAGAGAGCTCATGAAGGAAAGTCAGCTTGCTTTAATCCCGAACATAGAAAATGAGAGTAAAAGCTAAAAAGGGTAAAATGGACCTTTTTGACAAGATAAGGTGTTTCGGGTGAAATTATCCACCAGGAATGGTTGAAACATAAAGACGAGAGTGTAAGACATAAAATATGACACTTTTGAAATTTTGAGAAAAAGTCAACTTGGTCAATGGTTAAGGAAAAAGTCAACTATAGTTAAGAAAGTGGACTTTTACCATAGTTGACTAATCATGGTTAAAAATTAACCTAAGTGTGGAGAAAAATTTGAGGAAAAATATTCTTGGCTAGAATACAAGATAATCATCCCCAAAAGTAAGGAAAAATTTAATCGGAAGGATTCCGGAATAAATTTAGTGGTTAAAAACGTAATGGGCCTAAGATGAAAATTTTAAAGCCCATTAAGGTATACTAAATGTATATCGAAATTCTTAGGTCCTTTAGACCAAATTGTTGGACCAATTGATTGGCCAAATTTTGAGACAATTAAAGGCCTGAGACATAGTAAAAATTTCAGCCCAAAAGCCCATTAAGAAAGCCCAAACCGAGAAGCCCAAATGGAAAAGCCCATGAGATAAATATCTAACCATAGTTAAAGCTAACCATGACTCATAAGGTGACTCATAAGGTGACTCATGGCTAAGGCTTGGAAATTCAAGCTTAATGGCTGAAAAGTAAAGCTTAATGGCTAAGTATGTGGCTTATAAATTCAGCCACACCATTGTCATCTTCATCACACCAAATTCGGCTAGAAGAAGAAACCATTGAAACATATTTTTCCAAGCTTTCTCTCACTAGAAATCACTAGGAATTAGGCATATTTGGACCTTGCATCCTTCATGGAAGTTGTTCCAAATTGAAAGGAGAGTGACATATGTTGGAATTGGCTATCAAGGAGCCATAGAGTGCAAACTGAGAGCCTTCAAAGATTCGGCCAAAGGGTGAACACAACAATTGGTATATTTACTAATTTTCAATTTCATATATGTTAATGTATGAATGATTTTAAGTATGTTGGTATATCTTTTAAGCATTGAAACATATTAAATCACCATGAAGTTGGTTAGGCCGAGAGTGAGTAATGGGATAATGATTTATGTCCATATGATTCTAAGGCATAAATGGATTAATGTACATGTGTTAATAATTATGGTGTAATTAGAATTAATCAATTTGATTAATTAATACATGTAATTAGTTGGCAATCAAGGTGTTTGATAAAATGCCTAAATGAACTATATGATGGTTAGTAATGTTGCCTACCAAGTGTTTGTGAAAATGCCTAAGTGAATTGGCTAGACAAATAGGCATGGATGGCATGCCATGGTGAAACCGAGGCATGGATAGCTCTCGACCATGGCTTTTGGCCGAGAGGCCCAATGGGCCAAGCCCAAATATTTTAGGCCCAATATGGTGTAATGGTCCTAGAACAAGCCCAATAAAAGTTGGTGGGCCCCACAAGCCCAATAGGCCCAACAAAAATGAATAGTAAAATGAAAATGGGCTTAAGGTATAGTTAGGCTCATTAAGGATTATTAAGGCCCATTAAGGGAAATGGACTGCATTTAATGTGAAATACAGTAGGAAAAATGTAATTAACCTGATAAATGGTTATATGCAGCTCCAGAGAGTATTGGAGGAGCAAATCGGACTGCTGAAACGAGCAACGCAGAGAAAGTGAAATTTCTCGAGTGATTGTAGGTAAGGGACTTTTGTGAGTAGTTAGAGATGCCTGCACGTATTTTCGTCTGCTTTTACGTTCACTTAAAAACTCTGAGGGTCAGAAAAAGTGAATAATAATTATTGCGACCTGATAGTGGCAAATTACGATTTTGCCCCTAGTCAGTCAAAAAGTCAACTTTTGTGAAAAGTTACAAAAAGCATGGAAACTACTATTGTGAGTGTTTAACTGTGATTAACATGAAAATAAATAGACGGGCTAATGATTTTAAGGTTGATGTGACTTAAGCACACTTTTATAGCGCTGATTTTAATATTTTGTAAACAATCCCTTTTTAAAGAGCCATCTATCATATTATGTGAGAATGAATCGTGTTAGAGCACAGCTCGCACGGGATTTCATATATTTTCCACATACATTAGTGCTGGATTTTGATTCGCACTAGATTTCCATGACATGCATGATAGAGTACTGGAGTTCTTACTCGTACTCAGTTTTATATGATATATGCATGAGAGAGTGCTGGAGCGATTAGCTCGTACTCGAGTTTTACATGAGATACATGACAGAGTACTGGAGCGTTGCTCGTACTTGATTCTTCATGGTTTATACATGACATAGTACTAGAGCTATTGCTCGTACTTGATTTGATGATATTATGCATAGCATGGTACTGGAGCTACTGCTCGTACTTGATTTAATACATGAACTATGCATTGACCTAGTTGCTGGAGGCTTACTCGCACTAGAGTTGAGTTTGTGATGTGAAACAGTGTTCGAGCGTAGTGTCGATTGTGTGTCCCACTCAAAGGCGCGCACTGTATGTGATATATAATACTTGTTACCAACCCATGCCGCATCCTTGTGTGACTGAGTGTCACATGATGAGAGGATGGCTAGCATGAGAGTATTAGAGATGTGGTATGATATTCCATGGTTTGAGGGCTAAGACCTATGACAGGCACCCTGACTGTGATGTAGGGTCCACGGGTGTACTTTGTACCGTGCCTGGGGCATGGGAGTACGTTGTACCGTGTGTTGTTGTATAGCTGACGGTTGTAATGGACTGACCATCCTCCTGTTGTAGCAGTGATACCCAGCGCATCGAGATCTGTGTGGCTTGGGTTCACATGTCGGATATGATCATAGTCTAGGATACTATTTACATTTCACGACAAAGTCTCACATGATATATCACATTGATTGACTGATTTAAATTGCGGACAGACCTAAGGGATGGGTCGAACTCCGATTTTGTGTTGTGAATTATTTAATGCCATATTTATTGTGATTTAAATATACATGGCATGATTTACATAAAGGCATGATTTATATACGATGCATTGTTTTGCACTACATGCCTACATTTGAGAAAGAAAGCATGATTTTTGTACATGGGATTTAATCTGTACAAGTATATATATATATTATATTTAAAGACATGCTTTTAAAGTGAGTAAAGGAAATAATGTTTTCAAGGCATAGCATTATTTTGAGTAGATAGTGTAGATATTTACTTGCTTGCCTGATTTCCTTACTGAGCGCGTTGTATGCTCACCCCCTTTCTTTACATCTCTCTACAGAGTGTCAGTAGAGCAAGAGCTATCGAGGGATAGTATTCCTGAGTCCACTGCTAGTTCCTATCGATCGTCAGCTATACAGATTTTGTACGGTTATGTATCTATACATAGAAACAGCACAGTGATGTATACGATATATATTATGGGGAATGTATTTGTATTAGATTTTATATAATCTTACATGTAGGATAAAAGCAGTTACATTCAGTAATAGTATATTAACATGTATGTATGATAATGGAAAATGTGGTAAGTGAGGACTCTAACATCGAATCACAGCCCAACCATTGAAGAGAGAAAAGGTAAGTTAAAAAAAATGTGAAAAATTTGTAGTGGTTTTTGGTTAAGTCATGGATTGAGAATGGGGTCCTGACACTACGATAAGCAAAATCACAATATTCATGTCACTTGCCCAATCACATTAATTCATGTAATCACATACAACTCTTTAGAAAGTATTTACTTTAATAATCATAACAATCAAAATACTTTTAACTCTTTTATAAAACTTTGTTTAAGCTAGAACTAAGCACCAAAAGAGAAAAATATGATGATCTTATTACTCAAACTTTAACAAATTTCGAGTCTAAAGATATCAAAATCAAACACTATGCTAGTTTTATATTGTAAATCAACAATTGTATATGAAATAACTAAGCATGGTTGATTATTTTATAAACTAGACTGAACCTAAGCTAAAACCGAAATAAACTTTTTATAAGACAAACTATAAATGTCGACAATGATAAAGCAATATATATCGACTTTTACCAAAAACCAAACCTACATACAACTCATAAAAAATCGACTAATGCATGAATAAATTAGAAAAATCAACAAGAATAAGCCGAATCTAAAGCTAACATGTTGACATCTTTTAAACTAACTTAAAAGTCGAAAACAACAAAAAACCAAAATAAACCAAGAGCCTATTTCTTAAAATGTTGACTAATACATAAAAATTTTAAAAATTTGGCTCAAATTTAAGACACAATAAACCTTTTCCCCCCACACTTAAATCTTACTTTGTCCCAAAGTAATTCTAGAATGTAAAGAAGAAGAAAAAGAAAAGAAGAAGAAAGATAAAAGTGACTCAAAATTAAAAAGAAAAGTTAGCAATACTTCATTACTTTTCAAACCTTGGGTTGCCTCCTAAGCAACGCTTTTAAAGTCTTTTACTTGACTCCCATCACTTTCCTCTATCATCAAACTCCAAATTTCATCTTACCTTTTTCTTTCTTTTTGACGGCATTCTTTATGTAAGGCCCATGAATTTCTATGTAATCTTATGATTTCCATGATGTACAAACAAGTTAAAAAATAAATGAATCATAAGAATTGGATATTTTTTTAGTGTTAAGTGAGAATGATATGCAAAATGGGTATTGAAGTGATTCAATATGAGTTTAACTTTAAAAATTTGGAAAACTTTAGATGAAATGTTGCAGGATGAATGCCAGATCGATCTCATTGCAAGGGGAGATCGATCTCATAGCATGGAAACACAATACCAAGCATTCTGGACGAGGGAGATCGATCCTTCACTCAAAGCAGATCAATCTTAAGTTGCTTCTGTTTGGACTAGATCGATCTCCTCCTATAAGGCAGATCAATCTCCAATTGCCTCTGGATAGGCCAAATCGATCTCTAAAGCCTTTTGCCTGGCCAAGATCAATCCCATCCCATGAACAAAGATCGATCATATCCCTTTGAGCAAGTCGCTCTCATGCAATGAGCAGATCGATCTCATGCAAATAGGCAGATCAATCTCCTGCCTCCATTGTCGAATCTAGAAGGAATTCAAGCAAGGGCAGATCGATTTCCCACCCATGGAGATCGATCTCATAATGCTTTTCCTATAAAAACTCATCGGTTGAACCTACATTTCACGAAAACAAACCATCTTCCTCCATTTTTAACCAAAACATAGCTTTCTCACTCTAAAAATCACCACCATCCAATTAGTTTTGAGAGAAGTTCCTTTGAGCAAAGTTGTTCCTAATGAGGAAGTGAACAACATAGTCAAAGATTGAAAGCTCAAACTTTGGATTGAAGGAGAAAAAAGGTTTTTTCCCCATTTTGGTAAAAAGAGGAAAAAGTCAAGCTAGGTAAGATTTCTATACACCATCTTCTAGTATGTTAATGTAGACATTTTGATGAGTTGATTGGTGTATATAATGTTGGCTGAAATGTTCATGTACATGCTTAACCAACCATGACCTATAATGGGTTTAGTGAGAGAAAGATTAAAATGGCATGGAGTTGATGATGATTTGAACATGTAGAGATGTTAGTAAGCATGTATAGATGATTCAAAGATAGTTTTGTGTAATCCATATGTCGAAATGAATAATGATTGGAAATGGGCATAAGAGGTGTTTGATAATTGTCATAGTGAAGGAAATGATGAAGTAGAGGCATTATGAGCATAATGTCGGTTTAGTGTGAACCAATAAGCTTGGTAGAACTAATAGATTCCCGAGAAATTGTCACAACCCTATTTATCCAATTAGTTTAAGAATCACTGCCAATTTTTCGCGTTTCTCTTTTTCTTTACTCGATCGTGAACATACTCACCAATACACAGTTGGGTTGTGAGGAAGTAATAAACATCACTCAACATTCATTCTCAATTAATTCCAAAGAAGTGTCATTCATTTCCAGTTAAGTTATACATGACATGTTTTATAACTTTTACATCCCCCACATTACGATACAAAATGACTACTGTGCTTTTACAATTGTTTAGATACAAAAAGAATCTTCATGTGTATACCTCTTAGCAATGGATGCCAGCGGATGTACAAAATACCACGCCTCAGTCTTCACTGGGCTGCTATGTACGCTCTGTAGAAGGGAAAAGTAGAGAGGGATGAGCAACCACACGCTCAGTAAGGCAATAATGCAAGCATGGTAGATAACTACTCTATCCACATGCTGATAGTGTTATGCATAAATCATTTATAATCGGAGCATGTGGAAAACAAAACTATGCCATATGCTTATATACATATATCATGTATTTAAATCATGGTAGTTGGCATATAAAACATGGTAAGATCATCATGTACAAATCATCTCATGCTCATCATTGTCAAATCTCATAGAAAAGGGGAAATTCAATTTGAAACATCCTTTTTGAATTATCTCATTCTCAATACATCAAAATTCTATCAAAATCATTTCACAATCACAAACATCATTATCATTTCTCAATAAAAAATCCCACAAGGCTTGACCCCTCCCTCGGGTCTACCCTGGATAGTCACAATCACACGTATATATTAAAACATGTGGTATTATATAAATAAAGTGAGACAGGTCACTACATCACAAAGACTATGTTGGCCAACTATGTCTCAAATCATCCCAGACCACACGGATTTCGGTGTGTGGGGTATCATGCTGGAACGAAGGTGGGTTAATTCTCCACCAGACTTTCTCATCACGTAACCATTACGCGGTATATCATACTCCATGTGATATACACGATATAGCGTACTCCACAAACCCATAACATGGTTGGGGGTGCCTGCCGTAGGTTTTATCTATCCCAACGCCATGTGTAACCGATACAGTCTCAAGTGCAAGTAGGAGTATTTCTAGTGTCACGTCCTAGCCCCTTATGGCCTTGCTCGCCCCTTTAGGGTTCCCTGAACACCATATCAGGTCCTAGCCCCTCATGGCCTTGCTCGCCCTTTTTAGGTTCCTTGATTCAGGTCCTAGCCCCTCACCCTTACCCCACTCAAGAGGTCTGTTCGGCCTGTTAGGTTCCTTGAATGGATTAGTACCAGGTCCTAGCCCCTCACCCTCACCCTACTCAAGAGGCCTGTTAGGCCTGTTGGGTTCCCTGAACTCCAATTCGTATTACCCTCACCACGGTATCATACATACCACATTGTGAAAACCTATGCGACCTAAGCTCTAGCACGATTCATGGATTATCATTAAATCACCTCGTATGAGCAGCACTCTAGTACGACATTTATGCATAAAACATGAGAAAACCACGTACGAGAATAGCTCCAATATGGTTATATGCATAAGAAAACTAGTCAAAATTCGTGTACAAGCAGAAGCTCCAGTACGATTTATAAAACATCATCATAGTTTCAAATCAAAATGCGAGCTAAACTCCAACACTTTTCATTGAAGTCAAAACATAAAAAATCCAGCGCGAGCGAGGCTCCAACGTGATTTGATTCACAAAAACACATTAGGCGGCTCAAAAAAATCAACACATACTCAAACCATGCTTAGCACCTCACATGTGCTATTTCTCAAATCTATTCAAACATTAGCTAGCCTATCTGATATTTGCTTAAAACAAAGCAATGTGTTTTTGTAAAACATCAAAACACGTGATTTATGCAACAACCAAATCTCATACAAATACTCATAGTAATTTCCATACATTGTCAAACACATTTCTATAAACTCATGCACATTTCCAAAGCCCTATATACCCACAAAATACGAGCAGCCACCTCTATATACTCACAAAATTCCTTTACCTGGAATCACAACGTGTGATTCCACTTCCTTAAAGCTGCTTAATCGTGCGGTTCGATTCGTCTCCAACGAGCTCTCCGTGTAAGACCCCGTATATGTATAATGGTAATGTGTGTAATTGGATCAAATAATATGAATGGACTTGTAATGTAAAGTATGATTGATGTAAGTCCATGGATTCAATGTATATATGTGTAATATAAATTGTAACGTACATACAAGTTTCATTGAGTATGAATACGAAGAAATGAGTTCTGACAAGTGATGGATGTGATTGAAACTCAAAATGAGTAGTGTGGTAAAATGGAATGGAGTTAAGCTTCCATTCGGTTCTATGTAGCATACCTTGGGACATAATGAATGCACACAAGTTTCAATGTGCATAAGGTATGAATGGATGCCATTTTCAAGTTATAAAGGTGGATGGATGAGAAAATGGCCATGGCAATAGATTAAGGATGTGTTGGTATGAGTTGCAGCAAGGAAACTGCAGGAAATCTGGAAAACATGAGGCCCAGATCGATCTCATAGGATGAGAGATCGATCTGGAAGAGCCGGAATGCTCTTATTTGGGCGAAAGAATAGAGCAGATCGATCTCCAATGGAGCCAGATCGATCTCCCAAGCATTCTGTAGTGAAAAGATCGATCCCCAAGCACCCAAATCGATCTCCTTAGCTCTCTGTTTGGGAGCAGATCGATCTCAGGCTTAAAAATGCCGTGAAAAAAGAGGGATTTTAAGGGACCAGATCGATCTCCTCTTGGACCAGATCGATCTCCTCAAGCTATTTCTATATAAGGAGAGCTGAAAATCAAGGAAATCTCGGGAAAAACACAAACCTTCCACTTTTAACCCAAAAACCTAACTTTCCCTCTCTAAAATCAGCCATTTCCAGCAAGAATTAAAGAGAGACCATTAGAGGCAAAGTTATTCCTATTAAAGAGAAGAACAACATAGTGTGAAGGCATTTTTCCATTGTTGGTATTGAAGGAGTTAAGGGCATTGCCATTTGGAGCAAGAGGAAAAATCATATTTGGTAAGATTCTAACACTCCAATCCAAATACATTGTCTATTTAATTGATTTTGGAGTTGTTTGGCATGACTATTGATGGATAAATTATCTAGGGATGTGGTGGAATTGGTGTAACCTAGAATGGGTATGATGTGAGAATTTATGGGTTGGATGAGTTTATGATTTATGGGCATGCTAAAGTTGTTAGTGAGATGATGCTTATGATTTTAGATGGTTAAATGAGATTACATTGTGAGTTTGGAGGAATTGTGAAAATGGGTATGTATATGCTTGATAAATGCCATAGTGAGGGAATTCATGGAATATGAACACTATGAGCTTAATGTCGATTTAATATCGATTTTGAATAAGTTAATAGGCCTAAGAAGATCCATAGACTCGAGTTATGGGTAAAGTAATGAAATGAGGCCATATAAGCGTTAATAGAGGCTATAGATTAAATTGACTATAGCAAGCACAAGGGTTACATTGTATGGATCGAATATAATGCGGGATACAATTTTGTGCAGTCCCGAAGAGTTCGTTGAAGACGAATCGAACCGTACGAGTAAGCAGCTTAAGGAAGTGGAATCACGCATCGCGATTCCAGGTAAGGGAATTTTGTGAGTACATAGAGGTAGCTGCTCGTACATTGAACTTGTGGGTGAATATTGGGTGTTTTATGAAATGCATGGATGCTTAAATAAATGATTGATGGTATTCGTGAATGATGAGGAGTATATGCGTGGTTTTGGATTTGAAGTGGATTTTATGAAATGGGATAGTAAGGCTAATAATTGCATAAATCTAATGTTTTGGATGCTTTTCAAAACGAAATTGCTTGGTTTTAAGCAAGCTTGTAGATGGGTCGGCTAGTATTGTATGGTTGTTGTGGAAAAGCATTTGTGAGTGCTAAACCCGATTGCCGGGATTGTTGATTGTGTATGAGCCGCCTATCGTATTTGTATAACATAAATCGCGCTAGAGCCTCGCTCGCGCTGGATTTTTATGTTTTCATTTGTATGAAACGTGCTGGAGCTTACCTCGCACCTTGATTTGGAAACTATGAATATATTTATAAACCGTACTGGAGCTTCTGCTCGTACGTGGACTTTGAGTGGTTGTCTTATGAATATAACCGTACTAGAGCTATGCTCGTACACGTCTCTTTATGAGAAGATGCATGAGTCGTGCTAGAGCTTTGCTCGCACAAGTTTGCACATTGAGATACGTATAAGGTTGTGAAAGATGGTAAGATCCTTAAGCCTTACATCCTTAAGCCAACATCCTTAAGCCCAAAGAGGCGGGGAGGCTCTGTTAGGCGGGGAGGCTCTGTTCGGTGGGGAGGCTCTCTTATGGTGGGATCCTTAAGCTAACATCCTTAAGCCCTGGAGGGGCGGGGAGGCTCTGTTAGGCAGGGAGGCTCTCCTACATGGGTACGGTAAGATCCTTAAGCCTTACATCCTTAAGCCAACATCCTTAAGCCCAAAGAGGCGGGAAGGCTCTGTTAGGCGGGGAGGCTCTGTTCGGTGGGGAGGCTCTCTTACGGTGGGATCCTTAAGCCAACATCCTTAAGCCCTGGAGGGGCGGGGAGGCTCTGTTAGGCAGGGAGGCTCTCCTACATGGGTACGGTAAGATCCTTAAGCCCTACATCCTTAAGCTAACATCCTTAAGCCCAAAGAGGCGGGGAGGCTCTGTTCGGTGGGGAGGCTCTCTTACGGTGGGATCCTTAAGCCAACATCCTTAAGCCCAAAGAGGCGGGGAGGCTCTCCTACATGGTACGGTAAGATCCTTAAGCCCTACATCCTTAAGCCAACATCCTTAAGCCCAAAGAGGCGGGGAGGCTCTGCTAGGCGGGGAGGCTCTGTTCGGTGGGGAGGCTCTCTTACGGAAGGATCCTTAAGCCCAACATCCTTAAGCTAACATCCTTAAGCCCGAGGAGGCAGGGAGGCTCTGTTAAGCGGGGAGGCTCTGTTCGGCAGGGAGGCTCTCCTTCACGGATATGGAAAACGCTTGGTATGGGGTAGGTAAGACCTAGGAATGGCACCCCCAATCACAATATGAGTCTGCGGAGTACGCTGTACCGTGTATATCACATGGAGTACGATGTACCGCATGATGGTTATGTGTTGAGAAAGGCTGGTGAGGGATAATCCATCTTCATGCCAGCGTGATACCCCGCACACCTGGATGCGTGTGGTCTGGGATGATTTATGATGTAATGGTCCACATAGGAACTTTTGATATAGTGACCTAGTTTTTATACACATGCGTGAATTATGAAATGAAAATGTGGTTGTGATTGTGAGTTGATTTGGTGGTAATTATGTGTTGAGAAAGAGGTTTATGATGTTGGTTTAAAAAGGAGGTTTCTTAATGAATTGCCCTTTTTATGAATTTAAATGAGATTGAGCATGAGATGATTTATACATGATGTTTCTACCATGTTTTATATGCCAATGCACATGATTTTGATACATGATATATATGTATATTCACATGGCATAGTTTTATTCCTCATGCTCCTACCATAAATGATTTATGCATAACACTATCAGCATGTAGATAGAGTAGTTATCTACCATGCTTGCATTTTTGCCTTACTGAGCGTGTGGTTGCTCATCCCACTCTATTTTCCCCCCTACAGAGTGTGCATAGTAGCCCAGTAAGGACTGAGGCGTGGTATTTTGGACTCCGCTGCATCTCCATCGCTAAGAGGTATATACACAGTGATTCTTTTTGTATCTAAACAATGTAAAAGCACAGTATTCTTTTGAGTTGTAATTATGGGGGATGTAGATGTCAGTAAAACATGTATTCGTATAAGTACACGATTAAATGCAAATGTATGACATCGTTTTAATTAATTGAGAATGAATGAGATGGGGTGTTTATTATTGACTCACAGCCCAACACTGTGTGGTGAGTTTAGTTCACGACCGGGTAAGGCAACAGTAAAACGCAAAAAATTTTCAGTGATTTTCGGTTAAAGAGAATGGAATTGGGTCGTGACACTCCAAAACTACACATAAACGTATTTCACAACATTTTAGCCCATTATAATCCTACTCTTGCGTTTACTATAATCGATTTGACCTATAGTCTCTATTAACGCTTATGAGGCCTCGTCTCATTACTCTATCCATAACTCGAGTCTGTGGATCCTTTTAGGCCTATTAACTCATTCCAAATTGATATTAAATCGATATTAAACTCATAGTGTTCATATTTCATTGATTTCTCACTATGGCATTTATTAAACATCTTACATACCCATTTTCATAATTTCTCCAAATTTACAATATGGCTTCATTTACCCATCTCAAATCATTCACATTTTCACACAACCACCTTAGCATACCCATAAATCATCTAACTCATTCAACCCACATTTTCTCACACTAGACATAATCTAGGTTATAAGTGTTCCATTGCTTCCTAGATGGTTTCTATCATAAATATTCACACCAATCTACTCCAACATCAATAAATAAACAATGTACTTGGACTGGTGCCTTAGAAACTCACCTATTTAGATTTCCTTCTTGCTCCAATGAAAATGCTCATTCAATCCAACAAATGGGGTTTTGATTTCAAACAATGTTGTTCTCTTCTTTAAGATGAACAACTTTGTATCTAATGGTCTTCCCTCAAATTTTACTGGAAATTGGTAGATTTAGGAGTGAGAAGTTAGGTTTTGGGTGGAAAATGAAAAACAAAAGGTTTTATCTCGAAAAAATACAGATTTCACTGCTCCTTTTATAGAAATAGCTTGATGAGATCGATCTGCCTTAGGTGGAGATCGATCTGGTCCTCTTAAATCCCTCATTTTTACGACATTTTATGGTATGAGATCAATCTGTCGAAGCTTGAGATCGACCTGCTCCAACCCGAGAGCTAAGGAAATCGATCTGTATGCTTAGAAATCAATCTCTTCATTACGAAATGTTTAAGAGATCGATTTGGCCCCACTGAAGATTGATCTGCCCTGTTCCATTGCTCAAATAAGAGCAGTCTGGCTCTTTCAGATCGATCTCTTATCCTATGAGATCGATCTGGCCTTCATACTTTCTAGATTTTCTGCAGTTTTCTGCAGTAACTTCACACATAACATACTCAATTTGCTGCCATAGTCATTTTCTCATCCAACCACCTTTAAGACTTGAAAATGGCATCCATCCATGCCTTATACACATTAAAACTTGTTCGTTCTTTATATGATCTAAGGTATACAATTCATAGCCAAATGGAAGTACAATTACTTATGCAATTCATGCAACTTCATTTCCATTTGCTGCATTACTCATTTTGAGCTCCAATCACATTCATCACTTATAAAAGTCCATTTCTTCATTTTCGTATAAAATGAAACTTGTGTGTACATTACAAACTCATATTACAAGCATGTGCGTCGAATCCATGGACTTTACATCAATTTTACTTAAATTGAAATTACATCACCATACTCATGATTTCATAAAGTTTACATCCAAAATACGGGTCTTACAAAAATGAATAGTATAATCGAAAAAAGGCTTAAGAGAAAGTGAGGTCTTATAAGTTTTAATGAAAATAATAAGTCGAATCAAATATAATAAACGTGAGAATTGTGTGGTATTGGGTTAAATTGATGTGATAAGTAATTTGTACAGCTCCGGAGATTTCATTAGAAGCGAATCGAACTGCACGATCGAGTAGCTCTAAGAAAGTGGAATCACTTGACGCTATTCCTGGTAAGGGAATTTTGTGAGTATCTAGAGGCAGCTGCATGTATTTTGAGGGATTTATAGGGCTTTGTAATTGTTTTGTTATATAGAAAAGAATTAATGATTTGTACGAATGATTTCGGATGAAGATGATTTTGGTTTTGGAAGTGAATCTTACAAAAATGGTAGTAAGGCTAATAATTGCATGAAACATCATGTTTTGATATTTTTATGAAAACACATTGCTTTGTTTTAAGCAAAATTTACATATAGGTTAGATATTGACTTCATGAATTTGTGAAATAGCATGAGTCCAATGCTAACTGCGATTTGAATGTGTTTTGTTGAAATAGAGCCACCATCAGATTTATGTGAGTTAAAATCATGTTGTGGCTTCGCTCGCACTGGATTTTGATGTTTTTAATATGCATGAAATGTGCTGGAGCTTAGCTCACACCATACTTTGAGTTGTGATGTTTTACAAGCTGTATTGAAGCAAGCTTTTGCTCGTACGTGGGTTTCCATTGATTTTCTTATTCATATAACCATACTGGAGCTATGCTCGTTCGTGATTTCTTCATTATTTATTGTGCATAAAGTCGTACTAGAGCGTTGCTCGTACAAGGTTATTTATTGACGATGCATGAAATCGTGCTAGAGTTTTGCTCGCACTGGACTTTTCACACTATGATATGTAATGAGTCGTGATGGATGCCTCCTGTAGACGTTGTGTCACATGGATGAGATGCTCGCACGAGCCCTGCTGGATGCCTCGTGTAGACTGCTAGTCACACGGATGAGATACTTGCACGTGCAATTGAGACTCAGTAGGTTATACATGGTGTGAGGTAGATAAAACCTATAGCAGGCACCCTCAACCATGATATGGGTCCATGGAGTACATTGTACCGTGTATATCACATGGAGTACACTGTACCGTGTGGTTATGATGTTGATTTGAAAGTCTGGCGTAGGACTAACCGACCTACGTTCCAACATGATGCCCCGCACACCGAGATCCGTGTGGTCTGGGATGATAATGACATAGTTGGCCAATAGAGTCTACGATTATATATAGTGACCACATGTCTCACATGATATCACATGATTTTAGATACTGAACATGATTTGTGTTGTCCAGGGTAGACCCGAGGGAGGGGTCTAACCTTGTGGGATTTTTTTAAAGGATGATATGCTGATTGTGATGAGTTTTACTGAGTTTTGATTTGATATTAAACACTGAGGAATGGTTTTATGATAAGTTTAATTATGATGAGCATGAGAGGTTTTACATGATGATTTTCCATGTTGCATGCCTATTTTCATGTTTTACATTACATGATATATGTATATACATGTGCCATAGTTTTACTATTTCCTCATGCTCTAAATATTAAAGATCTTTATGCATGATATTATAAGCATGTAGATAGTGTAGTTATCTACCGTGCTTGCATTATTACCTTACTGAGTGTCCGGTTGCTCATCCCTATCATTTTCCCCCTCTACAGAGCTCACATAGTAGCCTAGTGAAGGACTGAGGTGTTGTATTGTCACGACCCATTTTATCCTTTTTGACTAAAAATCACTATAAATTTTTTGCATTTTCCTTTCCTTACCTGGTCGTGAACAAACTCACCACTACACAGCTGGGCTATGAGTCAATAATAATCATCACTCATCATTCATTCTTAAATTAATCAAAAGAAGTGTCATTCATTTGAAAGTTAAGTTATACACTTATACATGACACGTTTTCTAACTTTTACATCCCCCACATTACAATATAAAATGACTGCTATGCCTTTACATGTTTAGATACAAAAAGAATCCCTGTGTGTATACCTTTTGGTGATAGAAGCAGCGGATGTCCAAAATATAATGCTTTAGTCTTCACTGGGCTGCTATCTACGCTCTGTAGAGAGGGGAAAGTAGAGAGGGATGAGCAACCACACACTAAGTAAGGCAATAATGCAAGCATGGTAGATAACTACCCTATCTACATGCTGATAGTGTTATACATAAATCGTTTATAATCAGAGCATAAGGAAATAAAACTATGCCACATGTATGTACATATATCATGTATTGAAAATCATGTAAATATGCATAAAACATGGAAATATCAACATGTAAAACCATCTCATCACCTAGTACTGGAGGTTTACTCGCACTAGAGTTTATGTTTGTGATGTGAAATAGTGTTTGAGCGGAGTGTCGACTGTGAGTCACGCTCAAAGGCGCGCACTGTAGTTTTATGTGATATGTAAGACATGTTGAAAACCATGTTGATTTCCTCATGTAGACTGAGTGTCACACTGTGAGATGTTCGCATGTGGATTTAGAGATGTGGTATTGATTATCCATTGAGATAGGGTCCACGAGTGTACGTTGTACTGTACGAGTGGTATGGAGTACATTGTACTATGTGGTGTTGTGGAGTTTATAGTTGGTGGTTGTGATGGACTGACCCCTCTCTCGTTGCAGCAGTGATGCCCCGCACACTAGGTACTGTGTAGCCTTAGATCACCATTATAGGATATGGCCATAGTCCAGAATATTATTACATTTCACCATAGAGTCTCACATGATATATCACTTGATTTATTTTATGATACAAATAGACCTGAGCGATGGGTCGAAATCTGATTGTTGTGTTATGAATGATTTAAATGCCATATGTACTGTGATTTGAATATAAATGGCATAATTTCTCTAAAGGCATTGTGAAATTATACAGATGCATTGTTTTGCACGAAATGCCTATATTTGAGAACTAAGCATGATTTCTGTACATGGGATTTAATCTGTACAAGTATATATATATAAATAGATATTTTAAAGACATGCTTTTAAAGTGAGTTAAGGAAATTATATTTTTGAGGCATAACATTATTATGAGTAGATAGTGTGGATGTCTACTTGCTTGCCTGATTTTCTTACTGACCTGTGAGCTCACCCATTCTTTTTTACACCTCTCTACAGAGCGTCCACATTAGAGTGAGTACGAGTGAGGGATAGTATTCCTGTTGTCCGCTGCCTTTTCCTATCGATCGACAGGTATACATATTTTGTACGGTTCTGTATCTAAACATATAAAAAGCACAATGATGTAATTGATGTAAATTATGGGGGATGTATTTGTATTAGATCTTATACGAGCTCACTTATATTATAAACGAATTTAAAGTCAGTAGATAGTATATTGACATGTATGTATGATAATCAATGGTATGGTAAGTGAGGATGCTAACATCGAATCACAACCTAACTCTTGAGAAGAAGAAAGGTAAGTAAAAAATGAAAAATTTGTAGTGGTTTTAATTGAGTCACGGAGGGTCGTGACAGAATGGTATCAAAGCAGAATTTGGTCTAATGTGAGTCGGTGTTAGTAACTAGGAAAGTGTACATCCTCATATTACTGTGTTGTGTTTAGATACGAATGTGTATACAAGATGGGAAATAGACTAATTAATGGTTATGAATGCAAGAATCGAGCCTATATGGCGAATACTCATAGTGGTAGAGGGACTAGAGGTAGGGCTCGAGGCCGTAACAGAGGGTCGGAGAGTCAAAATGTACCTACCCATGAGACTCCAGGTGCTACTGAGGTACTAGAGAGTGCTGAGGCGTGCTTCACGAGGTTAGAGTGTAGCCTAGAGACGATAGTGGAGATGTTAGCACAGACGATGCCAGGTGATAAGTCATTATTTATGCACTTTATTTACCTTGTTTTCCTATGGTTTTGTATGAATTTTATACTTAATTTATGGATAATTGATCATTCTTGAATAATTATAGGAATTCATGGAATTGATGAATTAAAGGATGATTTAAACGGATTTTGGAACAAGGGAAATCATGTGGAAGAAGTGAGAAATGATGAATACTAGCCAGGTCAGTGCTGGGTGCAGCCTTAGGTGAGACTCTCGCCTAAGGATCCCTTCACTGCATAGTTCTCAATCCAGGTCAGTGTTGGGTGCAGCCTTAGGTGAGACTCTCGCCTAAGGATCTCTTCACTATGAAGTTTTTAATTTAGGGCAGACCCGAATGCAGCCTTAGGCGAGACTCTAGCCTAAGGGTCTTCTTGACGTGCTGACTTCAATTTGTTGAACAGAAACGAGTCAAGGCTTAGGCGAGACTCTCGCCTAAGCATCCAATACGATGATTTTCTCTCTCCTCTTTAGATTTGACTTTTTCAAATTACTTGGAATACTTTTTATCAGATTATTATTTTAATTAAATGTAAGGACTTCAAGTCCAACTAGGAGTAGGGTTTTATCTCTATTTTTTTTTTAGTTATAAATAGGGTTTTGAAGATCTAGGTTAAGGAGGAGAGACTTTTGATTAGATTTTCTTATACAAATATTTCACTGCTTTTACCCGATATTCATGGGTTGCTCAACTCTCTTTCCAATCTAAAGATAATTGAAGATTTGGTTTATAAGTTGTAAGATCTAATTTTTCTTATTTATTCTCTTTAATCTTTTCTATTCTTATAATTTCTGCACTTTATTATTATTATTGTTTTGTGGTTGCTTCAACAAGGCCTATTGATTCATTCACAAGGTAATATACATCCAATTGAAATATCTGAATCCGTAATTGTTTGACTGTTTCAATAACAAGTGGTAAGTAACAAGATTAATTGCACTTCTGGTTTTTAGTCTTTGTTATGTGATTATAAGATTTGATTTAAATAAAGCTACATGTGTGTTTGTTGATTAGAATTGGTAGTCTCTTTAGTGTTTAATACTATTGGTAAATTAAATCCTAAGATCGTATCTAGGGTTGTTTATTGGTAAGAGCAGCAATTAGAGAACGTTTCCTGATTGTCAAAGCAGTAAGAAGAGATAGGTTGTTAGGTCGTACCAACAACCATAACCAGTTTAGTTGGGATTAAGAAAAATTATCTTGCATCAATGATCAACTTACCGAACCAAATCAAAAAGTTACTCCTTGGGTTGGATTTCTCAAATTATTGAATTCTTCTACTCAATTTTGTTTTCTTTCTATTAAGTTTTGTTATTTTAGTTAATCAATCTTTCAAACCCCCACAACTTCAGGATACGCCTTCTCCTATTGCTTTGGGATAGAGTATTAGTGGTTTGGGGTAAGGATGTGAGCTGGATTAGTTGTGATAGTTCTAGAAGTTTAGACCTCCATCTTTTAGTGGCATCAAGGACCCGGTTACCGCTGAGTAGTGGATTGGAGTGATGGAGAAGCTATATGGATTCTTTGAGTGTACGACATCAGAGATAGTCGCATTTGCAGTGTTGCTACTGAAGGGATCGGTAGAGCATTGGTGGATGTCCACCAGACCAATTTTGAGAGCCTGACATACAGATATCAGTTGAGAGATATTCCTGGATACATTTAGGAGGTAGTTTGTTCCAGATACCACGCAGCGAAAACTGCCGGCTAAGTTTTTTGGGCTGAATGAGAGGAGTTTGTCTGTGGATGAGTATAAGACTAGATGCTTATCCCTGAGAAGGTATGACCTCGACACCATGTATAGTGAGACCAAGAAGGTCCATAGATTTATTGATTGATTGAGACCAGCTCTACGGTCCATATTGGTCCTATTGGATATAGCCACATATGAGGAGGCAGTGCGCAGGGAACAACTATGCGAGCAGGACTATGAGAGGAATGTTTCTGAGTTTGAGAAGTTTAGTTGGACCTGATATAGAGATAGGAAGAGGCCGGCTAGATATAGATGTTTCAATTATCGAGGAAGGAGGAGACTCTTCAGTAAGAGACCACGGATTAAGGAGGCATGAGAGAGACCTGTTAGACCTCTTGCTTATCCGGCCATGGCTCCAATGAAGGGTGTTGTCATTGGAGGACAGAGGCCTACTACTGAGCAGTGCAGTAGATGCGGTAGACATCATGGAGGTAGACCTTATCCGATGACTCATATGGTGTGTTTTCGATGTGGAAACCAGGGCATATTGCTAGAGCTTGCCCAGATATGGTTAAGACTGCTCCACTGAAGGGCAGGGAGCTAGAGAGAGCTCCAGTTGATACCTCTATTTCGAGAAGGAGAATGACATTAGAGGAGAAGGGGAAGCAAGTGATTGGTCAAGGGCGCATATATGCTTTGGACCAAGGAACAACTGATGCTTCATTGGATGTGATTCAAGGGAATATCCTGATTTATGATATTGAAGCATATGTTTTATTTGATCCTGGTTCCACGTATTCATTTTTATCGCCTTTATTTGCATGTAAGTTAGCAAGACATGTAGAGCATAAACCTTTACATATGATGATGTTGATTAGTACGCTTATGAATAATAGTCAACTTGTAGAGTATGTATTTAATGATTGCAAGTTGAGAGTAGGGGAAAAGGATATGACAGCCAATCTAATATTGCTAAGTATGAGCGATTTTCATGTAATTTTAGGAATGGATTGGTTATCTGTAAACCATGCTGTGTTAGATTGTTATGCTAAGACAGTTATATTTCCTAACCTTGAAAACTATGTTGTAAAGTTTGCTGAAAGGAAATGAGAACAGTAGTTTCTATTAAAATAAATAATATTTATGCTGACTGAGAAACACTAAAATGTTGACGGTTTTATTGCATACGTGGTTGACACGGATAAGGCACATCCGGAGTTGACAGATATTCCTATGGTTAGTGAGTTCTCAAATGTCTTTTCGGATGAACTACCAGGGTTACCACCAGACAAAGAGATGGAGTTCTGTATAGATTTAGTGCCTGGTACTGAGCCTATATCGAAACCATTATACCGCATGGCTTTAATTGAGCTGAAGGAGCTTAAGAGACAGTTGCAGGAGCTGTTGGATAAGGGGCTTATAAAACTGAGTGTTTCGCCTTGGGGAGTACCGGTTTTATTTGTGAAGAAGAAGGATGGAAGCCTCCGATTGTGTATTGACTACAGATTATTGAATAAGGCTACCATCAAGAATAGGTATCCCCTTCCATGCATTGAAGAATTGTTGGATTAGCCTCGGGGAGCATTGGACTTTTCCAAGATTGATCTGAGGTCTGGGTATCATCAGCTGAGAGTTCAGAGTGGAGATGTACCCAAGACAGCTTTTTAAACTCGATATGGCCATTATGAGTTTTTGTTATGCCATTCAGATTGATGAATGCTCTCGCGGCTTTTATGACCTTAATGAACGATGTGTTCAAGTCATACTTGGATCAGTTTGGTATCGTCTTTATCAATGACATTTTAGTGTATTCGAAGTCTTAGGAGGAGCATAAGCAGCACTTGAGGATTGTATTACAGACTCTTTGAGAGAAGGAGTTGTACGCTAAACTCAGTAAGTGTAACTTCTGGTTGGCAAAAATCTCATTTTTGGGACACGTTGTGTTGAGGGATGGTGTATCAATAGATCAATCCAAGATAGAGGAGGTAGTTTAGTGGGAATAGTCAAGGACAGTTACCGAGATCAGAAGTTTCCTTGGGTTAACAGGATATTATCGGAGATTCGTTGAGGGATTTTTTAAGTTAGCTGCTCCGTTGACACGTCTCACTCAGAAGAGTGGACCGTTCATGTGGAACGAGGATTGTGAGAAGAGTTTTCAGGAGCTAAAATGTCAATTGACCACCGCTCTGATTCTCACTATCCCTACCAGCTCAGAAGGAATTGCAGTGTATACTGATGCTTCGCATCAGAGACTGGCTGTGTGTGGCTGTAGGATGGGAGCGTAGTTGCTTATAGATCTAGACAGCTGAATGACGATGAGAAGAACTATCCGACCCATAATTTGGAGTTAGTGGTTGTAGTGTTTGCATTGAAGGTATGGCGCCACCACTTGTATGGTGAGAAGTTCCAGATCTTTACCGACCATAAAAGCCTCAAGTATCTGTTCTCGCAAAAGGAGCTGAACATGAGATAAAGAAGATGGCTAGAGCTTCTGAAAGACTACGATTGTAAGATACTTTATCATCAGGGTAAGGCTAATGTTGTAGCTGACGCTTTGAGTAGGAAGAGCCTGGGGATGGTATCATATATGATGGTTAGGGAACACGAGCTGTTGGAACAGTTTTCCAGCCTCAGTTTAGGTGTTGTGCCTTCTGACATGGATACAGGCTATGTGATAGCTAGTCTACGCTTGGAGTCGGATCTATTAGATAAGATCAAATAGGCTCAGTGATTGATCTATATTGTGTCGAGATGACTAGTCAGATACAGAAGGGCACAGTAAGTGATTTTGAGTTGAGATCTGATGGATTGATGAGGTTCAAGGGTAGATTGTGCGTTCCCGATGACCCAGAGCTCAAAAGATTGATATTGGCGGAAGCTCATTCGTCTTGGTACACGTTACATCCGAGGAGTAACAAGATGTATCAAAACCTCCGAAAGGTGTACTAGTGGTCAGGTTCAAAGAAAGACATGGCAGAGTTTGTGGCGGGATGTCTCGTATGTCAGCAGGTGAAGGTAGAGCATCAGAAGTCTATAGGGTAATTGCAGCCTCTACCTATACCGACATGGAAATGAGAGCATATCATTATGGATTTCGTGATGGGTTTATCGAGGACCCGCAGGAATCACGATGTTATATGGGTGATCGTTGACAAACGGATGAAGTCAGCCCACTTTCTAGCTATGAGAGCTATCGATACTCTGAGTTCATTGGCAAAACTATACGTATGCGAGGTAGTGAGGTTACATGGTATACCAATGAGCATAGTCTCTGAAAGGGATTCCCGCTTCACTTCCCACTTTTGGGAACATTTTCAGGAAGCTATAGGAACCCAATTGAGTTTGAATACCGCTTTCCATCCTCAAACAGATGGTCAGTCAGAGAGGACTATACAGACTCTGGAAGATATGTTGAGAGCGTGTGTGCTAGATTTTAGAGGCTCCTGGGATGATCACTTGCCACTAGCCAAATTCACCTATAACAACAGTTATCATTCGAGTATCGGGATGGCACCGTATGAGGCTTTATATGGTCGTAGATGTCGTTCCCCTATCGGATGGGAAGAAGTGGGTGACCGAAAGATTTTCGCTCCTGATTTGGTTTCACAAGCCTCTAAGGATGTCAACTTGATTGTAGAGAGACTAAGGACAGCTCAGAGTATACAGAAGAGTTATGCTGACAAGAGACGAAGGCCACTAGAGTTTGGAGTCGGTGAATCAGTGTTTCTAAAAGTTTCTCCTTCCAAGGGTATAGTAAGATTTGGAAAGAGAGGAAAGCTGAGTCCTCGCTACATTGGACCCTTTGAGATGCTTGATCGAGTAGGAGCTAAGGGCTATAGGTTGGCATTGCCACCAGACTTATCAGGTGTACATAACGTCTTCCATATTTCGATGCTTCAGAAGTATCACCCGGATCAGACACATGTGATTAGTTATGAGCCGTTGGAGCTCGGAGAGGACATGTCATATATTGAGAGACCGATTCAGATATTGGATAGGAAAGAGAAGGTCTTGAGATCGAAGACTATCAGATTAGTGAAGGTTCTCTAGCAGCATCACACTTCAAAGGAGGCTACTTGGGAGCTAGAGAGTCTGATGCGAGAGAAGCACCCCCAGTTGTTTGACGACTGACTTGGTTCTAATTTGGAGGACCAAATTTTCTGAGTTTGGGAGGATTGTAAGACCGATTTTTTTATGTAGCTTGTTCCTTATGATTTATATATGTAAGAGTATTTACTAGATTTAAGTGTTAGTGAAATGCTTTAACACTTCAAAGTTACATAAAAAGTCGAAAAAGGGCTATAAGGGCCACATGACTAAACTGAATAGATCTGAGTCATTCTAACTGAAAAGAAAAACTTAAAATGAGAAAATATAGGGAGCTCATGAAGGAAAGTTAGTTTGATTTAGTCCCAAACATAGAGAATAAGAGTAAAAGCCAAAAGGGGTAAAACAGACCTTTTCAACAGTTTAAGGTATTTAAGGTATATTTACCTACAGAAAACGGCCAAAACGTAAAGAGGAGAGTGTAAACCATAAGATATGACACTTTTAAATTTTTGAGAAAAAGTCTACGTGGTCAATGATTAAGGAAAAAGTCAACTATAGTTAGGAAAAGTGGACTTTTACCATAGTTGACTAACCATGGTTAAAAATTAACTTAAGCGTGGAGAAAAATTTGGGAAAAAATATTTTTGCTTAGAATACAAGATAATCATCCCCGAAAGTAAGAAAAATTTATTCGAATGAATTTCGGGTTAAATTTAACAGGTAAAAACGTAATGGCCAAAGTGAAGAATTTAAAGTCCATTAAGGTATAATAAGTGTAGATCGAATTTCTTAGGTCCATTAGACCTAATTGTTGGACTGATTGAGGAGACAAATAATTAGACAATTAAAGGCTCGATGTATAGTAAAACTTTCAGCCTGAAAGCCCATTAGGAAGGCCCAAACCGAAAAGCCCAAATGCTAGGCCCAAATTAATAAAAATCAAGCCCATTAGTAAAAGGTAACCATAGCCAATTTGGTAACCATTACCTAAATCAATTCAAATTGAATTTTGTTAGCTGAAAATTAAGGCTTAATGAATAAGTAATGGACTTATAAATCAGCCAACACAACTACATTTCTTCCTTAAGAGTTCAGCTAGAAGAAGGAAACCATTAAAACACATATAGCTAAACTTTCTCTCACTATAAATCACTAGGAAAAATGCATATTTGGAACTTGCATTCTTCATGAAAGTTGTTCCAAATTGAGATAGGATTAGCATATGTTGGAATTGGCTATCAAAGAGCCATAGTGTGTAAACCGAGAGGCTTCAAAGTTTCGGCCAAGTGTGAACGCATATACTAGGTATAATTTTAAGATTTCAAATTCATATATGTTAATGTATGAATTATTCTAAGTAGATTGGTATATTTTTTAAGCATTGAAACACATGGAACCACTATGAACACGAATTGGCCGAGAGTGAGTAGTGATAAATTTATGAATGGCCATATGATTTTAAGGCATGAATGAGTTAATATACATATGTTCATGATTATGGTATAGTTAGAATTAATCAATTTGATCAATTGGTGGATAAATTAAGTTGGCAATCAAGGTGTTTGATAAAATGCCTAAATGAACTAAGAGAACCTTAAGAACATTGCCAACCAAGTGTTTGTGAAAATGCCCAAGTGAATTGGCTAGCAAATGGTCGACGGTGGCGTAGTGCTTGGCATGGCTAGGCATGTGTGGTCTCGGCCATAGCATGTGGCTGAGAGGTCCAATGGGCCAATCCCAATTGGTTTTAGCCCAATGTGATGTGATGGGTCTCAGATAAGCCCAATAAGAGTTGGTGGACCCCACGAGCCCAATATGCCCAATGAAAATGAATAGTAAAATGGAAATGGGCTTAAGGTAGAGTTAGGCCCATTAAGGTTTATCAAAGCCCATTAAGTGAAATAGACTGTATAAAATGTGAAATACAGTAGAAAAAGTAAAATTTACTTGATGAATGGTTATATATAGCTCCAGAGATTATTGGAGGAGCTAATCAGACAACTAGATCGAGCAGCGTTGAAAAAGTAAAATTTCTCGAGTGATTGGAGGTAAGGGACTTTTGTGAGTAGTTAGAGATACATGCACACATTTTCGTCTGCTTTTACATTCACTTAAAAACTCTGAGGGTCAAAGAAAGTGAATAATAATTATAGCGACCTGATAGTGGCAAATTACGATTTTACTCTTAGTTAGGAAAAAAGTCAACTTTTGGGAAAAGTTGTAAAAATCATGGAAATCATAATTTTGAGTATTTTTACTACTGTTTAGAAGAAGAGTATGTAGATGAGCTAATGTTTTCATGGTTGGTGAGAAATAGCACAATTTATAGTGCTGATTTTGATGTTTTGAAAATCATCCTTTTTAAAGATCCATCTATCGAATGATGTGAGAATAAATCGTGCTAGAGCACAGCTCGCACTTGATTTCATATAATTTCCAAATATATTAGTGTTGATGTGTCATTCGCATTAGATTTCAATTACATGCATGATAGACTGCTGGAGTTGTTACTCATACTCGAATTTTACATGAGATGCATGACAGAGTGCTAGAGTGTTGCTCGTACTCAATCTTTCATGATTTATACATGACATAGTACTTGAGCCATTTGCTCGTACTTGATTTGATGAGTTTTGTGCATAGCATGGTACTGGAACGATTGCTCGTACTTGATTTGAAACATGAACTATGCATGACCTAGTGCTGGAGGTTTACTTGCACTAGAGTTTGAGTTTATGATATGAAACAGTGTTTGAGCGAAGTGTCAATTGTGAGTAGCGCTCAAAGGCGCGCACTGTAGTTTTATGTGATATATAATACATGTTGAAAACCATGCTGATTTCCTCGTGTAGACTGAGTGTCACACTGTGAGATGTTCGCATGTGGATTTAGAGACCTAGTATTGATTATCCATTGAGATAGGATCCACGAGTGTACATTGTACTGTGCGAGTGGCATGGAGTACACTATACCGTGTGGTGCTGTGGAGTTGAGGAGTTTATAGCTGGTGGTTGTGATGGACTGACCCCCCTCCAGTTGCACTAGTGATGCCTCGCACACTAGGTACCATGTAGCCTGGGATCATCATTATAGGATATGGCCATAATCAAGGATATTATTGCATTTCACCACAGAGTCTCACATGATATATCACTTGATTTATTTTATGATACAGATAGACCTGAGGGATGGGTCAGAATTTGATTGTTGTGTTGTGAATGATTTAAATGCCATATTTAGTGTGATTTGAATATAAATGGCATAATTTCTCTAAAGGCATTGTGAAATTATACAAATGCATTGTTTTGCACGAAATGCCTACATTTGAGAACAAAGCATGATTTCTATACATGGGATTCAATCTGTACAAGTATATATGTATATATATATATATATTAAAGACATGTTTTTAAAGTGAATTAACGAAATAATATTTTTGAGGAATAGCATTATTTTGAGTAGATGGTGTGGATGTCTACTTGCTTGCCTGATTTCCTTACTGAGCTTTGAGCTCACCTTTTTTTTTTATACCTCTCTACAGAGCGTCCGCAGTAGAGTGAGTACGAGTGAGGGATAGTATTCCTGTTGTCCGCTGCCTTTTCCTATCGATCGACAGTTATACATATTTTGTACGGTTCTGTGTCTCAACATATAAACAGCACAGTGATGTAATTGATGTAAATTATGGGGGATGTGTTTGCATTAGATTTTACACAAGCTCACTTATATTATAAAATAAATTACAGTCAGTAGATAGTATTCTCGCATGTATGTATGATAATGAATGGTATGGTAAGCGAGGATGCTAACATCGAATCACAGCCCAACTGTTGAGAAGAAGAAAGGTAAGTAAAAAGCGAAAAATTTGTAGTGGTTTTGATTGAGTCACGGAGGGTCTTGACATAATATTCGAACCGGCTTCTTAACATACGACATGCTCTCATTGAGCTCTAATGGCTCATATCTAATCACATGAGTAGGATCCGGGTGGTACTTCTAAAGCATAGAGACGTGGAAGACGTTATGAATACCTGCTAACTCTGACGGTAATACCAACCTATAAGCCTTATCTCCTACTCGCTCCAAAATCTCAAAGGGCTCGATATACCGAGGGCTCAACTTACTCTTCTTTCCAAACCTCATAACCCCTTTCGAGGGAGAAACTCGCAAAAATACAGACTCACCCACAGTAAACTCCAGTGGTCTCCGTCTCTTGTCAGTATAATGCTTTTGTCTGCTCTGAGCTATCTGTCACCTTTCACAAATCAACAGGACATCCTCAGAGGCTTGTTGCACTAAATCAGGAGCAAATATTTGTCTGTCACCAATCTCTTCCCATCTAATAGGGGATCGGCATCTGCGACCATACAGTACCTCATATGCTGTCATCCCGATACTCGTATGATAATTGTTATTATAGGCGAACTCGACTAGTGGTAAATGATCGTCCCATGAGCCTCTAAAATCTAGCACATATGCTCTCAACATATCCTCCAGAGTCTATATAGTCCTCTCTGACTGACCATCTGTCTGAGGATGGAAAGCGATGCTAAAACTCAACTGGGTCCCCATCGCTTCTTGAAAGTGCTCCCAAAAGTGGGAAGTGAAGTGGGCATCCCGATCAGAAACAATGTTCACTAGAACACCATGTAACCAAACTATCTCTCGAACATACAAGTTTGCTAACTGACTCAGAATATCAGTAGCTCTCAATGCTAAGAAATGGGCTTACTTCTTTAACCGATCAACAATTGCCCAGATGGCATCGTGACCTCTGCGAGTCCTTGGTAAACCCATCACAAAATCCATGGTGACGTGCTCCCACTTCCATGTCGATATCGATAGAGGCTGCAATAACCCTGTAGGCTTCTGATGCTCTACCTTCACCTGTTGATAGGTGAGATATCTAGCGATATACTCAGCAATATCTCTCTTAATTCTAGACCACCAATAACCTTTCGAAGGTTCTAATACATCTTGGTACTCCCCAAATGTATCGTATACCTCGATGAATGAGCCTCTGAAAAAATCAATCTCCAGATCTCTAGATCCTCAGGAACACATACTTTGCCCTTAAACCTCAGTAGTCCATCTATACTCAGCTCAAAATCAGTGCCCACACCTGGCTGTACCTAATTCAACCAATCGATACGTCATCAATAACTATGCTAAGCCTGTCTAATACGAGTAATCGACTCTGGCTCCAATCTCAAACTAGCGACAACATCAAATCTTTCTATATTAGGTGGGGCTACATCCAAACTGAGGTTCACGAACTGTTCTAACAACTCGTGTTCCCGAACTATCATACAAGTCACAAACCTGAGGTTGTTCCTATTCAAGGAGTTCACAACTAAATTTACCTTACCCGGCTGGTATATGATTTCACAATCATAATCCTTCAAGAGCTCGAGCCATCTTCTTTGTCTCATATTCAGTTCCTTTTGCGAGAACAGATACTTAAGGCTTTTATGGTGTGTAAATACTGAAATTTATCGCCATAGAGATAGTGGCGCCATATCTTCAGCGCAAACACTAAGGCTTCCAACTCTAAATAATGAGTCGGATAGTTCCTCTCGTGATCCTTCAACTGTCTGGATCCATAGGCAACTACCTTCCCATCCTACATAAGTACACAGCCCAGTCCCTGGTGCGATGCATCCATATACACGAAAAAACCTCTTGAGCTGGTAGGAATGATGAGAATCGAAGCAGTGGTTAGCCGACACTTAAGCTCCTGAAAGCTCCTCTCACATGCCTCGTCCCATATAAACTCAGCATCCTTTAGCGTGAGACGCATCAACGAAGCAGCTAGTCTAGAGAAACCCTTTACAAATCTCTGATAATTACTTCTGATCTCGATGACTATTATGGGCTATTCCCACTGAACAATGCCTCAATCTTGGATAGATCTATTGATACCCCATCCCCTGATACAACATGGCCCAGAAATGAGATTTGCTCCAACCAAAAGTCACACTTACGGAGTTTTGCATAGAATTCCTTCTCTAGAAGGGTCTGCAAAACTACTTTAAGTGCCACTCATAATCTTCCCTGGACTTGGAATAAACCATTATATATCGATAAAAATAATCACAAACTGGTCTAAGTATGACTTAAACACAGCATTCATCAAAGCCGTGAATGCTACAGGGGCATTCGTCAATCGAAATGGCATAACTAAGAACTTCTTGTGGCCATAACAAGTACGAAATGCTGTCTTGGGTACATCTCCACTGGTATCCTTAACTGATGGTACAAAGATCGTAGATCTATCTTTGAAAAGACTTGTGCTCCCCAGAGCTGATCCAACAGATCATCAATGCGTGGAAGAGGATACTTGTTCTTGATGTAGCCTTATTCAACAACCGGTAATCTATGCACAGTAGGAGGATCTCATCCTTCTTCCTCACAAATAAGACCGGAGCTCCCCAGAGTGAGACACTGGGTCTAATATACCCTTTTCTCTAGCAACTCCTACAACTGCTTCTTTAGCTCCTCCAACTCAATCGGAGCCATTCTATATGGTGGTTTAGATATCGCTCTGTACCAGGTACCAACTCTATACAAAACTCCATCTCTCTGTCTGGTGGTAACCCTGGTAAATCATCCGAAAAAACATCAGGGAACTCTACAACCACTGGAATGTCTCTCAATTCTGGACGTGCCTTATCTGTTTCAACTACGTATGCAATGAACCCTTCAAATTATCTTTTCCATCGTTAGTAACATAGGTCATCATATTAACATTCACGATTAACACGCAATTTCATCTCTTAAATATGATGAATTAAAATTATACTCTTCCCATTACAATAATCGTATTTCTTCATTTCTTTTAAGCAAAACTTACAGTAAAGCTATCTATCCCTGAAAACATTACTGTTTTAGTATAACAATCTAAAACAGCATGGTTCGCAGACAACCAGTCTATTCCTAAAATTACATCAAAATCACTCATATTCAATAGAATAAGATCGACTGTCATATCTTTCCCCCTTATTTTCAGCATACAATCCTTATATACATACTCAGTCAACTAACTATCATTCATAGGTGTAGAAATCAATAACATCCTATCTAACGATGTAGGCTTTACATGCTTTGACAACTTACGTGCAAATGAAGGTGAGAAAAAGGAATGCGTGGCACCAGGATCAAATAACACAAATGCTTCAAAGTCAAAAATTAGGATGGTACCTTTAATCACATCCGTTGAAGCGTTCGCGGTGTCATGGTCCAACACATGCACTCGTCCTCTGTCAACCACTTGTTTCCCTTTTTCCTCTGCTATAGCTTTCCTCATCGGAGAAGAAGTCTCAACATGAGCTCTCTCCGACTCTTTACCCTTCTGTGGGCAGTTTCAATCATCTCTAGGCAATACCTCATGATATGTCGAGGCTTCCCACATCTATAACACACTCAAAGGGTCATCGAACAAGGCCTGGTACCATGATATGTACTACATCTCCTACACTACTCAGTAGTAAGCCATGGTCCTCCAATGACTATACCCCTCGGTAGAGCTAAGGCCGGATACATAAGAGGTCTAGTAGCTCTCTCATGTATCTCCTTAATCTGAGTTCTCTTCCCAAACAGTCTCTGACCTCCTCTCTTGGTATCTCTATCACCTCCGGATCTCTTTCGATCTCTATCTCTCCTGCTACTAACCTTCCCAAATTTCGAGGCATTCTGCTCAAAGTCTTGTTCACATTACTGCACCCTGTGCATTGCCTCCTCATAACTGGGGATGTCAAACAGAGCCAATCTAGATTTGATGGCTGGTCTCAATCCATCCATTAACTTCTGAACCTTCTGAGTCTCACTGCTCAATGTGTCCGGGTCATACCTCCCCAATGATATGAACTTCGACTCATACTCATCAACGAAGCGATTCCAAGAACTAAATTCATAAACTCCATCTGCAGCTTCGGCTGCGTAGTGCCTGGAATCTACTACCTCCTAAAAGCCTCCAAAAATATCTCCCATGTGATCTCTGGGTGTCAGGCTCTCAGGATAGATACAGTGGATCTTAACTAGTACTGTGCCTTGCCCTTCAATATAAATACAGTAAAGGCAACTCTCTCAATCGATGTACACCTGAAGAACCCATACAACTTCTCCATCTCATATATCCAATCCTCTACAATAACTAAGTCTTTTACTCCTCTAAAGACTAGAGGTCTGAACTCTTGGAACTCTCGTATCCTAGCCAATTCATAATCATAACCCAGATCACTACCACTCGTCTGTGGAGCGAGAGGAGAAGTCGTATCCTGAACCTATGGTGGTGTAATAATCTCTGTAGTCTGAGGTCTCTCTGCAGCTATCTGTCCAGTAGTAGTAAGCTGCCCAACTGGACCTCGTCTATCACAAGCCCCTAATTTCTATGTGACTATCTCAACAAGGCTCTCAATACTCCGCTCTATCCTAGCGAAGGGTGCCTCAGTATCCCCTGGTCTGTCAACAGGGTCCGGTGGAGCCTGATCAGTCTGTGGCTCTGTACAGCTCTTAAGCCTACCCCTACGGCCTCTAGCACGTGAACTCGACCCTCTACCATGGCGGGTGACAGGCATAATGCCTAATTTCCTGTATCCATACCATTTATTAGTCTTATTCCATCTCGATATACATAGTTATATCTAAATAAAGCACGATAATATGGGGATGTAACTTTCTTACTTACTCATACTGACTTTTATCAGACCAACTCAACTCTTATACCAATTTCTGTCACGACCCTTTTTTTACCAAAAATCACTATAAAATTTTTGCTTTTTCCTTTCTTTTCCCGGTCGTAAACAATTTCACCAATAACAGTTAGTCTATGAGTCAGTATTAGTCCAACTCTGTCACTCTTTACCATCTACTATGCCATAACTTTTTAATTTATTTGAAAGACAAACACGTATACTTCATAAATTGAAATTTGATACTTGCATGTGTTTACTGATATTTACATCCCCCATATTACATTCCAAAATGATTACTATGCTAATACATGTTTAGATACAAAAAGGTACCAGTGTGTATACCTCTCGATGATGGAGAGCAGTGGATATCAGGATACAACTCCTCAGCCACTCACTAGACTACTGTGTGCGCTCTGTAGAGGGGAAAAATGAAGGGATGAGCAACTACACACTCAATAAGGTAATAATGCAAGCAGGTATATAACTACACTATCTATAAGTTTATAGTGTCATGATATAAAAATCATTATATCCAGCGCATGAGGTAATATTAAAACTATGCCACATGTATATACATATATCACGTACTGAAAACAAGAATATAGGAATGATAACACATGGAAAATCATCATGTAAAACATCTCATTCTCATCATAATAAAACTCATCAGTTTCATCTCAACTCATAGTTTCGTCATAAATCATTCCTTTAAGGTTTAACACCTTGTCCAAACATTAGTAAAAACTCATCACAAACAGTATATCATTCATTTAAAAACATCCCACAAGGTTCGACCCCTCCCTCGGGTCTACCCTGGATAACACAAATCATATTTTGTGCATATAAAACCATGTGATATCATGTGAGACAGGTGGTCACTGTGTATAATCAAGGACACTGTTGGCCAACTATGTCACTATCATCCCAGACCGCATGGATCCCAGTACACAAGATATCATGCTGTAACGGGAGGTGGGTTACTCTTACCCGTCAAACTTTAAATCAACATTATCACCGTACGATACAACATACTTCATGTGATATACACGGTACAATGTACTCTATGGACCTATATCATGATCGAGGGTACCTACCATAGGTCTTATTTACCTCATACCATGTATAACCGACTTAGTCTCAAGTGCATGTGTGAGCATCTCATCCGTGTGACTAATAATCTACATGAGGCATCCAACACAACTCGTGCAAGCATCTTATCCGTGTGACACACACTTTACACGAGGCATCCAACACGACTCATTACATATCACAGTGTGAAAAGCCTAATGCGAGCAAAACTCTAGCACAATTTCATGCATAATCGATATAAATCCTCGTACGAGCAAACGCTCCAGTACAACTTTATGCAAAATAATTAATGGTGAAATCATGTACGAGCATAGCTCCAATACAGTTGTTTGCAAAAGAAGGAAATGAAACACAAGTACGAGCAAAAACTCCAGTACGGCTTGCATGCATCTCAGCTCAAAATATGGTGCGAGCTAAGCTCTAGCACATTTCATACATGTTAAGATATCAAAATCCAGTGCGAGCAAAGCTTCAGCATGATTAAACTCTTATAAATTTGATAGATGGCTCATTTTTCAACAAAATACACTCAAAATCCAAGTTAGCACTCGACTCGTGCTATTTCATGAAGTTATAAAGTCAATAGCCAACCTATCTGTCAATTTTTCTTAAATCAAAACAATGTATTTCATAAAAATATCAAAACATGATATTCATGCAATTATTAGCATTACTGCCCTTTTTTGTAAAATTTAGCTCCTAGGGGTAAAATCACTTTTTTCATCTATATCCAAAATCTTTCACAAAATTATTATTTCTTTTCTAGGTAACCAAGCAAATCCAACACCTTATAGGTACCCTTAAAATATGTGCAACTACCTCTAAATACTTACAAAATTCACTTATCTGGAATTGCGTCTAGTAATTTCACTTCCTTAGAGCTGCTCGATCCCGCAGTTCGATTTGTTTCCAATATGCTCTCTTGAGCTGTATGAAATTATTACTAATCACATCTGTACAATTTCATATATTTCATTCTCACTTGCATGAAATTCAAATCAATACATTGGGCCCGTTTACATCCATTAGACCTCGTTACATCTTTTCGACTATATTTTCTCTTATGTCCATTTCGATTATATTAATCATTTTTCAAGAATCTGTTAGACTCATTAGGCTTAATGATTCATATTAGGCCAGCATTAAGCTCACAATACCATAAGTTCATCACTTTCCTTCACTAAGGCTGTCACGACCCAATACTACCAAAATCAGTACAAATTTTTCGCTTTTAGAAAATCTTTCTTACCTCCTCGTGACATATTCCTCTTAACAGGTCGGGCTGTGAATCAATATCCATATAGCATTTTTAACCATTAAAATATCACACGTACATATATATATAATTACATCAATCATATTATAATAGAGTGGTCGGTATGTTTTATACATCACATGATTCTATATGTACATCCCCAAATATTCTTTCATATACAATACTGTGCTGTAAGCATACTAATACAAAATTCTGTACGTGGTGTATATTTGACAGTCGATGGGAAATAAAGATATCAACTATGCCGTCTACTCTCTACACCCGCTATCTCTATGGTGGAAACACTAAAAGTGGGTGGAAAATGAAAGGGTGAGCTCCACAAGCTCAGTAAGGCAATAATACAAACGGGTAGATAGCTATACTATCTACATGCTGATAAGAAATCAGGATATATGTGAGCATGAGGTAAAAACAATGATATGCCATATATATAATATCATTTGTTCTAAAACAGGAAATCGGCATATTAAAAACATGGAATAATTCTCATGTGAAAACATCTCATGCTCAATGAATCAACACGTTATAAAATACCGCATCTGGGTCAAAATATATACACTCACAAATCAAAATCCATTTCAACAAAATTCTTTATTTTCAAATCTCTGTTATAAAATCACCCTTCTCACAGGGTTACAAATCAATGAAAGTTTCATAAAATCTCTCCATGGGAATAATCAAATCTCAATTGAAATCATAAGAAAATCGGGGCTTGACCCCTCCCTCGGGTCTACCCTGGTCTATCAAGACCAATAGTTATATCATGTGAGACATGTAAGCGACTATATCGGTAATATCCAGGACTATGGCCATAACCTCGTGATCCCTGGCACACGAATCTTAGTGTGCAGGGTATCACACTCGAAACGAGAGATGGGTCATCTTACCTGCCAGAACAGCATAATATCAGGATTGCGAGGGCAAGACTTGCTGTCTCGTGCCTAATGCCACACCACTCCAACAATCCCCACGGTACAGCGTACTCCGCGTGACATATACGGTGCAACATACTCCATGAAACCAAGCTCAATCAGGGGTGCCTGTAATAGGTCTTATCCACCCATGTCAAGTATGTCTCAGTATGCACGTGTGAGCATATCATCTCACTATGACACACAGTCAACAGGAGGCTCCAACACGGCTATATGCATGTCATATAAATTCCAGTGTGAGAGAAGTTCTAGCACAGCTCCATGCATATTCATGATATCTGAAAACCTTGTGCAAGCAAAGCTCTAGCACGGTTTCATAGAAATCAATAAAATCTGCGTACGAGCAGCGCTCCAGTACGACTTAAACTGATTATAAATTTAATTCAAATCCACGTACGAGCATTGCTCCAGTACGGATAGGTATTAAAACTCAGTGAAAACCTCGTACGAGAAAAACTCCAGTACGTAGTCATATGAAATAAATTTGTAAAATAGTGCGAGCAGGGCTCCAGCACTCTATGTATGAGTTAAAATATAAAATCCAGTTCGAGCAGTGCTCAAGCACGATTACAACTCATATAACACTGATAGGTGGCTCAATTTTATCAAAACATGTTAAATAAACATCAAATGGCACCTAACTTATGCCTTTTCACTTAAAACATGAAAATAATAGCCAACCTATCCATAAATTGCTTGAATTAAAGCAATATCATCATGAAAACATTAAAATCATAAAATTCATGCAATTTCATAGCCTTACTACCCTTTTTGAAATTTTCCTAACTTGGGGCAAAATAGTAATTTGGCACTTCCATATTTTTCCCCAAAAATTATTATTCTGTTTTCGGGTAGCCTGTTGAATTTAACATAATGTAAATCCCCTCGAATCACGCACGAGCTTATCCCGACTCGGCCGTACCAGGTCTCTCAATCCAATTCGCTCGTCTACGGAGCTGAATATAACCACATATGGGTTCAGTTCAAATATACTGATCAGTATTTCACTCTTACCGGTCGAATCTAAAGTTCTGGGCTCATTTTACTCTATTGGGCCCGATTGCACTTTAATGGGCCTCGACCCATTTTTCAGCCCGTTTCCACTTTTAAATCCCTTTTTCAGGTTTACTGGGCTCATTTGATTTATCAATAATCATCGGGCTTCGTTTCAAACTCATTGGATAGCCCGGATACTCTTTACGATAATTACTTTAAAATTTCAAATAAAATTCCTTTTATACAGAATTAATCCGTAAATTTCGTAAAATAATCTTAACTCTGCATTTAAGGACTCATATTATCGTAATTAAAATGTACTTTCCCAATATGGTGCGGGGTATGAAAATCAGAGCTAAATTGGCTCACGTTCGGGCTCCGTAGTGACACTGCACAATTATGCAATTTCGGGTCATTTTCTAATAAAATAATATTAAATTGAATTCTGGAGATTTATCCGTAGGTCAATCCCGACTACTCGATCACTTACCCGAATTTCAAGTCGTCCTCGGGTACACTTTCTTCCTTTTTTCCTTTTTTTTCTTTTCCTTTTCTTTTCTTTTTTTTCCTCCCTTCTCGGCTACGGTGCCGTTTTGGGCATTTCACCGTCGCCGGCAATCCCGGCTGTCTCATAGGCCGCCAATGGGCTCAACAGAATCGCCTCGACTTGGGGATCATTCTACGAGGTTGAATCGGCTCTAAGACACCCCCGTTCCCTGGGACAGAGGTGATTTCTCCCCGAAACTTTCGGCTGTCGATTCGCCGAAAATAGGTGTCATCGGCGTGCGTTGCCGGTACCAATAGACTCGTCGGACTCTCCTCTATCGTATCCGACTGTTGGCTTGGCTCGTGGGATCCCGGTGGCTCGTCGGAGGTCACAGGTTTCAGATGGGTTTGCCACCTCGGTTTCGGGTTTCTCTCTCCCCGATTCTGATTTTCGATTTTCCAGATTTTTTGTTTTTTTTTTTATTTTTTTATTTTTATTTATTAATTTATTTATTATTATTTTAATCAATAAAATATATTAAAAATACCCAAATATCTCTTAAAATATCCTAAAAAATATTAGTTAATTTATTTATTCAATAAATGAATTTATTAGTCTATTTTCGTCTTTTCGGTATATTTTTCGATTCTTTTCGAGATAATTTTTTGAATTAAAAATCTTGATTAATTCTGAATTAATTTCGATTAATTCTCATAAATTAATATCTAGATCAATCGGACTCGAATTTAATTATTTTCCTCGGTATTGATCCAGATTTCGCAAATTCCATATTTTAATAAAAATTTCTTATCGAATTTATACCGAATTTTGGTCTTTTGACCATTTTACCCTTGCACGTATTCGGGACCAAATTGAATCGACTTTCTTCATCAATCCTCAATCTTTTCACTATATTCAATTCTTTATTTTCAGTCAACTCGATTAAATTCCTTAAACGAACTTGTTACTTCGTTGTTTTCCCGATTTATCCATATTCGATTTTTACGTAATTTATTTCGTTCCATCCACATTTATCATATCCGAATCAACCATCTTATGAATCCATTAACATATAATAATGTCATACAATATGGAAATCATAAGGAATATCATACACAGATGCGGATCTCACAATCTCCCCCACTAAAAGAATTTGGTCCTCCAAATTAGAACCGAAGCAATCGGTAAACAACTCCGGGTACTTCTCCTGTATCATGCTCTCTAGCTCCCAGGTAGCTTCCTCTGGAGTGTGATATTGCCACTGAACCTTCACCAGGGGGATCGTCTTGGATCGCAATACCTTCTCCTTCCTATCCAAAATCCGAACTGGTCTCTCAACATATGTCATACTCTCATTGAGCTCTAACGGCTTGTAGTGAATCACGTGTGACAGATTCGGATGATACTTCCGAAGCATAGAAACGTGGAAGACACTGTGTACACCTACCAACTCTGGTGGCAATGCCAGTCTATAGGCCTTATCTCCCACTCGGTCCAAAATCTCAAAGGGTTCAATAAAACAAGGGCTCAGTTTACCTTTTTTACTGAACCTCATGATACCCTTGGAAGGAGAAACTCTCAAAAACACCGACTCACCCTCTACAAACTCTAGTGGTCTGCGTCTCCTGTTAGCATAACTCTTCTGTCAGCTCTGAGCTGTCCGCAATCTATCGCATATCAACCTGACATCCTCAGTAGCCTGCTGTACCAAGTCAGGAGCAAATAACAGTCTGTCACCAATTTCTTCCATCCAATAGGGGAACGGCATCTGCGACCATACAGTGCCTCATACGGTGCCATCCCAATACTCGAGTGATAACTATTATTATAGGCGAACTCGGCTAATGGCAAATGATCATCCCAAGAGCCTCCAAAATCCAGCACACACGCTCTCAACATATCCTCTAGAGTCTGTATAGTCCTCTCTGACTAACCATCTGTCTGAGGATGGAAAGCGGTGCTAAATCTCAACTGGGTCCCCAACGCTTCCTGAAAATGTTCCCAAAAATGGGAAGTGAAGCGGGTATCCCTATCAGAAACAACGCTCACTGGAACACCATGTAGCCTGACAATCTCTCGAACATATAAGTTTGCCAGCGTACTCAGAGCATCTGTAGCTCTCATAGCTAAGAAATGGGCAGACTTCGTCAGTCTATCCATAATCACCCAGATGGCATTGTGAACTCTGTGGGTCCTCGGTAATCCCATCACAAAATCCATGGTGACATGCTCCCACTTCCATGTCGGTATCGGTAGAGGCTGCAATAATCCTGCAAGCTTCTGATGCTCTACTTTTACCTGCTGACAGACGACACATCTCGCAACATACTCTACTATGTCTCTCTTCATCCCAGACCACCAATAAACTCTCTGGAGATTCTGATACATCTTCGTACTCCCCGAATGTACTGTATACCTCGCTGAGTGAGCCTCTGATAAAATCATCCTCCTGATCTTAGGATCCTCGGGAACACATATCCTACCGCGGAACCTCAGTAAACCATCAATACTAAATGCAAAATCGGTATCTGCACTTGCCTGTACCTGTCTCATCAACCGAATACATCCCTGATCACTCTGCTGAGCCTGTCGGATACGATCAATGAACTCTGGCTCCAATCTCAAGCTCGCAATGATCTCAACTCTGTCAATCTTAGGGGGTGTTATGTCCAAACTGAGGCTCGCGAACTGCTCTAATAGGTCATATTCTTGAACCATCATAAATGATACCAACCCTAGGCTCTTCCTACTCAAAGCATCAATAACTACATTAGCCTTTCCCAAGTGGTATAATATCTCATAATCATAATCCTTCAGGAGCTCGAGCCATCTCCTCTGTCTCATGTTCAGCTCCTTTTGCGAGAATAAATACTTCAGACTCTTATGGTCTGTAAAAATCTAAAACTGCTCACCATATAAGTAATAGCGCCATATCTTCAGTGCAAACACTATGGCCGCCAACTCCAAATCGTGGGTCGATAGTTCCTCTCGTGATCTTTCAGCTGTCTAGATCCATAGGCAACTACCCTCCCATCTTGTATCAATACACAGCCCAGTCCTTGATGCGATGCATCTGTATATACCAAGAAACCTCCTGAGTTGGTAGGTATGGTGAGAACTGGAGCAGTGGTCAATCGATGCTTCAGCTCCTGAAAACTCCGCTCACAGGCATCATCCCACACAAACTCAACATCCTTCCATGTGAGACGTGTCAACGGAGCAGCTAATCTAGAGAAACCCTTCATAAATCTCCTGTAGTATCTGGCCAAACCCAAAAAACTCTGAATCTCTGTGACTATCCTAGGCCGCTCCCACTGAACAACTGCCTCTATCTTGGATAGGTCCACTGACACTCCATCCCTCGATACTACATGGCCCAAAAAAGAAATCTGCTCCAACCAAAAGTTACACTTACTGATTTTGGCATACAACTGTCTCTCTTTGAGGGTCTGTAACACTATCCTCAAGTGCTGCTCGTGGTCCTCCCTGGATCTGGAGTATACCAAAATATCATCGATAAATACAATTACAAACCGATCCAGGTATGGCTTGAACACATCGTTCATCAAAGCCATGAATGCTGCGGGGGCATTAGTCAACGCGAATGGCATAATTAAAAACTCATAATGACCATAACGGGTCCTAAATGCTGTCTTGGGCACATCCTCCCTCCGTATCCTCAGCTAATGATACCCAGACCTCAGATCAATCTTATAAAAGACCTGTGCTCCCCGAAGTTGATCCAATAGATCATCAATGCGTGGAAGGGGATACTTATTCTTAATGGTAGCCTTATTCAACAATCTGTAATCCATATACAATTGAAGGCTGCCATCCTTCTTCCTCACAAACAAGATCGAAGCTCCCCAAGGTGATACGCTCGGTCTCACAAACCCCTTTTCAAGCAAATCCTGTAACTGTTTCCTCAGCTCCTCCAACTCAATCGGAGCCATCCTATACGATGGTCTCAAAATTGGTTCTGTACTAGGTACTAAATCTATCCCAAACTCCATCTCTCTGGCTGGTGGTAATCCTGGTAAATCGTCTAGAAAGATGGAATATCTCTTAAATCCAATCATACCTAGTCTGTATCAACCACATATGTGATGAATCCTTCAAAACATAAATCATAACATCAGTAAAATTCATTGCCCCATTCAGAACAACCACTGATTTCATTACTTTTCAGGGAAATTTAACAACACATCTTTTGGGGGTATTGAACGTTAATGTCTTAGAAAAACAATCTAACACAACTCGATTAGCAGCCAACCAATCCATTCCTAATATGACATCAAAGTCCCTCATATACATCACAATAAGGTCGACTGACATTTCTTTTTCTCTGACTTTCAACTTACAGTCCCTAACTACAGACTCTACTAGCTGACTAGTGTTTATGGGGGTAAGTATTAACAATTTACTACTCAGAGGAATAAGCTTTACATACCTAGACAATTTACATGCAAATAAAGGTGATACGAATGAATGTGTGGCACCAGGATCAATCAAAGCATATGCTTCTAAATCAAAGATCAGGATGGTACCTTTCACCACATCAGACGACTGATCTGCTGTATCTTGGTCTAAAGCATGAACTCGCCCTGTACCCATCACTTGCTTCCCTTTCTCTTTGGCAGTAGCTCTCCTCCTCTGAGCAGGAACCTGAACTGGAGCTCTCTCCAGCTCCTTCTCTTTTGTGGGGCAGTGTCCTGTCTCTCTGGGCAATCTCTCATCACATGCCCTGACCTCCCATATCGATAACATACTACAGTAGCAGCTATAGGCACTAGACAAGGTCTGGTACCATGATATCTGCCACATCGCCTACATCGATCAGTAATAGGGCGTGGTCCTCTAATGAGAATGCCTCTAGCTGGTGGTAAAATCGGATGAACAGGGGGTCTATCTGTCCTCTCCTGAACCTCCTCAATCTTCAACCTCTTATCAGAGAGTCGTACCCCTTTCCTAAAAAATTTATCTCTCCCGAGTCTCTTCCAGTCTCTGTCTCGACTCCTACTAAACTTTCCTGTCTCGGAGACGTTCTACTCATCATCCTGCTCACACAGTTGAGCTCTATGTACTGCCTCCTCATAAGTCGAAACATCATAGGGAGCCAACCGAGATCTGATGGCTGGTCTTAGTCTATCTATAAACTTTTGGACCTTCCAATCCTCACTGCCCATCGTCTCCAAATCATATCTCCTCAAAGAGATGAATTGAGTCTCATACTCATCAATAGACTGGTTACCCTGAACCAAACTCAAAAACGCCATCCTCAACTTCTGCTGTGCAGCAGCGGGAACATACTGCCTCCTAAAGGCATCCAAAAATATCTCCCATGTGACCTTAGCATGTCGAGCTCTCAAAATTGGCTCGGTAGATCTCCACCAATGCTCTACCACTCCTTGAAATACAAATACGGCAAAAGCAACCCTCTCAGTATTAGTGCACCTGAAAAGCCTATATAGCTTCTCCATCTGATACACCCAATCCTCAGCTACTACTGGGTCCTTCCTCCTATGGAAGATTGGAGGTCTAAGCTTCTGAAAATGTCTAAATCTATCAAGGTCACACTCATATCCAACATCCTGAGCTGGCTGGGGTCTCACTGCCTCTGTCGCCTGAGCCTCAACCTTGGGTAACTCTGCGACCTGTGCCGGCATGTCAGGATCAACTGTTGCCTGTCCCGCTGGATCTCGCCTATCTCTAGCCCCGAGTGTTGCCTGCTGCGGTACAGTCTCAGCCAGGCTCTCAATACTCCACTCAAGTCTACCGAAGCGTGCCTCAGTCTCATCTGGTCTCACAGCAGTATCCTCGGGTACCTGACCAGTCTATATATCATCACCACGGCCTCTAAGCATGCCCCTACGGCCTCTAGCACGTGTACTAGCCCTACTACCACTGCGGGTGACCGGTATAATGTAAATCCTGTAATCCAAATTCATTTGGTAAGTAAATTCCCGTCTAGTATACACTTTGACATATCATACAGCACAGTACTAAGGGGATGTAATTTTTCCTTAACGACCATTATCGACTCTTAACCGACCAACTCTAACTCTTAATTGCTTACTTATCGTTACTGATTCACGTCTGGCCAACCTCTGCTCTGATACCACTTTTACTGTCACGACCCAATACTACCAAAATCAGTACAAATTTTTCACTTTTGGAAAATCTTTCTTACCTCCTCATGACATATTCCTCTTAATAGGTCGGGCTGTGAATCAATATCGATATACCATTTTTAACCATTAAAATATCACACGTACATATATATATAATTACATCAATCATATTATAATAGAGTGGTCGGTATGTTTTATACATCACATGATTCTATATGTACATCCCCAAATATTCTTTCATATACAATATTGTGCTGTAATACAAAATTTTGTACGTGGTGTATACCTGACAGTCGATGGGAAACAAAGATAACAGCTATGCCGTCTACTCTCTACACCCGCTATCTCTATGGTGGAAACACTGAAAGTGGGTGGAAAATGAAAGGGTGAGCTCCACAAGCTCAGTAAGGCAATAATATAAATGGGTAGATAGCTATACTATCTACATACTAATAAGAAATCAGGATATATGTGAGCATGAGGTAAAAATAATGATATGCCATATATATAATATCATATGTTCTAAAATAGGAAATCGGCATATTAAAAACATGGAATAATTCTCATGTGAAAACATCTCATGCTCAATGAATCAACACGTTATAAAATACCCCATCTGGGTCAAAATATGATACACTCACAAATCAAAATCCATTTCAACAAAATTCTTTATTTTCAAATCTCTGTTATAAAATCACCCTTCTCACAGGGTTACAAATCAATGAAAGTTTCATAAAATCTCTCTATGGGAATAATCAAATCTCAATTGAAATCATAAGAAAATCGGGGTCTGACCCCTCCCTCGGGTCTACCCTGGTCTATCAAGACCAATAGTTATATCATGTGAGACATGTAAGTGACTATATCGGTAATATCCAGGACTATGACCATAACCTCGTGATCCCTGGCACACGGATCCTAGTGTGCGGGGAATCACACTTGAAACGTGAGGTGGGTCATCCTATCCGCTAGAACAACATAATATCAGGATTGCGAGGCCAAGACTTGCTGTCTCGTGGCTAATGCCACTCCACTCTAACAATCCCCACGGTACAGCGTACTCCACGTGACATACACGGTACAACGTACTCCGTGAACCCAAGCTCAATCAGGGGTGCTTGTAATAGGTCTGATCCACCCATGTCAAGTATGTCTCAGTATGCACGTGTGAGCATATCATCTCACTGTGACACACAGTCAACAGGAGGCTCTAACATGGCTATATGCATGTCATATAAATTTTTGTACGAGCGAAGCTCTAGCACGACTCCATGCATATTCATGATATCTGAAAACCTCGTGCGAACAAAGCTCTAGCACAGTTTCATAGAAATCAATAAAATCTGCATACGAGCAGAGCTCCAATACGACTTAAACTGATTATAAATTTAATTCAAATCCACACACGAGCATTACTCCAGTACGGATAGGTATTAAAACTCAGTGAAAACCTCGTACGAGAAAAACTCCAGTACGATAGTCATATGAAATAAATCTGTAAAATAGTGCGAGCAGGGCTCCAGCACTCTGTGTATGAGTTAAAATATAAAATCCAATGCGAGCAGTGCTTAAGCACGATTACAACTCATATAACACTGATAGGTGGCTCAATTTTATCAAAACATGTTAAATAAACATCAATTGGCACCTAACTTGTGCCTTTTCACTTAAAACATGAAAATAATAGCCAACCTATCCATAAATTGCTTGAATTAAGCAATATCATCATGAAAACATTAAAATCATGAAATTCATGCAATTTCATAGCCTTACTACCCTTTTTGAAATTTTTCTAATTGGGGGTAAAATAGTAATTTGGCACTATTTCCATATTTTTCGTAAAAATTATTATTCTGTTTTCGGGTAGCCTATTGAATTTAACGTAATGTAAGTCCCCTCGAAACTACGTATAGCTACCTCTAAGTGCTCATAAAATTCCCTTACCTGGAATCACGCACGAGCTTATCCCGACTCGGCCGTACCAGGTTTCTCAGTCCCATTCGCTCTTCTACGGAGCTACATATAACCACATATGGGTTCAGTTCAAATATACTGATCAGTATTTCACTATTACTGATCGAATCTAAACCTCTGAGCCCGTTTTACTCTATTGGGCCCGATTGCACTTTAATGGGCCTCGACCCATTTTTCAGCCCGTTTCCACTTTTAAATCCCTTTTTCAGGTTTACTGGGTTCATTTGATTTATCAATAATCATCGGGCTTCATTCCAAACTCATTGGATAGCTCGGATACTATTTACTATAATTACTTTGAAATTTCGAATAAAATTCCTTTTATGCAGAATTAATCCGTAAATTCCGTAAAATAATCTTAACTCTGCATTTAAGGTCTCATATTATCGTAATTAAAATGTACTTACCCAATATGGTGCGGGGTACAAAAATTGGAGCTAAAATCGGCTCTCGTTCGGGCTCTGTAGTGACACTGCACAATTATGCAATTGCAGGTCATTTTCCAATAAAATAATATTAAATTGAATTCCCGAGATTTATACGCAGGTCAATCCCGACTACTCGGTCACTTACCCAAATTTCAAGTCGTCACCGGGTACACTTTCTTCCTTTTTTCCTTTTTTTTCTTTTCCTTTTCTTTTCTTTTTTTTTCTCCCTTCTCGGCTACGGTGCCGTTTTGGGCATTTCACCGTCACCGGCAATCCCGACCGTCTCACCGGCCACCAATGGGGTCAACAGAACCGCCTCAGCCTGGGGATCGTTTTGCGAGGTTGAATCAGCGCTAAGACACCATCGTTCGCCGGGACAGAGACGATTTCTCCCCGAAACTTTCGACCGTCGATTCGTCAGAAACAGGTGTCGTCTGCGTGTGTTGCCGGTACCAATAGACTCGTCGGACTCTCCTCTATTGTATCCGACCGTTGGCTTGGCTCGTAAGACGCCGGTGGCTCGTCGGAGGTTGCGGGTTTCAGATGGGTTTCGCGGTCTCGGTTTCAAGTTTCTCTCTCCTCGATTCTGATTTTCGATTTTCCAGATTTTTCGTTTTTATTTATTAATTTATTTATTATTATTTTAATCAATAAAATATATTAAAAATACCCAAATATCTCTTAAAATATCCTAAAAAATATTATTTAATTCATTTATTCAATAAATGAATTTATTAGTCTATTTTCGTCTTTCCGATATATTTTTTGATTCTTTTCGGGATAATTTTTTGAATTAAAAATCTCGATTAATTCTGAATTAATTTTGATTAATTCTCATAAATTAATATCTAGATCAATCGGACTCGAATTTAATTATTTTCCTCGGTATTGATCCAGATTTCATAAATTCCATATTTTAATGAAAATTTCTTATCGAATTCATACCGAATTTTGGTCTTTTGACCATTTTAAGATGTTTGATGTTTTAGGGAAGAAGACTCGTCTGTCGGGCCCTTTTTATAGAATTGGCCTTATGAGATCGATCTCCTAGGGTGAGAAATCGATCTCCCCTTGCTTTGAACTCTCTCTGCATTCAATATATATGTTGTGGGATCGATCTGCTCATGGGATGGGATCGATCCTTGCCAAGCAGAATCAAGTGGAGATCGATCTATTTTGAGGAGGGGATCGATCTACTCTTTTGGAAGGGATCGATTCTTTCTAGCCAAAAACCATTGGAGATCGATCTATGGTTGGGAAGAGATCGATCCTTTCTAAGCAGAAGCAAATTAAGATTGATCTGCACAAGGGAAGGGATCGATCTATTCTTGGCAGAATCAAATGGGGATCGATCCACTTGAATAAGAGATCGATTCGCTTTGAATAAGAGATCGATCTGGCCTTCATCTGCAGGTTCCCAACTACAGTTTTTCCCAAAATTTCAAAGAACAACTTGCATTCAATTGCTTCACTATCCATTTTGCATTCTATTCACACTTAGCATATGAAATGATCCATTTCTTATGAATTACATATTATGTAACTTGTGTGTACATGATGGAATCATAAAAGGTACATAGAATTCATTGACTTTGTATTATCAATCCGTGTTTAAGTCATTATATTAATCTGAAGGGTTTAAATTCCATTCATTTAATCTGTGGCCACTTCAGCCCTTATTTAGCCATTTAATCTCTTGTAATTTCATTCACATTTCTATGATAAAAAAGCATCTGTCTTATGATTCTATTAACATATAATAAAGTCATACATACATGGGGTCTCACAGAGAGTCTCATCCACCAGCCTATGTCACGTACGCAACAAGCATTGGCAACTACTGTAAGTAATCTGAGAGGAAGTGAAAATGGGGGTGAGCTTTAACTAGCCGAGTAATGAGTGCATTTAAAACAAGAAGCAGTAAATCAATTCATTCGTAAAATAATGGTGCAATTCGCATCTCAAACTATGTGATAAAAATCATCCGAGTATATAAACTCAAAACATCAACTCATTATCATATTAAATCATATCTCATAATAATATGGAGACTAGGCATTTACTATTCCTATCATGAAAGAAATCACCACTCCATCCTCAAAAGAGGGCATCCTCCGCAGAGGGAATCAAGTCATCCTCGAAAGAGGGCATCCTTCGAAGAGGGAATCATGTACCTATGGCTGTAGACTGGATCAAAGTCATACGACATCATCTCAACGCCACCTAGGCGATATCTCATATATATAAGGGAAAGCATCATGACAGACATATAGAATATTCATAACATGGTCATGGTCTAGCTTGATCCCAGGTTGTCGGCTAGAATTCCCTTGGGTCTTACTCAATCGACCCTCAGGTTTCCCTAACTCGTATGCTATTGAGCCACAGTTTCGAAACGTACCATTATTATACTGAAAATAGTTTTGCATTCATCATAGAGCTCATAATAGTTTTGCTTTATAAATCTCATACATATATATATATATATATATATATATTTTGTCTGCAAAACTTTAAATTCACACAATCGAGGCAAAACATGCACTCAGGTAAGAAAACTTGGGCTATAGGTCTTTCTCGAGGTTTATGCTTATTTCATAAAACATTTTCATGCTACTATCGCTCATTTGTAGATAAAGAATACTCATGTTTAAAATCGGTTGCATCCCTTACCAAAATGAGGTCGAGGTAGCCCTGACTCGCTGGGTGTCGGGTTTATCTCGTTTTACGTACTAACTTCTTGAGCTGTCCAAAACAATTTTAAAACCATCAATCGATGCTAAATTTCATCTTTACATCATATTTATATTCGTTTGAAACTTAAACAGGGTCAATTGGACCCTTTTTCAGTCATTTTTCCTACTTTCTCGGTTTTACCGATAAAGTCTCGATTTAAGCTATTTCATTTGTTTCTTTCCATCAAATTTTATAACTTAATAACCTAATAGCTTAAACATTTATTCCAAACTCCATTTAATCATTCATAACACCCCAATTGTCAAATTTTCACAATTTTACGATTTTTCACTTAACTGAGCTATAAACCGAGTTTTTTTTTTGTATAAATTTAATTGTCTGCAACATTCAACATAGTTAAAATTGTCGCGACCCAATTTCCATACATTCATACCATTAATTACCATACATCACGACTACACATACTGATTGTCGGGTTATGAGTCGATGTCAGTCGAATACTTCCCATATAATAGAATTCATTCACTCGTCATGCCTCCATAATTAAAAGATTGTACTCATAATAATTTATAAAAACTTACATCTGTTTACATTGGTTTACATCGCAGTACTAACACAGATACATCATTGTGTTCTATCATGTTTAGATACAAAAGACTACTAAAGTGTGTATACCTTTCGCAAGTGATAACAGCTGCAGGCAGAAGGAAAATACATGAATCTACCATAGAGCTCTCAACTACTAGAACTAATCTGTGGAGAGAGGAGAGAAAGGGGTGAGATAACATGCTCAGTAAGGAATATATGACAAGAAGGTAGATAACCATACTATCTACGATGCTCATAATGCATGGTTTATACCAAAAACTAATGTTATTCACAAAACCATCATAGTAAAACACATAACAATTTATTGTCATAAAACTGAATATCAAAACTCATTCTGAGTAAAATAGTCATAGTTTTATGCAAAAACTTCACATTTAAAATCGTATTCAATTCACACAAAGTTTCATCACAAAAGCCAATAAAACATATGAGACTAGACAGGGATCTACACACAATCCAGGTGACATTTAGCCAAAGTCAGAGACCCCAAGCTATCACTAGTTATGTGTGCAAGGGTGTCTATAAGCATAAGGAGGGGATCCGTCTACCCATAGGCTATCCAGTCTGAGTACTATCATAATCAGAGCACGACAGTTTATGCCCGAGTCCGGAGACTATCACATCACATCACATGGTGGCACGGTACAGTGTACTCCATGTTATCTACACGGTACGACATTGAAAATTCTATTTTTAATAGAATTATTTGTGCTTAAGTTCTTAATTATTTATTTAATCCCCATATTATTTTATTAATAATCCCCTTTATTTAATTAAAATTCTTTAATATGCAGATAAATTAAATCCGGATGAAACTCAGTCGTTTCAGTCAAAATTGGATTGAAAAAGGACTAAAGGAGATTGGACCACTTCAATTTACAGACCGAGTCATCAGTCGTCTGGACATGCGTGATGCCAGGTGTCTGTATTTTATTTGCTCCGAAATGATAAGATCGAAGGACACCGTGCCAACCTTCTGGAAGACACACGTCGGGTCATATCGCACAAATAATTGAACAAAAAGACGAGTGACGTGGAAATATCTACACTACAGCAAATCAAAGGAAGACAAGTGGCCAAACAATGCCAACTCATCTAAGATGAAAAATTACCATTGTACCCTTATGTTTGTGTATAAATAGAATATGATGAGCAATTGAAAAATTGAGTAGTCTAGGGTAGGAGTAGTGTAGAGTAATTTAGAAGTGGTTTTTAGAAGTAATTTAGTAGTAGTTTTTAGAGTAATTTAGGGTAGCTTTAGTTTTTAAAGTTTTTTTTTTTATTTTTCCTTGTAAGCTTTCCGATTAGGTTTTTTTAGCCATTTTACTGTTCATGCCAACTTTAAATTTGTTAGATATTATGAAAAGTTTCCTTTCAACTGCTAGTAATTTCTTTTACTGCATTTTTTTTCATTCTTCTGTTGTTGCTTATTCGAGTGAAGAATGGTTGGTGACAATACCCATTCACATCCAAATCTTCACGGCATTTTCTTAGATTGATGAAGCTTTTGTATTACTGTTTTTAATTCTTCTGTTCCGCTTATTTTTCATTTACTATTTATTTATTTTCCATTAAGCTTCCCGTCACAGTTCTTTTCTAGTTTAAGAATGCAAAGGTATGTGAATGAGGACACAAGGTTGTTGCTTTACTGATCAGTGCTCATTGTGCGAGAGTACAGTTGCTAAATCGAGAAGTGGCTGTGATGGGAGCTGTGGCATCTATTTTACTGCATTTTTCTTTATCTTTTTTTTTTTTTTTTAGTTTAGTTATAGATTGAGTTCTTGTTTTACTATTTTTATTGTAGAATTAAATAGGGAAGGTTCGATTAATTTTTTTTTATTTTATTTTCACGCAACATTTGTTCTGCATTTTGTTCTTCTCACCTGGTGGTGTGAAAGGTTGCAATTATTTTGCTTGTCCATTGCTGCATGTTCCTTCAGTAATGAAACAATAGTTTCCCTTTTTATTTCTCTGCTCAGTTGATTTTAGCTTCATAGTCATCATTTTACACTATTTTCTACTGCTCATTTTCTGTTGTGTTGATGATTTTAGTGCTAGCTGGCCGCTGCAACTACTGAAGTCGGGGCTCAGCGAAGCTTCTGCGTGAGTGACGAGCTAATTGAGGCAGCAAGTAGACGGCTACCATGGGTGCAGAACAGGTTCGAAACTGCTGAGTGGGAGCAGACCGGGCCCAGTTCTACTTCTCTGTTCTTCTCTGTTTTAAGTTTCTTCTACTGTTCATCCTCGTTTTTCTCCTTAACTTTTAGTTTCAGTCCATTTTACACTTTCTGTGTTTATATTCACTGCATTAAACTTATGAGTTAGCAATTTCTGCTTATGTCTAATCTAATTTTTTGTTCTTCATGACTGAATGTGCATAAGGATGATGTTCGGTTTTCCTGGCTGGGTAACTGACTGCAGCAGCTGGTACCATGCGTGAGTGTCGTGGCAGAGATTTTTGAGACGTATTGGAGCAGAGTTGGAGAGTGGCTGGCTGGAAACATGATCGGTGTCGGAGGCAGAACCGCTGCTGAAGTTGAACATTGCTGCTGGACATTCACCGCTGTTGCGTGCATGTAGACTTTGTTGGTTAGTGTTTTGCTTGTAGGTGCTGATCATGGATGCTAACCAGAGATGTGGGGTAAAACGGAAGCAGGAGCTGACGCTATGGATAAAGTTAGAGCAGGACATGGCAGTACATAGGCACGAGCTGTTGATGAAGTTGCTGTCGGCGTAGTGGGTCAATGATGAAATGAGATAAGAGCTGGCTGTTTGTACATCCTTGGTGCTGCATGCTGCTGTTTGTAAGGGAATGAACAGCTGAAGCAGTGCGGTACATAGGTGCTGGCTCTCCTTGACGTGTTTTGCTAGTATTCGTGAACCAAGGCTGCTGTTGCAGGACGCTGAAGCAGCTGGACAGTATAGGAAATGAGGTGCATAAACAGTTGGTGACTGACCTGGAAATGCAGAAACTTGCATAGTACATGCACGGGTTCCAAGTCGGCTAGACATGTAGCTAAGGCCATGTTTGGCTACATTTCATTTTTTCATTTTATAGTTTAATGCATTTTTATTAGTATTTCCATTCCTTGCATTAGTTTTTAATATAGGTTAATTGTTGTTTAGGTTAGTTATAGTGTTTGTTTGTTAATTTAATTGTTAGTTTTAATTAATGTTAATTGTTGATTTTATATCATAGGTTTTAGGATTTAATTTTAGTGTATGAGTTGCATTTAGAATTAAATTAGATTTAATTTGTTTCATGAAATTTTAATTTAGTTTAATTTGCATTTTTATTAAATAGTTTAATCACATGCCTATTTTATTTTAAGTTTTTTTAATTTTGGTTTAATTAATTTGTTTTCTTTATTTTCATATTTGCATTCTAGTTTAATTGCATTTTAGTTAATTAATTTTAAATGTTTTAAAATTCTTTTGTAAGTTGTTGTTTTTAATTACTCGGAGCTCTGTAAGTAATTTTAGCTTTGTTTAATTTCCTTTATTTTATAGCTTTTATTATTTTTAGTACTTTTAATTTCGGACTTAATAGATCACTCATCTTCAATTCATAATTTGCTAGAATATACTTAGGGTAAGATTAACCGGTAGTTAATTAGGCTAATCAACTTCTCTGTGGGACGATAACTCTGGACTCAAATCCCATTATTACTTGTACGACCTGTGCACTTGCAAATAATACGTTTAGTTCATACCAAGTTTTTGGCGCCGTTGCCGGGGAAGTTTCAATTGGTCGTTAATTAATATCGGTGAAATTATACTTAGGTGTAATTCTAGCTTGTAAATATTTAGGTTGTAAATAATTAGAGCCTTAGTTTAGGTTAGTTAAATTTTCTCATAATTAAATAAAATAATAAAACGAAAATTTTTTTGAAAAATTTAAAAACTTAAAAAAAGAAAATCTCTAAGGACTTTTTGATGATTGCATGCGTAGAACCAGAAGTTATGATTACTTTCCTTTAGATCCTAAAATTGAACGAACACTTAGAAAAATTCGAAAGGATTCTAGGAAATTAATAGCTCCGCTATAAATCACCATGGCAGAAAATAGGGAACTTAGGACCGTTGGAGATTATGCAATGCCGACTATTGGGGGTTATTATACCGGCATTAGGCCACCAGCTTTCCCTGCTAACAATTTTGAAATTAAGCCTTCTGTCCTCTAGATGATCCAGACCTCTTTACAGTTCAATGGGCTTCCGCACGACGACCCACATGCTCACCTCGGGCAATTCCTGGACTTGTGCTACATGTTCAAGCACAATGGATTATCTGATGATGCGCTTAGGCTTAGATTATTCCCCTTCTCGCTTACGGATAGGGCGTGACACTGGTTAACCTCCTTGCCTCTAGGATCCATTTCGACATGGGACGAGTTAGCCGATCAATTTCTAGCCAAGTTTTTCCCTCCCTCTAAAATGGCCAGACTCCGTAGTGATATATCTTCCTTTGCCCAGATTAACTCAGAATCTCTTTACGACGGATGGGAACGATATAAGGAGCTTCTTAGGAAGTGCCCTAACCATAGCCTACCTTTGTGGTTACAAGTCCAGACCTTCTACAACGGGCTTACAAGCCAAAATAGGACCATCGTGGACGCTGCTGCGGGTGGAGCACTAATGTGTAAAACAGAGGAGGAGGCTTACGAGCTCTTGGACAAGATGGCTGCTAAGTACTATCTATGGTCCTCGAAGAGGCAATTGTCAAAGAAGTCGACGAGTATTTATGAGCTCGATATGCTGTCTACCTTGACCTCTCAAATCGCTAATCTTATAAAGAAGGTAGAGTCGCTCAGTACCTAACATAATCTTTCCTCTAGTCCTAATCATTTTTATTTTGTCCAAAGTCCTTTTCTTTCCTGCGAGCTATGTAGTGGTACCCACTCTGTAGATAGGTGTCCGCTCAACTTAGAATCAGTTCAGTATGTTGCTCCCCCTAAGCAACAGAACAACCATTTTTCAAACACCTATAATACAGGGTGGAGGAACCATCCTAACCTCTCCTGAAGCCAAAACCAAGGGCAAACGTCTAGCTCTAGACCTGTAGGACTCCCTGGTTTTCAAGCTCTACCGGTTCAGGTACCACCACAGCCGCAGTTTCCATTTCATCCGCCTCATCATCCATCCCCACAACAATTTCAACATCATCCATCACTACCACCACCACCACTTATGCAGCCCCAACTTTATCAAGCACCAATAGCTGAGAAGCAGCCTACACTAGAGGAGATGTTCATGACTATCCTGCAAAATCAAGTTGCCTCAATCAAGAATTTAGAAGTTCAAGTTGGACAGATAGTCAATGCTTTTAGCCAACGTCCACAAGGGACCCTTCCTAGTAACATTGAAGTTAATCCTGTTAAGCAAAGGGAGGGTAAGGAACATGTTAGATTCATCACCCTTAAGAGTGGCAGAGAGCTCGATGATCCACAAGTTAAGTCCAATCCTATTAAGCCTACAGTGGTAGAATCTTTATGTTCTAAAGAGGCAGCTCAGAAAGAGCAGGAACCTAAAGACCAGGCTGCAAAAGAATCAATGCTAGGTGCTTCTTCATCTATACCTTCTTCTACTTCATAGCCTTCCTCATCCTGTGATGCTACACATGTTTCCACTACATCCCCTCCAGTTAGACCACCAGTACCTTTTCCTTAGAGGTTCCAGAATCAAAAACTAGATCTACAATTTGCCAAATTTCATGAGGTTTCTAAGAAACTTCACATCAACATTCATTTCGCAGATGCTTTAGAGCAAATGCTGAGTTATGTGAAGTTTCTGAAGGATATCCTCTCTAGGAAAAGAAGATTAGAAGATTATGAGACGGTGGCCTTAACTGGGGAATGTAGTGCAATTATCCAGAGGAAACTACCCCCCAAGCTTAAAGATCCCGGGAGTTTTATCATACCTTGCACAATTGAAAATCTATTCGTTGGTAGAGCCCTATGTGATTTAGGAGCCAGTATCAATCTGATGCCTCTGTCTATCTACCAAAAGTTAGGAATAGGGGATGTCAAGCCTACCACAGTGATCCATCAGCTAGCAGATCGATCCATCAAATATCCGAAGGGGGTCATTGAGGATGTGTTAGTAAAGGTGGACATATTTATTTTCCCTTCGGATTTTATCGTGTTGGACATGGAGGAAGATAGGGAAGTCCCCATTATACTAGGCAGACCGTTCCTAGCGACTGGTAGAACTTTAATTGATGTACAGAAGGGGGAGTTGACTATGAGAGTCCTAGATCAGGAAGTGAAGTTTAATGTTTTCAAACCTTTGAGGCTCCCTGATGACTCTCAAGAGTGTTTTAAGATGGATATTGAGGATATAAGGCTTTAGCACAAGAAATCTCAACAAATAAGGGAAGTAGCTAGAGCTCAGGAGGAGTTAACTGTTGACATTCTTTCACCACTATGGCTGGTCCTCCTACTCTTTGCACTGTTGCTAAGTGTTGTGTTCTTTAGCTGCATTTGAAGTGACCCAATTTTTCTTTCCCCTTTGTATATAGTTCTTTTTCTTTTCCGTTGTTTCTTTCTTTATTTTGCAGATCTCTTTTACAACATTACCTTTTCAATCAAGCTTCGATTGTTCATATCATCAGAAAAGGGGAGTACTCTGTTCTTGAGCTTAAATGTTTATATTATCTGCACACTAAGGACATTGTGCACTTCAAGTTTGGGGAAGGGAATATCACTTGAGCATTTTTCAAAAATTTGAGCAAAATTGAAAAAAATTTTAAAATTTTTCAAAAATCTGAGCTTAAATTGTTTGATTTTGGTATGATTTAGTGCTTAGCATGTAGTTTTCCCATATTCTGATGATATGACCTCATGATTAAGTCTGATTTTGATTGACTGAGAAGCATGATTATAGGAAAAGCATGAAGTTGAGTTCTTGAATTTGTCGTGATTTTGATTGTGATTTCCTCATTTTATGCATATGTCATGTCATGAATCTGTATATTTATTTAGAGAAAGCTTATGTGGACCTAGGATTGCATTTGTTCAGTTGATTTTTTGCATCATATTCTAGAATTTGCTTGATCTGATCTTGAGGCGAAATATTAGATCGCACTTAATTAGGGAGATGATTTAGGCTATCTTTGGATCGTTTGAGCCTTTCTAGCTATCCCTGTACATATTATCTCTAGTCACCCATCTGAGCCAAATAAGCTTTTCTCTGTAAATTCACCTTCATAAATTTCCTTAGCTTAAATACTCTGTTTCGATCTATTACCCCGAAAGTATGAAAAGTCATTGGGATATATAGAGAGCTATGTTCATATGGGTATTAAGTGATAGTGAAGGAGTATTTATTCGAAAAAAAATTGAAAATGAAAAAAAAGAAAAGAAAAGAAGAAAGATGAAAAATACAAAAATAAAATAAAATGTATAGTGAAATGAATAAGTTTGGGGGAAATAAATTGGAGCTCTTACATTAAGATCCTAGAAGTAATGCATGTTAAGGGGTAATTAAACCTAAATCGACTTTATCATACCTTAACCCCAGCCTGACATTACAAGCTTAATGAAGTCCTATTGATCTTTAATTGAGTGTGACTACATTAGTGGAGAGTGAAGTGAAAAGAAAAATTATGGGAATGATCACATGTCATTGACTTTGCATTCACTGTGTTTGCATAATCTGATCCGGGTAATGTACTGTGAAGTGACTTTGACATTTTCACACACACACAAGGGATCCAATTTGGGTTAGGACTTATGATGGAATAATTCTAAGTGTTTGACTTGTAATTATGAGTCTTTGAGATCATAGACTGTACTTTTTCTTTGAGGATAATGTTGGGGAAATTATTATGTTTTGTACTTATCATTCCTACAATTATTTTGTTTTGCTTGAGGACAAGCAAAAGCTCAATTTGGGGGTGTGATAATTCTATTTTTAATAGAATTATTTGTGCTTAAATTCCTAATTATTTATTTAATCCCCATATTATTTTATTAATAATTCCCTTTATTTAATTAAAATTCTTTAATGTGCAGATAAATTAAATTCAGATGAAACTCAGTCGTTTTAGTCAAAATTTGACTAAAAAATGACTAAAGGAGACTGGACCACTTCCAAGTTACAGACTGAGTTATCTGTCGTCTGGACACGCGTGATGCCAAGTGTCCGTACTTTATTTGCTCCGAAACGATAAGATCGACGGACCCGTGGCAACCTTCTGGAAGACACACGTCAGGTCACATCGCACAACTAATTAGATAAAAAGACGAGTGACATGGAAATATCTACACTGCAGCAAATCAAAGGAAGACAAGTGGCCAAACAATGCCAACTCACCTAGGATGAAAAATTACCATTGTACCCCTATGTTTGTGTATAAATAGAACATGATGAGCAATTGAAAAATAGAGTAGTCTAGGGTAGGAGTAGTGTAGAGTAATTTAGAAGTAGTTTTTAGAAGTAATTTAGGAGTAGTTTTTAGAGTAATTTAGGGTAGCTTTAGTTTTTAAAGATTTTTTTTATTTTTCCTTGTAAGCTTTCCGATTAGGTTTTTTTAGCCATTCTACTGTTGTGAGATCTGAGAATTTCATACATATTTTAATTATGTAATATGAACTTGAAGTGTAATTTATTGAGCTAAGTGAATTGGGGAATGATAATTGGAGATTTATATGTTAAGTGTTTAAAATAAGTGTGAAACTATGAGGACAGATCGATCTGGGAGAAGGAGAGATCGATCTGGTGAGTTATAAATGACAAGGAAGGAGGAATTTAAGGAGCAGATCGATCTCCAATGGAAGAGGATCGATCTCCTTATGATTCTGTTTGAGAGAAGATCGATCTCATGAGTAAGAGATCGATCTCCAAATGATTCTGTTTGGGAGAAGATCGATCTCCTCAAGGAGCAGATCGATCTCATAAAGCCATAAAGAGATCGATCTCACCCCTCAACAGATCGATCTCCTAGGCATAAATTGCCCCAAATCGTCCCAAAAATTCAAATGCAGATCGATCTCATCAAGAGCCAGATCGATCTCCTACCCTCAGCCTATATAAGAAACCCCTGTTTTTCTCCTGCAATCTCCCTTTCTCTCTCTTCCAACCCCCATTTTTACCGAAACCTAGCTTTCTCACTCATCCAAAGCACCCATTTTCGGCCAAATCAGAAGTTGTGGCAAGAAGGAAAGTTGTTCCTCATCAAAGGGAGAACAACATACTTGGAAATCGAAGGACGAATCGAATCGAGGCGTGGGTTGTGCGTCTCACAAGTTTTGGGTAATTTCTAAACCCCGATCTTAATATCTGAGATGATTTTGATGATAATGGTGGTTGTCATTGTGTTGAAATAGCTGAAAATGATTAGGGATTGATGAAATTGCAATGTGGTTGGAGTGATAATGATATTTAGCAATTTTGGGAATTTGAGCTATAAATAGAAATTTAGACAATGTGGTGAATTAGCACAGATAATTGGCATGAGAAATGTAGAACGTTGAGACGTTGTGAATGAGAGTGTAGTTTGGGGTAGAGTTACGAGAATCAAGAGATTTGAGGTGTTATGAGTAATTATGCTTGATTTTGAGGATTGAGGTAGATGAGATAATTGAGTATTGATGTTTTAACATCGTTTGGACAGCTCGGGAGTTCCAAAGTGGAATGCGAGGCTAGTCCATGATACGGGGGAAACGATTGCACTATACGAGGTGCAAAGAGGTAAGGGAAATTAAACCAATTGTGTATGTGATTTGTGAACTGATATAGCATGAAATGTGATTTATAAATCAAGCATGTTGAGTGTTGTGTTGTGATATAATTGCACACGGTTTTTATAGCCGGTTGGAGCCTATTATTTTATGCGTTTATAAGCCGAGTGTGAAATTGCTTTATAAACCATCGAATTTGTGTGAGTAATGAATTGGGCTCTACGTTAAGGCAATATCGAGATTTGAGAAATGTGTGTGTGTGCTTTGCCGGTTGGAACTCGGTTTTATTATGTATTGTGTTGAGTATAAAACGGTTTTCAAATGAGTTTTATGAGAGCAAAACCATTATGAGTTCTACGTGAAGGTAAACTAGTCTTATGTGATTAAGACTTAGGTGTGTAATTCTGAGTACACACCGGGCATTGCTCTGGTAGCATGTAAGCCCGATTCTTCTCTGTTCTGGTAATGTGAGAATAACCCATTCTGTGGCTGTGCCACGTATACTTAGTGGCCGTTGCCACGTGTGAAACCCCATTTGGTGGCCGTTGCCACGTGAGAAACCCTATTAGTGGCCGTTGTCACGTGAGAAACCCTATTAGTGGCCGTTGCCATGTGAGAAACCCTATTGGTGGACGTTGCCACGTGTTACCCCATTTGGTGGCCGTTGCCACGTGAGAAACCCTATTGGTGGCCGTTGCCACGTGATACCCCATTTGGTGGCCGTTGCCACGTGAGAAACCCTATTTGGTGGCCGTTGCCACGTGAGAAACCCTATTGGTGGCCGTTGCCACGTGAGAACCCCTAATTAGTGGTCGTTGCCACGTGAAACCCTATTCTGTGGCTGTGCCACGTGTGAATTTAAATCAGTGGCTATGCCACGTGAGTTAGTGGCTGTGCCACATGTGAAATTGAATCAGTGGCTATGCCACGTGTGTGCATTATTATTATAGTGATTTTATCACGTATTTGAGAAAGCGTTTATCGCATTATTTTCACATGCTTTGTTATTGCTCTAGACTGAGCCTTTTTACTTCATGTTTTCACATGATTTGAGACATGAGAATGTCGTTTTGAGTACTTTCATGCTATGGTTTTCAAATGAGTTTCACATACAAATAAATATTTTGTGATGTGCATTTTGGTTTATGAAATGAGTTCCTTACCCCCCTTACTGAGCGATTTAGAAGCTCACCCTGTTTTCTTTCCCCCCAGAGTTCTTCAAGTGAAAAAGGATCTCCCTGCGACGTACGGAGTAGTGGCTAGTGGAGGACTTGAGCTCCAGGCCATATATATATTGTATTTTGAGGTATCTTTTATCTTTTCATGTACCCAGACAATTATTGTAATTGTAGACACTTGATGTATAACATTGTATGGGATGTATTAGGATTAATTAACTTGGAATTGAGTAATGTATATGATACAATATACACTATATTATGATAAGATCCTGAGGCATGATAACTATGATGATGTATGACACTGCACAGGAATGCACCCTTAATTGTGAATTAATAAGTAAAAGTTTTAAATTTGCCCTATTTTTCGCATTTTCGGGGCGTGACAGAGTTTTCTTGGTATCAGAGCTTAGGGTGTCTAGTACTGTCAGTGTCGGTTAAGTGGAATAGAATACATCCCAAGTGTCTGTAATAGTCTAGTCATGAACTGAAATTGAGGATTGAGATTTCAATCGACTTTGATATGTACGCGCAGGAGACGAGTGAGATAGAGAATGAGTAAACGACGAGGTCGTTCGAGGAGGCAGGCAGAGTCCCCTCCGCCACCTGTCCCACAACCAGAGAGTCTTAACTCTCGATTTAATTGGATTGAGACCAATGTGATGCAAGGTTTTGAGCAGATGGCAGCGTTATTCGCGCAACACTTTGGAGTTAATGCCTCGGGTACTACTCCTACACCACCACAAGGACCTCTCATACCCCCAATACCTCCCGTCACTCAGCCTGATGATAGAAGTATGGTCCGACTGAAGGATTTTCTGAAGATGAATCCACCCGTGTTTAGGGGAAAGAAGGATCCTACAGAGGCTAAGGAGTGGCTGACGGAGTTGAGAATTATATTTGATTATCTGGGGTGCACCGATGCTGAGAGGGTCAGTATGAGTATCTATATGTTGAAAGGGAGAGCTCGAGATTAGTGGGGTACTACCCAGGGTATTCTGATGTCCCGCCAGGATGTGATTGGTTGGGAAGAGTTCCAGACAGCCTTTAGGACCCAATATGTACCACGAGCCGCCTAGAAAAAGAAACAGGCCGAGTTTTTGAGTTTGGTACAGGGTGACATGTCTGTGGATGACTATGAAAGCCAATTCACCGCGCTATTGAGATATGACCCAGAGACCTTTAAGAATGAAGAGCTCCACCCAGAGAAATTTGTGTATGGATTGAAGCCCATCATCAGAGATAGATTGATAGGGCTATGTATTACTGAGTTTGGAGATGCTCTGAGACAAGCACAAGAGATTGAAAGAGGAATTGAAATGGTACAATCCCATAATGAGCTCAGAGCGGTGAATAGAGATAAGGGCAAGAGGCCAGCGATTTTCCAAATAGAGGCTCGGAGAGGTTCCTTCAGAAGAGGAAGGATTGAGGTACAGAAGGGCAGATTAGAGAGACCCAGAGGGTACCCTAACATTAGAGAGACCCCTCGAGATGTCAGGCCAGAGACAAGGTTTTGCAGAAATTGTGGCCGAATGCATGAGGGAAGTTGTACTGGGTCGATCCATGGATGTTTTAGATGTGGAGACATGGGTCACATGGTAAAGGATTGCCCTCAACCTCAGAAACCACATGTCTTGGAGCCCACTAGACAACAGCCTCAGAGAGTGAATCCCCCGAGATGGGCCACTGCTACAGAGAAAGGAAAGAGACCTGTTGCCCAGGGATGTATGTTTGCCCTAGATAAAGAGACTGCTGACACTTCTGCAGAAACTATAAGAGGTACACTCTCTGTCTATAATCATAAGGCTCATGTGTTGATTGATTCAGGATCCACGCATTCGTTTATTTCTGAGCATTTTGCATGTAGATTAAACTTGAAGTTTGAACCTCTAGAATATATACTACATGTAAATACCCCTATGCGTGAATCCCAGAGAACTGAGTTAATCTGTAGAGGATGTGAAATAAAGGTGGGAGATAGAGTGATGTTAGCAGATCTAATCCTGTTGAATATTCATGGGTTTGATGTAATTCCGGGAATGGATTGGTTAGCGACCAATCGAGTGAGTTTAGATTGCTACACTAAGGTTGTAACTTTCTCCCTACCTGAACCTTACAGTGTACGATTGAGATATTGAGGAAATGAATATGTGGAATTCTAGTAAGTAATTTGAGAATTTTGATATTATTTTGGAGAATATTAAATATGATTGTTCATGTGAAGGTTGTGAGACACTCATCTCAGACGATGAACGGGAACATCCGAGGATTGAGGATATACCGGTGGTTTACGAATTTTTGGATGTTTTCCCAGATGAGTTACCAGGTTTACCACCAGAGAGAGAGCTGGAGTTTACCATTGATTTGGTACCAGATACTCAGCCGATCTCTAAACCTCCCTACAGGATGGCATTAGTGGAACTTGAGGAATTGAAGAAACAACTACAGGAGTTATTGGATCAAGGGTTCATTAGGCCCAGCGTTTCACTGTGGGGAGCACCGATTTTATTTGTCAAGAAGAAGGATGGTAGTCTCAGATTATGCGTAGACTATCGGCTGTTGAATAAAGCCACGGTGAAGAATAAATACCCATTGCCCAGGATTGATGATCTACTTGATCAGCTGAGAGGGGCATCAGTCTTTTCTAAGATTTATTTGAGATCGAGCTATCACCAATTGAGGATCAAGGAAGAAGATATTCCAAAGACGGCCTTCAGGACGAGGTATGGCCATTACGAATTTTTGGTGATGTCCTTTGGATTAACGAACGCCCCTGCAGCATTTATGAGATTGATGAACGAGGTGTTCAGAGACTATCTGGATAAATTTGTGATAGTCTTTATTGATGATATCCTGGTGTACTCTCAGTCGTATGAGGAGCATGCACAGCATTTGTGGTTAGTACTACAGATACTCCGAGATAAGCAATTATATGGAAAGCTTAGTAAGTGTGAGTTTTGGCTGGATCGGATAGCTTTCCTTGGTCATATAGTCTCAGAGGAAGGAGTATCAGTGGACCCAAGCAAGGTGGAGGCTGTGCTTAATTGGGAGAGGCCAAGGACAGTTACTGAGGTTCGAAGCTTCCTTGGTTTGGCAGGGTATTACAGAAGATTTGTGGAAGGATTTTCAAGGATTGTCGCCCCTTTGACTAAGCTCACGCGCAAAGAGACTCCATTTATATGGATTGGTCAATGTGAGCTCAGTTTTCAGGAATTAAAGAGGAGGTTGACAGCGGCACCTGTTTTAACTATTCCTGAGGGATCAGGAGGATTCTCGGTGTATAGTGATGCATCTCATCAAGGATTGGGGTGTGTGCTTATGCAGCACGGAAGAGTGGTCCCATATGGATCGCGACAGCTGAAAGACCATGAGCGAAATTACCCCACGCACGATTTGGAGTTAGTCGCTGTGGTATTTGCTTTGAAGATCTGGAGACACTACTTATATGGGGAAAGATTCCAGATCTTCACTGATCACAAAAGTTTGAGATATCTCTTTGATCAGAAAGAGTTAAACATGAGACAAAGGAGATGGATGGAACTCCTTAAGGACTATGATTGCTAGATTCTATATCATCCGGGTAAGGCGAATGTAGTTGCTGATGCCCTGAGCATGAAGAGTATGATATCTACTATGATGATCAGGGAATGGGATTTGTTAGAGCAGTTCGCCGAACTTCGGATCAGAGTTAAAGAGATAGAGACTGGATTTTTGGCTAGCCTACGGATAGAGCCCAGGATCATGGATCAGATTAGAACTGGGCAGCGCAGTGATCAGAGATTGATAGATATGGTTAGCCAAGCTGAGCAGAGTTCGCAGTCAGATCTCACCATCAGTGAGGATGGATTGTTGAGGTTCAGAGGACGGATTTGTGTACCGGACGATGATACCCTAAAGAGACAGATACTGAGAGAATCCCACTGCTCGCGATACACCATGCACCCAGGGAGTACCAAGATGTACCGAGACTTGAGAAAGGTGTATTGGTGGAGTGGTATGAAGCGAGACGTGGCAGAGTATGTGGCCAGGTGTTTAGTATGCCAGCAAGTGAAAGCTGAGCATCGGAAGCCCGAAGGATTACTACAGCCCTTACCTGTACCTACATGGAAATGGGAGCATGTCACTATGGACTTTATTATGGGTTTACCGAGGACCCGAAGAGGTCGTGACGCTATATGGGTTATAGTGGATAGACTGACCAAGAGTGCCCACTTCCTAGCCATCAAGAGCACAGATACTGTGGATGCCTTAGCTGAGCTGTATGTCAGCGAGATAGCTAGATTACATGCGGCTCCAGTGAGTATTACTTCTGATAGAGATTCCCGGTTTACTTCCAGATTTTAAACCCAGTTTCAGAAGTCCATGGGATCTCGATTGAGTTTCAGTACCGCCTATCATCCTCAGACAGATGGTCAGTCAGAGAGGACTATTCAGACCCTGGAGGATATGTTGAGGGCGTGTACGATGGATTTTAAGGGATCATGGGATGATCACCTGCCCCTAGCAGAGTTTGCATACAATAACAGCTATCATACGAGTATTAGAATGGCACCCTTTGAGGCTCTATATGGTAGGAGGTGTAGATCCCATGTAGCTTGGGAAGAAGTCGGTGACAGAAAGATAAATGCTCCCGAGCTTGTTGAGCAAGCCGTACAGAGTGTGAAACTCATATGTGAGAGGTTACGGGCTGCACAAAGTAGACAGAAAAGCTACGCGGATGTGCGTAGACGGCCACTCGAGTTTGAGGTTGGTGATGCAGTATTTTTGAAAATATCACCGAGTAAGGGTATCATGCGATTTGGGAAGAAAGGGAAATTGAGTCCTCGATACGTGGACCATTCGAGATTCTTGAGAGAGTGAGAGAGGTAGCCTACAGATTGGCATTACCCCCACAGATGTCCGGAATACACAATGTTTTTCATGTGTCTATGTTGAGGAAGTACCACCCGGACCCTTCTCATGACATAGAGTATGACGAGATGGACATTCAAGAGGATATGAGCTACACTGAGGAACCCATCCAGATTCTTGATAGAAGAGAGAAGGTACTGAGAACTAAGAGCATCCCATTAGTGAAAGTTTTGTGGAAACATCACTCAAGGGAAGAGGCAACGTGGGAACTAGAGAACCTCATGAAGGAGAAATACCCCCATCTATTCGACTAGTTGAGTTGAATTTGGAGGACCAAATTCTATTTAAGGTGGGGAGGATGTGAGATATGAGAATTTCAGACATATTTTAATTATGTAATATGAACTTGAAGTGTAATTTATTGAGCTAAGTGAATTGGGGAATGATAATTGGAGATTTATATGTTAAGTGTTTAAAATAAGTGTGAAACTATGAGGACAGATAGATCTGGGAGAAGGAGAGATCGATCTGGTGAGTTATAAATGACAAGGAAGGAGGAATTTAAGGAGCAGATCGATCTCCAATGGAAGAGGATCGATCTCCTTATGATTCTGTTTGAGAGAAGATCGATCTCATGAGGAAGAGATCGATCTCCAAATGATTCTGTTTGGGAGAAGATCGATCTCCTCAAGGAGCAGATCGATCTCATAAAGCCATAAAGAGATCGATCTCACCCCTCGATAGATCGATCTCCTAGGCATAAATTGCCCCAAATCGTCCCAAAAATTCAAATGCAGATCGATCTCATCAAGAGCCAGATTGATCTCCTACCCTCAGCCTATATAAGAAACCCCTATTTTTCTCCTGCAATCTCACTTTCTCTCTCTTCCAACCCCCATTTTTACCAAAACCTAGCTTTCTCACTCATCCAAAGCACCCATTTCCGGCCAAATCAGAAGTTGTGGCAAGAAGGAAAGTTGTTCCTCATCAAAGGGAGAACAACATACTTGGAAATCGAAGGACGAATCGAATCGAGGCGTGGGTTGTGCGTCTCACAAGCTTTGTGTAATTTCTAAACCCCGATCTTAATATCTGAGATGATTTTGATGATAATGGTGGTTGTCATTGTGTTGAAATAGCTGAAAAATGATTAGGGATTGATGAAATTGCAATGTGGTTGGAGTGATAATGATATTTAGCAATTTTGGGAATTTGAGCTATAAATAGAAATTTAGACAATGTGGTGAATTAGCATAGATAATTGGCATGAGAAATGTAGAACGTTGAGACGTTGTGAATGAGAGTGTAGTTTGGGGTAGAGTTACGAGAATCAAGAGATTTGAGGTGTTAGGAGCAATTATGCTCGATTTTGAGGATTGAGGTTGATGAGATAATTGAGTATTGATGTTTTAACATCGTTTGGACGGCTCGGGAGCTCCAGAGTGGAATGCGAGGCTAGTTCGTGATACGGGGGAAACGATTGCACTATACGAGGTGCAAAGAGGTAAGGGAAATTAAACCAATTGTGTATGTGATTTGTGAACTGATATAGCATGAAATGTGATTTATAAATCAAGCATGTTGAGTGTTGTGTTGTGATATAATTGCACACGGTTTTTATAGCCGGTTGGAGCCCATTATTTTATGCGTTTATAAGTCGAGTGTGAAATTGCTTTATAAACCATCGAATTTGTGTGAGTAATGAATTGGGCTCTACGTTAAGGCAATATCGAGATTTGAGAAATGTGTGTGTGTGCTTTGCCTGTTGGAACTCGATTTTATTATGTTTTGTGTTGAGTACAAAACGATTTTCAAATGAGTTTTATGAGAGCAAAACCATTATGAGTTCTACGTGAAGGCAAACTAGTCTTATGTGATTAAGACTTAGGTGTGTAATTCTGAGTACACACCGGGCATTGCTCTGGTAGCATGTAAGCCCGATTCTTCTTCGTTCTGGTAACGTGAGAATAACCCATTCTGTGGCTGTGCCACGTATACTTAGTGGCCGTTGCCACGTGTGAAACCCCATTTGGTGGCCGTTGCCACGTGAGAAACCCTATTAGTGGCCGTTGCCACGTGAGAAACCCTATTGGTGGCCGTTGCCACGTGATACCCCAATTGGTGGCCGTTGCCACGTGGGAAACCCTATTGGTGGCCGTTGCCACGTGATAGCCCATTTGGTGGCCGTTGCCACGTGAGAAACCCCATTTGGTGGCCGTTGCCACGTGAGAAACCCTATTGGTGGCATTTGCCACGTGAGAACCCCTAATTAGTGGCCGTTGCCACGTGAAACCCTATTCTGTGGCTGTGCCATGTGTGAATTTAAATCAGTGGCTATGCCATGTGAGTTAGTGGCTGTGCCACGTGTGAAATTGAATCAGTGGCTATGCCACGTGTGTGCATTATTATTATAGTGATTTTATCACGTATTTGAGAAAGCGTTTATCGCATTATTTTCACATGCTTTGTTATTGCTCTAGACTGAGCCTTTTTACTTCATGTTTTCACATGATTTGAGACATGAGAATGTCGTTTTGAGTACTCTCATGCTATGGTTTTCAAATGAGTTTCACATACAAATAAATATTTTGTGATGTGCATTTTGGTTTATGAAATGAGTTCCTTACCCCCCCTTACTGAGCGATTTAGAAGCTCACCCTGTTTTCTTTCCCCCCAGAGTTCTTCAAGTGAAAAAGGATCTCCCTGCGACGTACGGAGTAGTGGCTAGTGGAGGACTTGAGCTCCAGGCCATATATATATTGTATTTTGAGGTATCTTTTATCTTTTCATGTACCCAGACAATTATTGTAATTGCAGACACTTGATGTATAACATTGTATGGGATGTATTAGGATTAATTAACTTGGAATTGAGTAATGTATATGATACAATATACACTATATTATGATAAGATCCTGAGGCATGATAACTATGATGATATATGACACTGCACAGGAATGCACCCTTAATTGTGAATTAATAAGTAAAAAGTTTTAAATTTGCCTTATTTTCAGCATTTTCGGGGCGTGACAACTGTTCATGCCAACTTTAAATTTGTTAGATATTATGAAAAGTTTCCTTTCAGCTACTAGTAATTTCTTTTACTGCATTTTTTTCATTCTTCTATTGTTGCTTATTCGGGTGAAGAATGGTAGGTCACAGTACCCATTCACATCCATATCTTCACGGCATTTTCTTAGAATGATGAAGCTTTTGTATTACTATTTTTAATTCTTCTGTTCTGCTAATTTTTCATTTACTATTTATTTATTTTCCATTAAGCTTCCCGCACAGTTCTTTTCTAGTTTAAGAATGCAAAGGTATGTGAATGAGGACACAAGGTTGTTGCTTTACTGATCAGTGCTCATTGTGCGAGAGTACAGTTGCTAAATCGAGAAGTGGTTGTGATGGGAGCTGTGGCATCTGTTCTACTACATTTTTCTTTTTTTTCTTTTTTTTAGTTTAGTTATAGATTGAGTTCTTGTTTTACTATTTTTATTATAGAATTAAATAGGGAAGGTTCCATTAATTTTTTTTTATTTTATTTTCACGCAACATTTATTCTGCATTTTGTTCTTCTCTACAATTTTTCTTATATGATTGGTTTATATTCCTCCTGGTGGAGTGAATGGTTGCAATTATTTTGCTTGTCCATTGCTGCATGTTCGTTCAATAATGAAACAATAGTTTCCCTTTTTATTCCTTTGCTCAGTTGATTTTAGCTTCCTAGTCATCATTCTACACTATTTTCTACTGCTCATTTTCTGTTGTGTTGATGATTTTAGTGCTAGCTGGCTATTGCAATTACTGAAGTCGGGGCTGAGCGAAGCTTCTACGTGAGTGACGAGCTAATTGAGGCAGCAAGTAGACGGCTACCATGGGTGCAGAACAGGTTCGAAACTGCTGAGTGGTAGCAGACCGGGACCACTTATACTTCTCTGTTCTTCTCTATTTTAAGTTTCATCTATTGTTCATCTTCGCTTTTCTCCTTAACTTTTAGTTTCAGTCCATTTTACACTTTCTGTGTTTATATTCACTGCATTAAACTTATGAGTTAGCAATTTTTGCTTTTGTCTAGTCTAATTTTCTGTTCTTCATGGCTGAATGTGCATAAGGATGATGTTCGGTTTTACTAGCTGGGTATCTGACTGCAGTAGCTGGTATCGTGCATGAGTCCCGTGGTAGAGATTTCTGAGACGTATTGGAGCAGAGTTGGAGAGTGGCTGGCTGGAAACGTGATCGGTATCGGAGGCAGAACCGCTGTTGAAGTCGAACATTGCTGCTGGACATTCACCGCTGTTGCATGCATGTAGACTTTATTCGTTAGTGTTCTGCTTGTAGGTGCTGATCATGGATGCTAACCAGAGCTATGGGGCAAAACGGAAGCAGGAGCTGACACTATGGATGAAGTTAGAGCAGGACATGGCAGTACATAGGCACGAGCTGTTGATGAAGTTGCTGTCGGCGTAGTGGGTCAATGATGAAATGAGATAAGAGCTGGCTGGTTATACATCCTTGGTGCTGCATGTTGTTGTTTGTAAGGGAATGAACAGCTGAAGCAGTGCAGTACATGGGTACCAGCTCTCCTTGACGTGTGTTGCGAGTATTCGTGAACCAAGGCTGCTGTTGCAGGATGCTGAAGCAGCTGGATAGTATAGGAAATGAGGAGCATAAACAGCTGGTGACTGACTTGGAAATGCAGAAACTTGCATAGTACATGCACGAGTTGCAAGTCGGCTGGACATGTAGCTAAGGCCATGTTTGGCCACATTTCACTTTTGCCATTTTATAGTTTAATGCATTTTTATTAGTGTTTCCATTCCTTGCATTAGATTTGAAGATAGGTTAATTGTTGATTAAGTTAGTTATAGTGTTTGTTTGTTAATTTAATTGTTAGTTTTAATTAATGTTAATTGTTGATTTTATATCATAGGTTTTAGGATTTAATTTTAGTGTATGAGTTGCATTTAGAATTAAATTAGATTTAATTTGTTTCATGAAATTTTAATTTAGTTTAATTTGCTTTTTTATTAAGTAGTTTAATCACATGTATATTTTATTTTAAGTTTGTTTAATTTTGGTTTAATTAATTTGTTTTCTTTATTTTCATATTTGCATTCTAGTTTAATTGCATTTTAGTTAATTATTTTTAAATGTTTTAAATTTTCTTTTGTAGGTTGTTGATTTTAATTACTCGAAGCTCTGTAAGTAATTTTAGCTCTGTTTAATTTTCTTTATTTTATAGCTTTTATTATTTTTAGTACTTTTAATTTCAAACTTAGTAGATCACTCATCTTCAATTCATAATTTGCTAGAATATACTTAGGGTAAGATTAACCAGTAGTTAATTAGGCTGATCAACTTCTCTGTGGGATGATAACTCGGGACTAAAATCCCATTATTACTTGTACGACCCGTGCCCTTGTAGATAATACGTTTAGTTCGTACCAATTATCACACAGTTGTAGGTTACCTGAGTCAGCGACTCCAAACCCCAACCAAAATCATTATCACATAGTTGTAGGTTGCCTGAGTCAAAAGCTCATCACCTTAACCGAAAATCATCAACCATAGCCTGCCTCAAATTCTAATGCGAGCAAGTCAGTGTGACACGCAGTCAACACGAGGGCTCAAGTATAGTTTATCAAAATCCAGTGGGAGCAGATCTGTGTAACTCACAGTCAACCTTATAGCTGCAATACTGTTTCACGTAGCAAATAGATAGATGGCTCAATTTCCCATAAAATTAGTACTAAAAAATCGAGTGCAATATGCAACATGACGCAACACAGAGTGAGAGGGTAGCTTCCCATCAAATCACCATTAATCAAATCAAACTTTAGGAAAACGTGCATTTTAATGCATACAGTCAAATCGTGGGCCAGTCTATTAATTCAGCCTTACAAAATCTCTTTTTCATAGAGAAAACATCGATTTCATGCACTTTATACATTTTTTTTTCCCAAGTCTAAGAGTATTTTCGTAATTTTTCTATGTTTGGGCGTCATAAATATCATTATATATCTATAATCCCTATAGAATTTAAAGACTAGAAAACTGCAAAAAATATACGCACAGCTATCTCTAAGAGTTTGCAAAGATCCCTTACCCGAAATCACGTCACTGCACTTTTCACATTTTTCCACTTTTCGGATATCTATCTATCTGGCTCTGAATATATCTTCAGGAGCTGTAGATATTTACCATTCACATCAATTAACTTTATTAACCCATATTCCACTTTCTATACGATTAATTTAAAGTATTGAGCCCGAATATTCTTATTGGGCCTTCTTACACCTTAATGGGCCTAACTCTCTCTTAAGCTGATTTTTACTTTACTATTCATTCTATCATGGCCCATTGGATTTCTTAGGCCCATAACTCTTATTGGGCCAGCCTTAAGGCCCATTAGCTATCATTGGCCCGATTACATTTAAGCTTGGCCCATGGAAGCTCTTGACCATGGCATGGAGGCCGAGCACCATCATGTCGCCCATGGCCGATGTGTAAGATCCACTTTTGGTGATATATTCCTTATGATTCATATGATGTACACATTTTCATATGTTAATTGAATGATAAGAACAACTTTTGCTTAAATGAAATTGCAAAGAGAATGAATGAATATTCATGAATCCAAGTAATGACTGAATATAAGGACTTAAAACACAAAATGATAATGTAAGGCCCGTGAATTCTATGTACCCTTTATGATTCCATGATGTACACACAAGTTACATAATATGTGAATCATAAGAAATGGACCCTTTTATGCTCTAAGTATGATTAGAATGTAAAATGATTAGTGAAGCATTTAAAAGCAATCTTTCCTTTGAAATTCTGGAAAAATTTACAGTTGGAATCCTACAGATGGAAGCCAGATCGATCTCCCTTCACTATAGGATCAATTTGGTAATTCTAGAATGAAATGACAAAGGTTCTATAGGCAAGCAGATCGATCTCGATGTGATTCAGTATAGAGAGGATCGATCCCTTCCCAATAGCATATCGATCTTCATGTGATTTTCCCTAGAAAGGATCGATCCCTTCCCAAACACAGATCGATCTCGAATGGTTTTTGGTTAGAGGAGATCGATCCCTTCCCAAAGAGCAGATCGATCCCATATCTCATTTACTGAATATTTGTGTAGTTCAACAAAAGGAAGATCGATCTCTCACCCTAGGAGATCGACCTCACAATACCATTTCTATTTAAAAGCCCGACAGCCGAGCCTTCTTCCCCAAAATATCAATTTCCTCTCCATAGCAATGTGAACAAGCTCTTTCTCGCTCTAAAATATCATCACCTTCTAAAAAGCTTTAAGAAAAGTTGCTTTTAGCAAAATTGTTCCTAGTGATGAGGAGAATAACATAGTCAAAAACTAGTAGTTGAATATTTGGATTAAAGGAGCAAGGTGTTTTCACCAATTTTGGCCAAAAGAGAAAGGTTAAGCTAGGTGAATCTTCAATAGACCAACTTCAATTATGTTAATCTAGACACTTTTATGAGTTGATTGGTGTATGTATTGTTGGCTAAAACATCCTTGAGCATGCTTAATAATCCATGACTAAATATGGGTTTAGTGTAAGAAAGTGAGCTACGGTTGATTTAATGATGAATTGATTATACTATGGTGTTGGTGATGTTATATGCATGATTTTGAGATGGTTTTGTGAAATCAGTTTATGGAATTGGATGAAGTTATAAACTGTGCATATAAGGTGTTTGTGAAAATGCATGAATGAATGGAAAACTAAGGTTAAAGTATGCATGCCAAGTGCTTGATAAAATAACTAAGTGAGTTTGCTAGCCAAATTGGTTAGGAATGGCGTGATGATGGATAGCGTTCGGCCATGGTGGCATGATGGGTGTTCGATCACCATGCCATGGCCGAATGTGATCATGGGCCAAACTTGATGCAATCGACCCAATGAGGTCAATGTGCCTAGAATTTGGTCCAATAAGAGATAATAAGCCTAGGTGAAATGAATAGTATTGTGTGAATGAGCTTAAAATGGGGTAATACCATTAAGGTGTAATTGGTCCCAATAAGAGCAAATAGGTCAATAAGATATATTGATTATGATGAAGTTAGAATAATGAGTCATTAGTATTGACTAATGTGATTGATGAATATTTGCTACTCTCGAGGATATATCCGAAGCCAATTAGACCCAATCATGAAAGGCGGGAAAGGATGAAGAGGCAGCGTCCGAGTGATTTGAGGTAAGGGAATTTTGTTGGCTCATAGAGTTATTTGTACGCATTTTTGGGTGCATTTACAATTTCTTAAAAATCTTTGAGGGTCATAGAAAGAAATAATGTTTTAAGGGGTCCAGAATGGTAAATTAACATTTTTCCCCTGGGAAGGAAAAAAATTGGGATTTTAGAAAAGATCATGAAAAGCAAGAACAGGATGTTCTTGAGTCTTTTACTGCTTTTAGCATGTGGATAGGTAGGCTGGCTAGCATTTAAATGGTTTGCAAGAAAATAGCTTGATTTGATTTTAATAACCATTCTTTGCAAAAAAAAAAAATTAGCCACCTACATGGGTTTTGTAGAAACAAAGCGTGCTGGAGCGCTGCTTACACGAGATTTGACCTTTTCATACATGCATTAGTGCTGGAGTTGTGTTCACACTAGAGTTTTACATACATGAGTGCTGGAGGCCTAGCTCGCACTAGTTTTCACATGGATTTTATGATATAGTGCTGAAGCGTTGCTCGCACTACATGTTCACTATACATTTACAGACGTGTTAGAGCTTTGCTCGCACGTGATTTTATGACATGTTGTGAGCCGTGCTGGGAGCTTCAGGTAGACTTTTTGTCACACCGATTAAATGGGCTCGCACATGCGTTTTTAGATGTGGCATGATTTAATATGATGATATGGGTCCACGATGTACGTTGTACCGTGCATGTAGCATGGAGTACATTGTTTCATGCTTGGATATATATATATATATAGTCTTCGGACGAGGTAAAATCTGCTATGAACTGACAGATAGGACGTGACCCACCTCTCGTGCAGAAGCAGATAAGCGTGATACCCCGTACACTAGGATCCATGTAGCCTGGAATCACAGAGGATATGGCCATAGTCCTAGATATTACCCTTATTATTTGCCTAATCTCACATGTCACCTGGTTTATGAAGATTGCATGATTTAAATTGTTTTGTGGGTCAGGACAGTCTGATGAGGGGCTGAGTCCTGACGGATGGTGATTTGGTACTAAATTGAATAACATGAACTGATTTAAGTGCGCCTTGCATGATGTCTTGCTTTATTTACCAACTTGTGCAATGAATTTAAATATCATGAACCTTTTTAAGTGCACCTCGCATGATGATTTTCTATGCTTTATTTACCTACTTGTGGACTAATTTGAATAACATGAACTGCTCTACATACCATGAACACGTACATGAACTGATGTTTTTGGGTATGACGTGTAACTGCGTGGTTTTATGCATGGCATCATGATCATGTAGATAGTATAGTTATCTACTTGCTCGCATGATTGCCTTACTGAGTGTGTGGTTGCTCACCTCCTTATTTCCTCCCTCTACAGAGCACTTTCAGTAGATTGAGAGCGACTGAGGATTTGATTTTTGGTGTCTGCTGCATCCCATCATATAAAGGTATACAAATTTGTACAGTTTTGTATCTAGACATGCAATAGCACAGTAATATTTTAAATGTAACATTTGGGGATGTAAAGAATTGTAAACACAAGTAAAATCGTAACTCTGAGTATAAAATGTAAGTGTTTACGTTTAAATAAAATGTGAATTGAAATGGTATGATTGGATGAGATTAACACCGATGCACAGCCCAACTGTTGGTAGTAAAGCTGTTCACGATCAGAGGAAGGTAGGAATAATGGATCTAAAAAAACGGTACCGATTGTTTGGTAAATTGGGGGTCGTGACACGATGGCTTGCCATCACCACGCCATACTTGCCAATTACTCACTTAGGCATTTCATCAAACACCTTTCATGCATGCCTTAAGCTATTTCCATGGTTCATGTTGGCATTTTATCAAACACCTTACATGCAAACATCATACAACCATCAAATTCAACAAATTGATTAAAATTAACCATGTCATCATTATCCAACATTTTACCCAATCCATTCACGCCTTAAAATCACATGTATCTTCATAGAAAATGAAATAACCATTTTCGACCCCTTGGTGTTCATTTCGATTTTGTGTGTTTTGATCTATAAAACACACACCAATCAACTTAGAATAATTCCTAGATAAACATACTAGAAGTTGGAAGCTTGAAAACGCACCTAGCTTGGTGATTCTTTCTTGGCCAAAACTTTGGAGGATTTTAGGTTGTTCAATTCAGCTCCTTGATGGTTGATTCCAAGATATGTTATTCCCTTTTCAATTTGGAACAACTTTCATGAAGATCAGTTGTTCCAAATATGCCTTTAGGTTAGTGATTTCTAGTGTGAGAAAGCTTGAACCCAAGCTTTAATGGTGAATGGCTCTCACTTTGGTGAAGATGATGGGTTGCTGAATTTCCTTAGCCTTTAAGACATGATTTAATGTTTATTTGGTCTTAAAATTTCAGCCTTTGAAGTAGGCTAAAGGGTTTTGGGTTGGAATCCATATGTTTTGGGCTTAACATTTCCTAATGCGTTTGGTTTTGGGCTTTCCAATTGGGCTTCCAATTTCGGGCTTTTCTACCATGTTATTGGGCTGGATTTTTATAGGAAATTGGGCCTACAATTTTCCTCATTTTAGGCTAATCAAATGGCCCAACAATTCGGCCTAATAGCTTGTACAAATTTGGCCCATGTTCGATTAACCTAAATGGGCTTCAAAATTCCCCTTAATTGGTCCATCGCTTTTTACCCATTTAATTTAATCTATAATTTGATTAAATAAATTTTGCATGCTTGAGTAGTTAAATATCAAGTGTTTTAGCCAAAAATAATTCTTCCCCACTTTTTAACCTTGGTTAGGTTAAATTTTAACCATGGTTAGTTCTTTTTGGTCAAAGTCAACATTTCCATCTAACTTTGACTTTCTTTTACCATTGATCACGTTTGACTTTTTCTCAAAAATCCAACAGTTTCATTTCTCATGGTTAATACTCTCATCTCTGCGTTTTGGTCATTTTCGGGAAGTGAAATAGCTAAAAACACCATAAACGGACCATTTCAAGCTCTTCGACCTTATCTAGAACATACCAAACCAACTTTCCTTCTTGAACTATCCTTATTTGGATGTTTTAAGTTCTTATCTTCAGTCAGAATGGTTGGCATCCCTTCAGTTCAGTTTGAGCTCACTTTAGCTCATAGTTGGCACTTTTATGCTTTTAACGCATTTTCTACTTTTACTTGCACTTTGGATTGTAATACAATCTTTCTTATGATTCTGATAACATATAAAAATGTTTACAATGATGAATCATAAGTAATAGTATACAAAAATGTGGGTATTACAAAAATTCACCATTTTTCTATCAACCCTAGGCTATCCAAAACTACATGTGTCCCTAGAAATTATTTCAACAATTCTTGCTTAACTAAAAATCATCCTACAACATCAAACAATGACATATGTGAGCATCATCATCTTCTTCCAACTTCTTGCCAACTTTGATCAACTTTGACTCAACATTTTTACTCCAACAAGAACCTTAAGCTGTTAATCAACATGTAGACATCTTAAAATCATCCAAAACAACAAAAAAAAAAAAAAACCAACAAAAAACTTCCAAAATCAAAGATTTCTCTCACCTCGGAACAGGGCAGTTTCCGCCGCTTTTCATCTCACTTGATTTTCACCTAGAAAATAACCTCCTTTTGGGGCTGAATTTTTTATATCCTATAGAGGGGTTAAGGAGGAAGATTTGATCCTTCTTTATTGTCACTTCAAAATAGCCAAAAAATGGCCAAAAAATTCACGCAATCTTACTTCCTCAAGAACGCATGCGGCAAAATAGTGGGATTGGTTCTCTCAAGTTTGATGTAGTTTCCAGGTGATTCTAGAGGCTTTAGAAAGCTTAATGAGTCTAATTTTAATATGGATATTTTCAATTTCAAAGGCTTTTTCTTTAGGCCTCAAATTGGGCAAACTCTGATGGGTATACAGATTACTGGGCTAGGGAAGCCCACTGCTCTATTTTAGCTGGCCCATTTTCTTCAAAATTTCCATTTTCTAGGTGTTCTACTATGTCTCTGGTGTCTCTCATAAAAATTTAGGGCCCACTTGTTTAAGAAAATTAATCCGATTGAGCTCATTTTGCACGATTAAGTCATTACCGATCAAAATCACTTAAGGTTTTCGGTTTACTTTAAAATTCATTCGAACACCGTAACCTCATTATTTCCACTCCATCTCCATTCTTCATGTCAATTATGCCTTATGTTAATTTCCTATGGCCTCAGAATAATTTTTGTAAATTTTTAGAATTTATTTCGAATTTATTCCTCTTACTAGGCCTATTTCCTCAATTTAGTGTAAACCCGAGTTTCATTAACTTTTTCACTTCTAACACCTTAGTTTCACTTTCTAATCATCAAAACATGCTTTAAAACACACTTTTCAAAAAATACTTAAACTTGGGTTTTTAGCTCAAAGTACGTGCCTCAAGCTTCATGCCGGGCTTCTCGAGTATTCTGGGCCTTACATGAACATTGATATCAGTCTTAGACTTCTCGATTTATCTTAACATACACAGTAGTATGAAAAAATTTGGGTTTCATAGTATGACTGTGCAAAAGAACCCTACTTTTAAAAGTGGTCCTAGCTACTGATGAAGCTCTGTGGGGAAAAATAAGGACTGAGATCAACGTGTTCAGTAAGAAAAATTGTTGCAGATAGATAAATGCACTATCTACATATTTGCATAATAGGTTATTATGTAAAATATACTAAGCAATCCAGTAAAATCAGAGTTGGAAATAAATAATAGTTTCAATATCGATAGTATAAACATTGAACTACAATAAATACAGTTTCTAAAACTTTATACGGTAGATTTAACGATTTCCATACAATAGTGCAGTTCATATGGTTAGTTCAGTAAATCAAATAGACAAGACAAGGAAGAACATGCTATAACAATAATCAGAATGACAATTGGCCAATGTCGGTGACTTCGAGCATCACTGATCAGGTATGCCAGGATGTGAATCGTCGTGGGAGTGGTCAGCTACCTAAACGGTTCACAATACAGTATGTCCGAAGATCGATAGCACGACACAACATACTCACATGCGTGTTGCACGGTACATCGTACTCGATGGACCACAATTACAGTAGCAGTACAGTAATGATAACAGTGCAGCATTATTAACTGTTGGCTTTGTGTCAAAAACCAGTGCGAGTCAGGTCGTGTGACACACAGTCAGCACGCATTCAAGCACAGTTTATTGGTACTAATTTAACACTAGTTCATTTTCATCAAATCATTTATAAATTCAGTTCGGTACATAAAACAATTCAAAAGAGGTTGGCTCATCCTCTTTCAGTCAAATTCCTCAGTTTGCAGTCTATGACAATTAAGACTAGGGGTTTTTCAATTAAAATCGATGATTAAAACTACATTGATAATTATATAAATAAACTAAATAAATTTATATCGTTAAAGAGAGGCCGATTAATTGAGGCTAAAGTTTTTCTATAAATTTGGTGACTATAAAATCGGTTTAGAGTATTCTATAATTTTGATAACCATAAAACTGGCCTAGGATTGTATATCTACGATTCCACAGAAAATACACATAATTATTTTTAGCAGCACACAAAGATTTTCCTTATTGTAAAATTTTCCTAGAATTTATATCTATGATCTAACCCATAATATCTGTAGATATCACTAACAGCTCACAACAATTTTCCTTACCTTGGTAGTAGACCGTAGTTCCTCTACGCTTCAATTTGGTGAGTTAGTTGGTTTGTCCTATTTCCGTTGGGTCCTCTAGAGCTGAATAAATTATCAATTCACTTAATTAGTCATTGTAGACTCAATATTGTTTTAACATTTCAAATTTAAATAGTCAAGCTTATTTGTCGAGAACACCTTACACTTAGCCTAATACACCGAAAATAATTCCTTTTTATTTTCCTTAATAATTTCCTTTAAGCTTCACCAAATACCATGTTTTCTTTAACTTGATTTTCTTCCACAAGGGCTATCTTCTTTTTTATTCGATTTTCCTAAATTAGCTTCACGTTCTTCCCTTGTTCTACTCTGTGACAACAACCAAACTCCTACTTCAAAATTTTCTCAAGTCAGCTTGATAGTATGATGTCCCTATCTCTCCCAACAGCCCCTATGTTTCGACCACGATAAAGTCCACCACTTTATGCTCCTTCGTTGTCGACCAGCTTCCCCATTCTTAGCTCTTTCTTCGTTTCACGCTACTGGCTTGGATTTTTTTGTTTTCATTTCAGTCTTCTTTTCACCTATTTACTACATCAGTTTTCTTCCTTTTTATTTCGTTTCCAGAGCTCCCACGCTTTCTTTCTTATTTTTGGTTCCCAACAACTATTTCCATCATGTCATGACCCTCAATCCACCAAAAATCAACTAACAAATTTTTTTTTCAATTTTTGTTTATTATTTAATCCAATTCTTATTGTTTGTTCTTTACCTTTACCTAACCTGATCGTGAACAGCTACACCTCCAACAGTTGGGCTGTGTATCGGTGTCAATCTTATCCGATCATACCATTACAAATTACAATTCATTTAAATGTAAACACTTATATTTCTAAATCAGAGTCACTTTTTACATGTGGTTACAATCTTTTACATCCCCAAAATTACATTTAAAGATATTACTGTGCTTTGACATGTCTAGATACAAACTCTATACGAATGTGTATACCTCGTGTGATGGGATGTAGCGGACACCAAAATCCAATCCTCAGTCGCCCACTATCTACTGTAAGTGCTCTCTAGAGGGGAAAATAAGGGGGTGAACAAACCACACACTCAATAAGGCAATCATGCGAGCAGGAGATAACTGTACTATCTACATGGGCGTGATGCCACGCTTAAATCACACATTTATTTGTCATACTCCAAAAAGTATGCTCATGCTTGTGTTCATGACATGTAAAGCAATTCATGCTTTTTAAATCAGTGCACAGTTCTCAAAACAAAGCTTGGAAAATCATCATGCGTAAATCAAAATCAAGGCATGGTAAATCATCATGCAAAGTACACTTATCAAGCATTTCAAATCTCATCACAAACCGATATAAAATCATCACTTGTCAGGACTCAGCCCCTTCCATGGACTATCATGACCCACAGACACATTTCAAAACATGGATTTGTCATTCAACAATAGACATGTCAGATAGGCATATAATATCAATAAGGGTAATAACTAGGACTATGACCATATCCTCTGTGATCCCAGGCTACATGGATCCTAGTGTGCAAGGTATCACCTCTATCTGCTTCCGCACGAGAGGTGGGTCACGTCTAACCCGTTGGTCCATAGCAGAATATCCATTGCCTGAAGATGCCATATATATAATATCACACACGGTATAACATACTCAATGCTACTCGCATGGTACAACGTACTCCGTGGACCCATTTCATCACAACATATCCTGCCACATCTTAATACACACGTGTGAGCCTATTTAATCAGCGTGGCACACAGCCTACTCGAAGCTCCCAGTACGGCTCCCAACATGTCATAAAACCACGTGCGAGTAATATCTAGCACGACAACAAGTGTAATGGACATCTAGCGTGAGTTATGCTCCAGCACCATGTCAAAACTCGTATGAAAACTAGTGGGAGCTAGGCTCCAACACAATGTCATAAAATCCATGTGAAAACTAGTGCGAGCTAAGCTCCAGCACTCATGCATGTAAAACTCTAGTGCGAGCATCGCTGCAACACTAATGCACGTATAAAACACGTCAAATCTCGTGCGAGCAGCGCTTCAGCACATTTTATTTCCACAAAACTCATGTAGGTGGCTCATTCTTTGCAAAGTAGGGTTATGAAACCAGATCAAGCTACTTTTTGTGCAAATAATTTCAAATGCTAGCCAACCTACCAATCACATGCTAAAAAGCAATAAAAAGATTTCAAAGCATCATGCTCTTGCTTTTAATGCACATTGCTCAAAAACCCAATTCTTTACCCTTCAAACAAACATTTCATCTTAAGACCCTTATCTACGTTAAAAATCACCTATGCACCCGAAAGGCGTACAGATATCCTTAGGGCTAACATAATTCCCTTACCTCAGTTCTCGGTGAAGTAACTCTTTCTTCTTTTCCTGCTTTTCACGATTTGGCTCAACTTGCTTTGGATATATCCTCGGAAGCTGCAAACATACATCAATCATATAAGTCAATATCGATAACTCATATTCTAATTTCCACTAATCAATATATCCTAACGAGCCAATTTCATCAATTTTGGCCTATTATCTCATTTGGCCATCATTATGCCATTTCCAGTCAATTAGCTAGCAACACTCTTGGTAAGTTATCAAACACTTGGCATAAATGTTTATCCATAATCTTCCATCATTTATGCATTCTCTACAATACCATTTATGCACATTTTTATTACTTGACTAATCTCACAATGTAGATTCATCCAATCATCTTAAAATCATGCACATCACTCCACTAACAACTTGATATGATCCTTTTTATCATCTAATCAACCACATTCTATTTTCTCACACTAAACTTATTCTAGGTTATACTTGTTTCGTTACATTCTAGGTAGTTTCATTCATCAATACATACACCAATCTACTCACAACAACAACTAGATAAATATATGTATAGTTGGTGTATTGGAAACTCACCTAGCTCGACTTTCTTCTTTTCTAAGTTTTGAAGACTCTTTTACTCCTTCAATCCAACAAATGAAATGTTGACTCCAAGCTATGTTGTTCTTCTTCTCACAATGAACAACTTTGCTCAAATAGCTTTTTCTCAATTCTTTTTGGAAGAGGGTGCATTCTAGAGAGAGAAATCTTGGTATTTTAGGTAACAATGGAAGAGGTGTGTTGGTTTGTTGAAGAAAGAGGTTTTTTCATGGGGTTTTATAGATTGAGAGTGATGAGATCGATCTGCTAGGGCGAAGAGATCGATCTTCCTTTAGTTTTTTCCATTGAATTCTCAGGTTTGAAATAAGAGAGATTGATCTGCTTATTGGGGAGAGATCGATCTTGCTTTGGCTGAAGCATGAGGAGATCGATATGCACATAGGGAGAGATCGATCTGCTCTTGACAGAATCAAATGGAGATCGATATGCACTTAAGAGGGGATCGATCTCTGCTGGGCAGAGGCAATGCAGATCGATCTGCTCATTGGGGAGATCGATCTGCTCGTTGGGCAGATCGATCTGGCCTTGGCAGATTTACTTGAAATTGTTCTGCTTGCACAAGAGATCGATTTTCCTTGGATAGGAGATCGATCTGGCCTTCATCTGGGGCATTTCCTACTGCATTTTCTAGGTTTTTCAAGGGTATATTTGTCAGGACCCTTCCTGACTTAACCAAAACCACTAAAAATTTTTCACATTTTAACTTACCTTTCCTTTCATCAATGGTTGAGCTGTGATTCGATGTTAGCTTCCTCACGTACCATATCATTCATTACCATGCATACATGTCAATATCTTATTTTTGACTGTAAACTTCTGTTATAATACATGTAATATCATATAAAATCTGATACAAATACATTCCCCATAATGCATATCATATACATCATTATGCTGTTTATATGTTTAGATACAGAACCGTACAAAATATGTATACCTGTCGATCGATAGGAAATAGCAGTGGACAATAGGAATACTATCCCTCAAATGCTCTCACTCTACTGCTGATGCTCTATAGAGAGATGTAAAAGAAAGGGGGGTGAGCAAACAACGCACTCAGTAAGGAAATCAGGCAAGCAAGTAGATATTTACACTATCTACTCAAAATAATACTGTGCCTCAAAAATATCATTTCCTTAATTCACTTTAAAAGCATGTCTTTAAAATATATACATATACTTGTACAGATTAAATCCCATGTACAGAAATCATGCTTTCTTTCTCAAATATAGGCATGTAGTGCAAAATAATGCATCTTTATAATATCACAATGCCTTTAGATAAATTATGCCATGTATATATAAATAATAGTAAATATGACATTGAAATCATTCACAACACAAAATCGGATTTCGAACCATCCCTCAGGTCTATCCGTATCATAAATAATTCAATCAATTAGGTAATATATCATGTGAGACTTTGTGGTGAAATGCAATAATATCCTGGACTATGGCCATATCCTATAATGGTGATCCTAGGCTACACAGAATCCTAGTGTGTCGGGCATCACTGCTGCAATGGGAGGGGGGTCAGTCCATCACAACTGCCAGCTATCAACTCCTCAACTACACAACACCACATGGTACAGTGTACTCCATGCCACTCGCACGGTACAACGTAGTCCGTGGACCCTACATCACAGTCAGGGTGCCTGCCATAGGTCTTAGCGCTCAAATCATGGAATATACATACCACGTCTCTAAATCCAAATGCAAACATCTCACAGTGTGACACTCAGTCTACATGAGGAAATCAAGCACGATTTTTCAACATGTCTTATATATCACATAAAATACAGTGCGCGCCTTTGAGCGCGGCTCACTGTCGACACTCCCTTCAAACACTGTTTCACATCACAAACTCGAACTCTAGTGCGAGTAAACCTCCAGCAACTAGGTCAATGCATAGTTCATGTTTCAAATCAAGTATGAGCAATAGCTCCAGTACCATGCTATGCATAAAACTCATCAAATTAAGTACGAGCAATAGCTCAAGTACTATGTCATGTATGAATCATGAAGAATCGAGTACGAGCAACAATCTAGCACTCTGTCATGTATCTCATGTAAAATTCGAGTACAAGCTAATCCCTCCAGCACTCTCTCATGCATATATCATATAAAATTGAGTACGAGTAATAACTCCAGCACTTTATCATGCATGTCATGAAAATCCAGTGCGAATCACAATCCAACACTAACATATGTGAAAAATATATGAAATCTAGTGCGAGCTGTGCTCGAGCACGATTTATTCTCACATAATTCGATAGATGGCTCTTTAAAAATGGATGATTTTCAAAACATCAAAATTAGCACTATAAAGTGTGCTTAATTCACATCAACCTTAAAATCATTAGCCAATCTACCAACTTTGTTGCTAAAAATAGCAAAAATAGTCAAAATGGTGGTTTCCATGCTTTTTACAACTTTTCACAAAAGTTGACTTTTTTCCTAGCTAAGGGCAAAATCGTAATTTACCACTATCGAGTCACTATAATTATTATTCACTTTCTCTGACCCTCAGAGTTTTTAAGTGAATGTAATAGCAGACGAAAATACGTGCAGGTATCTCTAACTACTCACAAAAGTCCCTTACCTGCAATCACTCGAGAAATTTTACTTTCTCAACGTTGCTCGATCCAGCAGTCCAATTCGCTTCTCTAATAATCTATGGAGCTGCATATAACCATTTATCAGGTTAATTATATTTTTTTCCTACTGTTTTTCAAATTAAAAACAATCTATTTCCCTTAATGGGTTTTAATAAACCTTAATGGGCCTAATTATGCCTTAAGCCCATTTCTATTTTACTATTCATTTTCTTTAGGCATATTAGGCTTGTGGGGCCCACCAACTCTTATTGGGCTTATCCTAGACCCATTACATCACATTGGGCTGAAACCAATTGGACTTGGCCCATTAGACCTCTCAGCCACATGCCATGGCCGAGAGCATCCCATGTCGTCGGTCACACCATGACATGCCGTCTATGTCCATTTGTTTAGCCAATTTCACTTAGGCATTTTCACAAACACTTGGTTGGCAATATTCTTAAGCTTCACTTAGTTCATTTAGGCATTTTATCAAACACCTTGATTGCCAACTAAATACATGTATCAATTAATCACATTGATTAATTCTAACTATACCATAATCATTAACACATGTATATCATCTCATTTGTGCCTTAAAATCATATGTGCATTCATCAATATTTCACTACTCACTCTCAACCTAACCATGATCATAGTGATTTCATATGTTTCAATGCTTAAAACATATACCAATATATTAATGTCATTCATACATTAACATATATGAATTTGAAAGCTTGAAAATATACCTAGTATTTGTGTTCACACATGGCCGAAACTTTGGAGCCTCGCAGTTTTTACACTATGGATTCTTGATAGCCAATTCCAACATATGGCACTCTCCTCTCAATTTGGAACAACTTTCATGAAGAATGTAAGTTCCAATTATGCCTAAATCCTAGTGATTTCTAGTAAGAAAAAGCTTGGATAATTGTATTTCAATAGTTTCCTTGTGTAGCCGAGAATGGTATGGTGAATATGACAATGTTGTGGCTGATTTTATAAGCCATTAACTTAGCCATTAAGCCTTACTTTCCAGCCATTATAATTGACTTCCTAAGGTTTAGTTTTGAGTCACCTAATGAGTCATCTAATGAGTCATAGTTAGCTTTAACTAAGGTTAGATATTTAATCCTAATGGACCTTACAATTGGGCCTCTCGATTTGGGCTTTCTTAATGGGATTTCGGGCTGAAATTTTTACTATACCTCAAGCCTTTAAATGTCTAAATATTTTGCCTATCAATTGGTCCAACAATTTGGTCTAAGGTACCTAAGAATTTCGATCTACATTTAGTATACCTTAATGGGCTTTAAAATCTTCATTTCAGGCCATTACATTTTTATCCATTAAATTTTATCCAGAATCCTTTCGAATAAATTTTCCTTATTTTTGAGGATGATCTTGTATTCTGACCAAAAATATTTTTCCCCAAATTTTTCTCCATACTTAGGTTAATTTTTAACCATGGTTAATCAACTATGGTAAAAGTCCACTATTCTTAACTATAGTTGACTTTTTCCTTAATCATTGACCACGTTGACTTTTTCTCAAAATTTTGAAAGTGTTATATCTTATGTTTTACACTCTCGTATTTACGTTTTAACTGTTCCCGGTAGGTAAATATGCCCAAAATACCTTAACTCGCTAAAAAGTCTGTTTTACCCTTTTTAGATTTTACTCTTGTTCTCTGTGTTCGGGACTAAATCAAAATAACTTTCCTTCATGAGCTCTCTATATTTTCTCATTTTAAGTTCTTCTCTTCAATCAGAATGATTCAGATCCACTTGATTTAACCTGTGGCTCTTATAGCTCACATTAGGCCTTTATGTTGCTTATAAATGTTAAATCATTTCACATACACTGTAAATCTAGTAAATACTCTTCTTATGATTCAACTATAATAATAGAGTGTTCATACACATAGGAATCATAAGGAACAAGCTACATAAAAGTACGGGTCTGACAATATTCCTATTTCATTACTCCAATAGCCATTTTGCATTTTAATCCCACTTAAAGCATGGAAAGGGTAACTTCCTATGATTCATATACAATATGACTTGTGTCTATTTGTGTTTTCATTCCTAGTACGAGCTCTTACTCACTAATGCATGCATCACACAAATCAAAACTCGTGCGAGCAGAGCTTTAGCACGTCACATTCTCAAAAGTCACGTAGACGGCTACATTTCTCAAATCAATTTCAAGGGAAATCAACATTGATTAAAGTTATGCAATGTTGTGCATTTTATTTAAAAGTTAGCCAGCCTACCCATCCATGTGTCAAACCACCTCAAAAATAAGCAAGAACCCCTCGTTCTTACTTCTCGTAACTTTTCCTAATTTTGAAAATTTTACCCTTCAAAGGGGTATTTTGGTAATTTGCCCATCTGGGGCACTAAATTTTTTATTTTAAATCTAGACCCTTCAGACAATTTTAGGGAATGTAAATGATGTCAAAATTGCATAAAGTTACCTCTAGCAGTCCGTAAAATTCCCTTACTTGGAATCACGCGTGAGCTTATCCTGTCTCGACCGTACCAGGTCTCTCAATCCAATTCGCTCCAAACCAAGTCTACGGAACTACATATAACCACGTATTTGGGTCAGTTCTAATATACTTATCAGTATTTCACTTATACTGAGCGAATCTAAAACACTGGGCCCATTTTACTTTATTGGACCCGATTTCATCTTAATGGGCCTCGACCCATTTCCAGCCCGTTTGCACTTATTAAATCCCTTCTTCGGGTCTATTGGGCTCATTTGGCTCATCACTACTCATTAGGATTCATTCCAACTCTTTGGATAGCCCGTATATTATTTACGACAATTAATTCAAAAACAATATAATTCACTAAATGCGGAATTTAATCTGTAATTCGTAAAATAAATCTTTAATACACAATAATTACTTAAATTGTCGTAAATGAGCTTTACTTACCCGAGATTATACGATGCTGCGCAAATCAAAGTTCGATCGGGCTCATGTACACGATTTATCGTCGAACTGCACAATTTTATATTTAATTTCGGGTTAATTGTTGATCAAATATAATTTAAATAATTTTTTAAAAAATTAAATCGGTCACTTTTACCTCTTACCGACTTACCCGAAGTCTGATGTACCCCCGAAAATTCTTCCCCTTTTTCCTTTTTCTCTTTTTCTTCCTTTTTTCTCCATTTTTCCTCTCTTTCTTAGCTGAATCGGTTTGGTCTGGTTCAACGCGGTTCAGACCGGTCAGGTTCAGCCGGTTCAGTCTGGTTCAATTTTCTTCTTCACCATTCGGAGCTCTGTCGGTTGGTTCTTCATCGGCTTTCGCCTCCAGCAGCTCCATGGGGTAGTCCGATTCACGAATCTGGCCTCGGTTTCAACAACGGTGGCTGAAAAGTGGCCGGTCTTACCTCTTCTCCCTCTGACGTCGCTGCCGCTTTCTTCATTCGTCGTTTTCGGTGCCATCTGTCATTTTCTCCGGCTGTTTTCGACACTCATCAGCGCGCCATTGAATGGGGGAGCTTCAATGGACAGTGGCTGTGGCCGAATTGGCGTCGGTGGTCGTCGATTCTCTTTTCCTTTTTCGGTTTCTCCCCCTTGCCGTTTCTCACGATTTTCTGTTGCTAGGGTGTGCGTGCCGACCGATGGAGGCTCCCTTGGTGCCGGCCTTGCTTCGCTGGTCGTCTCGCCTTTTATAACCAGACAAGTACAACTACTTGGGATGTAATCAAACTTTAACTACCTGACACTGACAGTATTAGACAACCTTCGTTCTGATACCACATAAACTATAACACCTCGAAAACGTAAAAATTGGGGCTAACTTTTTCTTGTAATACTTAATTTCTTACTTAGGTTGTGTTCTTGTACAATGTTAGTTACTTCGTTTCTTTCTTTACTTAATCTTTTAATCATTTAATGTTTAGGTTTAGGTTTAGGGTTTAAGGTTAAAGGTTTAAGGTTTATGGTTTAGGGTTTAGGGTTTTAAATTCGATAGCATAACCTCTTATACTTTAACCTACCTCCCTGCAAATAGACAAGATCACAATTTATAACCTTAAGTAGTTATTTTTATTTTTCTTAAACTTATTATCTTCTGATTTACCATACTTCTCAACTAACCAAGTTGTTCCTATACTTAATATTATCAAAATATTTTATTCATTCAATTGCTTCTAAAACCATTTATATACAAATCCATAAGAATAGATTACATCCCAAAAGTGTTTACAAACAAGTATCTGTACAATACAAAGTCGGGAAATAAACATCGGATGATATACCTTAGCGTGTATCAAAGGTAGCCTAGGGAGGCTCAAAATTCATCAGTCTAACTGAGTACTCCGTGAATAGCTAAAACAATATCACTGCAAGTAATCAAAAATGGAGAAAGAGGGGGATGAGCTTTTAAAAAAACCCAATAAGGAAAGTACTTAAAACAATCCTGACAACCCCAAAACATGTTGAAAATCATGATTATCATGCGTTCAAAAATTTTTCATACTTACTTTATCCAAATCATATATGCTTACTAACTTACTTTAACAAATTTAATACTTACTTATTTTGAAATAAAACATACTTACTTACTTACTTTAACAAAGTATACATACTTGCTTACTTACTCACTTTAACAAAGTTTACTTACTTACTTTAGCAAAATCAATAATTACTTACTTTGAAATAAAACATACATACTTATTTACTTTAACAAAGTATACATACTTACTTACTCACTTTAACGAAGCTTACTTACTCACTTTGAAATAAAACATACATACATACATACTTACTTACTTACTTTAACAAAGTATACATACTTACTTACTCACTTTAACGAAGCTTACTTACTTTTCATAATTCAAAACATTCATACATGGAAAAATGGAGATTGGGCTGGGTCCGTATAGCTATCATGCAAAACAAAGATATCATCCTTTGTAGAGGGAATAAAACACTGATGCCCATGGAAGAGGCTGTAGACTGGATCGGGGTTGTATAGCAAAACAGACACAGTATCTGAATAAACTAGCACACAACTAGGGCACAAGCACCAGTGGCACTAATCGTGCGGGTAACGTAACACACATGTGTGCTACACTAGCACAAGATACTATGAAACAAGCATCACATGTAGCGGAGATAGGCACCATAAAGGCAGAGACAAGCACTACACGGGCGAAACAGGGACTACAAATGGCGGAGACTTGCTTACATACTTACTTAAAGATCATATGGAAAACTTTAATCATTAAAGCATACATTTCAATTATAAAATATTAATTTCTCAAAGACTTATGCATCATAGTAAAAATATGAGCTTCGGTAAAGTTTTAAGTTCGATGTTATATCGATGTTTCATGTTAATTCTTCATGCATACATCAAATCATTTCAAGAAATATAAATAGGTAAAGAAAGCCATTATTACTTTAAATTTTCATCCCTTACCTAGCGTATATCGTGCAGCGAGCACCTCTCGGGTATCGGGTGTATCTCGGTATGCGTGCTCAAGCCTCTAGCTGCCATAACAAATCCATACATCCACTATTAGTATTTAATATTATTGCATGTGAATCCACATATCACTTTACTAATAAAACATCCTTATCATATCGTTTTTTGTTAATTCCTTTTGTTTAGCTGATTTTCACCAATAAACTCAGTTTTTAATTTTATCTCGGTTTAGCAATATTCTTTAGATTTAACCTCATTTCTATCATGTTTTATACCATTTAGAGTGACTATATTCCTCATTTTCTATCATTCACATAATGCTCACATTAACTTCCAATTTCATTGTTTTATCGTTTTTCACTAAACCGAAGGTATAACTTAGGCTTCTCGGTTTAACTAAGTTCCTGGGGACACTCAGTTCTATTAATTTACACTATTCCTTATACTTTTTTCTAAATCATTCTCACCATTGCAAAATAAATCTACTTGCACAATTTCATCGTTTTCATAGTTTTCAGTTAAACCAAAGCTTAAAATGAACTTTTTAGTCTAACTAACACTGTAATACCCATAAAACACACCAAACTTCATCATTTTCATACACAATCAAGACTAGCCAAAACCCTAGCTATCAATAGAAAACTTATTTCAAATTTCTACTTTAGTAAAAATCATACAAATCCATCAAACATCAACATATATCCATCTCATCTTCTTCTAACAACTTTACCTTATTGTTGACCAACTTTGACCTCAATTTCTTCCTCCACAATTAACTCTCAGCTGTAAAAAAATAACATGTATATAGTTTAGAAATAATTTTAAAAAGCTGTTAGGATGACGTATTTTGAAATGAAAAAACATCAAAATTCAATGAACTTATTTTCAAATCATTTGTAAGAAACTATTTCTAAGTAATTATCTTGAAATCATATTGCACCTATGTTTACTTAGAAATCTTGACAACTTAGAAACCTTTCTAAACTAAACTTTGGTGTGAAACTGATAACCAAGCTAAAGAGATCGATCTCAAAGGGTTGTGAGATCGATCTCCATTATGCAGAGGCTTTGCAAGATCGATCTCCAAGGGTTGAGAGATCGATCCCTTGTTGGTCGAGTCATATAAGAACTTAATGAGATCGATCTGCTCAAGGAGAGAGATCGATCCCATCTAGACAGAAACATTTTAAGATCAATCTCTCTCTCTCTCTTAGGAGATCGATCTTCACTAGGCAGAATCAATTTAAGATCGATCTGCTTGAATAAGAGATCGATCTCACCTTTACAGAATGTCACGATACTAACATCTCAAAGAAGAGGAGATCGATCCCTCTGTGTAATGAGATTGATCTCCATGCCTAGAGAACTTTTGTGACTGCAGGTTTTGGAACCAAAAGATCGATCCTCTCAGGTAAAGGAGATCGATCTGGCATTCGTCTGTAGGACTCCAACGGCTAGTTTTGTAGAGTTTCAATGGGAAAAATTGCATTAAATGCTTTACAAACCAATTTGGTGCATAACTACAAAACATAAAGACATTGGAGACAAGAAGTAAGAAAGTATAGAAGCTTTGAATATTCTTGAGAAACATTTTTTGTGTCAAAAGTGATTAATTGTCTTTGTAAGTTGTATTTAAATAATTCAAATTCATCAACTACCCTGTGAGAAAGCCTTGTTTGTATTCATTCTCTATTTTAAAGAAGAGGGGAAGTGTTCCTCTGTGAGAGAGCTATTATAAAAGAGTTTGGGTAGTTTCATTGGCTAAGGGGTAGAGAGGTTATTCCTTAACCTTGAAAAGGAAGTTGTAAAGTTCACCTTGTTAGTGAAAGAGACTCCTTGACAAGAAGGTCAAGAAGAGAGGATGTAGGCAAGAGATTTGGTCGAACCTCTATAACTTATTGTGTTAGCTACTTCTCTCCCTAATCTTTTTTATTTACTGCATATTTTACTTTATTTCTTATTGTTGTCAGTTATTTGTTTGTGTGCAATTCTAGCTAAGAAAGTTTTAATTTAGTAAATTGCTAGAAAAATCGATTCACCCCCTCTTGGTTGAGCCAACAATTTAGAGCTTGGACTATTTGATTAAGAAGGAGTAAAACCCTAAGAGTTTAGAACGATCCTATGGCTCAAAATAGTGTAGCAACTAACCTGGTAGGAGAGGGGCACTCCATTGTTAGACCTTTCATGTTCAATGGTGAAAACTATGCTTATTGGAAGACTATGATGATGCTATTCGTTCAAGCTAATGATTGTAAAGTATCGAGAATTATTGTCAAAGGCCTACAACTTCCTACTAAGAGAGTTGAAGGAAAAGATATTCCTAAGGAGGAAGATGAGTGGGATACCAATGACATAAAATCTGCCCAATTGAATGCAAATGCTATGCACACCTTATTTTGTGCTTTAGGACCTAATAATATAATAGAGTCTCCACTTGTGAAAATGCCAAACAAGTTTGGGATAAATTGGTAATCACTCATGAAGGCACAACTCAAGTTAAGGAGACAAAAGTAGGCATGCTCACTCATGATTATAAATTATTTAGAATGAAACAACATGAATCAATTAGTGACATGTTTACTAGGTTTACTGATATAATAAATGGACTTAAATCATTATGCAAAACGTATTCAAATATAAAGATGGTGAAGAAAATCCTAAATAGTTTACCAAAATCTTGGGAAACCAAACTGACCGCTATTGAGGAATCTAACGATCCTCACTCCCATCACTAGATGAACTGACGGGGTCACTACTCACTTATGAGATGAAGCTAAAAAGAAATGAAGAGCTTCCTAAGAAAGTAGGAGTAACACTAAAATCTACCATTCATGAAGAACTAAAAGAGGACAAAAATAAGAGTGGTGATGAAGAGGATTTTGAAATGGCAATATTTGCCAAAAGATTTAACAAATTTATGCGAATGAGAGGAAAAGGTAGTATTAAGAGAACCCATAAGAGAGAACAAAATAGAGGAGAGCCAAGTAGAAAAGACAATGATACTATTGTATGTTATGAATGTAAAAAACCTGGTCATATTAAAGTTAATTGTCCATTGCTAAAGAAATCAAATGATAGGAAACCAAAGAAGAAGGTAATGATGGCAACATGGAGTGATAGTGACAACTCTGACGATGATGGAGGAGAAGAAGTTGCTAATCTTTACTTCATGGCATTAGAAGATGATCAGGTATTATCTATATCTAATGAGTATTCTTTTGATGAGTTACAAGATTCTTTTGATGATCTTGCCATGGAATTTGAGTGCATGAACTTGAAATACAAAAAGATGATATCCAAATTAAAGAGAGAAAATGAAGAGCTAATAAACGACAAAATAAAATGGGAAAAGAAATTGGAAAATGCAAATCTAGAAATTCATGATTTAAAAAGAAAAGAATAATAATTTGCATAATTCCTTCTCTAGATTCTACATGGGACAACAAAAGCTAGATAATATGTTAAAGACTCAAAGAGCTTTCTTTGATAGAAATGGTTTAGGATATAATGGCAAAAATAAAGAAACTCATCTGAAGAACTTCTTGGTTAGTAAACATAATAAACATACTCTATCTCTTACTTGCTCACTATGTAACAAAATAGGACATCCATCACATGAATGCAAGGTTAGAAAAACTACTCTTAGAGAAAAAGTAGTTAGAAAGGTTTGGGTGCCAAAGAATGTTGTAAATTCAAAAGACATTGATTTGGTAATGAAATGGATCCCAAAAGGATCAAAACTTTTGTCTACTAACTCCAAAGGACCTAAGAAAATTAGGTACTTAAAGCAAAAGTTTAATGATGATTGTAGGAACTTAAACATTGTTTCAAGGTAAAGACAAAGGAAGCTTGGTACTTGAATAGTGGATGCTCAAGACATATGACCGGTGATAGGAGTCATTTCAATATCTTAAAATCAAAGGTTGGTGGAGAAGTCACTTTTGGGGATAACTCCAAAGGCCAAATTGAGGGAAATGGCTCTATTGGTAATGATTCTTTCTTTATAGATAATGTGTTACTTGTTAGAGGATTAAAACATAATTTACTTAGCATTAGTCGACTTTATGATAAGGGATACAAAGTAGTCTTTGATTGCTTAAATTGTCATGTAATTAATGCTAAAACAAATAAAGTTCTATTTGTGGGACATAGCCAAGGTAACATATATATTGTACATTTAAATCAATTTAGAAATGAAAATGTGTGTTTTATGGTTGCTAAAGAAAATGAGCCTTGGTTATGGCATAGAAGACTAGGCCATGTTAGAATGCATGTATTATCTAAGCTAGCTAAAAGAGATCGTGTTGTAGGACTACCTAAGTTGTCATATGAAAATGACAAAATTTGTGAAACTTGTGTCAAGGGAAAACATAAAAGAATATCATTTAAGCCTAAGAATTGTGTGTCAACTTCTAGACCACTACAACTACTTCACTTAGATCTTTTTGTCCCAACTAGAACCACAAGTCTTGGGGGTAAGCACTATATATTTGTAATTGTAGATGATTACACTAGATTTACATGGGTATTTTTCTTAAATGTGAAGAATGAAGCTTTAGAAAAATTTGTTACTTATTCAAAAATAGCTCAAAATGAAAAAAGGTTATACCATAACTAGTATTAGAAGTAATCATGGCAAAAAATTCAAAAATCTTGGTTTTGATGAATATTGCAATGGTCAATGGATTAGCCATAATTTTTAAGCTCTTAGGACACCACAACAAAATGGGGTTGTTAAGAGGAGAAATAGAACTTTAGAGGATATGGCTAGAATAATGCTTTGTGAAAATAATTTACCTAAGTATTTTTGGGCTGAAGCTATTAATACCTCATGTTATATTATAAATAGAGCAATGGTTAGACCAATTTTAAAGAAAACTCCATATGAACTTTACAAGGGAAAGAAACCAAACATTAGTTATATTCATCCTTTTGGTTGCAAATGTTTTGTCTTAAATAATGGAAAAGATAATTTAGGAAAATTTGATGCAAAAAGTGATGAAGGAATTTTCTTAGGATATTTATTAAATTCTAAAGTCTATAGAGTTTACAACAAAAGGACATTAATGGTGGAAGAGTCAATCCATGTAATATTTGATAATCAAATACCACACCTAGAAACCTTAGTAATGATAAGGCTGTAGAAATATTTAATGAAGTTTTAGAATAATCCTCAAGCATGAAAGATAATATCAATAATTTAGAGGATCATGACTGTCATACCCCGCTTTCGGGAACCCTTCTATCCATACATTCTCTACTACGGTTGGGCTGTGAGAAGATGCAATTACTAAAAATTCATTCATTTACAGCGGAATATTTAAAACTTTAATTCACACTCCCAGGTGTGTGTAAATACACAAAATTAATTGTATAAATGCCATGTGCTTACATATCATCCCCATAATACTGTTTACAATTCCAAGATATAACTGTGCGATACAATATATTAGATACAAAATACTCGTGTATACAAATCTTATACCTTTGCGGATTGTGGGAGCTGTTTAACACAAAAGATCTAGAGATCACCTCTCTCTTACTTCTCAGTACCTGGAGGGGGAAAATAGTGGGATGAGCAAACCACAGCTCAGTAAGGAAATGTATGCTAGCAGGTAGATATCGTACTACCTACATAGCCCATGCATGCATAAACCAAAACCATGTTTTCGTTATAAATGGAAATATCATACGAAAAATGCATTTAAACATATATTTCTCAATAGCATTTTCGTGTAAATGAGTATCAAGCTTCCATTTAAAACATGCTCATAAATAGTGCCCTCACGGCACGAATGTGAAATGAGAGGTTTATCAAAAACACGAAATCTCCTTCACTTCTCAAATCATTCTTTCCGTAATTCTCTTTCTTTTCTAAGATTATCTCTGTTTCTCAGATCTCTGAGACAGGCATGAAATTTTCGGCAATCAAATATCCACGACTTATGGCCACAGTCAGTGATCCCAAGCCTCACTGATCGGGTGTGCACAGGGTATCACTTCGCCTGAAGGGGGATGGGTCAGTCCTACCCTCCGGCTCATCTCAATCCACCTCATCTCCTCGTATACTCACGATGAAGATACGTCGTGTGTCATCTACGCGATACTCGTACTCACGTGCACCCAGCACGGTACATAGTATACCAACGGGTGACTGCACTATTCTACGTACGACCGTGGACCCAAGTCCATACTCCAACTCCGATGGACTTTTTATCCTTAAACCATGTCTCATATTGTAAGATCCCATATATGTATAATGGTAATGTGTATAATTGGATCAATAATATGAATGGACTTGTAATGTAAAGTATGATTGATGTAAGTCCATGGATTCAATGTATGTATGTGTAATATAAATTGTAACGTACATACAAGTTTCATTGAGTATGAATACGAAGAAATGAGTAGTGTGGTAAAATGGAATGGAGTTAAGCTTCCATTCGATTCTATGTAGCATACCTTAGGACATACAATGAATGCACACAAGTTTCAATGTGCATAAGGTATGAATGGATGCCATTTTCAAGTTATAAAGGTGGATGGATGAGAAAATGGCCATGGCAATAGATTAAGGGTATGTTGGTATGAGTTGCAGCAAGAAAACTGCAGGAAATCTGGAAAACATGAGGGCCAGATCGATCTCATAGGATGAGAGATCGATCTGGGAGAGCCAGAATGCTCTTATTTGGGCGAAAGAATAGAGCAGATCGATCTCCTTAGCTCTCTGTTTGGGACCAGATCGATCTTATGCTTCGACAGATCGATCTCATGCTTCAACAGATCGATCTGATTGCTTCGACAGATCGATCTCAGGCTTCAAAATGCCGTGAAAAAGAGGGATTTTAAGGGACCAGATCGATCTCCTCTTGGACCAGATCGATCTCCTCAAGTCATTTCTATATAAGAAAAGCTAAAAATCTGAAAATCTCGAAAAACACTTAACCTTACAATCTCAACCCCAAAAACCTAACTTTCCCTCTCTAAAATCAGCCATTTTCAGTGAGATTTGAAGAGAGATCATTAGAAGCAAAGTTGTTCCTATCAAGGAGAAGAACAACATAGTGAGAGGGCATTTTCCCATTCTTGGAATTGAAGGAGTTAAGGGCATTACCAATTGGAGCAAGAAGAGAAATCATATTGGTAAGATTCTAACACTCCAATCCAAATGCATTAGCTATTTAATTGATTTTGGAGTTGATTGATATGAGTATTGATGTATAAACTACCTAGGAATGTAGTGGAATTGGTGTGACCTAGAAATCTAAAATGGGTATAATGTGAGGATATGTGGGATTGAATGAGCTTATGATTTATGGCATGCTAAAGTTGTTATTGGGGTAATGTTATGATTTTAGATGGTTAGATGGAATTACTTGGTGAGTTGGAGGAATTGTGAAAATGGGTATGTATATGATTGATAAATGCCATAGTGAGGGAATTCATGGAATATGAACACTATGAGCTTAATGTCGATTTAACATCGATTTTGAATAAGTTAATAGGCCTAAGAAGATCCATAGACTCGAGTTATGGGTAAAGTAATGAAACGAGGCCATATAAGCGTTAATAGAGGCTATAGGTTAAATTGACTATAGCAAGCGCAAGGGTTGCATAATATGGATCGAATATAATGCGGGATACGATTTTTGTGCAGTCCCGAAGAGTTCGTTGAAGACGAATCGAACCGTACGAGTAAGCAGCTTAAGGAAGTGGAATCACGCATCGCGATTCCAGGTAAGGGAATTTTGTGAGTATATAGAGGTAGCTGCTCGTACTTTGAACTTGTGGGTGAATATTGGGTGTTTATGAAATGCATGGATGATTAAATAAATGGTTGATGGTATTCGTGAATGATGATGAGTGTATGCGTGGTTTTGGTTTTGAAGTGGATTTTATGAAATGGGATAGTAAGGCTAATAATTGCATAAATCTACTGTTTTGATGCTTTTCAAAACGAAATTGCTTAGTTTTAAGCAAACTTGTAGATAGGTCGGCTAGTATGGTATTGTTGTTGTGGAAAAGCATTTGTGAGTGCTAAACCCAAATTGCCGGGATTGATGAATTGTATATGAGCCGCCTATCACATTTGTATGACATAAATCGCGCTAGAGCCTCGCTCGCGCTGGATTTCTATGTTTTCATTTGTATGAAACGTGCTGGAGCCTAACTCGCACCTTGATTTGGAAACTATAATGATAGTTATAAACCGTACTGGAGCTTTTGCTCGTACGTGGATTTTGAGTGGTTGTCTTATGAGTATAACCGTACTAGAGCTATGCTCGTACGCGCCTCTTTATGAGAAGATGCATGATGCATGAGTCGTGCTAGAGCTTTGCTCGCACAAGTTTGCACAAGGGGATACGTATAAGGTTGTAAAAGTGGGTAAGATCCTTAAGCCTTACATCCTTAAGCCAACATCCTTAAGCCCAAAGAGGCGGGGAGGCTCTGTTAGGCGGGGAGGCTCTGTTTGGCAGGGAGGCTCTGTTTGGCAGGGAGGCTCTCTTACGGTGGGATCCTTAAGCCAACATCCTTAAGCCCAAAGAGGCGGGGAGGCTCTGTTAGGCGGGGAGGCTCTCCTACATGGTTATAGTAAGATCCTTAATCCTTACATCCTTAAGCTAACATCCTTAAGCCCAAAGAGGCGGGGAGGCTCTGTTAGGCGGGGAGGCTCTGTTTGGCAGGGAGGCTCTCTTACGGTGGGATCCTTAAGCCCAAAGAGGCGGGGAGGCTCTATTAGGCGGGGAGGCTCTCCTACATGGTTATGGTAAGATCCTTAAGCCTTACATCCTTAAGCTAACATCCTTAAGCCCAAAGAGGCGGGGAGGCTCTGTTTGGCAGGGAGGCTCTCTTACGGTGGGATCCTTAAGCCAACATCCTTAAGCCCAAAGAGGCGGGGAGGCTCTCCTACATGGGTACGGTAAGATCCTTAAGCCCTACATCCTTAAGCCGACATCCTTAAGCCCAAAGAGGCGGGGAGGCTCTGTTAGGCGGGGAGGCTCTGTTCGGTGGGGAGGCTCTCTTACGGAAGGATCCTTAAGCCCTACATCCTTAAGCTAACATCCTTAAGCCCGAGGAGGCAGGGAGGCTCTGTTAAGCGGGGAGGCTCTATTCGGCAGGGAGGCTCTCCTTCACGGAATATGGAAAACTCTTGGTATGGGGTAGATAAGACCTAGGAATGGCACCCTCGATCACGATATGAGTTGCGGAGTACGCTGTACTGTGTATATCACATGGAGTACGATGTACCGCATGATGGTTATGTGATGAGAAAGTCTGGCGAGGGATAATCCATCTTCGTGCCAGCATGATACCCCCCACACCGGGATGCGTGTGGTCTGGGATGATTTATGATGTAATGGTTCACATAGGCACTTTCGATATAGTGACCTAGATTTATACACATGCGTGAATTGTGGAATGTAAATGTGGTTGTGATTGTGAGTTGATTTGGTGGTGTTATGGTGTTGGTTTAAAAAGGAAGTTTCTTAAAGAATTGCCCTTTTATGAATTTAAATGAGATTGAGCATGGGATGATTTATACATGATGTCTCTACCATGTTTTATATGCCAATGCACATGATTTTGATACATGATATATATGTATATTCACATGGCATAGTTTTATTCCTCATGCTCCTACCATAAATGATTTATGCATAACACTATCAGCATGTAGATAGAGTAGTTATCTACCATGCTTGCATTATTGCCTTACTGAGCGTATGGTTGCTCATCCCACTCTATTTTTCCCCCCTACAGAGCGTGCATAGTAGCCCAGTGAGGACTGAGGCGTATTATTTTGGACTCCGCTACATCTCCATCGCTAAGAGGCATATACACAGTGATTCTTTTTGTATCTAAACAATGTAAAAGCACAGTATTCTTTTGAGTTGTAATTACGGGGATGTAGATGTCAGTAAAACATGTATTCGTATAAGTACACGATTAAATGCACATGTATGACATCGTTTTAATTAATTGAGAATGAATGAGATGTGGTGTTTATTATTGGCTCCCAGCCCAACAGTGTGTGGTGAGTTTAGTTCACGACCGGGTAAGGTAAAAGTAAAAACGCGAAAAATTTTCAGTGATTTTCGGTTAAGGAGAATGGAATTGGGTCGTGACAGAGATTGGTATCAGAGCTGTGTTGGCCTGATGTGAGTCATTAATAAAACGTAGGAAAGTACATCCCCATAGTACTGTGCTTTTGTTTAGATATAATTGTGTATACGGTGATGGATTGAGCTTAATGAATTATTATAATACAGGAGGTTAGGCACTATGCCAGTTACACGCCAAGGTAGAGGGGCGAGAGCATGTGCTAGAGGCCGTAGAGGTAGGCCTGAGAGCCGTACGGAGCCACAGACTGAGCAGGCTCCACAGAACCCTGCTGAGAGAGCAGGTGATACTGAGGCTCGCTTCGCTAGATTAGAGCGGAGTATTGAGAGTCTGGTGGAGATAGTCACGCAGGCCTTGGGCGCCGGTGACAGACGAGGTCCCCCTGCACAGCCTACTACGGAACAGGCAGTTGCAGAGGCGGAGAGACCTCATGCTGCTGAGACAGCTACAGTTACACCACCTCCAGCCCAGGATACAGATTCTCCTATCGCTCCACAGCAGAGCGGTAGTGATGTGGGTTATGACTGCGACTTGAGCAGGTTGCGAGAGTTTCAAGCGCTGAAACCCCCAGTGTTTAGAGGGGTGAAGGACCCAGTGATTACGGAGGATTGGGTGTATGAGATGGAGAAATTGTATAGGTTTTTCCGATGCACTTCAAGTGAGAAGGTTGCCTTTGCCGTGTTTATGCTAAAAGGCGAGGCCGAGCATTGGTGGAGGTCCACCGAGGTTATTTTGAGGGCCAGACACTCTGAGATCTCATGGGAGATATTTCTAGAGGCCTTCAGGAGACAATATGTCCCAGCTACCGCACAGAGGAAACTGCGGATGGAATTTATGAACTTGGTTCAGGGGAACCGTACTGTGGACGAGTATGAGTCCAAGTTTATGTCCTTGGGGAGATATGACCCAGACACGATGGGTAGTGAGACCCGAAAGATTCAGAAGTTCATGGATGGATTGAGATTGGCCATCCGGACTAAGCTAGCTCCCTTCGATATTGTGACTTATGAGGAGGCTGTACATAAGGCTTAGTTATGTGAGCAAGACTTTGAGCGAAATGCCTCCGAGCTTGGGAGGGTCAGTGTCAGAAAGGACAGAGACCGAAAGAGATCCGGGTTTGGAAGAGTGGCCAAGAGAGATGGCCAAAGATTTTTTGAGAAGAGGCCAAAGATTGAGGAGGTGCGGGAGAGAGCTCCTAGACCTCCCGTATACCCAGCCTTGACTGCGCCGAGGGGCATGACTATTGGAGGACCACGGCCTACTACTGATCAGTGTAGGAGATGTGGGAGATTTCATGGGAATAGGCCCTGTCTGATGACCCCTATGGTGTGTTTTAGATGTGAGAGACCAGGACATATGGCTAAGCATTGTCCCGAGAGGATGGAGATTGCCCCACAGAAGTGCAAGGAGCCTGAGGGAGCTCCAGTTGAGACAGCAGCCCCAAGGAGGAGGGCTACAGCTGAGGAGAAAGGGAAACAGGCTGCGGGTGTGAGCAGAGGAAGAGTACATGCACTGGATCAGGACACCGCGGATGCTTCGATGGATGTGATTAAAGGTACCATCCGAATCTTTGATTTAGAAGCATTGGTATTATTTGATCCTGGTGCCACGCATTCTTTCATATCACCTTCCTTTGCACATAAATTGTTGAAATATGTGAAACCAACATTGTTGGATAAAATGTTGATGATTTCCACACCCATGAATGATAGTCAATTGACTGAGCATGTATGTAGGGATTGTAAGTTAAACATAGAGGGGAAGGAAATGATAGCCAATCTGATTTTATTGAATATGAATGATTTTGATGTAATTTTGGGAATGGATTGGTTGGCTACCAATCGTGTTGTGATGGATTGTCATGCCAAGACATTGATGTTTACAGGATTAGACAATCTTATTGTAAATTTTGATGAAAAGAAATGATAGGAAACTTGTATAATTGTGGTAAATAAAAGAGCATGATTTTTTTTAAATGCATATTGCTTGAGAGATAAATTATTGTTTATGATAAATGTTGAATGTGGGGTGATGGTTTATGTTACTAACGATGGAGAGGATAATGTGAAGGATTCATTGCCTATGTGGTCGATATGGATGAGGCACACCCAGAATTGAAAGACATACCCGTAATTACGGATTACCCTGATGTCTTTCCGGATGAATTACCAGGACTACCACCTGAAAGGGAAATGGAATTTTGCATTGAGTTAGTGCCTGGTACAGAGTCGATATCGAAACCACCCTATAAAATGACTCCGATAGAATTGGAAGAGCTGAAGAAACAGCTGCAAGAGTTGTTGGAGAAGGGGTTTATTAGACCGAGTGTCTCACCTTGGGGAGCACCAGTTCTATTTGTAAGGAAGAAGGATGGAAGCCTCCGACTGTGTATAAATTACCGGTTGTTGAATAAGGCCACCATTAAGAACAAGTACCCCATTCCAAGAATCGACGATTTTTTGGATCAGCTCCAGGGAGCCGAAGTATTTTCTAAGAGAGATCTGCGGTCAGGGTATCATCAGTTGAGGATCAGGAGTGGAGATGTACCCAAGACAGCATTTCGTACCCGTTATGGCCACTACGAGTTTTTGGTGATGCCATTCGGATTGACGAATGCTCCCGCAGCATTTATGGCATTGATGAATGATATATTCAAGCCATACCTGGACAAGTTTGTGATTGTTTTCATAGATGACATTTTGGTCTATTCCAAGTCCAGGGAAGATCATGAGGAGCACTTGAGGATAGTTCTGCAGACCCTCCGAGAGAGAGAATTGTATGCCAAACTCAGCAAGTGTAACTTTTGGTTGGAACAGATCTCATTTCTGGGGCATGTTGTGTCAAAGGATGGGGTATCAGTGGATCCATCCAAGATAGAGGCAGTTGTGCAGTGGGAACAGCCCAAGACAGTAACTGAGATCAGAAGTTTCCTGGGATTGGCAGGATATTATTGGAGATTTGTAGAGGGTTTCTCCAGACTAGCTGCTCCGTTGACACGCCTCACGCGTAAAGATGTTAAGTTTACATGGGATGAGGCATGTGAGAGGAGTTTTGAGGAGCTCAAGCGTCGATTGACGACTGCTCCAGTTCTCACCATTCCTACCAGCTCAGGAGGATTCTTAGTGTATACGGATGCATCACACCAGGGACTGGGCTGTGTGCTTATACAGGATGGGAAGGTAGTTGCCTATGGATCTAGACAGTTGAAAGATCATGAGAGGAACTACCCGACACATGATTTGGAGTTGGCGGCTATAGTATTTGCTTTGAAAATATGGCTCCACTATCTCTATGGTGAGAAATTTCAGGTGTTCACAGATCATAAGAGCCTTAAGTACCTGTTCTGGCAGAAAGAGTTGAATATGAGACAGAGGAGATGGCTCGAACTCCTGAAAGACTATGATTGTGAAATCATGTACCACCCGGGTAAGGCAAATGTAGTTGCCGATGCTTTGAGTAGAAAGAGCCTTGGGTTGGTGTCTTATATGATGATACGGGAACATGAATTGTTAGAACACTTTGCGAACCTCAGTTTGGATGTAACCCCACCTGGATCTGAGAGACTTGAGATCATGGCTAGTTTGAGACTAGAGCCAGAGTTGATTGGCCGTATTCGGCAAGCCCAGCAGAGCGATCGACGGTGTATCGATTGGCTGAGGCAGATACAGACAGGTGTGGGTACTGATTTTGAACAGAGTGCTGTTGGCTTATTGAGGTTCAGAGGCAGAGTATGCGTTCCCAGGGATCCTGAGATCAGGAGAACGATTTTATCAGAGGCTCACTCATCGAAGTATACGATACATCCGGGAAGTACCAAAATGTATCAAAACCTTCGGAAGGTTTATTGGTGGTCTGGAATGAAAAGAGACATTGCGGAATATGTCGCTAAGTGTCTCGTTTGTCAGCAAGTGAAGGTAGAGCATCAGAAGCCTGCAGGATTATTGCAGCCTCTACCGATACCGACCTGGAAGTGGGAGCATGTCACCATGGATTTTGTGATGGGGTTGCCGAGGACCCGCAGAGGTCATGATGCCATATGGGTTATTGTGGACCAGTTAACTAAGTCCGCCCATTTCTTAGCTATGAGAGCTACCGATACACTGAGTCAGTTGGCGAACCTGTATATTCGGGAGATAGTACGGCTACATGGTGTACCAGTGAGCATTGTTTCTGATAGGGATGCCCGCTTCACTTCCCATTTCTGGGAACATTTTCAGGAAGCGCTGGGGACCCGATTGAGTTTTAGCACCGCTTTTCATCCTCAGACAGATGGGCAGTCAGAGAGGACTATACAGACCCTTGAGGATATGTTGAGAGCGTGTGTGCTGGATTATAGAGGCTCCTGGGATGACCACCTGCAGTTAGCCGAGTTCGCTTATAATAATAGCTATCATGCTAGTATCGGGATGGCACCCTATGAGGCATTGTACGGACGTAGATGTCGTTCCCCCATTGGATGGGAAGAGGTTGGTGACAGACAGATTTTTGCTTCGGACTTGGTGCAGCAGGCATCTGAGGACGTCCAGTTGATATGTGAGAGATTACGGACAGCTGAGAGCTGACAAAAGAGTTATGCTGACAAGAGACGAAGACCACTGGAGTTTGATGAGGGTGAGTCGGTGTTTCTGAGGGTATCACCATCGAAGGGTATTATGAGATTTGGTAAGAAGGGCAAGCTGAGCCCTAGATATATCGGACCCTTCGAGATTTTGGAGAGAGTGGGAGATAAGGCGTATAGGTTGGCATTGCCACCAGACTTGGCGAATGTCCACAACGTCTTCCACGTCTTGATGCTTCGGAAGTATCACCCGGACCCGGCACACGTGATAAGATATGAGCCGTTGGAGCTCCATGAGAGTATGATGTATATTGAGAAGCCGGTTCGGATATTGGACAGAAAAGAGAAAGTGTTGCGGAATAAGACAATTCCCTTGGTGAAAGTTCTTTGGCAACACCACACGGCGGAAGAGGCCACGTGGGAATTGGAGAACTTGATACGGGAAAAGTACCCCCAACTTTTTGAAGAGTGACTTGGTTCTAATTTGGAGGACCAAATTCCTTGAAGGAGGGGAGATTGTAAGATCCCGTATATGTATAATGGTAATGTGTATAATTGGATCAATAATATGAATGGACTTGTAATGTAAAGTATGATTGATGTAAGTCCATGGATTCAATGTATGTATGTGTAATATAAATTGTAACGTACATACAAGTTTCATTGAGTATGAATACGAAGAAATGAGTAGTGTGGTAAAATGGAATGGAGTTAAGCTTCCATTCGGTTCTATGTAGCATACCTTAGGACATACAATGAATGCACACAAGTTTCAATGTGCATAAGGTATGAATGGATGCCATTTTCAAGTTATAAAGGTGGATGGATGAGAAAATGGCCATGGCAATAGATTAAGGGTATGTTGGTATGAGTTGCAGCAAGAAAACTGCTGGAAATCTGGAAAACATGAGGGCCAGATCGATCTCATAGGATGAGAGATCGATCTGGGAGAGCCAGAATGCTCTTATTTGGGCGAAAGAATAGAGCAGATCGATCTCCAATGGAGCCAGATCGATCTCCTTAGCTCTATGTTTGGGACCAGATCGATCTTATGCTTCGACAGATCGATCTCATGCTTCAACAGATCGATTTGATTACTTCGACGGATCGATCTCAGGCTTAAAAATACCGTGAAAAAGAGGGATTTTAAGGGACCAGATCGATCTCCTCTTGGACCAGATCGATCTCCTCAAGTCATTTCTATATAAGGAAAGCTGAAAATCTGAAAATCTCGGAAAAACACTTAACCTTACAATCTCAACCCCAAAAACCTAACTTTCCCTCTCTAAAATCAGCCATTTTCAGTGAGATTTGAAGAGAGATCATTAGAAGCAAAGTTGTTCCTATCAAGGAGAAGAACAACATAGTGAGAGGGCATTTTCCCATTCTTGGAATTGAAGGAGTTAAGGGCATTACCAATTGGAGCAAGAAGAGAAATCATATTGGTAAGATTCTAACACTCCAATCCAAATGCATTAGCTATTTAATTGATTTTGGAGTTGATTGATATGAGTATTGATGTATAAACTACCTAGGAATGTAGTGGAATTGGTGTGACCTAGAAATCTAAAATGGGTATAATGTGAGGATATGTGGGATTGAATGAGCTTATGATTTATGGCATGCTAAAGTTGTTATTGGGGTAATGTTATGATTTTAGATGGTTAGATGGAATTACTTGGTGAGTTGGAGGAATTGTGAAAATGGGTATGTATATGATTGATAAATGCCATAGTGAGGGAATTCATGGAATATGAACACTATGAGCTTAATGTCGATTTAACATCGATTTTGAATAAGTTAATAGGCCTAAGAAGATCCATAGACTCGAGTTATGGGTAAAGTAATGAAACGAGGCCATATAAGCGTTAATAGAGGCTATAGGTTAATTGACTATAGCAAGCGCAAGGGTTGCATAATATGGATCGAATATAATGCGGGATACGATTTTTGTGCAGTCCCGAAGAGTTCGTTGAAGACGAACCGAACCGTACGAGTAAGCAGCTTAAGGAAGTGGAATCACGCATCGCGATTCCAGGTAAGGGAATTTTGTGAGTATATAGAGGTAGCTGCTCGTACTTTGAACTTGTGGGTGAATATTGGGTGTTTATGAAATGCATGGATGATTAAATAAATGGTTGATGGTATTCGTGAATGATGATGAGTGTATGCGTGGTTTTGGTTTTGAAGTGGATTTTATGAAATGGGATAGTAAGGCTAATAATTGCATAAATCTACTGTTTTGATGCTTTTCAAAACGAAATTGCTTGGTTTTAAGCAAACTTGTAGATAGGTCGGCTAGTATGGTATTGTTATTGTGGAAAAGCATTTGTGAGTGCTAAACCCGAATTGCCGGGATTGATGAATTGTATATGAGCCGTCTATCACATTTGTATGACATAAATCGCGCTAGAGCCTCGCTCGCGCTGGATTTCTATGTTTTCATTTGTATGAAACGTGCTGGAGCCTAACTCGCACCTTGATTTGGAAACTATAATGATAGTTATAAACCGTACTGGAGCTTCTGCTCGTACGTGGATTTTGAGTGGTTGTCTTATGAGTATAACCGTAATAGAGCTATGCTCGTACGCGCCTCTTTATGAGAAGATGCATGATGCATGAGTTGTGCTAGAGCTTTGCTCGTACAAGTTTGCACAAGGGGATACGTATAAGGTTGTAAAAGTGGGTAAGATCCTTAAGCCTTACATCCTTAAGCCAACATCCTTAAGCCCAAAGAGGCGGGGAGACTCTGTTAGGCGGGGAGGCTCTGTTTGGCAGGGAGGCTCTCTTACGGTGGGATCCTTAAGCCAACATCCTTAAGCCCAAAGAGGCGGGGAGGCTCTGTTAGGCGGGGAGGCTCTCCTACATGGTTATAGTAAGATCCTTAAGCCTTACATCCTTAAGCTAACATCCTTAAGCCCAAAGAGGCGGGGAGGCTCTGTTAGGCGGGGAGGCTCTGTTTGGCAGGGAGGCTCTCTTACGGTGGGATCCTTAAGCCCAAAGAGGCGGGGAGGCTCTGTTAGGCGGGGAGGCTCTCCTACATGGTTATAGTAAGATCCTTAAGCCTTACATCCTTAAGCTAACATCCTTAAGCCCAAAGAGGCGGGGAGGCTCTGTTAGGCGGGGAGGCTCTGTTTGGCAGGGAGGCTCTCTTACGGTGGGATCCTTAAGCCAAGATCCTTAAGCCCAAAGAGGCGGGGAGGCTCTGTTAGGCGGGGAGGCTCTCCTACATGGGTACGGTAAGATCCTTAAGCCCTACATCCTTAAGCCGACATCCTTAAGCCCAAAGAGGCGGGGAGGCTCTGTTAGGCGGGGAGGCTCTCTTACGGAAGGATCCCTAAGCCCTACATCCTTAAGCCCGAGGAGGCAGGGAGGCTCTGTTAACCGGGGAGGCTCTGTTCGGCAGGGAGGCTCTCCTTCACAGAATATGGAAAACTCTTGGTATGGGGTAGATAAGACCTAGGAATGGCACCCCCGATCAAGATATGAGTTGCGGAGTACACTGTACCGTGTATATCACATGGAGTACGATGTACTGCATGATGGTTATGTGATGAGAAAGTCTGGCGAGGGATAATCCATCTTCGTGCCAGCATGATACCCCCCACACCGGGATGCATGTGGTCTGGGATGATTTATGATGTAATGGTTCACATAGGCACTTTCGATATAGTGACCTAGATTTATACACATGCGTGAATTGTGGAATGTAAATGTGGTTGTGATTGTGAGTTGATTTGGTGGTGTTATGGTGTTGGTTTAAAAAGGAAGTTTCTTAAAGAATTGCCCTTTTATGAATTTAAATGAGATTGAGCATAAGATGATTTATAAATGATGTCTCTACCATGTTTTATATGCCAATGCACATGATTTTGATACATGATATATATGTATATTCACATGGCATAGTTTTATTCCTCATGCTCCTACCATAAATGATTTATGCATAACACTATCAGCATGTAGATAGAGTAGTTATCTACCATGCTTGCATTATTGCCTTACTGAGCGTGTGGTTGCTCATCCCACTCTATTTTTCCCCCCTACAGAGCGTGCATAGTAGCCCAGTGAGGACTGAGGCGTATTATTTTGGACTCCGCTGCATCTCCATCGCTAAGAGGCATATACACAGTGATTCTTTTTGTATCTGAACAATGTAAAAGCACAGTATTCTTTTGAGTTGTAATTACGGGGATGTAGATGTCAGTAAAACATGTATTCGTATAAGTACACGATTAAATGCACATGTATGACATCGTTTTAATTAATTGAGAATGAATGAGATGTGGTGTTTATTATTGGCTCACAGCCCAACAGTGTGTGGTGAGTTTAGTTCACGACCGGGTAAGGTAAAAGTAAAAACGCAAAAAATTTTCAGTGATTTTCGGTTAAGGAGAATGGAATTGGGTCGTGACACATATACCAGGCGAGCAAGCAGCGTGACACACAGTCAACGCAAAGCTCCAGCGCGGTACGATCTATCGTTAAGGCCCAGCCCGTTCAATTGGCCGTCTGCTGGTATCCCCTTGGGTCCCAGACCCCCAGGTTTACCTTAACTCAACAAAACAGGTGCGAGCAAAGTTCCCGCACTTTCTCAAAACCCTCGTGCAAGTTAAAACTCCCGTACGGTACATCAAGGCATTAAAACGGGTGTGAGCTAGCGCTTCAACACCAAATCTCATCTCAAAACTGATAGATGGCTATTTTCTCTTTTAAAACTCAAAACACGTTTATCCATACAGCATGACTCTTCATGCTAAAACATGTAAAATTAGCCAACCTATCATCAACATTTCTCAATCATCAATAACAATATAAAATTGAGAACATCATTGAAAACATGCATATCATGCTATTTCCTTACCCTATCCCATTTCTCAATACATATATACATCATAGTACTTTGCATACTTCCATATCATTTCATAGAATTATCATATCGTACTAGTCTAGCAATATATCTACGAAATTGCCGTAAAATACGTACGAACATCTCTATAGCTAACACATAGTCCCTTACCTCATTTTACTTGTGTGCAACTATCCGCCTTTATGCTTCTTGCGTTCTCATCTCGACTTGCTCCGGCGTATCATCCGAAACTGAAATTCATCCATCAACATTTGAGTTAATGTTTCTAACTCTTATTCAACTAAGCATTTATCCAATGCCTTAATTACACATTTTTACCCTTTGTGGTAAATCTCACAATTTATCCCAATATCCACATTTCCAAACCATTTCCACAACATACTCATCCACTCAAGATATCTCATTCGTCATAAACACTCCCACACTCCACTTTCTCACACTTGACTATTTCTAAGTTATATTCATTTCATAACATCCTAGGTAGTTCTACCCACAATATGCACACCCAAATATCTTTATAAGCATTAACTAAACCAATGTACTTGGATTTGTGAATTAGAACTTACCTCATTGGATTTCCTCTTGCTCCAATTAGGATTGCCCTTTATTTCTTCAATCCATCAAATGGGGAAGTGCCTCTAGACTATGTTGTTCTTCTTTTTGTTGTGAACAACTTTGTCTCTAATAGACTCTCCTTAAATCTCACTGAAAATGGCTGGATTTAGGAGTGAGAAAGCTAGTTTTTGTGTTGAAGTGGAAAGGAAATGGTTTTGTCCCGAAATTCTGATGATCCAACTGCTCCCATTTATAGTTTTGACTTGATGAGATCGATCTTCCTTGGGTGGAGATCGATCTGTTCCTCTAAAATCCCTCTTTTCTAAGACGTTTTAAAGGCAGGAGATCGATCTGTCGAGACTGGAGATCGATCTGCTTTCAAACAGAAGCTTAAGGAGATCGATCTGGTCTTAGGGGAGATCGATCTGCTTCCAACCCGAGAGCTAATGAGATCGATCTGCTTCCTTTGGAGATCGATCTGTTCCCTTCCATTTCTCACATAAGAGCATTCTGGCTCTCCCAGATCGATCTCTCATCCTATGAGATCGATCTGGCCTTCACAAAGTCCAGATTTCCTGCAGTTTTTCTGCAACAACCCTTACCAAACACCCTTAATTTGCTACCATGATCATTTCCTCATTCATTCATCTTTGAGACTTGAAAATGGGATTCATCCTCACTACATACACATTAAAACTTATGTAGAATCTTTGTATGACCACACATATATACGATATTACTCGAATGGAAATATACACTTATGTAAATCTTTCCTTCCATTTTACTATACTACTCATATTCCATTTCGATCACATTCTTCTCGTATTCAAGTTCATTTCTTCCTACTCATTCATAATGCAACTTGTACGTATAATCACAATTCTTACTAAAGTGCGTACATAATCTTATGAACTTACATTGCATACACTTCACATTACAATACATCATCTTACTTATGATTTTATTTACATTCCCATGTTCCTATATACATAGCTATACATATACGGGGTCTCACATTCTCCCACACTTAAAGAATTTGGTCCTCCAAATTAGAACCAATTCAATCTGTGAATAACTCGGGATACTTTTCCCGCATCAAACTTTCCAGTTCCCATGTGACCTCTTCCACAGAGTGATGTTGCCACAAAACCTTAACCAATGAAATCGTCTTGTTCCGCAACACCTTCTCTTTCCTGTCCAACACCCTGATCGGTCTCTCGACATACGACATATCTTTCTTGAGCTCCAACGGCTCATAACTAATTACATGTGTCGAATCCGAGTAGTACTTCTGAAGCATAGAAACGTGGAAGACATTGTGGACTTCTGCTAGCTCAGGTGGTAAGGCTAGCCTATATGCTCATTCTCCCACTCTATCCAAAATCTCGAACGGACCAATGTAACGAGGACTTAATTTTCCTTTCTTCCCAAACCTCATTATTCCCTTAGAAGGAGATACTTTCAAAAATACAGACTCGCCAACATCAAACTCAAGTGGTCTCCGTCTCCTGTCAGCATAGCTCTTTTGTCGACTTTGAGCTGTTCGCAGCCTCTCGCATATTATCTGAACATCCTCGGAGGCTTGCTTAACCAAATCGGGAGCGAGCAACTGTCTGTCACCAACTTCTTCCCAACCAATGGGCGATCGGCATCTACGACCGTATAGTGCCTCATAAGGGGCCATACCAATACTTGAGTGATGACTGTTATTGTAGGCGAACTCAATCAATGGCAAGTGATCGTCCCATGAGCCTCTAAAATCCAGCACACACGCTCTCAACATATCCTCGAGGGTCTGTATAGTCCTCTCTGACTGACCATCTGTCTAAGGATGAAAAGCGGTGCTAAAACTCAACTGGGTCCCCATCGCTTCCTGGAAATGTCCCCAAAAGTGGAAAGTGAAGCGGGCATCCCGGTCAGAAACAACACTCACTGGGACTCCATGCAATCTCACTATTTCTCGCACATACAGGTTTGCCAGTGCACTCAATGTATCTGTAGATCTCATGGCTAAGAAATGTGCCGATTTCGTTAACCGATCTACTATCACCCATATCGCATCATGGTTCTTACGGGTTCTCGGTAACCCCATCACAAAATCCATGGTGACATGCTCCCACTTCCATGTTGGTATCGATAGAGGTGTAATAATCCTCCTGGTTTCTGATGTTCGACTTTTACTTGCTGACAAATGAGGCATCTAGCGACATACTCAGCTATGTCTCTCTTCATTCCAGACCACCAATATGCTTTTCGGAGATTTTGGTACACTTACTACTCCCCGGGTGTACCGTGTATCTCGACGAGTGTGCCTCTGATAAGATCAGCTTTCTCAGCTCTAAATCCTTAGGAACACATATTCTATCTCCAAACCTTAGTATTCCATCTGGACTCAATATAAAATCGGCACCCTTCCCTTTTCGGATTTGGCTAATCATGACAATACACCATTGATCGATTTGCTGAGCTTGTCGGATTTTCTCAATCAACTCCGGTTCTAATCTCAAGCTAGCAATAATCCCATAGCTGCCAATCTCAGGTAGGGTCATATCCAGACTAAGGTTCGTGAATTGTTCCAACAACTCGTGCTCTCTAACCATCATATGAGATACCAACCCGAGACTCTTCCGACTCAATGCATCAGCAACCACATTTGCCTTCCCCGGGTGGTATAAGATCTCACAATCATAGTCCTTGAGGAGTTCCAACCACCTCCTCTGTCTCATGTTTAACTCCTTTTGTGAGAATAGATATTTCAGACTCTTATGATCCGTAAAGATCTGAAATCTCTCACCATATAAGTAGTGGCGCCATATCTTCAACGCAAACACTACGGCCGCTAACTCCAAATCGTGAGTGGGGTAGTTCTTCTCGTGATCTTTCAACTGTCTAGATCCATAAGCTACTACCCTTCCATCTTGCATCAAAACACAGCCTAGTCCTTGATGCGAAGCATCTGTATACACCGAGTAATTCCCTGAACTGTTAGGGATGACAAGAACTGGCGCGGTAGTTAATCTGCGCTTAAGTTCCTGAAAACTTCTCTCACAAGCTTCATCCCATGAAAACTCCACACTCTTCCTCGTAAGACGTGTTAATGGAGCAGCTAATCTAGAGAATCCTTCTACAAATCTCCTGTAGTAACCAGCCAAACCTAGAAAACTTCTGATCTCTGTGACTGTCCTAGGTTGTTCCCACTGAACAACTGCCTCAATCTTGGATGGATCTACTGACACCCCATCCTTCGATATAACATGGCCTAGAAAAGAAATCTGTTCTAGCCAAAAGTCACATTAGTTACACTTGGCATATAACCTTTTCTCTCGAAGGGTCTGCAAAATAATCCTTAAGTGCTGCTCATGCTCTTCTCTGGACCTTGAATACACCAATATATCATCAATGAAAATGATTACGAATTGGTCCAGGTATGGCTTGAATACTTCGTTCATTAGAGCCATAAAAGCTGCCGGCGCATTGGTCAACCCAAAAGGCATCACTAAGAATTCGTAATGGCCATAGCGGGTACGAAATGCTGTCTTGGGCACATCCTCCTTCCGAATTTTCAATTGATGATACCCAGACCTCAGATCTATCTTGGAGAAGATCTGTGCTCCCCGAAGCTGATCCAATAAATCGTCAATGCGTGGCAAGGGGTACTTATTCTTGATGGTAGCCTTGTTTAACATCCGATAGTCAATGCACAACCTGAGGCTCCCATCTCTCTTCTTCACAAACAATACCGGGGCTCCCCATGGTGAGACGCTCGGTCTTATGAACCCCTTCTCTAATAACTCTTGCAGCTATTTCCTTAATTCCTCTAACTCAACTGGGGCCATCCTATATGGTGACTTCGATATTGGGTCGGTTCCAGGTGTCAAGTCTATACCGAATTTCGTTTCTCTATCAGGTGGCAATCCTGGTAGATCGTCTGGAAAGACATCAGGGAATTCTCTGACCACTGAGATGTCCTCCATATCCGGATGTACTTTGTTCAAATCCACCACATAAGCAACAAAACCTTCAAAACAACACTCAAGCCATTTATACCAAAGTACTTTACTTAATACAAAATTTAAGATTTCATTTCTTCTCTTAAAATCTTACAACACATTCTTCAGGTAGAGGAAACTTAATGGACTTAGAACGACAGTCTATGACAGCATGATTGGCGGCTAACCAATCCATTCCCAAAATTACATCAATGTCATACATATTCAACAAAATCAAGTTAGCTGCCATGCACTTATCTCCTACCCTCACTTTACAATCTTTATACACTTGTTCAACTAATTGGCTCACTCTCATGGGAGTACTTATTAGTAAAGTCCTACTCAAGTATGTGGGTTCTACAAAACCTTTTAACTTAGATGCACATGCAGGTGATATGAAGGAATGCGTAGCACCAGAATCAAACAAGGCTATGACCTCTAAATTGAAAATCAAGATTGTACCTTTTATCACTTCAGAAGAGGTATCAGCCGATGCCTAGTCTATCGCATACACCCTGCCTTGACCCAGAACTTGTTTTCCTTTTTCTTCAGCCGAGGCTTTCTTTCTTGCAGGAGGTGCAACTGTAGGAACCCTCTCTGGCTCTTTACCCCTCTGTGGAATTGCCTCAACTATCTCCGGGCACTCTCTGGCATAATGTCCAAATTTACCACATCTGAAGCATCGGGTACCCTGAAGATGACATGGCCTACCACCATGGTATCGACCACATAGCCTACACTGATCTGTAGTCGGTCGGGGTCCACCAATCACTATACCCCTGGCTGGTGTCTGAGTCGGAGGCATAGAAGGTCTAGCAACCTTTTTTTGGAACTCATCTACCTCTCTTCGACGTTTACTCATGAATTTTCGACCAAATTTGGCACTCTTGCCATCTCCCAGCTTCCTCGGTCCCTTGTCCTTACCCCAACTAAACTCAGAAATCTGCAAGTCATGATCTTGCTCACATAACTGGGCCCGTCGCACAGCCTCTCTATATGTAGCAACATCAAATGGGGCCAACTTTGCTCGGATCGAAGGCCTCAGTCCATCTACAAATCTACGGACTCTGACAGCCTCGCTCCTGATCGAGTCCGGATCGTATCTACCCAGTGAAGTGAATCGTGACTCGTACTCATCAACTGTTCGATTCCCTTGAGTCAGATTCAGAAATTCCATCTGTAGTCTCCGTCGAGCAGTATCTGGGATGTATTGCTCTCTGAAAACGTCCAAGAACATATCCCAAGTGATAACCATTCCTTGAGCTCTTAACATCGGCCTGACGGACTTCCACCAGTGCTCTGCTTCGCCTCTCAATACAAAGGCCGCAAGCGCTACTCTCTCCGTAGCTGAACATCTACAGAAGTCGAATAACTTCTCCATTTGACTGATCCAGTCCTCAGCCACTGTCGGATCCTTTACCCCGCTAAACGAAGGAGGCTTAAAGTCCATAAAATGCCTCAATCTTTCCATGTCACAATCATATCCATACCCCAAATCATCATCATACTGATGTGGGGCTACCAGAGGAGGTACCGATCGAATATGAGGTTCCCGTGGCCTAGCCGGTTCAGCTTGCGCAGGTGCAACATTCTCAGGTTCAGGTGCAGCTGCTGGGGGATTCGGTGCAGCCTGTCCCGCTGTACCAGGTGTACCCTCAAACATAGCCATGATCTGACCCATCATGGTCATCATCGTGCGCATGTCTTCCTCCAATCGAGTTATTCGAGGATCAGAAGCCTCTATCTGTTCCTGGGGCTCATGACTAGAGGATGATCTACTGTGTCTCTCAGTCCTGTCATTTTGCCCTCGAGCTCTCGAGCTCTCTCCCCTCTTGCGGTGTCTCTCAGGCATAACTCACTAGCCTGATAACTTTCCTGCGTTATAACAAACATTTAATTTACTACCAGCTCCGTACACACCTTTGTATCTAAATATCGCACAGTAACTTGGGGATGTATGTTTTCTTAGTCCTAAGCATCAACTCACATCAGACCAACCAAGCTCTGATACCAAGCCTGTCATACCCCGCTTTCGGGAACCCTTCTATCCATACATTCTCTACTACGGTTGGGCTGTGAGAAGATGCAATTACTAAAAATTCATTCATTTACAGCGGAATATTTAAAACTTTAATTCACACTCCCAGGTGTGTGTAAATACACAAAATTAATTGTATAAATGCCATGTGCTTACATATCATCCCCATAATACTGTTTACAATTCCAAGATATAACTGTGCGATACAATATATTAGATACAAAATACTCGTGTATACAAATCTTATACCTTTGCGGATTGTGGGAGCTGTTTAACACAAAAGATCTAGAGATCACCGCTCTCTTACTTCTCAGTACCTGGAGGGGGAAAATAGTGGGATGAGCAAACCACAGCTCAGTAAGGAAATGTATGCTAGCAGGTAGATATCGTACTACCTACATAGCCCATGCATGCATAAACCAAAACCATGTTTTCATTATAAATGGAAATATCATACGAAAAATGCATTTAAACATATATTTCTCAATAGCATTTTCGTGTAAATGAGTATCAAGCTTCCATTTAAAACATGCTCATAAATAGTGCCCTCACGGCACGAATGTGAAATGAGAGGTTTATCAAAAACATGAAATCTCCTTCACTTCTCAAATCATTCTTTCCGTAATTCTCTTTCTTTTCTGAGATTATCTCTGTTTCTCAGATCTCTGAGACAGGCATGGAATTTTCGGCAATCAAATATCCACGACTTATGGCCACAGTCAGTGATCCCAGGCCTCACTGATCGGGTGTGCACACGGTATCACTTCGCCTGAAGGGGGATGGGTCAGTCCTACCCTCCGGCTCATCTCAATCCACCTCATCTCCTCGTATACTCACGGTGAAGATACGTCGTGTGTCATCTACGCGATACTCGTACTCACGTGCACCCAGCACGGTACATAGTATACCAACGGGTGACTACACTATTCTACGTACGACCGTGGACCCAAGTCCATACTCCAACTCCGATGGACTTTTTATCCTTAAACCATGTCTCATATACCAGGCGAGCAAGCAGCGTGACACACAGTCAACGCAAAGCTCCAGCGCGGTACGATCGATTGTTAAGGCCCAGCCAGTTCAATTGGCCGTCGACTGGTATCCCCTTGGGTCCCAGACCCCCAGGTTTACCTTAACTCAACAAAACAGGTGCGAGCAAAGTTCCCGCACTTTCTCAAAACCCTCGTGCCAGTTAAAACTCCCGCATGGTACATCAAGGCATTAAAACGGGTGTGAGCTAGCGCTTCAACACCAAATCTCATCTCAAAACTGATAGATGGCTATTTTCTCTTTTAAAACTCAAAACACGTTTATTCATACAGCATGACTCTTCATGCTAAAACATGTAAAATTAGCCAACCTATCATCAACATTTCTCGATCATCAATAACAATATAAAATTGAGAACATCATTGAAAACATGCATATCATGCTATTTCCTTACCCTATCCCATTTCTCAATACATATATACATCATAGTACTTTGCATACTTCCATATCATTTCATAGAATTATCATATCGTACTAGTCTAGCAATATATCTACGAAATTGCCGTAAAATACGTACGAACATCTCTATAGCTAACACACAGTCCCTTACCTCGTTTTACTTGTGTGCAACTATCCGCCTTTATGCTTCTTGCGTTCTCATCTCGACTTGCTCCGGCGTATCATCCGAAACTGAAATTCGTCCATCAACATTTGAGTTAATGTTTCTAACTCTTATTCAACTAAGCATTTATCCAATGCCTTAATTACACATTTTTACCCTTTGTGGTAAATCTCACAATTTATCCTAATATCCACATTTTCAAACCATTTCCACAACATACTCATCCACTCAAGATATCTCATTCGTCATAAACACTCCCACACTCCACTTTCTCACACTTGACTATTTCTAAGTTATATTCATTTCATAACATCCTAGGTAGTTCTACCCACAATATGCACACCCAAATATCTTTATAAGCATTAACTAAACCAATGTACTTGGATTTGTGCATTAGAACTTACCTCATTGGATTTCCTCTTGCTCCAATTAGGATTGCCCTTTATTTCTTCAATCCATCAAATGGGGAAGTGCCTCTAGACTATGTTGTTCTTCTTTTTGTTGTGAACAACTTTGTCTCTAATAGACTCTCCTTAAATCTCACTGAAAATGGCTGGATTTAGGAGTGAGAAAGCTAGTTTTTGTGTTGAAGTGGAAAGGAAATGGTTTTGTCCCGAAATTCTGATGATCCAACTGCTCCCATTTATAGTTTTGACTTGATGAGATCGATCTTCCTTGGGTGGAGATCGATCTGTTCCTCTAAAATCCCTCTTTTCTAAGACGTTTTAAAGGCAGGAGATCGATCTGTCGAGACTGGAGATCGATCTGCTTTCAAACAGAAGCTTAAGGAGATCGATCTGGTCTTAGGGGAGATCGATCTGCTTCCAACCCGAGAGCTAATGAGATCGATCTGCTTCCTTTGGAGATCGATCTGTTCCCTTCCATTTCTCACATAAGAGCATTCTGGCTCTCCCAGATCGATCTCTCATCCTATGAGATCGATCTGGCCTTCACAAAGTCCAGATTTCCTGCAGTTTTTCTGCAACAACCCTTACCAAACACCCTTAATTTGCTACCATGATCATTTCCTCATTCATTCATCTTTGAGACTTGAAAATGGGATTCATCCTCACTACATACACATTAAAACTTGTGTAGAATCTTTGTATGACCACACATATATACGATATTACTCGAATGGAAATATACACTTATGTAAATCTTTCCTTCCATTTTACTATACTACTCATATTCCATTTCGATCACATTCTTCTCGTATTCAAGTTCATTTCTTCCTACTCATTCGTAATGCAACTTGTACGTATAATCACAATTCTTACTACAAGTGCATACATAATCTTATGAACTTACATTGCATACACTTCACATTACAATACATCATCTTACTTATGATTTTATTTACATTCCCATGCTCCTATATACATAGCTATACATATACGGGGTCTCACAATGACATTAGTAAAAAGAAAGAGGTAATTGAGCAAGAAAATGTAGAGAGAGAACCTAGATGTTCAAGAGAACTTAAATATATTAAAGATTGTGAAATAGTTGGTGATCCAAATCTAGGAGTTAAAACAAGATCATCACTTAGAAATGTATGCCAATATATACCTTTTGTATCACAAATTGAACCCAAAAATGTCAATGAAGCCTTAGAAGATGATAATTGGATCTTAGCTATGCAAGAATAACTAAATCAATTTGAAAGAAGTCAAGTATGGAATTTAGTTCCTAGACCTAGTGATTACCCTATCATTGGAACTAAATGGATATTTAAAAATAAGATGAATGAAAATAAAGTTATCATAAGAAACAAAGATATATTGGTTGCTCAAGGATATAGACAAGAAGAAGGTATAGATTATGATGAAACCTATGCTTCGGTAGCTAGACTAGAAGCCATTAGAATATTACTTTTTTTTGCATGTTATAAGAATTTCAAACTATATCAAATGGATGTGAAAAGTGCATTCTTAAATGGTTTTATAAGTGAAGAAGTATATGTTGAACAACCTCTCGGTTTTGAAGATCCTAATTATCCTAATCATGTTTACAAACTCTCAAAGGCGCTCTATGGTTTGAAACAAGCTCCTAGAGCTTGGTATGATAGACTTTCAAAGTTTTTAATTGAAAAAGGATTTTCAAGAGGGAAAGTTGATACAACTTTGTTTATCAAAACCAAGAATAAAGATTTATTAGTAGTTCAAGTTTATGTAGATGATATTATATTTAGATCAACTAATGAATCTTAGTGCCAAGAGTTTGCTAAGACTATGCAATGTGAATTTGAAATGAGTATGATGGGAGAGCTCACATATTTCTTGGGACTTCAAGTAAAGCAAACTAAATATGGGATCTTCATCAACCAAGCTAAATACACCAAAGACTTGCTCAAAAGATTTAGAATGGAGAATTGCAAGCCTCAAGCAACTCTAATGAACACTACCATAAAGATTGGTAAGGATGAAAGAGGTAAGTGTATAGACACCAAACTCTATAGGTTTATGATTAGCTCATTACATTATCTCACTGCAAGTAGACCTAATATTATGTTTAGTGTGTGTTTATGTGCTAGATTTCAATCCTCACCTCGAGAATCTCATTTACTAGCTACAAAAAGAATCTTTAGGTATCTCAAAGACACATCTTTACTATGATTATGGTACCCTGAAGATTCTACCTTTGCTCTTCATGTTTATTCTGATGCAGACTTTGGAGCATGCAAAATAGATAGGAAAAGCACTTCAGGTACATGTCAATTTTTAGGGAATAGATTAATATCATGGTTCTCAAATAAACAAAATAGTGTAGCACAATCCACAACTGAGGCAGAGTACATAGCAGTCGGTAGTTGTAGTGCTTAAGTGTTGTTGATTAAGCAACAAATGAGAGACTATGGCATAGACATGAAACAAATACCCATAAAATGTGATAATATCAATGCGATTAATCTCTCCTAAAATCCAATTCAACATTCTAGAACTAAACATATTGAAATTAGACATCACTTCCTTAGAGATCATGTGCCTAAAGGGCATATAGTTCTAGAATATGTTGACACAATGCATCAAGTAGCTGATATTTTCACCAAACCCCTTGACAAAGAAAGATTTTGTGTTCTTAGAAGTGAATTAGGACTAATGAATGCTCCTTGATGTGCTTGATCTAAGTTTGATTTTATACACTTCTTTTCAACCATGTTTTCAGGCTTTTCTAGGCAAATTGGTAAGAAAGATCGATCTCCTATCATTATAGATCGATATTGTCTACTTAGCATAGCCTACAGCATTTGGGTCATGACTAGGAGATCGATGTTCCATTCAATGAAATCGATCTTCTTGTCTTTATCGTGTTTTCCAAATACATTCTGGGTAATTGAGATCGATCTCCACACTCTATCAGATCGATCTCCTTAAGACTCTGGGTAATTGAGATCTATCTCCTACCTTGACAGATCGATCTCCTTAAGACTCTGGGTAATTGAGATCGATCTCTACCCTCGACAGATCGATCTCCTTAGGCTCTGGGCATTTAAAGCATTGCAATAATCACAAATTTTCAAGTAAAAATCAAAATCTCTCATCGCGTTTTTTTTCCTTCCTCTCACCCTCGGCATCCTGCAGTTGTCCTTAATCTCCTCGTATGTCCTCAATTCCTCTTTGCATTGGGTAAGTTTTCAACATTTATCATCAATTTCTCTTGACCCAACATTTATTTTATTCATAATCTGTCATCTCTTCTTAGATCGATCTGGTTGTGTCGTTTTGTCAAATTCTAGCATTTGTATTGTGTCTTGTTAGATATAGTGAACCCATAGTTCCTTAATCTTTTAAGATTGAATTGCTTTGGCTGGTATCTATCTAGATTAGGTTTCACATTGTAGTTTAGAAATTTGTCAAATCCCACACTTTATTTTTTGCCATACTACCATTTCACTGTCTGATAAATTTTCCATAGACTTGAAAAAAAAAAAAACAATGCCACGAACAAAAATAGTCGCATCTAAAGCAACTCGAGCATCTACTGTAAACCCATCACCCACCACGTTTAGCCGATGCTTTCAAACCCCTGCCAAACGTAAATGGTTTTATGAACATTTCTCTACTATACCAATTAAACATTGGCGCACCATCGATTTCTCCTTTCTTGACCGCATTGATTTTCCATATCTCTCACAATTTCAAGAATACTAATGGATTCTATTCTTAACCATCAACACTCATGTTCCTCCAAATATAGTTCGAGCTTTCTTTTCAAATGCTGAACTTGTCACTTCTCCCAATGATTCATGTCGCACCATAGGTTTTCGAACTTTTGTCATGGCAAAATCCTTGTATATAGACAAAGAAACTCTAGCCAAAGTCTTTGGGATCCCCAATTCCGATCTTACATACAAAGAGGTCGAAGTACCTTTGGATTTCCAAGTTACAAATGATAGAGCTAGTGATCTCCCCATGGATCCTCGATTACTCCATCTCATCATTTCTTGGAATCTTCATCCTTTCGGCACTCGACATTCAACTATTCAAAAACTTGATCAGTTTTGGCTTCATCACATCCACTCTCCTTAGGGTCAAAAACCAAACCTTATTCATTTCATCTTTGAAAACTGGCTCAAAATCATTTAGGGACAAGCCTCTACTATTGTCTTTCCTCAGCCCCTTGCCTTTCTTCTTCAACAGTTTGGTGTTGACTGTTCCTGTGAAGTTGGTGAAATGCCTTCACAGAAGAATGTCATCAATGTCAGCTCACTTCACCATGCTGGGTATTACCCAGACCACAATGGAAATTCGTCACGACCCTTTTCCCATGACTTAACTTACTATTAATAGTTGGGCTGTGAGTCAACATCCATATCCACATCTCATCCATTCATAATTCATTTAATGAAATAGAAATTGTTCTTTTATAAATATGCGAAAACATTTACTTCAGTTTCTATCATATACATCCCTTTCGTACAAAAGATAACTATATTGTGCATTAATTTACAAGATACAAAATTTTGCTCTCATAAATGTATACCTCAATAATGCTGGAGGATTCGAGAACACCGTAGCAGGGATAACTGCAGTAACTCACAACTGCGTGGTATCTGTGGAGGAGGAAATAAGGGGGTGAGCTAACACGCTCAGTAAGGAAAATATGAAAGCAAGTAGATAACTACACTATCTACATGCTTAAATATAAACATATGCATTCTTTGAAAATAGTTTCCATCAATTGCAAAATCATTAATTCGTTAGATGGGTATATGCATATTTCATTCTCAAAAACCACACAGCTTCATTTATCAGTTCACACAGAACACACTTACAAATCTCTTTGTAAATCAATTAATATTAGACATATAATGGGATTTTATATCACCATGTATCACACAGCAGGGGGAAATTTGTCACCTCACACAGTAGCAACACAATGTCATATCACACAGATAAAAAGACTTATGGCCATAGTCCGAATTCCAAGCAACATTGATCAAGTATGCGGGAACCCTATGCTTAGGGAGGCGGATCAACCATCCCTTTAGCTCACACAAAATCACTAAGATATCATGGCACATCGTACTCCATGGCTAACGCTGACAGTACATCTTGCTCTCGTGGATTCTTATCACCCATTTCCATTGTCTCAAAATCACGTGTTAGCTGGTCTGTACAAGATCACTAAGCAATACATAATGGCTCCAGCACTGTTTTACTCATCACACAACAAGCTCATAAACTCTCGTGTGAGCAACTCAGTGTAAGAACACACAGCATACCTGAGGCATCGAGCACGATTTTGCTTATCACATAAAACGTTTATAGTACCACGTACGAGCAACTCAGCGTAAGAACACACAACATACCTAAGGCATCGAGCACGGTTTTAAAATCGAGGGGGTCACATGCGAACATAGTCAGATCAAGATCACTAAGCAGTACTCGATGGCTCTAGCATGGTTCCCAAATCTAGTGCGAGCTCTCGAGTGGATCACACAGCTTCACTCACCTCTAGCACCTTTTGATTTTCTCAAAAATCCTTTTTAAAATATTGTACAAGCGAGGCTGGTAAATCTACCATTGCTACTTCGACTCTAGCACAAGTTCACACAGAAAAAAAAAATAGATGTCTCCCTTCACAAGGTGCGAGTGAGAGGGCAATCTCCCTTCAATCACTCGTTAAAAGCTTTTCATGTAATTTACTAAAATGAAAGCCAGTTTATTATTACTCTTTCTCAAAACACTTGCAAAACATCTTTTCACAACAAGACATTGAAGTCATGTAAATAAACTTCTTCTTATCACTTAGCTTTTACGTAGATATATCAATATCTATATACTTCATAGCATTCATTTGCACGCATTAGGTAAGAAAACATACGTATAGCTATCTCTAATAGCTCGCATAAATCCCTTGCCTCAAATCACGCTCGAATCACTTTCCTTGATTTCCAATGCTCGTGATTCAGTCTTATCGGCTCTAATTATGTCTCTAGGAGCTACAATGAATTACAATTCACATCAGTATACTCCAATGTGCTTCATTTTCACTTGCATGAAGTTCAATTCAATGCATTTGGCCATTTTACACTAATTTGGCCTCATTTTGTTTTACTGGACTTTACTCTCTCTTAAGTCCATTTCGATTATTCTATTCATTTTCTTGAGAATCCATTAGACTCCTTGAGTCTATTGATTCATATTGAACCGGCATTAAGCTAACAATGCCTCAAGTCCATTTTCCTTCTCTATGGCATTTCATCAAGCACCTATTATGCCAATTATCAATCCTCATCTAATCCAACATGTGGATTTCACAAAGTTATCTCAGAATCATCTATACATGTTTACTAACATCTCTACATACTTAAATCATCCTCAACTCCATGCCATTTTAACTTTCTCTCACTAAACTCATTCTAGGTCATAGTTGTTTAAGCATGTAAATAAATATTTCATCCAATATTATATACACCAAATCACTCATTAAAATATCTAGATTAGCATGCTAGGAGATGGTGCATCGAAATCTTACCTAGCTTGCCTTTTTCCTCTTTTTGCCAAATTGGGGGAAAACCTCTTTTCTCCTTCAATCCAAGGTTTTGAGCTTTCAATCTTTGACTATGTTGTTCTTTTCCTTACTAGGAACAACTTTGCTCAAAGGAACCTCTCTCAAAACTGATTGAAAAGTGGTGATTTTAGAGTGAGAAGCTAGGTTACTTGTTAAAAAATGGAAGAAATGGGTTTGTTCTCATGAAATACAGATTCAGCTGCCCACTTTTATATAGAAAACGCATTAAGAGATCGATCTTCATGGGTGGGAGATCGATCTGGCCTTACTTAAACTCTTTCAAAAATTTTGAAAATGCAGGCAGGAGATCGATTTATCCAGTGCATGAGATCGATCTGCTCAAAGAAATGAGATCGATCTGTTTCAGGCAGAAGGCTTTGGAGATCAATCTGGCCTTAAGAGGAGATCGATCTGGCCTATCCAGAGACAATTTCAGATCGATTTATAAGAGGAGATCGATCTTGTCTAACCCAAGGCAACTTGAGATCGATTTGTTTAGGTGAGGGGTCGATCTCCCTCTTGCAGAATGCTTGGAATTGTGTTTTCCAGGCCATGAGATCGATCTCTCCTTGCAATAAGATCGATCTGCCCTGTCCCTGCAGCATTTCAACTGCAATCTTTCCCAAATTTTCAAAGTTAAACTCTCATTCAATTGCTTCATACTCATTTTGCAATTAATTCACACTTAGAACTTAAAACATCCATTTCTTGTAATTCATATGTAATGTAAGTTTTCTGTACATTATGTAATCATAAACATTACATAAAAATTTACAGGTCTTACAAAATTGGCGCAAGAAAATGGGACACCCTCAAGAGGTCGCTATGGAGGTGGATGCTCCAGCTGAGGAACAAGCACCCCGTGTTGAGGAATCAGCACCCTGTGCTGAGGAACCAGCACCCCCTGCTGCTATCACCTTAGATTCAATTATCGCAATGATTATGGATTTTCGGCAGCATGTTGATCAGCGCTTCGATAATCTTAAGCGTCAAGTTGCAACACTTCAAGAGACACAATAGGTCATGTTTGATAAACTTCAAGAAACTCGTGTCTGCGTGGATGAACTTTTTGATCATTTTCCTCAACCGTCTTAGGCCTGCTGTTTACTGAGGCACTGTTTTCTTGACAATGTTGGTTATTATTTCATTAATACTGCTTGTGAAACTACTGCTTTACTGCTCTTTAATTCAATGGTGATGCTTGTTGAATTCCTTCTCTATATTTTGAAATGTTTATTGGAATCTAAACTTTTGTATACATGATATATGTTCTTTAGCTGCTATTATCTTGATATGACAAAAAGGGGGAGAAATACTATATGTTAAGATAAATGATATGCATATATTTAGGGGGAGCAAATCATGCACATCATATAATAAAGGGGAGTAAGTTATTAAAATACAAATGATTAGAAAATCATTAAGACCACAATCTTAAAATATAGGATTAAGTTTTGTTATGAAAAAGGGGGAGATTGTTAGGATGATGTATTTTGAAATGACAAAACATTAAATTCAATTAACTTATTTTCAAATCATTTGTAAGAAACTATTTCTAAGTAATTATCTTGAAATCATATTACACCTATGTTTACTTAGAAATCTTGTCAACTTAGAAACCTTTATAAACTAAACTTTGGCAGGAAACTGATAATCAAGCTAAAGAGATCGATCTCAAAGGGCTGTGAGATCGATCTCCATTAGGCAGAGGCTTTGCAGGATCAATCTCCAAGGGTTGAGAGATCGATCCCTTGTTAGCTGAGTCATATAAGAACTTAATGAGATCGATCTACTCAAGGAGAGAGATCGATCCCATCTAGACATAAACATTTTAAGATCGATATGCTAAGGGAGAGAGATCGATCTTCGCTAGGTAGAATCAACTTAAGATCGATCTACTTGAATAAGAGATCGATCTCACCTTTACAGAATGTTACGATACTAACATCTCAAAGAAGAGGAGATTGATCCTTTTGTGTAATGAGATTGATCACTATGCCTAGAGAACTTTTGTGACTGCAGGTTCTAGAACCAAAAGATCGATCCTCTCAGGTAAAGGAGATCGATCTGGCATTCGTCTACAGGACTCCAACATCTAGTTTTGCAGAGTTTCAACAGAAAAAATTGCATTAAATGCTTCACCAATCAATTGGGTGCATAAATATAAGCCATAAAAACATTAGAGACTAGAAGCAAGAAAGCATAGAAGCTCTGAATATTCTTGAGAAACACTCTTTGTGTCAAAAGTTATTAATTGTCTTTGTAACCTGTATTTAAATCATTCAAATTTATCAACTACCCTGTGAGAAAGCCTTTTTTGTATTCATTCTCTATTTTAAAGAAGAGAGGAAGTGTTCCTCTGTGATAGAGCTATTATAAAAGAGTTTAGGTAGCTTCATTGGCTAAAGGGTATAGAGGTTATTCCTTAACTTTGAAAAGGAAGTTATAAAGTTCACCTTGTTAGTGAAAGAGACTCATTGACAAGAAGGTCAAGAAGTGAGGATGTAGGCAAGAGATTTGGCCGAAACTCTATAACTTACTGTGTTTGCTACCTCTCTCCCTTATCTTTTTATTTACTACATATTTACTCTATTTCTTATTGTTGTCAGTTATTTGTTTGTGTGCAATTCTAGCTAACAAAGTTTTAATTTAGTAAATTTATAGAAAAATCGATTCACCCCCTCTCGGTTGAGCCAACAAAAGCTTAAAAATCCATCAAAGAATCAAGAAATTCAATATCTCTCACTTTGTACAACAGGGCAGATTTTACCCATGTTCTTCTCACTAGTTTTTCACCATTATAGAGAGCTTGTTTATTCTTGAATTTTTTTATGTTATAGAGAACTTGATGGGGAAGATTTCATCCTTCTTGGTCGAGCTCTAATTTTTCTTGGAAGGGAGTTAAAAAATTTCCACAAGAGGAAATAGGATAGGACACGTCGGGTAACTTCCAGAGGGGATATCTCTCTGGTTCTAGAGAGTTACAGGGGCTATAATACCATTTTAAATACTAAATTAGGTCTACTATCTTAGGCTAATATTTTCGACCCAAAGCTTATCTGGAACCCTTTCAAATTGAGCCATCTTTTTGGCCTAGCAGATGTAGAAAATTGGGCCTGCTGTGTGGTCTGCATTGAAATATCCATAAAAAATTATTTTTCAACCCATTTTTGTTATTTGGCCACCTCTCAAGTATTCTACTATATGTCTAGTTGTTGTCCATGAAATTTGAGACCCACTTGTTTGAGGAAAAATTTTCATTTAGGCCCGCTTTGTCCGATTTAGTCATTACCGATAAAAATTCTTCGAGGTTTTCGGTTTGCTTTAAAAATTTATTTAAGTGTATAAACCTCAATAATTCATCCCAAATTTAATTCTCCCACTTAGTTATACCTCATACTAATTTCTTATGGCCTCAGAATAATTTTATTAAATTTACGCAATTTATTTTTGTTGTTGCTCAGTTACAACGGTGAGGAATTGCTGACGTCTTCGCTTTGATATTTATATCACGTGCTACCAAAGATTCTGCAAGAAAAATAATGATCAAAGGGACGTAGGGATTTTTTCCTACGTTAGCACTCCAATGCTTAAGTTAGAAAGAGAATTTGGTAGAGTTTTTGTAAATTAAATAGAGACCTCTCTCAAGAATCATACCTGGCCCCTATTTATAGGTATTCATTCAACATTTAATTACGTATTTATCCATTAACTAAATGTCTCTTACTGTTTTACGGATCCTGCAGAATCAAAAATTTTAAGGGTAAAAGTTTCCAAATAAATTGTTACACATTTACCACAATTACCGTCAAAGAGTGAACTCGACAGTAGCAACAAAATTAAAGGGCGAGAGACCTCAAATAGTGAACAAGGGTCTCCCACATGTATTGTTGGTCTCTCGAATGTACTGTTGGTGGGAGACCTAAAAATAGTTTTTTTAATTTTATGCACAACAATTGCTCATCACTCTTTCGTTAGGTATAACCTTGTGGAAGAGTACCTATATTCTCCTCGTAGTCTCTTGTCAAATCCTCAAGTTAAACTCTGAAGTCAGCTTCCCAAGCCAAATTCTGAAGTCAAATTCTCATGTCAAATTTTGAAGTTAAATTTTCAGGTCGAACCCTGAGGCCAAATTCTCAAGCTAAACTCTGACTTCAAATTCTCAAGCTCTTGTTTGAGTGTGTGACTTACCTCGCGCATTTTTCATTTTAAGCCATTGCTTAAGCGCGTGGCTTACCTCGTGCATTTTTCGCTTCAAGCACTTACTTGGGTACGTGGCTTACCTCGTACATTTTTCGCTTCAAGCCCTTGCACAATTCTTTGTGGCTTACCTCGTACATTTTTCGCTTCAAGCCCTTACACATTTTCTTTGTGGCTTACCTCGCGAACTTTTCGCTTCAAGCCCTTTATTTGGGTGTGTGGCTTACCTCGCGCATTTTTCGCTTCAAGCCTTGCACATGTCTTTGTGGCTTACCTTGCACATTTTTCTCTTCAAGCCCTTTGTTTGGGTGCATGGCTTACCTTGCACATTTTTCATTTCAATCCCTTGCACATTTCTTTATGGCTTACCTCGCGCACTTTTCACTTCAAGCCTTTCTTTTACTTAGGTGTGTAGCTTACCTCATGCATTTTTCGCTTCAAGCCCTTGCATATTTCTTTATGGCTTAGCTCGCGCACTTTTCGCTTCAAGCTCTTTGTTTAGGTGCGTGGCTTACCTCGCGCATTTTTCGCTTCAAGCCCTTGCACATTTTCTTTATATCTTACCTCGCGCATTTTTCGCTTCAAGCTTTGTTTGGGTGCGTGGCTTGCCTCGTGCATTTTTCGCTTCAAACCCTTTGTTTGGGTGCGTGGCTTGCCTTGCGCATTTTTCGCTTCAAGCTTTTTTTTATCAGTCATCCATCAATTATTTGAAAACCTCAACAGGTAATAAAATATCAATATGGCATAAATCACAGTTCAACAAATTAAATTTCAACCCATAGTTTAATAACAAGAAAATCATTAAATAAATTAAAGTCTCACTGCCAGTAAGGTTTTAAGTAGTTGATATTCCATATCTTTGCGATCTTCTTGCCTTGTAAACCTTCCAAGATACAGGTACTAGGTCCAATCATTCTCCTGACTCTGTAGGATCCTTCCCAATTCACTCTGAATTTCCCATATTCTTCTAAGGCATTAGAGATGGCTTAGGTGGCCCGTCAACAGTAAGGGTTTCTTTCATTTGAATTTCCTTCAATGTAGTTGACGCGGTATTACATATTCTTGCTCTCCTTTGATCTCCTCTTACCTATCTCACACCTTCAGGAGTTGAGAACTTTATCAACAAATAACACGGAGAAAGTACGGCCCTAATGTCGCTCAACAATGGCCATCCTAGAATAACGTTGTATGCTACAGATGTCGATCTGACTACCATAAACAGAACTTGTCTTATAATACTTTTAGAATTCTCCCCTAGAGTAATAGGTAGCACAATGGACCCTGCCTCATTCACTTTCTCTCCTACGAAGCCGAACAGGGGGGTAATCACAGGTTTCAATATATCTTCACTTAAATTTATTTTTTTCAAAACAGTTTCAATAAATAAGGTTAACCGAACTTCCATTATCTATTAGGATTCGACTTATTGGATGTTTGGCCACAACTATCGATATGACCATCAAATCGTCATGCGGGACAATCACGTCTCCCTATCAGTAAATGTGAATGTAATCGCCTCTTTTTCTTCGATCAGTTTCATCACAGAGTGAACCTGGTACACCTGTCTAGCGTAAGCTTTTTGTGAAGTAGATGAGCTACCAGCTATGTATTCTCCACCAGAAATGACATTAATAACAGCTCTTGTAGGTTCATTGTCTACCTGTTGATTTCTACGTTCCCTTATTCTAGCCTCATTTCCTCTTTCTTCATTTCTCCTCATATTTCCTCTGTTATTATCGCACCTATTGTCACGACCCAAACTACCCAAAAATCAAAGTTAATTTTTCACATTTTGTTTATTTACTTAAATTCTTACCTGTCCTCGAATCGTGACCACACTCCACTAACAAATTGGGCTGTGCGTCAATGCCAGTCCCACCATTCAATCACCATCTAACTCATTTCTTCTCCAGTCATTTATAATTGTTTACATTATTTATACATCCCCTAAAGTTACTTACAAACATGTTACTGTGCTATGCTTATTTAGATACAATTTGTACAAGTGTATATACCTTGAATGATGGGCAGCAGCGGATATTCGGAATGCAGTACTGAGTCGCCTCAACTTCAACTGGAGATTATCTGTGGGAGAAAATGAAAGGGGTGAGCACATCAAGCTCAGTAAGGCAATCCTACGAACAAGTAGGTAACCATACTACCTACATGAACGTAGTGCCATGCATAAACCACCCTTTCTCCACACATTTTAAAACAGATGGTATGAGTAATGATGTTATGTAAAACACATTTGCACGGAAAATTCAACATGCAATTATATTCAAAATCATATCTTTCTCGTTTAAAATTTCACAGTAAAGTCAGGACTCGACCCCTCCTTCGGGTGATCCTGACTCACACAAAATCATGAAAATCCGTTTACATCACATATGGGTTTAAAAAGCATGGAAATAACCATCATGCACATTTAATTTAAAACCCGATTTGATCTCATCAAAATCGTCGACATACGAGACTAGGCAATATCTGTATATCGACAATAACCAGGACTGGCCAATATGTGTCCTCGTGAGTCCCTCTAGCTTCACGGATCCCAGTGTGCGAGGTCTCACCCTGATCGGGAACCGCCCGGGAGGTGGGTCAATCCAACCTGTCAGTCTTATCCGATCTCACGCATCCGAAGATGCCGTATCCGAAGATACCCCTTATCACAAAGATACTGTATCCAAAGATACCCCGTATCATAAAGATACCGTATCCGAAGATACCCGTATCACAAAGATACCGTATCCGAAAATACCTCACGGTACATCGTACTCCATGCTACTTGCACGGTACATCGTACTCCATGGACCCATATCACTCTAGGTACTCCAGCCCAAATGGCCTGCTTCCCACAGAGAGGTTTTGTTTCTCAATACTCATGCCATGTCTCAAAACGCACGTGCGAGCCTATTAAATCGGTGACACACAGTCTACCCGATGCTCCAAGCACGGCTCATCGCATGTTCTCATAAAATCAGTGCGAGCGATGCTTAGGACTCTCATCAAATCAAGTAAAATCGGCAGAGCCCGCTTTACATCCCCACAAGGCCGCCAACCTCATCCCTCACTCTCACCCTACTTAAGAGGTCTTTTGAGCCTGTTGGGCCTTTTGGCCGACTCCAAGGGCAGACAGCGCTACTCCACAAATCCAGTAAAATTAGTGCGAGCTAGGCTCTAGCACTCTATATATAAATCACCTGAAAATCTTATAAAATCTGGTGCGAGTTAAACTCCAGCACCCTGTCACGAAAATCATGTAAAATCTGGTGCGAGTTAGACTCTAGCACCCATGCATGTAAAACTCTAGTGCGAGCTCTCGCTCCAGCACTAATGCATGCATCACACAAATCAAACATCGTGCGAGCTAAGCTCTAGCACGTCACATGTAAATAAAAACACGTAGGCAGCTCTGTTATCTCCAAATAGTTTTCACAGAAATTACATCGTTTAAGGTATGCAATGCTATGCATTTTTCTTTAAAAGTGAGCCAGCCTACTCATGCATGTGTTAAAATACCTCCAAAATGAGCAGGAACCTCTTGTCCTTGCTCCTCCCAATTTTTCCTAAATTTGTAAGTTCTACCCTTAACAAGGGTATTTTAGTAATTTGCCCATTCGGGGCACTAAAATTATTATTTGACCTCTAGACCCTTCAGATAATTTTTAAAGACTGCATATGAACTTGAAATTGCGTAAAGTTTACCTCTAGCAGTCCGTAGAATTCCCTTACCTTATTTTCCTGTCGAGTCTGACCTTTTCTTTTCCACTGTTGTCTCGTCGCGCAGTCCGATATGCTCCCAATCAAATGTCCGGAACTGCGTATTAATATTCCTCAAGTCAGATATTATACAATTTAATTGTATTTAATCTTTTCTGAGCTTAATTTAAATCGTTGGGCCCATTTACCCCTATTGGGCCCGATTGCACCTTAATGGGCCTTAATCGGCCTTAAGCCCATTTTTCACTTAATTTTCACTTTATCGAGGCCTATTGGGCTCATTGGGCCCACCAATAATTTATTGGGCCTCGTTCTAATTCTCGAATAGCTAAATCGATTATTTACGACAATTTATCTAAATTTCCATAATTTAATTCAATTTATGCGGAAATTAAATCAATATCACGCATAACGAGGTAATTGTCGTAAATAAGGGTTACTTACCCGAGATTCCATGCTAGTACGCAAATCAAGGCTATCTCGAGCTCTCCTTGGATGCCAATCGTCGAGCTACACAATTTCATAATTTTCAAGGTAAATTTCCAATCGAAAATTAATTAAATAAAATATTCCAAAATTTAAATCAGTCAATTTGACCGCTTATCGACTTACCCGAAGCTCAATTGCATCGCTGAAACTTTCCCCAATTTTTTCTCTTTTTCTTTTTCCCTTTTTCTTCCTTTTTTCCTCCTCTTTTTAGCTGAACCGGTACAGTCCGGTTCGGACCGGTTTCGACCGCTGGTTCACTCCGGTTCGACCAGTTCACCGCCGGTTCACCGCCTTGCCGGCCGGTTCTCCACCGGCTTCCACCGCCAGTGGCTCCGCAAGGTTGTCCGCACCTCAAATCTGGCCTCGGCTTCGTCCAAGGCCGCCGGAAAGTCGCCGGTCCGACTGTTCTCCTCTTCGCCGTCGGTGGTTCCCCCTTTTTTCGTCGATTCCGGCGCCGTCCGTCGGTTTCGCCAGCCGTGGCCACCACCGATCGCATCGTCTGGGCCTGGGGAGTCCTCGGCTAGGGGTGGGGTCGGCCAGATCGGCGCCGTTCATCGCCGATCGGAGCTCTTTCTCCCGCGGCTTCTCTCCCCCGATCCGTCGGATTCCGGCGTCGGTAGGCTGTACCGCCGGTACCATCTTGCTCGCCGGGCGTCGCTCTACGTTTTTTGACCTTCGCCTGGGCTCAACGGTCGCCAGTGGCTCGCCGGTCTCCCTCCCCGTTTTCGGCTTCCGTTTTCATTTTCTCTCTCCCCGATTTTCGTTTTCTGACCTTTTTTTTTTTTCAATTCTTCTCTTCTTTTTTTTTTCATTTTATTATTATTATTATTATTATTTATTTTAATTATTTTACTATTCATTAAAATACTCCTAAAAAATCCAAAATATCTACACTTATATTATTTTTATTTTAATTTAATTTATTTAATTTAAATTTAATTTATTAAATATATTTTTCTCCAAATTTTCGATATTATTCCTTCGCGCTTTTCGAGATATCGTTCCGATAATTTTTTGATATTTTTAAAATTTTCGAATCTTGATCAATTGACCCAAATTGTATAATTTTCTCATTATCGATCAAGATATCTTACATCCTTATTTTAAATTAAAATTTTCTTATCGCCTTAATATCGGGTTTTGGTATTTTTACCATTTTACCCCTGCTCTTGTTTCGAAAATCAATTTTAACCTGACCTTCCTTCATACATCCCCCATCTTTTCTTATATAATTTTTGTATTTTAATTAAATTCGGGTCTTACACCTATCATGTGGTCTATTGTCTCCTCGACCATGCATCGGATATTGATTTCTCCCAGTTCTCCACACACAGTGGTTTAACTTCCCTTCTCTAGCTAACTTCTCAAGTTGATTCATTATATCCCGGCATTTTTCAGTTGCATGGCTGAAGCCAGAGTGAAAATTACAATAGGACCCAAAGTCTCGTCCTAAATTTTCTTCACCTCTCTTAGGGAATTGAAGCATCCCAATTCTTTATATCACTGCTAAAATTGAAGCATGTGGTTCGATAAATTGCATGTAATTAACATAGTTCAATTTTAGGGCTTGATCTGATCTTCTTGTGTTTTTATCATCAAGCTCTCTTTCTTGCTTCCTTCCTTCCTTGAAGTTGCGCATCGGTATCATTTTCATCATTTCTTCTTGATCAACATACTTATTTACTCTGGCGAATAAGTTCGAAATTGTCATTGGCTGATCCAAAGATAGCGATTCTTGCAATTTTTCAGACCTTGTCCCTTTTAGCATAAATGTCACAACTATTCCGGCTTCTGGATCCCATACTTCAAGAGTTGCATTACGGAACCGATCTATATAGCTTTTCAGTGATTCATTATTCCCTTATCTTAGGGTAAGCAGATAAGTGGCCATTTTCCTTTTCTAGCTATTTATCACGAAGGCCTTTAGAAATTCGCTCCTCAATTGATCAAAAGATGAAATGGACTGTAAGACCCCGTATATGTATAATGGTAATATGTAAAATTGGATCAAATAATATAAATGGACTTGTAATGTAAAGTATGATTGATGTAAGTCCATGGATTCAATGTATGTATGTGTGATATGAATTGTAACGTACATACAAGTTTCATTGAGTATGAATACGAAGAAATGAGTTCTAGCAAGTGATAGATGTGATTGAGACTCAAATGGGTTGTGTGGTAAAATGGAATGGAGTTATGCTTCCATTTGGTTTTGTGTAGCATACCTTTGGACATACAATGAATGCACACAAGTTTCAATGTGCATAAGGTATGAATGGATGTCGTTTTCAAGTTATAAAGGTGGGTGAATGAGAAAATGGCCATGGCAATAGATTAAGGGTATGTTGGTATAAGTTGCAGCAAGAAAACTGCAGGAAATCTGGAAAACATGAGGGCCAGATTGATCTCATAGGATGAGAGATCGATCTGGAAGAGCCAGAATGCTCTTATTTGGGCGAAAGAATAGAGCAGATCGATCTCCAATGGAGCCAGATCGATCTCCTTAGCTCTCTGTTTGAGACCAGATCGATCTCATGCTTCGACAGATCGATCTCATGCTTCAACAGATCGATCTGATTGCTTCGACAGATCGATCTCAGGCTTAAAAATGTCGTGAAAAAGAGGGATTTTAAGGGACCAGATCGATCTCCTCTTGGACCAGATCGATCTCCTCAAGTCATTTCTATATAAGGAAAGCTGAAAATCTGAAAATCTCGAAAAAACACTTAACCTTACAATCTCAACCCCAAAAACCTAATTTTTTCCTCTCAAAAATCAGCCATTTTCAGTGAGATTTGGAGAGAGATCATTAGAGGCAAAGTTGTTCATATCAAAGAGAAGAACAACATAGTGAGAGGGAATTTTCCCATTCTTGGAATTGAAGGAGTTAAGGGCATTACCAATTGGAGCAAGAAGAGAAATCATATTGGTAAGATTCTAACACTCCAATCCAAATGCATTAGCTATTTAATTGATTTTGGAGTTGATTGGTATGAGTATTGATGGATAAACTACTTAGGAATGTAGTGGAATTGGTGTGACCTAAAAATCTAAAATGAGTATAATGTGAGGATATGTGGGATTGAATGAGCCTATGATTTATGGCACGCTAAAGTTGTTATTGGGGTAATGTTTATGATTTTAAATGGTTAAATGAGATTACATTGTGAGTTTGGAGGAATTGTGGAAATGGGTATGAATATGCTTGATAAATGCCATAGTGAAGGAATTCATGAAGTATGAACACTATGAGCTTAACATCGATTTGATATCGATTTTGAATAAGATAATAGGCCTAAGAAGATCCATAGACTCGAGCTATGGGTAAAGTAATGAAACGAGGCCAAATAAGCGTTAATAGAGGCTATAGGTTAAATTGACTATAGCAAGCACAAGGGTTGCATAATATGGATCGAATATAATGCGGGATACGATTTTGTGCAGTCCCGAAGAGTTCGTTGAAGACGAATCGAACCGTACGAGTAAGCAGCTTAAGGAAGTGGAATCACGCATCGCGATTCCAGGTAAGGGAATTTTGTGAGTATATAGAGGTAGCTGCTCGTACTTTGAACTTGCGGGTGAATATCGGGTGTTTTATGAAATGCATGATTGCTCAAATAAATGTTGATGGTATTCGTGAATGATGATGAGTATATGCGTGGTTTTGGATTTGAAGTGGATTTTATGAAATGGGATAGTAAGGCTAATAATTGCATAAATCTAATGTTTTGATGCTTTTCAAAACGAATTGCTTGGTTTTAAGCAAGCTTGTAGATAGGTCGGCTAGTATTGTATTGTTGTTGTGGAAAAGCACTTGTGAGTGCTAAACCCGAATTACCGGGATTGATAAATTGTATATGAGCCGCCTATCATATTTGTATGACATAAATCGCGCTAGAGCCTCGCTTGCGCTGGATTTCTATGTTTTCACTTGTGTGAAACGTGCTTGAGCTTAACTCGCACTTTGAAATTGAATTGTGATGATGTTTATAAACCGTACTGGAGCTTACGCTCGTATGTGGATTTGAGTGGTTTTTCTTATGCATATAACTATACTGGAGCTATGCTCGTACATGGTTTCTTCATATTTTATGTATAAATGCCATACCAGAGCGTTGCTCGTACGAAGTGAATGGTTTTGATGCATGAATTCGCGCTAGAGCGTAGCTCGCGCTGGTTTTCACACTGTGGTACGTATGAGGCTGTGGTGAGAGATACGGATTAACTCAGGGAACCCAACAGGCCTGACAGACCTCTTAGGTGGGGTGAGGGTGAGGGGCTAGGACCTGACATAATCCATCCAGGGAACCCAACAGGCCTGACAGACCTCTTAGGTGGGGTGAGGGTGAGGGGCTAAGACCTGGATCAGGGAACCCAACAGGGGCGAGCAAGGCCATGAGGGGCTAGGACCTGGTATTGAGGTTACTCCCACGCGCTCTTGAGACTATAAAGGTTACACTTGGTATGGGGTAGATAAGACCTATGGCAGGCACCCCCAACCATGTTATGGGTCCGCGGAGTACGATGTACCGTGTATATCACATGGAGTACGATGTACCGTGTGGTGGTTACTTGATTTGAGAAAGTCTGGCGGAGAACTAACCCACCTTCGTGCCAGCATGATACCTCGCACACCGGAATCCGTGTGGTCTGGGATGATATGTGACGATTAGCCATCATAGTCACTTGAGATATAGTAACCTGTCTCCTTGCTTGATTTACTTACTACCACATGATTTTAAATCTCTAAGTGTGATTGTGATTGTTTAAGGTAGACCCGAAGGAGGGGTCGAGCCTCGTGGATTTGAATTATGAAATGAAGATGAGGTTGTGATTGTGAATTGATGTGATGTGATTGTGTGTGATGAGAAAGAGTTTTATGACGTGGGTTTAAAAAAGGAGGTTTCTAAATGAATTGCCCTTTTTATGAATTTAAATGAGGTCGAGCATGAGATGATTTATACATGATGTTTTACCATGTTTTATATGCCAATTTTACATGACTTTGATACATGATATATATGTATACTCATATGGCATAGTTTTATTCCTCATGCTCCTACTATAAATAATTTATGCATAACACTATCAGCATGTAGATAGAGTAGTTATCTACCATGCTTGCATTATTGCCTTACTGAGCGTGTGGTTGCTCATCCCACTCTATTTCCCCCCTTACAGAGCGTGCATAGTAGCCCAGTGAGGACTGAGGCGTATTATTTTGGACTCCGCTGCATCTCCATCGCTAAGAGGTATATACACAGTGATTTTTTTGTATCTAAACAATGTAAAAGCACAGTATTCTTTTGAGTTGTACTTATGGGGGATATAGATGTCAGTAAAACATGTATTCGTATAAGTACACGATTAAATGCACATGTATGACATCGTTTTAATTAATTGAGAATGAATGAGATGTGGTGTTTATTATTGACTCACAGCCCAACAGTGTGTGGTGAGTTTAGTTCACGACCGGGTAAGGTAACAGTAAAACGCGAAAAATTTTCAGTGATTTCGGTTAAAGAGAATGGAATTGGGTCGTGACAGAGATTGGTATCAGAGCTGTGTTGGCTGATGTGAGTCATTAATAAAACATAGGAAAGTACATCCCTATAGTACTGTGCTTTTGTTTAGATATAACTGTGTATACGGTGATGGATTGAGCTTAATGAATTATTATAATATAGGAAGTTAGGCACTATGCCAGTTACACGCAATGGTAGAGGGGCGAGAGCACGTACTAGAGGCCGTAGAGGTAGGCCTGAGAGCCGTGCGGAGCCACAGACTGAGCAGGCTCCACAGAACCCTGCTGAGAGAGCAGATGATACTGAGGCTCGCTTCGCTAGATTAGAGCGGAGTATTGAGAGTTTGGTGGAGATTGTCACGCAGGCCTTGGGCGTCGGTGACAGACGAGGTCCCGCAGCACAGCCTACTACGGAACAGGCAGCTGCAGAGGCGGAGAGACCTCAGACTGCTGAGACAGTTACAGTTACACCACCTCCAGCCCAGGATACAGATTCTCCTATCGCTCCACAGCAAAGCGGTAGTGATGTGGGTTATGACTGCGACTTGAGCAGGTTGTGAGAGTTTCAAGCGCTGAAACCCCCAGTGTTTAGAGGGGTGAAGGACCCAGTGGTTACGGACGATTTGGTGTATGAGATGGAGAAACTGTATAGGTTTTTCCGATGCACTTCAAGTGAGAAGGTTGCCTTTGCCGTGTTTATGCTGAAAGGCGAGGCCGAGCATTGGTGGAGGTCCACCGAGGTTATTTTGAGGGCCAGACACTCTGAGATCTCATGGGAGATATTTCTAGAGGCCTTCAGGAGACAATATGTTCCAGCTACCGCACAGAGGAAACTGCGGATGGAATTTATGAACTTGGTTCAGGGGAACCGTACTGTGGACGAGTATGAGTCCAAGTTTATGTCCTTGGGGAGATATGACCCAGACACGATGGGTAGTGAGACCCGAAAGATTCAGAAGTTCATAGATGGATTGAGATTGGCCATCCGGACTAAGCTAGCTCCCTTCGATATTGTGACTTATGAGGAGGCTGTACATAAGGCTCAGTTATGTGAGCAAGACTTTGAGCGAAATGCCTCCGAGCTTGGGAGGGTCAGTGTCAGAAAGGACAGAGACCGGAAGAGATCCGGGTTTGGAAGAGTGGCCAAGAGAGATGGCCAAAGATTTTTTGAGAAGAGGCCAAAGATTGAGGAGGTGCGGGAGAGAGCTGCTGACCTCCCGTATACCCAGCCTTGACTGCGCCAAGGGGCATGACTATTGGAGGACCACGGCCTACTACTGATCAGTGTAGGAGATGTGGGAGATTTCATGGGAATAGGCCCTGTCTGATGACCCCTATGGTGTGTTTTAGATGTGAGAGACCCGGACATATAGCTAAGCATTGTCCCGAGAGGATGGAGATTGCCCCACAGAAGGGCAAGGAGCCTGAGGGAGCTCCAGTTGAGACAGCAGCCCCGAGGAGGAGGGCTACAACTGAGGAGAAAGGGAAACAGGCTGCGGGTGTAAGCAGAGGAAGGGTGCACGCACTGGACCAGGACACTGCAGACGCATCGACGGATGTGATTAAAGGTACCATCCAAATCTTTGATTTAGAAGCATTGGTATTATTTGATCCTGGTGCCACGCATTCTTTCATATCACCTTCCTTTGCACATAAATTGTTGAAATATGTGAAACCAACATTGTTGGAAAAAATGTTGATGATTTCCACACCCATGAATGATAGTCAATTGACTGAGCATGTATGTAGAGATTGTAAGTTAAAGATAGAGGGGAAGGAAATGATAGTCAATCTGATTTTATTGAATATGAATGATAGGAAACTTGTATAATTGTGGTAAATAAAAGAGCATGATTTTTGTTAAATGCATAATGCTTGAGAGATAATTATTTGTTTTGATAAATGTTGAATGTGGAGTGATGGTTTATGTTACTAACGATGGAGAGGATAATGTGAAGGATTCATTGCATACGTGGTCGATATAGATGAGGCACACCCGGAATTGAGAGACATACCCGTAATTACGGATTACCCTGATGTCTTTCCGGATGAATTACCAGGACTACCACCTGAAAAAGAAATGGAATTTTGCATTGAGTTAGTACCTGGTACAGAGCCGATATCAAAACCACCCTATAGAATGGCTCCGATAGAATTGGAAGAGCTGAAGAAACAGCTGCAAGAGTTGTTGGAGAAGGGGTTTATTAGACCGAGTGTCTCACCTTGGGGAGCACCGGTTCTATTTGTAAGGAAGAAGGATGGAAGCCTCCGACTGTGTATAGATTACCGGTTGTTGAATAAGGCCACCATTAAGAACAAGTACCCCCTTCCGAGAATCGATGATTTGTTGGATCAGCTCCAGGGAGCCGAAGTATTTTCTAAGATAGATCTGCGGTCAGGGTACCATCAGTTGAGGATCAGGAGTGGAGATGTACCCAAGACAGTATTTCGTACCCGTTATGGCCACTACGAGTTTCTGGTGATGCCATTCGGATTGACGAATGCTCCCTCAGCATTTATGGCATTGATGAATGATATATTCAAGCCATACCTGGACAAGTTTGTGATTATTTTCATAGATGATATTTTGGTGTATTCCAAGTCCAGGAAAGATCATGAGGAGCACTTGAGGATAGTTCTGCAGACCCTCCGAGAGAGAAAATTGTATGCCAAACTCAGCAAGTGTAACTTTTGGTTGGAACAGATCTCATTTCTGGGGCATGTTGTGTCGAAGGATGGAGTATCAGTGGACCCATCCAAGATAAAGGCAGTTGTACAGTGGGAACAGCCCAAGACAGTAACTGAGATCAGGAGTTTCCTGGGATTGGCAGGATATTATCGAAGATTTGTGAGGGTTTCTCCAGACTAGCTGCTCCATTGACACGCCTCACGCGAAAAGATGTTAAGTTTGTGTGGGATGAGGCATGTGAACGGAGTTTTGAGGAGCTTAAGCGTCGATTGACGACTGCTCCAGTTCTCACCATTCCTACCAGCTCAGGAGGATTCTCGGTGTATACGAATGCATCACACCAGGGACTGGGCTGTGTGCTTATGCAGGATGGGAAGGTAGTTGCCTATGGATCTAGACAGTTGAAAGATCATGAGAGGAACTACCCGACACATGATTTGGAGTTGGCGGCTGTAGTATTTGCTTTGAAAATATGGCGCCACTATCTCTATGGTGAGAAATTTCAGGTGTTCACAGATCCTAAGAGCCTTAAGTACCTGTTCTCGCAGAAAGAGCTGAATATGAGACAGAGGAGATGGCTCGAACTCCTGAAAGACTATGATTGTGAAATCATGTACCACCCGGGTAAGGCAAATGTAGTTGTCGATGCTTTGAGTAGAAAGAGCCTTGGGTTGGTGTCTTATATGATGATACGGGAACATGAATTGTTAGAACACTTTGCGAACCTCAGTTTGGATGTAACCCCACCTGGATCTGAGAGACTTGAGATCATGGCTAGTTTAAGACTAGAGCCAGAGTTGATTGGCCGTATTCGGCAAGCCCAGCAGAGCGATCGACGGTGTATCGATTGGCTGAGGCAGATACAGACAGGTGTGGGTACTGATTTTGAACAGAGTGCTGATGGCTTATTGAGGTTCAGAGGCAGAGTATGCGTTCCCAGAGATCCTGAGATCAGGAGAACGATTTTATCAGAGGCTCACTCATCGAAGTATACGATACATCCGGAAAGTACCAAAATGTATCAAAACCTTCGGAAGGTTTATTGGTGGTCTGGAATGAAAAGAGACATTGCGGAATATGTCGCTAAGTGTCTCGTTTGTCAGCAAGTGAAGGTAGAGCATCAGAAGCCTGCAGGATTATTGCAGCCTCTACCGATACCGACCTGGAAGTGGGAGCATGTCACCATGGATTTTGTGATGGGGTTGCCGAGGACCCGCAGAGGTCATGATGCCATATGGGTTATTGTGGATCGGTTAACTAAGTCCGTCCATTTCTTGGCTATGAGAGCTACCGATACACTGAGTCAGTTGGCGAACCTGTATATTCGGGAGATAGTACGGCTACATGGTGTACCAGTGAGCATTGTTTCTGATAGGGATGCCCGCTTCACTTCCCATTTCTGGGAACATTTTCAGGAAGCGCTGGGGACCCGATTGAGTTTTAGCACCGCTTTTCATCCTCAGACAGATGGGCAGTCAGAGAGGACTATACAGACCCTCGAGGATATGTTGAGAGCGTGTGTGTTGGATTTTAGAGGCTCCTGGGATGACCACCTGCAGTTAGCCGAGTTCGCTTATAATAATAGCTATCATGCTAGTATCGGGATGGCACCCTATGAGGCATTGTACGGGCGTAGATGTCGTTCCCCCATTGGATGGGAAGAGGTTGGTGACAGACAGATTTTTGCTCCGAACTTAGTGCAGCAGGCATCTGAGGACGTCCAGTTGATATGTGAGAGATTACGGACAGCTCAAAGCCGACAAAAGAGTTATGCTGACAAGAGACGAAGACCACTGGAGTTTGATGAGGGTGAGTCGGTGTTTCTGAGGGTATCACCATCGAAGGGTATTATGAGATTTGGTAAGAAGGGCAAGCTGAGCCCTAGATATATCGGACCCTTCGAGATTTTGGAGAGAGTGGGAGATAAGGCGTATAGGTTGGCATTGCCACCGGACTTGGCGAATGTCCACAACGTCTTCCACGTCTCGATGCTTCGAAAGTATCACCCGGACCCGGCACACGTGATAAGATATGAGCCGTTGGAGCTCCATGAGAGTATGACGTATATTGAGAAGCCGATTCAGATATTGGACAGAAAAGAGAAAGTGTTGCGGAATAAGACAATTCCCTTGGTGAAAGTTCTTTGGCAACACCACACGGCGGAAGAGGCCACGTGGAAATTGGAGAACTTGATACGGGAGAAGTACCCCCAACTTTTTTAAAGAGTGACTTGGTTCTAATTTGGATGACCAAATTCCTTGAAGGAGGGGAGAATGTAAGACCCCGTATATGTATAATGGTAATATGTAAAATTGGATCAAATAATATAAATGGACTTGTAATGTAAAGTATGATTGATGTAAGTCCATGGATTCAATGTATGTATGTGTGATATGAATTGTAACGTACATACAAGTTTCATTGAGTATGAATACGAAGAAATGAGTGCTAGCAAGTGATAGATGTGATTGAGACTCAAATGGATTGTGTGGTAAAATGGAATGGAGTTATGCTTCCATTTGGTTTTGTGTAGCATACCTTTGGACATACAATGAATGCACACAAGTTTCAATGTGCATAAGGTATGAATGGATGTCGTTTTCAAGTTATAAAGGTGGGTGAATGAGAAAATGGCCATGGCAATAGATTAAGGGTATGTTGGTATAAGTTGCAGCAAGAAAACTGCAGGAAATCTGGAAAACATGAGGGCCAGATCGATCTCATAGGATGAGAGATCGATCTGGAAGAGCCAGAATGCTTTTATTTGGGCGAAAGAATAGAGCAGATCGATCTCCAATGGAGCCAGATCGATCTCCTTAGCTCTCTGTTTGGGATCAGATCGATCTCATGCTTCGACAGATCGATCTCATGCTTCAACAGATCGATCTGATTGCTTCGATAGATCGATCTCAGGCTTAAAAATGTCGTGAAAAAGAGGGATTTTAAGGGACCAGATCGATCTCCTCTTGGACCAGATCGATCTCCTCAAGTCATTTCTATATAAGGAAAGCTGAAAATCTGAAAATCTCGAAAAAACACTTAACCTTACAATCTCAACCCCAAAAACCTAATTTTTTCCTCTCAAAAATCAGCCATTTTCAGTGAGATTTGGAGAGAGATCATTAGAGGCAAAGTTGTTCCTATCAAAGAGAAGAACAACATAGTGAGAGGGCATTTTCCCATTCTTGGAATTGAAGGAGTTAAGGGCATTACCAATTGGAGCAAGAAGAGAAATCATATTGGTAAGATTCTAACACTCCAATCCAAATGCATTAGCTATTTAATTGATTTTGGAGTTGATTGGTATGAGTATTGATGGATAAACTACTTAGGAATGTAGTGGAATTGGTGTGACCTAGAAATCTAAAATGAGTATAATGTGAGGATATGTGGGATTGAATGAGCCTATGATTTATGGCACGCTAAAGTTGTTATTGGGGTAATGTTTATGATTTTAAATGGTTAAATGAGATTACATTGTGAGTTTGGAGGAATTGTGGAAATGGGTATGAATATGCTTGATAAATGCCATAGTGAGGGAATTCATGAAGTATGAACACTATGAGCTTAACATCGATTTGATATCGATTTTGAATAAGATAATAGGCCTAAGAAGATCTATAGACTCGAGCTATGGGTAAAGTAATGAAACGAGGCCAAATAAGCGTTAATAGAGGCTATAGGTTAAATTGACTATAACAAGCACAAGGGTTGCATAATATGGATCGAATATAATTCGGGATACGATTTTGTGCAGTCCCGAAGAGTTCGTTGAAGACGAATCGAACCGTACGAGTAAGCAGCTTAAGGAAGTGGAATCACGCATCGCGATTCCAGGTAAGGGAATTTTGTGAGTATATAGAGGTAGCTGCTCGTACTTTGAACTTGTGGGTGAATATCGGGTGTTTTATGAAATGCATGATTGCTCAAATAAATGTTGATGGTATTCGTGAATGATGATGAGTATATGCGTGGTTTTGGATTTGAAGTGGATTTTATGAAATGGGATAGTAAGGCTAATAATTGCATAAATCTAATGTTTTGATGCTTTTCAAAACGAACTGCTTGGTTTTAAGCAAGCTTGTAGATAGGTCGGCTAGTATTGTATTGTTGTTGTGGAAAAGCACTTGTGAGTGCTAAACCCGAATTGCCGGGATTGATAAATTGTATATGAGCCGCCTATCATATTTGTATGACATAAATCGAACTAGAGCCTCGCTCGCGCTGGATTTCTATGTTTTCACTTGTGTGAAACGTGCTTGAGCTTAACTCGCACTTTGAAATTGAATTGTGATGATGTTTATAAACCGTACTGGAGCTTACGCTCGTATGTGGATTTGAGTGGTTTTTCTTATGCATATAACTGTACTGGAGCTATGCTCGTACATGGTTTCTTCATATTTTATGCATAAATGCCATACCAGAGCGTTGCTCGTACGAAGTGAATGGTTTTGATGCATGAATTCGCGCTAGAGCGTAGCTCGCGCTGGTTTTCACACTGTGGTACGTATGAGGCCATGGTGAGAGATACGGATTAACTCAGGGAACCCAACAGGCCTGACAGACCTCTTAGGTGGGGTGAGGGTGAGGGGCTAGGACCTGACATAATCCATCCAGGGAACCCAACAGGCCTGACAGACCTCTTAGGTGGGGTGAGGGTGAGGGGCTAGGACCTGGATCAGGGAACCCAAAAGGGGCGAGCAAGGCCATGAGGGGCTAGGACCTGGTATTGAGGTTACTCCCACGCGCTCTTGAGACTATAAAGGTTACACTTGGTATGGGGTAGATAAGACCTATGGCAGGCACCCCCAACCATGTTATGGGTCTGCGGAGTACGATGTACCGTGTATATCACATGGAGTACGATGTACCGCGTGGTGGTTACTTGATTTGAGAAAGTCTGGCAGAGAACTAACCCACCTTCGTGCCAGCATGATACCCCGCACACCGGAATCCGTGTGGTCTGGGATGATATGTGACGATTGGCCATCATAGTCACTTGAGATATAGTAACCTGTCTCCTTGCTTGATTTACTTACTACCACATGATTTTAAATCTCTAAGTGTGATTGTGATTGTTTAAGGTAGACCCGAAGAAGGGGTCGAGCCTCGTGGATTTGAATTATGAAATGAAGATGAGGTTGTGATTGTGAATTGATGTGATGTGATTGTGTGTGATGAGAAAGAGTTTTATGACGTGGGTTTAAAAAAGGAGGTTTCTAAATGAATTGCCCTTTTTTATGAATTTAAATGAGGTCGAGCATGAGATGATTTATACATGATGTTTTACCATGTTTTATATGCCAATTTTACATGACTTTGATACATGATATATATGTATACTCATATGGCATAGTTTTATACCTCATGCTCCTACTATAAATAATTTATGCATAACACTATCAGCATGTAGATAGAGTAGTTATCTACCATGCTTGCATTATTGCCTTACTGAGCGTGTGGTTGCTCATCCCACTCTATTTCCCCCCTACAGAGCGTGCATAGTAGCCCAGTGAGGACTGAGGCGTATTATTTTGGACTCCGCTGCATCTCCATCGCTAAGAGGTATATACACAGTGATTTTTTTTGTATCTAAACAATGTAAAAGCACAGTATTCTTTTGAGTTGTACTTATGGGGGATGTAGATGTCAGTAAAACATGTATTCGTATAAGTACACGATTAAATGCACATGTATGACATCGTTTTAATTAATTGAGAATGAATGAGATGTGGTGTTTATTGTTGACTCACAGCCCAACAGTGTGTGGTGAGTTTAGTTCACGACCGGGTAAGGTAACAGTAAAACGTGAAAAATTTTCAGTGATTTCGGTTAAAGAGAATGGAATTGGGTCGTGACATGGACCCTTCTGGTAAACTGTTAAACCACTTCAACGCATGATCGGTCAAATTTAGGGAGAATACCCTACACATGATCTCGTCTTCCCATCCATGCAGTAGCATTAACGACTCATAATTCTGAATGTGGTCATAAGGGTCAGTCTTTCCAATATATGTCGTTATTTGTGGCATCTTGAATTTTGGGGATAACGATTTTCCCATTATCATTATATTGAATGGGACTTTTCTCCTCTGGTTTTCTTCAGCTGAAACTAACTTTTTTTCGTCCAAGATTTGTTCTACCATTTTCTTCATATCTGTAGCATCTTGTACCATTGGTGTAGGTCGATTTTGCACCCTTTCGGTGTTACTTGAATCAGTCTGATTTGTGACGCCCCGGAAGCGCGGAAAATAGGGCAAATTTAAAACTTTTTACTCTTCAAATCACAATTATGGGTGCATTCCTGTGCAGTGTCATACATCATCATACTTATCATGCCTTAGGATCTCATCATAATTTAGTTTATATCATATAATATTCATTACTCAATTTCGAGTTAATTAATCCTAATACATCCCATACATCATTGTACAACAAGTGTCTGTAACTATAAATCTAGTCTGGATACGTGAATATTGAATATAGATATACCTCAACACACAAAATACGGTCTGGAGCTCAAGTTCTCCACTAGCCTCTAACCCGTACGTCGCAGGGAACTCACTTCACTTAAAGAAATCTGGAGGGGGAAGAAAAACAAGGTGAGCTTCTAAATCGCTCAGTAAGGGGGGTAAGGGAACTCAGTTATATAAACCATATCACAAATATGTATTTGTATATGAAACTCAGTATACTCATTTGAAATCGTAGCATGAAAGTTCTCAAAACAACATCATCTCATAGCTCATAAATCATGTGAAAACATGAAGGTAAAAAGCTCAATATAGAGCATTCACAAGCAGGTGTAAATATATGCGATAATGGCTTTTCTCAAAATATGTGATAAAAATCACCTCAGTAAATAGCACGTGACAAAGTCACAAAACACAACTCATGTGTAAAACGAGACTAGGCAATAAAACTCATATAAAACTCGTCATGGCACATCAAATATATAATCTCCTCTGGGTGCACATCCCAGGCATCCTCGTAAAAGGGAACGTTGACAATATGGTCGTATGCATGGTATATTGGACTTAGATGTTACCAGAATAAGGCCCGACCTTACATGCTACTAGAGCAATGCCTCGCCTCACACTATCACGTGGTCTCTGGGTCGGTTCCCAGGTAACCCACTATATCATGTGGTCCCTGGGTCGGTTCCCAGGCGACCCACTATATCTATCTTACATGCTACCAAAGTAAGGCCTCCCAACGCTACCAAAGCGGAGGAATAATCGGACTTACATGTTACCAGAACAAGGCCCGTGGTCCCTGGGTCGGTTCCTAGGCGTCCCACTATATCGATCTTACATGTTATCAAGCAAGGCCCGATGTGCGTTCAACATGACACGCCTAAGTCTCAATCATTAGCTATTATCTTATAAAACATTCTGCCTTCATGTAGAACTCATAATGGTTTTCTCTCATAAAACTCATTTAAAACATTCATGTACTCAATACAAAACATATTAAAACCGAGTTCCAACTGACAAACCACGCACACATTTTCTCAAATCTCAATATTGCATTAACGTACAGCCCAAGCTACTTTTCATGCAAACTCAACAGTTTATAAAGCGATTTTACACTTAGCTTATAAACTCATAAAACAATGGGCCCCAACCGGCCATAAAAATCGTGTACACTCATATCAGGACACAACGCTAAACATGCTTGTATTCTCAAGTCATGATTCATGCTACAAACATTTCATCAAAAGACATACACAAATGGTTTAGTTTTCCCCTACCTCTTTGCACCTCGTATAGTGCAATTGTTCCCCCGTATCACGGACTAGCCTCGCATTCCACTCTAGAACTCCCGAGCTATCTAAACGATGTTAAAAACATCAATAACCCAACTCAATAGCATTATTGAGCACACATTTGCTCATATTCTCATTAATATCTCAATCAACTCAATTCTCACGACTCTATCACCATTCATGGTCTTATCCACTACATCTCAATTTCTACATTTCTCATGCATAATACCTATGCCAAAATCACCTCATTGCCTAAATTTTCAATTTATAGACAAAAATCCCAATTTACCATAAATTGCATAATAACACCTTTACTCCAACCAAATCACAATTTCATCTATTTCTAATCATTTTCTAGCTATTTCATCACAATTCCCATGCTTACAATCATCAAAGATTACTTAAAAATCAAAGATCGAGGTTTAGAGATTACCAAAACTTGTGGAGTGCTTAACTCACACCTCGATTCGATTCGTCTTTCGATTTCCAAGTATGTTGCTCTCCTTTGGATGAAGAACAACTTTCCTGCTTACCACAACTCTTGATTTGGATGAAAATGGGCGATTTAGAAGAGAGAGAAAATTAGAGTTCGGCTGAAATGGAGGTTTGGAAAAGAGAGAAAAGATGAAGTGCAGGAAAACACAGGGGTCCATTTATAGACTGAGGGTAGGAGATCGATCTGACTCTTGATGAGATCGATCTGCATTTTAATTTGGGGACAATTCAGGGCAATTTTATGCCTAGGAGATCGATCTGTTGTAGGGTAAGATCGATCTCTTAATGCCTTTATAAGATTGATCTGCTCCAATTATGAGATCGATCTCTAGTTTACAGAATACTTCATGAGATCGATCTGCTCCTCGAGGAGATCGATCTTCTCTCAAATAGAAACATTTTGAGATCGATTCCTTCCTCATGAGATCGATCTTTTCATTACAGAAGCATAAGGAGATCGATCCTCTTCCATTGGAGATCGATCTGCTCACTTAATTTCTTCATTCCTTGTCATTTTTAACTTACCAGATCGATCTTCTCTTCTCCAAGATCGATCTGGCCCCATAGTTTCACACTTTAAAATAAAATCTCACTTATAACTTAGTAATTCATTCCATACCACCTCAATGTAAGAGTACTTTACATTTAGTTCAATTAATTACACTTTATGTTCTCATTACATAATTAAAATATGTCTAAAATTCTCAGATCTCACATGATCACAGTCAACATATTTTCCCTTACCTCGTAGGTTATGAGTTCACTTCTAATTAGTCTGAGGTGGCAAGTTTACCATTTATGCTTCAGGGTTCTGAATTGGATTGAGTTTTGAAGCCAAGGATCTTCCGCATCAAAATATCCATAACCTACCATAGCCGGACTCTCAAGGTTCCCAAGACTTTGGCATCTGTGGCCACCAACAATCTCTCGTGTTGAATTCCTTATACCATGATGTCGCGGTTTTCCAAAACCCTGATGTCTCCAGTTCATTGGAGTTTCGCGCATGGGGTATTACGCAGCTTGGCGCCTCAAGCCTTTCGGAGCCTCACGCTTGGTCTTCCAAAGCCTCCTGCATGGGGTCTCATGCCGCTAGGCGTTGAGGGTCTGACGTCGTCAGGCCGTGAAGGTCTCCCGCCGTCAGGCTGTGAGGGTCTCCTACCGCCTGGCCATGAGGGTCTCGCGCCACTAGGCCATGAGGGTCTCCCACCACCAGGCCGTGAGGGTCTTGCGTGGCTTCATGTCGGGGTTTCCTAGTACCTCGACATTCGATTGAGCGCAATATCCTACGTACACCTTCTTTGGGTTCTTTCTCCCACCAAGTTTTGAACAATATGAGGCAAATTAAGTTGCGAAAAAGTACCCCTAAACAAATCAATCATAACCCGTAAGGCTTGGGCTGTTTCTTCTCCCTATTTTCTCATAGCTTCCAATTCTGCCACAGGGACTGTCATCACGTTCACCTCACTCTCCTCCCGTGTTTCATGGCCCAAGTCACCCATTGGAAAACTTGTCGTATCTCCATTTTCATCACTCCTTATCGCTGCTGATCATGTCCTCACCATTATTGTAGAGCTAAAAACTTTTCTTCTATTTCTCACAGACGGCGCCAATTGTTGTTGCTTAGTTACAACGGTGATGATTTGCTGACGTCTTCGGTTTGATATTTGTGTCACGTGTTACTAAAGATTCTGTAAGAAAAATAATGATCAGAGGGACGCATGAATTTTTCCCTGCGTTAGCACTCCGATGCTTAAGTTAGAAAGAGAATTTGATAGAGTTTTTGTAAACCAAATAAAGACCTCTCTCAAGAATCAAATCTAGCCCCTATTTATAAGGATTCATTCAACATTTAATTACGTATTTATTTATTAATTAAATGTTTCTTACTGCTTTACGGATCCTGCAGAATAAAAAATATTTAGGGGTAAAATTATCCAAATAAATTGTTACGCATTCTCCATAGTTACTGTCAAAAAGTGAATTCGACGGCAATAAAAAATTAAAGGGCGAGAGACCTCGAATAGTGAACAAGGGTCTCCTACATGTATTGTTGGTGGAAGACCTTGGTCTCACGCATGTACTATTGGCGGGAGACCAAGGGTCGCCTTGCACTATGTGGCGCGCTTGGTAGGAGACCTTGGTCTCCCGCATGTACTGTTGGCGGGAGACCTTGGTCTCCCGCATGTGTTGTAGGTGGGAGACCAAGGTCTCCCGCCTCGTGCCACGTTGTGGTGTGTAATAATTTTGTTTTTTCAATTTTATGCATAACAATTTTGAATTTATTTTAGTTTCTTGGTAATTTTCTCGGTTTAATGGTTACCCGAGTTTTTTCACTTCCAAAGTTTGAGTTCTACTTTCTAACCATCAAATCATACTTATATACATATAACCCTAAACCCCGGGCTTCATGCCACTAATCCAACCCTTTGGTTGCTCTGGATCCTGTACTAAGATTAAAACAAGTCTTTTAATTTCTCTTTAGTTTCTAAATAAGTAATGATAATGATATTTCGAGTTTCACAGATAATCAAATCAATTAATTTTAATTATATGCCAAATATATAATTAGTTAACAAATATAACCTAAAAGTAAATAAAAAAAAAAAAACATTATCAACTCTCTTTCCTTTTCTTTCTTTCTTTCTTTTGTTTCACTGTTCTCATTCCTATCTTTCACAGTAGGAAATGTAGCGACCCTTGACCCTTGAAAATTGGGAGATTTTTTTTTAAACTTAATTTACACACTTATTCCCTTATTCACTTAGGTTGTGTTCCTGATCAGTGTCAAATCATTTTTCCTAATTCTTTATCTGAATTTATATTTAAATTCCATATTTTGACTTATATGGTCGATAGAAATTTCAGCATCATAACGACTTATATATGAGCCTACCCACCTGCAATTCACTTGTTTAACAATCCTAGATATCCACAACTACCAAGCATACTTTCCAAATCCACATTTACAACTCGATACATCCATTTCGATTCAATACCAATAATCTTAAAACCTAATCCCAAAAATAATATTCTTTACATTGTTTTCCTTACAAATTACATCCCAACAAAATATTTCCAATATATGTTTGTGCATACAAATATGTCTGGTACAGGAATGTAATTGTATACATTTCTGCGTGTACAAAAAGTAGCATATGGTAGCTCTTTCCAACCAGCCTACGTCGTGTACACAGCAGGTAGCGTCTGTAGATCACTGCAAATAATCTAAAAAGTAGAGGGGTGAGCTTTCAGGAAAAAAATCCAATAAGAAATGTATTTAAAATGATCATGGTACCTAAATCACATTGAATGCATGATAAAACTAAGAGATAATGTTTCTTTACAAATATCACATAGCTTCAAAAAAGCGTATATGCAAAACATAATCAATAGAAATATAATTTCGAAGTAACAAATCCATTAAGTTACATCACAATCTTTCGAAACATACAGAACTCCAGAATATTTCAAAATCGATAGAACTTCAAAAGCATAACTGATGCATAAACATATATTGAAAGATCAAAATCTTATAGCATAGTTTATATTGGATAGAGACTTGGCTAACTTATAGAATTGTCATGCGATGATAACATAATCATCCTCCGTAGAGGGAAATCATAAACATGGCCATGGTAAGGCTGTAGACGTGATCAAGGTCGTACAGCAAATCAAACACACCCGAAGGCAGAATTCATATGTGCCACAAAGGCGCGCATGATAAAAATGCATTGACCGTGTGGCACTTTGCATCTGTAGGACCCAAGAGGTGGCCCCCACAGTCACATAGATTGTGTGGCACTTTGCTCCTATAGAACCCAAGAGGTGGCCCCCACGATCGCATGTCATTGTGAACCGCGTGGTACTTTGCTCTCGTCAGACTCAAGAGGTGGCCCCCATAATTCTACTATACAATGCCTTTTTGTCTCAAAACAGAGTTTTCAAAATCTTTCTTGGGTTTTATAACCCATAAACTCATATCGAGTAATAAAATCAAATTCCTTATAAATCTGAAAACTCTTTCATAAAACAGAAAGACTGTGTGGCACTTTGTTCCCGCAGGACTCAAGAGGTGGCCCCCACAATCCCACTATATATTGCCTTTTCGTCTCAAACCAGAGTTTTCAAAATTTTCCTTGGGTTTTATAGCCCATAAACTCACACCGAGTAATAAAATCGAGTTCCTTGTAATCTAACAACTTTTTCATAAAATGAAAAGATTATGTGACACTTTGTTCCCGCAAGACTCAAGAGGTGACCCCCATAATTACCTTTCGAAAACAAATTTCTTTTCTTAAACATATGTTCACATACCAAATTTCATTTCTTTCAAAAACGTAAAATCAATTCATACGTAAGTCGAAACCATAACATGTATTCAGAAATCATGCTCGAAACTATGCATTCAATTTCATATGGTATTTCTTTATTTCGAAAACATGACCAAATAAATCTTGGGCTTAATAGGTGTTGAGTTTTGTTTTACAATCGAGGGTTGCATGAGAAGGCTCGAGAACACATAAATAAATCAGAGTCTAAGGGTAGGGATACCATTACCATCTTAAATTACACCCCTTACCTCGATTTATCAAAAATTTCGAATTCAAGTGATGGCGCCTCGTAGTACATCCTTTAATTTCTTCTACGATTCACATACACCGAAATTGTTTACTTAGCATCCTATTCATGCGAATTGCGTTAAAATCGTAACCTATTCGTTACTACTTTGTGTGTACGTATAATTGTACATACCTAGGTCAACACACATGTACATATATTTTTATTACTATATATTTTTTGTATGTACATATACTAACATACACATTCATCGTATATGCCTATATGTATATACACCTAAGTATATACATATATATTTTATCATTTGTTTTCCTTATTCATCATCACACACACACACACACACACACACACACACACACACATATATATATATATATATATATATATTTCTATTTCTCATCTCTCCCATTTTTCCATTTTTATTTCACATACACCTTAATTCACACTAACAAGCCTATATCTCAAACATATAAATATATACATGTACATTAAATATACAAATATAAATTTACCTTGTCTCTTTTCCAATTTTCTAGCCTCCTATTTTTTTTCTTCTTCTTCACAACCCGAGCTCACTATTCATCCATCTTCCTCCTCATCTTTCGGTTGAAACAAATCAGGGGCTAAGCCTTTATTTCCAGCTTCGTTTTCTTCTGCACTAGCCTTGCTCTTCCCCTTTATACAGCCACCGTTTTACAAACCCTCAAACCAGCTGGACTTACGACTTTCTTCACTGCTTCAAACCTCTTAAACAGCCTTCACACTTGGCTTACAGTCAACCCCTAAATGTCCCAAGCAGCCTCGAAACACCAGCCACGCACCATTGTTCTTCTTCGATTCTCACCACTCACGGTTTCCTTCTTTTTCTTCATCCAACTTGAGTTTTCAAGTTTGGCCTCAAGCTTTCCTTTCGGTTTTCTTCTTCCTTCAGTCCCCTTCTCCTTCGGTTCTGCTTCTATTTTTCCAGCCCGATTCTGCTCGATCTTCTTCTCCCTTCAAGCCTCGGTCTGCTCCCTTCCAGCGTCTCGGTTCTGCTCTCCCTTCGGTTTCCCTCTCTTTCTCCCCGATCGGCCAGCCTTCTTTCTTCTTTCCTTTCTTTCCCTTCCTTTCCTTTCTTCTCTTCTTTTCTTTCTCTTTTCTTTCCCGGCCAGCCCTCTTCTTTCCTTTCTTTTCTTTTCTTCTCTTCGTTCCCGCCCAGCAGAGTTGCTCTGCTTCTTTTCGAAAATGTGGCAAACGAAATTGGCTTTCTTTTGAAAGCCAATTCTGTACAAGGCTTAATATATTATATTAACATATATATATTATATTAATATATATATATATATACACATTATATTAATATATAGATATATATATATTAATTGTTTGTTTAGTGATAATATTATATATTTTTTGTTTTATTTGTTTTGATTGATTTGTTTATTTTGTTTTGTTTTTATTTCCATTTCATCATTTTATTTTTATGTCTCATGCTTTATTATTATTTTTTATTTAATAATACTTATATATTACATACTATACATTACAATATATATATATATATATTTGTTATATATATATATATATATATATATATTTGTAATGTATAGTATGTAATATAAAAGTATTATTAAATAAATAATAATAATAAAGCATGAGACAAATAAAAATAAAATGATGAAATGGTTTATTATCTATCTATTTAAATTTGTCTAGTATGTATAAATATATATACATATATATATATATACATATATATATATATATATATATATATACATATACAATTTCTTCTTTATAACTTATCCAAAGACATAATATTCATGCCTTCCATGAAATTTTCTGTGAGACCCCGTATATGTATGGTTGTAACGTGTGAAATTGGATCAATGAATACTAATGGACTTGTAATGTAAAGTGTAATTGATGTAAGTCCATGGATTTAATGTACATATGTGTAATATGATTTGTAATGTACATACAAGTTTCATTGTGTATCAATATGAAGAAATGAGCTCTTAGAAGTGATGAATGTGAATAGAACTCAAAATGAGTAGTGTGGTAAATGGAAGAAAGTCGCATGAATATAAATGTTTCCATTTGGTTTTATATAGTATACCTTTGGATATACAAGTAATGCACACAAGTTTTAATGTGAATAAGGTATGAATGAATGCCATTTTCTAGTCATAAAGGTGGATGAATGAGAAAATAGCTATGGTAGCAAATTAAGGACATTTGGGTGTGAGTTACAGCAGGAAAACTGCAGAAAATTTGAAAAATATGAAGGTCAGATCGATCTTATAGGATGAGAGATCGATCTGGAAGAGCCAGAATGCTCTTATTTGGGCAATGGAATAGAGCAGATCGATCTCCAATAGGGCTAGATAGATCTCCTAACCAATCTGTAATGAAAAGATCGATCATCAAGCATACAAATCGATCTCAAGCTTAAAATGCCATGAAAAAAGGGATTTAAGGGGGACCAGATCGATCTCCTCCTAGTGCAGATCGATCTCCTCAAGCTAGTTCTATAAAAGAAGTGCTGAAAATCTAAAAATTTTGGGAAAAACATCACCCTTTCATTTTTAACCCAAAAACCTAACTTTCTCTCTCTAAAACCAACCATTTTCAGTATGAATTGAGGGGAGGCCATTAGACACTAAGTTGTTCATCTTAAGGAAGAGAACAACATAGTTGAAACCTAAAATTCCATTATTGGTATTGAAGGAGCTAAGGGCATTGTCATTTGGAGCAAGAAGAGAAATCAGATTTGGTAAGCTTCTAATACTCCAACCTAAGTACATTGTGTATTTAATTGATTTTGAAGTTGATTGGCATGTATATGGATGATAGAAATCATCTAGAAAGCAATGGGACACATATAACCTAGAAAATGGAATGCCTCTAGTGTGAGAAAGTGTGATTTGGGGAGTTGGTGGTTTATGGGTTATGATAAGTTGTTATTTGTGTAATGTGGATGATTAGAAATGGGTAAATGAAGCTACATTGTGGGTTTTGTGAATTGATGAGAATGAGCACATGTAGTGTTTGATAATATGTCATAGTGAAGGAAAATTATGAAATATGAACACTATGAGCTTAATGTCGATTTAATATCGATTTGGAATAAGTTAATAAGCCTAAGAAGATCCATAGACTCGAGAAATGAAACGAGACTTTATGAGCGTTCATAGAAACTATAAGTCGAATCGACTATAGTGAACGCATGATGCCCTGTTATATGGATCGAATATAGTGTGAAATATGATTGTGTATAGTCCCTAAGAGTTCGTTGAAGATGAATCGGACCGCACGAGTGAGCATCACTGAGGAAACGGAATCACACGTCGCGATTCCAAGTAAGGGAATTTTGTGAGTATATAGAGGTAGCTGCTTGTATTTTGTGGGTATATAGGGTGCTGTAAATTTGCATGATGGTTTGGAAAAGTGGTTGATGATGTATGTGAACAATTATAAGTACGTATATGATTTGGTTTATATGGATGTATAAAAAGGGATAGTAAGGCTAATAATTGCATAAATCACGTGTTTTGAATGTTTTCACAAAACACAATACTTTGATTTGGGCAAATAAAAGGATAAGTTGGCTAGTACTTGAATAATGTTGTGAAATAGCCCATGTGAGGCGTTAAACATGTTTTGAATGTATGTGAGCCACCTATCGTGTGTATGTGATTTAATTCGCGCTGGAGTCTCGCTCGCGTTAGATTTCGATGTTTTCATTTGTATGAAACGTGCTAGAGCTTAGCTCGCACCTTGATTTGGAAACTATGATGATGTTTATAAATCGTACTAGAGCTTCTGCTCGTACGTGGCTTTAGAATGGTTTTTCTTATGAGTATAATCGTACTAGAGCTATGCTCGTATGCGGTCTCTTTATGACAGGATGCATGAGTCGTGCTAGAGCTTTGCTCGCACAAGTATGCACATTGTGATACGTATGAGGTCGTGAAAGTTGGTAAGATCCTTAAGCCCTACATCCTTAAGCCCGATGAGGCGGGGAGGCTCTGTTAGGCAGGGAGACTCTGTTTGGTGGGGAGGCTCTCTTACGGTAAGATCCTTAAGTCCTACATCCTTAAGCTAACATCCTTAAGCCCGAGGAGGCGGGGATGCTCTGTTAGGCGAGAAGGCTTTGTTCGGTGGGGAGGCTCTCTTACAGAAGGATCCTTAAGCCCTGGAGGGGCGGGGAGGCTCTGTTCGGCAGGAAGGCTCTCCTACATGGGTACAGAAGGATCCTTAAGCCAACATCCTTAAGCTCTGGAGGGGCGGGGAGGCTCTCCTACATGGATTTGAAAAATTCTTGGTATGGGGTAGGTAAGATCTAGGAATGGCACCCCCAATCATAGTATGAGTCTGCGGAGTACGTTGTACCGTATATATCACATGGAGTACGATGTACCGCGCGATGGTTTGTGATGAGAAAGTCTGGCGAGGGATAATCCACCTCTGTGCTAGTACGATACCCCGCACACCTGGATGCGTGTGGTCTGGGACGATTTATGATGTAGTTGGTCCACATAGGCACTCTTGATATAGTGACCTGGTTTCTATTACATATGTGTGATTGTGATTGTCCAAGGTAGACCCGAGGGAGGGGTCGAACCTTGTAGGATTTGATTTATGAAATGGTAATGATGTTTGTGATTGAGAAAATGGTTTGTGATGGAATTGTATGTGTTTGAGAAAGAGCTTTATGATGTGGTTTAAAAAGGATGTTTCAAGTGAATTTCTCTTTTTATTATGAGATTTGACAATTGAGCATGAGATGGCTTGCAAATGATGATTTACCATGTTTTATTATGCCAATTTACATGATTTAAATACATGATATATGTATACGCCTATGGCATAGTTTTGTTTTCTTCATGCTCCGAATTATAAATGATTTATGCATAACATTATAAGCATGTAGATAGAGTAGTTATCTACCATGCTTGCATTATTGCCTTACTGAGCATGTGGTTACTCATCCCTCTCTATTTTCCCCCTCCTACAAAGCGTGGATAGTAACCCAGTGAGGACTGAGGTGTGGTATTTTGGACACCCGTCGCTTTCATCGCCGAAAGGTATATACACAGGATTCTTTTTGTATCTAAACAATGTAATGGCACAGTAATTATTAAGTTGTAATTATGAGGGATGTAGATGTCAGTGAACATACTTGTGTAAGTTAATGATTAACTTTCAAATGTATGACATTACTTTAATTAACTGAGAATGAATGAGATGTAGTGATTTGGGTTATGACTGTGACTTAAGCAGACTATAAGAGTTCCAAGCATTGAAACCCCCAGTATTCAGAGGGGTGAAGGACCCGGTTATCACGGAGGACTGGGTGTATGAGATGGAGAAACTGAATAGGTTTTTTCGATGCACTTTAGCTGAGAAGGTTACCTTTGATGTGTTTATGTTGAAAGGCGAGGCCGAGCATGGTGGAGGTCCACCGAGGCCATTTTGAGGGCCAGACACTCTGAGATCTCATGGGAGATATTTATAGAGGCCTTCAAGAGACAGTACATTCCAGCCACCGCACAGAAGAAATTGTGGATGGAATTTAAGAATTTGGTTCAGGGGAACCGAACCGTGGACGAGTATAAGTCCAAGTTTATGTCATTGGGGAGATATTACCCGGACACCATGGGTAGTGAAACCCGAAAGATTCAGAAGTTCGTCGATGGATTGAGATTGGCCATCCGAACTAAGCTAGCCCCATTTGATATTCAGACTTATGAGGAAGCAGTACATAAGGCTCAGTTGTGTGAGCAAGACTTTAAGCGGAATGCCTCCGAACTGGGGAAGATTAATGTTAGAAGAGATAGAAATCGAAAGAGATCTGGGATGGATAGAGTGGCCAAGAGGGGAGGCCTAAGGTTTTTCGAGAAGATGCCTAAGATTGAGGAGGTGCATGAGAGAGCTGCTAGACCTCTCGTATACCCGGCCTTGACTGCGCCGAGGGGTATGATTATTGGAGGACCACATCCTACTACTGATAGGTGTAGGATATGTGATAGATTTCATGGGACTAGGCCCTGTCCGATGACCCCTATGATGTGTTTCAGATGTGAGAGACCAGGACATATAGCTATGTATTGTCCTGAGAAGATGGAGATTGCCCCACAGAAGGGCAAGGAGCCAAAGAGAGCTCCAGTTGAGATGGCTGCCCCTAGGAGGAGGGTCACAGCTGAGGAAAAAGGGAAGTAAGGGGTGAGAGCAGAGGAAGAGTACATGCACTGGATCAGGACACCGCAAATGCTTCGACGGATGTGATTAAAGGTACCATCCGAATCTTTGATTTAGAAGCATTGATATTATTTGATCCTGGTGCCACACATTCTTTCATATCACCTTCCTTTGCACATAAATTGTTAAAGCATGTGAAACCAACATTATTGGACAAAATGTTGATGATTTTCACACCCATGAACGATAGTCAATTAACTGAGTATGTATGTAGGGATTGTAAACTGATGATAGAGGGAAAGGAAATGATAGCTAATTTGATTTTATTGAACATGAATGATTTCGATGTAATATTGGGAATGGATTGGTTGGCTACCAATTGTGTTGTTATGGATTGTCATGCTAAGACATTGATGTTTTCAGGATTAGACAATCTTGTTGTAAACTTTGATGCAAAGAAATGAAAGCACATGATTGATATGAATGAAATAAGTATGATTTAATTTTAATGCTTGAGAGATGAATGTACTATTTATTTTGAATATGGATGTGATGACTTGTGATACTAACGATGGAAAGAATTATGTGAAGGGTTCATTGCCTACGTGGTCGATATAGATGAGGCACAACCGGAATTGAAGGACATACTCGTAATTGTAAATTACCCTGATGTCTTTTCGGATGAATTACCAGGACTACCACCTGAAAGGGAAATGAAATTTTGCATAGAGATAATGCCTGGTACCGAGCCGATATCGAAACCACCATATAGAATGGCACCGATTGAGTTAGAAGAGCTAAAGAAACAGCTACAAGAGTTGTTGGAGAAGGGGTTTATAAGACCGAGTGTCTCACATTGGGGAGCACCGATATTGTTTGTAAGGAAGAAGGATGGAAGCCTCCGACTGTGTATAGATCACCGGTTGTTGAATAAGGCCACCATTAAGAACAAATACCCCCTTCCGCGCATAGATGATTTGTTGGATCAGCTCCAATGAGCCCAAGTGTTTTCTAAGATAGACCTGCGGTCAGGGTACCATCAGTTGAGGATCAGGAGTGGAGATGTATCCAAGACAGCATTTCGTACCCGTTATGGCCACTACGAGTTTATGATGATGTCATTTGGATTGACGAATGCTCCCGTAGCATTTATGGCACTGATGAATGATATATTCAAGCCATACCTGGACAAGTTTGTGATTATGTTCATTGATGACATATTGGTATATTCCAAGTCCAAGGAAGATCATGAGGAGCACTTAAGGATAATTCTACAGACCCTCCGAGAGGAAGAATTATATGTCAAACTCAGCAAGTGTAACTTTTGGTTAGAGCATATCTCATTTCTGGGCCATGTTGTGTCGAAGGATAAGGTATCGGTGGATCCATCCAAAATAGAGGCAGTTGTACAGTGGGAACAGCCCAAAACATTTACTGAGATCAAAAGTTTTTTGGGATTGATAGGATATTATCGGAGATTTGTAGAGGGTTTCTCCATATTAGCTGCTCCGTTGACACGCCTCACGCGTAAGGATGTTAAGTTTGTATGGGATGAGGCATGTGAGAGGAGTTTCGAGGAGCTTAAACGTCGATTGACCACTGCTCCAGTTCTCACCATTCCTACCAGCTCAGGAGGATTCTCGATGTATACGGATGCATCACACCTAGGATTGGGTTGTGTACTTATGCAGGATGGAAAGGTAGTTACCTATGGATCTAGACAGTTGAAAGATCACGAGAGGAACTACCCGACCCATGATTTGGAGTTAGCGGCCGTGGTATTTACTTTGAAAATATGGCGTCACTATCTCTATGGTAATAAATTTCAGGTGTTCACAGATCATAAAAGCCTTAAGTACATGTTCTCGCAGAAAGAGCTGAATATGAGACAAAGGAGATGACTCGAACTTTTAAAGGACTATGATTGTGAAATCATGTACCACCCGGGTAAGGAAAATGTAGTTGTTGATGCTTTGAGTAAGAAGAACCTTGGGTTGGTGTCTTATATGATGGTACGAGAACATGAATTGTTGGAACAATTTACGGACCTCAGTTTGGATGTAACCCCACCTGGATCTGAGAGACTTGAGACCATGGCTAGTTTGAGACTGGAGCCAGAATTGATTGGCCGTATTCGGTAGGCCTAGCAGAGCGATCAACGGTGCATCGATTGGTTGAGGCAGATACAGACAGGTGTGGGTACTGATATTAAGCTGAGTGCTGATGCGACATTGAGGTTCAGAGGTAGATTATGTGTTCCCGGGGATCTTGAGATTAGGAGGTTAATTTTATCAGAGGTTCACTCATCGAAGTATACGATACATCCGGGAAGTACTAAGATGTATCAAAACCTTCGAAAGGTTTATTTGTGGTCTGGAATGAAAAGAGACATTGCTGAATATGTCGCTAAGTGTCTTGTTTGTCAGCAAGTGAAGGTAGAGTATCAGAAGCCTGCAGGATTATTGCAGCCTCTACCGATACCGACTTGAAAGTGGGAGCATATCACCATGAATTTTGTGATGGGGTTACCGAGGACCCAGAGGTCATGATGCCATATGGGTTATTGTGGACCGATTGACTAAGTCCGTCCATTTCTTGGCTATGAGAGCTACCGACACACTGAGTCAGTTGACAAACTTGTATAATGGAGAGATAGTACTTCTATATGGTGTACCAGTGAGCGTTGTTTCTGATGGGATGCTTGCTTCACTTCTCATTTCTGAGAACACTTTCAGGAAGCGTTGGGGACCCGACTGAGTTTTAGCACCGCTTTTCATCCTCAGACAGATGGGCAGTCAGAGAGGACTATACAGACCCTCGAAGATATGTTGAAAGTGTGTGCGCTGGATTTTAGAGGCTCTTAGGATGACCACCTGCAGTTAGCCGAGTTCGCCTATAATAATAGCTATCATGCGAGTATCGGGATGGCACCCTATGAGGTACTGTATGGACGCAGATGTCGATCCCCCATTGGATGGGAAAAGATTGGTGACAGACAGATTTTTGCTCCAGACTTAGTGCAGCAGGCATCTGAGGACGTTCAGTTGATATGTGAGAGATTACGAATAGCTCAGAGCCAGCGAAAGAGTTATGCTGACAAGAGATGGAGACCACTAGAGTTTGATCTGGGTGAGTCGGTATTTCTGAGGGTTTCACCTTCGAAGGGCATTATGAGGTTTGGTAAGAAGGGCAAGCTGAGCCCTAGATATATCGGACCCTTCGAGATTTTGGAGAGAGTGAAAGATAAGGCATATAGGTTGGCATTACCACCGGACTTGGCAAATGTCCACAATGTCTTTCACGTCTCTATGCTTCGAAAGTATCGCTCGGACCTGACACACGTGATAAGATATGAGCCGTTGGAGCTCAATGAGAGCATGATGTATGTTGAGAAGCCGGTTCAGATATTGGACAGAAAAGAGAAAGTGTTGCGGAATAAGACAATTCCCTTGGTGAAAGTTCTTTGGCAACATCACACGGTGGAAGAAGCCACATGGAAATTGCAGAACTTGATATGGGAGAAGTACCCCCAACTTTTTGAAGAATGACTTGGTTCTAATTTGGAGGACCAAATTCCTTGAAGTAAGGGAGCATGTGAGACCCCGTATATGTATGGTTGTAACATGTGAAATTGGATCAATGAATACTAATGGACTTGTAATGTAAAGTGTAATTGATGTAAGTCCATGGATTCAATGTACATATGTGTAATATGATTTATAATGTTCATACAAGTTTCATTGTGTATCAATATGAAGAAATGAGCTCTTAGAAGTGATGAATGTGAATGGAACTCAAAATGAGTAGTGTGGTAAATGGAAGGAAGTCGCATGAATATAAATGCTTCTATTTGGTTTTATATTGTATACCTTTGGATATACAAGTAATGCACACAAGTTTCAATGTGAATAAGGTATGAATGGATGCCATTTTTTAGTCATAAAGGTGGATGGATGAGAAAATGACTATGGTAGCAAATTAAGGACATTTGGGTGTGAGTTGCAATAGGGAAACTGCAAAAAATTTAGAAAATATGAAGGCCAGATCGATCTCATATGATGCGAGATCGATCTGGAAGAGCTAGAATGCTCTTATTTGGGCAATGGAATAGAGCAGATCGATCTCCAATGGGGCCAGATCGATCTCCTAACCATTCTATAATGAAAAGATCGATCCTCAAGCATACAGATCGATCTCCTTAGCTCTCTGTTTGGGAGCAAATCGATCTCAAGCTTCGACAGATCGATCTCATGCTTAAAATGCCATGAAAAAGAGGGATTTAAGGGGACCAGATCGATCTCCTCCTAGTGCAGATCGATCTCCTCAATCTATTTCTATAAAAGGAGTGCTGAAAATCTAAAACTTTCGAGAAAAACATCACCCTTCCATTTTCAACCCAAAAACCTAACTTTCTCTCTCTAAAATCAGCCATTTCCAGTAAGAATTGAGGGGAGACCATTAGACACTAAGTTGTTCATCTTGAAGAAGAGAACAACATAGTTGAAACCCAAAATCTCATTATTGGTATTGAAGGAGCTAAGGGCATTGTCATTTGGAGCAAGAAGAGAAATCAGATTTGGTAAGCTTCTAATACTCCAGCCTAAGTACATTGTGTATGGAGTTGATTGGCATGTATATGGATGATAGAAATCATCTAGAAAGCAATGAGACACATATAACCCAAAAAAATGGAATGCCTCTAGTGTGAGAAAGTGTGATTTGAGGAGTTGGTGATTTATGGGTTATGATAAGTTATTATTTGTGTAATGTGGATGATTAGAAATGGGTAAATGAAGCTACATTGTGGGTTTTGCGAATTGATGAGAATGAACACATGTAGTGTTTGATAATATGTCATAATGAAGGAAATTTATGAAATATGAACACTATGAGCCTAATGTCGATTTAATATCGATTTGGAATAAGTTAATAGGCCTAAAAAGATCCATAGACTCGAGAAATGAAACGAGGCCTTATGAGCGTTAATAGAAACTATAGGTCGAATCGACTATAGTGAACGCATGATGTCCTGTTATATGAATCGAATATAATGTGAAATATGATTGTGTGAAATCCCGAAGAGTTCGTTGAAGATGAATCGGACCGCACGAGTAAGCAGCGCTGAGGAAACGGAATCACGCGTCGCGATTCCAGGTAAGGGAATTTTGTGAGTATATAGAGGTAGCTGCTCGTATTGGGTATATAGGGTGCTGTAAATTTGCATGATGGTTTGGAAAAGTGGTTGATGATGTATGTGAACAATTATGAGTACGTATATGATTTGGTTTATATAGATGTATAAAAAGGGATAGTAAGGCTAATAATTGCATAAATCACGTGTTTTGAATGTTTTCACAAAACACAATGCTTTGATTTGAGCAAATAAAAGGATAGGCTGGCTAGTACTTGAATGATGTTGTGAAATAGCTCATGTGAGGCGCTAAACATGTTTGAAGATGTTTTGAATGTATGTGAGCCACCTATCATGTGTATGTGATTTAATTCGCGTCGGAGCCTCGCTCGTGCTAGATTTCGATATTTTCATTTGTATGAAACGTGCTGGAGTTTAGCTCGCACATTGATTTGGAAACTATTATGATGTTTATAAACCGTACTGGAGCTTCTGCTCGTACGTGGCTTTGGAGTGGTTTTTCTTATGAGTATAATCGTACTAGAGCTATGCTCGTACGTGGTCCCTTTATGACAGGATGAATGAGTCGTGCTAGAGCTTTACTCACACAAGTTTGCACATTGTGATACGTATGAGGTCGTGAAAGTTGGTAAGATCCTTAAGCCCTACATCCTTAAGCTAACATCCTTAAGCCCGAGGAGACGGGGAGGCTCTGTTAGGCGGGGAGGCTCTGTTTGGTGGGGAGGCTCTCTTACGGTAAGATCCTTAAGTCTTACATCCTTAAGCTAACATCCTTAAGCCCGAGGAGGCGAGAAGGCTCTCTTACGGAAGGATCCTTAAGCCAACATCCTTAAGCCCTGGAGGGGCGGGGAGGCTCTATTCGGCAGGGAGGCTCTCCTACATGGGTACAGAAGGATCTTTAAGCCAACATCCTTAAGCCCTGGAAGGACGGGGAGGCTCTGTTCGACAAAGAGGCTCTCCTATATGGATATGAAAAATTCTTGGTATGGGATAGGTAAGACCTAGGAATGGCACCCCCAATCACAATATGAGTCCGCGGAGTACGCTGTACCATGTATATGACATGGAGTACAATGTACCGCGGGATGATTTTGTGATGAGAAAGTCTGGCGAGGGATAATCCAACTTCGTGCCAGCACGATACCCCGCACACCTGGATGCGTGTGGTCTGAGACGATTTATGATGTAGTTGGTCCACATAGGCACTCTTGATATAGTGACCTGGTTTCTATTACACATGTGTGATTGTGATTGTCCAAGGTAGACCCGAGAGAAGGGTCGAACCTTGTAGGATTTGATTTATGAAATGGTAATGATGTTTGTGATTGAAAAAATGGTTTGTGATGGGATTGTATGTGTTTGAGAAAGAGTTTTATGATGTGGTTTAAAAAGGATGTTTCAAGTGAATTTCCCTTTTTGTTATCAGATTTGACAATTGAGCATGAGATGGCTTGCACATGATGATTTACCATGTTTTATTATGCCAATTTACATGATTTAAATACATGATATATGTATACACATATAGCATAGTTTTGTTTTCCTCGTGCTCTGAATTATAAATGATTTATGCATAACATTATAAGCATGTAGATAGAGTAGTTATCTACCATGCTTGCATTATTGCCTTACTAAGCATGTGGTTGCTCATCCCTCTCTATTTTCCCCCTCCTACAGAGCGTGCATAGTAGCCCAGTGAGGACTTAGGCGTGGTATTTTGGACATCTACTGCTTCCATCGCCGAAAGGTATATACACAAGATTCTTTTTGTATCTAAACAATGTAATGGCACAATAATTATTGAGTTGTAATTATAGGGGATGTAGATATCATGAACATAACTTGTGTAAGTTAATAATTAACTTTCAAATGTATGACATCGCTTTAATTAACTAAGAATGAATGAGATGTTTATTATTGACTCACAGCCCAATAGTGTGGTGGTAAGTTAGTTCACGACCGGGAAAGGTAACAGTAAAACGCGAGAAATTTATTGAGATTTTCGGTTAAAGGGAATGAAAAAGGGTCATGACATTTTCATTATTTCAAAAATGAAATATTATTGAGATTTCATCATTACTCATAAATCCCGATATAAGTTTTTACATCAAAATTATTGTCGATCTCTCCATGCTTGCATTTGCTTCATCACTTCTTGTAATTTCGGGTTCCCTATTATTCACGGGCTTCTCGGCTCCTGTACTCCTCGAGCCCTACAACGAATATTCACACTTCTATTAAAATATATTATTCTCATTTTTATATAGTCTAATTAAATGTAGGTAATTTATGATGTTTACAGGAAAATAGAGTTTTAACGGTATTTTTTATCTCATTTAACGGTGTTTAAATAATCACGACATTTTAAACAACTCCACTAAAATTGCTGACTATACTTATGTCTGTAAATATAGCGGCGTTTTTCCAAAACACGTAGCTAACGGGACGACTTTAAAAATGTCGTTAAATATCTAAAAATTGCCATGAAATTATTTAATTTAGTAGCATATGTCGTAAAAAGTGCTGCTATAATGACCATATGTGCACCCTTTCCAACCAGCTGTCACGTCTTATCATCTCTCTCTTCTTCTTTCGAGAACAGCAAAGCCTCACTTTCAAGCTTCAAATATATCAATTAATAGGCAAATGATAGAAAACCAATCTAAGTTCTCAATTATAGAGCTGAAAAGCTTCACGTCGAATCATATTTTTTTTTGGTTTTCCAACGTTGAGAAAAATAAGCCAATCAGGGCTACTAAGCATGCTATTGTTATTATGTAAGGCTTTGTCCTTTAATTAAGCCTTTCAAACCATTAGTTTTGCAAAAGAACCAATAAATTTACTTTGTATGCTATGTGTACGTTTATATTAAAATTGATGATATGATAATTACACAAGTTTACTAGAATTTTCCAACTCTGATGGAAATAAACACAAGTATACTAGAATCTTCAACCGAGCTTGACCTCTGATCAGTATGACCTTTTGTGCTTTAATATCTATTACAAAAAGCATAAAAATTGAAAATAAAAACAAAAGATCTACAATACTTTATATTTCAAAAGCTTGCATCAATTAGACAAATAAAATAAATTTGCAACATTTTAGTGCTTGGATATCCCTTTCAAGATACTGAAACATCCTCTATCTCAGCATAGCTTCTTCTCTGTCTCCAACCTCATATAAGGCCAATGCACTCTCAACTCTTGCATAGTTTGAGAATGCAAAATCTTTATAATTTTCAACCACCTGAAAGCAGATTTTGCAGTAAAGTAACTGATGAAAATTCATTAGCTTACTCTGCATCTCGACTTCACAAACACCAGCAAGTTGTGCATAGACATCAAAGGTACATTGCAAATAATATATATTCTGGTATGCATGTAACATGATAGGTTCTTTACACCTGCATTTTTTTTACAGGATATAAGAAGATAGAATTTCAAATTTTCAAATTCTTATAGGTATTAGAAATCACCACTAAATTTGAAATCCAACTCCTTTTTCTCAAATTCAAGTTCCTTAATACAACCTTATTATTCTTCTTTTTATTTTGTTTAAAAAGGTTGAAAGAAAAACAAAGGGGAGAAATAATGCCTGAGGTACCCAAATATAAAAGGCAAATTGTTGTTACTTGAAACAATGATGATGAATTACTGACGTCTTTTCTTCAGGTTCCCTGCCATGTGTTGCAAAGAGCTTCTGTAAAAAAGAAGAAGATCAGAGGAACGCAAAGGTTGTTCCCTGCGTTTGCACTCCGATGTTTAAGTTAAAAAAGGAATTTGGCAGAGTTTTAGCAAGAAATTTTCAAATCTGATTTATGAATCATATCTGACCCCTATTTATAGGAGTTTCTCTCTGTCACTAATTACACATATGTCATTTTCATTAAATATTAGATTTTCTCATGCCTATACTCGTTTTCTTCGTGCGCCAAGTGGCACACTTTTTTTTATTCTTAATATCATGCACAACAATTGCTCTTCACTCTTTCGCTAGGTATAACATTGCGGAAGAATACATATGTTCTCATTGTAACCTCACGTTAAGTCCTTACGTTAGATTTTGAAGTCGAATTTTCATCGGAGTGTTTAGCTTACCTCGCACATTTTTTTGTTTCAAGCCCTTATTTGAGTGCTTAGCTTACCTCGCGCATTTTTCGCTTCAAGCTATTGCAGTTTTTCTTCATGGCTTAGCTTGCGCATTTTTCGCTTCAAGCCCTTTTATCGCCGTGATGCATTCGCGCTTCTCGTACCATGACACATTCTAATGTTTGGCTATCGCGACCCATTCGCACCTCTGGCACTATGGCATGTTTGTTTTCAAATGTCTGACCGTCGTGACGCCTTTGTGCCTTTGGCTCTTACGACGAGTCTTTTCAAATGCCTGGTCGTCATGACGCTATCGCTCCTATGGCTCCTACGGCTTATTTGTCTTCAACACCTGGCCACCGTGACGCTATCGCGCCTCAGGCTCTTACGACTTATCCGTTTCCAACAATTAGCCACCGTGACGTTATCACGCCTCAGGCTCTTACGACTTATCCGTTTCCAATGCCTGGCCATCGTGACGATATCTCGTCTCAGGCTTTTACGGCTTATCCGTTTCCAACGCTTGGCCACAGTGACGCCATCGCGCCTCATACTCTTACGGCTTATACGTTTCCAACGCCTGACCACGGTGACGCTATCGCGCCTCAGGCTCTTACGGCTTATCTGTCTTCAATGCGACCACAGTGACGCTATCGCGCCTCATGCTCTTACGGCTTATTTGTCTTCAACGCCTGGCCACCGTGACGCTTAAGCGCCTCAAGCTCTTACGGCTTATCCATTTGTAACGCCTGGTCACAGTGACGCTATTGCGCCTCAGACTCTTATGACTTGTACATTTGCAACACCTGGCCACAGTGACGTTATTACGCCTCAAGCTCCTACGGCTTATCCGTTTGTAAAGCCTGACCACAGTAACGTTGTTGCGCCTCAAGCTCTTACGGCTTATCCGTTTGCAACGCCTGGCCACACTGACGCTATTGCGCCTCAGGCTCTTACAGCTTATCCGTTTGCAATGCCTAGCCACACTGACGCTATTGCGCCTCAAGCTCTTACGGCTTATTTGTTTGCAACGCCTGGCCACAGTGACGCTATTATGCCTCAGGCTCTTACAGCTTATCCGTTTGCAACGCCTGACCACAGTTACGCTATTACTCCTCAAGCTCTTACGGCTTATACATCTTCAACGTCTGGCCACAGTGACGCTATTGCGCCTCAGGCTCTTACGGCTTATCCATTTGCAACGCCTGGCCACAGTGACGTTATTGCGCCTCAAGCTCTTACGACTTATCCGTTTGCAACTCCTGGCCACAATGACGCTATTATGCCTCAGGCTCTTACGGCTTATCCGTCTTCAACGCCTGGCCATAGTGACGCTGTCGCGCCTCAGGCTCTTACGGCTTATTCGTCTTCAACACCTGGCCACAGTGGTGCTATTGCGCCTCAGGCTCTTACGGCTTATACATCTTCAACGCCTGACCACAGTGATGTTATTACGCCTCATGCTTTTACGACTTATACATCTTCAACGCCTGACCACAGTGACGTTATTACGCCTCATGCTTTTACGACTTATCCGTTTGCAACGCTTGACCACAGTGATGCTCTTACACCTCAAGCTCCTACGGCTTATCCGTTTGCAATGTCTGGCCACAGTGACGCTATTGCGCCTCAGACTCTTACGGGTTATATGTCTTCAACGGTTGGTCACAATGATCTATCGCACCTCAGGCTCTTATGGCTTATTAATTCGGGGTAGAGGATACGAATCTTTGGAGCAAGCTTTATTCAAATCGGTGAAATGCACACACATTCATCATTTTCCATTAGATTTCTTCACCATTACTACATTGGCCAACCACTCATAGTAAACCTCTCTAATAAACCCGACTTTTAAAAGTTTATTAACTTCCTCAATGATCGCATTTCGTCTTTTCGAGGTAAAATTTCTCTTCTTTTGTTTGACAAGCTTATTCTCGGGTGAAACATAAAGTCTATGACAAATCACTTCTAGATTAATCCCGGGCATATCAGTCGGGGTCCAAGCAAAGACATCATAGTTTCTTCATAGGTATTCTGCTATCTCTCTCCTTGTTTGTTCATCTAGTTGAGTCCTTATGAACACATTCTTCTCTTCATCTCCTTTGATTAGCTCAATGACTTTTGTTTCCTCAACAGGCTGAGGCTAAAAAGGGTCATCTATATACAATATCTCCTTTCTTTGTACCCCTTTGCCGGCGATAAAGACAATATAACATGTGCGAGCCCTCTTTTGATCTCCTCATACTTGCCCGACTCCGTTAGGAGTAAGGAACATTAATAGGTAGCAAGAAGATATTACCGCCCTCATATCATTTAGTAGAGGCCTTCCCAAGATCATGTTGTAAGCCGCTGAGGTTGATTTTACACCCATGAACAATACCTGTCAAGTCACAATCAACTCTATAGACTCGGCAACCTTCACTTTCTCGCCCGCAAATCCGTACAATGGCATCATAACGGATCTTAATCTGTCTTCTTATACATTCATTTTCTCAAACCAGTTCCAATAAATTAAGTTCACCGAACTTTCATTATCTACCAAGATTCTGATCACTGGATGTTCTGCCACCACCACTGATATCACCAAGGGATCATCATGAGTATGACGATATCACCTCTGTCTGCCGGAGTGAACATAATGGGTTCTTCACCCGCCTTCTCCTCCATCACAGCATGAATCTGATATGCTTGTCTCGCGTAACTTTTGCGAGAAGTAGAGGAACTTCCTGCCATCGATTCTCCCCCTGTAATAACATTTATAGCCGGGCCAGTGGGTTCGTTATCCAGCCGGTTGCCTCGGGGGTCTAGCCTAGCTTCTTATTCATTTCTTGGACTGTTTCTCCCTCTATCATTGTCTTGTCTATTCCGCGGACGATCGTCCCTTCGATCTCGTGGAGGGTAAAGATTCTTTGCGCTTCTCCAAAGCAAGCGATTAATCTTCCCCTCTCGGGCCAATTGATCCATCAGTTCTCTACACATTTTCGTAGGATGACCACAAGCAGAATAAAAGCTACAGTAGGCATCTGCGTTCCGCCCTAAGTTTCCTCCTTTCTCTTTTGGGAATTCTAATAGTCCAGTCCCTTCAATAGCAACAAGAATAGTAGCACGAGGCTCGTTCAGCTTGGTATAGTTTTCATACCTAAGCCTAGGAGTCTTGTCTGATCTGTCGGGTCTGGAAGAACTCCTCCAGGTCATGTTTGTTTATCTTTTTCTTTCTTCTTTCACATCTTGAGACTGCACCATTTTCATTACTTCCTTTTGGGCAACATACTTATTTCCTCGAGCAAATAAATTTGAGAGTTGTAGGCTGGTCAAGGGACAAAAACTTTTGTTACTTTTCAGATTTCGTTTCCTGCAGGATTGCTGTCATAGCTACTCCTACTTGTAAATCTTTCACTTTTAGAGTAGCATCTCGGAAGCGATCCACAACTTTTCAAAGACTCTTTTCTATGACTTTTTCCATGTTCTCTGATTCTTGAGTCGAATGTGCTCACCTATCCTCGATACTAGAAGAGTCCGAGTCATTTGAATGAAAGCTCATTCTCTCGGGTCTTTGCACTGGATGCTTTCTTCTAACATCTCCCATTCTAAGATTTGGCCTTGAATCTTCGAAATAGACTAAGAAGTTCAGACTGTTCTGACCACTAGCCTGCTGCCTTCTATTTGCTGAGGGAAGGCTCTGCCACCCCTACTCCCCAGACCAATGAACTTCGAATTCATTCTGAACTCTGCAGTAGGGTTTATCTCCCTCACCCTGGCGATAGGGTCCTGAGTACTGGTCCCTGCGATAGGGTTCTGAAAATGTGTCACAGAGTTGTGCTCCCTCAATCCTGCGGTCGGAATCTAAAACTACGGAGCAAGGTCTCACGCGACAGGGTGCGCGGCAGAGTCTCGCCTTGCGCGGTAGGGTCTCGCACAATAGGATGTGCAAAAGGGTCTCTCGCGCCTCGAGCGGCAGGGTGCGCGGTAGGGTGCGCGACAGGGTCTCATGCGACAGGATGCGCAGCAGAGTGCACGACAGAGTCTCACCCTTGCGCGACAGGTTCTTGCGCGGCAAGGTCTCACATGGCAGAGTGTGAGACAGTGTGCGACAGAGTCTCGCCCTTGCTCGGCAGGGTCTCGCGTAACAGTTTCGTGCGCGGCAAGGTCTCGCACGGCAGGGTTTCACACGACAGAGTATGCGCCAGAGTCTCACCCTTGCGCGGCAGGGTCTCGTGCCGCAGAGTCTCGCCCTTGCGCGATAGGGTCTTGCGCAACAAAGTGTGCGGCAGAGTCTCGCTCTTGAGCGACAGGGTCTCGCGCGGCAGGGTGTGCAACAGGGTGTGCTGCAGAGTGAGCGACAGAGTCTCGCTTTGCACGGCAGGATCTCGCCCGGTAGGGTGTGCGGCAGGGTCTCCTTGTGCTCGAAACTTCAAAAGGCCATTACTTTGTGCTCGATGGTCCAATTGAGGCGATTTGTTTTTTGAATTCGCGTAATTTTTCGAGATCTACTCGATGACAAACAGTCAAATGCGGTTTGTCCGAGATTTCATATAAAAAAACGTCGTTTTAGCTTTGAATTTTGATTCTTATTATCCATCGATTCTCCTCCCTCCTGAACGTGCCTCTACCATAACTTTTCTTTCGTTTCCCACAGACAGCGCCAATTGTTGTTACCTGAAACAATGGTGACGAATCGCTGACGTCTTCTCTTCGGGTTCCTTGCCACGTGTTGCCGAGAGTTTCTACAAAAAAGAAGAAGATCAGAGGAACTCAGGGGTTATTCCCTGCGTTTACACTCCGATACTTAAATCATAAAAGGAATTTGACAGAATTTTGGTAAGAAATTTTCAGATCTGGTTTATGAATCATACTTGACCCCTATTTATAGGGGTTTCTCTGTCACTAATTACGCATATGTCATTTTTATTAAATATAAGATTTTCTCATACCTATACCCGTTTTTTTCGTGCACCACGTGACATACTTTTTTTTATTCTTAATATCATGCACAACACAAATGAATAAAATGTGTAAATTCTATTGGTAATAATAAATCCTTCTAGGCCAACTGCTATAAATAATAGCAATTCTCTTCTCTGATGGATTTTAATGTTTTGCATATCACTTTCTCTTAACTTTATGTAAATTACGTGTTTCATGCAGATATTGTTGGATAGCGCACAACTTTTGAGAACCAAAATGAAGTATAGAAGATGCCAAGGAGTATTATGGAAAATAAAGAAGCTTTATACTGATATCTATGTTCTACAACTAGAAGTTGAATGGCCTGATTTCTAAAGGTGCATAAACATGATGAAAGCATAAGAAAGCTAAATTTTAAATTCAAATTAAACAAAAATAAATCAAGAATCATGATGGTAATTGTTAAGAATATAAATCATTTCTAATTCATTGAATTGGGACATAAAAGCTTCAAGAAAATACATCATTACCAAGATTGGAAGTGTACAGAAAACTTGTCACAAGGTATTGCATGAACTCGTTGCTTCTTCTCCTCTCAATGTTCTCATTCTCTTTCATTTCATTTGATGTCCTATACCTTGTTCACTTAGACTATTAGTAACTCCCAACCATCGTGTAATTAGAATTTTTCCTTTTGTTGGTTCTTTGACCTTCAAAGAACTATCATGTAATTAAAAACTAAAAATATTCTTTGCAAACAAATCAAGTCACAACTAGCTCACAAAAAACAAATATTAAAAAAACGATTCCTGCAAAAACAATTGAATCTCTCCACTGTAAGTTCATTTTTTCTATATGTTTTAAGAATTTTTTTATAAATTTGAAATTGATCGATTAACTAAACACTGTAATGTAAAAGTGTTTGTTGCTTGATGCTTCACATTAACACTCGTTGCCAAAACCAAGAAATTGCTACTAATGATCCAACCGTATTTAAATAGTTTAAGAATGAATGACTAGATATAGCCCACACATGCTTGTTTGATTGTTTATATACTTTACATATGCTCTAGCTAGCTTATTTGTTTTTCCTTTTTGTTTAGTGAATCATCCACTGGTCATAGTTAAAATTTAAAGAAGTTCTGAAGCATACAAACTATCTTGAATTCCCCAATCCCATGAAAAATGAAATGGTACACCTGGGAAAATTTCTTTTAAATGGCAATAGAAGAATGGCCATTATGATTGAGAATAATGACCTTTAAAAAATGCACTTGGCAATAGTATTATCAACCGGAAAACCAAAGTCTTTTTTCAATTTCCCAGCTTTATACATTTCAGCTAGCTTCCTTCCTAACACAGGCTAACAGATTATGAACAGTTAGAAGATCAGAGGCAAATTACTGTTACCGCTACTACCCAAAAAAATGGCTCACCTGATTGCTTCGAGATGCACCAAATTCAATAAATTCCATAATGATTTATGATCCGTTGTTTTGTAAGGGTCCAACCTATGATGCTTAACAAAGTACACTTACGGTTTTACCAAGTAGAACACTCAAGAGAACTTCAATAAACAAAATGTTCAGCAATAGAGTAACCTTGACTCTTACCTTAAAGGGCTTAGGCACACAAAATGTTCCAGTTTCGTACATGGCACCTAAACTAATAGCCTCTGCCTCAAACATTGATGGACCAATACTCCTGATCCAGAGTTTTCAATAACAAGAGAACTTTTATTCCTTCGACAAACAAGAATTCATTAAGCAAAAGAAACTACTAAATTATAACTCAGCGGAATTATAAATTCCTAATACATTAAAAGTTTTGATCTTTGCACACCACACCTGTTTGTTTTGAAAGTCAAGAAGCCTAACAGTGCCATCATCGCAGCTGATCACCAGGTTTCCTCTGCCGCTGGAGCAACACGTAATTTTTCCACTGATTTTCTCTAGATTTTGCATTTCCCTCCCTCAATTTCTCTTTGAAGAACTCAAATTTCCTCCACTGATACATATCCCTTTCTCGATTAAGGATCGGATTTCGAATCAGAGTCCAGAAACGAAACCTAAAAATTTATTTATTTTTTAAATGTTTAAGTTCTCCTTTACTCTTCTCGCTGTTTTCTCGAGAATACCATTAATTTTTAAGGTAAAATCCAAAATTATTCCGGGGAAATCAGCTAAGCAGAAGAATGGAGGAAGAAAAAGGTGAGCTAGCGGAGTAATAGAAATGAAACCTAAAGAGAGAGAAAAAAACTAGAAAACGAGAAGACAGAGAGAAACGAAAATGGGGTTACTTGACATCGGGCTTGCAGCAATGGTCGTACAGACGAGAGGGCGTGTAGAAAAGAAACGGTTTTGCGATTTTGTTGAAATCAGAAAAGGAATTAGGAGAGACAGGTTCTGCAAAAAGAAGAGGAGAAAGATGGATGAGGCATATAGGGGTAATGAAAACGAGAGAGGCCTGCGATTTTGACAATCGCTGCTAGGCAAAAAAAAATGCCGGTAAGTAAAAACACTGTAGTTTAGATTTTTTTTACGCGCTTATTTTTTAAATAAAAATAAATGCTTTAATGGCATTTGCATTTAAAAAACGCCGCTAAACGGTAAAATTTAGCGGCGTTCAAAAACAAAACGCCGCTACCTGTCAAATCTAACGGCATTTTGTCCGGAAACGACGTTTCCTTTTAAAATCATGGATCCAGCGGCTTTCAATAGTGAAACGCCGCTAAAAATATCCCGCAAAAAACCCATTTCGCTTTAGCGTTTCTTCACCACGCAGCACTGTTCAACTCACACTTCAAGGTTCGGTTTTGCCTTCATCTTCGGTTCTGATGTTGTCTACCTGACAGCAACAAGAAAATGCTTCCCACGTAATCTGATTGCACTAACGACAAAAGGGTGACGTCGATGCAATTTGATTCACGTGTTCTTCGTATATCCTGCAAAAACAACAGGAATCAGAGGGGGCAGGGATTTGTCCCGGCACGCGCACTCCGATGATTAAGTCAGTAATCGGAGTTGTGAATGTAGGAAGAAGAGAATATATTGCTTAAATCAAAGAGTTTAAAGCTTTTCCCTTCTTTTTGTCTTTTTTGGTTTTTCCTCCCCTGATTCAGAGAGCTCACCTGGTATTTATAGGTTTCTGCAAGTCGGTTCGAGCATAGGCCCAAGCGCGTGTCTGGGCCGCGACAGAGTGATAAAGTACTCTGTCGCGCCTCGAATTCAAGTAGCAAGCGAGGGACCTCTACCGCAGACTGTGCGGGAGACCTCTACCGCAGCCTGTGTGGGAGGCCATGTCGCAAGCTGTGCGGGAGACTTCTATCATGGGCTGTGCGGGAGCCCTCTACCGCAGACTGTGCGGGAGACCTCTACTGCAGCCTGTGTGGGAGGCCATGTCGCAAGCTGTGCGGGAGACTTCTATCATGGGCTGTGCGGGAGCCCTCTACCGCAGACTGTGCGGGAGACCTCTACCGCAGTCTGTGTGGGAGGCTATGTTGCAAGCTGTGCGGGAGACTTCTATCGCAGGCTGTGCGGGAGCCCTCTACCGCAGACTGTGCGGGAGACTATGCCGAGGGCTACGCGGGAGACCTCTACAGCAATCTGTGCGGGAGACCACCTCTACCGCAATATGGGCGATGGAGGTCTGCCGTGCCTGCTGTGCGGCACATTGCAAAGGCGACAGACTCCTATCGCATTGAGCGCTCTGTCGCACTGCTGGGAACTATGTCGCGTGGCCGCTCTGTCGCTGAATCCGCCACGTGGCTCATTCTTGATTTGATACGTGGCAGGCGGATGATTGCGCACGTGGATTCTGTGACACGACCGCCATCAATTGCTCCCCACTCTTTGGTAGGAATCTTTCCTGCGAAAGAGTATCTGGGTCCGGAATTTTCTCGGGTCGGGTGGGATATCCGCGCGTGTGTCGACGCAGGCGAGCCGCTATATATACTGGGCCCCTGCTGTCCTTGTCGTTATTGAGTTCTCCCGCAAAAAGACACTCAGCCTCGATTTTCTCTGCACACTCTCTCGTAACTCTGCCGCACGCTACTGTACTCTGCCGCAAGTCTGTCGCGTACACATCACTGTGTCGCAACTCTGCCGCGACTTCTTCACACTCTGTCGCCAGTCTCTCCTTTTCTTCATTTTAGGTAATTTCATAGTCTGTAGTCCCACTCTTTTGATTTACAGACTCCTAAAATGGCTGGCCATGGTATAGGAAAACAAATTGATCTAGGCGTTAAGTCGACTTTAAAGGAAGCCGACGTCCAAGACCTAGAATCTCGATTTCCTTTATCCGAGGGATACTCTTATAGACTCCCAACCCCTCAGGAGAGCGACATACGTCGTGTGTCTGACGGGGCTGTCGTTTTTAGGGCAGCTTTGGAGTTAGGACTCCGCTTCCCATTGTCCGACTTTGGGGCTTCCTTCCTCAGGACGCACAGGGTATCCCCGGGGCAACTGCATCCTCATGCATGGATGCAATTGGTAGCATTCACTGTGCACTGCCATTTAAAGGGCGTCCCTCCGTCTCTTCCTCTTTTAGAAGTATTCTTTAGGCTTCGAGGGAGTCCCGGCTTAGTGCCTTACTCGCTTCAGCGGGTGTACCAGCCTGGTTTTGAGAACCGATTATTTGAGAAACCTGCTAACAAGCTCCATGGTTTCGAGACAGAATGGCTGGTTGTGGAAGTGCCCGAGGGCCTGGATATCCCCACTCGTTGGGAGAATAGGCGTGAAATCCCCAAGGGTCCCCGGGTTGCCACACTTAGGGAGCAGTTGTCTTCCGACATCGATAAACTGCTAGTCCCTCATCCCCTTAGCCTCGACACCCTTATATCAAATGAAAATTTGATATTAGCAGGCTGGGGTGTGGGTCCGGTCCCTGTTGCCGGACCCTCTATTCCTTCGTCAGATCCTCTGCCTTCGGTTTCCCCCGAGTTAAATCCTGAAGCACCTAGGTCACAAGAGGATATAGGGAGCACCAACGTAGAATCAAGTTCTGGCAGCGAACCCTTAGCCGACCTGACTGGTTGGGAAGGGTTCGGCTCTACTTTCATGGTGCTCCCTGATGACGACACCATAAATATAGAGTCCCTTCAGGAGCATCTCGATTCTCCTGGCGGTAACTTTTAATTCTCTTTACGACTTGCTGTTTTTGATCAGTTTTTGACCACTGATTTGTCTTCTTTTTCTTTTTTGCAGATATGAGTCATTTTCGGCAATCATTAGGTCGCCAGGTTTCTGAGGCTGGTCCTTCCAGCGCTCCTGCCAGGAAGAGGCATCGTTTGGCTGACGATGTCTCAAGTGAGGCACCGGTCCCCTCTCATCCACCTCGTGCTCGGACCCCTCCTGTTTCTAGGAAGGCGATGCCTCCCCCTCATTCAGAGCAGAGAGATCTCTCTCGGGATAAGGGGAGAGTTACCTCGTCTTCACGGGGGGCTTCCGGGTCATCCGGGCGATCACGCTCTGAGGAGCGCGCGGAATGTAATATCATTCCGTCTCAGCGGAAGAATAGAAGGTGCTTGTACATCGAAGGTTCGATGGGAAGCAGGCCAATATTGCCGAGGATAGGCCCTGCCGACGAGAGGCCCTATTCCGTGGACGGGGGAAATATTATGAGGGGCCATGAGTTCCGAGTCTACCCCGGGGTTCGTGATAACGACATTTTGGACACTCCCGGGGTGGCTTCCCGGTTAAGCTGGTCCTCTATCCTTCCTCGGGACGAGGCAAGGATATTTAGAAACTACCCGGAGGGGGAGGATTTAGCCGACATAGAGGCGTTGAGGGTAAGTTTCATACTCCTCTTCGTTTGACTCATTTTTGCCGCATTCTTTGAATCTAACTTTTTGTATTCCTTTGCAGCTGGCTCAACGAACTGTGGCCAACAATGCCCAACATCGGGCTTATCGGGAGCATGCTGATAGGGAAATCCGGGAGTTAAAGGATCAAGTTATGGAGTTGCAGAACACCATCAACAACTTATCCAAACTTTCGGATTTAGTTCGAAGCTTGGAAGAGCAGCTCGCAAAGGTTCATCAAGACCTTAATCACGCCCAGGGGGATCTTACTGTAGAGAAGGCTCGGTCTAGCAGATTTCAAGAGGATCTCCGGGATGCCCACTCTGAGCTAGACTGTATGCAGTCCAACTACGGGTCTTTACTTGCTCGGAATCAGGAGCTCGAGCAGCGTGTTGCCGAGTTGGAAAGTCAGGCTGCTCCTACATTGACCCAAGTGGAGATTAATAGCATACGGGCCGAGACTGTGAAGGAGTACCGTCTTTCCAAGGATTGCTTGAGACGGAAGGAGGATTTCTCGAATCCCTATGTAAAGTACGGGTTCTATCTTGCCCGATCATGGTTAGAAGCACATAGGGAAGGAGAGGAATTCCCAGAGCTCCAGTACACCAACGAGGCAATGCTATTTGAGGCCCCCGACTGGACTAAATATGAGCCTGAAGCTGAACCTGCAGACGAGTTATTTAAGAGGACTGCCCAAGATGACCTCGTCAACCTCACTGGTCCTTGGGAGCCCATGGATTTGGATGGTGCTCCCAAGCCTATCGAGGCTCTCATTGATTTAGACGAGGAGGGTCAGCAGTCCTTGGGAAGTGATGGTCCGTCTGCAGCTGATCCCCAGCTTCCTCCTGAAGAGTAGATTGCTATTTTTGTTTTTTGTATTTCTTTTCAAGTACTTTGTTGTTTTTTATTTTAACTTCGTACTTTTGTCGAATGTAATGACTTTTGAATGAAATGAAATTGAGATTTTTGTTCATGCTTTGTATTGCATTACTTCTCTATTTATCATTTATCATTCTTTGTCTGTTTGTTTCTTTTGCTTCAATGTATTCATTTGAATGTATTCGTGCATGCTCCCCAATTCTTGATAGAAAGGTAAACTTTCAGAAAGAATTTTTTGAGTGAACGTATAATTGTTTAAGGCTTGATTACTGTGACGTGTATGCGTCTTTAGTGTTTATAGCCTTGATGTTTTTATCGCTTGGCCATAGTGACGCATAGCGCCTCAGGCTCTTACAGCTTGATTGAACTACGCCTGGCCACAGTGACGCATAGCGCCTCAGGCTCTTACGGCTCGTTTGAACTACGCCTGGCCACAGTGACGCATAGCGCCTTAGGCTCTTACGGCTCGTCTGAACTACGCCTGGCCACAGTGATGCATAGCGCCTCAGGCTCTTACGGCTCGGCTAAACTACGCCTGGCCACAGTGACGCATAGCGCCTCAGGCTCTTACGGCTCGGTTGAACTACGCCTGGCCACAGTGACGCATAGCGCCTCAGGCTCTTACGGCTCGGCTAAACTACGCCTGGCCACAGTGACGCATAGCGCCTCAGGCTCTTACGGCTCTTCTGAACTACGCCTGGCCACAGTGACGCATAGCGCCTTAGGCTCTTACGGCTCTTCTGAACTACGCCTGGCCACAGTGACGCATAGCGCCTCAGGCTCTTACGGCTCTTCTGAACTACGCCTGGCCACAGTGACGCATAGCGCCTCAGGCTCTTACGGCTCTTCTGGATATACGCCTGGCCACAGTGACGCATAGCGCCTCAGGCTCTTACGGCTTTTCTGAATACCTGTCACAAGATTTAGATGCATATAAGTTGCAGATGTATAATAAAATGACATTCTGCGTGATGATTTGATGACAATATCTTGTGATGGTATAAACAAATAATAATACTGTTTGGGAAAGAAAATATAGCGATTAATTCAAATACAGCTTTAGGTGATTTGAATTCCATGTTTTCCCTATCTTCTTCCCTTGTAGAGTTTTCAGGACACATGTGTTAGGTCCAATCTTGTATCTGATTCTGTAGGGACCTTCCCAGTTGGCTCTGAACTTCCCATCCTCCTTCAGGGCATTCGTGATTTGCGACTTTCTGAGCACTAGATCTCCCTCAGACATTGGCCTATCTCTTACCCGGTTATTGTAGTAGTTGGCCACCCTCTGATGATAGGATACCAATCGAATAGCCGCGGTTTCTCTATGTTCATCGAGTAGGTCCAAGCCTTCCCTTAGAGCTTGTGAATTTTCTTCCTCTACTAAGGGTATCACTCTTGGTGATAACGCTCCAATTTCCACGGGGATCAGTGCTTCTGCGCCGTATACAAGGCTGAATGGCGTTTCTTTAGTCGACACACGACTGGTGGTACGATATGCCCATAAAACACTAGGCAATTCGTCCACCCATGCCCCTTTTGCTTTGTCTAGCCTGGTCTTCAGCCCATGGAGGATAGTCCGATTATTGACTTCGGCCTGTCCATTAGCTTGAGGATATGACACTGAGGAGATCCTTAGCTGAATGTTGAGGCTCTTACAAAATTCACGGAAGGCGTTGCAATCAAATTGCTTTCCATGGTCGGCATTTAGGATGCGGGGAATTCCGAATCGACAAATAATGTCTTTCCACACCATTGCCTCCACTTTCTTTTCCGTGATTGTGGCTAAAGGCTCTGCTTCAATCCACTTTGTAAAGTAATCGGTAGCCACTAGCAGGAACTTTCTTTGGCCCGCAGCTAAGGGGAAAGGTCCAAGGATGTCCAATCCCCACTGTGCAAAAGGAATTGGCTGTACTGTGCCTTGAGAGGGAGTCACTGGGGCTGTTGTGATAGGCGCAAACCTTTGACATTTGTCACATTTGCGGGTTTGGTCTATCGCATCTTTCTTCAATGTTGGCCAGTAAAATCCCGATCGCAGTACTTTAGCAGCGAGGGCTCTTGCTCCAAAGTGTTCGTCGCAAATTCCTTCATGCACTTCAGCTAGGGCGTAACTTGCTTGTTCCGGTCCCAGACATTTCAATAAGGGTGACGAATATCCCTTTTTGTACAGTTCTCCGTTAATGAGGTGAACTTCGCCCCTTGTACTTTCAAGCGACGAGCCTCGTCCTTATCTTGGGGTAGTGTTCCTTCGGCGAGATACTGTTTGTATGGGGATCTCCAATCATCTCCCACTTGAATGTCACACACTTCGACCTCTTCAATACTAGGTCGTTCGAGCCTCTCCACCTTCACTGTCCTTCCTCGTGTTTCGGTGGAAGAGGCTAACTTAGATAATGCATCAGCATGTGTGTTTTCGGACCGGTTGATTTGTATCAGCTGAAAGCTTTCGAAAGTCTGGGCCAGAAGTTGGACTTTCTTCAAGTAAGGGACCAACATCGGTTCCCGTACCTCGTACTCTCCGCTGAATTGGTTCACCACCAATTGAGAATCACTGTGTGCTATTAAGTGGTGAACCTGTAGCTTATGCGCTAACATCATCCCTGCTATCAGAGCTTCATACTCCGCTATGTTGTTCGAACTGGGGAATCCAAACCGTAGGGAGTATTCAAGGGATTTTCCTTCGGGTGAAACCAGGACTATACCCGCTCCGCTTCCGTTAGCATTTGATGCCCCGTCGACATGCAGCAACCAGGGGTGAGCCTCCCCTTCACTGCTGCCGCTTGGGATAGTGCATTCCACGATGAAGTCAGCCAGAGCTTGACCTTTGATAGCCTGCCTCGGTTGGAATGTGATGTCGTATCCCCCAAGCTCCACCGCCCATTTCACCAACCTTCCTGAATGTTCAGGTTTCTGGAGGATCTGTCTTAATGGTTGATCTGTTAAGACGGTGATGGGATGTGCTTGGAAATACGGACGCAACTTTCGCGAGGCCATCAAGAGGGCTAATGCTAGCTTCTCGGCCAGTGGATAGCGGGTCTCTGGATCCAATAACACTTTGCTCACGTAGTAGATGGGACGGTGCACCATTTCATCTTTCTTCAGTAGCACCGCGCTGACGGCGAAATCACCGACTCCCAAATACATATAGAGCTGTTCTGCTTCAAGGGGCCTTGTTAATAGAGGCAACCGCTTCAAGTATTCCTTGAGGTCTTCAAAGGCTTTTTGACAATCTTCCGTCCACTCAAAGTTCTTCCCCCCCCCCGTAGAGTTTTGAAGAAAGGCAAGCTCCTTTCTGCTGATTTCGACAAGAAGCGATTCAGAGCCGCTATTCTGCCTGTCAATCTTTGGACCTCTCTTACGGTGGTTGGGGGTTTCATGTCAATGACAGCCTGTATCTTCTCAGGGTTCGCCTCGATGCCCCTGTTAGTGATCATGAAGCCTAGGAATTTTCCTGATCTTACCCCGAATGAGCACTTTTCGGGGTTAAGCTTCATGTTGAATCTCCTCAATACTTCGAATACCCTGGACATTTGATCAGCGTGAGACTCTCCTACGCGGCTCTTGATTATCATATCGTCCACGTAGGCTTCCATGGTATTTCCCAGAAGATCTTTGAACACTTTGCTCACCATTCGTTGATAGGTGGCTCCCGCGTTCTTTAGACCGAACGGCATTACCCGATAGCAATAGGTTCCGTCGTCGGTTATAAAGGAAGTCTTTTCTTCGTCTTCTGGGTGAAGCATGATTTGGTGATACCCGGAGAATGCATCCAAGAAACTGAGGAATTCGTAACCGGATGTTTCGTCTACTAGTCGGTCTATCCGTGGTAGGGGGTATGAATCTTTGGGGCAGGCTTTGTTCAGGTCGGTGAAATCAACACACATTCGCCACTTCCCACTAGATTTCTTTACCATCACTAAATTGGCTAACCACTCAGGGTAATAGACCTCTCGAATGAATCCGGCGCCCAGGAGCTTACTCACTTCTTCAGTGATTGCTTTCTGTCGTTCCGGGGCGAAACTCCTCTTCTTCTGTTTGACCGGTCTGTGTCCGGGTATGATATTAAGTTCATGGCATATGACTTCGGGACTGATCCCGGGTATGTCCGCCGGGCTCCAGGCGAAGATATCCAAGTTTCTCCTCAGACACTCGACTACCTCCTTTTTCTGTTGCTCGCCCAACTGAGTCCCGATGAATGCCCTTTTTCCGCTATCCCTTTCAGTTAGCGCAATGGCTTCTGTTTCCTCTACAGGTTGGGGTTTAGGCGGATCGTCGATGCATAAGGTTTCTTTCCTCTGTGTTACCTTGTTGGCAGTGGAAGCGAGATAACAAGTACGGGCACTCCTTTGGTTTCCGCGTACTTGCCCGACTCCGTTGGGAGTGGGGAACTTCATCAATAGGTAGCAAGAGGATATCACCGCCCTCATGTCGTTCAGCACCGGCCTGCCCAAGATCATGTTGTAGGCAGCGGAGGTCGATCTGACTACCATGAATAATACTTACCGGGTCACGTCTTTCGAATGCTCACCGAGAGTTACAGGCAACTCTATGGACCCGGTAACTTTCACTCGCTCCCCCGTGAATCCATATAGTGGTGTCATAACGGGTTTCAACCTATCCTCGGACATGCTCATTTTTTCGAAGCAGTTTCAATAGATCAGGTTCACTGAGCTCCCGTTATCGACCAGGACCTTGCTCACCGGGTGTTTGGCCACCACCGTGGATATCACCATGGGGTCGTCATGGGGCATGGCGACATCGCCTCTGTCAGTCGGGGTGAACATGATGGGCTCTTCATCCGCCTGTTCTTCCATCACAACGTTAACCTGATACGCTTGCCTTGCTTAACTTTTGCGGGAAGTAGAGGAGCTTCCTGCACTTGATTCCCCGCTTGCAATGACGTTTATTGCGGGGGCTGTAGGCTCGTTGTTTGACGGATTGGCCCGGGGGATCGGCCTGACGGCTTCGTTTCTAGGCCTATCCCCTCTGTTGTCATTATTTTCCCCAGTCCGCGGACGATTATTCCTTTGGTCAAGCGGAGGATATCGGGGTCTCTCGCTTCTCCACAGGAAGCGGTTGATCTTCCCCTCTCTGGCCAGTCTTTCTAACTGGTCCATTAAGTCTCTACACCTCTCTGTTGGGTGTCCGTGAGCATAATGGAATTCACAGTAGGCTTCAGTGTTTCGGCCTACGTCTCCAATTTTCTTCTTGGGGGATTCCAATAGTCCCGCCCCCTCAATTGCTGCCAGTATCGCAGTACGAGGCTCGTTCAGTCTGGTATAACCTTCATACCTGAGCCTGGGGGCTTTGTCTCCTCTCACGGGTTTTGGGAAGCTTCTCTCGGGTGCATCTCTCTCTCTTTTCTTTCCTTCCTTCGCCTCCCCGGGCTGTATCATTCTCATCACTTCTTCTTGAGCTACATACTTGTTAGCCCTGGCAAAGAGGTCGGAAATCGTCATCGGTTGATCGAGAGAGAGGGATTCTTGTAGCTTCTCGAAGCTCGTCCCTTGCAGCATTGCAGCCAAGGCTACGCCTACTGGTAGATCTTCCACTTCCAAGGTTGCATCTCGGAAGTGATCTACAAAGCTTTTCAAGGGTTCTTTATTCCCTTGTTTAAGCGTGAGTAGGTAGGTAGCGTCTTTCTTCCTCTGGCTGTGGATCATGAAGACTTTGAGGAATTCATTTCTCAACTCATCAAAAGAGGAGATTGAACCTTCGCTCAACCCGTTGAACCACTTGAGAGCATGCCCGGACAATGTGAGAGAAAAAGCTCTACACATAATTTCGTCCTCCCATCCATGTAACAGCATGAGGGATTCATAACTCTAGATGTGATCGTAGGGGTCCGCTTTGCCGGTGTAAGTAGCAATAGAAGGCATTTTGAACTTCTTCGGCAAAGGTTTATTCATGATCTCCAGGCTGAATGGGATCTTCCTCCTTTGGCCATCATCCGAAGATACCAGTTTTTTCTTCTCGAGGATCCTTTGGACGACCTTCTCCACGTCCTCCGACCCTCGAGCTGAGCATGGCCTTGTCCCTTCGGGTCTAGAAGAGTCCGATTGATAAGCGCCCCTTCTAGCACCTCCCACTCCGGGACTTGATATTTCGAGGCCTTCTTGTGGGTCAAAACCTCCTTGTCTTCGTTACTCCCAGCCCTATAGGTTCCCGGATCACGTTCTGACTCCACGGGAGACGAGCTTTGGCAGGTGGGGGAACTCTGCCGCATATGGGCTGCAGAGGAACTCTGCCGCCTGGCGGCCAGAGGGGAAGTCTGCCGCGCATCGGGCAAGGGTGAACTCTGCCGCCTATTAGAGGCGGGAGAGCACCGTCGCATATCTGATGTGGGATACCTCTGCCGCATGTATTCCGCGGGAGAGTTCTGTCGCCATTGAGCCACGGGCGAGCTCTGCCGCCTGTCAGACAGAGGTGAACTCCGTCGCTGTTGAGCCGCGGGCGAGCTCTGTCGCGCGTTAACCGCTGGTGAACGCTGTCGCAAGGGAGCTGCGGGCGAGCTTTACAGCCTAGTGGCCAGAGGTGAGCTCTGTCGCGGTTGAACCACGGGTGAGCTCTGCCTTGCTAGATTGGCAGTGGCATTATCTTGCGTTCCTGCACCTTGTCCGGCACTCGCCAAAGTGGAGGGCTGACCTCTCTCGTAGGTCTGCCTCGGTGTGCTTTCCCCCACTAACTGCTGCACTTCATGGGGTAAGCTCAATTGGGGGAGAGCGTCTCTGAAGAAGCTCACCATGGCTTTCAATGCAGCTGTAGTCTCCTCATTTTTGCGCTTCAGGGTCTCAAATTCTTCTATAGAAACCACGGCTTCTCTCTGACCCCTTTTACCATGTCTTCGTCCTTGTTCTGATCTAACAGGGGGACTCACAGAATTCTGCCCTCCTGTCACCTCCGCTGTAGAGCGTGTTCTCACCATTTTGATAGAGAATCTGGCTTTTTGTCAGGATTCCCACAGACGGCGCCAATTGATGTTGCCTACCTGACAGCAACAAGAAAATGCTTCCCACGTAATCTGATTGCACTAACGACAAAAGGGTGACGTCGATGCAATTTGATTCACGTGTTCTTCGTATATCCTGCAAAAACAACAGGAATCAGAGGGGGCAGGGATTTGTCCCTGCACGCGCACTCCGATGATTAAGTCAGTAATCAGAGTTGTGAATGTAGGAAGAAAAGAATATATTGCTTAAATCAAAGAGTTTAAAGCTTTTCCCTTCTTTTTGTCTTTTTTGGTTTTTCCTCCCCTGATTCAGAGAGCTCACCTGGTATTTATAGGTTTCTGCAAGTCGGTTCGAGCATAGGCCCAGGCGCGTGTCTAGGCCGCGACAGAGTGATAAAATACTCTGTCGCGCCTCGAATTCAAGTAGCAAGCGAGGGACCTCTATCGCAGACTGTGCGGGAGACCTCTACCGCAGCCTGTGTGGGAGGCCATGTCGCAAGCTGTGCGGGAGACTTCCATCATGGGCTGTGCGGGAGCCCTCTACCGCAGACTGTGCGGGAGACCTCTACCGCAGTCTGTGTGGGAGGCTATGTTGCAAGCTGTGCGGGAGACTTCTATCGCAGGCTGTGCGGGAGCCCTCTACCGCAGACTATGCGGGAGACTATGCCGAGGGCTACGCGGGAGACCTCTACCGCAATATGGGCGATGGAGGTCTGCCGTGCCTGCTGTGCGGCACATTGCAAAGGCGACAGACTCCTATCGCATTGAGCGCTCTGTCGCACTGCTGGGAACTATGTCGCGTGGCCGCTCTGTCGCTGAATTCGCCACGTGGCTCGTTCTTGATTTGATACGTGGCAGGCGGATGATTGCGCACGTGGATTCTGTGACACGACCGCCATCAGGTTCAGCTTTCTTCGAGCAACACTCCACCTCAGCAGCAGCTCACGGTGCACACAAGCCAATCTCCTTCTTTGCGGCAGCAACGACGAGTAGCAGGAGAATAGTGGAACGACAACAATGCAGCAAGATGAGGAGATTGCAGGAATCGAACGGAGACAGCAGTGGACGATAAAAGACAGTGGTTGTTTGGTGTAGGGAAGCTTGCAGGTTCAATGGTGCGGCAGGGAAGGGCTTTACTGGCACAAGACTGATGAAATACAATGGTGATGATGCAGCCTGATGTAGGAGTGCAGTTTTGGAACAATATGCAGGAAAAGGTTTTCTTTTTTTTCTTTTTTTACTAGTGCCCCCGTGTTCTTGTAGCTTCTCTTGCTTGTCTTTAATTTATAAAACCTTTGTATTGTTAATTTTGGAAAGGCTTTAAGGAGTGCAGTTTTGGAACAATATGCAGGAAAAGGTTTTCTTTTTTTCCTTTTTTTACTAGTGCCCCCGTGTTCTTGTAGCTTCTCTTGCTTGTCTTTAATTTATAAAACCTTTGTATTGTTAATTTTGGAAAGGCTTTAAAGTCAAAGATCTCAATTTTGATTCACAAATTTATTCAAGCTTATTAGAAAATTTAATTCAGTCAAATTCCTTCAATTATTTTCTTTTTGTCTCACCTGCCTGACCCCAAGATTCAATTTTGATACACTTTTATTGTCATGATTTATTTCCAATATTTTAGCAAGCGAGTCTCAGTTCACAAATTCTTAGGCTTTTTATGGATTTTCTTCCATTTTTTTATATTTTCAATTTTCTTATTTTCATTTTTATTTTACCAAAAATAAAAATAAAAATCCAAGTCCAAAATCAAAATCAAAATCAAAATCAAAAATAAAATTAAAAATAAAAATAATATAATATTAAAACTAATTAATCAAAATATTTCTTTTTTAAAAAGAGAGAGGCCCAAAAAAAAAATTGGTGTCTACAATGAGCAAGAATTATGGAAAATTTTATCTTAAGTAAATGAGATTCACATAATGATCATGTATGGATGTGATTTTGACCATGATGTATGAGTTATGGAAATGATTAAGTTATGAGTATTAATTAGGTAATCATATTGCGTAGTGTTGATATATATATATATATATATATATATATATATATATATATATATATATATAGCGAAATGATGGATAATCTTAGAGAACGAATTAATTCGATCGTGCAATATGAAATATTTGTCTAGGGATGGGACATTTATCTTGGTAAGGAGATTATATATATGTTGTTAGAGTGTTAATAAGGAATTATTAAATTGTTATGAAATATTAGCAAATTATTTGTGGAGTAAACATTTATATACATGTTGTTGTGCATGATAAAAGAATAATAATAGTACGCCACGTGACGTACGAAGAATGCACCACGTGGCGCACGAATAAAACATGTGAGAAATGATACAAACCCTGAGCAAGATAAAAAGGGTAAAAATGTAATTAGTGACAGAGTAAATCCCTATAAATAGGGGTCAGGTACAATTCGTTAACCTAATTCTGAATTTCCCTACTGAGACTCTACTCAATTCTCCGGCTGACTTAAGCATCGGAGTGCCAACGCAGGGAAGAACCCCTGCGTCCCTTTGATCTTTCTCTCTTTTGCAGAGGCATTCTAGAACACGTGACGCGAAGATCGAGGTGAAGACGTCTGCTGTTGCAACCGAGCGACAACAATTGACGCCGTCTGTGGGAAACGGAAGAAAAAATTTTGACAACGATGGTACAGACACGTTCAACAACAATCAGAGGTGAAGAAAGTGAGGACATGGTGAGCTCCCCAATTGCGAACTTAGGTGATGGAGTTCAGACCGAGAGAGGGTCGAATACGATGATGATTCCCATTGCCGAATTTGAAGCCATGCGGAAGCAAGGAGAAGAGACTGTTCAAGCCTTGCGGACAATGGTTGATCTGTTAAATGGTGTTTTCCCGCAAGTGAATCTACCACTAGCCGTCCAAAACATGGTAGGAGAAGGGCGAGCTGCGCAAGACCCTGACGGCATGGTCACGCAAGACCCTTTCGGCATGTTCTCGCCGGACCCTCACGACAGGATGGCGCGAGACAGTGAAGGCCAAGTATCGCGAGACCCTGAAGGCATGTTTGTGCGAGACACTCGCGGCACACCCGCGACAGACCCTCGTGGCACGCTCGCGATAGACCCTCGCGGCACTCTCGCCACAGACCTTCGTGGCACTCTGGCGACAGACCCTCGCGGCACTCTGGCGACAGACCCTCGCGACACTCTGGCGATAGACCCTTGCGGCACGCTCGCAACAGACCCTTGCGGTACTCTCACGGCAGACCCTCGCGGTACTCTCACGGCAGACCTTCGCGATGCTCTTGCTCCAGACCTTCGAGGTAGGGGTGCACGAAACTCTCACGACATGGCCGCGCAAGACCCCCCGTTTGCTTTGTACGCGCCACGTGGCGCACTCATAACGCGGGGATGCCAGCTCATGCGAGACCCTTCTGCGCGAGACCCTTATGGCAGGGGTGCGCGAGATCCTCACGGCATGGTCGCACGAGACCCTATGTGTGAGACTAAGGAAGATATGAGGCGTCAGGGTATGGGAGACCCTGTGCATGAGGCCTCGAAAGGCTTGCGGCGCCAAGTTACGGAAGACCCCATGCGCAAGACTCTAATGAACTGGAGACATCAGAGTGTCAAAAAACTGCGACGTCATGGTACAAAGAATTCAACACGGGAGATTGTTGGTGGCCGAAGATGCCAAAGTACTAGAAACCTTGAGGGTCAGGCTCGAGTAGACTCTGGATATTTGGGCGTCGAAGATCCTTAGCCCTAGAACACAAACAGCTCGCCAAACAACGAAATCAAAGATGTGGGAATGATAGGGTCTCATGTTGAGAGAGACTCGGAAATAGATCCAACATGAAACCTTGAAACTGGAATGACAAACTTTCAATCTCAGACTCGTCAAAACAGAACTTAGGGTAACAGGAAAGAAGCTATGGACTGCGGCCAAGCTGATGCATACGATGCTAAGAAAGTGCAAAACAGACCTGTGTCCAAGGCACAAGTTACCATAGATATGAAAAGAATGGTGGAACGAATCTTAGAAGAGAAAAAGTTGGTTCAAACTGAAGAAAACCAAAGGAGGAGAATCCCATTTAGTACAATGATCATGGGAAAACCGCTGCCCCCAAAATTTAAAATGCCGCAGATGACGGCGTATACAGGAAAAACTGACCTTTATGACCACATTCAGAACTATGAGTCATTTATGCTATTACATGGATGGGAGGATGAGATCATGAGTAGAGCATTCCCCTTAACTTTAACTGACCATGCACTAAAATGGTTTAATAGTTTGTCGGAGGGGTCTATTTCGTCTTTCAATCAATTAAGAAGTGAATTCTTGAAGGCCTTTGTGATAAAAAACCAAAAAAGGAAGGAGGTCACCTATCTACTTACCTTAAGGCAAGGGAGCAAGGAATCACTCAAAAGCTATGTGGATCGGTTCCGTAATGCTACTCTTGAAGCACATGATCTACAAGTTGGAGTAGCTGTGATAGCTATGCTATAAGGGACAAGGTCTGAAAAGTTGCAAGAGTCGCTATATTTAGATCAGCCGACAACAATCTCAGACTTGTTCTCTAGAGCAAATAAATATATCACTCAAGAAGAAGTGATGAAAAGGATACCGACACTGAACTACATATAAGGGAGTTCAAAAAAAAAGAAACCCTTACCATCGCCGGGCTACCTAAGCCATCACAAATGCCTTGAAAGAAGATGGAAAGTTCACAAGGAAAGAGGATAGCAAAAACATGGAATGCTAATCACCTGAAGCCATACTGACAGTGAAATTTTATTTATTTAATGTCAATGTCAAAACTATAAATTGAAATTTCATTTATTGAATAATAATTTATTACGTATTTTATTTCATATTGAGACTTTCAGCTATACTCAACAAACTAAGGGCTTGAAGCGAAAAATGCGCGAGGTAAGCCACGAAGACAATGTGTGAGAGCTTGAAGCGAAAAGTGTGCGATGTAAGCTAAGCACACAACCAAAGGGCTTGAAGTGAAAAATGCGCGAGGTAAGCCACGAAGACGATGTGCGAGAGCTTGAAGCGAAAAGTGCGCGATGTAAGCTAAGCACACAACCAAAGGGCTTGAAGCAAAAAATGCGCGAGGTAAGCCACGAAGACAATGTGCGAGAGCTTGAAGTGAAAAGTGCGCGATGTAAGCTAAGCACACAACCAAAGGGCTTGAAGCGAAAAATATGAGAGGTAAGCCACGAAGACAATGTACGAGAGCTTGAAGCGAAAAGTGTGCGATGTAAGCTAAGCACACAACCAAAGGGCTTGAAGCGAAAAATGCGCGAGGTAAACCACGAAGACAATGTGCGAGAGCTTAAAGCGAAAAGTGCGCGATGTAAGCTAAGCACACAACAAAGGGCTTGAAGCGAAAAATGTGCGAGGTAAGCCACGAAGACAATGTACGAGAGCTTGAAGCGAAAAGTGCGCGATGTAAGCTACGCACACAACCAAAGGGCTTGAAGCGAAAAGTGCGCGATGTAAGCCATGAAGAAAATGTACGAGAGCTTGAAGCGAAAAATGCGCAAGGTAAGCTAAGCACTCAACCAAGAGTTTGAAGCAAAAAGTGCACGAGGTAAGCCACGAAGAAAATGAGCAAGGGCTTGAGGCGAAAAATGAGTGAGGAAAGCCATGCACCCAAACAAAGGGCTTGAAGTGAAAAATGCGTGAGGTAAGCCACACACTCAAATAAGAGCTTGAGAATTATACGGCTAGAGAATTTGACTTCAGAATACAATGAAGGACTTGATCTAAGGCTACAATGAGAACATATGTACTCTTCCGCAAGGTTATACCTAGCGAAAGAGTGGGGAGCAATTGTTGTGCATGATAAAAGAATAATAATAGTACGCCACGTGACGTACGAAGAATGCACCACGTGACGCACGAATAAAACATGTGAGAAATGATACAAACCCTAAGCAAGATAAAAAGGGCAAAAATGTAATTAGTGACAGAGTAAATCCCTATAAATAGGGGTCAGGTACGATTCGTTAACCTAATTCTGAATTTCCCTATTGAAACTCTGCTCAATTCTCTGGCTGACTTAAGCATCGGAGTGCCAACGCAGGGAAGAACCCCTACGTCCTTCTGATCTTTCTCTCTTTTGCAGAGGCATTCTAGAACACGTGATACGAAGATCGAGGTGAAGACGTCTGCAATTCGACATTGTTGCCACCGAGCGACAACACATGTATATACGCATACCTTGTGATCTTAATGGACTAAAAAGTGATAAGTTCATTAATTTGAAACAATTCGATATGGCATTGGAAATTTTTTGAGATGTGAGATATTACTATGGTAATATTATGATGTTGTTGGAATATCATGAGAATTAATGATAAGATGTTGATATAGGTACATTGGATTGTTATTAAATTGTCATGGGATTAATGATGGACTTGTGATGATTAGAGTAATGCACACGATTATTACATGACCATGGATTAGTATTATGAGACGATGCTTAGTGCATATACTTCTAAGCATTGGTCATGATGTCCTATTGATAGAAATGTGATGAGGGGATTAACATACATGATGCATGAGATGAGTATGGATTTGATTATGTGAAATGATGATGTGTTGTGGTATAATGGTAATGATATTATAAATATAAATAAATATATATGTATATATATATATATATATATATATATATATAAGTGTGTGATCTACTAACTAATAAGGGCATAAAAGCCCATATGGTGCATGTGGTATAATTATATATATTATGGATGATAGTGAAGGCTAAATAACCTATGTGGATGTGTTCATAAGCTTTAAATTGATATTTAATTTTGAAATGACAAAACCTTTAGCATGATTATTTGAATGATTTATATTATAAATTTGCTTAACTTTTCACAAACCATATCATGAGTTTTACATTTATAGAAGACTATAATTTGAATGCAAAATTTTAATTGGTCTTAACATATTTTTGAATATAAATTCTAACTAATTTTCTTATGGAATTATTAAAAATATTTTAGAAAATTACTTGGTAATTTTTTAGCTCAATTTCATTCACTTAAAGTTAAAAAAAAATTATATGAAATTGAAAACCATTTAAAATTGAGTTTAATATTTTAAAATGTCCAGAAGAGTGATTTCAAAAGGTAAGGATCAATCCTCTCACCCTTAGGATTGATCCCCTAATAAACCTTTGATTGCTCACGTTTGCATTGAGGGATCAATCCCCTAAGGTATAGGATCGATCCCCCTACTTATTCTTGGCTCATTTTGCAGGTTCTAAGATGGAAGGATCGATCCATCAAGCATACATGATCAATCCTTTAGTGCTTGGAAACTTCAAATGACTATATTTTGAGGGTTTCAACCGGATGAAATGTAATAAATGCACCACCAACCTCAAAGGTCATATAAATACATGTATGGAAGATATTGGAGCCTAGAGACTTATCTGAATTGTTCATTGAAGCTAAAAACATTCTTCTTATGCTTACATCTTTGTATTCTCTCATTAATCTCACACTCATTCTCATTTATTGTAAACACCAACCTTTGAGAGGTTTCATTGTTTGCACCAATTTGTCATTCAACTATAAATTCTAAAACCAAAATGAGTGTAAACCTTGCGAGGCCATTCTTGTAAGAGTTTGGGTAATCATTTAGTTAAGTTGGTTAAGAGGTTTCTTCCTAAGCTTAACAAAAGGAAGTCTAAGAGGTTTCTTCTTAAGCCTTAAAAAAGAAGTGTAAGTGATTTCAAGATAGTGGAATTGCTTCCTTGATAAGAAGGTTAAGAAAAGAGGACGTAAGCAAGAAATTGGCCAAACCTCTATAACTTCTTGTGTTTGCTTTTCTAAAATCTTCTGTATTTACTTTATTGAGATTTATTTTCATATTTGAATATTGTTGAAGTGTGAAAATTGTTTAGAAAGACCTTTAAGTTAGAAAACTAGAAAAAATGATTCACCCCTTTTTCGGTTGAAGCAGCAATTGGTACTAGAGCTTGGGCTCTTTAGTTGAAAAAGAGTAAAAGCCTAAGAGTAAATTGATCCAAATGGCTTAATATAGTTTTGCTACAAGTTTAATAAAAGAGGGGCACTCAACGGTTAGGCCTCCATTATTCAATAGGGAGAATTATACCTATTGAAAAACTAGGATGATGTTATTCATTCAAGCCAATAATTATGAGGTTTGGAGAATTATTGTCAAATGACCATTAGCCCCGATTAAAAAGGAGATGTCGTAAATGTCCCTAAGAAAGAAGATGAGTGGAACAATAATGATTTTAAGATGGCTCAACTAAATGCCTTGGCCATGCACACTCTACTTTGTGCATTGGGGCTGAATGTGTATAATAAGGTGTCCTTATGTGAAAATGATAGGTAAGTATGGTATAAACTTGCAATCACACATGAAAGGACAACACAAGCCAAAAAAAAAAAAAACAAAGGTAAAGATGTACACTCATGATCATGAACTATTTAAAATAAAATAGGAAGAAACAATTAGTTACATTTTTATTAGGTTCATCGATATCATAAATTGTCTTAAGTCACTAGGAAAACAAACTCAAATGTAGGAATTTTGTCAAGAAAATTCTAAATGGAATGCCAAAATCTTGGGAGGCTGAAGTAACCGCAATAGAGGAGTCAAAGGTCTTTATACACTCTCTCTTGATGAGCTCATGGGCTCTTTACTCACCAATGATATGAAGATTAAGAGGAATAAGATCCTCATAAAAAAGAAAGAGTAACATTAACATTAAAATCCTCCATACAAGATGATATGAGAGATGATAGAGATGAGAGTGGTGAAGAGGAAGATATAGAGATGGCAATGTTCACTAACAAGTTCAACAAGTTCATGAGAATGAAAACTAGTGAAAATTCTAGGATACCTCATAGAAGAGAAAATATAAGAGAAACTAGTAGGAAGGAAAAAGACTTTATTGTATGTTATGTATGTAAGAAATTGGGTCATAAAAAGTTTGATTATCCTTTGCTTAGGAAACAAAATGACAAGAAACCAAAAAAGAAGGTAATGATAGCAACTTAGAGCGATAGTGATAGTTATGATGAAGAAAACATTGAAGATAAAGTTGCCAACCTATGTTTCATGACCTTTAATGAAGAACAAGTAATTTCTAATTCCAATGACTATTCTTTTGATAAGCTTCAAGATGCATTTGATGAACTTACTATGAAATTTAAATGCATGACATGAAATATAAGAAAATGATAGCAAATTTGAAAAGAGAAATGAAATGTTCTTGAATGCCAAACTGAAAGGTGAAAAGAAACTGGAGAATACAAACTTAGAGATTAATGAGTTAAATAAGAAGAATACAAATTTGTGTACTCCATTTTCTAGATTTTATATGGGGCAACAAAGTTAGATCATATAATCGAGACTCAAAGAGCATTCTTTGATCAGGATGAGTTAAGTTATAATGTGAATAAGAAAGAAACTCATTTAAAAAACTTTCTTGCTAGTAAGAAGAATATGCATAATCTAGCTCTTACATTTTCCCTATGCAATAGGATAGGACAAACTACACAAGCATGCACATCTACAAAAACTTTCTTTAGAGGAAAAGTAGTAAGAAAAGTATGGGTTCCATAGCATGTTATAAATTTAAGTGATTATAAGTTAAAATTAAAATGGATACTTAAGAGTTCAAAGATTGTTCATACTAACTCCCAAGGACCTAAAAAGATTGGGTACTTAAAACAAAAACTTGAATTTTTTTATTGTAAGAGGATGAGTATTGCTACAAGGCAAAGTAAAAAGAGCCTTAGTACCTTCATAATGGATGCTCAAGGCACATGACTGGTGACAAGAGCCAATTCAATACCTTGAAGCCTAAAAATGGTGGAGAAGTCACATTTGGGGATAACTCCAAAGGGCAAATTGAAGGGATTTGATTCATTGGTAACTCCTCCTCTAATATTAATGATTTTTTGTTAATTAGAGGTTTAAAATATAATTTAATTAGCATTAGTCAATTGTTTGACAAAGGTTTTAAAGTTATTTTTGATCGTATAAGTTGTTATGTTGTTGATGCTAGGCCAAATAAAATATTGTTCATAGGGCATGGACAAGGAAATATATAATTGTGCATCTAGATAAGCTAAATAGTCAATATATATGTTTCCTGGCCACAAAAGAAAATGAACCATGGTTATGGCATAAAAGACTAGGCCATGCTAGCAAGCATATTTTGTCTAAGTTAGCTAAGAGAGAACTTGTGGTAGGATGACCTAAATTGCAATATGAATATGATCTAGTATGTAAAGCATATGTAAAAGGAAAGCATAAGAGAATCTTTTTTAAATCTAAGAAGTGTATGTCGACTTCAAGGCTTTTACAACTACTTTATTTAGACCTTTTTGGTCTAAGTATAACCACAATTTTAGGAGGTAAACACTATGGTTTGTTATTGTAGATGACTTCACAAGTTTCACATGGGTATCGTTTTTAAGTTTCAAAAACAAAGTTTAGAAAAATTCATCACCTTTTCAAATGTAGTTCAAAATGAAAAAAAGGTACACCATCACTAGCATTATAAGTGATCATGGAAAAGAATTTAAAAATTTTAGCTTTGATGAGTATTGCAATAATCAAGGTATTGACAATAACTTTTTCGCTCTTTAAACGCATCAACAAAATGGGGTAGTAGAAAGGAGAAATAGAACTCTAGAGGAAATAGCTAGAATAATGCTTTATGAAAATAATTTGCCAAAATACTTTTAGGTTGAGGCCATTAATACTTCATGCTATGTTATAAATAGAGCAATGGGTAGGCCAATTTTACAGAAAACCCCATATGCGCTTTATAAAGGAAAAAAACCAAACATTAGCTCTTTTATTCCTTTTGGTTGCAAATGCTTTGTTTTTAAAAATGGAAAATAATTTGGGGAGTCAATGCTAAAAGTGATGAAGGAATTTTCTTAGGTTATTTCTTAAACTCTAAAGCTTATAGAATTTTCAATCAAAGAACAGTTACAGTTGAAGAGTCTATTCATGTGATCTTTAATGAGTCTAACTTTTCCTTTAGAAAAAATAGTTTTGATGATAATATAGAAATATTTGACGAGGTTGTAAGAAAACCATCACATGAAAATGATGTAAGTAAAAAGTTAAGAAATCTTGGCCTAAATAAGAAAGAGGAATCTATAGATCAAGAAAATGTTGAGAAAGAACCTAGATGTCCAAGAGAGATTAAATATGTTAAAGATGGTGAAATAGTTAGTGATCCAACTTTTGAAGTTAGAACTAAGTCTTCATTAAGAAATGTATGTCAATATGTAACATTTGTATCTCAACTTGAACCTAAAAATGTCAAAGAATCCATAAAAGATGAAAATTGGATTATTGCCATGCAAGAGGAACTAAACCAATTTAAGAGAAGTAAAGTTTGGAATTTAGTTCCTAAACCTAGTGATCATTCCATCATTGGCACTAGATGGATATTCAAAATAAAATGGATGAAAATACTGTCATAGTTAGAAACAAAGCAAGATGAGTTGCACAAGGTATAGGCAAAAGGAGGGCATAGCCTATGAAGAAACATATGCGCTGTTAGCTAAATTATAAGCAATTGGGATATTACTTGCCTTTACATATTTTAAGAATTTCAAGCTTTATCAAATGGATGTTAAGAGTGTTTTTCTAAATGGTTTCATAATGAAGAGGTTTATCTAAAACAACGTCCCAACTTTAAAGTTCCTAAATTTGTTAATCATGTTTTCAACTGTTAAAAGCTTTATATGGTTTGAAACAAGCTCCTAGAGCTTGGTATGCAAATCTTTCAAAGTTTTTGATTGAGAAAGGTTTTTTAAAAGGAAAAAGTATGTACAACCTTGTTTATCAAAATCGAATGTAGTGACTTATTAGTAGTTCAAGTTTATGTACATGATATTGTCTTTAGTTCTACTAATGAGTCCTTGTGTAAGGAAAGATCATGCAAAGTGAATTTGAAATGAGCTTGATGGAGGAGTTCACCTACATTTTGAGGCTCCAAGTAAAGCAAACCAAAAATGACATCTTTATCAATCAAGCAAAGTACACTTGGACTTGCTTAAAAGCATATCTCCTAAGCTTGACAAAGATGAAGGAAATATGTAGACACTAAACTCTATAAGTTTAAGATAGACACTTTTTTTTTATCTTAATGTAAGTAGATTAGATATCATGTTTAGTGTATACTTATGTTCTAGATTTCAATCATCCCATAAAGAATCACACTTACTAGCCACTAAAAGAATCTTTGGATACCTTAGAGACACTTTTTCCTTAGGTTTGTGGTATATTAGAGATTCAACATTTGTGCTTCATGCTTATTCCAATGTGGATTTTGGTGGATGCAAAGTAGATAGGAAAAATACTTTTGGTAGATGTCAAGTTTTAGGGAATAGGTTAATCTCATGGTTTTCTAAGAAGCAAAATAATGTAGCTCAATCCACAATCGAGGCGAAGTACATAACTTCTAATAGTTGTTGTGCCTAAATATTATGCATTAAGCAACAAATGAGAGATTATGGAATAGATATGAACCAAATTCCCATATAATGTGATAACACTAGTGGAATTAATCTCACCAAAAATCCTATTCGACACTCTAGAACTAAGTATATTGAGATTAGACACCATTTCATTAGAGATAAGGTGCAAAAGAGAGATAATTTTAAAATATGTTGATATCATGCATCAATTGGCAGACATCTTCACAAAACCTTTAGATAAAGAAAGATTTTATACATTTAGAGGTGAATTAGGTTTGATGAATACACGATGGGCATATTAAGTTATCATATAATTGAGGTGGTACTTTTTTGAATTTAATCAATGCTAAGCGAGTTAGAAATACATCAAAATTATACATACTTGATTCCTTCATGCCAAATATGTGAAAATCTGCATATTGTTATTTTGTGAGCTTTAATGAGATATGTGCATATTTGATGTTATGGGATATGTGTGAGACCCCATATATGTTTAACATTGTATATATGTACATGGAAATTGTAATATGGATGATTTTAGATCAAGTAATTATGAATTCATAAGTATGGTGATGTACTTGTAATGTGAGGCATAAATGATGTAAAGTCTATAAATTCAATGTACACACTTATAATAAGAGGTTGTGATGTACATACAAGTTTCATTATGTATGAATAAGAAGGAATGGACTTTTGTATGTGATGAATGTGAGTGGAATGAAAAATGAGTAGTGTGGTAAAATGGAATGAAGTTGCACAAGTGGTGTAAATCTTTATGCTCCCATTTGGTTTTGTGTTGTATACCTTTGGTTATATAATGAATGCACACAAGTTTTAATGTGTATAAAGTGTGAATAGATGTCATTTTCAAGTCTCAAAGGTGATTGGATGAGAAAATGACATGACAACAAATTAAGGATGTTTGGGTGTGAGTTTCTACAGAAAACTGTAGCAAAATATAAAAAATATGAATACCAGATCGATCTCATAGGGTGAGAGATCGATCTGGAAGAGCAAAAAATGCTCTTATTCAAGTAATGGAATAGGGTAGATTGATCTCCAATGGGGCCAGATCAATCTCCTAAACATTTTGTAATGAGAAGATCAATTTTTAAGGCAAGCAGATCGATTTCCTTAGCTCTCGAGTTGGAGCAGATCGATTTCCTCCCTAGCCAAATCGATCTCCTTAACTCTTTGCCTGAGACAGATCGATCTCAAGCCTGAGACAGATCAATATCATATCTTTAAATGTCATGAAAATGAAGGATTTTAAGAGGACCAGATCGATCTCAAGCCCTGCAGATCGATCTCATCAAGCAATTCTATAAATAGGAGCAGTTAAAATATGCATTTCACGAGAACAACCATTCCCTTTCCATTTTCAATCCAAGAACCTAGCTTTCTCACTCTAAGTCCGCCCATTTTCATGAAGATTTGAGGGAAGGCTATTAGATTACAAAGTTGTTCATATCAAAGAGGAGAACAACATAGCTTGGAGTTATTTCCGCATTTGTTGGATTTAAGGAACAAGGAGCATTTCCATTTAGAGCAAGGAGGAAATCAACCTAGGTGAGTTTCTAATGCACCAATCCAAGTACATTTGCTTAGTTATTGATTTTGGAGTTGATTGGTGTGCTTATTAATGGTAGAAACTATCTAGAATACAATGGAACAATTATAACCTAGAAATGGGTTAGTGTGAGAAAGTGAAATGTAGATGTATTAATAATGAATGAGATATTTTAAGGTGATAACTGTGTTGTGGGTATGATTTTGAGATGGTATTATGGAATGAATTGTGAGATTTACCCAAAAATGGTAAAATATGTATTTAAGGCATTAGATAAAATGCATAAATGAATGAGAGAGTAAGGGTAGAGTATTACACGTAAAGTCTTAAACAAGTAACTAAGTGAGTTACTAGATAAATTAGTTGGAAATGGCTTGATGATGGCCAAATGCAAATTGGGCCAATTTGAGATCTAAGAATTTTACACATATCCAATTATGTAATGTGAACTTGAAGTGTAATTTATTGAGCTGAGTGTAATGTACTCATACATTGGTGTGGTATGGAATGAATTTCTAAGTGATGAATGAGTCATGAATGAGATTTTATGTTAAGTGTTTAACCAAGGTGTGAAACTATAAGGCGAGATCAATCTTGGAAAAGAGAGGATCGATCGGTAGGTCAAAATGACAAGGAAGGAGGAAATTAAGTGAGCAGATCGATCTCCAATAGAAGATGATCGATCTCCTTATGATTCTGTAATGAAGAGATCGATCTCATCAGGAAGAAATCGATCTCATGAAGCATTTTGTAAAGAGAAGATCGATGTCCTCAGGGAGCATATCGATCTCATGAAGTGTTCTGTAAACAGAAGATCGATCTCATAATTGAAACAGATCGATCTCATGAAGCCATTAAGAGATCGATCTCACCCCACTATAGATCAATCTCCTAGGCATAAAATTACCCTAAAACGTCCCTAAATTCAAATGTAGATCAATCTCATTAAGGACCAGATCGATCTCCTACCCTCCACCTATAAAAGGACCCTTATTTTTTTTGCATTTCATCTATTCTCTCTCTTCCAAACCTCCATTTCAGCCGAACCCTAGCTTTCTCTCTCTTCTAAAACACCCATTTTCGTCCAAATCAAAGGTGGTGGCAAGAAGGAAAGTTGTTCCTCATCCAAAGGAGAACAACATACTTGAAAATCGAAAGACGGATTGAATCAAGGTAAGAGTTGAGCACTCCACAAGTTTGGGTAAATTCTAAACTTCGATCTTGATATTTGAAGTGATTTTTGGTGATTATGGTTGCTGGTATTATGATAAAATAGCTAGGAAATGGTTAGGGATTGATGAAACTATGATTTTGTTGGAGTAAGGTTAACATTATGCAATTTGTGGTGATTTGGGATTTTTGACTATAAATTTGGAATTAAGGCAATGAGGTAAATTTAGCATGAAATATGGTATGGGAAATGTAGGATTTGAAATAATGTGGATGTGAATGTGAATTGTGATGGAATTGTGAGAATTGAGTTGTTTGAGTATTTAACGAGAATAAGAGCAAATATGTGCTCGATAATGCGATTGAGATAGCTTATTGATGTTTTAACATCGTTTGGACAGCCCAAGAGTTCCAGAGAGGAATGCGAGGCTAGTCCGTGATATGGGGGAAACGATTGCACTATACGAGGTGCAACGAGGTAAGGGAAAACTTAAACTCGTTTGTGTGTGTGTTTTGTGACAATATTGTAGCATGAATTGTGATTTGAGAAAACAAGCATGTTTTATGAGTTGTGAATGAGTATTGTACATAGTTTTATAGCCGGTTGGGGCCCAACTTTTATGAGTTGTAAACTAGGCGTGAAAATGTTTTACAACCGTTTTGTGTTTAAAACGTGAAAAGAGATTTGGGCTCTACATTAAGGTGTACTGAGATTGAGAAATGTGTACGTGATTTTACCGGTTGGAACTCGGTTTTAACATGTTTTGTGCTGAGAACACAAATGTTTTAAATGAGATTTATGAGAGAAAACCATTATGAGTTCTATGTGAAGCCAAGACGTTTTATATGATAATGGCTAATGATTGAGACTTAGGCATGTCATGTTGAATACACATCGGGCCTTGCTTTGGTAGCATGTAAGTCCGGGCCTTGCTTTGGTAGCATGTAAGTCCGATATTCCTCCGTTTTGGTAATGAGAGATGCCTCCGTTTTGGTAACGTGAGATGACCCTCGTTTTGGTAACGCTGGGTGGCCTTGGTTTGGTAGCATGTAAGACCGATAGTGTGCATGAGGAGAGGTATTGCTTTGGTAGCATGTAAGGCCGGGCCTGTTTTGGTAACGTGTAAGTCCAATATACCATGTACATAACCATATTGTCGACATTCCCTCTTTTAAGGATGCCTGGGATGCGCACCCAGAGGAGAATTATTTTGATGTGCCATGACAAATATTTTATACGAGTTTTATTTGCCTAGTCTCGTTTTACACATGAGTTTGTGTTTTGTGGTTGTGCCACGTGCATTCTATTGAGGTGATTTTTATCACGTTTTAATGAGAAAAGCCATTATCGCATTTTGATTTCCACATGCTTGTGACTGTGATTTGTACTGAGTTATGTACTCTCATGTTTTTACATGGTTTTAGAGAAACGATATGAGAATGATATTTTTAATGAGTTCATGCTACATTTTTAATTGAGTTTCAACTACGAGATAAAATGATTGTGCTGTGCAAATAATTATTTCATTAATGAGTCCCTTACCCCTTTACTGAGCGATTTAAAATCTCACCCTGTTTTATCTTCCCCCAGAGTTCTTCAAGTGAATAGAGTTTTCCTGCGATGTACGGAGTAGTGGCTAGTAGAGGACTTGAGGTCCAAGCCTTCTATTGTACTTTGAGGTATAATTTATCATTTCATGTACCTAGACTAATACTGTATTTATAGACACTTAATGTACAATGATGTATGAGATATTTTAGGATTAATTAACCTTGAATTGAGTAATGTATATTGTATGATATAAAGTTTTAAATTAGTCCTATTTTTTGCATTTTCGGGGGGCGTCACAAAGTTTTCTTTGTATCAGAGCTTAGGGTATTTAGTACTGCCAGTGTCGGTCAAGTAAAATAGAATACATCCCAAGTGTTTGTAAAAGTCTGGTCATGAACTGAAATTGAGGATTAAGATTTTAATCAAGTTTGATGTGTACGCGCAGGAAACGTATTGAGTTTGAGAATGAGTGGACGATGAGGTCGTTCAAGGAGGCAGGCAGAGTCATCTCCACCACCTGCCCCACAACCAGAGAGTCCTAACTCTCAATTTAATCGGATTGAGCATGATGTGCGATAAGGTTTTGAGTAAATGGAAACACTATTCGCGTAACATTTTGGAGTTAATGCTTCGGGTACTACTCCACCACCACAAGGATGTCCCATACCCTAGTACAGATGGACCCGATGCCTCTTGTTACTCAGCTTGATGATAGGAGTATGGTCCGACTGAAGGACTTTTTGAAAATGAATCCACCTGCATTTAAGGGGAAAAAGGATCCCGCAGAGGTTGAGGAGTGGTTAACTGAGTTGAAAGTCATATTTGACTATTTGGGATGAACGGATGCTGAGAGGGTCAGTATGAGTGCTTATATGTTAAAAGGGAGAGCACGAGATTAGTGGGGTACTACCTAGGGCATTGTGATGTCCAGCCAGGATGTAATTAGGTGGGAAGAGTTTTAAGCGGCTTTTAGAACCCAATATGTACCATAATCTGCTCAGAGAAGGAAGCAGGCAAAGTTTTTGAATCTGGTACAGGGCGATATGTCTGTGGACAATTATGAGAGTCGATTTACCGCTCTATTGAGATATGATTCAGAGACCTTCAAGAATGAAGAGCTCCGCACAGAGAGATTTGTGTATGGATTGAAGCCCATCATCGGAGATCGATTGATAGGGTTGTGTATTACTAAGTTTGGAGATGCTCTGAGACGAGCACAAGAGATTGAGAGGGGAATTGAAATTTTGCAATCCCATAATGAGTTCGGAGCAGTGACTAGGGATCAGGGCAAGAGGCCAGCGATGTCCCAGGTAGATGTTCGGAGAGGTTCCTTCAGGAGAGGAAGGATTGAGGTACAGAAGGGTAGGATTGAGAGACCCAAAGCTTATCCTATCATCAGAGAGACCCCTCGAAATGTCAGGCCTGAGATAAGGGTTTGTAGAGACTGTGGCGGACCGCATGAGGGAAGTTGTACTGGGTCAATCCATGGATGTTTTAGATGTGGAGACATGGGTCATAGAGTAAAATACTGTCCTCAACCTCAGATACCACATGCTTTGGAACCTACTAGACAACAACGTCAGAGTGAATCCCCCGAGACGGGCCACTGCTGCAGAAAAAGGAAAGAAGCTCGTTACAGTGGGACGTGTGTTTGCTCTGGACAAAGAGACAGCAGACACTTCTGCAGAAACTATAAGAGGTATACTCTCTATCTATAATCATAAGGCTCATGTCTTGATTGATTCAAGGTCTACGCATTCGGGTAGTTCTGAGTATTTTGCATGTAGATTAAATTTGAAGTTTGAACCTCTAGAGTATATACTACATGTAAATACCCCTATGCGTGAGTCCCAGAGAACTGATTTAATTTGTAAAGGATGTGAAATAAAGGTGGGAGATAGAGTAATGTTAGCATATCTAATAATGTTAAATATACATGGGTTTGATGTAATATTGGGAATGGATTGGCTAGCAACCAATCGAGTAAGTTTAGACTGCTATACTAAGATTGTAACCTTCTCCCTACCTGAACCCTACAATGTACGTTTGAAATATTGAGGAAATAAATGGTTAAATTTTTGTAAGTAAATTAAAATTTTGATGTTACTTTTGAGAGTATTAAATATGATTGTTTATGTGAAGGTTATGAAATACACATCTCAGATGATAAACGGGAATATCTGAGGATTGAGGATATACTTGTGGTGTGTGAATTTTCGGATGTCTTCCCAGATTAGTTACCAGGTTTACCACTAGAGAGAGAGCTGGAGTTTACCATTGATTTGGTATCAGATACTCAGCCTATCTCTAGGCCTCCGTATAGGAAGTCATTAGTGGAACTTGAGGAATTGAGAAAACAACTACATGAGTTATTGGATCAAGGGTTTATTAGACCCAGTGTCTCACCGTGGGGAGCACCAGTGTTATTCGTGAGAAAGAAAGATGGTAGTCTCAGATTATGTATAGACTACCGACTGTTGAATAAAGCCACGGGGAAGAATAAGTACCCATTGCCAGGATTGACGATCTGCTTGATCAGCTGAGAGGGGCCTCAGTCTTCTCTAAGATTGATTTAAGATCGGGCTATCACTAATCGAGGATTAAGGAGGAAGATATTCCGAAAATGACCTTTAGGACAAGGTATGGCCATTATGAATTTTTAGTGATGCCCTTTGGATTGACGAATGCCCCTGCAACCTTTATGAGATTAATGAACGAGGTGTTCAGAGACTATCTAGATCAGTTTGTGATAGTTTTTATTGATTATATCCTGGTGTACTCTCGGTCTTATGAGGAGCACGCATATCACTTGTGGTTAGTACATCAGATACTCCGATATAAGAAATTATATGAAAAGCTTAGTAAGTGTGAGTTTTGACTGGATCAGATAGCTTTCCTTGGTTATATAATTTCAGAGGAAGGTGTATCAGTGGATCCAAGTAAAGTAGAAGCTGTGCTTAATTGGGAAAGACCGAGGATAGTCACTAAGGTACGAAGCTTCCTTAGTTTGGCAAGGTATTACATAAGATTTGTGGAGGAATTTTCTAGGATTGTTGCTCCTTTGACCAAGCTCACGCATAAGGAGACTCCATTCGTATGGACTGATCAATGTGAGCTCAATTTTCAGGAATTAAAGAGGAGATTAACAGCGGCACCTGTGTTGACTATTCCTGAGGGATGAGGAGGATTTTTAGTATATAGTGATGGTTCTCATCAAGGATTGGGGTGTGTGCTCATGCAGCATGGAAGGGTGGTTACTTATGGATCGCGACAGTTGAAAGATCATGAACAAAATTACCCTATGCAAGATTTAGAGTTAGCTGCTGTGGTGTTTGCCTTGAAGATTTGGCGGCACTACTTCTATGGGGAAAGATTTCAGATCTTCACTGACCATAAGAGTTTGAGGTATCTCTTTGACCAGAAGGAGTTAAATATGAGACAAATGAGATGGATAGAACTCCTTAAGGATTATGACTGCAAAATTTTATACCATCCGGGTAAGGCGAACGTAGTTGCTGATACCCTGAGCAGGAAGAGTATGATATTTACTATGATGATCAAGGAATGGTATTTATTGGAGCAGTACACCAAACTCCGGATCAGAGTTAAAGAGGTAGAGACTGGATTTTTTGCTAGCATGTGAATAGAGCCCTAGATAATGGATCAGATTAGAACTGGGCAGTGCAATGATCAAAGGTTGATTTATATGGTTAGCCAAGCTGAGTAGATTTCGCAGTTAGATCTCATAGTCAGTGAGGATGGGTTGTTGAGGTTCAGAGGATGAATTTATGTACTGGACGATGATGCCCTGAAGAGACAGATATTGAGAGAATCCCACTGCTCGCCATATACCATGCTCCTAGGGAGTACTAAGATGTACCGAGATTTGAGAAAGGTGTATTGGTGGACTGGCATGAAGCGAGACGTGGCAGTGTATGTGTCCAGATGTTTAGTGTGCCAGCAAGTGGAAGCTGAGCATCGAAAGCCCGAAAGATTATTGCAGCCTTTACCTATGCCTACATGGAAATGGGAGCATGTCACCATGGACTTTATTATGAGTTTACCGAGGACCCGAAGCGGTCGTGATGCAATATGGGTCATAGTGGATAAACTGACGAAAAGTGCCCACTTCCTTGCCATCAAGAGCATAGATACTGTGGATGCCTTAGCTGAGTTATATGTCAACGAGATAGCTAGATTACATGAGGCTCCAGTGAGTATTACTTTTGACAGAGATTTCTGATTTACTTCCAGATTTTGGACCCAGTTTCAGGAGTCCTTGGGATCTCGATTTAGTTTTAGTACCGCCTATCATCATCTGACAGATAGTCAGTCAGAGAGGACTATTCAGACCCTGAAGGATATGTTGAGGGCGTGTACGATGGATTTTAAAGGATCATGGGATGATCACCTACCCCTAGCAGAGTTTGCGTACAAAAATAGCTATCATGCGAGTATTGGAATGGCACCTTTTGAGGCTCTATATGGTAGGAGGTGTAGATCTCCTGTAGCTTGGGAAGAGGTAGGTGACAGAAAGATAAATGCTTCCGAACTTGTTGAGCAAGCTGTACAGAGTGTGAAACTCATATGTGAGAGATTACAAGCTGCACAGAGTAGATAAAAAACCTACGCGGATGTGCGTAGATGGCCTCTTGAGTTTGATGTTGGTGATGCAGTATTTCTGAAGATATCACCGAGTAAGGGTATCATGAGATTTGGAAAGAAAGGGAAAATGAGTCCTTGATACATAGGACCTTTCGAGATTCTTGAGAGAGTTGGAGAGGTAGCCTACAGGTTGGCATTACCCCCACAGATGTCTGGAATACACAACATCTTCCACGTGTCCATGTTGAGGAAGTACTACCCGGACCCTTCTCATGTCATAGAGTATGAAGAGATGGATATACAAGAGGACATGAGCTACACCAAAGAACCCGTCCGGATTCTCGATAGAAAAGAGAAGGTGCTTTGGACTAAGAGCATCACATTAGTGAAAGTTTTGTGGAAACATCACTTAATGGAGGAGGCGACTTGGGAATTAGAGAGTCTCATGAAAGAGAAGTACCCTCATCTGTTTGACGAGTTGAGTTGAATTTGGAGGACCAAATTCTTTTTAAGGTGGGGAGGATGTGAGATCTAAGAATTTTACACATATCCAATTATGTAATGTGAACTTGAACTGTAATTTATTGAGCTGAGTGTAATGTACTCATAGATTGGTGTGGTATGGAATGAATTTCTAAGTGATGAATGAGTCATGAATGAGATTTTATGTTAAGTGTTTAACCAATGTGTGAAACTATGAGGCGAGATCGATCTTAGAAAAGAGAGGATCGATCTGGTAGGCCAAAATGACAAGGAAGGAGGAAATTAAGTAAGCAGATCGATCTCCTTATGATTCTGTAATGAAGAGATCGATCTCATGAGGAAGAAATCGATCTCATGAAGTATTCTGTAAGGAGAAGATCGATCTCCTCACGGAGCATATCGATCTCATGAAGTGTTCTGTAAACAGAAGGTCGATCTCATAATTAGAACAGATCGATCTCATGAAGCCATTAAGAGATCAATCTCACCCCACGGTAGATCGATCTCCTAGGCATAAAATTGCCCTAAAACGTCCCTAAATTCAAATGCAGATCGATCTCATTAAGGACCAGATCAATCTCCTACCCTCCGCCTATATAAAGACCCCTGTGTTTTTTTGCATTTCGTCTTTTCTCTCTCTTCCAAACCTCTATTTCAGTCGAACCCTAACTTTCTCTCTCTTCTAAAACACCTATTTTCATCCAAATCAAAGGTTGTGGCAAGAAGGAAAGTTGTACCTCATCCAAAGGAGAACAACATACTTGGAAATCGAAAGACGGATTGAATCGAGGCAAGAGTTGAGCACTCCACAAGTTTGGGTAAATTTTAAACTTCAATCTTGTTATTTGAAGTGATTTTGGGTGATTATGGTTGCTGGCATTGTGATAAAATAGCTAGGAAATGGTTAGGGATTGATGAAACTATGATTTTGTTGGAGTAAGGATAACATTATGCAATTTGTGGTGATTTGGGATTTTTGACTATAAATTTGGAATTGAGACAATGAGGTAAATTTAGCATGGAATATGGTTTAGGAAATATAGGATTTGAAATAATGTGGATGAGAATGTGAATTGTGATGGAATTGTATAAATTGAGTTGTTTGAGTATTTTACGAGAATATAAGCAAATATGTGCTCGATGAGGTGATTGAGATAGCTTATTGATGTTTTAACATCGTTTAGACAGCCCAAGAGTTCCAGAGTGGAATGCGAGGCTAGTCCGTGATACGGGGGAAACGATTGCACTATACGAGGTGCAACGAGGTAAAGGAAAACTTAAACTCATTTGTGTGTGTGTTTTGTGACAATATTGTAGCATGAATTGTGATTTGAGAAAACAAGCATGTTTTATGAGTTGTGAATAAGTATTGCACACGGTTTTATAGCTGATTGGGGCCCAACTTTTATGAGTTGTAAACTAAGCTTGAAAATGTTTTACAACCGTTTTGTGTTTAAAACGTGAAAAGAGATTTGGGCTCTACGTTAAGGCGTACTGAGATTGAGAAATGTGTGAGTGGTTTTACCGGTTGGAACTTGGTTTTAACATGTTTTGTGTTGAGTACACAAATGTCTTAAATGAGATTTATGAAAGAAAACCATTATGAGTTCTACGTAAAGGTAAGACGTTTTATATGATAATGGTTAATGATTGAGACTTAGGCCTGTCATGTTAAATACACATCGGCTCTGCTTTGGTAGCATGTAAGTTTGAGCCTTGCTTGGGTAGCATGTAAGTCCGATATTCCTCCGTTTTGGTAATGAGAGATGCCTCCGTTTTGGTAACGAGAGATGCCTCCGTTTTGGTAACGTGAGATGACCCCCGTTCTAGTAACGCTAGGTGGCCTTGCTTTAGTAGCATGTAAGACCGATAGTGTGCAAGAGGAGAGGCATTGCTCTGGTAGCATGTAAGGCCAGACCTTGTTTTGGTAATGCGTAAGTCTAATATACCATGTACACGACCATATTGTTGACATTCCCTCTTTTGAGGATGCCTGGGATGCGCACCCAGAGGAGAATTATTTTGATATGCCATGACAAATATTTTATTCGAGTTTTTTTTGCCTAGTCTCGTTTTACACATGAGTCTATGTTTTGTGGCTGTGCCACGTGCATTCTATTGAGGTGATTTTTATCACGTTTTAATGAGAAAAGCCATTATCGCATTCTGATTTCCACATGCTTGTGATTGTGATTTGTACTGAGTTATGTACTCTCATGTTTTTACATGATTTTAGAGAAACGAGATGAGAATGATATTTTTAATTAGTTCATGCTACATTTTTAATTGAGTTTCAACTACGAGATAAAATGATTGTGCTGTGTAAATCATTATTTCATTAATGACTCCCTTACCCCCTTACTGAGCTATTTAAAAGCTCGCCCTGTTTTATCTTCCCCCAGATTTCTTTAAGTGAAGAGAGTTTTCCTACGACGTACGGAGTAGTGGCTAGTGGAGGACTTGAGCTTCATGCCTTCTATTGTACTTTGAGGTATAATTTATCATTTCATGTACCTAGACTAGTACTGTATTTAAAGACACTTGATGTACAATGATGTGTGGGATGTATTAGGATTAATTAACCTTGAATTGAGTAATGTATATTGTATGATATATAATTATGAGATGAGAAGATCCTGAGGTATGATATGTAGATGGTGTATGACACTGCACAGGAATGCACCCTTAATTGTGAATGGATGAATAAAAAGTTTTAAATTTGTCATATTTTTTGCGTTTTCGGGGTGTCACAGCCAAACTTAATGAAATAGGCTCAATAAAATACATTGACTAGTTGGAGTCAAAATATGAGTTAGCAACATTAACTCAAGTGATTGGTGAATGATTTGCAGCTCCCGAGGATAGACCGGTGCAAGTTGAGCCAAAAGCGTAAGAAGCTAATAGGAAGAGCGTCACACCCCAAGTAAATTGAGGTAAGGGAATTGTGTGGACTCTTGGAGATTGTTGGCTCTACCGAGAGGGGGGGTGAATCGGTTTTCTAGCGTTAATAGCAAATTTTAACTTAATCCTATTTTAATTTGCAAATGAAAGTAAGCAGTATAATGAAATTAAACAATTTAATGCAAGATAGGGAAGAGAGAAACAAACACAATCGCTTATAGAGGTTCGGCCAAACTCTTGCCTACGTCCTCTCTCCTTGACCTTCTTGTCAAGTGCTTTCTTACTCTCCTTCAACAGAAGTTTACAATGTCCCTTTTACAGGTTAAGGAATAACCTCTCTACCTTTTACAATGTAAAAAATGTATTCACCCTCTTACAATTCTCTCTCACCGAGGAACAATCCTCTTCTCTTTTAAGGCAAGGTTGAATACAAAATGAAGCTTTAAAGTGGGTAGGACAAATACAGCTTCTGCACTTAAGCTTACACAATAAATCTCAATAAATGAATGATGAAGACACAAGGAATGGAAGTATTCAAAGCTTGAGAATGTTAGGAATGTGCAGCAATAATGTCTCTATTCTCTTTGTCTTCAATGCTTGGTTAAATACTGAAGGATTGGTAGTTGAAGCATTAAATGCTGTTTTTCCCGTTGAGATTTTGCAGAACTAGCCGTTGGGTACCTCCAGTAGTGTGCCAGATCGATCTGCCTTCTTGGCCAGATCGATCTCTTAGTTATAAATTCTGCAAGATCAAAGCACAATAGCATAAGGAGATCGATCTCATAGGTTAGCAGATCGATCTGTTAGTTTGAAAATAATAGGAGAGATCGATCTATCGAATAGGCAGATCGATCTCATGATCTCTCTGTTTAAGGCAAGATCGATCTACAGATCGATCTGCCATGCAGTTTCGTAGTGGGGAGATCGATCTCTCAATACCTCAGATCGATCTCCTTAGCTCTCTGACTTTGAGGAGATCGATCTCTTTCTTACCAGATCGATCTCATAGGTTCTCTGTTTGAGTGTGGATCGATCTTTCAGATCGATCTACAGTCTTATGCTTTTAAGGGAGATCGATCTCTTCCTAGACCAGATCGATCTCTCAACTCTAGCTTTAGCCAGATCGATCTCTTAACCCTTGCAGATCGATCTCACTCTTCCTTAAAACCTTTGTAAAGGTTGAAGGCTTGGCAGATCGATCTCATTTCTTCATGAGATCGATCCTCATCAAGTAAAAACCCAGGAGATCGATCTCTCATCAGCCAGATCGATCTCTCATCAACAGAACTCTAAGTTCTGGTACTGATAACCTCTAAATATGTCTTTATATCATTTTTATATTATTGAATTTACTTGTTTTGTCATTTCAAAATATATTAACTCAACAATCTCCCCCTTTTTGATATGACAAAACTTATTCAATCAACATGTTTAGTTATTTTACAAAAGCTCCCCCTTTTTATGAGCTCCCCCTTTCTTTTAGCTTTTAACTTTGTTACTATTTTAACTCCCCCTCATTTTAACCATTCGTTTAGAGATTTTTCTTAAAAAACTTCTTAAAACGTTTTATGCCTCTTGACCACAATCACACAATCACATGTTTTCTTTTCTTCTCCCCCTTTTTGTCATATCAATAAGCAAGAAGGAAAATTCATGTCATTTCAAAATGAACATTTTCATTAAAACGTAGTCAACAGACAAATGGCAGTTCATTTCAAGCAAATGCATACCAAAATAACAACAAGTAGCAAACACAAAACATATAACTAAACTAAATCGAGCAACTAGATCCTAAGGTGGAGGAGGAACGCGATCCATGAGATCCTCAACATGAGTGCGAGTGACTTGAAGCTCATCAAACATCGCCTCCTGAGCCTCATGAACCTCATCCACTCTTCGGTTTAAAGATGCAAAGCCTTCATCGATTTTTCTGTTGAGTTCACTTATCATCTTCATAAGGATCTCCATGTCAGCAGGTGAGGATGAAGGTGCACTGGTCTGAGGAGTCGAGGATGATGGTCCCGTAGCCGGTGCAGCAGGTGGGTCCATAGGCTCAGTGGAGGGGTCTTCCTCCATAGCTTCAGTAGGCTGCTGTTCCCTCTTCTTCTTCCAGTCGCCTCGAAAATCTTTGTAGTATCCCATGTGATGGAGGGTCTCGATGTTGAGGACACTCTTGGGAGAGGGCAGTTCACCGATTTCGCAGCTGCAGTCGATTTTGAGCCGTTGAAGAAAGTATGCCACCGGTTGAGGAAACACGATCGTCGTCGCTTGGCCTCGGACAATTTTTAACCAGTCTTGGAAGATAAAGCGAACTAGGTTGGGTTTTTGACTGGTGGAATGGATATGGTGAATCCAGAATCTATCTAACCTCTGAACAGTCGAATGTCGGGTACCAAACGGACGAAGTTTCCATGAGATGAGGAGGTGGAGTAGCCGGGGATACATTGGGAGTTCACTCACCTTATCCCCAGGAATGTCAAACTCCAAGGGAACCTCCTCTTCTTCGTTCGTTAAACCTTCATCTCGTATGTCAAAGGCTTGGGCTAAAATTTCAGTGGTTACGGCAATTGACCTTCCCATGACATACGTTGTGAAACCAAGAATTTGACAGGAATCGATAGGATCGTAATTGAGTTCGGCATTGGAAAAGAATGCATGAACGATATTTGGAGGTACGAGAGTGTTTATTTTCAGAAAGGACATCCAACCAAACTCCTCAAATTTCGACAAGTAGGGAAAATCAATTCGGTTGAGGAAAGAAAAATCGATTGTGCGCCAATGTTTAATTGGCATGGTTGAAAAGTATTCTTCATATCGTTTCCTTTTGGCAGGTGTTTTAAAACACCTGTTAAAGGTAGTGACTGAAGAGGTAGAAGGTGGTTGGGAGGAGGTTGGTCCAGATTCTCTATTGGCTGTTCTCTTAATACGAGGCATTTTTCTAGACACAAGACACCCTTAAAACTAGTTCTCTAAACAACTAACCAATGAAACAGTAACTGGATTTGACCTAGTGAGAGATTGAGCACAAAACTTAAGAAATTTTTGAGAAAAATAATGAGGAATGTTGGTTACTATACCAGGAAATGACACAGAGACGAAATGAAGGCCGTATCGAGATCGATCTGAGGAGGAATCGAGAGAGGTGGTGCGAGGGAAGTTAGGGATTTTGAAGTTTAGATTTTGAAATTTGGGGATTTCTGGCCAGTTTTTATAGTCCAGGGCATATGAGATCGATCTGTCGGGACGACAGATCGATCTGTCATTTCCAGAAGCCAAGGGAGATCGATCTGTCGCATGAACAGATCGATCTGTTAGCAAACAGAGGCTTAAGGAGATCAATCTGTCACATGCACAGATCGATCTGCAGTTTAACAGAGGCTTAGAGAGATCGATCTGCTAAATGCATAGATCGATCTTCAAAATGCAGAAGCTTGAAGAGATCGATCTGTCGTATGGACAGATCGATCTGCTCTTTAACAGAGACGTAAGAAGATCGATCTTATGGTTAGAAGATCGATCTTCTTAGCTTAACCTTAATGATTTAGGCTTGTTGTAAGGATGGAGATCAATCTATATTGCAAGGAGATCGATCTCTCATCCTCGTTGCCAGAAAATCTTTGCAAAAACTCTTTTAAAATCAACTTGAAACCAAGATTCTTTGAAACATAAAGTCTTAAGGGATATTCATGAGTCCTAATTCACCTCTAAGGATACAAAACCTATCTCTATCAAGAGGTTTGGTGAATATATCAGCTATTTGGTGTAAAGTGTCAATGTACTCTAAAATTATATCCCCTTTTTGTACATGGTCTCTAAGGAAATGATGTCTAATCTCTATGTGCTTGGTTCTGGAGTGTTGGATAGGATTTTTAGATAGATTAATGGCACTGGTATTATCACATTTAATAGATACTTGCTTTATGTTAATACCATAATCTTTCATTTGTTGTTTAATCCACAACACTTGAGCACTACAACTACCAGCTGGTATGTATTCAGCTTCAGTGGTGGACTAAGCCACACTGTTTTGTTTCTTAAAGAACCAAGAAATTAATCTATTTCCTAAGAATTGGCAAGTACCTGAAGTACTTTTCCTATCTATTTTACATCCTCCAAAATTTGCATCTGAAAATGCATGAAGGGTAAAAGTTGAGTCTTTGGGGTACCAAAGTCCTAGTGAGGGAGTGTCTTTGAGGTATCTAAAGATCCTCTTAGTTGCTAATAGATGTGATTCCCTAGGAGAGGATTGAAATCTAGCACAAAGGCATACACTAAACAAAATATCTGGTCTACTTGCAGTTAAATAAAGCAATGAACCTATCATAGACCTATAGAGTTTAGTGTCTACACACTTACCACTTTCATCTTTATCAAGCTTGATGTTGGTGCCCATTGGAGTGGCTTGAGGTTTGCAGTTGTCCATTCCAAATCGCTTGAGCAAGTCCTTAGTATACTTTGCTTGATTGATGAAGGTTCCATCCTTTGTTTGCTTCACTTGAAGTCCCAAGAAGAATGTGAGTTCTCCCATCATGCTCATCTCAAATTCTTCTTGCATGATCTTAGCAAACTCTTGGCATAAAGACTCATTAGTTGAACAAAAAATAATATCATCTACATACACTTGTACAACTAGTAAATCCTTATTTTTATTCTTAATGAACAAGGTGGTATCCACTTTTCCTCTTGAAAATCCCTTTTCTATAAAGAATTTTGACAACCTTTCATACCAAGCTCTAGGAGCTTGTTTCAATCCATAGAGTGCCTTAGATAATTTAAAAACATGTTTAGGAAATTCATGATTTTCAAATCCGGGAGGTTGCTCAACATAGACTTCTTCATTAATGAAACCATTTAGGAATGCACTCTTCACATCCATTTGATACAACTTGAAGTTTTTATAACATGCAAAGGCAAGTAACATTCTTATTGCCTCTAATCTAGCTACCGGTGCATATGTTTCATCATAGTCTATGCCTTCCTCTTGTCTATATCCTTGTGCAACTAGCCTAGCCTTATTCCTTATGATCACACTATTTTCATCCATCTTGTTCTTGAATATCCATTTAGTTCCAATTATAGAATGATCACTAGGCCTAGGAACTAGTTTCCATACTTTGCTTCTCTCAAATTGATTTAATTCTTCTTGCATTGCTAGGAACCAATTATTGTCATCTAAGGCTTCATTGACATTCCTAGGCTCTATTTGAGATACAAAGGCTATATATTGGCACATATTCCTTAGAGAAGATCTAGTTCTAACTCCAAGAGTTGGATCTCCTACTATTTCACAGTCCTTTACATATCCTAACTCTCTTGGTGCTCTAGATTCTCTCTCTATTATCTCTATCTCTTCTTCATTTTCTTTATTCAAGTCTAGTTTTTCTAATAAATCATCTTCTAGGTTTGGGATATCCTCCAAGTTTTCGTCAAATATTCCCTCATTCTCATCATTGGTTGAATCTTTAGATACATTATTTGATTCATCAAATATAACATGAATAGATTCTTCAACCATTAATGTTCTTTTGTTGTAAATTCTATAAGCCTTTGAATTCAATGAGTATCCTAGGAATATTCCCTCATCACTCTTGGCATCAAATTTTCCTAAATTATCTTTCCCATTATTTAGAACAAAACATTTGCAGCCAAACGGGTGGAAGTAACTAATGTTAGGCTTTTTACCTTTGTAGAGCTCATAAGGAGTTTTCTTTAGCATGGGTCTAATCATAGCTCTATTAATTATATAACATGATGTGTTTATAGCTTCAGCCCAAAAATACTTTGGTAAGTTATTCTCACATAACATGGTTCTAGCCATTTCTTCCAATGTTCTATTTCTTCTCTCAACTACACCATTTTGTTGTGGTGTCCTAGGGGCTGAAAAATTATGGCTAATTCCTTGATCATTGCAATACTCATCAAATCCTATATTTTCAAATTCTTTGCCATGATCACTTCTAATACTAGTTATTGTGTATCCTTTTTCATTTTGAGTGATTTTTGTATAGGCTATGAATTTTTCTAAGGCTTCATTTTTTACTCTCAAGAAGAACACCCATGTGTACCTATTGTAATCATCAACTATTACAAATCCATAGTGTTTCCCACCTAGGCTAGTTGTTCTAGTTGGTCCAAATAAATCTAAGTGAAGTAATTGAAGAGGCCTAGTGGTGGATACAATATTCTTAGGCTTAAATGTTGTCCTTTTATGTTTTCCTTTAACACAAGCTTCACATACTTCTTCATGATCAAAGGATATCTTGGGTAAACCTATAACTAGATCCTTTCTAGCTAACTTAGATAGCACACTCATGCTAGCATGACCTAGTCTTCTATGCCATAACCAAGATTCCTTTTTATTGTCTACCATTAAGCATATATTTTCATTTTTGAGTTCATTAAGATAGACAATATATATATTTCCTTGTCTATGACCTAGAAAAAGAACTTTATTTGACTTAGGATCTATAACATTACATTTCATGCAATCAAAAATTACTTTGTAACCTTTGTCACAAAGTTGACTTATGCTTAGTAAGTTGTGCTTTAAACCCCTAACAAGTAATACTTTTTCTAAAGAGAAATGATCATTACCTATTGAGCCACTTCCTTCAACTTGGCCTTTGGAGTTGTCCCCAAAAGTGACTTCTCCACCAACTTTTGATTTGAAAGAATTGAAGTGGCTTCTATCACCCGTCATGTGCCTTGAGCATCCACTATCTAAGTACCATGCTTCTTTTGTTTTAGCTTTGTGGCTATGCTCAATCACCTACAAGAAATCAAACTCAAGTCTTAGGTACCAAATTTTCTTGGGTCCTTTGAGGTTAGTGAATGCAATTCTTGATCCCTTTGGGATCCATTTTGCTAATGCATTACAATCCTTGGAGTGAATTACTTCTTTTGGAATCCATATCCTTTTTACTATTTTTCCTTTTAGAGTTCTCATTTTTATATTACAGTTATGTGATGCATGTCCCTTTCTATTGCAATATGAACAAGTAATTGCAGGTTTATTCATGCTCTTCCTAGCAATAAAACTTTTAAGATGGGTCTCCCTACTCTTAGCATTATATCCTAAGCCATTTTTGTCAAAGAATGCCCTTTGGGTCTCTAGCATGCTATCTAACTTTTGTTGACCCATGTGGAACCTATTAAATGAATTATGTAGATTGCTATTTTTCTCTTTAAGGTCACAAATTTCTAGATTTGAAATCTCTAGTTTCTTTTCACATTCTAATTTATCCAATTGCAATATCTCATTTTCTTTTCTCAATTTGGATATTATCTTTTTATATTTCATACTCATAGATTCATACTCTAATGCAAGATTATCAAATGCATCTTGCAATTCATCAAAAGAATATTCATTGAGGCTTGAAGTTACCTTTTCATCCTCAATAGCCATGAAGCACAAGTTGGCAATGTCCTCATTTGATTCATCATCGGAGCAGTCACTGTCGCTCCATGTTGCCACCATTGCCTTCTTTTTATGGAACCTATCATTGGACCTTTTAAGAAGAGGGCAGTTAAATTTTATGTGTCCCGATTTTTTACATTCGTAACACACAATAGAGTCTTTTCTACCTACTTCTTCTTGATCTCTCTTATTGTTTCTCCTATTACTACCACTAGCTCTCATCCTCATGAACTTGTTAAATCTTTTGGCAAACATTGCCATCTCAAGATCCTCTTCACTACCACTCTCATTTTTAATCTCCTCTTGAGCAGTGGATTTTAGAGCAACTCCCACTTTCTTGGGTGGCTCTTCATTTCTTTTTAATTTCATTTCATAAGTGAGTAGAGATCCTATTAATTCATCTAAAGACAATGTGTGAGGATCCTTAGATTCCTCAATTGCAGTCACTTTAGCTTCCCATGATTTAGGTAAGCTATTTAAAATTTTCTTTACCATTTCAATATTAGAATATATTTTTCCTAAAGACTTTAATCCATTAATTACATCTGTGAATCTAGTGAACATATCACTAATTGATTCTCCTTCCTTTATCCTAAAAAGCTCATAGTCATGTGTGAGCATACCTACCTTTGTCTCCTTCACTTGGGTTGTACCCTCATGAGTTATTGCCAATTTGTCCCATATTTGTTTGGCATTATCACACCCGGAGACTCTATTATATTCATTAGGACCTAAGGCATAAAATAATGTGTGCATAGCTTTAGCATTTAGTTGAGCACATTTAATATCAGCTGAATCCCATTCATCTTCTTCCTTAGGAATATCTCTTCCCTCTATTCTCTTTGTAGGGATTTGAGGTCCTTTAATTATAATTCTCCATACTTCATAATCATTTGCTTGAATGAATAACATCATCCTAGTCTTCCAATAAGCATAATGCTCTCCATTAAACATTGGAGGTCTAACCGTAGAGTGCCCCTCTCCTACCAAACTAGTAGCTACATTGTTATGAGCCATTTGATCGTTTCTAACTCTTAGGAAGTTGTTCCTATGTGATTAAAGAGTCCTAGCTCTGATACCAATTGTTGGCTCTACCGAGAGGGGGGGTGAATCGGTTTTCTAGCGTTAATAGCAAATTTTAACTTAATCTTATTTTAATTTGCAAATGAAAGTAAGCAGTATAATGAAATTAAACAATTTAATGCAAGATAGGGAAGAGAGAAACAAACACAATCGCTTATAGAGGTTCGGCCAAACTCTTGCCTACGTTCTCTCTCATTGACCTTCTTGTCAAGTGCTTTCTTACTCTCCTTCAACAGAAGTTTACAATGTCCCTTTTACAGGTTAAGGAATAACCTCTCTACCCTTTACAATGTAAAAAATGTATTCACCCTCTTACAATTCTCTGTCACTGAGGAACAATCCTCTTCTCTTTTAAGGCAAGGTTGAATACAAAATGAAGCTTTAAAGTGGGTAGGACAAATACAGCTTCTGCACTTAAGCTTACACAATAAATCTCAATAAATGAATGATGAAGACACAAGGAATGGAAGTATTCAAAGCTTGAGAATGTTAGGAATGTGCAGCAATAATGTCTCTATTCTCTTTGTCTTCAATGCTTGGTTAAATACTGAAGGATTGGTAGTTGAAGCATTAAATACTGTTTTTCCCGTTGAGATTTTGCAGAACTAGCCGTTGGGTACCTCCAGTAGTGTGCCAGATCGATCTGCCTTCTTGGCCAGATCGATCTCTTAGTTATAAATCCTGCAAGATCAAAGCACAATAACACAAGGAGATCGATCTCATAGGTTAGCAGATCGATCTGTTAGTTTGAAAGGGGAGATCGATCTGTCGAATAGGCAGATCGATCTCATGATCTCTCTGTTTAAGGCAAGATCGATCTACAGATCGATCTGCCATGCAGTTTCGTAGTGGGGAGATCGATCTCTCAATACCTCAGATCGATCTCTTTAGCTCTCTGACTTTGAGGAGATCGATCTCTTTCTTACCAGATCGATCTCATAGGTTCTCTGTTTGAGTGTGGATCGATCTTTCAGATCGATCTACAGTCTTATGCTTTTAAGGGAGATCGATCTCTTCCTAGACCAGATCGATCTCTCAACTCTAGCTTTAGCCAGATCGATCTCTTAACCCTTGCAGATCGATCTCACTCTTCCTTAAAACCTTTGTAAAGGTTGAAGGCTTGGCAGATCGATCTCATTTCTTCATGAGATCGATCCTCATCAAGTAAAAACCCAGGAGATCGATCTCTCATCAGCCAGATCGATCTCTCATCAACAGAACTCTAAGTTCTGGTACTGATAACCTCTAAACATGTCTTTATATCATTTTTATATTATTGAATTTACTTGTTTTGTCATTTCAAAATATATTAACTCAACAGAGATATCTGTGCGTATTTTGGGTGCATTATGTTTTCTAGAATGCATGTGGAAATAGGAAATGAAATGGGAGTTTGAAGGGCAAGAGTTGGGTTTTGATGAAATTTGCATGAAAACAAAAGCATGATGCTTTGAAAATCCTGTTTTATTGCTTTTTAGCAACTGTTTGGTAGGTTGGCTAACATTTGAAATGATTTGTATAAGAAATGACATGATTTGGTTTAAGAACCATGCTTTGCAAAGAATTAGGCCACCTACATGGATTTCATGAGAATGAAAGCGTGCTAGAGCATGACTCTCATGAGATTTGATGTGTTTTTATAGCATGAGTGCTAGAGCTTAGCTCGCACTAGTTTTCACATGGATTTTTATGATGTTGTGCTAGAGTTTAGCTTGTACAAACTTTATACTGGTTTTGACATGGTGCTGGAGGATAGCTCGCATTAGATGTCCACCATACTTGTTGCCGTGTTTGATATTACTCGCACGTGATTTTATGACATGGTTGATAGTCGTGCAAGGAGCTTCGGGTAGACTGGGTGTCGCATCGATTAAATAGGCTCGCACGTGCATTTTAAGATGTGGCGTGATATGATGTGTTGATATGGGTCCACGGAGTAAGTTGTACTGTGCAGGTAGCATGGAGCATGTTGTATCATGTTGAGATTGTGATATACCGTCTTCGGACGATGTTTAGATCTGCTATGGACCGGCGGGTTAGACGTGACCCACCTCCCATGCAGAAGCATATAGAGGTGATACTCCGCACACTTGATCAGTGTAGCCTGGGATCACAGGATATGGCCATAGTCCTAGAGGAGATTTCCCTGTTATATTGCCTATCTCACATGTCTATTGTTTTATGAATAAATCCATGTTTGAAATGCTTAGTGGTTCAGGATAGTTCGAGGGAGGGGCTAAGTCCTTATCAATGTTGATTTTATGAGATGAGAAAGTTTGATAATGGCTTAAAAATGCACTTACGCATGATGGTTTTCCATGCCTTATTTATGAAATATGCATGATGGTTATTCCATGCTTGAATTTTGATTTGTGCACTGAGTTTAAATAGCATGACTTGCTTTACAAGCCATTAACACAAGCATGAACTAATGCTTTTGAGTTGTGAATGAGAAATTGTATGGTTTTGAGCTTGGCATCACGATCACGTAGATAGTGCATTATCTACCTGTTCGCATAAATGCCTTACTGAGCGTGTTGTTTACTCACCCCCTTATTTTCCCCTCTCTACAGAGCATTGAGTATAGACTGAGGATGACTGTAGGTTTTCCTTTTTGGTATCCACTGCATCCCATCACAAAAGGTATTCACACTTGTATAATTTTGTATCTAAACTTGCCATAGCACAGTAGCATTTTGAATGTAACCATTGGGGATGTAAAGCAATGTAAACACATGTAAACAACACTCTGATTTATTTATACAAGTGTTTACTTCTAAATTATAATGCAAATTAAATTTTTATGGTTGGATGAGGTAGACATTGACACACAGCCCAACTGTTGAGAATATAGCTCATCACGATCGAGGTAAGGTAAGGACGAAAAATAAATAATGTATGAAGAGCGAAGAAAAAATTGTGATAATTTTTGGTAAGTTGAGGGTCGTGACAGAAGTTGGCATCAGAGCTGAGTTGTTGTGACGTGTGTCAGTGTCTAAAATACTTAATTAGTTAGAAAATTACATCCTCATGTTACTGTGCTTGTTTAGATACAAATTGTGTGTGTGTTGATGGTTGACTAAGAAATTGCTATGAATGTAGGGAATTGAGCATTATGCCTAATACTAGTCGCGGTAGAGGGGCGAGAGCGTAAGCTAGAGGCCATAGAGGTAGGCTTGGGGGTAGTGTTGAGCCAGAAACACACGAGACTCAGGAAGAGATTGAAGTGGAGGTTGAAGTTGAGCATGCTCCACAAGGTCCAGAGGAGAGACCCGAGAGTACTGAGGTACGCTTCGCGAGGATTGAGCGAAGTATAGAGATGATCCTGGAGTTAGTCACTCAATCGTTGTCTAGAGTTGGGGGCAGACAGAGTCCCGCTAAACAGGGTGATACCGAGCAGGTGGCAGCTTCTGAGGCACGGGCACAGTCAGCCCAGAGACCTCAGACGACAAATACACCTACACCCCCACACGCACAGGATATGCCTACACCTGTTGCTACACCACAGGGCAGTAGAGGCTGGGGTTACGGTTGTGAGTTGGATAAACTGCGACAGTTTTAGAAGTTTGGAATGTCGTCTTTCAATGGAGTTTAAGACCCAGTAGCTGCTGATGATTAGATAAATGAAATTGAGAAGTTATACGGGTTCTTTGAGTGCATTGAACCACTACCGAGATGGTAGCATTTGCTGAATTCATGCTGAAGGGATCAGTAGAACATTGGTGGAAATCCACCAGGACTATTTTGAGAGCCTGACATGCAGAGATCGGTTGGGATGTATTTTTGGAGGCTTTCCAGAGATAGTATGTTTCGGATACTAGACAACACAAGATGAAGATGACATTTTTAGGACTGACCCAAGGGAGCAGGATAGTGGATGAGTATAAGACGACCTTTATCTCCTTGGGCAGATATGATCCTAATACGATGGGTAATGAAGTCGAGAAGATCCAGAAGTTTGTGGATGGACTGAGACCAACCATCGAATCTGGATTGGTTCCCTTAGATATACCGACCTACGATGAGGCAGTACGTAGGGCGTAATTGTGTGAACAAGACATTGATAGGATCGCCTCAAAGTTTGGAAAAGTCGGTAAAGTGAGGCATAGAGATAAGAAGAGACCAGTGCTGAATAGAGGCTTCAGTTATAAGGGAAGTAAGAGGTTTTTTGGAAAGAGACCGAGGATGGAGGAGATTTGGGAGAGGACAATTAATCCTCCCATGTATCTGGCTTTAGCTCCAGCAAAGGGAATTATGATTGGAGGGCCACAGCCTACTACAAAACAGTGTAGCAAGTGTGGTAGGTACCATGGAACTCGACCATGTTATGGACCTTCTGTAGTATGCTTCAGATGTGGGAAACCAAGGCACATAATCCAGGATTGCCTAGAGATGACAGAACAAGCTCCACAGAAGGGCAATGAGCTAGAGAGAGCTCCAGTTGGGACAGCTGCTCCGAGGAGGAGGGCTACAGCTGAGGAAAAAGGGAAGCAGGCAATGGGTGTGAGCAGAGGACGAGTGCATGCACTGGACTAGGACACTGTGGATCAGTCTTGGGATGTGGTTAAAGGTACCATCCAAATCCTTGATTTAGAAGCATTTGTATTGTTTGATCCTGGTGCCACGCATTCTTTTATATCGCCATCCTTTGCATGTAAATTGTTGAAGCACATAAAACCTACATTGCTAGATAAGATGTTGATGATATCTACCCCTATGAATGATAGTCAATTGACTGAGCATGTATATATAAATTGTAAGATGAGGATTGGAGGTAAAGAAATGGCAGCTGATTTAATTTTATTAAATATGAGTGATTTTGATGTAATCCTAGGGATGGATTGGCTGGCTGCAAACCATGTTGTTATGGATTGTCGTGCTAAAACATTGATGTTTCCAGAGATAGATAGCCTTGTTGTAAACTTTGTGAAATGAAATGAAAGAACATGACTATTGTAAATGAAAAGAGTATGATCTTAATACATGATATTCGAGAGATGAATCTGTTTATCAATTATGTATGTTAATGTGATGATTTGTGTTACTAACAGTGAAAAGGATAATGTGAAGGGTTCATTGCTTATGTGATTGAGACGGATAAGGCACGTCCAAAGTTGATAGACATCCCAGTGGTCAGGGAATTTGGTATAGATTTGGTACCTGGTACAGAGCCGATATCCAAGCCACCGTACATAATGACTCAAGTTGAGTTGGAAGAATTAAGGAAGCAATTACAAGAGTTGTTGGAGAAGGGGTTCATCAGGTCGAGCGTCTCACCTTGGGGAGCACCGGTTCTGTTTGTAAGGAAGAAGGATGGAAGCCTCCGACTGTGTATAGATTACTGATTGTTGAATAAGGCCACCATCAAGAATAAGTATCATCTTCCACGCATCGATGACTTGTTGGATCAGCTTAGGGGAGTGCAGGTCTTTTCTAAGATAGATATGAGATCTGGGTTCCATCAGTTGAGAATTCGGGATGGAGATGTATCCAAGACAGCCTTTCGCACCCGGTATGGTCATTATGAGTTTATGGTTATGCCATTCGGGTTGATAAATGCTCCCGCAGCTTTTATGTTGTTGATGAATGAGGTGTTTCACCAGTATTTGGATGGATTTGTTATTGTGTTTATTGATGATATATTGGTGTACTCAAGATCTAGAGAGGAGAATGAACAACATCTAAGGGTAGTGCTACAGACCCTTCGAGAGAAGAAGTTGTACGCTAAACTCAGTAAGTGTGACTTTTGGTTGAAACGGATCTCTTTTCTGGGTCATATAGTATCGAAGGATGGTGTGTCAGTGGATCCATCAAAGATTGAGGCAGTGATATAGTGGCAGAGACCCCAGACAGTGACAGAGATTAGAAGTTTCTTGGGTTTAGTTGGATATTATAGCAGGTTTGTGGAGGGATTCTTGAAATTAGGTGCCTCGTTGACACGTCTCACGAGAAAGAATGTGGAGTTCGTGTGGGACGATAGATGTGAGGAGAGCTTTTAGGAGCTGAAAAAGAGATTAACCACAGCTCTGATTCTCACCATTCCTACCAGCTCAGGAGCTCTCTCGGTGTATACGGATGCTTTAGACCAATGACTGGGTTGTGTATTGATGCAGGACGGGAAGGTAGTAGCCTAGGGATCAAGACAGTTGAAGGATCATGAGAGGAACTACCCGACCCACGATTTGGAGTTGACGGCTGTAGTGTTTGCATTGAAAATATGGCGCCACTATTTCTATGGTGAGAGATTTCAGGTTTACACTAATCATAAGAGCCTTAAGTACCTGTTCTCATAGAAAGAGTTAAACATGAGATAGAGGAGATGACTCAAACTTTTAAAGGATTATGATTGTGAGATCCTGTACCACCCGGGTAAAACGAATGTAGTTACTAATGCACTGAGTAGGAAGCATCTCGGGTTGGTGTCATTCATGATGATTAGGGAACACGAGCTGTTGGAACAGTTCACGAATCTCAGTTTGGATGTGACCCCACTTGACGTTGATAGTGACTTTATGATAGCTAGCCTGCAGTTGGTACTGGATTTGGTAGATCGAATTCGGCAGGCTCAGCGAATTAATCAGCAGTGCAGTGATATTGCTAGGCAGATACATAGGGGTACAGAGATATAAAAAATGATCCCGCTTAGGGATCACCACCTCATCCAGCATCACTATGCTTCTATCTTCCTCTCTGTTCGGATTGAATTTACACTTCAAGTATTCTAGTCTTTGCTCTGCTTAATCAGAATCCTCTTGACTCTAACGTCTGTCTCCATAGTTTTAACTCAGTATTAACCTCCACTCTATTCTTAACACATAAGACAATATCATATGTAAACATCATACACCAAGGTACATTATCCTAGATGGATTTTGTCAGCTCGTCCATTATTATAGCGAACATAATAGACTTAATGTCGACCCTTGATGTAGCCCAACTGTGATAGAAAATTCACTTGTTTGCCCTCCACATGTCCTCACTTGTGTTCTCTTATCTCTATACATGTCCTTAATTATTTCAATTTATTTCATGTGAGACCCCGTATAGGTTTCACCTTATATATATATATATATGTAAATGAATTCATAAGTATGGTGATATATTTGTAATGTGAATTATATGTAATGTAAGTCCATAAGTTTAAGGTACACACATGTAATAGGAGTTATGATTGTACGTACAAGTTACATTATATATGAATATGAAGAAATGGATTTAAACATGGGAAGAATGTGAGTGAAATGGAATATGAGTAGTGTGGTAAAATGGAAGGAAGATTTGCATAAGTTGTGCACTTCCCTTTGGTTTATATTAAGCACTTTTGGGTATAGAAAGATTTCACACGAGTTTTAATGAGTATGAAGTATTAATGGATACCATTTTCAAGTCTCGAAGGTGATCAGATGGAAAAATGACTAAGGCAGTAAATTAAGGGATAGTTTAGTATGTGTTGCTGCAGAAAGATTGCAGAAAATCTAGAAATATGAAGGTCAGATTGATCTCATAGGATAAGAGATCGATCTGGAAGAGCCATAATGCTCTTATTTGAGCAATGGTATAGGGCAAATCAATCTCCAAGGGAGCAAGATCGATCTCCAAAACATTCTATAAAAATGTAGATCAATCTTTAAGGGAACAGATCGATCTCCTTAGCTCTCTGTTTGGAGTAGATCGATCTCAAGCTTCGATAGATCGATCTCATCAAGCCAATTCTATAAATAGGAGCAGTGAATCTGTAGATTTCGGAAAAACACTTCACCTTTTCCATTTCAACTCAAAAACCTAGCTTTCTCACTCCTAAATCTAGCCATTTTCATAAGATTTGAGGGAAAGCTATTAGAGACAAAGTTGTTCACATCAAAAAGAATAACAACATAATTGGGAGGCATTTTCCCCATTTGTTGGATTTAAGCAACAAGGTGCATTTCTATTGGATTAAGGAGGAAATCAAGCTAGGTGAGTTTCTAATGCAAATACCTAAGTATATTTGTTTGGATATTGATGTGGGAAATGATTAGTATGCATAGAAATGATAGAAACTACCTAGAAAGTAAAGAATCCACCATAACCTATAAATGGTCTAGTGTGAGAAAGTGGAATGTAGAAGTATTAATGATGAATGAGTTATCTTAAGAGGATGATTGTGTTGTGGGTATGATTTGGATGTGCTGATGTTGGGATAAATTGTGAGATTTACCACAAGGGGTAGAATGTATATTTAAGGCATTGGATAAATGCTTAGTTGAACAAGAGTTAGAAACGTTAACTCAAGTGCTTGATGGATGAATTGCAGTTCTCGAATGATATAACGGAACAAGTTGAGATAAGAACGCGAGAAGCATAAAGGAAGAGAGTCGCACTCAAGTAAATCGAGATAAGGGACTGTATGTTAGCGATAGAGATATTCGTACGTATTTCTCTGCGATTTTTATAGTTATGACGCTAGAGATATTATGCTTAGCTATTAAACCAAATATGATTGGAAATGTATTATGATATAATTTGAGAAAGTGGGATGTGGGAAGGAAAAACAGCCTAACATGCATGTTTTCAATGTTTTTATATCTATTCATGATGTTTTGATGTTTTCTCATCCATGTGCTGATTTTGAGATTAAGAAATAATAATGGGTAGGCTGGCTAGTTTTTACATGTTTAGCATGGGACAACATGTCATGTGAATAAACATGTTCTGAGTTTTTAAAAGAGAAAATAGCCACCTATCGGTTTTGAGATGTGAAATGGTGTTGGAGCATTAGCTCACGCCCATTTTAATGAATTGGACTATACTGGAGTTTCACTCGCATATGTCTGCATGTTTGATAAACCGTGCTAGAGTGTGACTCGCACGTGGCTTTATAATGAAAACGTGCTGGAGTATTGTTCGCACTAGTTTTTACTGAGATGAGATAAACCTGGGGGTCTGGGACCTAAGGGTATGCCAATCAATGGCCTTGGAATGGGCTGGGCCTTAACAATAAATTGTACCACGTTGGAGCCTTGCGATGACTGTGTGTCACATTGATTGCTCGCCTGGTGTTTGAGACATGGTTCAAGATGAAAAGTCAATGGAGTTGGTAGATGGACTTGGGTCTACGGTCGTATGTAGAACTGTGTAGTTGTCCGTTGGTATACTATGTATCGTGCTGGGTGCACGTGAGTACGAGTATCGCGTAGATGACACACGACGTACTTTATATCGTGAGTGTATGAGGAAGAGAGGTTGATTGAGATGAGCCGGAGGGTAGGACTGACCCATCCCCCTTCAGGCGAAGTGATGCCCTGTGCACACATGATCAGTGAGGCCTGAGATCACTGACTATGGCCATATGTTGTGGATATTTGATTGTCAAAAATTTCATGCCTATCTCAGAGATACGAGAAATTGAGAAACTCAGAAAAGAAAGGATTTGAGAAAAGCAAAGAGGTTTTATGATTTGACAAATCTCTTAATTTGAATGCGTGTGCTATGATAGCACTGTTTATGACGTGTTTTCAAATGGGAATATCTTATGCTTGTTTTCCTGAAAAGGCTTATATAAGAAATGAATGTTTGAATGCATTTTCTAGCAATATTTCCATTTACACTGAAACATGGTTTTGTTTATGCATGCATGGGCTATGTAGGTAGTACAGTATCTTCCTGTTAGCATCTATTTCCTTACTGAGCTGTGGTTTGCTCACCCCATTCTTTTCCCCTCTAGATATTGAGAAGTAAGACAATGCGGTGATCTCTAGATCTCTTTTTGAATTGGACATCTCCTACTGGTTGCAAAGGTACAAGATTTGTATACACATGAGTATTTTGTATCTATTATATCGTATCGCACGGTTACAAATCGAAAATGTAAACAGTGGTATGAGGATGTTATGTAAATATATTATTATACAATTAATTTTTTATATTTACACACCTGGAAGTGTGAATTAAATTTAAAATATTTTTCGCTGTAAATTTTTGGGACTTTAGTGATTGCATCGCCTTACAGCCCAACTGTAGTAATGTATGTATGGATGAAAGGGCACCCGGAAGTGAGGTGTGACAGATTTGGTATCAGAGCTTGGCTGGTCTGATGTGAGTCGATGTTTAGGACTAAGAAAACATACATCCCCAAGTTACTATGCGATATTTAGATACAAATGTGTATACGGAGCTGGTAGTGAATTAAACGTTTGTTATAAATGCAAGAAAGTTATCAGGCTTGTGACATATGCCTGAGAGACATCGCAATAGGGGAGAGAGCTCGAGAGCTCAAGGGCAGAATGATAGGACTGAGAGGCACAGCAGATCGTCCTTTAGTCATGAGCCCCAGGAACAGATAGAGACTTCCGATCCTCGAATAGCCTGATTAGAGGAGGACATGCACACAATGATGACTATGATGGGTCAGATCATGGCTAGGTTTGAGGGTACACCTGGTACAACGGGACAAGCTGCATCGAATCCCCCAGCAGCTTCACCTGAACTTGAGAATGTTGCACCTGCACAACCTGAACCGATTAGGCCACGAGATCCTCATATTCGACCAGTACCTCCTCTAGTAGCCCCACAGCAGTATGATGATGATGATTTAGGGTATGGATATGACTGCAATATGGAGAGGTTGAGGCATTTCATAAATTTCAAGCCTTTTTCCTTTAACGGGGTAAAGGATCCGATAGTGGCTGAAGACTGGATCAATCAGATGGAGAAGTTATTCGACTTCTGTAGGTGTTCGGCTACAGAGAGAGTAACGCTTATGGCCTTTGTATTGAGAGGCGAAGCAGAGCACTAGTGGAAGTCCACCAGGCCTATGTTGAGAGCTCAGGGTATGGCTATCACTTGGGATATGTTCTTGGGTGTTTTCAGAGAGCACTACATCCCAGATACCGCTTGACGTAGGTTACATATGGAGTTTTTGAATTTGACTCAAGGGAACCAAACTGTGGATGAGTACGAGTCACGATTCACTTCACTGGGCAGATATGATCCGGACTTGATCGGGAGTGAGGCTATAAGAGTCCGTAGATTTGTAGATGGACTCAGGCCTTCGATCCAAGCGAAGTTAGCCCCATTTGATGTTGCTACCTATAGAGAGGCTGTGCGACGGGCCCAACTGTGTGAGCAAGATTATGACCTACACATTTCTGAGTTCAGTTGGGGTAAGGACAGGGGTCTAAGGAAGCTAGAAGTTGGCAAGGGTGCTAGGTTTGGACAGAGAGGCGTTGGTAAGCGTCGGAGAGAGACCGATGAGTCACAGAAGAAGGCTGTTAGACCTTCCGAGCCTCAGACTCAAACACCAGCCAGGGGTATAGTGATTGGTGGACCCCGGTCGACTGCTGATCAATGTAGATTATATGGTCGATGCCATGGTGGTAGGCCATGTCATTTTCAGGGTACCCGATGCTTCAGATATAGTAAATTTGGGCATTATGCCAGAGAGTGCTCGGAGATAGTTAAGGTAGTCCCACAAAGGGGTAAGGAGTCAGAGAGAGTTCCTACAGTTACACCTCCTACAAGAAAGAAAGCCTCGACTGAAGAAAAGGGAAAACAAGTTGTGGGCCAAGGTAGGGTGTATGCGATAGACCAGGCATCAGCTGATACCTCTTCTGAGGTGATAAAATGTACAATCTTGATTTTCAATTTGGAGGTTATAACTTTGTTTGATTCTGGTGCTACGCATTCCTTTATATCACCTGCATGTGCATCAAAGTTAAAAGATTTTGTAGAACCCACATACTTGAGTAGGACTTTACTAATAAGTACCCCTATGAGAGTTAGCCAACTAGCTGAGCAAGTGTATAAAGATTGTAAAGTGAGGGTAGAGGATAAATGTATGACAGCCGATTTGATTTTGTTGAATATGTATGACATTGATATAATCTTAGGAATGGATTGGTTAGCTACCAATCATGTTGTCTTAAACTGCCACACTAAGTCTATTACATTTTCTCTACCCGAGGAATGTGTTGTAAGATTTTAGAAAAGTAATAAAATCTTGAATTTTGTGACAAGTAAAGTACATTGGTATAAAATGACATAATGTTGTTTTGAAGGTTTCATTACTTATGTGGTGGATTTGGACAAAATACATTCGGATATGGAGAAGATTCTAGTGGTTAAAGAATTCCATGATGTCTTTCCAGACGACCACCGGGATTGCCACCAGATAGAGAAATGGAATTTAGTATCGACCTGATGCCTGGAACAGAGCTGATATCCAAAACACCATATAGGATGGCTCCAGTTGAGCTAGAGGAATTAAGGAAACAGTTGCAAGATATGCTAGATAAGGGGTTTATAAGATCGAGCATCTCACCGTGGGGAGCTCCGGTATTGTTTGTGAAGAAGAGAGATGGGAGCCTCAGGTTATGTATTGACTATCGGATGTTGAACAAGGCTACCATCAAGAATAAGTACCCCTTGCCAGGCATTGACGATTTATTGGATCAGCTTCAGGGAGCACAGATCTTTTCCAAGATAGATCTGAGGTCTGGGTATCATCAATTGAAGATTCAGAAGGAGGATGTGCCCAAGACAGCTTTCTGCACCCGCTATGGCCATTACAAATTCCTGGTGATGCCTTTCGGGTTAACTAATGCGCCAGTAGCTTTTATGGCTCTAATGAATGAAGTATCCAAGTCATACTTGGACCAGTTCGTGATTGTTTTCATTGACGATATATTGGTGTATTCAAGGTCCAGAGAAGAGCATGAGCAGCACTTGAGGATTGTTTTGCAGACCTTCCGAGAGAGAAGGTTATATGCCAAGCTTAGTAAATGTGACTTCTGGCTAGAGCAGATTTCCTTTCTGGGCCATGTTGTATCGAGGGATGGGGTGTCGGTAGATCTACCCGAGATTGAGGCCATTGTTCAGTGGGAATAGCCCAGGACAGTCACAGAGATCAGAAGCATTCTGGGTTTGGCAGGTTACTACAAGAGATTTGTAGAGGGTTTCTCTAGATTGGTTGCTCCATTGACACGTCTTACGAGGAAGAGTGTGGAGTTTACATAGGATTAGGCTTGTGAGAGGAGTTTTCAGGAACTTAAGCGTAGATTAACCACCACGCTAGTTCTTATCATCCCTAACAGCTCAAGGAACTACTCGGTGTATACAGATGCTTCGCATCAAGGACTAGGTTATGTTTTGATGCAAGATAGAAGGGTAGTAGCTTATGGATCTAGACAGCTAAAAGATCATGAAAAGAACTATCCCACTCATGATTTGGAGTTGGCAGCCATAGCATTCGCATTGAAGATATGGCGCCACAACTTATATGGTGAGAGATTTCAAATCTTTACGGATCACAAGAGTCTGAAGTATCTATTCTCACAGAAGAAGTTAAATATGAGACAGAGAAGGTGGTAAGAATTCCTCAAGGACTATGATTGTGAGATCTTGTACCACCCGGGGAAGGCAAATGTGGTTGCCGATGCATTGAGTAAGAAGAGTCTCGGGTTGGTATCGCATATGATGGTTAGAGAACAGAGTTGTTGGAGCAATTCACGAATTGAGTAGGTCGTTGTAGTATAGTGGTGAGTATTCCCGCCTATCACGCGGGTGACCCGGGTTCGTTCCCCGGCAACGGCGCCAAGAACTTCGTACGATCTAAACGTATTATCCACAAATGCACGGGTCGTACAAGTAATAATGGGATTTGAGTCTCGGATTATCGTCCCACAGAGAAGTTGATTAACCTAATTAACTACCGGTTAATCTTACCCTAAGTATATCCTAGCAAATTATGAATTAATGATGGTGATCTACTAAGTCTGAAATTAAAAATACTAAAAATAGTAATAATTATAAACTAAAGACATAAAACAGAGCAAAAATTACTTACAAATCTCCGAGCAATTAAAAGCAAATAACCTACAAAAGAAAATTAAAACAGTTAAAATTAATTAACGTAATTAAAATAAAATGCAAATATGAAAATAAAGAAACAAAATTAATTAAACTAAAATTAAACAAACCTAAAATAAAATATGCATGTAATTAAACCAATTAAGAAAATGTAATTTAAACTAACTTAAAGTCTAATAAAATAAAAATCTACTTACCTAAGGAAATTCTTAAACCTGACTCTCACTAAATACTAACAATGAAACAAAATCTAAATAATGCATGAAAAATATTTTTGGATTAAATTTAAAATGAAAACAAACTTAAAATTGCATGAAATAAATCTACCCCTAATCTAATTCTAAATGCAAGATATGAGCACTTAATTAACTATCAACCTAATTAAAACTAAGTTTTATACCACTAAGCAAGAATACTAACATGCAATTTAATTAAAGACTCTAATCTAAGCTAACAAATAAAATTAAAAGGATTAATATAATAACAGGCATGCATGAAACATTGGATATGTGCAGAAATAAAATACCAAACATGGCCTTAAGCTAAATTCCCATCCAGTTGGCTCGATCCCATGTGCATTGTACGTGTTTCTTCAATTCTAGGCGTTGTCCAGGTAATGTACAGCTCCTGCTCTTGGTTCTGTCCTTACAACCCATCCTTTTCCCATCACAAATTCTGGTTTGCTGTAGCTAACATCCCCTAAATCAGTAGCAGTCTTCAACCCTATCCTCGTATCAGTGACACCTGCACAGTACCATCGTCTCGCATGACCTGCCCCTGCCACCTTTCCACTTCGCATCAGGACATAACCACAACATCTATTGCTACTCCAGCCATCTACACCGACCGTCCGCACAAGGCTTCAACAACCATTCTACTTACTGAGCGTGGTGGTAGTCGGCTGGATGCACCGGTCACCTATCTTCAGCAGACAACAAGAAATTAACAACACTTAAAGGACAAGAAAATCACAATGGTAATTAAACTACTGCTAAACAAAAAATGAAAAGGAGCAAAAGAGAAAAGAAATAAAATGCTCTTGGACCTAATGCAATTAAAACCGAAATAAAAGAGAACCAAACAACAATCAAGTAACTACTAGATCAGTGAAAATTGACCACACTGCAGGATAGTAAAATAACCAAGATGAACAGTAAAACTTAAACTAAAGCAGAGCCGAACAGAGGAGGAATCTAGTCTATATTGCCACCATGGCTTCTAATATTGATTCTGCACTAAATGGCTTCAGTCTCCCCTTCCTGCCAACTCCATGCACAGCTAAGCCATCTGCCAGCTCAAGCAAACCACATATTCTCTACGGTAACCGATGATAATACATTCAACCCGATTCCCAGCTTCATCACGCAGCAAACAATACTTATAATAGAAACCACAGTTTAAAACAAAAATAATAGAGAGCAGTGAAATAGATATTAGCAAAGCATGACAAAACCTCAAGCTTACATGATTCAGTGTATAAAAAATATATATATGTACAATTGAAAAACAAAATAACAAACGAAGCTAGTTAACTAGATTATGCTAAGGTTTAAACTTTCAGCAAACTAAAAATCAAAAACTGAAGGAAATATGTAAATAAGAGCCTGGGAAGATTGGAAGGATGCACTACTGTCACCAACCCCTTCAACAACCCGATGCAACTGTAAAGAGAGAATAAAATCATCAAGCATTCAGGCTGCTTAAATCAATCTCAAATCAAATCAGTTGCACCATGAGAGCAAGAAAAGAAAAAGAAAAATGTAGCTAGATGAACAGTAGAAGAAAACTTAGTAACCGAAAAGAACTTGCTTCATAAAAAAATTGAGAATGACAGAGTAAAAGTGTTTAAATCTTGCTAAAACAACAGTGCTTAAAGAAAAATAAACTAACGGAAATTCTAAAAGGAAACAAGAAAATAAAACATAGCAATGAAAAATTTAATCTAGAATAAAACTAAATTAAAACTACTCCTAAATTTCTCTACACTACTCCTACCCTAGACTACCTACACTACTTGATTTTTTCAGTTGCCATCATGTTCTATTTATACACACACTTAGGGGTACAATGATAATTTTTCCATCCTAGATGAGTTGGCATTGTATGGCCACTTGTCTTCATTTTATTTACTGCGGAGTAGATATTTCCACATCACTTGTCGATTTATCCAGTTGGTTGTGCGATGTGGCTCGACGTGTGTCTTCCAGAAGGTTGGCACGGTGTCCGTTGATCTTATCGTTTTGGAGCGAATAAAATACAGACACCTGGCATCACACGTGTCCCAATGACTGGTGACTCGGTCTGCAAATTGGAAGTGGTCCAATCTCCTTTACCCTGTTTTCAGCCCAATTTCAACTGAAACACTGAGTTTCATCCGGATTTAATTTATCTGCACATTAAAGAATTTTAATTAAATAAAAGGGATTATTAATAAAATAATATGGGGATTAAATAAATAATTAAGAAATTAAGCACAAATAATTCTATTAAAAATAGAATTATCAGAACCTTAGTCTGAATATGACCTTACTTGCAATTGGAAGCTCTAGGATTATTGCTAGCTTGAGATTAGAACCGAAATTGATTAAGAGAATCTGACAAGCTCAGCAAATTGATCAATGGTGTATTGATATGATTAGCCAAATTTAGAAGGGGAAGGGTACAAATTTTGTATTGAGTTCAGATGGAGTACTAAGGTTCGGAGATAGAATATATGTTCCTAAGGATTCAGAGCTGAGAAAGTTGATCTTGTCAGAGGCTCACTCATCGAGATATACAGTACACCCGGAGAGTAGTAAAATGTATCAAAATTTTCGAAAGGTATATTGGTGGTCTGGAATGAAGAGAGACATAGCTGAATATGTTGCTAGATGTCTCATTTGTCAGTAGGTTAAGTTTGAGCATCAGAAACTAGGAGGATTGTTGCAACCCTACCGATACCAACATGGAAGTGGGAGCACGTCACCATGGACTTTGTGATGGGGTTACCGAGAACCTGTAAGAACCATGATGCTATATGGATGATAGTAGATCGGTTAACGAAATCAGTACACTTTTTAGCCATGAGATCTACAGATACATTGAGTGCACTGGCGAACCTGTATGTGCGGAAAATAGTGAGATTACATGGAGTCCCAGTGAGTGTTGTTTCTGATCGGGATGCCCGCTTCACTTCTCACTTTTGGAGACATTTTCAGGAAGCGATAGGGACCCAGTTGAGCTTTAGCACCGCTTTTCATCCTCAGACAGATGGTCAGTCAGAGAGGACTATACAGACCTTGGAGGATATGTTGAGAGTGTGTGTACTGGATTCTAGAGGCTCATGGGATGATCACTTACCATTGATTGAGTTCGCCTACAATAACAGTTATCACTCAAGTATTGGTATGGCCTCTTATGAGGCACTATACGGTCGTAGATGATGATCACCCATTGGTTGGGAAGAAGTTGGTGACAGATAGTTGCTCACTCCTAATTTGGTTAAACAAGCCTCTAAGGGTGTTCAGATAATATGCGAGAGGCTGCGAACAGCTCAAAGTCGACAAAAGAGCTACGCTGACAGGAGACGAATACCACTTGAGTTTGATGTGGGTGAGTCCGTATTTTTGAGAGTATCTCCTTCTAAGGGAATAACGAGGTTTGGGAAGAAAGGGAAACTAAGTCCTTGTTACATTGGTCCCTTCGAGATCTTGGATAGAATGGGAGATGGAGCATATAGGCTAGCCTTACCACCTAAGTTAGCAGAAGTCCATAATGTCTTCCATGTTTCTATGCTTCGAAAGTACTACCCGGATCTGACACATGTAATTAGCTATGAGCCGTTGGAGCTTAAGGAGGATATGTCGTATGTCGAGAGACCGATCCGGATATTGGATAGAAAAGAGAAGGTGTTGCGGAACAAGACGATTTCATTAGTTAAATTTTTGTGGAAACATCACACCATGGAAGAGGCCACATGGGAATCAGAGAGTTTAATGCGGGAGAAGTATCCCGAGATATTCACAGAATGATTAGTTCAAATTTAAAGGACCAAATTTTCTATGTGGGGGAGAATGTGAGACCCCGTATAGGTTTAACCTTATATATATGTAAATGAATTCATAAGTATGGTGATATACTTGTAATGTGAATTATATGTAATGTAAGTCCATAAGTTTAAGGTACACACATGTAATAGGAGTTGTGATTGTATGTACAAGTTACATTATATATGAATATGAAGAAATAGACTTAAACATGGGAAGAATGTGAGTGAAATGGAATATGAGTAGTGTGGTAAAATGCAAGGAAGATTTGCATAAGTTGTGCACTTCCCTTTGGTTTATATTAAGCACCTTTGGGTATAGAAATATTTCACACGAGTTTTAATGAGTATGAAGTATTAATGGATGCCATTTTTAAGTCTTAAAGGTGATCATATGAAAAAATGACTAAGGCAGTAAATTAAGGGATAGTTTAGTATGTGTTGCTGTAGAAAGATTGCAGAAAATTTGGAAATATGAAGGTCAGATCGATCTCATAGGATGAGAGATCGATCTAGAAGAGCCAAAATGCTCTTATTTGAGCAATGGTATAGGGCAAATCAATCTCCAAGGGAGCAAGATCGATCTCCAAAACATTCTGTAAAAATGCAAATCGATCCTTAAGGGAATAGATCGATCTCCTTAGCTCTCTGTTTGGAGCAGATCGATCTCAAGCTTCGATAGATCGATCTTATCAAGCCAATTCTATAAATAGGAGCAGTGAATCTGTAGATTTCAAAAAAACACTTCACCTTTTCCATTTCAACTCAAAAACCTAGCTTTCTCACTCCTAAATCCAGCCATTTTCAGTAAGATTTGAGGGAAAACTATTAGAGACAAAGTTGTTCACATCAAAGAGAAGAACAACATAATCGGGAGGCATTTTCCCCATTTGTTAGATTTAAGCAACAAGGTGCATTTCTATTGGAGCAAGGAGGAAATCAAGCTAGGTGAGTTTCTAATGCAAATACCCAAGTATATTTGTTTGGATATTGATGTGGGAAATGATTAGTATGCATAGAAATGATAGAAACTACCTAGAAAGTAAAGAATCTACCATAACCTAAAAAAGGTCTAGTGTGAGAAAGTAAAATGTAGAAGTATTAATGATGAATGAGTTATCTTAAGAGGATGATTCACAACCTTTAAAGTATTAAAGAATCCAACTTGTTATAAAATCTCTTTCACAACCTTTGCCTTAGCTTCTGCCACCGTCTTCTTTGCCTCATTCCTAGCTAACTTATATTTTGCAAAGCTTTCTTCGTTGTTGTTTGCCTTCAAAGCCTGTAACAATCTCTCTTAATCTTTATAACTTCCTTAACTGATTCAGTCCACCATGTTGTATCATTTCCAATCGATGTTTTTCCATTTGATACTCTTAGTATCTCCTTACCTACTTCCTGAATGTGTTTCGCCACATTATTTCACATTGTATTCGAGTTCTCCTCTGTTGTCCAATCTTCTTTCTAAGTCTAACTATTTCTATATACTTCACGATAATCTTTTTTTAGCTTCCACCATCAAATCCTTGTATCTCTTTCTTATTGATCATACGATGTCGTTTATGAATTTTTAGGTATAGTACTAATAGTCTATGTTGCACGGTAACACTCTAACCTAGGATAACTTTACAGTCTAAACAATTGTGTCTATCCTTCCTTTTAGTCTAAAAAAAGTTTTTATCTAACTTACATTCGATCCACTCAAAGGTTATAAGGTGAGGTTCCTTCTTCCTAAAATGTGTACTCACTAGGGTTAGGTCATAAGATAAAACAAAATCTAGGATAACATCTTCACTCTATTTCTTACACCTAAACTAAAACCCCCATGTATGATCTCAGAACCTTCCCTACTAGCAGTTACATGGCCATTAAGGTCACCACCACAACAAAGGTTCTCTCTTGTAGGCACTTTTTATACTATTTTATCTAAATCCTCCCGAAACTGTCTTTTACTAACATTATCAAGTCTTATCTATAGTGCATATGCATTAATAACATTCAAAACATCTTCTCCTAGAACTAGCTTCACAAAATATTTCTATCCCCCATGTCTTTTAACTTGTATAACATTCTTTTTATGTTTTTTGTCTATGATGATACCTATATCATTTCGATCTTTATCCTTCCTTAAATACCAAAGTTTATACTATTAGGGTGCTATCACCTTAGCCTTCTCCCCAACCCATTTGATCTCATAGAGACACAAGATATTAACTTTTCTCATACACATAACCTCACAAATCTCCACTAACTTACCATTAAGCATACCTATATTTCAAGACCTTAACCTAAGCTTATGATTATGGACTATCTTTTTACACACCCTCGTCCATTATGGTGTGAGAACCTTTGCCTATTGTGCACTATATCTAGACGTCGATATGGTGCGTCACTTCTCGGCAACCACTTAGCTACCCTTGTACATTTTTCACTACACCTGGGTTTCGATGCAACACGTCGCTGAGTAGGGGATGCCTCAATGAATTTCATATATTGGTTCATCTCATAAAAATTAGATAAGTTTTAAGTGGCTGGTTGTTTAAACTTGTAGCAAACCCCCTCCTTTATCCGGGCTTATGATCAAATATATTCAACACTGACAGAGCTATTTTTATACCTTGTACAAGTCAAAAATTATATTTTCTATTTATAAAAAATACTTCCACATTTGAAAAAAACTCAAAATCAAAGTTTCCATGATTTTCAAAGTCATTTTTCATACTTTTATAGCAAATTTGGACTGAGGGATTCTTTCCTTATGTTATAGGATCGATCCACCTCCATAAATGGCCTAAATTATGGGTTTTTGTCATGAAAGATCAATCCCCTTGCCATGGGATCGATCCCCCTTAGCCTTTCCTCGAACACAAAAGCATTTTGTGTTTAAGGGATCAGTCTTTCTATCAAGAGATCCATCCTCTTTGCATTCCCTAAAACACAAACGCATTTTGTGTTCTTGGGACTGATCCCCTCCCTAAAGGAATCGATTCTCCATGGTCTGTAGGCACAATAAAGGCCGCGCATGCATGGATTCTCCTTTACAAACCTTCATTTTCTTCTTCACAAAAGCTCATACCTCCATTAAACCCAACGTTGATCCCTTTTGCCTAAAATCTTCAATTATTCATTGTTTTCTTCCAAATTTCCTTCAAAACTTCAAGACTTTTCATCCTCAACTCATTTCTTGAAACACTTTCACGTTTAATATAAAAATTGTTTTCATAAACTTCTCCAAACCTAACTTCTTACCTATCTTTCTTTCCATTAAACATCAACTTTCTCTAGTTATGTTGTGTGTAGGTTAGACTTTGTTTGTTTGTTGTTGGTTGTTTCCATTTCATCCCATAGTTTTGTCAATTTCTTTTCAAATATATGCACATCACGAGCCCGATAAATTCCTCACAGCCTTTTTCCTTCTCAATTTCCACTCTCTTGCTTTTTATTACTCTTCCAATACATCATCATGCCTCATCGCACCAAACCACTTCTTCCTAAGCTTCTTCTTTTGTAAAACCCAAAATTTCCATATTAGTAAGTAACTGAAAGTAAAGAAATAACTAAGTACTCAGAATAATGTAAACATGCCTAAAGATATCAAAGCACTTGGGATTGTGGAACAGAGCCCGGTGGTATGAAAACCAAGGTAAGGCTTTGAGCCAGAGAATTTGCTAAAGAATTGTGTATATGTTCATGAAATGATGTTAAGAAGTGAAAAACTAAAGTAATGAAAGTGAAAAAGCTAATGAAACTCAAGTTTATGATAAACCGAAAAAAGGGCCTAGTTAAGGAAATAAATTTGGAATAAATTATAGAAATTCAAGAAAATTATTCTGAAACCATGGGAAGTTAGGATAAGATAAGATTGACTTGGGAAATTAAAATCAAGTGGAAATAAGTAGGTTTTAGTGTTCAAATGAATTTTTAAAGTAATCCGAAAGTTTAAAGCCATTTTGTTCGATATTGATCGAATCGAGTTAAATGAGCTCAATCGGGGAAACTTTCTAAAATAAGTGATCCCCAAATTTTTATGAGAGATACTAGAGACATAATAGAACATTAGAGAATGATAATTTGGAAGAAATTGGACTAGAAATATTTTTTAAGGATTTTTCAAATCAGGCCATAGGTTGTTCTATTTTCAAGAAATTGGATAACTAGGAGAGTTGGCCCAAGTTTAAGCCCATCCCAAGGCCCAAAAATTTCAGCCTTCTCCAGATTAAATCTACACACATTAAGCTTGAAGTGGCCCCTGGAATCACCCCGAAAACCTCAGCCAATTGAGAGAACCAGCTCTTTCAAGCCATTTTTTGACTTTGACCAAGAATGACCGATTCTTCCTACTTAACCCCTCTAGAACATATGAAAATTTCAGCTCCATTGAAGGTCATTTACGAGGTGAAATCCTAGAGAGAAAGTCAAGGACAGAAATTGTCATGTTCATGAGGTGAGAGAAAGCTTGATTTTAAATGTTTTTGGTTGGATTTTGTTGTTGTTTTGGATGATTTTAAGATGTAAACTTGATGATTTACAGTTGAAGAAGAATTTGGAGAATCATAAGAGTGGTCAACTTTGGTCAAAGGTAAGAGGAAGTTCATGAATGATGAAGATGATGAACAATATTCTTACTTAATGATTTTTAAGGGTTTGTTTATTGAATGAAATTGATGGAATTAATTCTAGGACACTTAAGGGTTTCGGCCAGCCTAGGATTCTTTTATAGATGGTGAAATGTGGTTTGATTTAAGGTTGACAATTGTTAAAGATTATACCGACAAGTTGATAATTCTATTTTTTATAGAATTATTTGTGCTTAAATTCATAATTATTTGCTTAAATCCCTTTATTAATTCATTAATAATCCCCTTATTTAATTAAAATTCCTTATTGTGCAGATAAATTAAAATCTTGATGAAACTCAGTCGTTTCAGACGAAATTGGGCTGAAAACGGGCTTAAAGAGATTGGGACACTTCAAATTTTGCAGACCGAGTCACCAGTCGTCTGGACACGCGTGATTAGAGGTGGCAAACGGGCGGGCTCGGGCGGGCTCGGTTCGGGTTCTTTTCGGGCTCGGGTTTTTTCGGGTTCGGGTTTTTTCGGGTTCGGGCTTTTTCGGGTTCGGTTATTTTCGGGTTCGGGCTTTTTCGGGTTCGGGTTTTTTCGGGTTCGGGCTTCTTCGGGTTCGGGCTTTTTCGGTTTCGGGCTTCTTCGGGTTCGAGCTTTTTCGGGTTCGGTCCCGGTTCTAGTCGGGCGGGTTTAGCGGGCCGGCTTGAAATATTTTGAAACTTTATTAGTTATAATTTTTTTTAAAAAAAATTTGAATGCGATAATTAATTTAATTTTTATATGATTTTATATTTTAATAAATATTTATATAAAAACAAATTTCTATATTTTAATATTTATTATTTGACAAAAATAATTTACTCTTTTTTAATTTCTTACAATATTTATTATAAAATAGTAGATATAATTATATTCATTAAATGTAAAAGAAAATATTACATATAGATATTATAGGAAGAAAAGTACCAATTAATATTATCATTTACCAAAAAAATGCTTAATATGAATAAATGATCAATTAATTAGCTCTATTTTATTTTTAATTTGTTTTTTATTTGTACATAAATCATAATTAATATTATTGTATTAAATATAATCGTTTACATTAATTAATCAAATGTCTCATTAAAAATTTAGAATATTAAATTAAAAAATATTTTTTTTAATATTTAATATAATTATATCATATGCAATTTTACGCTACCATATGATTGATATTTTGTAGTTGATATAATACACTAAAAAAATATATTTATACAAAAAAACTTTGTGAGTTTAAAAAAAAGCATAATATAAATAATTATGAAATTAAAGTAGATAATTATGATTAAAATAATAAAATTTTAAATTTTAAATAGAAGTCACTAAAATTAGATTAATAAAAGTTTCATAATATTTTTTTTATTTACTCTGTTAGTTTGTTTTTAGTTTTACAGATTTCCTCCAACTTCTAGATGTTATCTTCTTCACTTCTTTTCTAAATGAATGTTTTGCTTATTTTTTTGGCCTTAGCCAAGAAAAATTGAAGAGTATAAAAAATTTGACTGGACTATAAATATAATCTATCTATAGAATAATTGAAATTGTTGATAGGCTTTCAAAGAATAAGAAGAGAAAGGATATGATTTCATGATAAATTATTAAATTATTGTATAAAATGGAATAAAATAAATATTGCACGTTAATGTATATATATAATTAATTTAATAATTTTCAAACAGAATTATCATATTATATAGTAACATGGTTAAAAAATTAATTATTTATTATCAAAATAATTATTAAAATAAATATTTACTAATTAGTTATCATATATAAGTATAACAAATTATTAATTTTTAATAAATTAGTTACATAATTTAAATAAAAAAATTAACTTAAAATAATTATTTTTGCACAATCAAGTAATGATGCATGATTTTCTTGATCGCCACGTTGCATAATGCACAAGAAAAAATATCTACTGATATTATTTTAGTGGACTGATATAGATATGAACCGATAAGGTAGGCAAATAAATAAATAATCATATATGCTTAACTAAATTATAACTAATTAATTGTTATCAATTCGTTTAAATTATACCTAATTAAAGTTCTATAATTGTAGCTAAATTCTCAATTGATAGATGCAATTAGTTTAAGTTTGGAAAAATTATTAAATATAATATCGAAGTTTAAATAAAATAGGTAAACCAAAAAACTGATATAATTTAATCATAATGATTATAAGACAAAATATAATTAAAATGATGAAATATGAATTAATGAGGAAAAAAAATTATATAATTTAGTAATAAAATTTATACAAAAGACAAGACATTGCAAAAACTTAAATTTCCTAGTTAGAAATAAAATTTGAAACATATAAATATTTATTGTTAATTTGTTATCATATTTTATTAATTTTTTTGTTCAAAAGTTTAATATAAATTGTTTTAGTTACTTATTAATTTATTTTTTTTTTATATTAAGTAATTTTTTTTTGAGTTTTAATTTACATTTGTTATTATAATTTCATATATGAACTTATTTTGTTATTTTAGGGATTTAGAAACTTCAATTCTAGATATCTTTTATATAGATTAAAGTTAAATGTATATTTGAATGAATCAAGAGAAGATTATAAGATTCAAATTGATGTTCTTGATTATTGGAGGAAAAATCAATTTCGACACCCTATACTTTCACTTATGGCTAAGGATATATTGAGTATTCTAATTACCACAATTGCATCTGAATCAACATTTAGTATGAGTGGTAGAGTTATTAACAAATGGAGAAATTGTCTTATAACACATAATGCAGAAATTTTGATTACCACTCGTAATTGGCTGTATGGATATGATATAGATAAAGGTGGTAAGATTTTAGTGTCATTATTATTTTATTAATTTTTTATTATTTAAATTCTTATATAATTATTTTTATATATTTTATTAGATGAAGAAGATGAAACAATGAGATTTGGAAGGAAAGTTGGATTAAATTGAACTAGTTGATTTATGGATGAGGATGAAGAGTTCTAATTGTAACGTATGTTGATATTTTATTTCTTACTATTTATATTGTTAAAAAATTAAATTTTTTATTAAGAGTAATTATGATTGATCATTGCCTCATTAATCTTATTTGAAAACAATGTCGCTCTTAGAGAATTTAGTTGCTTCCTGCATTTACAATCTTTTCGAGTATATTATTCATCAAGCCACTAGCGTTGAATGGAATAATCGTATTTTCCTGTTTTGTTCATCATGCAATGTATGACTAGGGATTGGTTTCTCCATGACTAGGTGGCTGTGTATGAGAATGATTGTATGTTTTCTATTTTGTTGTTCTTGTAATGTTACATGTCATAACTTTAAGTGTTTGATGTTTTCTTTGCTGGTTTGTTTTTTACTATATTGGACTAATTTAGAACATAACAATCATTAACTTGTTAATGACATGAGAATTTGGATGCAAACATGTCATAGTTGAGTCTGAATCTTTTTTTACAGTGAAAAAGTTATTACAACCTTTAAAAGGGTATGATCCCCTTTTTTAACTTTCAATTCTTATTTTTAGTATAATCACAATTTAAAAAACAAATTACTATTTTTCTATTTACGAGTTATACGAGTCAAAATTTAAATTCTAATTTTGTTAATAATGTATTCAATGTTTTATATGAAATATCAAATTTAAATAAATGTTACAATTATATAATGATTTATATATATATATATATATATATATATTTGATTAAATATTGTATTACAATTAAAATTTAAAAATGAAATAACTATAATAAAATAGTATAATAATTGTTTTTATAATAAAATCAAATGTTATATTTAATAATATATTTATTATTTATTATTACAAATATAATAAGCATAATATTGAAAATTATTTGATATTGAATATTATATTGTGTTTTAAAATAATTTTATTTAATAATTGAATGTAAATATTTAATATTTATTTTGTTGATAATAAATTATTGATATAATTATGTAATAAATAAATAATGATTGTTTTAAAATTTTATAAATTTTAATTAGAAAAAGTGTATTATTATTTATTTATTTAATTATTTTTTAATATAATAATTATATAATTATAATTCGGGCTTTCTCGGGTTATAAATTCGGGCTTTTTCGGGTTTCGGATCGGGCCGGTTTCGGGTTCGGGTCGTATCGGGCTCGGGCTTTTTCGGGCTCGGGCTTTTTCGGGTTCGGGTTTTTTCGGGTTCGGGCTTTTTCGGGCTCGGGCTTTATCGGGCTCGGGCTTTTTCGGGTCGGGCTTTTCTCGGGCTCGGGCCTTTGACTTTTTGGTCAATTCGGTCAGGTCTCGGGTTCGGTCTCGGGCGGGCTCGGGCGGGTTTTCGGGCTCGGGCCAACTTTTGCCAGCTCTACGCGTGATGCCAGGTGTCGATATTTTATTTGCTCTGAAACGATAAGATCCACAGACACCGAGCGAATATTCTGGAAAGCACACGCCGAGCCACAGCACAGAGTCAACTGGATAAATCGACAAGTGACATGGAAATATCCATCTGCAGCGAATCAATTGAAGACAAGTGGCCAAATATTGCCAACTCATCTAGGATGGAAATTTACCATTGTACCCCTATTTTTATGTATAAATAGAACATGATGGCTATTGGAAATGGGGAAGTAGTGTAGGTAGGGTAAATTAGGGTAGCCTAGGGTAAGGTAGAGATTAGGGGTAGAATAGCTTTATTTTCTTTCTTTCCCGATTAGCATTTTCCTTAAAGATATTGTTACTGTTCATTCAATGGTTTTCTTTTATTTCTGTTAAGTTTCACTCTAATGCAATCCCTTTCAATCTAGTTCTCGGTTTTCACTGTTATTATTCATCAGTTTTATTTTTTTTCGTTTGCTTCCTCTCGGTTTCACCATGGCTTTCTGTACTCTCGGTTTCTTTTAACTTCCATACTCTTGTTTTATCTTCTCGGTTTCCTCCATTATTCTGATTCGTTTCCTTGTTCATTAATCCAGTTATTTTACAAGCTTTCATTTGGTTTCCAGTAGATACTGTTAGTTCTCTTTTCATTTCAAATCTCGGTTTCCTTTAAAAATGCATCGTTTATGCTTTTCACCATTTCAGTAACTCTCGGTTAACTGTCAAGTGTTCATTCGGGTAACAAGGTTATTGATCACTGCTTCAGATGTTCTGAAGCTTTAATGTGGATTGAATGTTAGCATTTTGTCTACATTAGAGCTTGGTGGAACGATTTTGGCACATGAAAATGAAGGCAACCCGAGACCCCAGTAGATTGTTTACTTCTCTGTTTTGCAAGGCACTTTAGTTTCCAGCTTTTAAGTTAGTCTTAATCGGTATTGCAAGTGATTTTGTCATTTCATTTGATTACTGGAAGAAGGTGAAGATGGTGTTTAGAGTTACCGAGTGCCTAGCTTATTACAGTGTGCTGTCCGAAAGCTTCCTTTTTGTCTCTCTGTTCATCTCTGTTTTCAGTTCTTATTGCCGGTTACATTCTGTATTGCTGTTTTAATCCAATGTGCAGAGCAGAGGCTACCAGGAAGGGATTCATCCTCTGCCATCGTGTCCTGGTTCATCTCCAGTGCCGAGAGTACCGGTCATGTGCTGCTAAAGAAACCAGACGTGGTGATTGAGAATGTTCAGGAAATTGCTCCTGGTACAGCAGTGAACTCTGGGATGGAAATCTTGCAAGAAGCACAGACCCAAGCAGGACAACATCAGCAGCAGCACACCAGGACACAGCTGGACACCAGGCCAACACCTGGAGACAGCCACAGCAGGACAGCGCTGTGGCAGGGGACGCGGGAGGCTCGGTAGAGAAGAAACGTGTACAGTGCACAGTGCACAGTACACTTGGAAATATTTCGGGACCACTTGCTGTTTAAATAACTTTAGGCCATGTTTGGCTAACCCTTGCATAGTGTTAATTCATTTTTACATGCATGTTTAGTTAGTTAGTCTATTAGTTAGTTTAGTTAATCTTTCAATTGCATTTATTTACTTTGTTTAATTAGTTAATGTTGATTTAATTAGGTTACTAGTTAATTTCTAATCTAGCATTAGGATTTACTTAATATTAATTTAGATAATTCATTTCATGCATTTTAAGTCTTAGATAAAAATTCCAAAAATATGTTCATGCATTAGTTAGTGTTAATTTAGCTTTATTGCTTTATGTTTATATTTGCATTTGATTTTAATTGCTTTAATTCGTTTTAACTGTTTAATTTTATTTTGTAGGTTATTTGCTTTTAATTGATTTGAGTACTGTAAGTAAATTTTGTTTGTTTTTATTTTCTTTAGTTATTATTGCTTTTAATTAGCCTTAGTAGATCACACTCTTGAATTCATAATTTGTTAGGATATACTCAAGGTAAAAGTAACCGGTAGTTAATTAGGCTAACTACTTCTCTGTGGGACGATAATTTCGGGACTCAAATCCCATTATTACTTGGACGACTCGTGCACTTGCGGATAGATACCCTTAGGGTTTCGATCACAAGTCCGGTTTAAAGCTTAGTTTATCGAAAAATTGAAAAGTGTGAAATTTGGCTAAATGGGTTTGATGATAAGCATGAATTGTGAATGTGAATGAGTATTTAGACCATTATGATGGTGAATATGAAGTTAGGAAAATAAAATTGGCAAGAATAGCTTGAACTGGTACTTAAATCGGTAAAACTGAGAAAATGAGCAAAGTTGGTGAAAAAGTCAAGATGGGTAAAACATTAAGAAAGTAAATGCATATTTGAATGTATTAAAGTAAGATTGACCTTTATTTGATGATTTGATGTTACTTTGGGCAGCTCGGGTATACAACACGTTAATCGAGATGATTCTGGGACTCGGTGAAATTGGGTTGCACTAAGGCGAAAGAGGTAAGGGATATGTTCTGAGTAGTATTGGCCTTCAAACACTCTACCCAATTTATGAAATCAGTTAGTATGCCCAAAATGTTAGAAAGAAAGATTTTTTGAATCTGAAAAGCTATTTTTCTGTATAAACTGAAGAAAACCAAGTATGTTTTAACATGTTTTCTGATGATTTTAAATTTATATATGTTTTGAAAGATTGATATCTGATATGTATATAAACATTTGGAAAAGATATCTATATGTATTTAAATATTTGGAAAAACGATATATGTTTATGTAAAAATGATTTTTAAATAAGATTATGGGGGCCACCTCTTGAATCCTACGGGGATAAAGTGCCACACAGTCGTCACATTTTACGAATGAGTTTTCAGTCATAAGAGAATTTGATCTAAACTCGATTTTATGAGCTTATGGTTTAATAAGCCCGAGAAAGAATTTTAAGAGTTTTATTTTAAGACTAAGGCAATATGTATATCAGGACATCTGTCATGCATAACCCATGTGGAGTTTGGACCAACGTGGTGCATGCCTTTGGGCACTTGGAAACAATTAGTCCCTTATGATGCATGCTAAACCACGTTGGATATTTGTGTCATTTGGAGCTTTTTGATTCGCCACTCTCTGTTTTGGTATATATTTGTTTAGTGGCGTAGGCCATTGTAAGACCCTGATCCAGTCTACAATCTCTCTTTACCATGGCCATAGGTACCCTATATGTTAAATGATCATAACTTATGGCTAATACATGTAAATTCCTAGTCTCAATGACTTGTTTGTCTAATTGAAAGAAAAAAATGACCAGTTCCGTATCTGTTTTGATATGAATTAGTTTTGGAAATTAAGTTCTGTTATATGTTTGTTTTGACTTCGAAAAAAAGTATCTGTTTGTTTGACCTTAAGGAAAGTTTTTTTTGTCTGTTCGATTTTGAAGAAATGATAAGTTTCATAATATATTTTGATCTTATTTGGTTTTTTAAAGTATATATGCTTTTCGAGATGCATATGAATACATCGATTATTTTTCCAAGTATGGCACAAAGCCTTTTATTTTCTGATATTATACTTCTCACTACTTTGATGCATTACTTACTGAGCTAGATGAGCTCACCCTCTTTCTCCCCCCTTACAAAGTACTTTCAGTGATTGCATCTACACTTGAGCATATTGATCATGGACGAGCGAACCTGACCCTCTTTTGGATTGCTTTCGTATAAGCAAGGTATATTATACTTACTTTTCAGGCATTATGTAAAGTATAGACAGTTATTGTAAAGGATAATTTTGGGATGTAAGTTAGGTGTAAATGTTGATAACAGAGTTGTAACTACGCAGTTTAATGACATGTATGTAATGTGATATTGTTGAGCATGGCTATGATGATCAGATGTGTTGATGACTAAGAAAAGAAATTAAAATCAACTGGATTGCGAATATAAACTGTGTTTATACTCTGCAGGTGGGTAAAGTCCAAAATACTCCGTTATGCTGGAGAAATTTATGTAAAATAAATTGGTTAAGTATTCAACATTGATAGGAATGCAACATAAGTAAAAGCTTAGAAAAGTTTAAATTAGCCCTTTTTTTTGCGCTTTCGGGGTGTTACAGTTTACGTGGTATCATGGCAAGTGTTGTCTAGTACTGTTAGTGTCGTCTATTATAGTTAGATTACATCCTAAATTATTTATGCTTGTCTGGTTATAGAGTAAGTGTATGTGTAAAGTTATGACTAAAGTTTTGGTATACGTGCAGATAATTGATCACTGAAAATATGAGTGGTAGGAGAGGCTCGAAGAAACCATACATGGTATGAGAGAAGGATTAAATGATTTGACTGCCATGATTGCCCAGCAGTTTGGGGTAAATACTTTTGGTACTAATGCCACTTCTGCACCTGCACCTATTCTTCCCCCACCACAGGACCCTCCAACAGCAGTCCCATAGCCTAGGGATGAAAGAGACACCCAGAGGCTACGAGACTTTCTGAGAATGAGTCCCCTAGAGTTTACAGGGGTAAAAGACCCAATAAAGGCTGAGGAATGGTTATTGGACCTAGAGTCAGCATTTCAGTATCTAGGGTGTTCAGAAGCAGAGAGGGTAGCAATGGCCTGCTATATGTTGAGAGGTCAGGCAAAGTATTGCTGGAGGATGACTCAGACGGTTATAGTTGACAACCAATTAGATGTCACATGGGATGCATTTCTTAATGCATTTCGGGCCCATTACATCCCGCCTACAGCACAGAAGATAATGCAAATAGAATTTTTAAATCTGGTTTAGGGCAGTTTGACAGTAGATGAGTATGAGAATAGATTCACTACCCTGATGAGGTATGACCCAGAAACAATATAGAACCCTGTACGTCGGATTGAAAGATTTATGGCTGGATTGAGGTCAGGGATCCGAGATAGATTGTTGGGTTTACAGGTCACAAATTTCAAAGATGCCCTGGGGCAAGCTTAAGAAATTGAAAAAGGCCTAGAAGTGACGTAAGCTGAACATGGGTACAGAGATAAGAGTCGGGATAAGAGAAAGAGAATTCAGACATCTCAATTCGAATTAAGACGTAGTCAGCCGAAGAGGCATAGAATGAAGGAAGTTCAGTCAAGGGCAGGAAAGCCCAAGATCTTAGTAGTTAGTATTGATACTGCCCGTGGTTTTGGTACTGAGGTACATAAGTGTAAGAACTGTGGCAAACCACATCCTAGACCTCGTTGTTGCCTTACATGTGCTTGTTTTGGATGTGGCAAAGTTAGGCATCAGATTAAGGATTACCCACAGATAAGAACTCATTCGCCTCGGGAGTAACCAAGACAAACGAGGAGACAGATACAGATTCCTATGAGACCAACTTAATAGAGAAGAGCTACAGCTGCTGAAAAGGGTAAGAGACCCGTCTCACAAGGACATGTGCGAGCTATAGATGAGGAGACAATTGACACCTCCTTGGATGCTATTAAAGGTACACTTACGATTTGTAATTACTATGCACATGTATTGTTTGATTCAAGAGCCATACACTCCTTTATCTCCCCACAGTTACACAAAAACTACACCTAAAACCTAAACCTTTGGATCATACATTACATATCAGCACACCCATGTACGAATCACAGTTTATCAATATGGTGTGTAGAGACTGTGAGATTAAGGTAGGAGATAGGAAATTGTTAACACGTCTGATTTTGTTAAATATGTTAGGTTTTGATGTAATATTAGGTATGTTTTATTAATGAGCAATAAAGTGCATGGTATTAAGTTCTATGTGATTATAAGGTGTTAAAAGTGTTTAAAAATTTCTGATTGTATAAAATCTTATGAAGGTTATGTTGCTTTAATTTATGACAATAGTCGAGAAGCTCCAAGTATCCAAGATGTTTCGATTGTGTGTGAGTTTCACGACGTATTTTCGAATGATTTGTCGAGGTTACCACCTGGTACGAACTATGCCCACTCTACGTGACCTAGACGTTTTATCCGCAAGTGCACGGGTCGTACAAGTAATAATGGGATATGAGTCCCGAATTATCGTCCCATAGAGAAATTGATCAGCCTAATTAACTACCGGTTAATCTTACCCTAAGTATATCTTAGCAAATTATGAATTGTTGATGAGTGATCTACAAGACTAAAAGTAAAAGTATTGAAAACAGTAACAATTATAAACTAAAGAAAATAAAATCGAGCTAAAAATTACTTACAAAGCTCTGATAATTAAAGAAAATACCTACAAAAGATAATTAAAGCAATTAAAATTAATTAACGCAATTAAACTAAAATGCAAGAATGAAAATAAAGAAACAAGATTAATTAAACTAAAATTAAACAAACCTAAAATAAAATGTGCATGCAATTAAACTAATTAAGAAAAATGCAAATTAAACTAACCTAAAGTCTAATAAAATAAAATTCTATTAACTAAACTAAAAACTAATTTCCTCTAAAATGATGCTAAATTAAATCTAATTCTAACAAATAAAACAAAATCTAAATAATGCATGAGAACTAATATTTTTGGATTAAATTTAAAATGAAGACTAAATTAAAAATGCATGAAACGAATTTAATCTAAATTAATTCTAAATGCAACTCATAAAATACTATACTAAAATTAGGTCATAAAACCTATGATATAAAATTAACTATAAACTAAAAATTAAAAATAAAAATTATATTAACAAACTAAAACACTAGAACTAACCTACAATTATCATTTGACTAATTACCTAAGTTAACTACTAATAAAAGGAATAAAAACAATCAAAATAGAAATGCATTAAACAATGACATGCAACCAAACAAAGCCTTGATCGAATTCCCAACTGGCCTCGTGGTCCCGTGTGTGCAGGTACTGTACAAGACTTCTCCAGGTGTTGCTCTCAGTCCTGTTCGCTGCTGGTGCTGTCTGCTGCTCTCTCCTGGACTGTACACGTCTCTGCATTTCCAGGTGCTTCAGGTGCAAATCGTAACCTGCTACTGCTTTAGGCAATGTCCGGCTAGCGTCTGCTTCAGGAGCTATCCTTGCCATCGCCCTGCCAGCCATGCACTGCTTTGTGATATAACGTACATGCAGTATAAGCTGAAGGCAGTAGCTTCATTCCCGATTGTCCTGCAAAAATGCATGTCTACCCCTGGTTCATGTCTTCTTCAGCTGTACACAGTTCTGCACTTAAGCTTCATTTCCATTTTTTTCTCTGCTGTGCACACCTGTTCCAGCCAAGAGTTCTGCAATCGATCAGCTCTCGTGTCACTGTGCCTTCATGACTAGCAGTTTCTAAAAGAAGCCACCCCAAGCAGATTATCACAGCCCAGCTATAGCTGATTTCTAGCCACAATAACATTTAGCCCGCAGTAGATCATTAATGCAGCCAAAGTCATGAATCAACATATATACACAGCTTGTGAGCAAAAAGGAAGAATAACAGCCACGCCACTATAGTTTAAACTAGAAGCAATCCTAAAATGAAATTATTTGAACAACTTTAACATGGCAAGGAAACAAATAAGAGCACTAAATCAATGCTAAGACAGACAACAAAAGAACAATCTTAGACCTACAACTACCATACACTAGGTTAATGCAGAATAAAAGCTCATAAAAATAATGAACAGTGAAATAAACATGAAACATGGCAGAACAGAGGAAGGTAGTTGGTCTTGTTCATTGCCACGCTTTGCTTACCGCATCCAGTAACTATGCTCAACAATGCCCACATCGCAAGGAGCTTAGCTTTAGCACCTTTCCACGACACCGACGCTGTACGTACTCCAGCATGAACCACATAGCCACTTCTCAGCACTTGTCGCAGCTTTCAGCAAAACAGAATCTGGTCGCGAACAATAGCAGCAACAGGCGGCACCAGCTTTACTCCTCCCTTTAGCTTCTGTACTACAAAATAGAAGAAAGCGGAAAAGTAAACGCACTCACAGTCTTAAAATGGCAACTGAATTCTAAACTAAAATAAAATGAAAAGAGCAGTGTTGTCGAACAGCACAACTGTAATGTGATGCTGACGTCAATGATTCGATCTTCTAGCCACGTCACTCTGCAAAAATCGGAATAGTCAAAGGAGCGCAGGGCCTTCCCTGCGTAAACACTCCGATGCTTAAGTCAGAAGAAAATCTCTGCAGAGTTTCAGTATATTCAAATAGTAAAATCTCAATTAGGTTAAAAAGTCATACATGTGCCCTATTTATAGGGAACAATTTAGTCTTCAATGACGTATTTACCCAGTAATATTGACTGTAGGTATCTAGGGATAAAATTGTCCGGAGCTGAGCTTTAAATACAGAGTCTATTTTTATCTCTATTTGATTTTAGCGTGACATGTGGCGCTTTATCTGAACGACACGTCATATTATTATTTTCTATCTTATTTTACCCATAACAATTGCTCCCTACTCTTTTGCGGATTATTAAACGCGGAAGAGTAACTGTTTTATCGTCGTCACTGCCGGCACATATATATAGCGTGAGAGTGGAAGCTCAGACCTCATTTTCCTCGCGAATTCAATGGACCTTAACGGTAAATTCTCTCATTCTAGTCTCGCGGTGAACCCCTGCGGCATACCCTTGCGGCACTTAGATTCTCACGGCAAGTGACTCTCCCGACCTTTTAGACTTTCGCGGCATTTTACCCTCACGGCACATGACCCTCACGGCATTTTAGAGCCTCGCGGCATCTAGACCCTCACGGCATTAGAGCCTCACGGCATCTAAGACCCTCACGGCATTAGAGCCTCGCGGCATCTAAGACCCTCACGGCATTAGAGCCTCGCGGCATCTAAGACCCTCACGGCATTAGAGCCTCGCGGCATCTAAGACCCTCACGGCATTAGAGCCTCGCGGCATCTAAGACCCTCACGGCAATTAGATCCTTACGGCAATTAGACCCTCACGGCACATAACCCTCACCGCACATGGCCCTCAAGGCTTTTAAAGCCTCGCGGCATCCTAGACCCTCACGGCAATTAGACCTCCACGGCAATTAGACCCTCACGGCATCTTGTTTTTCCTGATGGCTGGGCACGATCGCAGAAAGGAAATAGTTTTAGATCCTTATTCTAGGCTTAGAGAGTCAGATCTTGAACAGTTTAGGAGTAATTTTCCTCTTCCGGAGGGTTATATTTATAGGCTTCCAACCACAACTGAGCGCGCTCCCCAATCCGTTAGTAGTGGTGTTCCTGTACATCGGGCTTCATTAGAATTTGGGTTTCGTTTTCCTCTTCCCGAATTTGGAGTTGTTTTTCTTCGCCACTATGGCATAGTTCCCGCTCAACATCATCCCAACGGGTGGGCCCAAGTAGTAGGGTTTACGGTCGTATGTCATAAACTTAGCGTCAGGCCTACTATCCCACTATTCAATTCTTTTTCAGAGTCCGTAGTGTACGCAATTCGACTCGTTTTTATATTCAAAAAGTCTCTGGAAGGGGTCAGAGTACTAAGCTTTTCGGGAAACCTCCCTCTAAGCTTCACAACTATGCTTCCGATTGGTTTGTCGTTGAGGTTCCTCCATCTTTGCATATTCCTACTCGGTGGAGTTATTGCGGACCCAATAATCTTAGCCCGATTATTAATTTAAGAGACGCATATGGTCCCCTCATTTCTCAGCTTCAAGTAGAGGATGAGGGTGCCTTGTTGTCTGTATTAACTCCAGAGAACATAACTGCTGCGGGTTGGGGATGCACTTCCGTTGACTCAGCTGTTACACCCGAGCCCTCTTCTCCATCTGGTTTTCCCGAGGGAGGTCACGGTGTGGGTAGTCCCACTGATCCTTCAGAGGTAGAGTCGGAGGAAGATTTAGATTGGGGCCAGGGCGAGGCATTTGGCAGCCCTTTTCTAGAATTGCCCACGGATGAGAGCTTAGCTAACATCCATTCTCTTGATGATTATTTAAATTCAGATGATTTCATATCGCATTTCATTACATAAATGTTTGTCCATTTTCCTCTTATTTGTTTTAGCTTTTGTTTTTTCTGTTTCTTTTCCAGGGATGGACCATCTTAGAGGCGCTTTTAGGCGACGCGGAGGTGATGAGGACGCTGCTAGAGTTACCCGTCCTTCCAAGCGTAGGCACCAGCGAGATCAAACTCGAGAGTCCCGAAGCCATGCTCATGCTTCGGACCCAGATTCTCGAGACGAGAGGTCGAGGACTCCTCAAGCTCCCCTTCCCACTCCTCTTGAGGGATCTGGTTCTTGCGATCGAGATAGGGGGAAATAGCCAGCCGTGGATCCCCAGCTTCCAGACCTTGAGATAGAGGAGCATCATCGGGTGAATCGGGTCGAGTGCAACACAACTCGTTCGTCTCGAATTGGGAGACGATGTTTGTATATCGAGTCGTCCATGAGAGATACACCAGCGTTTCCCCCCGTTGCAAACCTTAACACTTCCAGATACGTGGTTGACGGTGGTGTGGCGGTTCACGGGCAAAATTTCATAGTGTATCCAGGCGTCAATGACAACGACTCCATTCACGACCCTAGCGTAGCAGCCCGGTTGGGCTGGTCGACCATACTCCCTAGAGACGAGGCGGAGTTGTTCAAGAGTTTTCCCCTATCCGAGGATCGAGCCGAATATTTGGTAATGATGGTATCTGTTTAACCCGTTTTCCTTTTCTGCTTTCCTCTTTTTATTCTTTGCGGTATTTCCTTGACTGATCTTTTGATTTTCCTTGTATTCTTAGACAGCTCAACAAGTGATCGCGTGCAATGCACGATATCTAGCTTATAGGACTCGGGCTGATGCTGATCTTCAGTAATTGAGGAGTGAGAAGGCTGAGTGGCTTACTGAGAGAAACCAATATAGGAGGCTTCCCGAGCAGCTCGACCGACTGAAGAAGGAAAACGAGGATCTAAATCTCAGTCATGTTCGCCTTCAAGAGGATTTTGCCAAGGAGCAAGAGAGGTCCAAGGAATACAAGGAGTCCTTGACTGTAACTCAAGAGGAGTTGGACTCAGTTTTACTAAAGCTCCAAGACCTCCAGACTAGTTACGATGAGCTAAAGTCTGACAGCATGCAGTTGAAGGAAGAGGTCTCGAGCTTACGTAGAGGGCCTTCGTCTTCCTCCGTTAGCCAAGACGCGAGGAACGAGATTCGTTTCGAAGCTGTACGGGAGTACCGTTTATCTCAAGACTGTTACGACAGAAAGATGTTATTTGCTACTGGCTTTGCGAAATACGATTTTTATATGGCGCATTCCTGGCTAGAGAAGGAGAGATCAGGGGAGACCTTTCCTGAGCTGCAGTGGTCGCCACGGTTGGAGGATTATACTGGCGAGTTTCGTGGTTGGGCAGGGTACGAGCCTGACAAGGAGGACTTCGAGACCTACCTTGAGAAGGGGGCTCATGACGATCTCTCCAATCTGTCGGGCCCTTGGGAGCCTCGCCCGCAGTCAGGAGTGATTGATGCTCTGGGTGATTTAGAAGGCGATGAATCCAATGCTTCGGGCGAAGGCAATCCTCCACCAGCTGATGAATAGTTCTAGTTATTTTTCTTTTTTCTTTTGTTGTTAACGTTCATTGTATTGGAGACTTTGATGATTTTTCATGTATAAAGTTTTTACCGAATTTAATAAATCAATTTACAATATCATGTTTTTTAAATTCCCATTTTCGCTTATTTGTTGCATGTTCTCTTTTTATATTGGGGGGCTTACCTCACATCTTTTTCGCTTTAAGCCCTTGGGCATTTTCTTCGTGGCTTACCTCGCGCATTTTTCGCTTCAAGCCCTTTATCTTGAGTGCGTGGCTTACCTCGCGCATTTTTTGCTTCAAGCCCTTGCACGTTTTCTTCACGGCTTACCTCGCGCATTTTTTGCTTCAAGCCCTTGCACGTTTTCTTCACGGCTTACCTCGCGCATTTTTCACTTCAAGCCCTTTATCTTGAGTGCGTGGCTTACCTCGCGCATTTTTCGCTTCAAGCCCTTGCATGTTTTCTTCACGGCTTACCTCGCGCATTTTTCGCTTCAAGCCCTTTATCTTGAGTACGTGGCTTACCTCGTGCATTTTTCGCTTCAAGCCCTTTATCTTGAGTGCGTGGCTTACCTCGCGCATTTTTCGCTTCAAGCCCTTGCACGTTTTCTTCATGGCTTACCTCGCGCATTTTTCGCTTCAAGCCCTTGCACGTTTTCTTCACGGCTTACCTCACATTTTTCGCTTCAAGCCCTTTATCTTGAGTGCGTGGCTTACCTCGCGCATTTTTCGCTTCAAGCCCTTGAACATAACATAGCTGAAAGTCTTGAAGATATTTAATAATTCATTACTTAATTTCAATTCATAGTTTTGACAATAGAATATGATGGCGGTCGTGTCACAGAATCCACGTGCGCAATCATCCGCCTGCCACGTATCAAATCAAGAACGAGCCACGTGGCGGATTCAGCGACAGAGCGGCCACGCGACATAGTTCCCAGCAGTGCGACAGAGCGCTCAATGCGATAGGAGTCTGTCGCCTTTGCAATGTGCCGCACAGCAGGCACGGCAGACCTCCATCGCCCATATTGCGGTAGAGGTCTCCCGCACAGATTACGGTAGAGGTCTCCCGCGTAGCCCTCGGCATAGTCTCCCGCACAGTCTGCGGTAGAGGGCTCCCGTACAGCCCGCGATAGAAGTCTCCCGCACAGCTTGCAACATAGCCTCCCACACAGACTGCGGTAGAGGTCTCCCACACAGTCTGCGGTAGAGGGCTCCCGCACAGCCCACGATGGAAGTCTCCCGCACAGCTTGCGACATGGCCTCCCACACAGGCTGCGGTAGAGGTCTCCCGCACAGTCTGCGGTAGAGGTCCCTCGCTTGCTACTTGAATTCGAGGTGCGACAGAGTACTTTATCACTCTGTCGCGGCCCAGACACGCGCCTGGGCCTATGCTCGAACCGACTTGCAGAAACCTATAAATACCAGGTGAGCTCTCTGAATCCAGGGGGAGAAGGCAAAAAAGACAAAAAGAAGGGAAAAGCTTTAAACTCTTTAATTTAAGCAATATATTCTCTTCTTCATACATTCACAACTCCGATTACTGACTTAATCGTCGGAGTGCCCGTGCAGGGACAAATCCCTGCCCCCTCTTATTCCTGTTGTTTTTACAGGATATACGAAGAACACGTGGATCAAATTGCATCGACGTCACCCTTTTGTCGTTAGTGCAATCAGATTACGTGGGAAGCATTTTCTTGTTGCTGTCAGGTAGGCAACATCAATTGGCGCCGTCTATGGGAATCCTGACAAAAAGCCAGATTCTCTATCAAAATGGTGAGAACACGCTCTACAGCGGAGGTGACAAGAGAGCAGAATTCTGTGAGTCCCCCTGTTAGATCAGAACAAGGACGAAGACATGGTGAAAGGGGTCAGAGAGAAGCCGTGGTTTCTATAGAAGAATTTGAGACCCTGAAGCGCAAAAATGAGGAGACAACAACTGCATTGAAAGCCATGGTGAGCTTCTTTAGAGACGCTCTCCCCCAATTGAGCTTACCCCATGAAGTGCAGCAGTTAGTGAGGGAAAACACACCGAGGCAGACCTACGAGAGAGGTCAGCCCTCCACTTTGGCGAGTGCCGGATAAGGTGCAGGAACGCAAGATAATGCCACTGCCAATCCAGCAAGGCAGAGCTCACCCGTGGTTCAACCGCGACAGAGCTCACCTCTGGCCACTAGGCGGCAGAGCTCGCCCGCGGCTCAACAGCGACGGAGTTCACCTCTGTCCGACAGGCGGTAAAGCTCCCCCGTGGCTCAATGGCGACAGAACTCTCCCGTGGAATACATGCGGCAGAGGTATCCCACATCAGATATGCGACGGTGCTCTCCCGCCTCTAATAGGCGGCAGAGTTCACCCTTGCCCGATGCGCGGCAGACTTCCCCTCTGGCCGCCAGGCGGCAGAGTTCCCCCGCAGCCCATAGGCGGCAGAGTTCCCCCACCTGCCACAGCTCGTCTCCCGTGGAGTCAGAACGTGATCCGGGAACCTATAGGGCTGGGGAGCAACGAAGACAAGGAGGTTTTGACCCACGAGAAGGCCTCGAAATATCAAGTCCCGGAGTGGGAGGTGCTAGAAGGGGCGCTTATCAATCGAACTCTTCTAGACCCGAAGGGACAAGGCCATGCTCAGCTCGAGGGTCGGAGGACGTGGAGAAGGTCGTCCAAAGGATCCTCGAGAAGAAAAAATTGGTATCTTCGGATGATGGCCAAAGGAGGAGGATCCCATTCAGCCTGGAGATCATGAACAAACCTTTGCCGAAGAAGTTCAAAATGCCTTCTATGGCTACTTACACCGGCAAAGCGGACCTCTACGATCACATCGAGAGTTATGAATCCCTCATGCTGTTACATGGATGGGAAGACGAAATTATGTGTAGAGCTTTTTCTCTCACATTGTCCGGGCATGCTCTCAAGTGGTTCAACGGGTTGAGCGAAGGTTCAATCTCCTCTTTTGATGAGTTGAGAAATGAATTCCTCAAAGTCTTCATGATCCACAGCCAGAGGAAGAAAGACGCTACCTACCTACTCACGCTTAAACAAGGGAATAAGGAACCCTTGAAAAGCTTTGTAGATCGCTTCCGAGATGCAACCTTGGAAGTGGAAGATCTACCAGTAGGCGTAGCCTTGGCTGCAATGCTGTAAGGGACGAGCTCCGAGAAGCTACAAGAATCCCTCTCTCTCGATCAACCGATGACGATTTCTGACCTCTTTGCCAGGGCTAACAAGTATGTAGCTCAAGAAGAAGTGATGAGAATGATACAGCCCAGGGAGGCGAAGGAAGGAAAGAAAAGAGAGAGAGATGCACCCGAGAGAAGCTTCCCAAAACCCGTGAGAGGAGACAAAGCCCCCAGGCTCAGGTATGAAGGTTATACCAGACTGAGCGAGCCTCGTACTGCGATACTGGCAGCAATTGAGGGGGCGAGACTATTGGAATTCCCCAAGAAGAAAATTGGAGACGTAGGCCGAAACACTGAAGCCTACTGTGAATTCCATTGTGCTCACGGACACCCAACAGAGAGGTGTAGAGACTTAATGGACCAGTTAGAAAGACTGGCCAGAGAGGGGAAGATCAACCGCTTCCTGTGGCGAAGCGAGAGACCCCGATATCCTCCACGTGACCAAAGGAATAATCGTCCGCGGACTGGGGCAAATAATGACAACAGAGGGGATAGGCCTAGAAACGAAGCCGTCAGGTCGATCCCTCAGGCCAATCCGTCAAACAACGAGCCTACAGCCCCCGCAATAAACGTCATTGCAGGCGGGGAATCAAGTGCAGGAAGCTCCTCTACTTCCCGCAAAAGTTACGCAAGGCAAGCGTATCAGGTTAACGTTGTGATGGAAGAACAGGCGGATGAAGAGCCCATCATGTTCACTTCGGCTGACAGAGGCGATGTCGCCATGCCCCATGACGACCCCATGGTGATATCCACGGTGGTGGCCAAACACCCGGTGAGCAGGGTCCTGGTCGATAACGGGAGCTCAGTGAACCTGATCTATTGGAACTGCTTCGAAAAAATGAGCATGTCCGAGGATAGGTTGAAACCCGTTATGACACCACTATATGGATTCACGGGGGAGCGAGTGAAAGTTGCCGGGTCCATAGAGTTGCCTGTAACTCTCGGTGAGCATCCGAAAGACGTGACCCGGCAAGTATTGTTCATGGTAGTCAGATCGACCTCCGCTGCCTACAACATGATCTTGGGCAGGCCGGTGCTGAACGACATGAGGGCGGTGATATCCTCTTGCTACCTATTGATGAAGTTCCCCACTCCCCACAGAGTCGGGCAAGTACGCGGAAACCAAAGGAGTGCCCGTACTTGTTATCTCGCTTCCACTGCCAACATGGTAGCACAGAGGAAAGAAACCTTATGCATCGACGATCCGCCTAAACCCCAACCTGTAGAGGAAGCAGAAGCCATTGCGCTAACTGACGGGGATAGCGGAAAAAGGGCATTCATCGGGACTCAGTTGGGCGAGCAACAGAAAAAGGAGGTAGTCGAGTGTCTGAGGAGAAACTCGGATATCTTCGCCTGGAGCCCGGCGGACATGCCCAGGATCAGTCCCGAAGTCATATGCCATGAACTTAATATCATACCCTGACATAGACCGGTCAAACAGAAGAATAGGAGTTTCGCCCCGGAACGACAGAAAGCAATCACTGAAGAAGTGAGTAAGCTCCTGGGCGCTGGATTCATTCGAGAGGTCTATTACCCTGAGTGGTTAGCCAATGTAGTGATGGTAAAGAAATCTAGTGGGAAGTGGCGAATGTGTGTTGATTTCACCGACCTGAACAAAGCCTGCCCCAAAGATTCATACCCCCTACCACGGATAGACCGACTAGTAGACGAAACATCCGGTTACGAATTCCTCAGTTTCTTGGATACATTCTCTGGGTACCACCAAATCATGCTTCACCCAGAAGACGAGGAAAAGACTTCCTTTATAACCGACAATGGGACCTATTGTTATCGGGTAATGCCGTTCGGTTTAAAGAACGCGGGTGCCACCTACCAACGAATGGTGAGCAAAGTGTTCAAGGATCTTCTGGGAAATACCATGGAAGCCTACGTGGACGATATGATAATCAAGAGCCGCGTAGGAGAGTCTCACGCTGATCAAATGTCCAGGGTATTCGAAGTATTGAGGAGATTCAACATGAAGCTCAACCCCAAAAAGTGCTCATTCGGGGTAAGATCGGGAAAATTCCTAGGCTTCATGATCACTAACAGGGGCATCGAGGCAAATCCTGAGAAGATACAGGCTGTCATTGACATGAAACCCCCAACCACTGTAAGAGAGGTCCAAAGATTGATAGGCAGAATGGCGGCTCTGAATCGCTTCTTGTCGAAATCAGCAGAAAGGAGCTTGCCTTTCTTCAAAACTCTGCGCGGGGGGGGGGGGGGGGGAAGAACTTCGAGTGGACGGAAGATTGTCAAAAAGCCTTTGAAGATCTCAAGGAATACTTGAAGCGGTTGCCTCTATTAACAAGGCCCCTGGAAGCAGAACAGCTCTATATGTATTTGGGAGTCGGTGATTTCGCCGTCAGCGCGGTGCTACTGAAGAAAGATGAAATGGTGCACCATCCCATCTACTACGTGAGCAAAGTGTTATTGGATCCAGAGACCCGCTATCCACTGGCCGAGAAGCTAGCATTAGCCCTCTTGATGGCCTTGTGAAAGTTGCGTCTGTATTTCCAAGCACATCCCATCACGGTCTTAACAGATCAACCATTAAGACAGATCCTCCAGAAACCTGAACATTCGGGAAGGTTAGTGAAATGGGCGGTGGAGCTTGGGGGATACGACATCACATTCCAACCGAGGCAGGCTATCAAAGGTCAAGCTCTGGCTGACTTCATCGTGGAATGCACTATCCCGAACGACAGCAGGGAGGCTCACCCATGGTTGCTGCATGTCGATGGGTCATCAAGTGCCAACGGAAGTGGAGCGGGTATAGTCCTGGTGTCGCCAGAAGGAAAATCCCTGGAATACTCCCTACGATTCGGATTCCCTAGTTCGAACAACATAGCGGAGTATGAAGCTCTGATAGCAGGGATGGCACTAGCGGAGAAGCTGCAGGTTCACCACTTGGTAGCACACAGTGATTCTCAATTGGTGGTGAACCAATTCAGCGGAAAGTACGAGGTATGAGAACCGATACTGGTTCCTTACTTAAAGAAAGTCCAACTCCTGGCCAAGACTTTCAAAAGCTTTCAGCTGATGCAAATCAACCGATCCGAAAACACATATGCTGATTCACTGTCTAAGCTAGCCTCCTCCACCGAAACACAAGGAAAGACAGTAAAGGTGGAGAGGCTCGAACGACCGAGTATTGAAGAGGTCGAAGTGTGTGACATTCAAGTTGGAGACGACTGGAGATCCCCATTTAAACAGTATCTCACTGAGGGTACACTCCCCCAAGATAAAGACGAGGCTCGTCGCTTGAAAATACAAGGGGCGAAGTTCACACTCATCAACGGAGAACTGTACAAAAGGGGATACTCATCGCCACTGCTAAAATGTCTGGGACCGGAACAAACAAGATATGCCCTAGCGGAAGTGCATGAAGGAATCTGCGGCGAACACTTAGGAGCAAGAGCCCTCGCTGCTAAAGTACTGCGATCGGGATTCTACTGGCCAACGCTGAAAAAGGATGCAATGGACCAAACCCTCAGGTGTGACAAATGCCAGAGGTTTACGCCTATCACCACAGCCCCAGTAACTACCTCTCAAGGCACAGTACAACCAATTCCTTTTGCACAATGGGGGTTGGACATCCTTGGACCTTTCCCATTAGCCACGGGTCAAAGAAAGTTCCTGTTAGTGGCTACTGATTACTTTACAAAGTGGATTGAAGCAGAGCCTTTAGCCACAATCACGGAAAAGAAAGTGGAGGCAATGGTGTGGAAAGACATTATCTGTCGATTTGGAATTCCCCGCATCTTGAATGCCGACCATGGAAAGCAATTTGATTGCAACGCCTTCCGTGACTTTTGTAAGGACCTCAACATTCAGCTAAGGATCTCTTCAGTGTCATATCCTCAAGCTAATGGACAAGCCGAGGTCAGTAATCGGACCATCCTCCATGGGCTGAAGACCAGGCTAGACAAAGCAAAAGGGGCCTGGGTGGACGAGTTGCCTAGTGTTTTATGGGCATATCGTACCACCAGTCGTGTGTCGACTAAAGAAACGCCATTCAGCCTTGTATACGGCGCAGAAGCATTGATCCCCGTAGAAATTGGAGCGTTATCACCAAGAGTGATACCCTTAGTAGAGGAAGAAAATTCACAAGCTCTAAGGGAAGGCTTGGACCTACTCGATGAACATAGAGAAACCGCGGCTATTCGATTAGCATCCTATCATCAGAGGGTGGCCAACTACTATAATAACCGGGTAAGAGATAGGCCAATGTCTGAGGGAGATCTAGTGCTCAGAAAGTCGCAGATCACGAATGCCCTGAAGGAGGATGGGAAGTTCCAAGCCAACTGGGAAGGTCCCTACAGAATCAGATACAAGATTGGACCTAACACATGTGTCCTAGAAACTCTACAAGGGAAGAAGATAGGGAAAACATGGAATTCAAATCACCTAAAGCTATATTTGAATTAATCGCTATATTTTCTTTCCCAAACAGTATTATTATTTGTTTATACTATCACAAGATATTGTCATCAAATCAACACGCATAATGTCATTTTATTATACATCTGCGACTTATATGCATCTAAATCTTGTGACAGGTATTCAAAAGAGCCGTAAGAGCCTGAGGCGCTATGCGTCGCTGTGGCCAGGCGTAGTTCAGAAGAGCCGTAAGAGCCTGAGGCGCTATGCGTCACTGTGGCCAGGCATAGTTCAGAAGAGCTGTAAGAGCCTGAGGCGCTATGCGTCACTGTGGCCAGGCGTAGTTCAGACGAGCCGTAAGAGCCTGAGGCGCTATGCGTCACTGTGGCCAGGCGTAGTTCAGACGAGCCGTAAGAGCCTGAGGCGCTATGCGTCACTGTGGCCAGGCGTAGTTCAGACGAGCCGTAAGAGCCTGAGGCGCTATGCGTCACTGTGGCCAGGCGTAGTTCAGACGAGCCGTAAGAGCCTGAGGCGCTATGCGTCACTGTGGCCAGGCGTAGTTCAGACGAGCCGTAAGAGCCTGAGGCGCTATGCGTCACTGTGGCCAGGCGTAGTTCAGACGAGCCGTAAGAGCCTGAGGCGCTATGCGTCACTGTGGCCAGGCGTAGTTCAGACGAGCCGTAAGAGCCTGAGGCGCTATGCGTCACTGTGGCCAGGCGTAGTTCAGACGAGCCGTAAGAGCCTGAGGCGCTATGCGTCACTGTGGCCAGGCGTAGTTCAGACGAGCCGTAAGAGCCTGAGGCGCTATGCGTCACTATGGCCAGGCGTAGTTTAGACGAGCCGTAAGAGCCTGAGGCGCTATGCGTCACTGTGGCCAGGTGTAGTTCAGACGAGCCGTAAGAGCCTGAGGCGTTATGCGTCACTGTGGCCAGGCGTATACAATTAACCGAGCCGTAAGAGCCTGAGGCGCTATGCGTCACTGTGGCCAGGCGTATACAATTAACCAAGTCGTAAGAGCCTGAGGCGCTATGCGTCACTGTGGCCAGGCGATAAAAGTATCAAGGCTATAAAAACTAAAGACGCATACACGTCACAGTAATCAAGCCTTAAACAATTATACGTTCACTCAAAAAATTCTTTCTGAAAGTTTACCTTTCTATCAAGAATTGGGGAGCATGCACGAATACATTCAAACGAATACATTCAACCAAAATAAACAGACAAAGAATGATAAATGATAAATAGAGAAGTAATGCAATACAAAGCATGAACAAAAATCTCAATTTCATTTCATTCAAAAGTCATTACATTCGAAAAAAGTACGAAGTTAAAATAAAAAACAACAAAGTACTTGAAAAGAAATACAAAAAACAAAAATAGCACTCTACTCTTCAGGAGGAAACTGGGGATCAGCTGCAGACGGACCATCACTTCCCAAGGACTGCTGACCCTCCTCGTCTAAATCAATGAGAGCCTCGATAGGCTCGGGAGCACCATCCAAATCCATGGGCTCCCAAGGACCAGTGAGGTTGACGAGGTCATCTTGGGCAGTCCTCTTAAATAACTCGTCTGCAGGTTCAGCTTCAGGCTCATATTTAGTCCAGTCGGGGGCCTCAAATAGCATTGCCTCGTTGGTGTACTGGAGCTCTGGGAATTCCTCTCCTTCCCTATGTGCTTCTAACCATGATCGGGCAAGATAGAACCCGTACTTGACATAGGGATTCGAGAAATCCTCCTTCCGTCTCAAGCAATCCTTGGAAAGACGGTACTCCTTCACAGCCTCGGCCCGTATGCTATTAATCTCCACTTGGGTCAATGTAGGAGCAGCCTGACTTTCCAACTCGGTAACACGCTGCTCGAGCTCCTGATTCCGAGCAAGTAAAGACCCGTAGTTGGACTGCATATAGTCTAGCTCAGAGTGGGCATCCCGGAGATCCTCTTGAAATCTGCTAGACCGAGCCTTCTCTATAGTAAGATCCCCCTGGGCGTGATTAAGGTCTTGACGAACCTTTGCGAGCTGCTCTTCCAAGCTTCGAACTAAATCCGGAAGTTTGGATAAGTTGTTGATGGTGTTCTGCAACTCCATAACTTGATCCTTTAACTCCCGAATTTCCCTATCAGCACGCTCCCGATAAGCCCGATGTTGGGCATTGTTGGCCACAGTTCGTTGAGCCAGCTGCAAAGGAATACAAAAAGTTAGATTCAAAGAATGCGGCAAAAATGAGTCAAACGAAGAGGAGTATGAAACTTACCCTCAACGCCTCTATGTCGGCTAAATCCTCCCCCTCCGGGTAGTTTCTAAATATCCTTGCCTCGTCCCGAGGAAGGATAGAGGACCAGCTTAACCGGGAAGCCACCCCGGGAGTGTCCAAAATGTCGTTGTCATGAACCCCGGGGTAGACTCGGAACTCATGGCCCCTCATAATATTTCCCCCATCCACGGAATAGGGCCTCTCGTCGGCAGGGCCTATCCTCGGTAATATTGGCCTACTTCCCATCGAACCTTCGATGTACAAGCGCCTTCTATTCTTCCGCTGAGACGGAATGATATTGCATTCCGCGCGCTCCTCGGAGCGTGATCGCCCGGATGACCTGAAAGCCCCCCGTGAAGACGAGGCAACTCTCCCCCTATCCCGAGAGAGATCTCTCTGCTCTGAAGGAGGGGGAGGCATCGCCTGCCTAGAAACAGGAGGGGTCCGAGCACGAAGTGGATGAGAGGGGACCGGTGCCTCACTTGGGACATCGTCAGCCAAACGATGCCTCTTCCTGGCAGGAGCGCTGGAAGGACCAGCCTCAGAAACCTGGCGACCTAATGATTGCCGAAAATGACTCATATCTGCAAAAAAGAAAAAGAAGACAAATCAGTGGTCAAAAACTGATCAAAAACAGCAAGCCGTAAAGAGAATTAAAAGTTACCGCCAGGAGAATCGAGATGCTCCTGAAGGGACTCTATATTTATGGTGTCATCATCAGGGAGCACCATGAAAGTAGAGCCGAACCCTTCCCAACCAGTCAGGTCGGCTAAGGGTTCGCTGCCAGAACTTGATTCTACGTTGGTGCTCCCTATATCCTCTTGTGGCCTAGGTGCTTCAGGATTTAACTCGGGGGAAACCGAAGGCAGAGGATCTGACGAAGGAATAGAGGGTCTGGCAACAGGGACCGGACCCACACCCCAGCCTGCTAATATCAAATTTTCATTTGATATAAGGGTGTCGAGGCTAAGGGGATGAGGGACTAGCAGTTTGTCGATGTCGAAAGACAACTGCTCCCTAAGTGTGGCAACCCGGGGACCCTTAGGGATTTCACGCCTATTCTCCCAACGAGTGGGGATATCCAGGCCCTCAGGCACTTCCACAACCAGCCATTCTGTCTCGAAACCATGGAGCTTGTTAGCAGGTTTCTCGAATAATCGGTTCTCAAAACCAGGCTGGTACACCCGCTGGAGCGAGTAAGGCACTAAGCCGGGACTCCCTCGAAGCCTAAAGAATACTTCTAAAAGAGGAAGAGACGGAGGGACGCCCCTTAAATGGCAGTGCACAGTGAATGCTACCAATTGCATCCATGCATAAGGATGCAGTTGCCCCGGGGATACCCTGTGCGTCCTGAGGAAGGAAGCCCCGAAGTCGGACAATGGGAAGCGGAGTCCTAACTCCAAAGCTGCCCTAAAAACGACAGCCCCGTCAGACACACGACGTATGTCGCTCTCCTGAGGGGTTGGGAGTCTATAAGAGTATCCCTCGGATAAAGGAAATCGGGATTCTAGGTCTTGGACGTCGGCTTCCTTTAAAGTCGACTTAACGCCTAGATCGATTTGTTTTCCTACACCATGGCCAGCCATTTTAGGAGTCCGTAAATCAAAAGAGTGGGATTACGGACTATGAAATTACCTAAAGTTAAGAAAAGAAGGAACTGGCGACAGAGTATGAAGAAGCTGCGGCAGAGTTGCGACACAGTGATGTGCACGCGACAAAGTTGCGGCAGAGTATAGTGGAGTTGCGGCAGAGTTGCGAGAGAGTGTCCAGAGAGAATCGCAACTGAGTGTCTTTTTGCGGGAGAACTCAGTAGCGACAAGGACAGCAGTGGCCCAGTATATATAGCGGCTCGCCTGCGTCGACACACTCGCGGATATCCGACCCGACCCGAGAAAATTCCGGACCCAGATACTTTTTCACAGGAAAGATTCCTACCAAAGAGTGGGGAGCAATTGATGGCGGTCGTGTCACAGAATCCACGTGCGCAATCATCCGCCTGCCACGTATCAAATCAAGAACGAGCCACATGGCGAATTCAGCGACAGAGCGGCTACGCGACATAGTTCCCAGCAGTGCGACAGAGCGCTCAATGCGATAGGAGTCTGTCGCCTTTGCAATGTGCCGCACAGCAGGCACGGCAGACCTCCATCGCCCATATTGCGGTAGAGGTCTCCCGCACAGATTGCGGTAGAGGTCTCCAGCGTAGCCCTCGGCATAGTCTCCCGCACAGTCTGCGGTAGAGGGCTCCCGCACAGCCCGTGATAGAAGTCTCCCTCACAGCTTGCAACATAGCCTCCCACACAGACTGCGGTAGAGGTCTCCCGCACAGTCTACGGTAGAGGGCTCCCGCACAGCCCACGATGGAAGTCTCCCGCACAGCTTGCGACATGGCCTCCCACACAGGCTGCGGTAGAGGTCTCCCGCACAGTCTGCGGTAGAGGTCCCTCGCTTGCTACTTGAATTCGAGGCGCGACAGAGTACTTTATCACTCTGTCGCGGCCCAAACACGCGCCTGGGCCTATGCTCGAACCGACTTGCAGAAACCTATAAATACCAGGTGAGCTCTCTGAATCCAGGGGGAGAAGGCAAAAAAGACAAAAAGAAGGGAAAAGCTTTAAACTCTTTGATTTAAGCAATATATTCTCTTCTTCATACATTCACAACTCCGATTACTGACTTAATCGTCGGAGTGCGCGTGCAGGGACAAATTCCTGCCCCCTCTTATTCCTGTTGTTTTTGCAGGATATACGAAGAACACGTGGATCAAATTGCATCGACGTCACCCTTTTGTCGTTAGTGCAATCAGATTACGTGGGAAGCATTTTCTTGTTGCTGTCAGGTAGGCAACATCAGAATAAAAAAAATAAAGATAAAAATGAACATCTCATTACCAATATGGCTTCAGATGATTAGCATTCCATGTCTTTGCTATTTTCTTGCCTAGCAAACTTTCCAAGATGCAGGTACTAGGTCCGATCATCCTCCTGACTCTGTAAGGCCCTTCCCAATTTGCTCTGAACTTCTCGTCTTCTCTTGAGGTATTGGTGATGATTGACTTTCGCAGAACAAGATCTCCTTCATGTAGGGGTCTATCTTTTACACAGGAGTTATAATAACGAGCAACCCTTTGCTGGTAAGCGGCTAGCCGTATAGCGGCAAGATCTCGCTGCTCGTCAAGCAAATCCAGATTCTCTCGTAACCCCTGAGAATTCACTTCTTGTACATAGGAAATTAACCTCGGTGAGCCAGCTTCGATTTCTACAGGTATCAACGCTTCAATTCCATATACTAAGCTGAACGGTGTTTCCCCGGTCGGTACCCGACTCGTCGTTCTATATGCCCATAGAATACATGGCAGCTCGTCCACCTAGGCCCCTTTTGCTTTGTCCAGGCGAGTCTTGAGGCCATGAAGTATGGTCCTATTACTGATTTCTGCTTGGCCATTAGCTTGCGGATATGCTACAGAGGATATCCTGAGTTGAATCTTCAATCCCTCGCAGAAATTTCGGAATGCTTCGCAATCAAACTGCTTCCCATGATCTACGTTCAAGATCCTTGGGACTCCAAATCGGCAAATTATCTCCTTCCAAACCATCGCTTCGACCTTTTTCTCAGTAATTATGGCCAGGGACTCTGCTTCTACCCATTTGGTAAAGTAATCCGTGGCTACCAACAAGTACTTTCGTTGACCCGTAGCCACTGGGAATGGTCCAAGTATATCCAAACCCCATTGGGCAAACGACGTGGGCTGGAATATACTTTGAAGGGCCGATACTGGGGTAGTCGTCAGGGGGGCGCACCTTTGACATTTGTCACATCTTCGCACCTTATCAAGTGCATCTTGATTGAATGTGGGCCAATAGAATCCTGCCCTGAGTATTTTTGCTGCCAAAGCTCGTGCTCCTAAGTGTTCTCCACATATCCCTTCGTGGACCTCAGCCAATGTGTAGTTGGCTTGTTCTGGACCTAAACACTTCAGCAGCGGCGTGGTATATCCCCTTTTATAAAGTTCCCCGTTGATCAAAGTAAATTTCGCACTCTGAGTCCTTATTTTTCGGGCTGCTTCTTTTTCACTAGGGAGCGTCCCCTCCATTAAATACTGTTTCATGGTCATCCTCCAATCAGAACCGACGTCAATCTCTAACACCCCTTCTTCTATGCTTGGCTTAACCAATCTTTCTACTTTCACTGCCCTCCCAGTAGCTTCTTTGGAGGATGCTAACTTAGATAAGGCGTCAGTGTGGCCATTCTCAGATCGGTCAATTTGGGTTATCTGGAAATTTTCAAACAATTTAGCTAACCACCGGACCTTCTCCAAGTACGAAACGAGAGTAGATTCTCGCACTTCATACTGTCCTTTGAATTGGTTGACGACAAGTTGTGAATCGCTATAGGCTAGCAAATTTCGAATTTGGAGTTCCCTTGCGAGTTTCATGCCACAAACTAATGCTTCGTACTCAGCCACATTGTTGGAACTAGGGAAATCAAAATGTAGAGAATATTCTATCATTTCCCCTTCTGGTGATATTAGCACGATGCCAGCTCCACTTCCCCTGACGCTTGATGCTCCGTCAACAAATAGCTTCCACCAGTTCAACTCTTCCTCCTTAGCATCATCTCGACATGTGCATTCAATAATGAAATCCGCGAGAGCTTGTGCTTTAATAGCTTGTCGAGGCTGAAAAGAAATATCATATTCTCCGAGCTCAACTGCCCACTTCACTAACCTTCCCGAATGTTCATGCTTTTGGAGTATCTGTCTCAGCGGCTGATCTGTTAATACAATTATAGAGTGTGCCTGAAAATAGGGGCGTAGTTTTTGGGCTGCCATGACGAGTGCTAAGGCCACTCTCTCAACCTGGGGATATCTTGTGTTTGCCTCCAAGAGCACTTTGCTTACATAATAAACAGGCCTATCTCCTTCCGCAGTTCTCCTCAACAAGACTGCACTTACCGCTTTATCGCCTATTCTAAGGTACACAAACAGCCACTCCCTGGTTAGAGGCCTTAACAGTAATGGGAGTTCTTTCAAATACTCCTTCAATTCCTCAAAGGCTGTTTGACATTCCTCGGTCCACTGAAAGTTTTTTTCGCCCCGGAGTGTCTTGAAGAATGGTAAGCTCCTTTCGACTGATTTTGACAGGAAGTGGTTTAGTGCGGCTATCTTTCCTGTCAACTTCTGTACCTCTTTGACTGTAACTGGAGGCCTCATGTCTAAAATGGCTTGGACATTCTCAGGTTGGCTTCGATCCCACGGTTGGTTATCATGAACCCCAGGAACTTCCCAGACTGGACTCCGAATAAAAACTTGTCGGGATTCAGTCTCATGCGATACTTCCTTAGAACCGTGAAGACTTTGGATAGCTGCAAAGCATGAGATTCCCCCTCTCTACTTTTCACAATCATGTCGTCCACATAAGCCTCCATTGTAACTCCAAGTAGATCCTTAAAAACTCTATTTACCATACGTTGATATGTGGCACCCGCGTTTTTCAGGCCAAACGGCATCACTCTGTAATAGTAAGTTCCTTTATCAGTGATGAAAGACGCCTTCTCTTCATCTTCTGGGTGCATTAAGATCTGATGGTAACCGGAGAAAGCGTCCAAGAAGCTAAGAAACTCGTATCCTGAAGTTTCATCTACTAGTCTGTCTATTCGGGGTAGTGGATATGAGTCTTTCGGACATGCCTTATTCAGATCTGTGAAGTCCACACACATTCTCCACTTTCCAGTGGCTTTCTTCACCATTACTACATTTGCTAGCCATTCCGGATACAGGACTTCCCGAATGAATCCAGCCTTAAGCAACTTGTCTATCTCCTCTTCAATGATTTGATGTCTCTCAGGGGCAAAATTCCTTTTCTTCTGTTTGATAGGTTTAGCTCCGGGTAGTACGTTAAGTTCATGACAAATGACCTTCGGATCTATTCTAGGCATATTGGCAGGGGTCCATGCAAAAACATCGGCATTATCCCTCAAGCATTTACTATTTCCTTCTGCATTTCTTGCTTTAATCGGCTTCTGATATACACCTTCTTCTCTTCGCCATTAATCTCCAGCTTCACTTCTTCCATTTATTCAACAGGCTTTGGCTTCGACGGTTCCGTGATAGTTAGGGTTTCCTTCCTCTGAATCCCCTTACATGTAGTCGATGCAACATTACATGTTCTTGCCCTCCTTTGGTCTCCTCTAACTTGTCCCACACCTCTAGGGGTTGAGAATTTCATCAGCAAGTAACACGGGGAAAGTATGGCTCTCATATCGCTCAAAACGGACGCCCGAGAATAATATTATAAGCTAGAGTCGTCGATTTGACCACCATAAATAAGACCTGTCTTGTAACACTCTTAGGTTCTTCACCCAGGGTCACAAGCAATTCGACTGATCCCGCCACCTTCACCTTTTCTCCTGTGAAGCCAAAGAGGGGGGTAGTTACCGGCTTCAACCTGTCCTCACTCAAATTCATCTTCTCAAAACAATTCCAATAGATGAGGTTCACCGAGCTCCCATTGTCTACTAGAATTCGTCCTATCGGATGCTTGGCTACTACTGCTGATATAACCATAGGATCGTCATGTGGAATGATAACATTTCCTTGATCAGTGGGAGTGAAAGTAATCGTCTCTCCATCCTCAGCTACTTTCATCACCGAATGAACCTAGTATGCCTGCCTAGCATAAGCCTTTCGTGAAGTAGATGAGGTGCCTGCCATGTATTCTCCACCGGAGATGACATTAATTGCGGGCCCTGTAGGCTCATTATCAATCTGCTGATTCCTACATTCCCCTTGTCTTACCCCATTTCCTCTTCCCTCGATCCTTCTTCTATTGACTTTTTTGTCATTACGTCTATCCCGCGGTCTATTGTCCCCTCGATCATGAGCAGGATATTGATTCCTCTCGATCCTCTGAGTGTAGCGATCCAACAGCCCTTCTCTAGGTAACTTCTCAAGTTGATTCATCAGATCGCGGCACCTCTCTGTTGAATGACCAAAAGCGGAGTGGAAACTACAATAGGATCTGAGATCTCCCCCCAGGTTTCCCTCACCTCTTCTAGGGAATTGGAGCATCTCGGTTCTCTCGATCGCTGCTAGGATCGAATTGCGTGGCTCAGAAAGCCGTGTGTAGTTTGCATATTTCAACTTTGGGGCTTTGCCGGATCTGTCTGATCTCCCCATATTCCTCTCGTCGAGGTCTCTCTCCCACTTCTTTCCTTCCTTGGAGTCTCCCATCAGAATCGATTTCATCACCTCCTCTTGGGTAATGTACTTGTTAGCTCGAGAGAATAAGTCTGAGACTGTCGTTGGTTGATCCAAGGACAATGACTCCTAGAGTTTTTTAGACCTTGTTCCCTGAAGCATGGCTGTCACTGCTATTCCCACTTGCAGATCACGTACTTCTAGAGTAGCATCCCGAAATCGATCTACGTAGCTCTTCAGTGATTCTTTGTTCCCTTGCTTTAGGGTGAGCAGATAGGTGGCCTCCTTTCTCCTCTGACTATTCATCCCAAACGCTCTAAAAAATTCCCTTCTTAGCTGGTTGAAGGAAGAAATAGACCCTTCTGGCAAGTTGTTAAACCATTTCAATGCATGGCCTGCCAAAGTTAGAGAGAACACTCTGTACATTATCTCGTCCTCCCAGCCATGTAGCAGCATTAATGACTCATAGCTTTCTACATGATCGGAAGGGTCTGTTTTTCCTGCATACGTCGCTATTTGCGGCATTTTAAACTTTGGGGGTAGTGGTTTCCCCATGATCGCTGCGTTGAATGGGACCTTCCGTCTCTAGTTCTCTTCAGTCGAAACCAATCTTTTTTCTTCTAGAATTTGTTCAACTATTCTCTTCATGTCCATAGCATCTTGGATCTTTCCGATATTACACGAATCAGCTTGATCACAATCAACAGTCTCTTTCCCCTTGCTGTATAGATTAGGGGCTTGATTCCTCTCAGTCTGAGATAAAAAGTTTGCTACTTCAGTAGGGGGTTCCATGTTGGATCTACCTCCGAGCCTCTTCTCTCCATACGAGATCTCATCATCCCAGCACCTCCTATACCATCCGTAGGTCCAGTGAGATTTTCAAAATTCGGGCGTCAGAGGCTCCTAACAATCTCTCGTGCAACACCTCTCACCCCTGGGCGCCTTGAACCTTCTCCAGTTTCTTGTGAGGGGTTCTCCGTGCGTGCAGGGTCCTGCGCACCCGGGCGACCCATTTCTTCGGTACCCTCATTGATGTCCTGCAGTTCACCGTAATCACGTCCTCATGTACCCTGGCGTATCAGATTATCACTCGGCTCTCGCGCATCCTGGTGGCAGATCTCCGGTGCACCCTGGCGCACTAATTCCTCCCCAGACTCTCGCGCACCCTGACGGAATGAGTCTCGAGCATTCTCATGAACTGAGTCTCTCAGAACCTGGCGGCCAGCTTCTGGCATGGATTGGCGCAGTAAATCCTCCATAGGCTCTCGCGCATACTGGCGAAAGGAGTCTCGTGCAGTCTCACGAACTGCGTCTCTCGAACCCTGGCGCCCGACCACTGGCGCAGCTGGCTTTCGACCACTGGCGCTCGACCACTGGCGCACTCTGGCGCTCGACCACTGGTGCACCCTGGCGTCCGACCACTGGCGCACTCTGGCGCGCGACCGCTGGCGCACCCTGTCGCACAATTTCTACTGTCTCTCGCGCACTCTAGCGCATTAATGCCAATATTGACTCTCGTACACTCTGGTGTGCCACCCTGCCATTGGAGTCTCGCTAACCCTTGTGTACCATCCTCCCGTCTGACTCTCTCGTACCCTGGAGGCAGTCTTGCGGACCCTGGCGAGGAGACTCTCACGCTTCTTGGTGCTTCGCGACTTCGGGCATAAGGTCTTCCGCGACCTCGCACAACAGGTCTTTCGCAGCCATACGCACCGTACTTCCAGCACCCTGATGCCTTAAGCCTTCCGCAGTCTCGCACCCAATCCCACTAGCCTCCGAAGCATTCCTTCTCTGTGTCCTTAGCTCGGCCAATTTCTGGATAGCCGGTGGAAGATTTGTCTGTGCAAAGGCACCTTTGAACAGATCTACCATCGCACGTAGGGCTTGGGCAGTCTCCTCGCCCTGTTTCCTCATCGCCTCGAACTCTACAACAGGGATAGTCATCATATGACTCTCCTCCCGAGCTTCTTCCCCAAGGTCCAGTGGAGAACTGGCCGTATCTTCATTCTCCGCATCTCTGATTGCCGTGGATCGTGTCTTCACCATTGTTGTAGAATCACCAGCTTTTCTTTCGTTTCCCACAGACGGCGCCAATTGTTGTCGAATAGCACAATTGTAATGTGATGCTGACGTTAATGATTCGATCTTCTAGCCACGTCACTCTGCAAAAATCGGAATAGTCAAAGGAGCGCAGGGCCTTCCCTGCGTAAACACTCCGATGCTTAAGTCAGAAGAAAATCTCTGTAGAGTTTCAGTATATTCAAATAGTAAAATCTCAATTAGGTTAAAAAGTCATACCTGTGCCCTATTTATAGGGAACAATTTAGTCTTCAATGACGTATTTACCCAGTAATATTGACTGTAGGTATCTAGGGATAAAATTGTCCGGAGCTGAGCTTTAAATACAGAGTCTATTTTTATCTCTATTTGATTTTAGCGTGACACGTGGCGCTTTATCTGAACGACACGTCATATTATTATTTTCTATCTTATTTTACCCATAACAAGCAGGAAATAAGGAAATGCAAAATCTCGTGGCTACTGTCTAGCTTCTTTTTTCGTTCAGCCTTCACCGTTTCATTATGCCAACAACTTAGGAACAACTACCAGCAACAGATTTGCACCATATGCTTAGCCAAGATTGCCTCACTTACAAAAATAAAATTTTCATCTTAAACTTTAATAAATAAAAATAGAAAATCGTGTAAATATGATGGAATATTAATAACTGAAACATAACCGAACTGTAAAAATGGAGAATGATGAAATACATAAACTGAAAATTGCAAAATAATCGGAATGAAATAAATGTGCAGGAAAATGAAAAAGAAATAGTGGCAACGGGTTGGGTGATATTGTTGCTATGACCAACGCCTCAAACCCGGATAAACAAAAACAGACGAATGAAAGCAAATACAGTAAAATAACTTACTAGCAGCTGAAAGGAAACTTTTTCATTTAAATAAGAAAAATGGAAGCTTGTAAAATCCTATAACAATGGTGGCTAAAAACAACTAAAATTAAAAAGTAGAATAAACGGGAAAGCTTAAAAAAATACTAGAAAGAAAATAACCCTAAAAACTACTCTACCTACACTACTCCTATTTTACCTTACTTGATTTTTTCAATTGACATCATATTCTATTTATATACACACTTAGGGGTACAATGGTAATTTTCCATCCTAGATGAGTTGGTATTTTTTGCCACTTGTCTTCATTTTATTTGCTGCAGAGTAGATATTCCCACGTCATTTGTCGATTTATCCAGTTGGCTATGCGATGTGGCCCGATGTGTGTCTTCCAGAAGGTTGGCACGGTGTCCGTCGATCTTAACGTTTCGGAGCGAATAAAATACGGACACCTGACATCATGCGTGTATAGACGATTGGTGACTCGGTCTGCAAATTGGAAGTGGTCCAGTCTCCTTTAGCCCATTTTCAGCCCAATTTCGACTGAAACGACTGAGTTTCGTTCAGATTTAATTTACCTACACATTAGAGAATTTTAATTAAATAAGGGGATAATTAATAAAATAAATTGGGGATTTAAATAATTAATTAAGAAATTAAGAACAAATAATTCTATTAAAAATAGAATTATCATACCCCTAAACTTGAGTTTTTGCTTGTCCCCAAGCAAAACAAAACAAATGTAGGAATGACAAGTACTAAACACAATAATTTCCCCAATATCATCCTCAAAGAAAAAGTACAGACTATGATCTCAAAGACTCACAATTACATGTCCAACATTTAGAATCATTCAATCATAAGTCCTAACCCAAATTGGACTCCTCGTGTGTGTGTGAAAATGTCAAAGTCACTTCACAGTACATTAGTCGGATCAGATTATGCAAACACAGTGAATGCGAAGTCAATGACAAGTGATCATTCCCATAAGTTTGCTTTTCACTTATCTCTCCACTAATGTAGTCACACTTAACCAAAGATCAGTAGGACTTCATTAAGCTTGTAATGTAAGGCTGGGGTTAAGGTATGATAAAGTCAATTTAGGTTTAATTACCCCGTAACATGCATTACTTCTAGGATCTTTAATGTAAGAGCTCAAATTTATTTCCCCCAAACTTATTTCTTTTGCTAAACATTTTATTCTATTTTTGTATTTTTCTTCTTTCTTCTTTTCTTTTTTCTTTTCTTTTTTCTTTTCATTTTTTTTCGAATTTTCACAGTCACCAGATACCCATATGTACAAAGCTCACAATATATCCTAATAGCTTTTCATGCTTTCGGTGTAAAGGATAGGAAAAAAGTGTTTAAGCTAAGGAAAATTATGCAGGTGTATTTACAAAAAAACTTATTTCGCCCAGATGGGTGACTAGGGGTAAAATATGTACAAGGATGGCTAGAAAGGCTCAAACGATCCAAAGATGCTAAAATCATCTCCATAATTAAGTGTGATCTAATATTTCACATCGAGATTAGATCAAACAAATTCTAGAATATGATACACAAAATCAACTGAACAAATGCAATCCTAGGTCCACATAAGCTTTCTCTAAATAAATATACAGATTCATGACATGACATGTGCATAAAACGAGGAAATCACAATAAGAATTAAGACAAATTTAAGAATTCAACTTCATGCTTTTCCTATAATCTTACTTCTCAGTCAATCAAAATTAGACTTAATCATGGGGTCATATCATCGGAATATGGGAAAACTACATGCTAAGCACTAAATCATCCCAAAATCAAACATTTTAAGCTCATATTTTGGAAAACATTTTGAAATTTTTTTGAATTTTGCCCAAAATTTTCAAAAAATGCTCAAGTGATATCCCCTCCCTCAAACTTAAAGTGCACAGTGTCCTCAATTTGCAGATAATATAAACATTTAAGCTTAAGAACAGAGTACTCCCCTATCTGATGATGATGACGAACAACTGAAGGTTGATTAAAAACGTAAAACTAGAAAAGCAACCTACAAAATAAACAAAGAAAGAAAAAGTAGAAGAAAAAAACTGTACAACCAGTGAAAAAAGAAAAATAAATCCACTTCAAATGTAGCTAAAGAAAACAACACTCAGTAGGAGTACGAAGAGTAGGAGGATCAGCCAGAGTGTGACAGAATGTTAACAGTTAAATCCTCCTGAGCTCTATCTACTTCCCTCATTCTTTCAAATTTCTTATGCTCAAGCCTTATATCCTCATCAACATCCATCTTAAAACACTCTTGAGAGTCCTCAGGGAGCTTCAAAGGTTTGAAAACATGAAATGTCACCTACTGATCTAGGACTCTCATAGTTAATTCCCCATTTTCTACATCAATTAATATTCTACCAGTCGCTAGGAAAGGTCTGCCTAGTAAAATGGGGACTTCCCTATCTTCTTCCATGTCTAATATAATAAAATCTGCAAGGAAATAAACTTGTTCACCTTTACTAACACATCCTCAATGACCCCCTTCGGATATTTAATGGATCGATCAGCTAGCTGAAGGGTCATTGTGGTGGGCTTGGCATCCCCTATTCCTAACTTCTGATAAATAGAGAAAGGCATCAGATGATATTGGCTCCTAAATCACACAGGGCTCTACCAAAGAATATATTTCCAATTGTGCAGGGTATAATAAAACTCCCATGATCCTTGAGCTTAGGGGATAATTTCCTCTAGATAATTGCACTACATTCCTCAGTTAAGGCCACCGTCTCATAATCTTCCAATCTTCTTTTCCTAAAGAGGATATCCTTTAAAAACTTCACATAACTTGGCATTTGCTCTAAAGTATATACGAAAGGAATGTTGATATGAAGTTTCTTAAAAATCTTAAGAAATTTGGCGAATTGTTGATCCAATTTTTGATTTTGGAACCTCTAAGGAAAAGGTACTGGTGGTCTAACTGGAGGGGGTTTAGTGGTAACATGTATAGCATCAGATGAAGAGGAAGGTTGTGAAGAAGAAGAAGGTGAAGATGAGGAAGCGCCTAGCTTTGTTTCCTTTGCAGTCTGATCTTTTGGTTCTTGCTCCTTCTGAGCTGCTTCTTTAGAACTTATGGGTTCTTCAACTATGGGTTGTTCTGGTCTGGACTTAACTTGTAGTTCATCTAGCTCTCTGCCACTCCTAAGGGTGATGGATTTCACACGTTCTTTACCCTCCCTTTGCCTAACAGGATTAGCTTCAGTGTTACTAGGAAGGGTCCCTTGAGGACGTTGGCTAAGTGCATTTTCTATTTGTCCCACCTGAACCTCCAAGTTCTTAATTGAAGCAGCTTGATTTTGCAGGATCATTGAGAACATCTCCTCTATTGTAGGCTTCTTCTCAACTGCTGGTGCATGTAAATGTTGTGGCTGTATAGGTTGTGGTGGTGGTAGTTAATGAAAGTGAGGTGGATAGGGATGATTAGGTGGATGGAGTGGATGTGGTGGATGGTGTGGAAATTGCTGAAGTGGTGGTACATGAACCAATGGAGCTTGAAAACTAGGGGTCCTACAGATATGGAGTTAGAAGATTGCCCTTGATTTTGGTTCCAGGAAAAGTTAGGATGGTTCCTACACCCTGGATTGTAGGTGTTTAAAAAGGGGTTGTTCTGTTGCTTCTGAGAGGGGGCAACGTACTGAACTGATTCTAGGTTAAGCAGACACCTATCTACAGAGTGTGTACCACCACACTGATCACAGAAAAGAAAAGGACTCTAGACAGAATACACAGGGTTTGGACTGGTGGAAGGATTATGTTGGGTATTGAGCGACTCTACCTTCTTTGTAAGGTTAGCGATTTGAGAGGTCAAGGTAGACAGCGTGTTGAGTTCATAGATACCCATCGACTTTTTAGGCAATTGCCTCTCCGAGGACCATTGATAGTTGTTAGCAGCCATCTTGTCTAATAGCTCATAAGTTTCCTCCTCTATTTTGCACATCAAGGCTCCACCCGCAGCAACGTCAGCGATGGTCTTATTTTAGCTTGTAAGTCCATTGTAGAAGGTCTAGACTTGCAGCCATAAAGGTAGACCATGGTGAGGGCACTTCCTAAGAAGCTCCTTATATCGTTCCCATGCTTCGTAAAGAGATTCAGAATTGAACTGGGCAAAGGAAGATATGTCCCTACGGAGTTTGGCCATCTTAAAGGGGGGAAAAACTTAGCTAAAAATTGATGGTCTAATTCGTCCCATGTAGAAATGGATCCTGGAGGCAAGGAGGTTAACCAGTGTCGCACCCTATCCCTAAGAGAGAAGAGAAATAATCTAAGCCTAAGCGCATCATCAGATAATCCATTGTGCTTGAACGTGTTGCACAGGTCTAGGAATTGCCCGAGATGAGCATGTGGGTCATCGTGCGGAAGCCCACTGAATTGTAAAGAAGTTTGAATCATCTGGAGGATGGAAGGCTTAATTTCGAAATTGTTAGCAGGGACAGTTGGTGGCCTAATGCCAGTATAATAACCTCCAATAGTCGGCATTGCATAATCTCCAACGGTCCTAATTTCTCTATTTTCTGCCATGATATTTTGCAGCAGAGGTATAAATTTCCTAGAATCCTTTCGAATTTTCCTAAGAGTTCTTTCAATTTCAGGATTTAAAGGGAAGCAATCATAACTCCTGGCTCTACGCATACAAACATAAAAAAGTCCTCAGGAAATTTTTTTAAGTTTTTAAATTTTTAAATTTTTTTTAAATTTTTAGGATAGAGAAAATTAACTAATCTAGATTAAACTTCTAAATATTTACAAGCTAGAATTACACCTAAGCATAATTTCACCGATATCAATTATTGGCTAATTAAGACTTTCCTGGCAACGGCGCCAAAAACTTGATACGAACTAAATGTATTGTCCGCAAGTGCATGGGTTGTACAAATAATAATGAGATTTGAGTCCCGAATTATCGTTCCACAGAAAAGTTGATCAGCCTAATTAACTACCGGTTAATCTTACCCTAAGTATATCCTAGAAAATTATGAATTGTTGATGGGTGATCTACAAGGCTAAAAGTAAAAGTACTGAAAACAATAACAATTATAAACTAAAGAAAATAAAATCGAGCTAAAAATTACTTACAAAGCTCCGGCAATTAAAGAAAATACCTATAAAAGATAATTAAAACAATTAAAATTAATTAACACAATTAAACTAAAATGCAAAAATGAAAATAAAGAAACAAGATTAATTAAACTAAAATTAAACAAAGCTAAAATAAAATGTGCATGCAATTAAACTAATTAATAAAAAAATGCAAATTAAACTAACCTAAAGTCTAATAAAATAAAATTCTATTAACTAAACTAAAAACTAATTTCCTCTAAAATGATCCTAAATTAAATCTAATTCTAACTAAAAAAACAAAATCTATATAATGCATGAGAACTAATATTTTTGGATTAAATTTAAAATGAAGACTAAATTAAAAATGCATGAAAACAAATTTAATCTAAATTAATTCTAAATGCAACTCATAAAATACTATACTAAAATTATGTCATAAAACCTATGATATAAAATTAACTATAAACTAAAAATTAAAACTAAAAATTAAATTAACAAACTAAAACACTAGAACTAACCTACAATTATCATTTAACTAATTACCTAAGTTAACTACTAATAAAAGGAATAAAAACAATCAAAATAGAAACGCATTAAACAATGACATGCAACCAAACAAAGCCTTGATCGAATTCCCAGCTGGCCTCGTGGTCCCGTGTGTACAGGTATTGTACATGGTCTTCTCCAGGTGTTGCTCTCGGTCCTATCCGCTGCTGTTGCTGTCTGCTGCTCTCTCCTGGACTGTACACATCTTTGCATTTCCAGGTGCTTCAAGTGCAAATCGTAACCTGCTACTGCTTTAGGCAAGTCTGGCTAGCGTCTGCTTCAGGTGCTGTCCTTGCGATCACCCTGCCAGCCATGCACTGCTTTGTGATATAATGTACATGCAATACAAGCTGCAGGCAGCAGCTTCATTCCTGATTGTCATGCAAAAAATGCATGTCCACCCCTAGCTCATGTCTTCTTCAACTGTACACAGTTCTGCACTTAAGCTTCATTTCCATTTTTTCTCTACTGTGCATGCCTGCTCCAGCTAAGAGTTCTGCTATCGATCAGCTTTCGTGTCACTGCGCCTTCATGACTAGCAGTGTCTAAAAGAAGCCACCCCGAGCAGATTATGACAGCCCAGCTATAGCTGATTTCCAGCTATAATAACACTTAGCCCGCAGCAGATCATTAATGCAGCCAAAGTCATGAACCAACATGCACAGCTTATGAGCAAAGAGGAAGAATAACAGCCACGCCACTGTAGTTTAAACTAGAAGCAATCCTGAAATGAAATTATTTGAACAACTTTAACATGGAAAGGAAACTGTAAGACCTGAATTTAGTTAAAACCTGAAATGAGTATGTTCGTGAAAGGAAGGATTGAAATGGTCCCAAATTAAATGAACGAGATTCGGACTGGAGATAAGGATTCAAAACGTGAAATTAAAAATGCAAAAGGACTGAAATAGAATTCTCGAACATGTTGTCACGCCCCGGAACCGCGAAAAATAGGGCAAATTTAAAAACTTTTTACTCATCAATTCTCAATTAAGGGTGCATTCCTGTGCAGTGTCATGCATCATCATATTTATCATACCTCAGGATCTCATCACTAGATAACATGTATCGTATCATATACATTACTCAATATTAAGTTAATTTATCCTAATACATCCCATACAATGTTATACATCAAGTGTCTGCAATTACAATAATTGTCTGGGTACATGAAAAGATAAAAGATACCTTAAAATACAATATATGGCCTGGAGCTCAAGTCCTCCACTAGCCACTACTCCGTACGTCGCAGGGAAACCTTTTTCACTTGAAGAAATCTGGGGGGGAAAGAAAACAGGGTGAGCTTCTAAATCGCTCAGTAAAGGGGGTAAGGGACTCATTTCATAAACCAAAATGCACATCTCAAAATATTTATTTGTATGTGAAACTCATTATACTTATTTGAAAACCATAGCATGAAAGTACTCAAAACGACATTCTCATATCTCAAATCATGTGAAAACATGAAGTAAAAAGGCTCAGTCTAGAGCAATAGCAAAGCATGTGAAAATAATGCGATAATCGCTTTCTCAGTAAACATGATAAAATCACTGTGATAATAATGCATGTGGCGCAGCCACTAAACACACAAGGCATAACCACTGATTTAAATTCACACGTGGCATAGCCACTAAACACACGTGGCATAGCCATTGATTTAAATTCACACGTGGCACAGCCACAGGATAGGGTTTCACGTGGCGACGGCCACCAAATATACGTGGCGTAGCCACTGAATGGGGGATCTCACGTGGCAACGGCCACCAATTAGGGTTCTCACGTGGCAACGGCCACCGAATAGGGTTCTCACGTGGCAACGGCCTCCGAATAGGGTTCTCACGTGGCAATGGCCACCAAATATACATGGCATAGCCAAAGAATGGGGGATCTCACGTTACCAGAACGGAGAAGAATCGGGCTTACATGCTACCAGAGCAATGCCCGGTGTGTACTCAAAATCACACACCTAAGTCTTATCACATAAGACTGATTTGCCTTCACGTAGAACTCAAAGTGGTTTTTTTTCTCTCATAAAACTCATTTAAAACCGTTTTGTACTCAACACAAAACATATTGAAACCGAGTCCCAACCGGCAAAACACGTACACATTTCTCAAATCTCAAGATCGCCTTAACGTAAAGCCCAATTATAAACTCATAAAAACATTGGGCTCCAACCGGCTATAAAAATCGTGTGCATTCTCATCAAAACACAACACATCAAACATGCTTGTTTTATAAATCACAAATCATGCTATAATAGCTCAAAATCACATACACAATTGGTTTAATTTCCTTTACCTCTTTGCACCTCGTATAGTGCAATTGTTTCCCCCTTTTCACGGACTAGTCTCGCATTCCACTCTGGAACTCCCGAGCTGTCCAAACGATGTTAAAACATCAATATTCATCATCACAGTACCTCAATTCTCAAAATCGAGCATAATTGCTCATAACACCTCAAGTCTCTTGATTCTCGTAACTCTACCCCAAACTACAATCTCATTCACAACATCTCAACGTCCTACATTTCCCATGCCAAATTATCTATGCTAATTCACCACATTGTCTAAATTTCCATTTATAGCTCAAAATTCTCAAAATTACCAAAATTGCTAAATATCAACATCACTCCAACTATATTGCAATTTCATCAATCCCTAATCATTTTTCAACTATTTCAACACAATGCCCACAACTATCATTACCAAAATCATCTCAAATATCAAGATCGAGGTTTAGAAATTACCTAAAACTTGTGGAGAGCTTATCTCTTGCCTCGATTCAATTCGTCTTACAATTTCTATGTATGTTGTTCTCCTTTTAATGAGGAACAACTTTCCTTCTTGCCACAGCCTCTGATTTAGAAGAAATTGAGTGCCTTGGATGAGTGAGAAAGCTAGGGCTCGGTGAAAATGGGGTTTGGAAGAGAGAGAAAATGAAATTACAGGAGAAAGTAGGGGTTCCTTATATAGACTGAGGGTAGGAGATCGATCTGGCTCTTGATGAGATCGATCTGCATTTGAATTTGGGGACGATTTGGGACAATTTTATGCTTAGGAGATCGATCTGTCGAGGGGTGAGATCGATCTCTTTATGGCTTTATGAGATCGATCTGCTCCTTGAGGAGATCGATCTTCTCTCAAACAGAATCATAAGGAGATCGATCCTCTTCTATTTGGAGATCGATCTACTCCTTAAATTCCTCCTTCCTTGTCATTTTTAACTCACCAGATCGATCTCTCCTTCTCCAAGATCGATCTGACCTCTTAGTTTCACACTTATGTTAAACACTTACATATAAATCTCCAAATATAATTTTCACAATTCACTTAGCTCAATAAATTACACTTCAAGTTCTTATTACATCATTAAAATATATCTAAAATTCTCAGATCTCACATCCTCTCCACCTTAAAAGAATTTGGTCCTCCAAATTCAACTCAACTAGTCAAATAGATGGGGGTATTTCTCCTTCATGAGATTCTCTAGTTCCCACATTGCCTCTTCCATTGAGTGATGTTTCCACAAAACTTTCACTAATGGGATGCTCTTAGTTCTCAGTACCTTCTCCTTTCTATCGAGAATCCAGACGGGTTCCTCAGTATAGCTCATATCCTCTTGAATGTCCATCTCGTCATACTCTATGACATGGAAGGGTCCGGGTGGTACTTCCTCAACATAGACACATGAAAAACATTGTGTATTCCGGACATCTGTGGGGGTAATGCTAATCTGTAAGCTACCTCTCCCACTCTCTCAAGAATCTCGAATGGTCCTATGTATCGAGGACTCAATTTCCCTCCCTTCCCAAATCGCATGATACCCTTACTCGATGATATTTTCAAAAATACTGCATCACCAACATCAAACTCGAGTGGTCGTCTACGTACATCCGCGTAGCTTTTCTGTCTACTCTGTGCAGCCCGTAACCTCTCACATATGAGTTTTACATTCTGTACAGCTTGCTCAACAAGCTCGGGAGCATTTATCTTTCTATCACCGACTTTTTCCCAAGCTACAGGGGATCTACACCTCCTACCATATAGAGCCTCAGAAGGTGCCATTCCAATACTTGCATGATAGCTGTTATTGTACGCAAACTCTGCTAGGGGCAGGTGATCATCCCATGATCCCTTAAAATCCATCGTACACGCCCTCAACATATCCTTCAGGGTTTGAATAGTCCTCTCTGACTGACCATCTGTCTGAGGATGATAGGCGATACTGAAACTCAATCGAGATCCCATGGACTCCTAAAACTAGGTCCAAAATCTGGAAGTAAATCAGGAATCTCTATCAGAAGTAATACTCACTGGAGCCCCATGTAATCTAGCTATCTCACTGACATACAACTCAGCTAAGGCATCCACAGTATCTGTGCTCTTGATGGCAAGGAAGTGGGCACTCTTGGTCAATCTATCCACTATAACCCATATAGCATCACGACCTCTTTGGGTCCTCGGTAAACCCATAATAAAGTCCATAATGACATGCTCCCATTTCCATGTAGCTACAGATAAGGGCTGTAGTAATCCTCTGGGCTTTCGATGCTCAGCTTTCACTTGCTGGCATACTAAACATCTGGCTACGTATTTCGCCACGTCTCGCTTCATACCACTCCACCAGTACACCTTTCTCAAATCTCGGTACATCTTAGTACTCCCGGGATGCATGGTGTATTACGAGCAATGAGATTCTCTCAGTATCTGTCTCTTTAGGGCATCATCGTTCGGTACACAAATCCGTCCTCTGAATCTCAACAATCCATCCTTACTGACTGTGAGATCCGACTGCGAACTCTGTTCAGCTTGGCTAACCATATCTATCAATCTCTTATCACTGCGCTGCCCATTTCTCATCTGATCCATGATCCTGGGCTCTATTTGTAAGCTAGCCAAAAATCCAGTCTCTATCTCTTTAACTCTGATCCAGAGTTCGGCGAACTGCTCCAGTAAATCCCATTCCCTGATCATTATAGCAGATATCATACTCTTCCTGCTCAGGGCATCAGCAACTACATTCGCCTTACCTGGATGATATAGAATCTCGCAGTCATAATCCTTAAGGAGTTCCATCCATCTCCTTTGTCTCATGTTTAACTCTTTTTGATCAAAGAGATATCTCAAACTCTTGTGATCAGTGAAGTCTGGAATCTTTCCCCATATAAGTAGTGTCGCCAGATATTCAAGGCAAATACCACAGCGGCTAACTCCAAATCATGCGTGGGGAAATTCCGCTCATGGTCTTTCAACTGTCGCAATCCATATGCGACCACTCTTCCATGCTGCATAAGCATACACCCCAGTCCTTGATGAGATGCATCCCTATACACCGAAAATCCTCCTGATCCCTTAGGGATAGTTAACACATGTGCCGCTGTCAACCTCCTCTTTAATTCCTGAAAACTGAGCTCACATTGATCAGTCCATATGAATGGAGTCTCCTTACGCGTGAGTTTAGTCAAAGGAGCGACAATCCTTGAAAATCCTTCCATAAATCTTCTGTAATACCCTGCCAAACAAAGGAATCTTCGTACCTCAGTAACTGTCCTCGGTCTCTCCCAATTAAGCACAGCCTCCACTTTACTTGGATCCACTGATACTCCTTCCTCTGAGACTATATGACAAACGAAAGCTATCCGATCCAGCCAAAATTCACACTTACTAAGCTTTCCATATAATTTTTTTATCTCGGAGTATCTGAAGTACTAACCACAAATGCTGTGCATGCTCCTCATACGACTGAGAGTATACCAGGATATCATCAATAAAGACTATCACAAATTTATCTAGATAGTCTCTGAACACCTCGTTCATCAATCTCATAAATGCTGCAAGGGTGTTCATCGATCCAAAAGATATCACCAGAAATTCATAATGGCCATACCTCGTCCTGAAGGCCGTCTTTGGAATATCTTCTTCCTTGATCCTCAATTGGTGATAGCCCGATCTCAAATCAATCTTAAAAAAGACTGATGCCCCTCTCAGCTAATCAAGTAGATCATCAATCCTGGGCAATGGGTATTTATTCTTCACCGTGGCTTTATTCAACAACCGATAGTCTATGCATAATCTGAGACTACCATCCTTCTTCTTAACAAATAATACTGGTGCTCCCCACGACAAAACACTGGGTCTAATAAACCCTTGATCCAATAACTCCTGTAGTTGTTTCTTCAATTCCTCAAGTTCCACTAATGCCATCCTGTAGGGAGGTTTAGAGATCGGTTGAGTATCTGGCACTAAATCAATGGTAAACTCCAGCTCTCTCTCTGGTGGTAAACCTGGTAACTCATCTGGGAAAACATCCAGAAATTCACACATCAAAAGTAAATCCTCAATCCTCGGATGTTCCCGATCATCATCCGATATGAGTGTTTCATAACCTTCACATGAACAATCATATTTAATATTCTCCAAAATAATATTAAAATTCTCAAATTACTTACTAGAATTCCACATATTCATTTCCTCAATATCTCAACCGTACACTGTAAGGTTCAAGTAAGGAGAAAGTTACAATCTTAGTGTAGCAGTCTAAACTCACTCGATTGGTTGCCAACCAATCCATTCCCAAAATTACATCAAACACATGCATATTTAACATGATTAGATCTGCTAACATCACTCTATCTCCCACCTTTATTTCACATCCTCTACAGATTAACTCAGTCCTTTGGGATTCACGCATAGGGGTATTTACATGTAGTATATATTCTAGGGGTTCAAACTTCAAATTTAATCTACATGCAATATGCTCAGAAATAAATGAATGCGTGGATCCTGAATCAATCAACACATGAGCCTTATGATTACATACAAAGAGTGTACCTCTTATAGTTTCTGCAGAAGTGTCAGCGGTCTCCTTATCTAGGGCAAACACACGTCCCTGTGTAACAGGTCTCTTTCCTTTCTCTGTAGTAGTGGCCCGTCTTTAGGGGTTCACTCTTTGAGGCTGTTGTCTAGTGGGCTCCAAGACATGTGGTTTCTGAGGTTGAGGGCAATCCTTCACCATGTGACCCATGTCTCCACATCTAAAACATCCATGGATTGACCCAGTACAACTTCCCTCATGCATTCGGCCACAATTTTTGCAAAACCATAGCTCAGGCCTGACATCTCGAAGGGTCTCCCTGATATTAGGGTAAACTCTGGGTCTCTCTAATCTGCCCTTCTGCACCTCAATCCTTCCTCTTCTGAAAGAACCTCTCTGAGCATCTGTTTGGAAAATCGCTGGCCTCTTACCCTTATCTCTATTCACCGTTCTGAGCTCATTCTAGGATTGTACCATCTCAATTCCTCTTTCAATCTCTTGTGCTCATCTCAGAGCATCTCCAAACTCAGTAATACATAGCCCTATCAATCTATCTCTGATGACGGGCTTCAATCCATACACAAACTTCTCTGTGCGGAGCTCTTTATTCTTGAAGGTCTCTGGGTCATATCTCAATAGCGCGGTGAATTGGCTCTCATAGTCATCCACAGACATGTTACCCTGTACCAAACTCAAAAACTCGGCCTGTTTCTTTCTCTGGGCGGCTCGTGGTACATATTGGGTCCTAAAGGCAATCTGAAACTCTTCCCAACTAATCACATCTTGACGGGACATCAGAATACCCTGGGTAGTACCCCACCAATCTCTAGCTCTCCCCTTCAACATATAGATACTCATACTAACCCTCTCAGCATCGGTGCATCCCAGATAATCAAATATAATTCTCAACTCCATCAGCCATGCCTCAGCCTCTGTAGGATCCTTCTTTCCCCTAAATACGGGTGGATTCATCTTCAGAAAATCCTTCAGTCGGACCATACTTCTGTCCTCAGGTTGAGTGACGGGAGGCACTGGATCCATCTTTACTGGGGGTACGGGAGGTCCTAGTGGTGGTGTAGGAGTAGTACCCGAGGCATTAACTCCAAAGTGTTACGCGAATAACGCTGCCATTTGCTCAAAACCTTGCCTCACATCGGTCTCAATCCGATTGAATCGAGAGTTAGGACTCTCTGGTTGTGGGGCAGGTGGTGGAGGGGACTCTGCCTGCCTCCTCGAACGACCTCGTCGTCCACTCATTCTCTATCTTAACTCGTCTCTTACGCGTACATATCAAAATCGATTGAAATCTCAATCCTCAGATTTAGTTCATGACCAGACTATTACAGACACTTGGGATGTATTCTATTTCACTTAATCGACACTGAAAGTACTAGACACCCTAAGCTCTGATACCAAGAAAGCTCTGTCATGTCCCGGAACCGCGAAAAATAGGGTAAATTTAAAAACTTTTTACTCATCAATTCACAATTAAGGGTGCATTCCTGTGCAGTGTCATGCATCATCATATTTATCATACCTCAGGATCTCATCACTAGATAACATGTATCGTATCATATACATTACTCAATATTAAGTTAATTTATCCTAATACATCCCATACAATGTTATACATCAAGTGTCTGCAATTACAATAATTGTCTGGGTACATGAAAAGATAAAAGATACTTCAAAATACAATATATGGCCTGGAGCTCAAGTCCTCCACTAGCCACTACTCCGTACGTCGCAGGGAAACCCTTTTTCACTTGAAGAAATCTGGGGGGGAAAGAAAATAGGGTGAGCTTCTAAATCGCTCAGTAAAGGGGGTAAGGGACTCATTTCATAAACCAAAATGCACATCTCAAAATATTTATTTGTATGTGAAACTCATTATACTTATTTGAAAACCATAGCATGAAAGTACTCAAAACGACATTCTCATATCTCAAATCATGTGAAAACATGAAGTAAAAAGGCTCAGTCTAGAGCAATAACAAAGCATGTGAAAATAATGCAATAATCGCTTTCTCAGTAAACGTGATAAAATCACTGTGATAATAATGCACGTGGCGCAGCCACTAAACACACGTGGCATAGCCACTAATTTAAATTCACACGTGGCACAGCCACTAAACACACGTGGCATAGCCACTGATTTAAATTCACACGTGGTACAGCTACAGGATAGGGTTTCACGTGGCAACAGCTACCAAATATACGTGGCATAGCCACTGAATGGAGGATCTCACGTGGCAACGGCCACCAATTAGGGTTCTCACGTGGTAACGGCCACCAAATAGGGTTCTCACGTGGCAACGGCCACCAAATAGGGTTCTCACGTGGCAACGGTCACTGAATAGGGTTCTCACGTGGCAACGGCCACCAAATAGTGTTCTCACGTGGCAACGGCCACCAAATAGGGTTCTCACGTGGCAACGGCCACCAAATATACGTGGCATAGCCACAGAATGGGGGATCTCACATTACTAGAATGGAGAAGAATCGGGCTTACATGCTACCAGAGCAATGCCCGGTGTGTACTCAAAATCACACACCTAAGTCTTATCACATAAGACTGGTTTGCCTTTACGTAGAACTCATAATGGTTTTTTTTCTCTTATAAAACTCATTTAAAATCGTTTTGTACTCAACACAAAACATATTGAAACCGAGTCCCAACCGGCAAAACACGCACACATTTCTCAAATCTCAAGATCGCCTTAACGTAGAGCCCAATTATAAACTCATAAAAGCATTGGGCTCCAACCGGCTATAAAAATCGTGTGCATTCTCATCAAAGCACAACACATCAAACATGCTTGTTTTATAAATCACAAATCATGCTATAATAGTTCAAAATCACATGCACAATTGGTTTAATTTCCTTTACCTCTTTGCACCTCGTATAGTGCAATTGTTTCCCCCTTGTCACGGACTAGTCTCGCATTCCACTCTGGAACTCCCGAGCTGTCCAAACGATGTTAAAACATCAATATTCATCATCACAGTACGTCAATTCTCAAAATCGAGCATAATTGCTCATAACACCTCAAGTCTCTTGATTCTCGTAACTCTACCCCAAACTACAATCTCATTCACAACATCTCAACGTCCTACATTTCCCATGCCAAATTATCTATGCTAATTCACCACATTGTCTAAATTTCCATTTATAGCTCAAAATTCTCAAAATTACCAAAATTGCTAAATATCAACATCACTCCAACTACATTGTAATTTCATCAATCCCTAATCATTTTCCAACTACTTCAACACAATGCCCACAACTATCATTACCAAAATCATCTCAAATATCAAGATCGAGGTTTAGAAATTACCCAAAACTTATGGAGAGCTTATCTCTTGCCTCGATTCAATCCGTCTTACGATTTCCCGGTATGTTGTTCTCCCTTTGATGAGGAACAACTTTCCTTCTTGCCACAGCCTCTGATTTGGACGAAAATGGGTGCCTTGGATAAGTGAGAAAGCTAGGGCTCGGTGAAAATGGGGTTTGGAAGAGAGAGAAAATGAAATTGCAGGAGAAAGCAGGGGTTCCCTATATAGACTGAGGGTAGGAGATCGATCCGGCTCTTGATGAGATCGATCTGCATTTGAATTTGGAGACGATTTGGGGTAATTTTATGCCTAGGAGATCGATCTGTCGAGGGGTGAGATCGATCTCTTTATGGCTTTATGAGATCGATCTGCTCCTTGAGGAGATCGATCTTCTCCCAAACAGAAACATTTAGAGATCGATCCCTTCCTCATGTGATCGATCTTCTCTCAAACAGAATCATAAGGAGATCGATCCTTTTCCATTGGAGATCGATCTGCTCCTTAAATTCCTCATTCCTTGTCATTTTTAACTCACCAGATCGATCTCTCCTTCTCCAAGATCGATCTGACCTCTTAGTTTCACACTTATGTTAAACACTTACATATAAATCTCCAAATATAATTTTCACAATTCACTTAGCTCAATAAATTACACTTCAAGTTCTTATTATATCATTAAAATATATCTAAAATTCTCAGATCTCACACATGGGAAGGGCAAAACGATCAAAAGACCGAAAGCTAAAATAAATTCGATAAGAAAATTTAATAAAAAATAATGGATCTGAGAATCTTAATCAATAATGAAGAAATAATTAAATTTCGAGTCCAATTGATCAAGATCCGAAATTTTTAGAAATACCGAAAAGTCACTCGGGACAATATCCCGAAAATACGAAGAAATTATACCCGAAAAAGGGTTAAAAATATAATAAATAAATTAAATAAATTAATTTGAATAAAATAATAATTTTGGTAGATATTTTTGATTCTCTAATATATTTTATTGATTAAAATATTAATAAAATTAAATAATAAATAAAATTAAATTAATTAAATAGAAAAACGACAAGGAAGGAATCGAAAATCTTTGTCGGGGAGAGAGAAAATAAAGGAAACCGAGGAAGGAGATCGCGCGTGGCCCGACCGACCCACGGCTACCGACGACTGACGGCCCCGACGAAAGACAGAGGAGGAAGAGGAGAGGCCGGCGAAGCTGTTGGCACCGGCGACGTGCGTCAAGGACGACCGAATCCGGTGAACGGAGGAGGAGGAATCGATGGGAGAAAGGAGCTCGATCCCGGCGATCCACGGCTGTTGGGCGTGAACGGAGGCCACTGGTGTGATCGGGAGGATAAGCTGTTTCTTTTGAGACCGGTATTGGTCGACGAAATCGCCAGAATCTGGTGGATCGAGGGAGAGAAGGCCGAGAGGGAGAAGAGAGGAACGGCGGACACCAGCGTTGATTTGGTCCCGATCGAGGCCAGTCGAAGGTTGCCCGGTCAAAGATGAGTCGAATGGCACCAGAAACGAGCCGAGAACCAATCAAAAATGCCGTGAACGGCGGTGGAAAGGTCTGAACCGGTACGGAGTGGTTCAGCAAGAGGTGAACCAGTTGAACTGGACCAGTCTGAACCGAGTTTGAATCGGACTGAACCGGTTTAGCCAAGAAAGAAGGAAAAAAAAGAGAACAAGAGAAAAAGGAAAAAGGGAAAGAATTTTCGGGGATACACCGGACTTCGGGTGAGTCGGTAAGAGGTCAAAAGTGACAGATTTGACTTTCGAGAAATTTATTTAAATTATATTTAATCAAAAATTAACCCGAAATTAAATGTAATAATTGTGTAGTTTTACGACAAAGCCCGAACGAGAGCTGATTGAGCTCCGATTTTTGTACCCCGCATCACATTGGGTAAGTATATTTTAATTACGATAAGATGAGTCCTTTAATACAGAGTTTCGATTATTTTACAAAATTTACAGATTAATTCTGTATAAAAAGGAATATAAATCAGATTTGTAATGTAATTATCGTAAATAGTATACGGGCTATCCAATGAGTGTGGAATGAAGCCCGATAATTATTGGTAAGCTGAATGAGCCCAGTAAACCCGAAGAAGGGATTTAATAAGTATAAACGGGCTGAAATCGGGCTCGAGGCCCATTAAAGTGCAATCGGGCCCAAGAAAGTAAAACGGGTCCAGTACGTTAGATTCGATCAGTAAATGTGATATACTGATAAAAATAAGTGAATTATGTGGTTATATGCAGCTTCGTAGACTTGGTTGACGCGCAGTTGGACTGAGAGATCGGATATTATCGAGACGAGATAAGTTTACGCGTGAATCGAGGTAAGGGAATTTTATAGGTGCATAGAGATTTCTATACGTATTTTTGAGGGGATTTATAGGGCCTAGAATTTCTTAAAGTATCTAGAAATGAAATAATAATTTCTACGAAAATCGGGGCTTAGGTGAATAAAGAAAAAGATAATTTTACCCCTGGGAGTAAAATTCACAAAAAGGGTAGTAAGGCAGATAAATTGCATGATTATCCTATTTTAATGTTTTATATAAATGTATTGCTTTGATTTAAGCAAATATGCACATAGGTTGGCTGTTGATTTCGTGAATTATATGAAAGGGTACCGGTTTGGACCAGTTACTATTTTAAAAGATGTTTAATAAAGATTGAGCCACCTGTCATATTTACACAAGTAAAAAGAGTGCTAGAGTATTACTCGTACTGAAGTTTACTAATTTATTACTCAAGAAAAGCCGTATTGGAGCATTGCTCGTACGAGAAATTTATGTATGCACAAAATCGTGCTGGAGCTTCGCTCACACGAGATTTTAGATATCATGTATGCATAGCGTGGTGCTGGAGTTTCGCTCGCACTAGACGTGAGTTGACATGCATATAGTCGTGCGAAAGCCTCCTGTAGACTGTGTGTCACAGAGAGTTGATATGCTCGCACGTATACTTTGAGACATGGGTTGGTTATCGACATAGTATTGGGGTGGGTAAGACCTATGGCAGGCACCCCCAGACTATGATATGGGTCCACGGAGTACGATGTACCTTGTATGTCACACAGAGTACGCTGTACCATTCAGTCATGATGACTCGATGATGTTACTTGATATTCTGGCGGGTAGGATTTGACCCCACCTCCCGTTGCAGTTGTGATGCCCTGCACAACGAGATCCGTGTAGCCTGGGATCACAGGGATATAGTATGGCCATAGTCCTCGATTTTCATACAGTAACCTACATGCCTCACATGATATCATACGGTCTGAATAGACCAGGACAAACCCCAGGGAGGGGTAATGTACCGATTTATGTTCTTAAATGAGATGCGATTTAATGAATCAAGGTATTCTCGAGAGATGGGTTTGACCTTGATGAGGTTGTTTTATGATGAAACAAATGAGTTTTAACGTGATGAGTTCATGAGGAAACAAATAAGTTTTAAATGTGACGAGCATGAGATGACATACATGATTTTTCCATGTTTGTTTTATATGTCGATTTCATCATTTCTCTTATATGATATATACATACATGTGGCATCGTTTTAGTCTTACCTCATGCTCCAAATATAAACGATTTTATATCATGACATTATCAGCACGTAGATAATATAGTTATCTACCTGCTTACATTATTGCCTTACTGAGCTGTTTATGCTCACCCTTTCATTTTCCACCCCATAGGGTATATTCAGTAGAAGAGAACGACAGTAGTCATATCCGCTGCTTCTTATCAAGACCAGGTATACGCATTTGTATAATTTTTGTATCTGAACGTATAGAGGCACAATACTGTACATGGATGTAATATTGGGGATGTATTTATTTAAAATAAATTGATATGTAAATGAAATATGAAAATGAAATGGTAAATAGGTGAGAGGTGACTAACACCGAATCATAGCCCAACTGTTTAGTAGTGTATCTGTTCACGATGGGTAAGGAAATTAAAAAGAAAAAAATTTACTCTGAATTTTAGGTAATTTGGGTCGTGACAGAAAAGGTGGTATCAGTGCAGAGTTGGCTTGATATGAGTCGATGTTAGTGGTTAAGTAAATTTACATCCCCATCTACTATGCATTGTTTAGATACAATTATGTATATCAAGATGGAACAGCAGCTAAGAATTTAGTTTTGAATGCAAGAATATAGTTTTTATAAATGATAGCCGCTATGGTAGAGGGGCGAGTACACATGCTCGAGGCCATAGAGATTGGCCTAAGAGTCGAATGAGTCGTCACATGAGACTCAAGATGAGAGTGAAGTGGAGTCTGATGTTGAGCATACTCTACAGGGTTCTATAAAGAGACCAAACAGTATTGAGACACGCTCCAAGAGGATGGAGTGGAGTGTAAAAAATATTTCGGAGTTGTTTACTCAGTCTATGCATGTAGTTGATGATAGGCAAGGTAAAGCCTAAACAGATGCCTCAAACTATAGAGATTTTCACACCCTTCCGGTATATAGCAAAGTAAAGAAACAAATAGTTGCTGAGAACTGTGTGAATGAGATAGCGAAGTTGTATGGATTCTTTCGATGTATGTCGACTAAGAAGGTGACTTTTAAATACGTTTATGTTGGAGTCAAGGCAGAATACTGGTGGAAGTCTGCTCGACCCATCTTAAGAATTAGACGTCCAAAGTCGACATGAGAAATATTTCTGGATGTATTCTGGTGACAGATATTTCAGACACCATTAAAGGGAAATTACAAGTAAAATTTCTTACAATGACCCAGAGGTACTAGTTGATTGACGAGTATGAATCTCAGTTCATATACCTGGGCAGATATTACCTCGACACTATGGGCAATGAGAGTCTAAAAAGCTCAAAAGTTCATGAAAGGGCTCAAATTATCGATTACAGTCCGATTAGCTCATTACCTATATCGAAGCAATGTGCAGAATATAGTTGTGTGAATAATATCATGTGTTGCACGCCTCTGAGATTGGGAAAGGTAGTAAGGGTTAAAATAGGGACAAAAGAGAATAGAGAATGACAGAGATGTCAAAGCGGGAAAAAGACCAGTTGGTAAGAGATTAGAGCTGATGAGTCATGGGGTAAGATGATTGGTAAGGCCCCAGTGCATCCAATTTCAGCACTTTTGAGGGGTATTGTGATTGGAGAACCCCGACTTGCTTCGTAGTAGGGTAAACAAGATGAGCAGTGGAGCAATGTTAGCAGGGTGAGCAGTATAACAGTGTGGCAGTGTAAGCAGTGTAGCAGTGTAAGCAGTATAGGATGTGTGGTAGATACCACGGAAGTAGGGCCTACACCTACACTTTATTGACTAAAATAGGCGTTAAGTGTGGTAAAACAGACCAATTAATTAATGATTGCTCAGAGTTGGGTGAGACTGCCCCACAAAAGAGCAAAGAGACAAAGGAAACCCTGTTGATATCTTTGCGCCGAAAAAGGGAGGCCACAGCCGAAGAGAAATGGAAAGTAGGCTGTTGGATGAGGGTGAGTGTATGCCTTGGACCAGGACACTATTGATATTTCATATAATGTGGTGAAAGATAGACACTAGTTACAAATAAAGAAGTAATTATTTTAATTAATCCTGGTACCACGTATTTAGACATACCACCTTCATTTGTATATAAGTTAGTAAAAGACGTGAATGCCTACACCTTTGGGCACAATGCTGATAGTTAGTACCCCAATGAATGAGGGCTAATTAACGAAATAATTATGAAGAGATTATAAGTCGAAAAAGGGGGAAGAAGTATAAGTCAGCCGATTTCATTCAATGGAATATAAATAATTTGAAGTAATAATTGAGAATAAAATTGGTCGGCTGCAAATTATGATGTTCAGAGTTCTATTCTAAGACAGTATTGTTTTACCCCTGGAAAGTATACGGTAAGTTTTGACAAGTAATAAAAGGGGAGTAGCGATTGAAATTAAAGGAGTAAATGATTGTACTCACGGAATGAGTAATGATAGAGTTTGTTATAAGTGATATACGAAAAGAGATAAACTGGAATAAGAGGCGTATGCAAGGTAAGAATATCTATGATACGTGAAGTAATTTGGATTAAAGCAATTAGTAGCGAATATGAATTGTGACTACATGGACTGATATGTAAAGTAATTGTGGTCAAGTCTTAGGGTTAATAAAGGTATTTCAAAATATCTCCCCGCCTGAAGACTTGACAGCGTCTAAAAGTATACACAACCTATAAATTAAAATCAACAGTCGTAATATATACATTAAAAATTAGGGTACCTTTACTTGTACGATAAAGAAATATAGAATTCGATTAATCATGAAGGTTTAAAAATTAATTAAAATATTTATAAAAGTCGTAATATATATAAAAAAAAGGAAATGACGCGGATTAGTATCTTGAACGGAAGCGATTTCGAAATGACATTATATGTTTATGCGAACATAGGTCAAGGATATGAATGATTGAAATATTTAGTGGAACTCTACTACGATGAGATATTTAAACTTTACGTGGACCAAATTGTTATCATCCTTATTGATGATATTTTGGGTGTATTTAAAGTCCAGGGAAAATTATAAGCAACAATTGAAAATTGCTTTTATAGATGGTTTATTGCGAGTTCTCCACATGGTCTACTTTATTGACACGTTTAACTTAGAAAAAGTTGTATTTGAATGGGATGATAGACGTGACAGGAGTTTTGGTGTACTGAAGTAATAAACCGACCACCGCATTTATTCTCACCATACCCAACAGATTAAGAGTTTTCTCATGAGTCTATGGATACCTCGAAATAATGAATGGGCTGTGTATTGATGCAAAAAGGGGAAGATAGTCGATTATAAATCCAGACAACTTAAGGATCATGAAAGGACTATCCGGCGCATGATTTAAAGCTGACAGCGATAGTAATTGTATTGAGTATATGACATTACTATGTATACAGTGAGAAATTTCAGGTATGCACTGATCATAAAATTCTCGAGTATCTGTCTTCACAGAAAGAATCAGATATGAGAATAAAAAGGATTAGAGCTTCTGAATGATTATGATTGTGAAAATTGTACCACCCAGGAAAGGCTAATGTAATGGCTAAGCCTTGAACAGAAAGAGCCTCGGGATGGTATTACATATGATGGTTAGGGAGCGTGAGCTGATAGAGCAGTTGTAAGCCTCAGTAGTGATGTAATTCCCTCTAATGATGACAGTGATTGTGTGACAGCTAGCTAGAGATTAGAACTGGATTTGAGTGACTGGATTTGACAGGCTTAAGCGTGATGATCGACATGATGTCGATAGTGTGGGTCAGATTCAGATGGGTACAGTGACAGAGTTCACAGAGAGTGATGATGACTTACTGAGGTTCAGAGAAAGTATAAGTGCTTCCCAGGACCACAGTGATGATATATTGTCAAAAGCTCACTCTTCAGGATATTCAGTGCATCCGAAAAGTAATAAATATATCGAAATCTTAGAAAAGAGTATTGGTGGTCAGATATGAAAAGAGACATGGTAAAGATTGTGGAAAAGTGTCTCGTATGTCAGCAGAGTAAGGTAGAGCAAAAGAAGTTGTAGGGCTATTGCAGTTTTTGCCTATATCGACACGGAAATGAGAACAAGTTACTATGAATTTCGTGATGGGTTACAGAGGACCCCGATGAATCACAAGGCTATCTGGGTGATAGTCGATAGATTGACTAAATCTACCCACCTTCTGGTTAGGAAATCCCCAAATACTCTGAGTGTGTAGGTGGATTTATGTGTATGGAAAATTGTGGAACACCAAGTATTTTTCCAGTGAGCATTGTATCATATAGGGATTCCCGCTTCACTTCCCACTTATGGGAACTTTTTTCAGGAAGCTATGGGAACCGGATTGAGTGTTAGCACAGCTTTTCATCCTTAGACAGATGGTCAGTCAGAGAGGCCTGTACAGGTTCTTGAGGATATGATGAGAGCGTGTGCCAATTATCTGATAAGCTCCTGGGATGATCAGTTGTTACTAATCGAATTCGCCAATAATGACAGTTGTCACTTGAGTATCGGGATGACTTCAGATGAGGCATTGTATGGCCGTAAGGGGTTGTTTCCCCGATTTGGATAAGAAGAAGTGGGTGACAGATAGAAAATTGTTCCCGAATTGGTAAGACAAACCTCTGAGGATGTTCAGTTAATTGTGAAGGATTAAGAACATCTCAGAGCAGATGGAAAAGCTATGCTGATAAGAGACAGAAACCATTGGAATTCACCGAGGGTGAATTAGTATTGTTGGAAGTTATTGGTCCTAAGGACATAACAAGATTCGGAAAGAGATTGGACAAAGTGGGAGACAAGGCTTGTAAGTTGGCATTATCACCCGAATTAGTAGGCATCCACAATGTGTCATGTCTTATGATGATTTGAAAATATTATCCGGACCCAGTATATGTGAACGGATATGAGCTATTGAAGCTCAATGAAAGTTTAACGTATGATTAGAAAACTTGATTCGGGTATTAAAATGGGAAGGAGAAAGTGTTGAGATTTAAGACGATCTCCCTAATTAAAGTCCTTTGGTAGTAGTACACTCCGAAAAAAGTCACATAAGAGTTAAAGAGTATAATATGTGTGAAATATTCAGAGTGATTTACAAATTAACTTGGTTCTAATTTGGAGGACCAAATTTCTTAAGTGGGGGAGATTTTGTATGACTCGAATTTAGTTAAAACACGAAATGAGTATGTTCGTGAAAGGAAGAATTGAAATGGTCCCAAATTAAATGAACGAGATTCAGACTGGAGATAAGGATTCAAAACGCGAAATTAAAAATGCAAAAGGACTGAAATGGAATTCTCGAACACGTGAAGGGCAAAACGGTCAAAAGATCGAAAGCCGAAATAAATTCGATAAGAAAATTTAATTAAAAATAATGGATTTGAGAATCTTGATCAATAAAGAAGAAATAATTAAATTTCGAGTCCAATTGATCAAGATCCAGAATTTTTAGAAATACCGAAAAGTCACTCGGGACAATATCCCTAAAATACGGAGAAATTATAACCGAAAAGGGGTTAAAAATATAATAAATAAATTAAATTAAATTAAATTAATTAATTTGAATAAAATAATAATTTTGGTAGATATTTTTGATTCTTTAATATATTTTATTGATTAAAATATTAATAAAATTAAATAATAAATAAAATAAAATTAATTAAAAAAAGGAAAAGGAAGGAATCGGAAACCTTAGTCGGGGAGAGAGAAAATAAAGGAAACCGAGGAAGGAGATCGCGCGTGGCCCGACCGACCCACGGCCATTGGCAACTGACGGCCCCGACGAAGGACCGAGGAGGAAGAGGAGAGGCCGACAAAGCTGTTGGCACCGGCGACGCTCGTCAAGGACGACCGAATCCGACGAAAAAAAGGAGGAGAAATCGACGGGAGAAAGGAGCTCGATCCCGGTGATCCACGGCTGCTGGATGTGAACGGAGGCCACTAGTGTGATCGGGAGGATGAGCCGGTTCTTTTGAGATCGGTATTGGCCGGTGAAACTGCCAGAATCTGGCGGATCGAGGGAGAGAAGGCCGAGAGGGAGAAGAGAGGAACGGCAGCCACGAGCGGTGATTCGGTCCCGATCGAGGCCAGTCGAAGGTTGCTCGGTCAAAGACGTTTCGAATGGCGCCAGAAATGAGCCGAGAACAGGTCGAAAACGCCGTGAACGACGGCAGAAAGGTCTGAACCAGTACGGACCGGTTCAGCAAGAGGTGAACCGGCTGAACCAGACCGGTCTGAACCAGACTGAACCTGTTCAGCCAAGAAAGAAGGAAAAAATGAGAAAAAGAGAAAAAAGAAAAAGGGAAAGAATTTTCGGGGATACACCGGACTTCGGGTAAGTCGGTAAGAGGTCAAAAGTGACCGATTTGACTTTTGAGAAATTTATTTAAATTATATTTAATCAGAAATTAACTCGAAATTAAATGTAATAATTGTGCAGTTTTACGACAAAGCCCGAACGAGAGCCGATTGAGCTCCAATTTTTGTACCACGCATCACATTTGGTAAGTATATTTTAATTACGATAAGATGAGTCCTTTAATACAGAGTTTCGATTATTTTACGAAATTTACGGATTAATTCTGTATAAAAAGGAATATAAATCAGATTTGTAACGTAATTATCGTAAATAGTATACAGGCTATCCAATGAGTGTGGAACGAAGCCCGATGATTATTGGTAAGCTGAATGAGCCCAATAAACTTGAAGAAGGGATTTAATAAGTATAAACGGGCTGAAAACAAGCTCGAGGCCCATTAAAGTGCAATCGGGCCCAATAAAGTAAAACGGGCCCAGTACGTTAGATTCGATCAGTAAATGTGATATACTGATAAAAATAAGTGAATTAACCCAAAATATGTGGTTATATGCAGCTTCGTAGACTTGGTTGACGCGCAGTTGGACTGAGAGATCGGATATTATCGAGACGAGATAAGTTTATGCGTGAATCGAGGTAAAGGAATTTTGTAGGTGCATAGAGATTTCTATACGTATTTTTGAGGGGATTTACAGGGCCTAGAATTTCTTAAAGTATCTAGAAATGAAATAATAATTTTTGCGAAAATCGGGGCTTAGGTGAATAAAGAAAAAGACAATTTTACCCCTGGGAGTAAAATTTACAAAAAGGGTAGTAAGGCAGATAAATTGCATGATTATCCTGTTTTAATGTTTTATATAAATGTATTGCTTTGATTTAAGCAAATATGCACATAGGTTGGCTGTTGATTTCGTGAATTATACGAAAGGGTACCGGTTTGGACCGATTACTATTTTAAAAGATGTTTTATAAAGATTGAGCCACCTATCATATTTACACGAGTAAAAAGAGTACTAGAATATTACTCGCACTGAAGTTTACTGATTTATTACTCATGAAAAGCCGTACTGGAGCATTGCTCGTACGAGAAATTTGTGTTTGCATAAAACCGTGTTGAAGCTTCGCTCGCACGAGATTTTAGATATCATGATATGCATAGCGTGGTGCTGGTGCTTCGCTCGCACTAGACGTGAGTTGACATGCATATAGTCATGCGGAAGCCTCCTGTAGACTGTGTGTCGCAGAGAGTTGATATGCTCGCACGTATACTTTGAGACATGGGTTGGTTATCGACATAGTATTGGGGTGGGTAAGACCTATGGCAGGCACCCCCAGACTATGATATGGGTCCACAGAGTATGATGTACCGTGTATGTCACACGGAGTACGCTGTACCATGCAGTCATGATGACTCGATGATGTTACTTGATATTCTGGCGGGTAGGATTTGACCCCACCTCCGGTTGCAGTTGTGATGCCCCGCACACCGGGATCCGTGTAGCCTGGGATCACAGGGACATAGTATGGCTATAGTCCTCGATTTTCATACAGTAACCTACATGCCTCACATGATATCATACGGTCTGAATAGACCAGGACGAACTCGAGGGAGGGGTAATGTCCCGATTTATGTTTTTAAATGAGATGTGATTTAATGAATCAAGGTATTCCCAAGAGATGGGTTTGACCTTGATGAGGTTGTTTTATGATGAAACAAATGAGTCTTAACGTGATGAGTTTATGAGGAAACAAATAAGTTTTAAATGTGACGAGCATGAGATGACATACATGATTTTTCCATGTTTGTTTTATATGTCGATTTCATCATTTCTCTTATATGATATATACATATATGTGGCATCGTTTTAGTCTTACCTCATGCTCCAAATATAAACGATTTTATATCATGACATTATCAGCACGTAGATAGTATAGTTATCTACCTGCTTACATTATTGCCTTATTGAGCTATTTATACTCACCCTTTCATTTTCCACCCCACAGGGTATATTCAGTAGAAGAGAACAACAGTAGTCATATCCGCTGCTTCTTATCAAGACCAGGTATACACATTTGTATAATTTTTGTATCTGAACATATAGAGGCACAGTACTGTACATGGATGTAATATTGGGGATGTATTTATTTAAAATAAATTGATATGTAAATGAAATATGAAAATGAAATGGTAAATAGGTGAGAGGTGACTAACACCGAATCATAGCCCAACTGTTTAGTAGTGTATCTGTTCACGACGGGTAAGGAAATTAAAAAGTGAAAAATTTACTCTGATTTTTAGGTAATTTGGGTCATGACAGAAACAAATAAGAGGACTAAATCAATGCTAAGACAGACAATAAAAGAACAATCTTGGACCTACAACTACCATACACTAGGTTAATGCAGAATAAAAGGTCATAAAAATAATGAACAGTGAAATAAACATGAAATAGGGCAGAACATAGGAAGGTAGTTAGTTTTGTTCACTGCCACACTTTGCTTGCCGCATCCAGCAACTATAACGCCCACATCACAAGGAGCTTAGCTTCAGCACCGTTTCACAACACCGACACTATACGTACTCCAGCATGAACCACATAGCCACTTCTCAGCACTTGCCGCACCTTTCAGTAAAACAGAATCTGGTCGCGAACAACAGCAGCAACGGGCGGCACCAGCTTCACTCCTCCCTTTAGCTTCTGCACTACAAAATAGAAGAAAATAGAAAAGTAAACACACTCACAGTCTTAAAATAGCAACTGAATTCTAAACCAAAATAAAATGAAAAAACAGGAAATAAGAAAATGCAAAATCCCGTTCCCACTGTCTAGCTTCTTTCTCATTTCAGCCTTCACCGCTTCACTATGCCGCAACTTAAGAACAACTACCAGCAACAGATTTGCACCATATGCTTAGCCAGGAGTGCCTCACTTACAAAAATAAATTTTTCATCTTAAACTTTAATAAATAAAAATAGAAAATCATATAAATATGATGGAATATTAATAACTGAAACACAACCGAACTGTAAAATGGATAATGATGAAATGCATAAACTGAAAATTGCAAGATAATCGGACTGAAATAAATGTGCAAGAAAATGAAAAAGAAATAGTGGCAACGGGTTGGGTGATATTGTTGCTGTGACCAAGGCCTCAAACCCGGATAAACAAAAACAGAGGAATGAAAGCAAATGCAGTAAAATAAATTACTTGCAGCTGAAAGGAAACTTTTTCATTTAAAGAAGTAAAATGGAAGCTTGTAAAATCCTATAAGAATGGTGGCTAAAAAAAAAAAATTAAAAAGTAGAATAAACGGGAAAGCTTAAAAAAAATACTAGAAAGAAAATAGCCCTAAAAACTACTCTACCTACACTACTCCTATTTTACCCTACTTGATTTTTTCAATTGCCATCATATTCTATTTATATACACACTTAGGGGTACAATGGTAATTTTCTATCCTAGATGAGTTGGCATTGTTTGGCAACTTGTCTTCATTTTATTTGCTGCAGAGTAGATATTTCCACGTCACTTGTCGATATGTCCAGTTAGTTGTGTGATGTGGTCCGACGTGTGTCTTCCAGAAGGTTGGCACGGTGTCCGTCGATCTTATCATTTCAGAGCGAATAAAATACAGACACCTGACATCACGCGTGTCTAGACGACTGGTGACTCAGTCTGTATATTGGAAGTGGTCCAATCTCCTTTAGCCCATTTTCAGCCCAATTTCGACTAAAACGACTGAGTTTCATCCAAATTTAATTTACTTGTACATTAGAGAATTTTAATTAAATAAGGGGATAATTAATAAAATAAATTGGGGATTTAGATAATTAATTAGGAAATTAAGCTCAAATAATTCTATTAAAAATAGAATTATCACCACCAGATAGAGAAGTTAAATTTGCAATTCGAATGGCGTTGGTTGAACTGGAAGAACTGAAGAAGCAGTTGCAAGAACTACTCGATAAGGGATTTGTAAGGCCGAATGTATCTCCGTGGGTGCTCTGGTATTGTTTGTTAGGAAGAAAGATGGTAATCTCCGCCTATGTATTGATTATAGGCTACTGAATAAGGCAACGATAAAGAACAAGTATCCCCTGCCAGGAATAGATGGTTTTGTTTAATCAGCTAAGAGGGGTTTTAGTTTTCTCTAAGATAGACTTAAGATCGGGTTACCATTAATTAAGGATTAAGGAAGCTGACATACCAAAGATAGCTTTTCGAACCCGATACGGGCACTATAAGTTCTTGGTGATGCCCTTTGGATTGACTAACGCCTCTGCAGCTTTTATGAACCTAATGAATGATGTCTTTTAGGATTTTTTGGATAAGTTTGTAATTATATTTATTGATGATTTATTGATATATTCTAAGTCCCAGGAGGACCACGAGCAACATTTGAGAATAGTACTCCAGACCCTCCGTGAAAAGAATCTGTATGGAAAATTCAGTAAGTGTGCTTTCTGGTTAGAGAGATTGCCTTCCTCGAACACATTGTATCTAAAGATGGGGTATCTGTGGATCCATCTAAGGTTGATGCAGTGCTGAAAGGGGAAAGATCAAAGATAGTGATAGAGATTCGAGGTTTCCTATGATTAGCAGGGTACTATCGAAGGTTTATTGAAGGATTTTTCCATATTGCAGCTCTACTAACTAAATTGACCCGTAAGGATGTCCCATTTGAGTGGTTTGAATAGTAAAAGCAGAGCTTCCAACAGCTCAAGCTCCAGTTGACCACAACACTAGTCTTGATCATTCCAAGTGGTTCATGAGGATTTACAGTATATAGTGATGTCTGCTACTAAGGTTTGGGCTGTGTGTTGATGCAGAATGGTAGAGTAGTCACTTATGGTTCTCGCCAGCTAAAGAACCATGAGCGTAACTACCCCACACATGACTTGGAGTTGGCCACAGTGATTTTTGCACTAAAGATATGGCGGCACTACTTATATGGTGAACGATTTCAGATGTACTCTAACCATAAGAGTCTTAAGTACATCTTTGATCAGAAAGAGCTTAATATGAGACAGCAAAGATGGATAGAACTCCTGAAGGATTATGACTACGAGATTTTATCCTATTCGAGCAAGGCGAATGTGGTAGCTGATGCCCTCAGTAGAAAGGGTATGGTGTCCCACATCATGATTAAAGAATGGGATTTGTTGGAACAGTTCGTAGAGCTCAGAATTAATGTTGAGAAGATTGAGGATGGATTCATGGCTAGCCTACAGATTGAGCCTAGTATATTGGATTAGGTCAGGTCAGGTCAGGACAGAGGAATGATCAGAAGCTACTGGATATGGTTAGTCAAGCTGAAGAGAAATCACAGTCAAATTTCTTGGTCAGTGATGATGGATTATTGAGGTTCTGAGGTCATATTTACGTGCCCCACAATGACACCTTGAGACAGAATATTTTGAAAAAGTCTCAATGTACTTGATTTATCATGCACCTTGGTAGTGCTAAGATGTACCATGATCTCCGCAAGGTGCATTGGTGGACAGGAATGAATAGAGATGTGGTAGACTTTATGGCTAGATGTTTAGTATGCCAACATATTAAGGTTGAGCACCAAAAGCCAGTTAGTTTGCTTAAGTCATTACCAGTGCCTACTTGAAAATGGGAGCACATAACTATAGACTTTATTATAGGATTACCAACGACCCAAAGGGGTTATGATGTTGTCTGGGTGATTGTAGACCGACAACTAAAAGCGCCCACTTCTTTGCCATCAAGAGTACTGATTCACTACATAAGCTAGCAGATTTGTATGTCAGAGAAGTAGCATGTTTTCATGGGGCACCCATGAGCATCGCTTCTGATAGAGATCCCCAGTTCACTTTGAGGTTTTGAACTCGTTTTTAGGAAGCCATGGGGTTTCGATTGAATTTGAGCACTACCTACCTTCCTTAGACCAACGGTCATCCAAGCGAACTATTTAAACATTAGAGGACATGTTGAGGGCATGTACATAGGGCTTTAAAGGCTCATGGGATGATCATTTGCCTTTTGTGAAATTTGCTTATAATAATAGTTATCATGCTAGCATTGGAATGGCTCCATATGAAGCTCTATATGGTAGGAGATGTAGATCACCAATTGCATGGAAAGAAATGGGTGATAGGAAAATACTTGCACCAGAATTGGTTGAACAGGCAACTAGAGATGTTCAGCTAATCTGTGATAGATTGAGGACAACACAAAGTAGACAAAAGAGTTATGCAGATGTGCAGAGACGTCTTTTGGTATTGCTAGTTGGGGACTCTATATTTGCAAAGGTTTCTCTGATGAAGGGTGTCACGCGCTTCGAAAAGAGAGGAAAGTTAAGTCCTCGATATATTGGTTTATTCGAAATATTAGGAAAATTGGGAGACATTGCCTACCGACTTGCATTACCCCTACATCTGTCAAGAATACGCAATGTCTTCCACATTTCCATGTTGAGGAACTATTATCTGGACCTTTTTCATGTTATTGAGTATGAACCATTGGAGATTTAAGAAGACATGAGTTATGTTGAGCAACCGATCTGGATCCTCGATAGAAAAGAAAAGGTACTTCGATCTAAGATGATTCCATTGGTAAAGGTTCTCTGACGACACCACTCGACAGAAGAAGCTACATGGGAGCTAAAGAGCCATATGAGAGAGAAGTACCCATAGTTATTCGATGGACCAGCCTGAATTCGGAGGACCGAATTCCTTAAAGGTGGGGAGAAATGTAAAACCCAAAATTTCCTTCTTAGTAAGTAATTTGAAAGTTAAGAAATAACTAAGTACTCAGAATAATGTAAATAGGCCCAAAGTGATCAAAGCGTTAGGGATTGTAGAATGGAGCCTGGTGGCACAAAAATTGAGGTAAGGCCCTGAGCTTGAGATTTTGCTTAAACATTATGTATATTTTCATGAAATAATGTTGGGAAGTGAAAAACTAAAGTAATGAAAGTGAAAAAGTTAATGAAACTCGAGCTTACGATAAACCGAGAAAAAGGGCCTAGTTAAGGAAATAAATTTGGAATAAATTATAAAAATTCAAAAAAATTATTCAGAGAGCATGGGAAGTTAGGATAAGGTAAGATTGACTTGGGAAATTAAATTCAAGTGGAAATAATGAGGTTTTGGTGTTTAAATGAATTTTTAAAGTAAACTGAAAGCCTAAAGCTATTTTGTTCGGTATTGACCGAATCAAGTAAAATGAGCTCAATCGGGGAACTTTTCTTAAATAAGTGACCCCTAAATTTTGATGAGAGATACTAGAGATATAATAGAACATTGGAGAAGTGATAATTTGGAAGAAAATGGACTAGACATAGTTTTTAAGGATTTTTCAAATCAGGCCATGGGCTGTTCTATTTTTAAGAAATTGGACAACCAGCAATGTTGGCCCAAGTTAAGGCCCATACCAAGGCCCAAAAATTTCATCATTATCCAGATTAAATATAAACTCCTTAATCTTGAAGTGGCCCCTAGAATCACCCAGAAAACCTTAGCCAATTGAGAGAACTAGCTCCTTCTTCTAGCCATAGGCGTTACTATGCAGTCTTACTTTGGTGATTTTTTTTAGCCCCTTTTAGCCATTTTATGACTTTGACCAAATGGACCAATTCTTCCTACTTGACCCCTATACAACATATAAAAATTTCAGATTCATTTAAGGTCATTTGCTAGGTGAAATCTTAGAGAGAAAGTCAGGGACAAAAACTGTCATGTTCATGAGGTGAGAGAAAGCTTGATTTTAAATTTTTTTGGTTGGATTTTGTTGTTGTTTTCAATGATTTTAAGATGCAAACTTGATGATTTACAGTTGAGGAACAATTTGGAGAATCATAGGAGTGGTCAACTTTGGTCAAAGGTAAGAGGAAGTTGATGAATGATGAAGATGTTGAACTATGTTCTTACTTGATTATTTTTAAGGATTTTGTTGTTGAATGAAATTGATGGAATTAATTTTAGGACACTTAAGGGTTTCGACCAGCCTAGTATTCATTTGTAAATGGTGAAATGTGGTTTGATTAAGGTTGATAATTGTTAAAGATTATACAGAAAAGTCTGGTTTAAAGCTTAGTTTAACAAAAAATCGAAAAGTGTGAAATTTGACAAAATAGGTTTGATGATAAGCATGAATTGTGAATGTGAATGAGTATATAGACCATTATGATGGTGAATATGAAGTTACGAAAATAAAATTGCCAAGAATAACTTGAACCGAGAAAATGAGCAAAATTGATGAAAGAGTCAAGATTGGTTAAACTTTAAGAAAATAAATGCATATTTGAATGTATTAAAAATAGATTGACCTTTATTTGATGATTTGATGTTATTTTAGTCAGTTCGAGTATCCGACAGATTAATTGAGACGATTTTGGAACTTGGTAAAATTGCATTGCACCAAGGCGAAAGAGGTAAGAGATGTGTTCTGAGTAGTATTAGCCTTCAAACACTCTACTCGATTTATGAAATCAGTTAGTATACCCAAAATGTTAGAAAGAAAGATTTTCCAAATCTGAAAAGCTACTTTTCTGTATAAACTAAAGAAAATTACATTCTCCGAACACTCTGAGCATGTTTTAGCATGTTTTTTGATGATTTTAAATTTATATATGTTTTGAAAGATTGATATCTGATATGTATATAAGTGTTTGGAAAAGATATCTATATGTATTTAAATATTTGGAAAAACAATATATGTTATGTGAAAGTGATTTTTGAATAAGATTGTGGGGGTCATCTCTTGAATCCTACGAGGAAAAAGTACCATACAATCATCACATTTTATGAATGATTTTTCAGTCATAAGAGAATTTGATCTAAACTTGATTTTATGAGCTTGTGGGTTAATAAGCTGGAGAAAGAATTTTGAAAGTTTTGTTTTGAGACTAAGGCAATATGTAAATCAGGACATCTATCATGCATAGCCTGTGTAGAGTTTGAACCAATGTAGTGCATGCCTTTGGGCACTTGGGAATGATTAGTCCCTTGTGATGCTTGCCAAACCACATTGAGTATTTGTGTCACTCGGAGCTTTTTGATTCGTCACTCTTTGTTTTGGGATAGATTTGTTTAGTGGTGTAGGGTATTGTAAGACCCTGATCCAGTCTACAATCCCTCTTTACCATGGCCATAGGTACCCTATATGTTAAATGATCATGACTTATGGTTAATACATGTAAATGTTTGGTCTCTATAACTTGTTTGTCTGATTGAAAGAGAAAAATGACCAGTTCTGTATCTGTTTCGATATGAATCAGTTTTGGAAATTAAGTTCTGTTATATGTTTATTTTGACTTCGAAGAAAAGTATCTATTTATTTGACCTTAAGGAAAGTTTTTTTGTCTGTTTGATTTTGAAGAAATGATAAGTTTCAAAATATGTTTTGATTTGATTTGGTTTTTGAAAGTATGTATGCTTTTCGAGATGCATATGAATACATCGATTAATTTAACCAAGTATGGCACAAAGTCTTCTATTTTGTGATATTATACTTCTCATTGCTTTGATGCATTACTTATTGAGCTAGATGAGCTCACCCCCATTTCTCCCCCTTTTCAGAGTACTTTCAGTGATCACATCTACACTTGAGCATAGCGATCGTGGACGAGCAAACCCGACCCTTTTCTAGATTGCTTTTGTATAAGCAAGGTATATTATACTTACTTTCCAGACATTATGTAAAGCATAGACTGTCACGACCCCCTTTACATAAAATCACTACAAATGTTTCGCTTTTTCATTTCCTTATCCAGTCGTAAATAATTCTCACCAATAACAGTTGGGCTATGAGTCAGTATTAATCATCATTTACCATTCATCTTTCAATTAAGCAAGAGCAAACACATACATTTGAAAGCTTAAGTTCTATACTTATACATGTTTGCTAACACTTACATCCCCCATATTATAATTCAAAATGATTATTGTGCTATTACATGTTTAGATACAAAATGATTTCCTGTGTGTATACCTCTTGGCAATATAGAGCAGCGGATATCCAGATACAACTCCTCAGTCCCTCACTAGACTACTGTGTGCGCTCTGTAGAGGGGGGAGAAATGATAGGGATGAGCAACCACACGCTCAGTAAGGCAATAATGCAAGCATGGTAGATAACTACACTATCTACATGCTTATAATGTCATGGCATAAAGATAATTAACGTCCAGAGCATGAAGAAATATTAAAACTATGCCACATGTATATGCATATATCATGTACTGAAAAACATGAAAATAGGCATGTAAACATAGAAAACCATAATGTAAGACTTCTCATGCTCAGCGTAATAAAACTCATCATAAAACTATTCCTCAAGGTTTAACAACAAATCAAAACTTAGTAAAACTCATCATAGTCAGCATATCATCCTTTTAAAAACATCCCACAAGGTTAGACCCCTCCCTCGGGTCTACCCTGGACAACACAAATCATGATAAGTATATAAAACCATGTGATATCATGTGAAACAGGAGGTCACTATATATAATTGAGGACTCGGTTGGCTAACTATGTCATTATCATCCCAAACCACATGGATCCTGGTGCGTAGGGCATCATGTTGGAACAGAGGTGGGTTAATCCTACGCCAGACGTTTAAATCAACATCATAATCACATGGTACAATGTACTCCATGTGATATACACGGTACAACGTACTCTATGGACCCATATCATGGTTGGGGGTGCATGTCGTAAGTTTTATCTACCCCATGCCATTGATAACCTACTCAGTCTCAAGTGCATGTGCGAGCATCTCATCCGTGTGACTCGCAGTCTACACTAGGCATCCAGCATGGCTCGTGCGAGTATCTCATCCGTATGACACAAAGTCTACACACGGCATCTAGTACGACTCATTACATATCATAGTGTCAAAAGTCCAGTGCGAGCAAAGCTCTAGCACGATTTCATGCATCATTAGTGAATACCCTCGTACGAGCAACGATCTAGTACGGTTTTATGCATAATAAATAATAAGGAAGTCACGTAAGAGCATAGCTCCAGCACGGTTATATGCATAAGAAAATCAATGGAAACCCACGTAATAGTAAAAGCTCCAGTATGACTTATAAAACATCACAACTCAAAATATGGTGCGAGCTAGGCTCTAGCACGATTTAACTCATATAAATTTGATAGGCGGCTCTATTTCAATAAAACACGCTTAAAACCACAATTAGCACCTGACTCATGCTATTTCATGAAATTATAAAGTCAATAGCAAGCCTATCCATAAAGTTTGCTTAAATCAGAGCAATGTGTTTCATAAAAATATCAAAACATGATGTTTCATGCAATTATTAGCCTTACTACCCCTTTTGTAATATTCACTTCCAAAACTAAAATCATCTATACCTAAATTCGTTTGGGCAAATCATTAGTTCTTTTCTAGGTAACTAACACAAATTCAATACCCTATAATTACCCTCAAAATACGTGCAACTATCTTTAGATACTTACAAAATTCCCTTACCTAGAATTGCGTCGAGTAATTCCACTTCCTCAGAGCTGCTCGATCGTGCAATTCTATTTGCTTCCAATGAAATATTTGGAGGTGCACGAAATTACTTATCACATCAATTTAACCCAATATAACATAATTCTCGTATTTATTATATTCGATTCGACCTATTAGGTTCATTAATGCTTATTGGGCCTTACTTTCTCTTAAGCCCTCTTTCGATTATACTATTCATTTCTTGAGAATCTATTGGTTCCACCAAGCTCATTGATTCATATTGGGTCGACATTAGTCTTACAATGCCTTAAGTTCATCATTTCTTTCACTAAGGCAATTTATCAAACACCTCTTATGCCCATTTCCAATCATCATCCATTCCAACATATGGATTTCACAAAGTTATCTTAAAATCATCTATACATGCTTACTAATATCTCTACATCTTTAAATCATCATCAAATCCATGCCATTTCAACTTTCTCTCACTAAACCCATTTTAGGTCATGGTTGTTTAAGTGTGTACATGAACATTTCAGCCGACATTATATACACCAATCAACTCATCAAAATGTCTAGATTAACATACTAGAAGATAGTGTATTGAAATCTTACCTAGCTTGACTTTTTCCTCTTTTTGCCAAATTCGAGAAAAACCTCTTTTCTCTTTCAATCCAAAGTTTGAGCTTTCAATCTTTGACTATGTTGTTCACTTCCTCACTAGGAACAACTTTACTCAAAGGAACTTTTCTCAAAACTGATTGGAAGGTGATGATTTTTAGAGTGAGAAAACTAGGTTATTATTAAAATGGAGGATTTTTGGGATGTCTCGTGGAAAATGAGGATTCAGCTATTGGGTTTTATATAATGTACCTTATCAGATCGATCTCCTAGGGTGAGAGATCGATTTGCCCTTGTTTAACTCTTTCAGAATTTGACAATGCAGACAGGAGATCAATCTGCCTTCTTATGTGAGATCGATCTGTTCAAAGGAATGAGATTGATTCTTGCTCATAGGGTGAGATCGATTTGGTTCAAGCAGAAGGCTTCAAAGATCGATCTGGCCTTAAGAAGAGATCGATCTAGCCTATCCAGAGGTAACTAGAGATCGATCTGCCTTATGGAAGGAGATCGATCTGCTTTGAATGAGGGATCGATCTCCCTCTTACAAAATGCTTGGCATTGTATTTCAGGGCAATGAGATCAATCTCCCCTTGTAATAAGATCGATCTGGCTTTTATCCTATAGCATTTCAGCTACAATTTTCCAGATTTTCAAAGTTAAACTCCCATCCAATCACTTCAATACCCATTTTGCATTTAATTCACACTTAACACTTAAAAATATCCAATTCTTATGATTCGTTTATTGTGTAACTTGTCTGTACATCATGGAAATCATAAGATTACATAGAATTTCACGGGACTTACATTCCTTTCCTCCTTCAAAAAATTTGGTCCTCTAAATTAGAACCAAGTTAACCTAAGAACAACTTCGAGCACTTCTCTTACATCATACTCTCCAACTCCCATGTAGCTTCCTCCAGAATGTGATATTGCCAAAGAACTTTCACTAAGGGAATCGTCTTCGACCTCAACACCTCTTTCCTATTCAATATCCGAACCGGCTTCTCAACATATGACATACTCTCATTGAGCTCCAATGACTCATATCTTATCACATGTGTCGGGTCTAGGTGGTACTTCCGAAGCATAAAGACATGGAAGACGTTATGAACACTTACTAACTCTGGCGGTAATGCCAACCTATAAGCCTTATCACCCACTCTCTCCAGAATCTCGAAGGGCTCAATATACCAAGGGCTCAACTTACCCTTCTTACCAAACCTCATAATCCCTTTCGATGGAGAAACTCTTAAGAATACTAACTCACCTACAATAAACTCCAGTGGTCTCCATCTCCTGTCAGCATAGCTCTTTTGTCGGCTCTGAGCTGTCTGTAATCTCTCACATATCAACTGGATGTCCTCAGAGGCTTGCTGCACTAAATTGGGAGCAAAAATCTGTCTGTCACCAACCTTCTCCCATCCAATAGGGGATCGGCATCTGGGTCCATACAATATCTCTTATAGTGTCATCCCAATACTCGCATGATATCTTTTATTATAGGCGAACTCGACTAATGGTAGGTGATCATCCTAGAAGCCTCTAAAATCCAGCACACACGCTCTTAACATATCCTCCAAGGTCTGTATAGTCCTCTCTAACTGACCATCTGTCTGAGGATGAAAACCGATGCTAAAACTTAATTGGGAACTCATTGCTTCCTGAAAACATTTTAAAAAATGGGAAGCGAAGCGGGCATCTCGATCAGAAACAATGCTCATTGGAACACCATGTAATCGAACTATCTCTCGAACATACAAGTTCACCAACTAACACAAAGTATCGATAGCTCTTATAGCTAAGAAGTGGGCTGACTTCGTCAACTGATCCATAACCACCCAAATTGCATCATGACCTCTGCGGGTCCTCGATAAACCCATCACAAAATCCATGGTGACGTGGTCTCATTTCCATGTTGATATCAGTAGAGGCTACAATAACCTTGCAGGCTTTTGATGCTCTACCTTCACCTGCTGAAAGACGAGACATCTAGCGACATATTCAACAATATTTCTCTTCATTCTAGACCACCAATAAACCTTCTAAAGGTTTTGATACATCTTGGTACTCCCCGGATGTATCGTATACCTCAATGAGTGAGCCTCTGAATGACATGTATAAGTTAGAAAACGTGTCATGTATAAGTGTATAACTTAACTTTCAAATGAATGACACTTCTTTTGATTAATCTGAGAATGAATGATGAGTGATGATTATTATTGACTCACAGCCCAATTGTGTAGTGGTGAGTTTGTTCACGACCGAGTAAGGAAAGGAAAATGCAAAAAATTTATAGTGATTTTTAGTTAAAAATGATAAAAAAAGGGTCGTGACAGAGATTGGTATTAGAGCTGAGTTAGCCTGATGTGAGTCAGTAATAAAACATAGGAAAAATTACATCCCCATATTACTGTGCTTTTGTTTAGATATAACTGTGTATACCGTGATGGATTGAGTCTAGTAAATGATTATGGATACATGAAGTTAGGTAGTATGCCTGTTACGTGTCGAGGTAGAGGGGTGGGAGCACGTGCTAAAGGTCGTAGAGGTAGGCCTGAGAGCCGTGCTGAACCACAGACTGACCAGGCTCCTCAGAACCCTGTTGAGAGACCAGAGGATATTGAGGCACGCTTCGCTAGAATAGAGCGGAGTATTTATGGCCTAGTTGAGATAGCCACTCAGGCATTGGGTGCTGGTGATAGACGCGGTCCCGCGGCACAGCCTACTACTGGACAGGCAGCTGCAGAGGCGGAGAGACCTCAAACTGCAGAGATTGCTATAGTTACACCCCCAGTACAAGATACAGCTTCACCTATCGCTCCACAGTCGAGCAAGAGTGACCTGGGGTATAATTACAACTTGAGCAGATTGAGACGGTTTCAGGAGTTAAAACCTCCAGTGTTTAGAGGGGTAAAGTACCTGGTGATTATTGAGGATTGGGTCTACAAGATGGTGAAATTGTACTAATTTTTTAGATGTACATCAGTTGAGAAAGTGGCCTTTGCTGTATTTATGCTGAAAGGTGAGGCAGAGCACTAGTGGAGATCCACAGAAGCTATTTTAAGGGCCAGACACTCTGAGATTACATGAGAAATATTCTTGGAGGCCTTTAGGAGGCAATATATCCCGACCACCGCACAGAGGAAATTATGGATGGAGTTCATTAATCTGGTTCAGGGGAACCATTCAGTTGACGAGTATGAGTCAAAGTTTATGTCCTTGGGGAGATGTGAGCCGGATACAATGGGTAGTGAGACTTGAAAGATTTAGAAGTTCGTTGATGGATTGAGATTGGCCATCCAAACTAAGCTAGCCCCATTTGACATACATACTTATGAGGAGGTAGTGCATAGGGCACAGTTATACGAGCAAGACTTTGGGAATAATGCCTCCGAGCTTGGAAAGATTAATGTCAGAAGAGACAGAGACCAGAAGAGATCCGAGATGGATACAGTGGTCATGAGAGGGGGCTAGAGATTTTTCAAGAAGAGACATAAGATTGAGGAGGTGCAAGAAAGAGCTGCTAGACCTCCCGTATATCCAGCTTTGACTGCATCGAGGGGTATGATTATTGGAGGACCACGGCCTACTACTGAGCGGTGTAGGAGATGTGGTAGATTTCATAGGACTAGGCCTTATTTGACGACCCCTGTAGTGTGTTACAGATGTGAGCGACCAGGACACATAGCAAAGTATTGTCTCGAAATGATAGAGACTGCCCAATAGAAGGGCAAGGAGACAGAGAGAGCTCCGTTGAGACAGTTGCTCCAAGGAGAAGGACTACAGCTGAGGAAAAAGGGAAACAAGCAATGGGTATGAGCAGAGGACGAGTGCATGGACTGGACCAGGACACAGCAGACGCATTTACGGATGTGATTAAAGATACCATCCAATTCTTTAATTTAGAAGCATTTGTATTGTTTGATCCTAGTGCCACGTATTCTTTCATATCGCCTTCTTTTGCACATAAATTGTTGAAGCATGTGAAACCGACGTTGTTGGATAAAATGTTGATGATTCACACACTCATGAATGATAGTCAATTGACTGAGCATGTATGTAGGGATTGTAAGTTGAAGATAGAGGGAATGGAAATGATAGCCGATTTAATTTTATTGAATATGAATGATTTTGATGTAATATTGGAATGGATTGGTTGGCTGCCAATCATGTTGTTATTGATTGTCATGCTAAAACATTGATGTTTCCCGAGATAGAAAATTATGTTGTAAGATTTGTGAAGTGAAATGAAAGAACATGATTACTATAAATGAAAAGAGTATAATTTTAATCCATAATATTTGAGAGATGGATTCATTTGTTTATTTTGAATGTTAATGTGATGGTTTATGTTACTAACAGTGGAAAGGATGATGTGAAGGGTTCATTGCATACGTGGTTGACATAGATAGGGCCCACCCAGAATTGAGAGACATTCCAGTAATCGCGAAACTTCTTGATGTCTTTCCGGACGATTTACCAGGGCTACCACCTGATAGGGAAATGAAATTTTGCATAGAGTTAGTGCCTAGTACCGAGCCGATATCTAAACCACAGTATAGAATGGCTCCGATTGAGTTGGAAGAGCTAAAGAAACAGCTACAAGAGTTGCTAGAGAAGGGATTTATTAGACCGAGTGTCTCACCTTGGAGAGCATCGGTTCTGTTTGTAAGGAAGAAGGATGGAAGCCTCTGACTATCTATAGATTACTGGTTGTTGAATAAGGCCACCATTAAGAACATGTACCCCCTTCCACGCATAGATGATTTGTTAGATCAACTTCGAGAAGCACAAGTCTTTTCTAAGATAGATCTAAGATCTGGGTACCATCAGTTGAGGATACGGAGTGGAGATGTACTCAAGACAACATTTCGTACCTATTATGGCCACTACGAGTTTTAGTTATGCCATTGAGATTGAAAAATGCCCCCAAAACATTTATGGCATTGATGAATGATGTATTTAAGCCATACCTGGACCAGTTTGTGATAGTATTCATTGATGACATTTTGGTTTATTCTAAGTCCAAGGAAGATCATGAGCAGCACTTGAGGATAGTTCTGCAAACTCTCCAAGAGAATGAATTATATGCCAAACTCAGTAAGTGTAACTTTTGGTTAGAGCAGATCTCATTTCTGGGCTATGTTGTGTTGAATGATGGGGTATCAGTAGATCCATCCAAGATTGAGGGAATTGTACAGTGGGAACAGCCCAAGACAGTTACTAAGATCAGAAGTTTTTTGGGATTGATGGGTTACTATTAGAGATTTGTAGAGGGTTTCTCTAGACTAGCTACTCCATTGACACGTATCACGTGGAAGGATGTTAAGTTTGTATGGGATGAGGCATGTGAGAGGAGTTTTGAGGAGCTTAAGCATTGATTGACCACTGCTCCGATTCTCACCATTCCTACCAGCTCAGGAGGTTTCTCGGTGTATATAGATGCATCACACCAGGAACTGGGTTGTGTACGTATGCAGGATGGGAAGGTAGTTGCCTATGGATCTAGACATTTGAAAGATCACAAGAGGAACTACATGACACATGATTTAGAGTTGGCAACTGTGGTGTTTGCTTTGAAAATATGGCGCCACTATCTTTATGGAGAGAAATTTCAGGTTTTACAGATCATAAGAGCCTTAAGTACCTGTTCTCACAGAAAGAGTTGAATATGAGACAGAGGAGATGGCTCGAACTCTTAAAAGATTATGATTGTGAGATCATATACCACCCGGGTAAGGCGAATGTAGTCACCGATGCTGTGAGTAGGAAGAACCTCAGGTTGGTGTTTTATATGATGGTACGAGAACATGAGTTGTTGGAACAATTTGCGAACCTCAATTTGGATGTAACCCCACCTGGATCAGAGAGATCGGATATCATGGCTAGTATGAGATTAGAGTCGGAGTTGATTGGTCGTATTCGACAGGCTCAGCAGAGCGATCGATAGTGTATCGATTGGTTGAGTTATTGAGGTGAGTATGTGTTCCCGAGGATCCTGAGATCAAGAGACTGATTTTATTGGAGGCTCACTAATTGAAGTACACGATACATCTGGGGAGTACCAAGATGTATCAAATCCTTCAGAAGGTTTATTGGTTGTCTGGAATGAAAAGAGACATTATTAAATATGTCGCTAAATGTCTCGTTTGTTAGAAGGTAAAGGTAGACCATCAGAAACCTGCAGGGTTATTTCAGCCTCTACCGATACCGACATGGAAGTGGGAGCATGTCACCATAGATTTTGTGATGGGATTGTCGAGGACCCGTAAGGTCATGATGCCATATGGGTTATTATAGATCGATTGACTAAGACAACCCATTTCTTAGCTATGAGAGCTATCGATACTTTGAGTTAGTTGGCGAACTTGTATGTTCGAGAGATAGTACAGCTACATAGTGTTCCAGTGAGCATTGTTTCTGATAGGGATGCCCGCTTCACTTCCCATTTCTGGGAACATTTTCACGAAGCGATGGGGACCACTTGAATATTGGCACCGCTTTTCATCCTCAAATAGATGGGCAGTCAAAGAGGACTATACAGACCCTGGAGGATATGTTGAGAGCGTATGTGCTGGATTTTAGAGGCTCCTAGGATGATCACCTACCGTTAGCCGAGTTCACCTCTAATAACAGTTATCATGCGAGTATCGGGATGGCACCCTATGAGGCATTGTATGGACACAGATGTCGATCCCCCATTGGATAGGAAGAGGTTGGTGACAGACAGATTTTTACTCCGAACTTAGTGCAGCAGGCATCTAAGGACGTCCAATTGATATGTGAGAGATTACAAACAGCTCAAAGCCGGTAAAAGAGTTATGCTGACAAGAGATGGAGACCACTAGAGTTTGATGTGGGTGAGTCAATATTTCTGAGAGTTTCACCTTCGAAGGGTATTATTAGATTTAGTAAGAAGGGCAAATTGAGCCCTAGATATATCGGACCCTTCGAGATTTTGGAGAGAGTGGGAGATAAGGCGTATAGGTTGGCATTGCCACCAGACTTGGCAAATGTTCATAATGTCTTCTACATCTCTATGCTTCGGAAGTATCACTCGGACCCGACACATGTGATAAGATATGAGCCATTGGAGCTCAATGAGAGTATGACATATATTGAGAAGCCGGTTCGGATATTGGATAAAAAAGAGAAGGTGTTAAGGACAAAAACGATCCCCTTAGTGAAAGTGCTTTGGCAATAGCACACTCCGGAGGAAGATACATGGGAATTAGAAAGCATGATGTAAGAGAAGTATTTTGAGATAACTTAGTTCTAATTTGGAGGACCAAATTCCTTAGAGGAGGGGAGGATTGTAAGACCCTTAATTTTCGGTGCAATGTATATAATTATAAGATGTACAAACAAGTTGAATTATGTACGAAACATAAGAAATATATATTTTTGAAGTTCTAAGTGTAATTGGAATGTTGAAGTGATTAAGTATGAGTTTGAATGAGGAAATCTGTAGAAAAATGAAGTAGGATGAAGGCCAGATCGATCCCATGCAAAGTGAGATCGATCTCATGGCCTGAAGAATGCAGAACCAAGTATGTTGGAAGAGGCAGATTGATCTCTCACACAATGCAGATCAATCTCCTTAGCTCTTAGGTTGGAGCAGATCGATCTTCCCTGAATGCCAGATCGATCTCCTTAGCTCTCGACCTGAGATAAATCGATCCTGTTACATTAAGCAGATCGATCTCATTACATTGAAGCCAGATCGATCTCATACATTCGACAGATAGATCTCATGCTTGAAAAATGTTGAGAAACTAAAGGATTTAAGAGGACCAAATCGATCTCCACCCAATGCAGATCAATCTCATCAAGCCATTTCGATATAAGGGAGCTGTTGAAATTCGTAATTCACAGAAACAACCATATTTCCTCAATTTTCAATGTAAAACCTAACTTTCTCACTCCTAAATCCACTCATTTTCTTAAAGATTTGAGGGGAAGCTATTAGATACAAAGTTGTTCATAGCAAAAAGAAGAACAACATAGCTTGGAGTCATCACCCCATTTGTTGGATTGAAGGAGCTAGGAGCATTTTCATTTAGAGCAAGAAGGAAATCCAAATAGGTGAGTTTCTAATACACCAAGTCAAATATATGTTTGTTTAGTTGCTATTATGAGTTGATTGGGTGGTGTATTAATGATTGAAACTACCTAGGATGTGATGGAACTAGTGTGACCTAGAAAATAGAATGAATCTAGTGTGAGAAAATATGATTTGGATGAGTTGGTGATTTATGGGATTATGCTAAGTTGTTATTGAAGTAATGGGAAGGATTTGAGATAGTTAAATGAAGCCACATTTTGAGGATAGTCAATTTATGAAAATGAGTATATAAGGTGTTTGACAAAGTGCCATAGTGAAGTAAATGATGAAATATGAACACTATGAGCTTAATATCGATTTAATATTGATTTAGTATGAATCAATAGGCCTAAAAGAATCAATAGACTCGAGATATGGTAAAATAATAAAACTAAGCCTTATAAGTGTTGAAGGAGGCTATAGGTTGAATCGAGTATAGCAAACACAAGAGTTGTGTTGTATTGGACTAAATTGGTGTGATATACGATTTTGTGCAGTTTTGAAGAGTTCGTGGAGACGAATCGAACCGCACAAGTAAGGAACTCTAAGGAAGTGGAATCACGCGACGCAATTTCAGGTAAGGGAATTTTGTAAGTGTATAGAGATAGCTGCTCATACTTTGAACTCGTGGGTGAATGTAGGGCTAAATTGCATGATTGTTTAAGAAAATGATTGTTCATATGCGTGAATAGCTGCAAGTATTTGTATGGGATTTGGTTTTGAAGTGGATTTTATAAAAAGGGATAGTAAGGCTAATAATTGCATAAATCACATGTTTTGATATTTTACGAAAACACATTGCTTTATTTTAAACAAATTTGGCTAATGTTTGAATGATTTTGTGAAATAGCACATGTGAGGTGCTAAACTTGATTTTGAGATTGTTTTGGTTGAATGTGAGCCGCCTAACGTGTTTACGTGAGTTAAATCGTGCTAGAGCATCGCTCGCACTGGATTTCAGTATTTTCACATGAATGAAACATGCTGGGGCTTAGCTCGCACCTTGATTTCATAGTGATGATGTTTTATAAATCGTACTAGAGCTTTGCTCGTACGTGGATTTTTAGTGGTTTTCTTATGCATATAACCGTACTAGAGCTATGCTCGTGCGTGTTTTTCTCATGAATTTATGCATAAATGTCGTACTAGAGCATTGCTCGTATGAGGAGATTTAACTATGATGCATGTATCGTGCTAGAACTTAGCTCGCACAGGTTTTCACATTATGCTATGTATGGGCCGTGAAGGTAATAAGACCCTCAAGCCCAACATCCTTAAGCCAAGAGGGGTGGGGAGGCTCTCTTACATGGATACGGAAAGCTCCACATGCACTTGAGACTATAGAGGTTACATATGGTATGGGGTAGATAAGACCTACGGTTGGTACTCCCAACCATGATATGGGTCCGCGGAGTACGTTGTACCCTGTATATCACATAGAGTACGTTGTACCGCATGGTTGAGATACTGATGAGAAAGTCTGGTGGAGAACTAACCTAGTTTCATTCCAGCATGATGCCCCGCACACCGGGATCCATGTGGTATGGGATAATTTATGACGTAGTTGGCCAACATAGTCCTTGAGATATAGTGACCTATCTCACCTGATATTACAGAGTACCACATGGTTTTTATACATGAGTGTTATTATGATTGTCCAGGGTAGACCCGAGGGAGGGGTCGAGCCTTGTGGGATTTTGATTGAGAAATGAAAATGATATTTGTGATAGAGAAATGATTGTGATGGGATTTTAACGTGGTTTGAGAAAGAGATGAATTTAAAAAGGATGTTTCTTAAATGAATTTCCCTTTTGTGATGAGTTTTAATGAGACTGAGCATGAGATGGTTTTACATGTTGATATTTCCATGTTTTATGCCTATTTGCATGATTTTCAATACATGATATATGTATATACATGTGGCATAGTTTTATTTCCTCTTGCTCCGATTATAAACGATTTATGCATAACATTATCAGCATGTAGATAGAGTAATTATCTACCATGCTTGCATTATTGCCTTACTGAGCGTGTGGTTGCTTATCCCTCTCTACTTTCCCCTCTCTACAGAATGTACATAGCAGCGCAGTAAGGACTAAGGCGTTGTAATTTGGACATCCGCTGCTTCCATCGCCAAAAGGTATACACACAGGGATTCTTTTTGTATCTAAACATGTAAAGGCATAGTAGTCATTTTGTATTGTAATGTAAGGGATGTAAAAGTTAGAAAACGTGTCATGTATAAGTGTATAACTTAACTTTCAAATGAATGACACTTCTTTTGATTAATTTGAGAATGAATGATGAGTAATGATTATTATTGACTCACAACCCAACTGTGTTGTGAGATCTGAGAATTTTAGACATATTTTATTGATGTAATAAGGATTTGAAGTGTAATTTATTGAGCTATGTAAATTGTGGGAATTATAATTGGAGATCTTTATGTTAAGTGTGTAAAATAAGCAAGAACTATGAGGAGAGATCGATCTGGGAGAAGGAGAGATCGATCTGGTGAGTTATAAACGACAAAGAAGGAGAAATTTAAGGAGCAGATCGATCTGGTGAGCTAAAAATGACAAGGAATGAGAAATTTGAGGAGCAGATCGATCTCCAATAGAAGAGATCGATCTCCTTATGAATCTGTTTGAGAAGGGATCGATCTCATAAGGAAGAGATCGATCTCCAAATGATTCTGTTTGGGGAGAAGATCGATCTCTTCAGGAGCAGATCGATCTCATAAAGCCATAAAGAGATCGATCTCACCCCTCGACAGATCGATCTCCTAGGCATAAAATTACCCAGATCGTCCCCAAAATTCAAACACAGATCGATCTCATCAAGAGGAAGATCGATCTCCTACCTCGAGTCTATATAAGGAACCCGTGTTTTCTCTGTAATTTCACTTTCTCTCTCTTCCAAAACCTCCATTTTTCCGAAAATCTAGTTTCTCACTCCTCCAAATCACCCATTTCCGGTCGAATCAGCTGTTGTGGTAAGAAGGAAAGTTGTTCCTCATCAAAGGGAGAACAACATACTTGGAAATCGAAGGACGAATCGGATTGAGGCGTGAGTTGTGCGTCTCACAAGCTTTGGGTAATTTCTAAACCTCGATCTTGATATTTGAGCTGATTTTGATGTTATTGGTGGTGGTAATTGTGTTGAAATAGTTGAGAAATGATTAGGGATTGATGAATTTCAATGTGGATAGAGTGATAATGATATTTAGCGATTTTGGTAATTTTAGGAATTTTGAGCTATAAATGGAAATATAGACAATGTGGAGAATTAGCCTAGATAATTGGCATGAGGAATGTAGGACATTGAGATATTGAGAATGAGGTTATAGTTTAGGGTTGAGTTACGAGAATCGAGAGATTTGAGGAGTTATGAGCAATTATGCTCGATTTTGAGAATTGAGGGTTATGAGATAATTGAGTATTGATGTTTTAACATCGTTTGGACAGCTCGGGAGTTCCAGAGTGGAATGCGAGGCTAGTCCATGATACGGGGGAAACAATTGCACTATACGAGGTGCAAAGAGGTAAGGGAAATCTAAACCATTTGTGTATGTGATTTGTAAACTGTTATAGCATGATTTATGATTTATAAACAAGCATGTTGAGTGTTTTGTGTTGAGATTAAATTGCACACGATTTTATAGCCGGTTGGAGCCCAACGTTTTTATGAGTTTATAACTGGGCTCTACATTAAGGCAATATGAGATTTGAGAAATGTGTGCGTGTGCTTTGCCGGTTGGAACTCGGTTTTATTACGTTTTGTGTTGAGTACAAAACGGTTTTCAAATGAGTTTTATGAGAGAAAAACCATTACGAGTTCTACGTGAAGGCAAACCCGTCTTATGTGATAAGACTTAGGTGTGTAGTTGTGAGTACACACCGGGCATTGCTCTGGTAGCATGTAAGCCCGATTTCTTCTCCGTTCTGGTAACGTGAGAATAACCTATTCTGTGGCTATGCCACGTAAACTTGGTGGCTGTGCCACGTTGAGAAACCCCATTGGTGGCTGTGCCACGTTGAGAAACCCCATTGGTGGCTGTGCCACGTTATACCCCATTGGTGGCTGTGCCACGTTGAGAAACCCCATTGGTGGCAGTGCCACGTTATACCCCATTGGTGGCTGTGCCACGTTGAGAAACCCCATTGGTGGCAGTGCCACGTTGAGAAACCCCATTGGTGGCTGTGCCACGTTAAACCCCATTGGTGGTAGTGCCACGTTATACCCCATTGGTGGCTGTGCCACGTTGAGAAACCCTATTCTGTGGCTATGCCACGCGAGAAATTAAATCAATGGCTTTGCCACGTGTGATTTGTGTTTTGTGGCTATGCCACGCGAGAAATTAAATCAGTGGCTTTGCCACGTGTGATTTGTGTTTTGTGGCTATGCCACGTGAGAAATTAAATCAGTGATTTTATCACGTTATTTGAGAAAGCGTTTTAACGCGTTATTTTTCACATGATTTGTTAATGCTCTAGAGTGAGCCTTTTACTTCATGTTTTCACATGACTTGACACATGAGAGTGTCGTTTTGAGTATTTTCATGCTATGGTTTTCAAATGAGTTTCACATACAAATAAACATTTTGTGATGTGCATTTTGGTTTATGAAATGAATTCCTTACCCCCTTTACTGAGCGATTTAGAAGCTCACCCTGTTTTTCTTTCCCCCCAGAGTTCTTCAAGTGAGTAAGGACTTCCCTGCGACGTACGGAGTAGTGGCTAGTGGAGGATTCGAGCTCCAGGCCATATATATATTGTATCTTGAGGTATAATTTATCTTTTCATGTACCCAGACTATTATTGTAATTACAGACACTTGATGTATAACATTATATGGGATGTATTAGGATTAATTAACTTGGAATTGAGTAATGTATATGATTCAATATACACTATATTATGATGAGATCCTGAGGCATGATAATTATGACGATGTATGACACTGCACAGGAATGCACCTTTATTTGTGAATTAACGAGTAAAAAGTTTTAAATTAGCCCTATTTTCCGCACTTTCGGGGCGTGACAGAGTTTTCTTGGTATCAGAGCTTAGGGTGTCTAGTACTGTCAGTGTCGATTAAGTGAAATAGAATACATCCCAAGTGTCTGTAATAGTCTGGTCATGAACTGAAATTGAGGATTGAGACTTCAATCGATTTTGATATGTACGCGCAGGAGACGAGTTGAGATAGAGAATGAGTAAACGACGAGGTCGTTCGAGGAGGCAGGCAGAGTCCCCTCCACCACCTGTCCCACAACCAGAGAGTCCTAACTCTCGATTTAATCGGATTGAGACCGATGTGAGGCAAGGTTTTGAGCAGATGGCAGCGTTATTCGCGCAACACTTTGGAGTTAATGCCTCGGGTACTACCCCTACACCACCACAAGGACCTCCCATACCCCCAGTGCCTCCCGTCACCCAGCCTAAAGATAGAAGTATGGTCCGACTGAAGGATTTTCTGAAGATGAATCCACCCGTGTTTAAGGGAAAGAAGGATCCTACGGAGGCTGAGGAGTGGTTGACGGAATTAAGGATTATATTTGATATCCTGGGGTGCACCGATGCTGAGAGGGTCAGTATGAGTGCCTATATGCTGAAGGGGAGAGCTCGAGATTGGTGGGGCACTACCCAGGGTATTCTGATGTCCCACCATGGTGTGATTGGTTGGGAAGAGTTCCAGACAGCTTTTAGGACCCAATATGTACCACGAGCCGCCCAGAGAAAGAAACAGGCCGAGTTTTTGAGTTTGGTACAGGGTGACATGTCTGTGGATGACTATGAGAGCCAATTCACAACGCTATTGAGATACGACCCAGAGACCTTCAAGAGTGAAGAGCTCCGCACAGAGAAGTTTGTGTATGGGTTGAAGCCCGTCATCAGAGATAGATTGATAGGGCTATGCATTACTGAGTTTGGAGATGCTCTGAGACGAGCACAAGAGATTGAAAGGGGGATTGAGATGGTACGATCCCAGAATGAGCTCAGAGCGGTGAGTAGAGATAAGGGCAAGAGGCCAGCGATTTTCCAAACAGAGGCTCGGAGAGGTTCCTTCAGAAGAGGAAGGATTGAGGTACAGAAGGACAGATTAGAGAGACCCAGAGCCTATCCCATTATCAAAGAGACCCCTCGATATGTCAGGCCGAGATAAGGGTTTGTAGAGACTGTGGCCGATCGCATGAGGGAAGTTGTACTGGGTCGATCCATGGATGTTTCAGATGTGGTGACATGGGTCACAGAGTGAAGGACTGTCCCCAACCTCAGATGCCACATGCTCCGGAGCCCATTAGACAACAGCCTCAGAGAGTGGATCCCCGGAGACGGGCCACTGCGGCAGAGAAAGGGAAGAAACTTGTGGCACAGGGACGTGTGTTTACCCTGGATAAGGAGACTGCAGATGCTTCAGCAGAAACTATAAGAGGTACACTCTCTGTCTGTAATTATGAGGCTCATGTGTTGATTGATTCAGGATCCACGCATTCGTTTATTTCTGAGCATTTTGCATGTAGATTAAACTTGAAGTTTGAACCTCTAGAATATATACTACATGTAAATACCCCTATGCGTGAATCCCAGAGAACTGAGTTAATCTGTAGAGGGTGTGAGATTAAGGTGGGAGATAGAGTGATGTTAGCAGATCTAATCATGTTAAGTATACATGGGTTTGATGTAATTCTGGGAATGGATTGGTTGGCGACCAATCGAGTGAGTTTAGACTGCTACACTAAGATTGTAACTTTCTCCCTACCTGAACCTTACAGTGTACGGTTGAGATATTGAGGAAATGATTATGTGGATTTCTAGTGAGAAATTTGAGAATCTTAACATTATTTTGGAGAATATTAAATGTGATTATTCATGTGAAGGTTATGAGACACTCATCTCAGACGATGAGCGGGAACATCCGAGGATTGAGGATATACCTGTTGTGTGTGAATTTTTGGATGTTTTCCTAGATGAATTGCCAGGTTTACCACCAGAGAGAGAGCTGGAGTTTACCATTGATTTGGTACCAGATACTCAGCCGATCTCTAAACCTCCTTACAGGATGGCATTAGTGGAACTTGAGGAATTGAAGAGACAACTACAGGAGTTATTGGATCAAGGGTTTATTAGACCTAGTGTTTCGCCGTGGGGAGCGCCAGTACTATTTGTTAAGAAGAAGGATGGTAGTCTCAGATTATGTGTAGACTACCGGTTGTTGAATAAAGCCACGATGAAGAACAAATACCCACTACCCAGGATTGATGATCTACTTGATCAGCTAAGAGGGGCCTCAGTCTTTTCTAAGATTGATTTGAGATCGGGCTATCACCAATTGAGGATCAAGGAAGAAGATATTCCAAAGACGGCCTTCAGAACGAGGTATGGCCATTACGAATTTCTGGTGATGTCCTTTGGATTGACGAACGCCCCTGCAGCATTCATGAGATTGATGAACGAGGAGTTCAGAGACTATCTGGATAAGTTTGTGATAGTCTTTATTGATGATATCTTGGTGTACTCTCGGTCGTATGAGGAGCATGCACAGCATTTGTGGTTAGTACTTCAGATACTCCGAGATAAGCAATTGTACGGAAAGCTTAGTAAGTGTGAGTTTTGGCTGAACCGGATAGCTTTCCTTGGGCATATAGTCTCAGAGGAAGGAGTATCAGTGGATCCGAGTAAAATAGCAGCTGTGCTTAATTAGGAGAGACCGAGGACAGTGACTGAGGTACGAAGCTTCCTTGGTTTGGCAGGGTATTACAGGAGATTTGTGGAAGGATTTTCCAGGATTGCTGCTCCTTTGACTAAGCTCACGCGCAAAGAGACTCCATTCATATGGACTGATCAGTGTGAGCTCAATTTTCAAGAGTTAAAGAGGAGATTAACAGCGGCACCTGTGTTAACTATCCTTGAGGGATCAGGAGGATTCTCGGTGTATAGTGATGCGTCTCATCAAGGATTGGGGTGTGTGCTTATGCAGCACGGGAGAGTGGTCGCATATGGATCGCGACAGCTGAAAGACCATGAGTGGAATTACCCCACGCATGATTTGGAGTTAGCCGCTGTGGTATTTGCTTTGAAGATCTGGCGACATTACTTATATGGTGAAAGATTCCAGATCTTCACTGATCACAAGAGTTTGAGATATCTCTTTGATCAGAAAGAGTTAAACATGAGACAAAGGAGATGGATGGAACTCCTTAAAGATTATGACTGTGAGATTCTATATCATCCGGGTAAGGCGAATGTGGTTGCTGATGCCCTGAGCAGGAAGAGTATGATATCTGCTATGATGATCAGGGAATGGGATTTGTTAGAGCAGTTCGCCGAACTTCGGATCAGAGTTAAAGAGGTAGAGACTGGATTTTTGGCTAGCCTGCGGATAGAGCCCAGGATCATGGATCAGATTAGAACTGGGCAGCGCAGTGATCAGAGATTGATAGACATGGTTAGCCAAGCTGAGCAGAGTTCGCAGTCGGATCTCACCATCAGTGAGGATGGATTGTTGAGGTTCAGAGGACGGATTTGTGTACCGGACGATGATACCCTAAAGAGACAGATATTGAGAGAATCCCACTGCTCGCGATACACCATGCACCCAGGGAGTACTAAGATGTACCGAGACTTGAGAAAGGTGTATTGGTGGAGTGGTATGAAGCGAGATGTGGCAGAGTATGTGGCCAGGTGTTTAGTATGCCAGCAAGTGAAAGCTGAGCATCGGAAGCCCGGAGGACTACTACAGCTCTTACCTGTACCTACATGGAAATGGGAGCATGTCACTATGGACTTTATTATGGGTTTACCGAGGACCCGAAGAGGTCATGACGCTATATGGGTTATAGTGGATAGATTGACCAAGAGTGCCCACTTCCTTGCCATCAAGAGCACAGATACGGTGGATGCCTTAGCTGAGCTATATGTCAGCGAGATAGCTAGATTACATGGGGCTCCAGTCAGTATTACTTCTGATAGAGATTCCCGGTTTACTTCCAGATTTTGGACCCAATTTCAGGAGTCCATGGGATCTCGATTGAGTTTTAGTACCGCCTATCATCCTCAGACAGATGGTCAGTCAGAGAGGACTATTCAGACCCTGGAGGATATGTTGAGGGCGTGTACGATGGATTTTAAGGGATCATGGGATGATCACCTGCCCCTAGCAGAGTTTGCATACAATAACAGCTATCATGCGAGTATTGGAATGGCACCTTTTGAGGCTCTATATGGTAGGAGGTGTAGATCCCCTGTAGCTTGGGAAGAAGTCGGTGACAGAAAGATAAATGCTCCCGACCTTGTTGAGCAAGCCGTACAGAGTGTGAAACTCATATGTGAGAGGTTACGGGCTGCGCAGAGTAGACAGAAAAGCTACGCGGATGTGCGTAGACGGCCACTCGAGTTTGACGTTGGTGATGCAGTATTTCTGAGAGTATCACCGAGCAAGGGTATCATGCGATTTGGGAAGAAAGGGAAATTGAGTCCTCGATACATAGGACCATTCGAGATTCTTGAGAGAGTGGGAGAGGTAGCTTACATATTAGCATTACCCCCACAGATGTCCGGAATACACAATGTTTTTCATGTGTCTATGTTGAGGAAGTACCACCCGGACCCTTCTCATGTCATAGAATATGATGAGATGGACATACAGGAGGACATGAGCTACACTGAGGAACCCGTCCGGATTCTCGATAGAAAGGAGAAGGTACTGAGAACTAAGAGCATCCCATTAGTGAAAGTTTTGTGGAAACATCACTCAAGGGAAGAGGCAACGTGGGAACTAGAGAGCCTCATGAAGGAGAAATACCCCCATCTATTTTAACTAGTTAAGTTGAATTTGGAGGACCAAATTCTATTTAAGGTGGGGAGGATGTGAGATCTGAGAATTTCAGACATATTTTATTGATGTAATAAGGATTTGAAGTGTAATTTATTGAGCTATGTAAATTGTGGGAATTATAATTGGAGATCTTTATGTTAAGTGTGTAAAATAAGCAAGAACTATGAGGAGAGATCGATCTGGGAGAAGGAGAGATCGATCTGGTGAGTTATAAATGACAAAGAAGGAGAAATTTAAGGAGCAGATCGATCTGGGAGGAGGAGAGATCGATCTGGTGAGCTAAAAATGACAAGGAATGAGAAATTTGAGGAGCAGATCGATCTCCAATGGAAGAGATCGATCTCCTTATGAATCTGTTTGAGAAGGGATCGATCTCATGAGGAAGAGATCGATCTCCAAATGATTCTGTTTAGGGAGAAGATCGATCTCTTCAGGAGCAGATCGATCTCATAAAGCCATAAAGAGATCGATCTCACCCCTCGACAGATCGATCTCCTAGGCATAAAATTGCCCAGATCGTCCCCAAAATTCAAACACAGATCGATCTCATCAAGAGGAAGATCGATCTCCTACCTCCAGTCTATATAAGGAACCCGTGTTTTCTCTGCAATTTCACTTTCTCTCTCTTCCAAAACCTCCATTTTTTCAAAAACCTAGTTTCTCACTCCTCCAAATCACCCATTTTCGACCGAATCAGCTGCTGTGGTAAGAAGGAAAGTTGTTCCTCATCAAAGGGAGAACAACATACTTGGAAATCGAAGGACGAATCGGATCGAGGCGAGAGTTGTGCGTCTCACAAGCTTTGGGTAATTTCTAAACCTCGATCTTGATATTTGAGCTGATTTTGATGTTATTGGTGGTGGTAATTGTGTTGAAATAGTTGAGAAATGATTAGGGATTGATGAATTTCAATGTGGATAGAGTGATAATGATATTTAGCAATTTTGGTAATTTTAGGAATTTTGAGCTATAAATGGAAATATAGACAATGTGGAGAATAAGCCTAGATAATTGGCATGAGGAATGTAGGACATTGAGATATTGAGAATGAGGTTGTAGTTTAGGGTTGAGTTACGAGAATCGAGAGATTTGAGGAGTTATGAGCAATTATGCTCGATTTTGAGAATTGAGGGTTATGAGATAATTGAGTATTGATGTTTTAACATCGTTTGGACAGCTCGGGAGTTCCAGAGTGGAATGCGAGGCTAGTCCGTGATACGGGGGAAACAATTGCACTATACGAGGTGCAAAGAGGTAAGGGAAATCTAAACCATTTGTGTATGTGATTTGTAAACTGTTATAGCATGATTTATGATTTATAAACAAGCATGTTGAGTGTTTTGTGTTGAGATTAAATTGCACACGATTTTATAGCCGGTTGGAGCCCAACATTTTTATGAGTTTATAACTGGGCTCTACGTTAAGGCAATATGAGATTTGAGAAATGTGTGCGTGTGCTTTGCCGGTTGGAACTCGGTTTTATTACGTTTTGTGTTGAGTACAAAACGGTTTTCAAATGAGTTTTATGAGAGAAAAACCATTACGAGTTCTACGTGAAGGCAAACCCATCTTATGTGATAAGACTTAGGTGTGTAGTTGTGAGTACACACCGGGCATTACTCTGGTAGCATGTAAGCCCGATTTCTTCTCCGTTCTGGTAACGTGAGAATAACCTATTCTGTGGCTATGCCACGTAAACTTGGTGGCTGTGCCACGTTGAGAAACCCCATTGGTGGCTGTGCCACGTTGAGAAACCCCATTGGTGGCTGTGCCACGTTATACCCCATTGGTGGCTGTGCCACGTTGAGAAACCCCATTGGTGGCAGTGCCACGTTATACCCCATTGGTGGCTGTGCCACGTTGAGAAACCCCATTGGTGACAGTGCCACGTTGAGAAACCCCATTGGTGGCTGTGTCACGTTAAACCCCATTGGTGGCAGTGCCACGTTATACCCCATTGGTGGCTGTGCCACGTTGAGAAACCCTATTCTGTGGCTATGCCACGCGAGAAATTAAATCAGTGGCTTTGCCACGTGTGATTTGTGTTTTGTGGCTATGCCACGCGAGAAATTAAATCAGTGGCTTTGCCACGTGTGATTTGTGTTTTGTGGCTATGCCACGTGAGAAATTAAATCAGTGATTTTATCACGTTATTTGAGAAAGCGTTTTAACGCGTTATTTTTCACATGCTTTGTTAATGCTCTAGAGTGAGCCTTTTACTTCATGTTTTCACATGACTTGACACATGAGAGTGTCGTTTTGAGTATTTTCATGCTATGGTTTTCAAATGAGTTTCACATACAAATAAACATTTTGTAATGTGCATTTTGGTTTATGAAATGAATTCCTTACCCCCTTTACTGAGCGATTTAGAAGCTCACCCTGTTTTTCTTTCCCCCCAGAGTTCTTCAAGTGAGTAAGGACTTCCCTGCGACGTACGGAGTAGTGGCTAGTGGAGGATTCGAGCTCCAGGCCATATATATATTGTATCTTGAGGTATAATTTATCTTTTCATGTACCCAGACTATTATTGTAATTACAGACACTTGATGTATAACATTATATGGGATGTATTAGGATTAATTAACTTGGAATTGAGTAATGTATATGATTCAATATACACTATATTATGATGAGATCCTGAGGCATGATAATTATGACGATGTATGACACTGCACAGGAATGCACCTTTATTTGTGAATTAAAGAGTAAAAAGTTTTAAATTAGCCCTATTTTTCGCACTTTCGGGGCGTGACATGTGTAGTGGTGAGTTTGTTCACGACCGGGTAAGGAAAGGAAAATGCAAAAAATTTATAGTGATTTTCGGTAAAAATGATTAAAAAAGGGTCGTGACATTTTCAATCACAAATGATAGCGCAACTGATCTATCCATGTTCCCACCCTTGCTTCTTCTCATCACACATGGAACTTACGCCCGTTCAGCACGAAATACTCCCAAGTCTGCAAACTCATAGGTTTTGGCTCTACAATGTTAATGAGCATGATAGTGGTAAGCCCAATCTTGTTCATTTCGTTTTCAAGGATTGGTTACGGATTGTCCGTGGGAGCATGAAGACAATAGTCTTCCCATAGCCCCTTGCTTATTTGCTCGCCAAGATAGGTATTGATTGTTCTTGTGACACTGATGAGCTTCTCAAGCTCGTGACTGATATCAGCATTCTCACTTTACATTACATTGGCTATTACAAAATATGGTAGATGAATGGTGGAAGAAAAATGATCAAGCTCTAACAGCCAAGCATTAGGCGAAGCGAGAAGCCAATTCTAAAGATGTTGTTGCACCATCCTCTTTTGCTTCTCCTCTAGCCTCCCTTGAGTCGGTTATGCATATGTTTAATCAGTTTGGCACTAGATTGATGACTTGTGAGGAGAATTTGGAGGCTTCAATTCTCAGTTCACAGCCTATGAGGCTAATCAATCGGCATTTTAAGAACATATCACTTCTCGTCTATCCACATTTGAATAGCGCCAAAATGAAATATTTGACAAGCTTTAATACATGAGAGCTTGTTGCCAAGAACATTTCAATCGATTTTAACCACGTATATCCTCATAGATCTTCAATCTTAGGCCATGAATAATATTATGTTTTAATTAGGTCATGATTTTGGGTATGACTATCTGTTTTATCACCCTTGTTTGTTTTAGGATATTATGTGTCTTAATGTATTGAACTACATTTGCCTACCTTATCTATCTAATTCTTAACTTTATGTGCACACGAGTCTTGTGCTTTAAATTGATATTATATATGATTTGTGTGGCATATATGCTACTATCCATTGTTTTCACTTCTTAAATTGAAAATCTTGATATCATGACCATGCTACTAACTTTCTTTTTCTTTACTTAATTAGATTTTAGCCCTATTTACACCATACACAAATTAAGGGGGAGTATTCTCGATCATTTTTTTGTATAACAAAAAAAGAGGAGAACGTAGTTTGTAAATCTTTTTGAAACTAATGCTCACAGTTAAGGGGAGTAATTTTCAAAACAAATTTACATGAAGTTTTGTCATATAAAAAAAGGGGTGACTGTTAGCTTTAAATTGATACTTAATTTTAATAAATGTTTATTTTGCTATATTAATATTGTCTAATAATATTCTTTTAGCTTTATTATTGTGTTTAAAAGTGCTATGTAATGTTCTTTTGATGTTATAGGCACTAAAATAGGCTTATGAGAGAATACGAAGCTAAAAAGACACTTTTGGCACTTTTTGGATTTTTTTACCAATAGGGGTATTTTGGTAATTTTGCTTCTATATGAATTTTTTTGAAAAGTTGACCATCTTCAATATTGTAAATGACTTCTCAAGCTTTTCGGTATGATAAAGATCATCCAAATCGAAGTTCCTTTGATGGGTAGTCAACACTAAAATTAAGAAAGTCAACTCTTAGTCAAAGTGGTATTGCTACAAGGATAATTGAAGAAATTAATTAAAGCATTTTTTAAAGATAATTGTTGGAAAGAGAAATTCCATGATGAGTTGGTAAGGATGAGTTGGCAACCAAGTCAACTACTTAAGATAAATATGAAGAAGTATTATTCGATAAATATTAGTAATTACGAATCCTAACCCCAATGTAAGTAGACTTTTATTCTAAGTAAGTTTAGAATTGTTCCCTCATTATACATACAAATTGGCCTAGTTTTATTTTTAAAACTAGTTTTTTTTTTTTAATTCTTTACAAGTTCCAAACGATTTCTTCTTTATTTTTATAATAATGGCCGATTGGTTTATTATTTAATATTAGATTCTTTCTTTCTTTGCATGTTCTTTGGTTTGTTTTCTTTACAACATGCTTTCTTTACTAAGATTATTATTCTTTTTCATCTAGATTTCTTGTTTGGCATGATTAGATATTCTTTTGCATAAATTAGATTTAAAAACCGATTGTTGAGCTTAATATTAGGAATTTTTGTTTTCTTGGTTCTTGCATGATTTAATTACATAGTCTTGTTGCTTTTTAAAATTGTGTCATTATTCTATAGGTCTTTTAGCTTGTCTTACATAATATATAGTTAGTCAAATTTCATGCATGCATATAGGCAATTACGTTTTCTTTATAAAAGTGATTATTTCTTTTTTATTCTTTTATATAATTTCTTTGATTGTTTCAAGCATGTCTAGTGAGTAGTTAGTTAAATTCAGTTAGTATGCAATCTTGATCAATCTTGGATGATTATTTGTTGTGATAAATAAGAACTAATAATAATCATTGGTTAAGTATATAAGATTTTCCATAGCAAGTTTGAATGATTGTTAGTTTTATTATTTATTATGCATATTATTTAATTAAATATAATGATCTAATATTAGAGTTAAATTGTTAAGTTCTTAACAATTTAATTCACAAGAGTTTGAGAAAATGTAAATTTAATTAGATAACTCAAGTTTTTGTTTTTATTGATTAATTTCAATCAAGATCTTTCACAAATTCTAATTGTACTATGTAAATATGTATAGGGAGTTTCCTACTAGATGATTTAAGTAGTTAGGGACTAATTATGGAGTTTTTTTATAATTGACTAATCTGTAAGGGAACATAGTGTTGGCACGATTTCGTTGCAACACCATGATTGAATGTTTAACTTAATGAGATCTTTAGAATTCACTGATCAACAAATATGAAATCCAAGATAGTCAAAGTGTATTCTAGCTGAAGTTCTTTGCATATTTGTTTTCAAAAGTGTTTCTTTGCATTCTTTATAGTCTTTGTTAATTAGTTTAATTAGTTAAGTAGTTAAAATTAGTTTCTTACCCCCTCTTTGCGTTTTCTTTTTTTTTCTTGAACTATTAGTTAACTTGATTCTTTTTTCTATAATCTCTGCGGGATCAACCTCTACTTCCCTAACTACTTGTTAATGGTTGAAGAGTTATTTATTTTGGTAGCCTGACAACTTACCAAATTTTGAAGTGACAAAAACTTAAGCATGATTATTTGAATGATTTGTATTGTAAATTTGCTCAGCATTTCACAAACCATATCATGAGCTTTACATTTATATAAGACCATAATTTTAATACAAAAATCTTAACTAGTCTTAATATAATATTGAGTATAAATTCTAAGTAATTTTCTAATGGAATTATTGAAAATATTTTAAAAAATTACTTTGTAATTATTTGGGCTCAATTTTATGCACTTAAAGTCAAAGGATAATTGATACAAAATTGAAAACCATTTAAAATTGATATTGTATTTTAAACTGACCAGAAAGTTGATTTCAAAAGGTAAGGATCGATCCCCTGACCCTTAAGATCGATCCTTAATGGCAGTAAGCCTCTGATTGCTCACGATTGCATAAAGAGATCGATCCCCTAAGGTATAGGATTGACCCCCTATTTGTTCTTGACTTATTTTGCAGATTGTGAGATAAAAGGATCAATCCATCAAGCATACAGGATTTATCCCTTACCACCCAAGAAGCCTCCAACGACTATGTAATAAATGCACAACCAACCTTGCGGGCCATATAAATACCTGCATTGAAGATATTGGAGCCAAGATATTGATCTAAATTGTTCATTAAAGCTGAAAACATTCTTCTTGTGCTTACATTTTTGTATTCTCTCATTAATTTCATTCTCATTCTCATTTATTGTAAACACCTACCTTTGAGAGGTTCTGTCACAACCCATCTTATCCTCTTATTATCGAATATCTGTATAATTTTTTTTTTTTGCATTTTTCTTTCCTCACCCAATCATGATCAATTCACCACTACACAGTTGGGCTGCGAGGCAATAATAATCATTCCTTACCATTCACTTCCCAAACAAATCAAAAGTACTTTCATACATTCAATGTTAAGTGGTACGTTCATACATACTGTGTGTTATAACATTTTCATCCCTCATATTACAAATTCAAATGATCACTATGCTTTTACATTGTTTATATACAAAAGAGAATCTCTACGTATATACCTTTGGGTGATGGAGATGCAGCGGATGTCTCAAACAAACGCCTCGATCCTCACTGGGCCACTATGTACACTCTGTAGAGAGGGAAAGTAGAGAGGGATGAGCAACCACACGCTTAATAAGGCAATAATGCAAGCACGGTAGATAAATACTCTATCTACATATTGATAGTGTTATGCATAAATCTTTTGATAATCAGAGCATGAGGAAATAAAAGTATGCTATATACATATACATATATCATGTATTAAAAATCATGGAAACAAGCATATAAAACATTGAATCATCATCATGTAAAATCATCTAATGCTCATTCTCATTTAAGACTCATCAAAAAGGGTAATTCATTTAAGAAACATCCTTTTGAAATCACATCTCTTCATGATCATTTCTCTATCACAATTATCATCATCATTTTCTCAATCAAAATCCCACAAGGCTCGACTCCTCCCTCGGGTCTATCTTGGACAATCACAATCACACTTACTATAAAAGTCATGTGGGATTATGCATTATCAAGTGAGACAGATCACTATATATCAAAGACTATGTTGGCCCACTATGTCATACATCATCCCAGACCACAAGCATCTAGGTGTGTTAGGTATCATGCTGGTACGAAGGTGGGTTAGTCCCTCGCCAAACTTTCTTATTACATAACCATCACGCCGGACATCGTACTCCATGTGATATACACAATACAGTGTACTCCACGGACCCATATTGTGGTTGGGGGTGCTAGTTGTAGGTCTTATCTACCCCATATCAAGAGTTTTCCGTACCCATGTAGGAGAGCCTCCCTACCAAACAGAGCCTCCCCACCCTTCTAGGGCTTAAGGATGTTGGCTTAAGAATCTTTCTGTAAGAGAGCCTCCCCGCCTCCTCGAGCTTAAGGATGTAGGGCTTAAGGATCTTACCAACTTCCATGGCCTTGTACGTACTACCGTGTGAAAACTTGTGCGAGCAAAGCTCTAGCACGATTCATGCATCATAAATAAACCACCTCGTGTAAGACCCGTATTTTGGATGTAAACTTTATGTAATCATGAGTATGGTGATGTATTTGCAATGTAAGCATAAGTGGTGTAAGTCCATGAATTTAATGTACATACTTTTAATATGAGTTTGTAATGTACATATAAGTTTCATTGTGTATGAATAAGAAGAAATAAACTTTTATAAGTGATGAATGTGATTAGAACTCAAAATGAGTAGTGAGGTAAAATGGAATGAAGTTGTACTTCCATTTAGTTTTAAATTGTGTACCTTTGGCTATACAATGAATGCACACAAGTCTTAATGTGTATAAGGTATGGATGGATGTCATTTTCAAGGCTTGAAGGTGGTTAGATGAGAAACTGGTCATGGCAGCAAATTGAGTATGTTTTGTGTGAAGTTACTACAGAAAAACTATAAAAAATCTGGAAATATGAATGCCAGATCGATCTCATAGGATAAGAGATCGATCTGAGAGAGCTAAAATGCTCTTATCCGAGTAATAAGAACAGTGGAGATCGATCTCCAATGGAGACAGATCGATTTGCTAAACATTCTGTAAAATGAGGATTGATTCTTAAAGCAAACAGATCGATTTCCTTAGCTCTCGGATTGGAGCAGATCGATATCTTATATCGATCTCCTTAAGCTACTGCCAGAAACAGATCGATCTCAAGCTTTCGATAGATCGATCTCATGCATTCAAATTAGCGTGAAAATGAGGGATTTAAGAGGACCAGATCGATCTCATCAAACAATTTCTATAAATAGGAGCAATGAAATCTGCAAATCACGGGAACAAACCATGCTTTCCATTTCAACCTTCAAAACCTAGATTTTACCTCTCTAAAATCAGCCACTTCTTACAGGAATTGAAGGGGAGCTATTAGATACAAAGTTGTTCATCTTAAAGAAGAGAACAACATAGTTGGGACTCATTATTGGTATTGAAGGAGCAAAGAACATTTTCCTTTGGAGCAAGAAGAGAAACTAGATTGGTAAGTTTCTAATACTCCAGCCCAAGTACATTTGTCTATTTATTGATTTTGGAGTTGATGGGTATGCATATTGATGGTTGAAACTGCCTAGGATGAAATGGAACTAAAGTGACCTAAAAAAATGGAATGAGTCTAGTGTGAGAAAGTGTGATTTGGATGTGTTGATGATTTAAGGATTATGTTAAGTTGTTATTGGAGTAATGTGGATGATTTGAGATATTAAATGGAGTTACATTGTGAGTTTGGGGAAAATTATGGAAAATGAGTATGTAAATGCTTGATAAATGCCATAGTGAATAAATTAATGAAATATGAACCCTATGATCTTAGTATCGATCTAATATCGATTTGGAATGAGTTAATAGGCCTAAAAGGATCCATAGACTTGATTTATGGGTAGAGTAATTAAACGAGGCCTCATAAGCGTTAATAGAGACTATAGGTCGAATTGACTATAGTAAACGCTATCGTTGAATTATAATGGGCTAAAATGTTGTGAAATACATTTATGTGCAGTTCCGGAGAGATCGTTGGAGACGAATCAGACCGCACGAGTACGCAGCTTTAAGGAAGTGGAATCATGCGTCGCGATTCCAGGTAAGGGAATTCTGTAAGTATACAAAGGTAACTGCTAGTATTTTGTGGGAGTATAGGGCTTTGGAAATGTGCATGAGTTTATAGAAATGTGTTTGAAGATATATGGAAGTAATTATGAGTATTTGTATGAGATTTGGTTATTGAAATTGTATTATAAAGAAATGGGATAGTAAGGCTAATAATTGCATAAATCAAATGTTTTGAATGTTTTCACAAAATATATTGCTTTGTTTTAAGCAAATTGATGGATAGGCAGGCTAGTGTTTGAATGATGTTGTGTAATAGCACATGTGAGGTGCTAAATGTGTTTTGAGATTGGTTTTTGAATGCTTAGGAGCCACCTATCATATTTATGTGAATTAAATCGTGCTGAAGCCTAGCTCACACTGGATTTTGATGCTTTTACTTGTATGAAACGTGCTAGAGCTTAGCTCTCACCTCGATTTGATAAATGATGATGTTTTATAAACCATACTGGAGCTTTTGCTCGTACGTGAATTTCGAGTGGGTTTCTTATGCATATAACCGTACTGGAGTTATGCTCGTACATGGTTTTCTCCATGTTTTATGCATAAATGTCGTACTAGAGCGTTGCTCGTACGAGGTGATTTGTTTATGATGCATGAGTTCGCGCTAGAGCGTAGCTCGCGTAGGTTTTCACACTGTGGTATGTATGATGCCGTGGTGAGAGTAATACGGATTGGTGTTCAGGGAACCCAAAAAGCCTAACAGACCTCTTAAGTGGGGTGAGGGTAAGGGTAAGGGGCTAGGACCTGGTACTAATCCATTCAGGGAACCCAACAGACCTAACAGACCTCTTAAGTGGGGTGAGGGTGAGGGGCTAAAACCTAAATCAGGGAACCCAACAGGGGCGAGTAAGGTCATGAGGGGCTAGGACCTAGTAGTAAGAGTATTCCCACGTGCACTTGAGACTAGAGGCTTCACTCGGTATGGAGTAGATAAGACCTACTGCAGGCACCCCCAACCATGTTATAGGTCCGCAGAGTATGTTGTACAATGTATATCACATGGAGTACGTTGTACCGCATGGTTAAGATATTGATGAGAAAATCTGGCGGAGAACTAACCCACCTTCGTTCCAGCATGATGCCCCGCACACCGCGATCTGTGTAGTCTGGGATGATTTATGACATAGTTGGCCAACATAGTCAATCAAGATATAATGACTTGTCTCCTTGCTTATTACATAATACCACATGGTCTTGATACTTGAGTGTGATTTTGACTGTCCAGGGTAGACCTAAGGGAGGGTTCGAGCCTTGTGGGATTTGATTGTGAAATGGTAATGATGTTTGTGAATGAGAAAATGATTTGTGATGGGATTGTATGTATTGAGAAAGAGATGTGATTTCAAAAGGATGTTTCTTAAATGAATTACCCTTTTCTATGAAATTTGACGATTGATGAGCATGAGATGATTTGTACATGATGATTTTACCATGTTTTATATGTCAATTTCCATGATTTAAATACTTGATATATGTATACTCATATGGCATAGTTTTAATTCCTCATGCTCCTGTTATAAATGATTTATGCATAACATTATTAGCATGTAGATAGAGTAGTTATCTATCATGCTTGCATTATTGCCTTACTGAGCGTGTGGTTGCTCATCCCTCTCTACTTTCCCCCTCTACAGAGCGTGTAGAGTGGCCTAGTGAGGACTGATGCATTTTGTTGAGACATTCGCTGCATCTCCATCACCCAGAGGTGTATATACATAGATTCTTTTTATATCTAAACAATTGTAAAAGCATAGTGATCATTTGAATTTGTAATATGGGGGATGTATATGTCATCACACTTAGTATGTATGAACATACCACTTAATATTTGGATATATAACAATACTTTTGATTTATTTGGAAAGTGAATGGTAAAGAATGAATATTACTACCTCACAGCCCAACTGTGTAGTGGTGAGTTTGTTCACGACCGGGTAAGGAAAGGAAAAATGCAAAAAATTTGTAGTGATTTTTAGTTAAAAAGGATAAAAAGGGTCGTGACACCTCGTACGAGCAACAATCTAGTACGACATTTATGCATCAAACCATGAAGAAATCCACGTATGAGCAGAAGCTCTAGTACGGTTTAAAAAACATCATCATAGTTTCCAACTCAAGGTGCGAGCTAAGCTCTAGCACGTTTCATACAAATAAAGCCATCAAAATCTAGCGCGAGCGAGGCTCTAGCGCGATTTGCATCACATAATTACGATAGGTGGCTCATACACAATCAAAACAATCCCAAAAATCGGGTTTAGCACCTCACAAATGCTATTCCACAACATCATTAAAACACAAGCCAACATATCCATTTTTGCTCGAAAACAATGCATTGTGTTTTGTGAAAACACTTAAAACATGTGATTTATGCAATTATTAGCCTTACTATCCCATTTCTTTATAATACCAGCTCAAACAACCAAATCTCATACCCATACTCGTAGTAATTTCCATACATTGTCAAACACATATCTATAAACTCATGCACATTTCCAAAGCCCTATATACCCACAAAAAACGAGCAGCAACCTCTATATACTTACAAAATTCCCTTACCTGGAATTGAGTCTCGTGATTCCACTTCCGTAAAGCTGCGTATGTATGCGATTTGATTCGTCTCCAATGAACTCTCTGAAACTGCACGAAATCGTATATCACATCGATTTAGTCCATATAACTCAACATGGTGTTTGCTATAGTCGATTCAACCTATAGCCTCCATTAACACTTATAAGATCTCATTTCGATTCTCTATTCATATATCGAGTTTATGGTTCCCTTTAGGACCATGGGTTAATACTAAACCGATATCAAATCGATATTAAGCCCATAGTGTTCATATTTCATAAATTTCTTCACTATGGCATATCATCAAACACTACATGTGCTCATTTCTCATAACTTTCCTCAACCCACAATGTAGCTTCATTTACCCTTTTCTAATCATCCATATTACTCAAATGACAACTTAGCAAGTCCCACAAATCACCAACACATCCAAATTACACTTTCTCACACTAGACTCATTCCATTTTCTAGGTCACATTAGTTCTAATACTTTCTAGGTGATTTCAATCATCAATACACATACAAATCAACTCCAAAATCAACAAATAGACTAATGTATTTGGGCTGGAGTATTAGAAACTTACTAATCTAGTTTCTCTTCTTCCTCCAAATGAGAATGTCCCTTGCTCCTTCAATCCAATATGTGAGGCTTTGATTCCAAACTATGTTATTCTCTTCTTTAAGATGAACAACTTTGTATCTAATAGGTTCCTCTCAAATCTTAATGGAAATGGGGTGATTTTAAAGAGATAAATCTAGGTTTTAGGTTGAAATGGAAGAAATGGGGGTTTGTTTCCGTGATTTACAAATTTCACTACTCCAATTTATAGAAATTGCTCAATGAGATCGATCTGTCAAAGCTTGAGATCGATCTTGTTCCCTTAAATCCCTCATTTTCACGTAAATTTTAAATGCATGAGATCGATCTATCGAGTGCTTGAGATCGATCTGTCCCAGGCAGTAGCTTAAGGAGATCGATCTGGCTAGGGTAGGAGATCGATCTGCTCCAACCCGAGAGCTAAAGAAATTGATCTGTTTGCCTTAAGAATTCATCCTCATTTTACAGAATGTTTAGCAAATCGATTTGTCTCCATTGGAGATCTATCTGCACTGCTCGTATTGCTCGAATAAGAGCAATTTGGCTCTTTCAGATCAATCTCTCATCCTATTAGATCGATTTGGCCTTCATATTTTTCAGATTTTCTGTAGCAACTCACACCCAATCATCCTTAATTCGCTACCATGGTCATTTTCTCATCCAGTTACCTTTAAGACTTGAAAATGGCATCCATTCATACTTTATACACATTAAAACTTGCGTGCATTCCATGTATATCTAAAGGCATCCCATAACAAACTTAATGGAAGTATAACTTCATTCTATTTTACCACACTACTCATTTTGAGTTCCAATCACATTCATCACTTATAAAAGCTCATTTCTCCATATTTATATAAAATGAAACTTGTGTGTACATTACAAAGTAAGATCCATATGTTTTAAGCGATGGCATTGTTTTAAGAAAATAATGCATCAAAATCCTTTCAGTGCATTGTGATGGTTTACTATGTTTTTTATAGTCGTGATTATTGATAAGTTTATATGCCATGAGGGGATTTACATATATGTACCCATATTGTTCTTGACTTTTAACCATATATTTCAGAACTGATAATGCTTTTAGTCGTTTGTTATTGTAAAGGCTGTCTTATCAAAAGATTTTGTTTTGAGACTTAAAGCACCCTAATATTGTAAGCTTCTGTGACATTGTGTGCATGTCAATATATATAGTTGGATGGTCGCTTGTGTGGCTAGACCCCTATATAAATACATGCGCGATGATTCGAAGGTCGATGATTTCATAAATGGTATTGTGGTGGAGCAATTGCCTTATGGAAAAGTTATTATCCAACAACTAGTCAAGATAAGCTACATCAGTGGCCAACTGATCAGTGAAACTAAGAATGTCTATGATCATATATAGTATGCCATTTTAATGGCAGTTAGACCATGATTAGCTAACATAGGTTTATTGGTGATATTACCTATTGAGGACTAATACCATGTCTCGTGATAATTATTTCAGTTTATGCATTTGTGAATTCCTAATAATTACTTCGTAAATAGTGATTATATGAATTGTTTTAAGTATTCTTTAAAATGTAGCATCATAAACAAGATTTTGGTGCATTAATTTATGCATGACACATACATTTTCAATGTGTGGCTACCATAGTAGGTAGTTGTTAGGGTTCAGGGAAATGAGGAACTTCAAAGCATCCTTTTGATGAATACCCCTTCTAGCATTAACACGAGATGGTGATAGTTGAAGATAGCTAAGCATATTCATTTGAATACACATGGCATGATTTAACTACTTAACCTCAACATATAAGCACACATACTGACCCTCTCAGCATCAGTGCATCCCAAATATTCAAATATGACTCTCAATTCCGTCAGTCACTCCTCAACCTCTACCGATCCTTTCTCTCCTTGAATGCGGGTGGATTCATTTTCAAAAAGTCCCTCAGTCGGACCATACTCCTATTATCAGGCTGAGTAGCGGGAGGCATCGGGTCCATTTGTATTGGGGGCAGGGGAGGTCCTTGTGGTGGTGTAGGAGTAGTACCTAAGGTATTAACTCCAAAATGTTGTGCAAATAGGACTCTCCGGTTATGGGGCAGGTGGCGGAGGTGGCTCTGCCTGCCTCCTCGAACGACCTCGTCGTCCACTCATTTTTTCAATCTCAATACGTTTCCTGCGCGTACAAATCAAACTTGATTGAAATCTCAATCCTCAATTTCAGTTTATGACCAGACTTATACAGACAGTTGGGATGTATTATATTCCACTTATCCAACTCTGACAATACTAAATACTCTAAGCTCTGATTCCAAATAAACTCTGTGACACCCCGAAAGTGCGAAAACAAACCAAATTTAAAACTTATTTACATTAATACACAATTTCGGGTGCATTCCTGTGCAGTGTCATACATCATCATATATACATTATCAAGCTTTCACCTTAGGATCTCATCATCTAACATTCATATATCATACCATTTACATTCCTCAATACAGATTTAATTAATCCTCATACATCCCATATATCATTATTCATCAAGTGTCTGTAAATACAACTTTAGTCTGGGTACATGAAATGTTAAAATATACCTCAACATACAATATACGGCCTGAAGCTCAAGTCCTCCACTAGCCACTACTCCGTACGTCGTAGGAAACTCTCTTCACTTGAAGAAATATAGGGGATATTAAAATAGGGTGAGCTTCTAAATCTCTCAATAAGGGGGTAAGGGACTCATTAACAAAAATGATTAATCATACAGCACAATCATTTTGTTTGATAAGTGAAACTCAATAAGCTCAATATAAAACGTAGCATAAAATCATTAAACATCATTCTCATCTCATTTCTCTAAAATCATGTAGAAACATGAGAGTAAATGGTTCAGTATGAAAACCATAGTTACAAGCATATGGAAATAAGGATGCGATAATGGCTTTTCTCATAAAAACGTGATAGAAATCACCTCAGTAATAATGCACGTGGCACAACCACCAAGACACAATCTCATGTGTAAAACGGAGACTAGGCAAATAAAACTCAAATAAAAACATCTGTCATGGCACATCAAAATAATCTCCTCTGGGTGCGCATCTCAGGCATCCTCAAAAGAGGGAACGTCGACAATATTGTCGTGTACATGGTATATTGATCTTACGTGTTACCAGAACAAGGCTCGGACTTACATGCTACCAGAGCAAAGCCTCTTCATGCACACTATTAGTCTTACATGCTACCAAAGCAAGGCCCGGACTTATATGCTACCAAAGCAAGGTCGCCCAGCGCTACCAGAGCAGGGGTCATCTCACGTTACTAGAACGGAGGCATCTTTCACTACCAGAGCAGAGGAATATCAGACTTATATGCTACCAGAGCAAGGCCCGAACTTACATGCTACCAGAGCAAGGTCCAATGTGTTATCACATGACAAGCCTAAGTCTCAATATCAGCCATTATCATATAAAACAGTTTTTCCTTCACATAAAGCTCATAATGGTTTCTCTCATAAAACTCATCTGAAACGTTTTTGTACTCATTACAAAACATGTCAAAATCGAGCTCAAACCGAAAATAGTACACACACATTTCTCAGTACGCCTTAACGTAGAGCCCAAATCCCGTTTCATGTTTAAACTCAAATAGTTTGTAAAATAATTTCACACTTGTTTACAACTAATGAAAATTGAGCCCCAACCGGCTATAAAATCGTGTACAATAACTCAATCACAACTCGTAAAACAAGCTTGTTTCTCAAAACGTTTCATGTTACAATTATCATAAAAAAATCACATACAAAATGAGTTTAAGTTTTCCCTTACCTCGTTGCACCTCGTATAATGCAATTGTTTCCCCCTAACGACAGACTAGCCTTAAATTCCTCTATGGAACTCTCGGGCTGTCCAAACGATGTAAAAACATCAACACGTCATCACACGTTGTCTCTAATCTCAACATCAAGCATAATTGCTCACATTCTCATAATTTCTCAAAATCTGAATAATTCTAACCCTAACCATTTTCAGCCTACTCATCACAAATCTACAGCCACAATTGCAGAAATATACTTCCAAATCAAGGATTAAAGCTTAGAAATTTACCCAATACTTATGGAGTGCTCAATTTACACCTCAGCTCAAATCGTCCTTCGATTTTCAAGCATATTGTTCGCCTTTTGATGAGGAAGAACTTTCCTTCTTACCACAACCTCTTATTGACAAGCCCTAAGGGTATCTATCCGTAAGTGCACAGGTCGTCCAAGTAATAATGGGATTTGAGTCCCGAGTTATCGTCCCACAGAGAAGTTGTTAGCCTAATTAACTACCGGTTAATCTTACCCTAAGTATATTCTAGCAAATTATGAAATATTGATGAGGGTGATCTACATAGCTAGAATTAAAAATACCGAAAGCAATAAAATAAAGAAAATAAAATAGAGCAAAATTACTTACAGTACTCGACGCAATTAAAATCGAAAACATGCAAAAGAAATTAAAACAGTTAATACTAATTAACGCAATTAAAATAAAATGCAATTACGAAAATAGCAAAGCAAGATTAATTAAACTAAAATTAAACTAGCTTAAAAATGCATGTAATTAAACTAATAAAAATTGTAAATTGAACTAATCTAAAATCTAATTAAAAATGCATGAAAAACATTTGGAATTTTTAATCACTACTTAAAATGCATGAAATGAGTTATCTAAATTAATTTTAAACATATCCCCTAATGCAAGATTTAAAAATTACTTGGTGACCTAATTAAATCTAAGTTAAACTAATTAAACAAAATAACTATATCTACTTGCATATTAAAATTCATCTAACTAAGCTATTTGAAATTAATCTACCTAAAAATGCATGTAAAATGGGTTAAATAATACAAATGCTAAGCCAAACGTGGCCTTATCAACAAAAAGAACCAAAGTGGTCCCGAATGCCACTGTTGCACTGTCTTCTTCCCAGTGCTGCCCGCGTCTCCTGTTGTGGCTGTCTCCAGGTGCTACCGACTGCCCACTGCTGCTCAGGTGCTACACCTGACTTTCTGTACCGACCAGCTGATGCCACTAGTTCTGCCTCGACTTGCTGTTGCTGCAAATTCTCTGTAATTCCTCTGCAGGTCCGTTCAGCGCAGCACGTATTCACCAGTACAAGCTAGCTAAACACCCGATTTCAGCATTATCCTTAGCTGCATCGTGCCCATCTAGTAGGTAGTTATCTCAACATACACCTATCACAGCTGCATTTCCATCCTACAATCTTACTAGACTTCAATTTACCACAACTTAACAGCAGAAAACAATGGGATTAACAATAACTAACATGAACAGCAATATGAAATGAAAACAGAGCAGAACAGAGGCACACTGTAATAATAATTTACTGTCATGAATTAAACAATGATCCTGTAATTACTACCTTAGTTTTGACACCGAACAGTCAATCATAATCCAACAAGTGACAAACTAAAATGAAAATGAAGGAGAATGCAGTAACTAAACTTAACACAGGAGGCCGGAATAAATGCAGAAAACATGAATATATGCAGAAAACATGATCGTTAACTTCTAACTACAAACAAGCACTGATTATGGAGAAAAATGCCAATACAAGATGATATTAATAAAGGGTAAAACAATGAAACAAAGCTTGCAGATGACTATAATACCAAAATAATTAAATAACAGAGATGAAAACAGGATACTCCCGGTGCGTGGTTCCCTTCACTACCTTCCCTACCGAATTCCACTATGTTGTTGATATGGGCAAATGCTGTGCCTCATCCCACATCACAGCAACAAAATCAGCAAGCAGGGGACCGTGTGAAGATGTCTGAATCCAATTGCTCAAAGTTCTATCCAAATGCACACAGACCCGAGAGCCACAAAAGTGAAGATTCAATAGATGAAGAAAAGAAAGCAGAAGTAATGCTTCCTGGAAAGTAACCAAGAGCATGTAATGGTAAAGAAACTGAGAGCTACCACTAGGAATTAAGAAATATGAATAAGCAGTAAAAATCAATGAAGAAAATCAAAATAGGAAGCAAACCGAGAGAAATTGAAACAGAAAAAGGGAGGATCAAAACAGTACCGAAACTAAGAAGGAAACCGAGAGAACAAAATAAAAATAATACTTTAAATTAAAACTTAAACAGTAAAATAACAATGAATCGAAACTGAATAAACCTTAGAAGAAAATAGACAATGGTGGCTGCTGTCACCAGCCGAAAACATAAAAAAAAAAACTTAAAGAAAAATAAAACCTAAAAAAATGTTTAACCTAAAAAACTAAAAACTAAAAGCTACCCCTTTTTCAATTGACATCTTTTTCTATTTATACACACACTTAGGGGTACAATTGTAATATTTTCATCCTAAATGAATTGACATTGTTTGGCCACTTCTCTTTACACCATTGGCTTCTTAAAAAATAATATTTCCATGGCATTTATCTTTTTGTCCAATTGGATGTGCTAGGCTCGTGTTGTCCACGTGGTCCAATCTCGATTTTAGCCCAATTTCGGTTCATTTTCTACCGAAATATTCAAAATTCATCTGGATTTAATTTATCTGCAAACATGAGAATTTTAATTAAATAAAGGGGATAATTAACAAAATAAATTGAGGATTTAAATAATTAATTAGGAAATTATGCACAAATAATTCTAAAAATATAGAATTATCACACCCCCAAACTTGAGCTTTTGCTTGTCCTCAAGCAAAATAAAATAATTGTAAGAATGACAAGTACTAAACACAATAATTTCTCCAATATTATCCTCAAAGAAAAAGCACAGACTATGAAATCAAAGAATCACAATTATAAGTCCAGCACTCAAAATCATTCAATCATAAGTCCTAACCCAAATTAGACTCCTCGTGAGTGTGTGAAAAATGTCAAAGTCACTTCACAGTACATTATCCGGATTAGATTATGCAACACAGTGAATGCAAAGTCAATGACATGTGATCATTCCTATAAGTTTGCTTTTCACTTCTCTCTCCACTAATGTAGTCACACTTAACTAAAGATCAATAGGACTTTATTAAGCCTGTAATGTAAGGCTAGGGCTAAGGTATGATAAAGTCGATTTAGGTTTAATTACCCCTTAACATGCATTACTTCTAGGATCTTAATGTAAGAGCTCAAATTTATTCCCCCAAACTTATTTATTTCACTAAACATTTTTTTCTATTTTTTTGTATTTTTCTTCTTTCTTCTTTTTTTTCTTTCATTTTTTTTTTTTAGCATTCACTATCACCAAATACCCATATGTACAAAGCTCAAAATATATCCCAATGACTTTCATGCTTTCGGGGTAGGGGATAGGAACAAAATATTTAAGCTAAGGAAAATTAATAGCGGGTGTATTTACAGTGTCACGACCCAAACTACCCAAAAATCAGAGTTAATTTTTCGCGTTTTGTTTATTTACTTGAATTCTTACCTGTCCTCGAATCGTGACCACACTCCACTAATAATTGGGCTGTGCGTCAATGCCAGTCCCACCATACATTTCCTATTTAGCTTATTTATTCTCCAGTCATTTATAATTGTTTATATTATTTATACATCCCCTAAAGTTACTTACAAACATGTTACTGTGCTATGCTTATGTAGATACAATATGTACAAGTGTATATACCTTATGTTGATAGGTAGCAGCGGATATCCGGAATGCAGTACTGAGTCGTCGCCACTTCAACTGGAGATTATCTGTGGGAGAAAAATGAAAGGGGTGAGCACATCAAGCTCAGTAAGGCAATCCTACGAACAAGTAGGTAACCATACTACCTACATGAACGTGGTGCCATGCATAAACCACCCTTTCTCCACACATTTTAAAATAATGCTATGCATTATAATGATATGTAAAACACATTTGCACGGAAAATCAACATGTAATTATTATAAATCATTTCTTTCTCAATTAAGATTTTCACAATAAAGTCAGGACTCGACCCCTCCTGCGGGTGATCCTGACTCACACAAAATCATGAAAACGTTTACATCACACGTGGGTTTTGAAAAGAATGGAAATACCATCATGCAATTTAGTTTTAAAACCCAGTTTAAATCATCATAAAAGTCATCAACATGCGAGACTAGGCAACGTCTGTATATAGGTAAATAACTAGGACTATGGCCATATCTGTCCTCGGGAGTTCCTCAGCTACACGGATCCTAGTGTGCGGGTTCTCACCATGATCGGGAACCGCCCGGGAGGTGGGTCAGTCCATCCCGTCAGTCTTATCCGATCCCCGGCATCCGAAGATGCTGCATCCGGAGATGCCGTATCCGAAGATACCACACGGTACATCGTACTCCATGCTACTTGCACGGTACATCGTACTCCGTGAACCCATATAATATCTCTAGGTACTCCAGCCCAATTGGCATGCTTCCCACAGAGGTTTTGTTTCTCAATACTCATGCCATGTCTCAAAAAGCACGTGCGAGCCTATTTAATCGGTGACACACAGTCTACCCGATGCTCCAAGCACGGCTCATCGCATGTTCTCATAAAAATCAGTGCGAGCAATGCTCAGCACTCTCATCAATCAAGTAAATCTAGTGCGAGCTAAGCTCTAGCACTCTGTATGCAAATCGTATAAAAATCTGGTGCGAGCGAAGCTCTAACACCCTGTCTCAAAATCATATAAAAATATGGTGCGAGTTAGACTCTAGCACCCTGTCACGAAAATCATATATATATGTATACAAATCTGGTGCGAGTTGGACTCCAGCACCTATGTATGTAAAACTCTAGTGCGAGCTCTCGCTCCAGCACTAATGCATGCATCACACAAATCAAACATCGTGCGAGCTGAGCTCTAGCACGTCACATGTAAATAAAACACGTAGGCGGCTCAGTTATCTCAAAATAGTTTTCACAGAAATCACATCGTTTAAGATATGCAATGCTATGCATTTTTCTTTAAAAGTGAGCCAGCCTACTCATGTATGTGTTGAAATACCTCCAGAACGAGCAGGAACCTCTTGTCCTTGCTCCTCCTAATTTTTCCTAAATTTTTAGATTTTTACCCTTAACAAGGTTATTTTAGTGATTTGCCCATTCGGGGCACTAAAATTATTATTCGACCTCTAGACCCTTCAGATAAATTTTAAAGACTGCATATGAATTTAAAATTTCGTAGAGTTTACCTCTAGCAGTCCGTAGAATTCCCTTACCTTAATTTTCTGTCGAGTCTGACCTTTTCTTTCCCAATGTTGTCTCGTCGCGCAGTCCGTTATGCTCCCAATCAAATGCCCGGAACTGCGTATTAATATTCCTCGGGTCAGATATTATGCAATTTAATCGTATTTAATCTTTTCTGGGCTTAATTTAAATCGTTGGGCCCATTTACTCCTATTGGGCCCGATTGCACCTTAATGGGCCTTGATCGGCCTTAAGCCCGTTTACCACTTAATCTTCACTTTATCGAGGCCTATTGGGCTCATTGGGCCCTCCAACAATTTATTGGGCCTCGTTCTAACTCTTGAATAGCTAAATTTAATATTTACGACAATTTATCTAAATTTCCATAAATTAAATCAATTTATGCGTAAATTAAATCAATATCACGCATAACGAGGTAATTGTCGTAAATATGGGTCACTTACCCGAGATTCCATGCTAATCTGCAAATCGAGGCTATCTCGAGCCCTCGGTGGGTGCCAATCGTCGAGCTACATAATTTCACAATTTTTTTTTCCGGGTAAGTTTCTAGTCGGAAATTAATTAAATAAAATATTCTGAAATTTAAATCGGTCAATTCGACCACTTACCGACTTACCCGAAGCTCGATTGCATCATAGGAATTTTTCCCAATTTTTTTCCTCTTTTTCTTTTTCCCTTTTTCTCCTTTTTTTCCCCTCTTTTTGGCTGAACCGGTTCAGTCCGGTTCGGACCGATTCAGACCGCCGGTTTTCTCCGGTTCGACCGGTTCACCGTCGGTTCACCGCCTTGCCGGCCGGTTCTCCACCGGCTTCCACCGTCAATCGCTCCGCTGGGTCGTCCGCATCACGAATCTGGCCTCGGTTTGGGTCAAGCTCGCCGGAACGCCGCCGGTCCGGCTCTTCTCCCTCGGCCGACGGACCCATTTTCTTCTTCCGCCGTTTTCGGCGCCGTCCGTCGGTTTCGGTGGCTGCCACCACCACCAAACGCATCGTCTGGGCCTGGGGAAGCTTCGGCTGGGGTCGATCGGGCCTGAATCGCGCCGATCGCCGGTGAATCTTTCTTTCTCCCCCGCGGCTGTTACCTTTCGATCCGACGGATTCCGACGATTTCGCCAGCCGGTACTGGTCTCAAAAGGACCGGCTCCTCCTCCTGATCACGCTGGTACCCGCCGTTCGCCCCCAGCTGCCGTGGATCGCCGGCACCGACTCCATTTTCCCCGCGGTCTTCTCCTCCTCCGTTCGGCGATCTCCGGCCTCCTGACGGCGCGTCACCGGTGCCATTGGCTTCGCCAGCCTCTCCTCTTGCTGCTCGGCCCTTCGTCGGAGGCCGTCGGTGCCCGGTGGCCGTCGGTCGGACGAGCCACGCGCGGTCTCCCCTCTCCGTTTCCCTTTTCTTTCTCTCTCCCCGACGTTTTACAGATTTTTGATTTTTTTTTTGAATTATCATTATTATTTAACAATTTATTTTATTCATTAAAATATGCTAAAAATACCCAAATATCCCTTAAAATTATTATTTAATTCTAAATTTATCAATTTAATTTTATTTAATTTATTTATTATATTGTAACCTCTTTTTCGGGTATAATTTCCCCGTATTTTCGGGATATTGTCCCGGGTGACTTTTCGATATATTTTTCGATTATTTTTCGGATTATTTTTCCAAACTAAAAATCCCGATTAATTCCAATAAATTAATATCTTGATCAATTTACCCCAAAATAAATTTATTTCATCTTTATTGACCAAGATTTCTCAATGCGTTATTTTTAATTAAATTTTTCTTCTCGAATTTATACCGACCTTTGGTCTTTTGACCATTTTGCCCTTACACGTGTTCGGGATTAATTTAACCTGACCTTCCTTCATACTTCCCCCCATCTTTTCTTATTTAATTTCCGTATTTTAATTAAATTCGGGTCTTACATACAGAGAAAATCTTATTTGGCCCAGATGAGTGACTAGGGGTAAAATATGTACAGGGTCGGCTAGAAAAGCTCAAACGATCCAAAGATGGCCTAAATCATCTCCCTAATTAAGTGTGATCTAATATTTCGCCTCTAGATTAGATCAAACAAATTCTAGAATATAATACACAAAATCAACTAAACAAATGCAATCCTATGTCCACATAAGCTTTCTCTAAATAAATATACATATTCATGACATGACATGTGCATAAGATGAGGAAATCACAATCAGAATCAAGACAAATTCAAGAACTCAACTTCATGCTTTTCCTATAATCATGCTTCTTAGTCAATCAAAATCATACTTAATCGAGGCGTCATATCATCGAAATATGGGAAAACTACATGATAAGCACTAAATCATCCCAAAATCAAACAGTTTACGCTCAGATTTTTGAAAAATTTTGAAAAATTTTTGATTTTGCCCAAATTTTCAAAAAATGCTCAAGTGATATCCCCTCCCCCAAACTTAAAGTGCACAGTGTCCTCAGTGTGTGCAGATAATATAAACAATTAAGCTCAAAAACAGAGTACTCCCCTATCTGATGTTGATGAACAACTGAAGCTTTTATTGAAAGCATAAAACTTAGAAAATAAACCTGCAAAATAAACAAAGAAAGAAAGAACAGAAAAGAAAAAGAAAAAGAAAAAGAACTATATACACAAAGTGAAAAGAAAAAAACACAACCACTTCATATGCAGCTGAAGAAAACGACACTCAGCAGCAGTGCGAAGAGTAGGAGGGTCATCCAAAGTGGTGACTGAATGTCGACAGTTAACTCCTCCTGAGCTCTAGCTACTTCCTTATTTCTCTCAGATTTCCTATGCTCAAACATTTTATCTCCCTTAAGCTCCATCTTAAAACACTCTTGAGAGTCATCAGGGAGCTTCAACGGTTTGAAAACATTAAATGTCACCTCCTGATCTAAGACTCTCATGGTTAATTCCCCTTTTTGTACGTCAATTAATGTCCTACCAGTAGCTAGGAAAGGTCTGCCTAGAATAATGGGGACTTCCCTGTCTTCTTCCATATCTAACACGATAAAATCGGCAGGAAAAATAAACTTGTCCACTTTAACTAGCACATCCTCAATGATCCCCTTCGGATATTTAATAGATCTATCAGCTAATTGAAGGGTCACTGTGGTGGGCTTTACATCTCCTATTCCTAGCTTCTGGTATATGGACCAAGGCATAAGGTTTATACTAGCTCCTAGATCACAAAGGGCTCTACCAAAGAACTGATCTCCTATGGTGCAAGGTATGGTAAAACTACCTGGATCTTTGAGCTTGGGGGGTAATTTCCTCTGAATAATGGCACTACACTCCTCAGTCAAGGCCGCTGTCTCATAATCCTCTAATCTTCTCTTCCTCAAGAGGATATCCTTCAGAAACTTCACATAACTAGGCATTTGCTCTAAAGCATCTGCGAAAGGAATGTTAATGTTAAGCTTCTTAAAAACCTCAAGAAATTTAGCAAACTGCTGATCAAGCTTCTGGTTTTTTAACCTCTGAGGAAATGGTAATGAGGGTCTAACTGGAGGAAGTGTAGTGGTAACAAGTGTAACATCAGATGAAGAGGAAGGTTGTGAAGAAGAAGAAGAATGTAAAGATGAAGAAGCACCTGACTTAGAATCCTTTGCAGCTTGATCCTGATGTTCCTGCTCTTCCTAAGCTGCTTCATTAGAACTTAAGGATTCTTCAACTATGTAGTGTTCAGGTAGGGACTTAACTTTTGGTTCGTCATCTAGCTCTCTATCGCTCCTAAGCGTGATGGATTTCACATGTTCTTTACCCTCCCTTTGCCTAATAGGATTAACTTCAGTATTACTGGGGAGGGTCCCTTATGGACGCTGGTTAAGAGCATTAGCTATTTGTCCTACCTGAACCTCTAAGTTCTTAATTGAGGCAGCTTGACTTTGCAGGATAGTCGTGAACATTTCCTCAAGCGAGGGCTTCTTCTCAGCTGCTGGTGCGTGGTAAAGTTGTGGTGGTGGTGGTGGATGAGGTGGATGATGTTGAAATTGGGGTGGATGGGGATGATGAGATGGATGGTATGGATATTGCGGCTGTGGTGGTACCTGAACCGGTGGAGCTTGAAAACCAGGGAGTCCTACAGGTCTAGAGCTAGAAGTTTGCCCTTGGTTTTGGCTCCAGGAGAAAATTTGATGGTTCCTCCACCCTGAATTATAGGTGTTTGAAAAATGGTTGTTCTGTTGCGTAGGGGGAGCAACATACTGAACCGATTCTAAGTTGAGCGGACACCTATCTACAGAGTGGGTACCACTACACAGCTCGCAGGAAAGAAAGGGACTTTGGACGGAATAAATCGGATTAGGACTGGTGGGAGTATTATGCTGGGTACTGAGTGACTCTACCTTCTTCGTAAGATTAGCTATTTGAGAAGTCAAGGTAGACAGTGTGTCTAACTCATATATACCCGCAGCTTTCTTAGGCAACTGCCTCTCCGATGACCATAGATAATTGTTAGCTGCCATTTTATCTAACAGATCATAAGCTTCCTCCTCCGTCTTACACATTAAAGCTCCTCCCGCAGCAGCATCTACTATGGTCCTATTCTGGCTAGAGAGCCCGTTGTAAAAGGTTTGGACTTGAAGCCATAAGGGTAGGGACACTTCCTAAGAAGGTCTTTGTATCGTTCCCATGCTTCATAAAGGGATTCAGAATCGAATTGAGCAAAGAAAGATATATCACTACGGAGTTTAGCCATTTTGGAGGGAGGAAAGAACTTAGCTAAAAATTGATGGGCTAACTCGTCCCAGGTGGAGATGGATCCCGGAGGTAAAGTGGTCAACCAGTGTCTTGCTCTATCCCTAAGAGAGAAGGGAAATAGTCTAAGCCTAAGTGCATCGTCCGAGAGTCTATTATGCTTGAAAGTATTGCACAGATCTAAAAATTGCCCTAAGTGAGCATGTGGGTCATCATGGGGAAGCCCACTGAACTATAATGAACTTTGGATCATCTGGAGGATCGAAGGCTTAATTTCAAAATTGTTTGCAGGGACAGCTGGTGGCCTAATGCCTGAATAATATCCTCGAATCGTTGGCATTGCATAATCTCCAACGGTTCTAATTTCCCTATTTTCTATCATTGTGTTTTGCAGCGGAGCTTTAAATTTCCTAGAGTCCTTTCGAATTTTTCTAAGAGTACGTTCAATTTCAGGATCTAGAGGAAAGCAATCAAAACTTTTGGCTCTACGCATGCAAACATTAGAAAGTCCTTAAATTTTTTTTTTAAGTTTTTTTTTTTAAGTTTTTTTTTTTGAATTTTTCAAATTTTAAATTATTCTTTTAATTAACTAATCTAGATTAAACTTCTAAATATTTACACCCTAAATATTCACAAGCTACAATTACACCTAAGCATAATTTCACCGATATTAATTAACGACTAATTAAAACTTCCCCGGCAACGGCGCCAAAAACTTAACGAGCCCTAAGGGTATCTATCCGCAAGTGCACGGGTCGTCCAAGTAATAATGGGATTTGAGTCCCGAGTTATCGTCCCACAGAGAAGTTGTTAGCCTAATTAACTACCGGTTAATCTTACCCTAAGTATATTCTAGCAAATTATGAAATATTGATGGGGGTGATCTACATAGCTAGAATTAAAAATACCGAAAGTAATAAAATAAAGAAAATAAAATCGAGCAAAATTACTTACAGTACTCGACGCAATTAAAATCGAAAACCTGCAAAAGAAATTAAAACAGTTAAAACTAATTAACGCAATTAAAATAAAATGCAATTATGAAAATAGCAAAGCAAGATTAATTAAACTAAAATTAAACTAGCCTAAAAATGCATGTAATTAAACTAATAAAAATTACAAATTGAACTAATCTAAAATCTAATTAAAAATGCATGAAAAACATTTGGAATTTTTAATCACTACTTAAAATGCATGAAATGAGTTATCTAAATTAATTTTAAACATATCCCCTAATGCTAGATTTAAAAATTACTTGGTGAACTAATTAAATCTAAGTTAAACTAATTAAACAAAATAACTATATCTACTTGCATATTAAAATTCATCTAACTAAGCTATTTGAAATTAACCAAAGTGGTCTCGAACGCCACTGTTGCATTGTCTTCTTCCCAGTGCTGCCCGCGTCTCCTGCTGTGGCTGTCTCCAGGTGCTACCGACTGCCCACTGCTGCTCAGGTGCTGCACCTGACTTTCTGTACCGACCAGCTGATGCCACTAGTTCTTCCTCGACTTGCTGTTGCTGCAAATTCTCTGTAATTCCTCTGCAAGTCCGTTCAGCGCAGCACGTATTCACCAGTACAAGCTAGCTAAACACCCGATTTCAGCATTATCCTTAGCTGCATCGTGCCCATCTAGTAGGTAGTTATCTCAACATACACCTATCACAGCTGCATTTCCATCCTACAATCTTACTAGACTTCAATTTACCACAACTTAACAGCAGAAAACAATGGGATTAACAATAACTAACATGAACAGCAATATGAAATGAAAACAGAGCAGAACAGAGGCACACTGTAATAATAATTTGCTGTCATGAATTAAACAATGATCCTGTAAATTACTACCTTAGTTTTGACACGAACAGTCAATCATAATCCAGCAAGTGACAAACTAAAATGAAAATGAAGGAGAATGCAGTAACTAAACTAAACACAGGAGGCCGGAATAAATGCAGAAAACATGAATATATGCAGAAAACATGATCGTTAACTTCTAACTACAAACAAACACTGATTATGGAGAAAAATGCCAATACAAGATGATATTAATAAAGAGTAAAACAATGAAACAAAGCTTACAGATGACTATAATACCAAAATAATTAAATAACAGAGATGAAAACAGGATACTCCCGGTGCGTGGTTCCTTTCACTACCTTCCCTACCGAATTCCACTATGCTGTTGATGTGGGCAAATGCTGTGCCTCATCCCACATCACAGCAACAGAATCAGCAAGCAGGGGACCGTGTGAAGATGTCTGAATCCAATTGCTCAAAGTTCTACCCGAATGCACACAGACCCGAGAGCCACAAAAGTGAAGATTCAATAGATGAAGAAAAGAAAGCAGAAGTAATGCTTCTTGGAAAGTAACCGAGAGCATGTAATGGTAAAGAAACCGAGAGCTACCACTAGGAATTAAGAAATATGAATAAGCAGTAAAAATCAATGAAGAAAATCGAAATAGGAAGCAAACCGAGAGAAATTGAAACAGAAAAAGGGAGGATCAAAACAGTACCGTAACTAGGAAGGAAACCGAGAGAACGAAATAAAAATAATACTTTAAATTAAAACTTAAATAGTAAAATAACAATGAATCAAAACTGAATAAAGCTTAGAAGAAAATAGATAATGGTGGCTGCTGTCACCAGCCAAAAACATAAAAAAAACTTAAAGAAAAATAAAACCTAAAAAAATGTTTAACCTAAAAAACTAAAAACTAAAAGCTACCCCTTTTTCAATTGACATCTTTTTCTATTTATACACACACTTAGGGGTACAATTGTAATATTTTCATCCTAAATGAATTGAAATTGTTTGGCCACTTCTCTTTACACCATTGGCTTCTTAAAAAATAATATTTCCATGTCATCTATCTTTTTGTCCAATTGGATGTGCTAGGCTCGTGTTGTCCACGTGGTCCAATCTCGATTTTAGCCCAATTTCGGTTCATTTTCTACCGAAATATTCAAAATTCATCTGGATTTAATTTATCTGCAAATATGAGAATTTTAATTAAATAAAGGGGATAATTAACAAAATAAATTGGGGATTTAAATAATTAATTAGGAAATTACGCACAAATAATTCTAAAAATATAGAATTATCACTTATTCGAACGAAAATGGGCGTTTTAGAGGAGAGAGAAAGCTAGGGATTTCGATCAAAATGGGGTTTTTTGGAGAGAGGAGATGAATTCCAGAAAAACACAGAGGTCCTTATATAGGCGGAGTGCAGGAGATCGATCTGCCTATGAATTTGGGAACGTTGTTTGTACTTTTTATGCCTACCAGATCGATCTGTCGTGGGGGTAAGATCGATCTCATAATCTTGAGGAGATTGATTTGCTCCTTGTGAGGAGATCAATCTGCATTTTACAGAAACATTTGGAGATCGATCTGCTCTTATAGGAGATCAATTTCTTTAAGGCAGAATCATAAGGAGATCGATCTGCCTTCCTGGCAGATCAATTTGTTCATTCCAATTTTTAATTTCTCGTCACTTTGGCCTATCAGTTCGATCCCCCCTTCTCCAAGATCGATCTGGCCTCATAGTTTCACACTATGGTTGCACACTTGGGATAAAATCTCTTTATATAATTGCCATAGTTTACCCTATTGACTATTTCTCATTCATCACTTCAATTTATGAGTACATCACATTTATCTCAATTAATTACACTTCATGTTCACATTACACAATTAGATGTGTATAAATTTCTCAAATCCACATTAGTCCTCGCTTCATGTAAGACCCGAAAATTTGGTGTCATTTCCTTAAGAAATTGATTTATAAATATGGATTCGTGTAATCTTGATCAATAAAGAAGAAATAATTAAATTTTAAGTCCAATTGATCAAGATATGACTTTATTTAGATAACCCGAATTTTCTACATTGGGAATTATTTCGAAAATATGAAAAAATATTTCTAAAAAAATAATTAAGGGATATTTTATTTTTATATTATTATTATAATAATATAAAAATAATAAATAAGATATTTTGTATCCTAATATATTATATTATATTATATTAAAATAATATAATATAATATATATATATATAAAAACTGAAAAAAAAAAGAGAAATTGATGCCCGAAACAGAGAAGGAATCGGGAAAACCCGATTCCTTCTCTTTGCCTTCCTTCGATCCGAGGAGAATAGAGGGAAACGGAGCACAGGAGGCAGAGGACGGACGAGGCGACAATGGCTGACCCAGGTACGATGGCTACGATCACCAGCGAAACCAGGAGAGGGAGATCGGGGAGAGAGATAGCCAAGAGAGAGAGAGGAGAAATCGACGGCAGCGGCGCCGATCTACGCCAACCCAGGCTGACCGAACGTTCCCCAGGCGAGGTCGAACCACGTGGCGGTGGAATCACGCTGAGAACCGACCAAAAACATCGGTAACGGTAAAACACCCCTTGAACCAGTTCGGACCGATTCAGTGTGAAAAGGGGCTGAACAAGTCCGAACCGGTTCAGTAGGAGAGAGAAAAATGAGAGAGAAAAAAATTTTAGGAAAAACTTCGGTGATGCTGATAATTCTATATTTTTAGAATTATTTGTGCTTAATTTCCTAATTATTTATTTAAATCCCCAATTTATTTTGTTAATTATCCCCTTTATTTAATTAAAATTCTCATTTTTGCAGATAAATCAAATCCGGATGAGTTTTGAATATTTCGGTAAAAAATGGACCGGAATTGGGCTAAAATCGAGATTGAGCCACGCGGACAACACGAGTCATGCCACCTAACACATCCAATTGGACAAGAAGACCGATGACATGGAAATATCTTTTCAAGGAGCCAATGGTGTGAAGACAAGTGGCCAAAAAAATGCCAACTCATCAAGGATGTGAAAATTACCATTTTGCCCCTAGTGTGCTTATAAATAGGAAGATGAAAATTGAAAGGAATGTAATTTTTAGGAGTAGGAGTAGTGTAATGTAGTTAGGAGTAGTGTTAGGATAGTTTGATTTTTTTCAAGCTTCTTTTCCCGTTTAACTCCCATTTAGTTTTACTATTCACAAACAATTTCCATTGTCATCTTTTCAAGCTTTTTAATATAGTTTTCATTCTCTTGACAGCCACCCTTTCCATCATTTTCATGCTTCTCGGTTTGGTGTATTTCAAGCTCTTTTATTTTTCAAGTTCTATTTTACATAGCATATTGTCCTAGTGTAGTCCTCCGGTTAACATTCATGACTGGATTTCTTAATTTATTTTCCCACTCTTCGTTCAATCGGGTTTGCGATTCACTGTGTTTCTCACTGCCGAGCATTGTGTAACAGCAGTAGAGGAGGGAGAAGCCGGTGACAGTGGCCATCTCCCTCAGCTATTTAACTGTTGTGGTGCAGATCAGAGAAGCAGCAGCCAGCATCCCGAAAGCAGCAGCAAGCTGCCCGAGAGCCATCCTCTGTTTTCCTCTGTGTTGTGAAAATATTTACTGTTCATATTTGTGTTGTTTGTAGCCTTCATTTCTCATCAATTCCTGCTGGAGGAGTGAGGCTCGGGTTACTGTCAAGCTGCTGAGGGCTGTAGTAAAGTAGAAGCACTGAACCAAGTAGCCTGGAGCAGTTGGCAGCCTGCAACCGAGACAGGACCTGGACGAGCAGGAAATGTGAAGCACACGGAACCGAGCAGAGTTGGTGAGCCTGGTGTAGCTGGGAACCAGAACCTGAGGCAGTAGCAACCCGTGAAGCATGCACCAGCAGCGGACCAGAGGACAACGGAAGCAGCGGACCAGCGGGCAACAATAGCTACCACACCGAGCCTTACATGGAATGAAATGCAAATGATGCATGAACAGTAAAGGGAGGGAAATGTTTAAAATTGTTAAGGCTTGTTTGGCATCTCACTTTAGTGGATTAATTTATTTTTTTTATGCATTTTGGTTAGATTAATTTCAATGTTTTTAGTTAGCTTAGTTAGATTAATTTCAATGCATTAGTTTAACTTAGATTTAATTTGAGTACTAAGTAATTTTCAATCTAGTATTAGGAGTAGTGCTTAAAATTAATTTAGATAAACTCATGCATTTTAATTAAGTAGTTTAATTGCATTTTTAGGTTAGTTTAATTGTAGTTTAATTTTATTACTTTATTTTCATGATTGCATTTTATTTTAATTGCGTTAGTTAAATTTTAACGGTTTTGATTTTCTTCTGTAGGTTTGTTGTTTTCAATTGCTTGGAGTATTGTAAGTACTTTGAGCTCGGTTTTATTTCTTTTCTTTATTTGCTTTCGGTATTTTCAATTCTAGATTAGTAGATCACCCACTTTAATTTCATAATTTGCTAGGATATACTTAGGGTAAGATTAACCGGTAGTTAATTAGGCTAGTCAACTTCTCTGTGGGACGATAACTCGAGAGTCAAAATCTCATTATTACTTGTACGACCCGTGCACTTGCGGTAATACCCTTAGGGCCCATCAAGTTTTTGGCGCCGTTGCCGGGGAAGTCTTAATTAGCCATTAGTTAATATCAGTGAAATTATGCTTAGGTGTAATTCTAGCTTGTAAATATTTAAAAGTTCAATCTAGATTAAGTAATTGAAAAATTAAAATAAAAAAAATTGAAAATTTTAAAAATTCAAAAAAAAAAATTCTAAGGACTTTCAGATGTTTGCATGTGTAGTGAAGATAGCTTTCCTCTAGATCCTGAAATCGAACACACTCTTAGAAAAATTCGAAAGGATTCTAGGAAATTTATAGCTCCGATGCAAAGTATCATAACAGAAAAGAGGAAAATTAAGACAGTCGGAGATTATGCAATGCCGACTATTGGAGAATATCATTCCGGCATTAGGCCACCAGCTGTTCATGCAAACAATTTTGAAATTAAGCCTTCAATCATCCAGATGATCCAAACTTCTCTACAGTTCAGTGGGCTTCCACACGATGACCCACATGCTCACCTTGGGCAATTCCTGGACTTGTGCAACACGTTTAAATATAATGGATTATCTGATGATGCTCTTAGGCTTAAATTATTCCCCTTCTCACTTAGGGATAGGGCGCGACACTGGTTAACCTCCCTACCTCCAGGATCCATTTCTACATGGGACGAGTTAGCCCATCAATTTCTAGTTAAGTTTTTCCCTCCCTCTAAAATAGCCCAACTCCGTAGCAATATATCTTCCTTTGCCCAGTACGACTCTGAATCTCTTTACGAGGCATGGGAACAATATAAGGAGCTTCTTAGGAAGTGCCCTCACCATGGCCTACCTTTGTGGTTGCAAGTCCAGACCTTCTACAACGGACTTACAATCCAAAATAGGACCATTATTGATGCTGCTGCGGGTGGAGCGCTAATGTGTAAAACAGAGGAGGAAGCTTACGAGCTTTTGGACAAGATGGCGGCTAACAACTATCTATGGTCCTCAGAGAGGCAAATGCCAAAGAAGCCGGCGGGTATTTATGAGTTCGACACATTGTCTACCTTGACCTCCCAAATCGCTAATCTTACGAAGAAGGTAGAGTCTCTCAGTACCCAACATAATCCTCCCACCAGTGCTAATCTGATTTATTCTGTCCAAAGTCCTTTTCCTTCCTGCGAGCTGTGTAGTGGTACCCACTCTGTAGATAGGTGTCCGCTCAACTTAGAATCGGTTCAGTATGTTGCTCCCCCTACGCAACAGAACAACCCTTTTTCAAACACCTATAATTCAGGGTGGAGGAACCATCCTAACCTCTCCTGGAGCCAAAACCAAGGGCAAACTTCTAATTCCATATCTGTAGGACCCCCTAGTTTTCAAACTCCACAGGTTCAGGTACCACCACAGCCGCAATTTACTTACCACCATCCACATCATCCATCCCCACCTCAATTTCAATATCATCCATCACCATCACCACCACCACCACAACTTATGCAGCTCCAATTCTACCATGCACCAGCAGCTGAGAAGAAGCCTACATTAGAGGAGATGTTCACGACTATCCTGCAAGATCAAGCTGCTTCACTTAAGAACTTAGAAGTTCAGGTTGGACAAATAGCTAGTGTTCTTAGCCAACGTCCTCAAGGGACCTTTCCTAGTAATACTGAAGTTAATGATGTTAAGCAAATGGAGGGTAAGGAACATGTTAGATCTATCACCCTTAGGAGTGGCAGAGAGCTAGATGAGCCACAAGTTAAGTCCCAACCTGAACAACACATAGTTGAAGAACATATAGGTTCTAACGAAGCAGCTCAGAAAGAGCAGGAATATCAAGATCGGGCTGCAAAACTAGGCGCTTCTTCATCTTTACCTTCTTCTTCTTTACCGCCTACCTCGCCCTCTGATTCTACAGAGTTGACTATGAGAGTCCTAGATCAGGAAGTGAAATTTAATGTTTTCAAACCTTTGAAGCTCCATGATGACTCTCAAGAGTGTTTTAAGATAGAGATTGAGGAAAATATAAGGCTGAAGCATATAAAATCTCAAGGAAGGAGGGAAGTAGCGAGAGCTCAGGAGGGGTTAACTGTCAGCATTCTGTCACCATTTTGGCTAATCCTCTTACTCTTCGCCCTGCTGCTGAGTGTTGTCTTCTTTAGCTGCATTTGAGGTGGTTGTGTGTCCATTTTCACTGTGTATATAGTTCTTTTTCTTTTTTCTTTTCTGTTGCTTCTTTCTTTGTTTATTTTGCAGGTTTCTTTTCTCGTTTTATGCTTTCAATCAAAGCTTCGATTGTTCATCAACATCAGAAAGGGGAGTACTCTGTTCTCGAGCTTAAATTCTTATATTATCTGCACATTGAGGACACTGTGCACTTCAAGTTTGGGGGAGGGGATATCACTAGAGCAATTTTGTGAAAAATTGAAAAAAAATTTCAAAATTTTTTCGAAAATCTGAGAAGGAATTTTCAAAATTTTTCGATAAAATGAGCTTAAATTGCTTGATTTTGGGATGATTTAGTGCTTAGCATGTAATTTTCTCATATTCCGATGATATGACCCCATGATTTAGTCTGACTTTGATTGAATGAGAAGCATGATTATAAGAAAAGCATGAAGTTAAATTCTTGAATTTGTCTTGATTCTGATTGCGATTGCCTCATCTTATGCACATGTCATGTCATGAATCAGTATATTTATTTAGAGAAAGCTTATGTGTACATAGGATTGCATTTGTTCAGTTGATTTGGTGCATCATATTCTAGAATTTGTTTGATCTGATCTCGAGGCGAAATATTAGATCACACTTAATTAGGGAGATGATTTAGGCAATCTTTGGATCGTTTGAGCCTTTCTAGCTATCCTTGTACATATTCTACCCCTAGTCACCCATCTGCGCCAAATAAGCTTTTCTCTGTAAATACACCTGCTTAATTTTCCGTAGCTTAAATACTTTGTTCCTATCCCTTACCCCAAAAGGATGAAAAATCATTTGGATATATTGCGAGCTGTATGGGTACTAAGTGATTGTGAAGGAGTATGTAAAAAAAAAAAAAAGAATGACGAAAAAAAAAAGAGAAAAAGAACAAGAAAAGAAAAAAATTTAGTGAAATAAATAAGTTTTGGGGAAATAATTAGAGCTCTTGCATTATAGATCCTAGAAGTAATGCATGTTAAGGGGTAATCAAACCTAAATCGACTTTATCATACCTTAACCCCAGCCTTACATTACAAGCTTAATGAAGTCCTATTAATCTTTTGTTAAGTGTGACTACATTAGTGGAGAGAGAAGTGAAAAGCAAACTTATGGGAATGATCACATGTCATTGACTTTGCATTCACTGTGTTGCATAATCTGATCTGGATAATGAACTGTGAAGTGACATAGACATTTTTCACACACTCACGAGGGATCTAATTTGGGTTAGGACTTATGATTGAATAATTCTAAGTGCTGGACTTGTAACTGTGAGTCTTTGATTTCATAGTCTGTACTTTTTCTTTGAGGATGATATTGGGGAAATTATTGTGTTTTGTACTTGTCATTTCTACAATCATTTTGTTTTGCTTGAGGACAAGCAAAAGCTCAAGTTTGGGGGTGTGATAATTCTATATTTTTAGAATTATTTGTGCTTAATTTCCTAATTATTTATTTAAATCCCCAATTTATTTTGTTAATTATCCCCTTTATTTAATTACAATTCTCATTTTTGCAGATAAATCAAATCCGGATGAGTTTTGAATATTTCGGTAGAAAATGGACCGAAATTGGGCTAAAATCGAGATTGAGCCACGCGGACAACACGAGTCATGCCACCTAACACATCCAATTGGACAAGAAGACCGATGACATGGAAATATCTTTTCAAGGAGCCAATGGTGTGAAGACAAGTGGCCAAAAAAAATGCCAACTCATCAAGGATGTGAAAATTACCATTTTGCCCCTAGTGTGCTTATAAATAGGAAGATGAAAATTGAAAGGAATGTAATTTTTAGGAGTAGGAGTAGTGTAATGTAGTTAGGAGTAGTGTTAGGATAGTTTGATTTTTTTCAAGCTTCTTTTCCCGTTTAACTCCCATTTAGTTTTACTATTCACAAACAATTTCCATTGTCATCTTTTCAAGCTTTTTAATATAGTTTTCATTCTCTTGACAGCCACCCTTTCCATCATTTTCATGCTTCTCAGTTTGGTGTATTTCAAGCTCTTTTATTTTTCAAGTTCTATTTTACATAGCATATTGTCCTAGTGTAGTCCTCCGGTTAGCATTCATGACTGGATTTCTTAATTTATTTTCCCACTCTTCGTTCAATCGGGTTTGCGATTCACTGTGTTTCTCATTGCCGAGCATTGTGTAACAGCAGTAGAGGAGGGAGAAGCCGGTGACAGTGGCCATCTCCCTCAACTATTTAACTGTTGTGGTGCAGATCGGAGAAGCAGCAGCCAACATCCCGAAAGCAGCAGCAAGCTACCCGAGAGCCATCCTCTGTTTTCCTCTGTGTTGTGAAAATATTTACTGTTCATATTTGTGTTGTTTGTAGCCTTCATTTCTCATCAATTCCTGCTGGAGGAGTGAGGCTCGGGTTACTGTCAAGCTGCTAAGGGAGTAGCAAAGCAGAAGCACTGAACCAAGTAGCCTGGAGCAGTTGGCAGCCTGCAACCGAGACAGGACCTGGACGAGCAGGAAATGTGAAGCACACGGAACCGAGCAGAGTTGGTGAGCCTAGTGTAGCTGGGAACCAGAACTTGAGGCAGCAGCAACCCGTGAAGCATGCACCAGCAGCGGACCAGAGGACAACGGAAGCAGCGGACCAGCGGGCAACAACAGCTACCACACCGAGCCTTACATGGAATGAAATGCAAATGATGCATGAACAGTAAAAGGAGGGAAATGTTTAAAATTGTTAAGGCTTGTTTGGCATCTCACTTTAGTGGATTAATTCATTTTTTTTATGCATTTTGGTTAGATTAATTTCAATGTTTTTAGTTAGCTTAGTTAGATTAATTTCAATGCATTAGTTTAACTTAGATTTAATTTGAGTACTAAGTAATTTTCAATCTAGTATTAGGAGTAGTGCTTAAAATTAGTTTAGATAAACTCATGCATTTTAATTAAGTAGTTTAATTGCATTTTTAGGTTAGTTTAATTGTAGTTTAATTTTATTGCTTTATTTTCATGATTGCATTTTATTTTAATTGCGTTAGTTAAATTTTAACGGTTTTGATTTTCTTCTGTAGGTTTGTTGTTTTCAATTGCTTGGAGTATTGTAAGTACTTTGAGGTCGGTTTTATTTCTTTTCTTTATTTGCTTTCGGTATTTTCAATTCTAGATTAGTAGATCACCCACTTTAATTTCATAATTTGCTAGGATATACTTAGGGTAAGATTAACCGGTAGTTAATTAGGCTAGTCAACTTCTCTGTGGGACGATAACTCGAGACTCAAAATCTCATTATTACTTGTACGACCCGTGCACTTGCGGTACTACCCTTAGGGCCCATCAGATGCCCCAGGTTTACGGATAAGTCGGTAAGCGGTCAAAATTGACCGATTTAACTTTCGAAAAACTTATTTGAAATTATATTTGACTGAAATTGATCCGGGTTAAATATATAAACGTGTAGTGCGACAATGGACGACAAGCATGAGTTCAATCGAGCCTCGAATGGCATGTCATCACAGAATCTTAAGTAAGTGAATCTCACTTGTTATAACTTGTATAGTTATACGAGTTAGGAATTAATCGCATAAGTTACGGATTAACTCCGCATAAAATGCTTTATGTTAGAAAAGGCTTAAAATAACGTGATGAAAGTGTTAATGGGCCCCACGGATGACCCAATAATTGTTAATGGGTCTAAGGAGCCTAATAGGCCGTGACAGAATAATAGTAAAGTCGAAATGAGCTTAAAATTGAGTTATGTCCAATAAGAGGCAACGAGGCCCAATAAGAGCAATTGTGCCTATTTGACAAAATAGACTGCATAGAAAAGGATAAATGAGTTATCTAACTTAATTAATGTGATTGATAACTATCTGTAGCTCCAGGTGATATATTCGGAGCTGGATAGACTAATTACGAAAAGTGAAAAAATGTGAAAAAGTGCATTTGACTGGATTCTAGGTAAGGGATCTATGCGAGCTCTTAGAGATAGCTGTACATATTTTCATCGTCGTTTATATTCACTTAAATTTCGTAGAGTATGGATATGAAATTTTCAGATAGTACCCAAATATGAGAAAATTATGAAAATACCCTTAGACTCAGGAATTTTTGGAAATGCATCAAGTGCATGAAATCCATGTTTTCTCTGTGAAAAAGAGATTTTGTGAAGCTAAAATGATAAACTGGCTCATGATTTTACTGTATGCATTAAATTGCACGTTTTTCTAAATTGTGATTTGATTGACGAGTGATTTGATGGGATGTTACCCTCTCACTCTGTTTTATACCGTTTTACATATCGCACTCGATTTTGAGTACCACTGTAGTGGGAAATAGAGCCAACTATCTATTTGTGTGTGTGAAATCGTGTTGGAGCTATGATGAGGTTTGTGGATTTATCCAGATCCGCTCGTACTTGATTTTGGTATTGCATACGAACAGACCGTGCTAGAGCACTGCTCGCACCTATTCTGTTATGATTTGTGATTGAGATCGTGCTGGAGCCCTCGTGTTGACTGTGTGTCACATTGACTTGCTCGTAATAGATCTAAGACGACAGGCTATGGTTGATAATTTATTTGGTTGGGGTGGTGAGCTTGTGACGCAAGCACCTACAACTGTGTGGTAATTGTACTGTGATTCACGGAGTACATCGTACCGTGTGGACAACATGGAGTACACTGTACCGTGCAACTATGAGATGTGAGGATTGCGTCTTTGGACTCGGGCATACTTTGTTATTTCTCTAATCTGTTATAGTACTTAGATAGGAGCCGATGGATAGACTAATCCCCTCATTGACTCAGAGACACCCTGGCACACTTGATCCGTGATAGTTGGTGGGTCTCAGACTTTGGTCAATTGTCCCTTGGATTTGTGTGGATCACTGCCTAGTCTCACATGTTTTATTGAATTCGGTGATGAAACTAATTGTGATTTGATTTTTGTGATGAAACCATTTGAAATGAGAATATGATTTAAATGTGAGTTTCCATACTGAACACGAAAATATTTTACTCTGAATGAGTTTTGATATTCGATTTTTAGCAGTAAATTGCTATGTGTTTTACTATAATGGTTTTGTGAATGTCATGGGCTTTTCGGCATAAACCATGCATTATGAGCATCGTGGATAGTATGATTATCTACCTGCTTTCATATATTCATGCAAGTGTTTTGAAAAGTAAATGCATTTGTTTTACGAGATGATAAAACATGCATTATGGGCATCATAGATAATGTGGTTATCTACGTGCTTTCATATATTTCTTACTAAGCGTGTTATGCTCATCCCTTTATTTTTTCCCTTCCATAGAGCATTTCAGTAGAGTGTATAGGCTGCGTCCGTCCCGCAATTTTTTACACACAGCTATCCAGCAGTATCGAGGTTTATACACATACATATTTTTGTATCTGAATAATATTTTACAGTGATGTAATCATGTTATAGGGGGATGTATATGTAAGGCAATGTAAACGAGTTTCTAATTATGAAATAGTAACTTTATGAGCTTCTGCGATGTTAGTGCTTAGGAAGAAACCATTGCTTGATATGCATATATATAATATATGAAACTGAGTGATGGATATTGACTCGCAGCCCAACAAGTGAAGTGCGGTAAGTTCGTAAAAAATTTGTAGTGATTTTTAGAAAATTGGGTTGCAATAGGAGTGGTATCAGAGCAATGTTGGTCTGATGTGAGTCTGTGTCAATTGTTAAAAAGTATACATCCCCATGTCACTGTACATTATTAGATACAATTGTGTATACCGAGCTATGGTTAAACTGAGAAATTAACTGTGTATGCGGGATGATCGGGATGTCTGATGGACATCGCAGTAGAGAGGAGAGTTTGCGTTCTCGGGGCCATAGAGGTAGGTCTGAGAGACGTAGTGATAGGTCTGAGAGGCCTTGTGAATCTTTACGTGATTATGTCCCATCAGGTCCAGTTGAGACTACTGATGCCCGCATTACGAGATTAGAGCGGAGTTGGAACACATTTATGAAGTTGTTCACTCAGGCTATGGCTAGGTTAGATAGTAGGCAAGGTCTGGCTGCTCAGAGGACTTCTACTGAACCAACATCTGCTCTTGAGACACCTATGCCACGTACTGTTGAGACCCATGTACCACCACCTGTAGTTCCACGACAGACTGGTGAGGATTCAAGGTATGATTGTGAACTTGACCGATTGAGGCAGTTTCAAAAGCTGAAACCTTCATCATTCAATGGGGTCAATAATACGGTAGTAGCAGAGGAGTTAATCAACCAGTTAGAGAAGCTATATGGCTTTTTCAGATGTTTGACCACTAAGAGAGTGACCTTTGCTACATTCATGTTAGAGGGCAAGGCATAACATTGGTGGAAATTTGCCTGACCATCCTGAGAACTAGATATCAGATGATTGACTGAGAAATCTTTTTGGATGCTTTTAAGAGGCAGTATATCCCAGCCACTGTTCAGAGGAGATTTCAGATGAAAATTCTTGGTCTAATCCAAGGGAACAGATCGGTAGACGAGTATGAGTCTCGATTCATAACCCCGGGAAGGTATGACCTGAATACCATGAGCAGTAAGATGCAGAAGGTCTGTAAGTTTATGGAGGGATTGAGACCTTCCATCAGAGTCAGATTTGCCCCATTTAACATCACGACTTATGAGAAGACAGTGCGTAGAGCTCAGTTGTGTGACCAAGACTATGAGATGCACGTCTCTGATTTGGTAAGGTCATGAAGGGAAGGAATAGAGATCAGAAGAGATCAACAGAGGACCGTACTGTCCGAATGGAGAAGAGATCGTTTGTTAGACGACTGAGGGTTGATGAGTCACGAGGTAGAATGATTAAGCCCCTGATGTATCAGGTCTCGACTCCAGCTAGGGGTATAGCGATTGAAGGACCTCGATCAACTACAGAATATTGTAGAGCATGTGGTAGATACCACGGTAGTAGGTCATGCCACGTATTGATTGGAACATGTTTTAGATGTGGCAAGACGGGCATATGATAAGAGATTGCTCAGAGTTGGTCGAGATAGCCCCATAGAAGGGCAAAGAGTCAGAGAAGGATACAGCTAGTACTTCTACCCCGAAGAGGAGGGTTACAGCTGAAGAGAAGGGAAAGCAAGTTGTAAGACGCGATCGAGTGTTTATCTTGGATCAAGCGACCGCAGATGCTTCAGTAGATGTGATTAAAAGGGTATATCGCACATGTGGTTGATACAGATAAGGCACACCAGGAATTGATAAATATTTCAGTAGTCAGGGAGTTTCCCGATATCCTTCCGGATGATCTACCAAAGTTGTCACTAGATAAGAAGGTGAAATTTTGTATTGATTTAGTACCTGGTACTGAGCCGATATCCAAACTACCGTATCATACGGCTCTAGTGGAATTGGAGGAGCTAAAGAAGAATTTTGCTACAAACCCTCAGAGAGAGAGGAAGTTATATGCGACGCTCAGTAAGTGTGATTTTGTAACGACCCTTAACCCTTAAAACTCGAGATAAATTTTTTTTTTGAATTTAATTCACCACTTATTCCCCAATTCACTTAGGTTGTATTCCTGTACAGTGTCGAAACATTTTCCTAATTCTTTTCTAGTGTTTTATAATTGATTTTCATATTTTAACTTATATTGCCGATAGAAATTTCGGCAGCATAACGACTTATATATAAGCCTACCCACCTGCAATCAATTGTATTCCACAATCCTAGATATCCACAACTACCAAGCATACTTTTCAAATTCATCTCTACCACACAATGCATCTATTTCGATTTAATACTAGTAATCTCGAAATATAATCCCAAGGTAGTAATGTTTACATCGTTCCTTACAAAATTACATCCCAACTGATAATTCCAATATATGTCTGTGTATACAATTATGTCTGGTACAGGAATGTAAATGTATACCTTTCGCGTGTACAAAGTAGCTTAGGGTAGTTCTTCCCAGCAGCTTACGTCGTGTACACGGCAGATAGCGTTTATAGATTCACTGCAAATGATCTGAAGGTAGAGGGGTGAGCTTTTGGGGAAAAGCCCAGTAAGAGAATATTCTTAAAGCAGTTCTAATATATAAAAGCATTTGAAATTGTTCATAAAATGAAACTTAATGCAATACATAAACTTTCATTTCATGCGTACGCGTCATAAAGCATGCGAATATTTAAACAAAACACATACTTAACCATTTTGCAACTTTTCATAAACCTTTCATGAACATTTCATAAATCATTTCGTAAACGTTTCATGAATAATTCATAGTCATTTCGTAAACATTTCATGCATATTTCATAATCATTTCATAAGCATTTCATGAATATTTCATAATCATTTCGTAAACATCTCATGCATGTTTCATAATCATTTCATAAAACTCTCATGCATATTTTGTAATCATTTCATAAACATCTCATCATAGTCGATTTTATAATTAAAATCGAGGAGACTAGGCTATAACTAAGTCATGCGATACGTGTCATTCTCCATTGGAGAGTCATCATACCTATGGCCATGGTAAGGGGGCTGTAGAATGGATCAGATTCGTACAGCAATAATAATTATAAATAAGGGTAGTATCTTCTTATTTCTTATCATATACTAGCACATAGCTAGGGCACGGGCACCTGTGACACTCACCATGCGGGGAACATTCATCCGTGCTGCGCGGGCATGAGATACTACTAAAACATTATCGTAAACCACTAGTAACACGACATCTTCCACAAAGGTTGAGTCAAGTGCTAAAGGGGCCAACGTACCGGCACCCCAAGTGGTGGAGCCGGAACACCACGAGAAGTAGCCAAGCATGAAGCCTAAGTCTCAAAACATATTTTCCTTTTTTGTAAATACTTTTGAAAACGTCAAAAGTTCCATTTCAAAGCGTAAATATGGGTTTTCAAGCCATCATAAAACTTTCAAGTATTTTCATAATTTGAAAGTTTATTTCATAAACATAGATGTTCTAGTGAACATTTTGTAAAACGAAATCATGTTTTGTAAACAGTTTCGCAAGTATGGACGCATTGATAAATCATTTTAAATCATATGCTCTTTCATAAACTCATTTATCAGAGAAACATGAATGCAATATCAGAACTAAGTTAAGTAATACCCCTTACCTCGATTTATCGGGTATCTCGAATTCGAACGGTGACGTCTCCTAGTACCTCCTTTAATCCCTTCTACAATCACCTACACCGAAATTGTAGACTTAGCACCCTATTCATGCGAATTGCGTTAAGACCGTAATTATCGTTGCTACTGCGTGTGTACGTATTATTGTATATCCTTAGGCTAACACGCACATTTATCTATTTCTTCACTATTTATATATTTTGCTCCTACAGGTATTAACAAATACCTTTATTATATACACCCACATGTATACACGCATAAATTTATATATATATATACTCTCCTATATGTATATATATATATATATATACTTTTATTGTTTTCATGTTTCCCTATCTCACATATATAGATTTTTGTATATACATATATATATACTTTTATTTGTTTTTCATATGTCACTATCGCATATATATATACATTCTTTGTATATACATATACTAGCACACATTCATCCTATGTACATCCGTATGTATATGCACCGAAATATATATATATATATATATATATATATCATTGTTTTCCATTTTTCCTTATCACATGTATCCATTCTTTATATGTACATATACTAAAACACACATTTATTTTATACGCTCATTTGTATATACACCCAAGTATATACACATTTTTATTTTATCCTTGGCTTTCCTTATTCATTATCAGATATATGTACATCTACTAACATACCCTTTTCATTATACACACCTATATGTATATACCCAAATATATATATATATATATGTTCACATAAATACATATATATATATATATATTATCACTTGTTTCCATTATTCCATATCACAATTATATATTTTGGCCTACTTCTCATCTTTCCATTTTTGCCAAATTAAATCTACACTAAACATGCTTCTATTTCAATCTAAATGTATATGTATATTAAATGTACACAAATACATAAATATATCATTTACCTTTTCTATTTTCTTTTTCTTCTTTCTTTTCTCTTTTTTTTTTCTCTTCTTCCCTCTCGGTCAGCCGTTCTTCTTCCTTTTCTTCCTAAGCTGCTCACCCCTTTCTCCCTCACGATTTCTCCTATTCACTTCTCGGTTACAGCCTCCATTGCAGTCTTCTTCCCTTCGGTTCTGCTATCCCTCTCCCCTTCCTCTCGATTTCCATCTCCAATTCCCAGTCCCGATTCTGTTTTTTTTTTCTTTTTTTTTCCTCTCTTGCCTCTGTTCCAGCCCCTTCCTTCAGCTCACGGTTCCAGCTCCCAAATTGGTCTCCTTCCTCGGTTTGCTCTGCTGCAGTTTCTTCTCCTTCTCTCGGTCTCCCCTCCAGCAGCAGCTCCTCTGCACACTCGGTTTTCCAGCTCTCCTGATCAGTCCTCTGCCTCGATCTGCTCCCGTTTTAGCCCCTCTCTTCAGCTCACCATTCCAGCTCCAAATTGGTCTCCATCTCCCTCGGTTCTGTTTCTTTTCCTCCTCCCTTGCCTCTGTTCCAGCTTCGCCCGATCAGTCGCGCACCCTGTTCTGCTCGTAGCTCCGATTTCTCCTCCTCGGTCAGCTGCTGTCCCCCCTTTCTTTCCTCTCGGTTTCCCCTTTTTTTTTCCCTTCTCTTCTTCCTCGGCAGACCCAGCTTCCTTCTCCTCTCCCTTCCCTTCTCTTCTTTCTCTTTTCTTCCCTTCTTCTCTAGCAGACCGAGCCTCTCCTTCCTTTCTCCTTTCTCCTTTCTCCTTTCTCTTCTTTCCTTCTTCTTCTCCCTCGGCCAGAACCAGCTTCCTTTCCTTTCCTGGTTTTCTTTCTCTCCCGGCCAGACCTCTCTTCCTTCCTCTTTTCTTCCCCTTCCTCTCCTCTTTTCCTTCCTCTTCTCTTCTCCTTTCGGTTCCCGCCCAACACTCCTCTGTTTTCTTTTGATTTCCTTTCAAATTGCAACACTGGCAGACGGAATTGGCTTTTCTAAGCCAATTCCGTACATGCCATAATATATTTATATATATTAGTTTAATATATATATATATTATATAGGTATTAATTGTTATGTATTTGTATGGTTGTTATATATTTTTTTACACCCACTCCTATATAATGTATCAATGTATATTCATACATTATATTAGTATAAATATATTGTTTGTGTATTGTCATTGTTATTTATTTATTTTTATTATTATTATTATTATTATTATTATTATTATTATTATTATTATTTTATTAAATTTCTTAACCATTATCCTTTTCAATACATATACATATATATTTGTCATATATATGTATATCATCATTTTTCCATTTTAAATTGTTTAGTATATATATATATATATATATATATATACATATTCACCTATGTACATATCTACATATATACATTTTCTTATATAATTTATCCAAAGACATAATATCATGCCTTCCATGAGATTTTCCTTATTCTGAAATTAAAATAATATCGGGATTCCATCATTCTCCATGTGTTCTCGATACAAGTGTTTACATCGACACTTTTCGAATAACAAATTAAAATTTTCTAACCCTTCCGTACTTGCATTCGCCTTATTACTTATTGTATCTTCGGGTTCCCGTCATCCCACGGGCTTCTCGGTTCCTATAGTCCTCGAGCCCTACAACGAATATTCACACTTCTGTTAATATATATTATTTCCATTTTTTTTATAATTAAATTAACGTAGGAAATTTGTGGGGTTTACATTCTCCCCACCTTAAAAGAATTTGGTCCTCCAAATTCATTCGGGTCCATCTGTCTACGATCACCCAAGTTGTATCATGCCCCTTTCGGGTCCTTGGTAATCTCATTATGAAATCCATAGTAATGTGCACTCATTTCTAAGTAGGCACTGGGAAAAAAAAATTCTTAAGTGACCCCATTGGTCTTTAGTGTTCGATCTTAATCTGTTGGCAAATCAAATACTTGGCCACAACTCAACTATATTTCTTTTAATACCGACCAACCAATATACCTTTCGTAAATCATGGAACACCTTAGTGCCTCCCGAGTGCATGGTGTACCGAGAACAAAGAAACTCTTTTTAAGATCCTTTACCTTAGGGCATCATCGTTTTAGACACCAAACTTACCACAATTTCTCATTTATCCTTAATGAGAACTTATTCTTAATTTATATCACTTGATCCAAATCACTTCACATACCAGAAATATTTGTTCCTTTCATACTTCTCTTAATCCAATATGACTCGTATATTCAAGATTTATCTCATTTCAAGCTTGTCTCATTTCGTACATCAATTATATTAGAACTCTTTCCTCATTCCAATTTAGTCTCACATTCAAGACATAAAAATATAGAGGTTACAATCCTTAGATTCGATATGTAATCCATATTCCAACGTTTCCTTATATCTCAACTTTAAATCTTCATAATAGTTTGAATCTTCCCAAATAATCATGTCATCTCTGTTTGAAAAATCCTACTTACACCCATCCTTAATACACCGTGACCCAAGACACTCAAAGTCTCCTTAAAATATATCACCGGTATACTCCAAAGTGAATCACTTGATCCGATAATCTCCTTTTCATATAATCCTTATAATTGTTCTCTCAGCATATCTAATCCAAGCAAGGTCACTCAGTACAGTGGTTTGAGTAGTTAACTCGATACCACCTACTAAATCAATTCAAGAACTTCTCCTTTTAGTTTAGGGGTAACTTTGATAAATTATTTGATCACGTGTCAAAAAATTTTCCTATTTACAGGGATGTTTCTATACCCCAAACACGTCTTATCTTTATCAATCATGTAAGCAGTACGGCCTTTAAAGTCTTATTTATACCATTGGTTCCCTGATTCATTCTTTCAGTATAGTGACTGTGCTTTTTTCATTGTCATTATTTCTTTTGTAGATCTCTTTTCTGTCATTCTCTTTATCTTTCCCTTTCTTAGTGACTTTAGAAATATAGAATTCATATCATCATAATTGCGCCTTGCGCTCTGTTTCCTCAAAGTAATTTCAAATGGAGTCATCTTAGCTTGACTAAATATCTCAATATCTCCTATAGGTTTCTGAACTTCTTTTATCTAACAGTTCTTACAACTTCTTTTTTAATTCCTAAAGGTCCATAAAGTTCATTCGACAATGAGACTTCGAAATTGACTGTGTCTCTAGTGCCAAACCTATAATGAATTCCAACTCTCTCTCCAGTGGTAGCCCCGGTAGTTCCTCAGGACACATCCGGAAATTTGCATACCACAGATATATCCTGAATACTTGGACATTCTCGAGTAGTGTCGGAGATGAATGCAATATAACTTTCACATCAACACGTTCATCAAAAACTTTCATTAATAGTCAAAATCATACACTTCGTTCCTTAACTGCAAAACATATATTAAACTTACTAGGTAAGGAGAAAGTTTCAGTCTTAGAGTAGCAGTCTAAACTTACACGGTTGGTGGCTAGCCAATCCATACTCAAAATTACATCAAAACCATACATGTTCAACAAAATTAGATCTGCTAATATGGTCCTATCTCCTACCTTGATTTCACAATTCCTACACACCATATCAGTCCAAGGTAAAGGCTCTCCTATGAGTGACAAGCTTCTTACCCTTCTCAACTGCGGTAGCCCGTCTCTGTGGGTTCTGTCTCTGGGGAGCTTGCCTCTCAAGTTGTCGTGGTGGTTCTGGGGGTTGTGGGAACTCATTCAGTGGACAATCTTTAATCATGTGCCCCTTCTGTCCACACCTAAAGCAACTCCCAGTGGACCAGTGACATGTAATTCTATGAAATTTACCGCATCTAGTGCAAAATCTGTCGTACCGTTGGAAGCCTCTGGTAGTCTATGGAGTAGGTACAGGAACTGTGGGCCTATCAATCCTAGCCTGAGACTCATCTGTCCTTTGTCTCTTAGGTTAGCCTCTCTGAAGGTCCTGTCTCACAGACTCCGTTCGCTTACTCTTATCCCTGTTCTTTCTCTTAAATGTTGGAGGCTTCATTTTCGGGAAATTCCTCTTTCTACCGACATTCCTCTCCTTCCTTCGGGTCTGTACAAGAGGCTGAGGCACCATAGGTACTGGAGGAACTTGTAGAGGAGGAGGTGGTGGTGCTTGTAGAGGAATCGACACCGGAGTAGAAAATGGTGTCGTGCCAACTGAATCGGAAACGTTTGTCCCTAGATGTTGGACAATCATGGCAGCTATCGATTCCAAACCTCGCTCGAGGCGCTGCTCCAACCGCTGTTCAAATTGAGCCATACGTGTATTGAGGTCCTCTAAGTGCGGTGGAGGAGGTGGAGGTGGCTGAGCCTGCCTCCGAAGACGTCCGCGTCTTCCACTCATCGTGCAGTGATCTAATACCTGCGCGTAATTCCAAAGATCAAGTCTTACATTCATTAGGTATACATTACCTACTACCAGACAAGCACAGACATTTGTGATGTAATTTAATCCTTATTTTTGACACTGACAGTACTAGACAACCTTCGCTCTGATACCACTTAAACTGTAACGACCCTTAACCCTTAAAACTCGAGATAAATTTTTTTTTTGAATTTAATTCACCCACTTATTCCCCAATTCACTTAGGTTGTATTCCTGTACAGTGCCGAAACATTTTCCTATTTCTTTTCTCGTGTTTTATAATTGATTTTCATATTTTAACTTATATTGCCGATAGAAATTTCGGCAGCATAACGACTTATATATAAGCCTACCCACCTGCAATCAATTGTATTCCACAATCCTAGATATCCACAACTACCAAGCATACTTTTCAAATCCATCTCTACCACACAATGCATCTATTTCGATTTAATACTAGTAATCTCGAAATATAATCCCAAGGTAGTAATGTTTACATCGTTCCTTACAAAATTACATCCCAACTGATAATTCCAATATATGTCTGTGCATACAATTATGTCTGGTACAGGAATGTAAATGTATACCTTTCGCGTGTACAAAGTAGCTTAGGGTAGTTCTTCCCAGCAGCTTACGTCGTGTACGCGGCAGATAGCGTTTATAGATTCACTGCAAATGATCTGAAGGTAGAGGGGTGAGCTTTTGGGGAAAAGCCCAGTAAGAGAATATTCTTAAAGCAGTTCTAATATATAAAAACATTTGAAATTGTTCATAAAATGAAACTTAATGCAATACATAAACTTTCATTTCATGCGTACGCGTCATAAAGCATGCGAATATTTAAACAAAACACATACTTAACCATTTTGCAACTTTTCATAAACCTTTCATGAACATTTCATAAATCATTTCGTAAACGTTTCATGAATAATTCATAGTCATTTCGTAAACATTTCATGCATATTTCATAATCATTTCATAAGCATTTCATGAATATTTCATAATCATTTCGTAAACATCTCATGCATGTTTCATAATCATTTCATAAAACTCTCATGTATATTTCGTAATCATTTCATAAACATCTCATCATAGTCGATTTTATAATTAAAATCGAGGAGACTAGGCTATAACTAAGTCATGCGATACGTGTCATTCTCCATTGGAGAGTCATCATACCTATGGCCATGGTAAGGGGGCTGTAGAATGGATCAGATTCATACAGCAATAATAATTATAAATAGGGGTAGTATCTTCTTATTTCTTATCATATACTAGCACATAGCTAGGGCACGGGCACCTGTGGCACTCACCATGCGGGGAACATTCATCCGTGCTGCGCGGGCACGAGATAGTACCAAAACATTATCGTAAACCACCAGTAACACGACGTCTTCCACAAAGGTTGAGTCAAGTGCTAAAGGGGCCAACGTACCGGCACCCCAAGTGGTGGAGCCGGAACACCACGAGAAGTAGCCAAGCATGAAGCCTAAGTCTTAAAACATATTTTCCTTTTTTGTAAATACTTTTGAAAACGTCAAAAGTTCCATTTCAAAGCGTAAATATGGGTTTTCAAGCCATCATAAAACTTTCAAGTATTTTCATAATTTGAAAGTTTATTTCATAAACATAGATGTTCTAGCGAACATTTTGTAAAACGAAATCATGTTTTGTAAACAGTTTCGCAAGTATGGACGCATTGATAAATCATTTTAAATCATATGCTCTTTCATAAACTCATTTATCAGAGAAACATGAATGCAATATCAGAACTAAGTTAAGTAATACCCCTTACCTCGATTTATCGGGTATCTCAAATTCGAACGGTGACGTCTCCTAGTACCTCCTTTAATCCCTTCTACAATCACCTACACCGAAATTGTAGACTTAGCACCCTATTCATGCGAATTGCGTTAAGACCGTAATTATCGTTGCTACTGCGTGTGTACGTATTATTGTATATCCTTAGGCTAACACGTACGTTTATCTATTTCTTCACTATTTATATATTTTGCTCCTACAAGTATTAACAAATACCTTTATTATATACACCCACATGTATACACGCATAAATTTATATATATATATATATACTCTCCTATATGTATATATATATATATACTTTTATTGTTTTCATGTTTCCCTGTCTCACATATATACATTTTTGTATATACATATATATATACTTTTATTTGTTTTTCATATGTCACTATCGCATATATATATACATTCTTTGTATATACATATACTAGCACACATTCATCCTATGTACATCCGTATGTATATGCACCGAAATATATATATATATATATATCATTGTTTTCCATTTTTCCTTATCACATGTATCCATTCTTTATATGTACATATACTAAAACACACATTTATTTTATACGCTCATTTGTATATACACCCAAGTATATACACATTTTTATTTTATCCTTGGCTTTCCTTATTCATTATCAGATATATGTACATCTACTAACATACCCTTTTCATTATACACACCTATATGTATATACCCAAATATATATATATATATGTTCACATAAATACATATATATATATATATTATCACTTGTTTCCATTATTCCATATCACAATTATATATTTTGGCCTACTTCTCATCTTTCCATTTTTGCCAAATTAAATCTACACTAAACATGCTTCTATTTCAATCTAAATGTATATGTATATTAAATGTACACAAATACATAAATATATCATTTACCTTTTCTATTTTCTTTTTCTTCTTTCTTTTCTCTTTTTTTTTTCTCTTCTTCCCTCTCGGTCAGCCGTTCTTCTTCCTTTTCTTCCTAAGCTGCTCACCCCTTTCTCCCTCACGATTTCTCCTATTCACTTCTCGGTTACAGCCTCCATTGCAGTCTTCTTCCCTTCGGTTCTGCTATCCCTCTCCCCTTCCTCTCGATTTCCATCTCCAATTCCCAGTCCCGATTCTATTTTTTTTTTCTTTTTTTTTCCTCTCTTGCCTCTGTTCCAGCCCCTTCCTTCAGCTCACGGTTCCAGCTCCCAAATTGGTCTCCTTCCTCGGTTTGCTCTGCTGTAGTTTCTTCTCCTTCTCTCGGTCTCCCCTCCAGCAGCAGCTCCTCTGTACACTCGGTTTTCCAGCTCTCCTGATCAGTCCTCTGCCTCGATCTGCTCCCGTTTTAGCCCCTCTCTTCAGCTCACCATTCCAGCTCCAAATTGGTCTCCATCTCCCTCGGTTCTGTTTCTTTTCCTCCTCCCTTGCCTCTGTTCCAGCTTCGCCCGATCAGTCACGCACCCTGTTCTGCTCGTAGCTTCGATTTCTCCTCCTCGGTCAACTGCTGTCCCCCCCTTTCTTTCCTCTCGGTTTCCCCGTTGTTTTTCCCTTCTCTTCTTCCTCGGCAGACCCAGCTTCCTTCTCCTCTCCCTTCCCTTCTCTTCTTTCTCTTTTCTTCCCTTCTTCTCTAGCAGACCGAGCCTCTCCTTCCTTTCTCCTTTCTCCTTTCTCCTTTCTCCTTTCTCCTTTCTCTTCTTTCCTTCTTCTTCTCCCTCGGCCAGAACCAGCTTCCTTTCCTTTCCTGGTTTTCTTTCTCTCCCGGCCAGACCTCTCTTCCTTCCTCTTTTCTTCCCCTTCCTCTCCTCTTTTCCTTCCTCTTCTCTTCTCCTTTCGGTTCCCGCCCAACACTCCTCTGTTTTCTTTTGATTTCCTTTCAAATTGCAACAGTGGCAGACGGAATTGGCTTTTCTAAGCCAATTTCGTACATGCCATAATATATTTATATATATTAGTTTAATATATATATATATTATATAGGTATTAATTGTTATGTATTTGTATGGTTGTTATATATTTTTTTACACCCACTCCTATATAATGTATCAATGTATATTCATACATTATATTAGTATAAATATATTGTTTGTGTATTGTCATTGTTATTTATTTATTTTTTTATTATTATTATTATTATTATTATTATTATTATTATTATTATATTAAATGTCTTATACATTATACTTTACAATACATATACATATATATTTGTCATATATATGTATATCATCATTTTTCCATTTTAAATTGTTTAGTATATATATATATACATATTCACCTATGTACATATCTACATATATACATTTTCTTATATAATTTATCCAAAGACATAATATCATGCCTTCCATGAGATTTTCCTTATTCCGAAATTAAAATAATATCGGGATTCCATCATTCTCCATGTGTTCTCGATACAAGTGTTTACATCGACACTTTTCGAATAACAAATTAAAATTTTCTAACCCTTCCGTACTTGCATTCGCCTTATTACTTATTGTATCTTCGGGTTCCCAGTCATCCCACGGGCTTCTCGGTTCCTATAGTCCTCGAGCCCTACAACGAATATTCACACTTCTGTTAATATATATTATTTCCATTTTTTTTTATAATTAAATTAACGTAGGAAATTTGTGGGGTTTACAGATTTTTGGTTGGAACAGATATCAGTTTTGGGTTTGGCTGGATAGTTTCGCTAGTTTATAGAGGGCTTTTCGAAGTTGGCTCCTCTATTGACACGTCTAACTCGGAAGAATGTTGCATTTGAGTGGGATAGTGCTTGTGAGAAATTTCAAGTATTTACTGATCATAAGAGTGTCAAGTATCTGTTTTCACAGAAGGAATTGAATATGAGGCAGAAACGATGGATAGAGCTTCTGAAAGATGATGATTGTGAGATACTCTATCATCCGGGTAAAGCGAATGTAGTCGCTAATACCTTGAGCAGAAAGAGCCTTGGGATGGTATCGTACATGATGGTCAGGGAATAGGAACTGTTAGAGTAGTTACTAGCCTCAGTCTAGATATAGACCCTTCTAACACTGACACATATTGTGTGATAGCTAGTCTGAGATTAAAATCGGATTTGATAGACCGGACCAGACAAGCTCAGCGTATTAATCAATTTTGTGTTGATATACATAGTCAGATATAGATGGATAGAGTGACTGAGTGCACAGTTAGTGATGATGGCCTGCTGAGATTCAGAGGTTGAAATTGCGTTCCCGATGATCCACAACTAAAGAGATTGATTTTGTCTAAAGCTCATTCATCGAGGTATACAGTGCATCCAGGGAGTAATAAGATGTATTAGAACCTTCGAAAAGTATATTAGTGATCAAGGATGAAGAAAGATATGGCGGAGTATATGGCTAATTACCTAGTATGTCAACAGGTGAAGGTAGAGTATCATAAGCCTGTGGGATTATTGCAGCCTCTACCTATACCGACATGGAAATGGAAGCACATCACCATGGATTTCATCATGGGTTTACTGAGGACCCGACGGAACCATGATGCCATTTGGGTGATTGTGGATAGATTGACGAAGTCAGCTCACTTCTTAGCTATGAAGGCTACGGATACTCTGAGTGCATTGGCGGATTTGTATATATGAGAAATTATGAGGCTACATGGTGTTCCAGTGAGTATTGTATCTGACAGGGATTCCTGCTTCACTTCTCACTTTTGGGAACATTTTCATGAAGGCATGGGAACCCGATTGAGCTTTAGTACAAATTTCCACTCTCAGTCCGATGGTGAGTCAGAGAGAACCATCCTGACTTTGAAGGATATGTTGAGAGCTTGTGTGATGGATTTTAAAGGCTCCTGAGATGACTATTTGCCACAAGTCGAATTCGCCTATAACAATAGTTATCACTCAAGTATTGGGATGGCACCGTATGAAGCATTGTATGGTCGTAGGTGTCCATCTCCGATTGAATGGGAAGATGTGGGTGACCGAAAGATGTTTGCTCTGATTTAGTGAAGCAAACCTCTGAGGATGTCCAATTTATATGTGAAAGATAGAGAATAGCTCAGAGTAGGCAGAAAAGCTACGCTAAGACGAGGCTAAGGCCTTTGGAATTCACTGTGGGTGAATCAGTATTCTTGAAAGTTTCTCCCTCGAAAGGGATAATGAGATAAGGGAGCGAGTGGGAGATAAGGCCTGTAGGCTAGCCTTAACACCTGAGCTAGCAGGCATTCATAACTTCTTCCGCACATTGATGCTTCAGAAGTATCATCTAGATCAAGCACATGTGATTCAGTATGAGCCATTAAAGCTCAAAGATGATATGTTGTATGTAGAGAAGTCGATTCGAATATTATATAGGAAAGAGAAAGTGTTACGGACCAAGACGATCCCTCTGGTTAAGGTTCTCTAGCAGTACCACACTTCGGAGGAAGTTTTGTGGGAATTAGAGAGCCTGATGCGAGGAAAATATCCGTAACCATTCAAGAATTGACTTGGTTCTAATTTGGAGGACCAAAATTCTTAAGGTGGGGAGGAATGTAAGACCCGAAAATTCAGTGTCATTTCCTTAAGATATTGATATTATAAATATGGATTCGTGTAATCTTGATCAAAAAAGAAGAAATAATTAAATTTTAAGTCCAATTGATCAAGATATGACTTTATTTGGATAACCTGAATTTTCTACATCTGAAATTATTTCAGAAATATGAAAAAATATTTTTTAAAAAAAATTAAGGGATATTTTATTTTTATATTATTATTATAATAATATAAAAATAATAAATAAGATATTTTGTATCCTAATATATTATATTATATTATATTAAAATAATATAATAATATATATATAACTGAAAAAAAAAAGAGAGAAATTGATGCCCGAAGCAGAGAAGGAATCGAGAAAACCCGATTCCCTCTTTTTGCCTTCCTTCGATACGAGGAGAAGGGAGGGAAACGAAGCACAGGAGGTAGAGAATGGACGAGGCGATGCCAGCTGACCCAGGCACGGTGGCTACGATCGTCGGCGAAACCAGGAGAGGGAGATCGGGGAGAGAGACAGCCGAGAGAGAGAGATGAGAAATCGGCGGCAACGGCGCTGATCTACACCAACCCAGGCTGACCGAACGTTCCCCAAGCAAGGCTGAACCACGTGGCGGTGGAATCGCGCTGAGAACCAGTCGAAAATGCCGACAACGACAAAACACAACACCCCCTGAACCGATTCGGACCGGTTCAGTGTGAAAAGGGGCTGAACTGGTCTGAGCCGGTTCAATAGGAGAGAGAAAGAGGAGAGAGAAAAAATTTTGAAAAAAATTCGATGATGCCTCGGGTTTACAGATAAGTCGGTAAGCGGTCAAAATTGACCGATTTAACTTTCGAAAAACTTATTTGAAATTATATTTGACTGAAATTGATTCGGGTTAAATATATAAACGTGTAGCTCGACAATAGACGACAAACGTGAGTTTGATCGAGCCTCGAATGGCGAGCCATCACGGAATCTCAAGTAAGTGAATCTCACTTGTTATAACTTGTATAGTTATACGAGTTAGGAATTAATCGCATAAGTTGCGGATTAACTCCGTATAAAATGCTTTATGTTAGAAAAAACTTAAAATAACGTGATGAAAGTGTTAATGGGCCCTACGGATGACCCAATAATTGTTAATGGGCCTAAGGAGCCCAATAGGCCGTGACAGAATAAATAGTATAGTTGAAATGAGCTTAAAATTGAGTTGTGTCCAATAAGAAGCAACGAGGCCCAATAAGAGCAATTGTGCCTATTTGACAAAATAGACTGCATAGAAAAGGATAAATGAGTTATCCGAGTTAATTAATGTGATTAATAACTATCTGCAGCTCCAGGAGATATATTCGAAGCCGGATAGACTGATTTACGGAAAGTGAAAAAAAGTGAAAAAGTGCATTCGACTGGATTCCAAGTAAGGGATCTATTCGAGCTCTTAGAGATAGCTGTACGTATTTTCATCGTCGTTTACATTCACTTAAATTCCGTATAAAGTATTGGTACGAGCTAAACGTATTGTTCGCAAGTGCACGGGTCGTACAAGTAATAATGGGATTTGATTCATGAATTATCGTCTCACAGAGAAGTTGATTAGCCTAATTAACTACCTATTAATCTTACCCTAAGTATATCCTAGCAAATTATGAATTGATGGGTGATCTACAAGGTTAACAGTACTGAAAATAATAAAACTATAAAATAAAGAAAATTAAACAGAGTTAAAATTACTTACAGAGCTCTAAGAAATTAAAAGCAAACATCTACAAAAGATAATTAAAACAGTTAAAATTAATTAACGCAATTAAAAATGCAAATATGAAAATAAGCAACAAAATTAATTAAGCTAAAATTAAACCATCCTAAAAATAAAATAAAATGTGCATGTAATTAAACTAATTAAAAAAATGCAATTTAAACTAACTTAATTCTAATGAAATAAAATTCTACTTACCTAAAGAAATTCTTAAACCTAACTTTAACTAAATACTAACAATAAAGCAAAATTTAAATAATGCATGAAAAATAAATATTGGATTTTTCAAATTACAATGAAAACTTAAAATTGCATAAAATGAGTTTACTCTAATTTAATTCTAATTGGAAAACCTATTACTAAAATAAAAATAAAAATTAACTAATGACATAATTAAATCTAAATTCTAGACTAATCAATCAATTAAATTATAGCTAATCATGCAAATAAATTTAAAACTCTAACTTCTTAAGCTAACAAATTAAATTGAAATTAAACTATTCTAAAAATGCATAAAATGAATTAAATAGCTACAATGCAATAGCCAAACAAGGCCCTAGCTAATTTTGCCAACCGAGTGGTCCCGATTGTGATGCATTGTACATGTTCTTCATCTCCAGGTGATGGCCTCGTTTCTGTCCAGTTGCTGTCCTGCTTCTGCTGCACTGTGATGTCCGTGAACTTCTGCACCAGCTGCTGTCTGTGCTGCATCCAAGCTGCCTCCTTACATCTAATTGTTGTTGCACGATTTTCTGATACACGGGTCCTCGACATACTGTGCATATTGTTTCCATTCCCAGAGGTTATCCTGCAACTGTATACATCCAGGTGCTGCTTCTCGGCACCAGTCTGCTGTACATCTGCTACCAGCACCCACACACATTGCTAGCTATACGGTCCCGACAATGCAACGGTACTACACAATCAACAAATGGTCTGCAATCCATGAAATGCAGCTGCTCCAGTACTGTTGTTGCTTGTGCCAGCCTACACCTGAGCTGCAGCAATCACCATAATCTGCTGCTCTGCTGCGTCATGCCAGGCATCTTCCTCGGTTGCCAAATTTATACTAGTGACGCCTGCCTTTCTCCCTGTCGAACCAGTAACAAAGCTTAAATGAAATCAATAAAAGTTGGTTTACCCATAACAGAAACGTGAAGCAATGAAACTTTAACAAGACCGAACTAAATATACTCCGCTAAACATATATAAAAGGGTAATGCAGTATAAAAGGGTAATGTTGTATAATGTGTCAACTACTTATTCACTACTTATTCACTTTAATATAAAAGGGTAATACAGTATAATGTGTCATTTATTATTTTTTAAATTTTTTGAACCAAATATTTCCCTCTAATGTAACTAAATGCGAAAATTTAATATTCTCAAAATTCATCAAGTAAAATGATTTGAAGGTAAAACTATTCTTAAACAAAAAATTAATTTATACGAACCTAATAGTAATCCACTTGACAAGTGAACCTTATATTATGCATTGACAAAATAAATAAAGAAAAAAGTTAACCCAACATATCGTTTCTAAGTATGTTACACATGTAGATACCCTCATCATCCCCTTCTTCTAAAATTAATATTATAAAAAAATGAGGTGAGCATGCCATGTCAAGACCCATCATCCTTTTTTCCCTCTAAAATTAATATTATAGATATATTATTATGACTAATTATCTTATATACTATTAATAAATTTTTTGAATTCACAAGTAAAATTAAGATAACAACATATATATTTTTAAATATATTAAAAAATTAAAAATAAATAAAATAAAATATATATTATTATTTTAATCTCACTTATAAAATTATAAAAAAATTCTTAACTTTGTACGGATGTTAATCCTATTATTATTAACTTAATTAGCCTATTGAATGTGAGGATTATGAATTTTACAATTGATGCCCCTTCATCCAATTACAACAATACACACGTCAGCATCAAAACAGCCGCTTACATACCCACGGTTTTACTTTTACCTGATCCAATAAGCCCTCCAAACCGGCTCAGAGTCTTACGGCTCGGTTCGATTATCAACAGTGCTGACTTTTACCGATCTTCCTTTACAACCAACTCATGACGAATATTCTGTCTATGCCAACATTACCACTACCCTTTCCCATCTTCGCTTAACTTTTTATTCCGGAATGCTTTATGTTTCTTTCTTTTCGACGGTGAGAAAATCAAAAAAAAGAAATGATTCTCTCTGTTTGCTACGTTTCTCTTTGGTCCGTGTGACCCCCTCTCTCTTTCTTTTTCTTTTCCAATTGATGGTGGTTGTGTCACCAGAATCCACGTGTACAACCAACCGCCAACCAGAGACTGCCACGTGTCAGAAAAAGAATGAGCCACGTGGCTGATGGGGAGACAGAGTTGCCACGCGACACAGTTGCTTGTTAAACGACAGCGTGTTCGGGGTAATAGGCACTCTGTCGCCAGGTATGTGTGCCGCACAGTAGGTGCGACAGACCTCCTTCGCCTCCATTGCGACATAGGTCTCCCGCATTGCCCCCGTGGCAGAGATCTCCCGCACAGCCGCGGTAGAGGTCTTCCGCATAGTCTGCGGCAGAGGTCCATGGATACTCTGCCGCCTGCAGACTCCCCCGCAAGCTGCTTGACCCGAAGCGCGACAGAGTGCTCCATGACTCTGTTGCGGCCTAGACACGCGCCTGGGCCTCAGCTCGAACCGACTTAGAAGAAACCTATAAATATGCCGATGAGCTCTCAGAAAGAAAAAGAAAAACAAAAGAACAAAAAAGCAGGGAGAAATACTTCAACTCTTTGAATTAAGAAACACATTCTCTTCTTCTTACATACACAACTCCCGATTACTTACTTAATCATCGGAGTGCGCGTGCAGGGACAGATCCCTGCGCCCTCTGATTCCTGTTGTTTTTGTAGAACATACGAAGAACACGTGGAACAAATCGCACCGACGTCACTTCTTTGTCGTTAGCGCAATCAGACTACGTGGAAGGCAAATTCCTGTTGCTGTTCGCGCGGCAACATCAATTGGCGCCGTCTGTGGGAAGCTGACAAAAAGTCAGGTTCTCTATCCAAATAGTGAGGACACGCTCTACAGCAGAGTTGACAGGAGGGCAGAATTCCGTGAGTCCCCCTGTCAGATCAGAACAGAGACGGAGACATAGTGAAAGGGGTGACAGAGAAGCCTTGGTTTCTCTAGAAGAATTTGAGACCCTAAAACGCCAAAATGAAGAGACTACGACAGCATTGAAAGCTATGGTGAGCTTCTTCAGAGACGCTCTCCCCCAATTCAGCTTGCCCCATGAAGTGCAACAGTTAGTGGGGGAAAGCACGCCTAGGCAGACCTACGAGAGAGGTCAGCCCTCCACCCTGGTAAACGCTGGACAAGAGGCAGGGACACAAATTAATTCCACTGCAGATCCAGCAAGACAGAGTTCGCCCACAACACCTGTGCGGCAGCGCGCACCCGCAGACCTCACGCGGCAGAGGTCTCACCCAGCAGATAGACCACAGAGCTCACCCGCGGCTCAACAGCGGCAGAGCTCACCCGCAGACTTCAGGCGACAGTGTTCTCTAGCAGAACCCGTACGACAGAGCTCTCTCGCGGGATACATGCGGCAGAAGAATCTCGCAACACGTACGCGACGGTACTCTCCCGTCGCTTATAGGTGGCAGAGTTCCCCTCTGGCCGATAGTCGATAGAGTTCCCCCGCCGCTCATATGCGGCAGAGTTCCCCCGCGGCCCGTAGGCGGCAGAGTTTCTCCACGTGCCGCAGCTCATCTCCCGTGGAGTTTGTACAGGAGTTAGAAGAATATAAGGCTGGGGAGCCACGAAGACAAAGGGGTTCTGACCCACAAGAAGGTCTCGAAATGTCAAGTCCCAGAACGGGAGGTGTTGGAAGGGGTGCTTATCAGTCAGACTCTTCCAAACCCAAAGGGACGCGAAAGAAAACCGTGAGGGGAACCCTTGGTTCGGGCCCTGCGAACGCAGGCTGCCAATGGGCCAGACCCAAAGCGGACAATACGGTTGAGTGGGCCTCCCGTCCATATGGAGCCGTAAGAGCCTGAGGCGCTATGCGTCACTGTGGCCAGGCGTACATTCAGACGAGCCGTAAGAGCCTGAGGCGCTATGCGTCACTGTGGCCAGGGGTGAAAATCAGCTGAGCCATAAGAGCCTGAGGCGCTATACGTCACTGTGGCCAGGCGTATACTCAGAAGAGCAGTAAGAGCCTGAGGCGCTATGCGTCACTGTGGCTAGGCGTACATTCAGACGAGCCGTAAGAGCCTGAGGCGCTATGCGTCACTGTGGCCAGGCGTGAAAATCAGCCGAGCCGTAAGAGCCTGAGGCGCTATGCGTCACTGTGGCCAGGGGTATACTCAGAAGAGCCGTAAGAGCCTGAGGCGCTATGCGTCACTGTGGCCAGGTGTATACTCAGAAGAGCCGTAAGAGCCTAAGGCGCTATGCGTCACTGTGGCCAGGCGTGAAAATCAGCTGAGCCGTAAGAGCCTGAGGCGCTATGCATCACTGTGGCCAGGCGTATACTCAGAAGAGCTGTAAGAGCCTGAGGCGCTATGCGTCACTGTGGCCAGGCGTATACTCAGACGAGCCGTAAGAGCCTGAGGCGCTATGCGTCACTGTGGCCAGGCGTGAAAATCAGACGAGCCATAAGAGCCTGAGGCGCTATGCGTCACTGTGGCCAGGCGTACATACAACCGAGCCGTAAGAGCCTGAGGCGCTATGCATCACTGTGGCCAGGCGTACATACAGCCGAGCCGTAAGAGCCTGAGGCGCTATGCGTCACTGTGGAAAGGCGTATATTCAGCCGAGCCATAAGAGCCTGAGGCACTATGCGTCACTGTGGCCAGGCGTATACTCAGACGAGCCGTAAGAGCCTGAGGCGCTATGGGTCACTGTGGCCAGGCGTGAAAGATCAGACTAGCCATAAGAGCCTGAGGCGCTATGCGTCACTGTGGCCAGGCAATGAAAACATAAAGGCCGTAAGAACTAAAGACGCGCTCGTGTCGTGATAGTCAGGCTTCAGAAAGGTATGTAAAATTCCTTCCGAAAATATATCTTTCTATTAAGAATCCTCTTTCGCAGGAAAAATTCCTACCAAAGAGTGGGGAGCAATTGATGGTGGTTGTGTCACCAAAATCCACGTGTACAACCAACCGCCAACCAGAGACTGCCACGTGTCAGAAAAAGAATGAGCCACGTGGCTGATGGGGCGACAGAGTTGCCACGCGACACAGTTGCTTGTTAAACGACAGCGTGTTTGGGGCAATAGGCACTCTGTCGCCAGGTATGTGTGCCGCACAGTAGGCGCGACAGACCTCCTTCGCCTCCATTGCGACATAGGTCTCCCACATTGCCCCCGTGGCAGAGATCTCCCGCACAGCCGCGGTAGAGGTCTTCCGCATAGTCTGCGGCAGACGTCCATGGATACTCTGCCGCCTGCAGACTCCCCCGCAAGCTGCTTGACCCGAAGCGCGACAGAGTGCTCCATGACTCTGTCGCGGCCTAGACACGCGCCTGGGCCTCAGCTCGAACCGACTTAGAAGAAACCTATAAATATGCCGATGAGCTCTCAGAAAGAAAAAGAAAAACAAAAGAACAAAAAAGCAGGGAGAAATACTTCAACTCTTTGAATTAAGAAACACATTCTCTTCTTCTTACATACACAACTCCCGATTACTTACTTAATCATCGGAGTGCGCGTGCAGGGACAGATCCCTACGCCCTCTGATTCCTATTGTTTTTGCAGAACATACGAAGAACACGTGGAACAAATCGCACCGACGTCACTTCTTTGTCGTTAGCGCAATCAGACTACGTGGAAGGCAAATTCCTGTTGCTGTTCGCGCGGCAACATCACCAATCTTCTGCATTTTGAATCTCAAATCAGGTACTTAATCTTCATTTTTAATCCATAATTTCTTGGATTTATACATAATTCTTGTTCTTAACTTAAATTTTTTGTTAATTTTTTTTTCTTTGGGTTCTTCGCCACACTCTTGTTGATTTACTAAAAAAAAAAATTTATATAACAAAAAATTGCTAGAAAAGCAGAACCAGTTTTCGGCATTTTCCATTTCGAAGATTTGGCTTTCTTTTAGTTTTTTCTTTCTTTTTTTCCTTTCGAGTGGTGGAATGCTGGACTCAAGTTAGTCAATGTTTTGACTGAAGAATGTATTGATTGAAGATTCTTCTCCGTAGCTTAATTTTCCTCTTTAAGTTTTATAATTCTTATTCTTCTTTGATTTTCAGCTGAAAACTGATAGAAAATTATCAAATCCGAGCCGCTATGGAAGTAGGCAAGTTTTTGAACATGGGTATTTTCATAGTAGCCACTCTAGTAGTGGCCAAGCTTATATCTTTCCTTATAATGCCTAGATATGAGAAGCGGGTGCCGCCAGTAATCAAAACCTGGCCGGTATTTGGTGGGCTCCTCCGATTCATGAAAGGGCCCGTCGTGATGCTCCGGGAGGAGTACCCAAAGCTTGGCAGTGTTTTCACGTTGAACTTGTTTAACAAAAAGATAACTTTCTTGATTGGACCTGAGGTTTCATCGCACTTCTTTAAGACTTCAGAATCAGAGCTCAGCCAACAGGAAGTTTATCAGTTCAATGTGCCAACATTCGGTCCTGGTGTCGTGTTTGATGTGGATTACTCAATAAGGCAAGAGCAGTTCCGGTTCTTTACGGAGGCCCTTAGAGTTAATAAACTTAAGGGTTATGTGGATCAGATGGTTACTGAAGCCGAGGTGAGTGATTTGCTAGAAATTTGGTTTATGTTATGCTACATTCTTCTTGTTGTTTATGTATATTTTTTATATTATTTGATGACCCCTGCTAAGGAAGTGACTCTTAAGGATGTGACTCTTATTCCACAGTGTTGGAGTATCTGACAAGGAAAGTGTAGTTTGCATTTGTGTTTTCGAGTAAATTGAAGTTTGGTGGATGATAAATGAACCCTGTTGAATAAAAGTACTTTCTTCATTTGTATTTAGATGCGAATATTCATGTCTATATTTCGTATTTGTGTTAATTAAAATTGTGTAAAACATGAAAATTTTATGTAAAAAAATTCATGTTGACAAGAAAAATACAAAATTTTATTTTTAACTTTTATCATATTTATGTATAAGTTTTACCTAATTTTAATTCTTATCACCTTTGTATGTGTTTGTCTATTCATATCATTTTCCTGTTGTATATATGTATTGTGTTAAAGATTGTCAAGTATGGTCAGGAGACATCTTAAGAGTCTGCATATTTGAAATTTGAAGTCTGAATATTGATATTGCTTTCTTTTTTATGTTGCCCGAATGAACAGCAACAGGAATTTACCTTCCACGTATTCTGATTGCACTAACGACAAAAATGTGACGTCCGTGCGATTTGTTCCACGTGTTCTTCGTATAATCTGCAAAAACAACAGGAATCAGAGGGGGCAGGGATTTGTCCCTGCACGCGCACTCGGATGATTAAGTAAGTAATCGGGAGTTGTGTAAGTAAGGGGAAGAGAATGTGTTTCTTAATTCAAAGAGTTGAAGTATTTTTCCTTGATTTTTGTTCTTTGGTTTTCCTCCACCTTTTCTGAGAGCTCCTCGGCATATTTATAGGTTTCTTCAAGTCGGTTCGAGCTGAGGCCCAGGCGCGTGTCTGGGCCGCGACAGAGTCATAGAGCACTCTGTTGCGCTTCGGGTCAAGCAGCTTGCGGGAGACCTCTACCGCGGGCTGTGCAGGAGACCTATACCGCAGGCTGTGCGGGAGACCTCTACCGCAGGCTGTGCGGGAGACCTCTACCGCAGACTGTGCGGGAGACCTCTACCGCGGGCTGTGCGGGAGACCTATGCCGCAGGCTGTGCGGGAGACCACTACCGCGGGCTGTGCGGGAGACCTTTGCCGCGAGGGCAACGCGGGAGACCTATGTCGCAATAGAGGCGATGGAGTCTGTCACGCCTACTGTGCGGCACACATCCCAGGCGACAGAGTGCCTGTCGCCCCGAACACTCTGTCGTTCAACAAGCAACTGTGTCGCGTAGCTACTCTGTCGTGAAATCAGCCACGTGGCTTGTCTTCATTCTAACACGTGGCAGTCAATGATTGACGGATAGTTGTACACGTGGATTCTGGTGACACGACCACCATCAATTGCTCCCCACTCTTTCGTAGGAATTTTTCCTGCGAAAGAGGATCTGGGTCCGGATTTTTCTCTGGTCGGGTCGGATTTTCGCGCATGTAGAGACGCAGACGAGCCGCTATATATACTGGCCCCTGCCGTCCTTGTCGCTATTCAGTTCTCTCGCAAAAATACTCTACCGTATTTTTCTCTGCAGACTCTGTCGCTACTCTCTCGCCACTCTACCGCAACTCCATCACAACTCTGCCGCGCACACAACACTGTGTCGCAGGTCTGTCGCGCCTTCTTGATACTCTGTCGCGAGTTCTTCTCTCCTTCAGTTTAGGTAATTTTATAGTACGTGGTTCCACTTTTTGGCTTCCGAACCCCTAAAAATGGCTGGCCATGGTGTAGGAAAACAAATAGACCTAGGAGTAAAGTCGACTTTGAAGGAAGCCGACATCCGAGATCTAGTATCTAGGTTTCCGTTACCCGAGGGATACGCCTATAGACTTCCAACCCCCCAGGAGAGTGACATACGTCGTGTGTCCAACGGGGTAGTCATTTTTAGGGCAGCATTAGAGTTGGGACTCTGCTTCCCATTGTCCGACTTCGGGGCTTCCTTCCTTAGGACGCACGGAGTATCCCCGGGACAGTTGCATCCTCATGCATGGATGCAATTAGTAGCGTTCACCGTGCACTGCCATTCAAGGGGCATCCCTCTATCCCTTCCTCTCTTAGATGTATTTTTCAGGTTTCGAGGGAGCCCCGGCTTAGTGCCTTACTCGCTTCAGCGGGTGTATCAGCCCGGTTTTGAGAACAGGTTGTTCGAGAAACCTACTAACAAGCTTCATGGTTTTGAGACGGAGTGGCTTGTTGTAGAAGTGCCCGAGGGCCTGGATTTCCCCACCCGTTGGGAGAATAGGCGAGAAATCCCCAAGGGCCCCAGGATTTCCACACTTAGGGAGCAGTTATCTTCGGATGTCAACAAACTGCTAGTCCATCATCCCATTAGCCTTGACAGCCTTTTATCAAATGAAAATTTGATATCAACTGGCTGGGGTGTGGGTCTGGTCCCTGTTGCCAAACCCTCTGTTCCTTCATCCGATCCTCCGCCTTCGACTTCCCCCGAGTTGAATCCTGAACCTGTAAGTCCACAGGAGGATATAGGGAGTACCAACGTGGAGTCTAGTTCTGGCAGCGAACCTTTAGCTGACCTGACTGGCTGGGAAGGGTTCGGCTCCACTTTCATGGTGCTCCCTGATGACGATGCAATAAATATAGAGTCCCTTCAGGAGCATCTCGATTCTCCTGACGGTAACTTTTAATTCTTTTTACTGTTTGCTATTTTTGATCAGTTTTTGACCACTGATTTATCTTCTTTTCCTTTTTTGCAGGAATGAGTCACTTCAGGCAATCGTTAGGTCGCCAGGTCTCTGAGGCTGGTCCTTCCAGCGCTCCTACCAGGAAGAGGCATCGTTTAGCCGACGATGTCCCAAGTTAGGCACTGGTCCCCTCTCAGCCACCTCGTGCTCGGACCCCTCCTGTTTCTAGGCAGGCAATGCCTCCCCCTCCTTCGGAGCAGAGGGATCTCTCTCGGGATAGGGTGAGAGTTGCCTCATCTTCACGAGGGGCTTCCTGGTCATCCGGGCGATCACGCTCCGAGGAGCGTGCGGAATGCAATATCATTCCGTCGCAGCGGAAGAATCGAAGGTGCTTGTACATCAAAGGTTCGATGGGAAGCAGGCCAATACTACCGAGGATAGGCCCTGCTGACGAGAGGTCCTACCCCGTGAACGGGGGTTTATTATGAGAGGCGCCGAATTTCGAGTTTACCCCGGGGTCCGTGACAACGATACTTTGGACATTCCCGGGGTGGCTTCCTGAATTAGTTGGTCTTCTATCCTTCCTGGGGACGAGGCGAGGATATTTCGAAATTACCCGGAGGGGGAGGACTTAGCCGACATGGAGGCATTGAGGGTAAGTTTCATACTCCTCTTCGTTTGACTCCTTTTTGCCACATTCTTTGAATCTAACTTTTTGCATTTCTTTACAGCTAGCTCAACGAACTGTGGCCAACAATGCCCAGCACCGGGCTTATCGGGAGCGTGCCGATAGGGAAATCTGGGAGTTAAAGGACCAAGTTATGGAGTTACAGAACACCGTTAACAACTTGTCCAAACTTCCGGATTTAGTTCGAAGCTTGGAGGAGCAGCTCGCAAAGGTTCATCAAGACCTTAATCACGCCAAGGGGGATCTCACTGTAGAGACGGCCCGGTTCTACAAATTCCACGAGGATCTTCAGGAGGCCCATGCCGAGCTGGATCGTATGCAGTCCAGCTACGGGTGCTTACTCACTCGGAATCAGGAGCTTGAGCAACGCGTTACCGATTTAGAAGGTCAGGCTGCTCCTATTCTGACCTAGGTAGAGATCGACAGCATACGGGCCGAGGCCGTGAAGGAGTACCGTCTCTCCAAGGATTGCTTGAGGTGGAAGGAAGATTTCTCCAACCCTTATGTGAAGTACAGGTCTACCTGGCTCGGTCTTGGTTAGAAGCACATAGGGAAGGAGAGGAATTCCCCGAGCTCCAGTACACCAACGAGGCGATGCTATTTGAGGCCCCCGACTGGACTAAATATGAGCCTGAAGCTGAACCTGCAGACGAGTTATTCGAGAGGACCGCCCAAGATGACCTCGCCAACCTCACTGGTCCTTGGGAGCCCATAGATTTGGACGGTGCTCCCGAGCCTATCGAGGCTCTTATTGATTTAGATGGCGAGGAGGGTCAGCAGTCCTTGGGAAGTGATGGTCCGTCTGCAGCTGATCCCCAGCTTCCTCCCGAAGAGTAGATAGCTATTTTTGTTTTTTGTTTTAACTTTGTACTTTTGTTGAATGTAATCGTAAAGATCTGTTAAAGATCTGTTTGTAATGACTTTTGAATGAAATGAAATCGAGATTTTTGTTCATGCTTTGTATCGCATTACTTCTCTATTTATCATTTATCATTCTTTGTCTGTTTGTTCATTTTGCTTATATATATTCGCTTTGAATGTATTCGTGTATGCTTCCCAATTCTTGGTAGAAAGGTATACTTTCAAAAAGAATTTTTTGTGCGAACATATAGTTGTTTAAGGCTTGGTTTTTATAGCCTTAGTATTTTTATTACCTGGCCACAGTGACGCATAGCGCCTCAGGCTCTTACGGCTCGGCTGATTGTTCACGCCTGGCCACAGTGACGCATAGCGCCTCAGGCTCTTACGGCTCAGCTGATTGTTCACGCCTGGCCACAGTGACGCATAACGCCTCAGGCTCTTACGGCTCGGTTGAACTATGCCTGGCCACAGTGACGCATAGCGCCTCAGGCTCTTACGGCTCGGTTGAACTACGCCTGGCCACAGTGACGCATAGTGCCTCAAGCTCTTACGGCTCGGCTGATTGTTCACGCTTGGCCACAGTGACGCATAGCGCCTCAGGCTCTTACGGCTCGGTTGAACTACGCCTGGCCACAGTGACGCATAGCACCTCAGGCTCTTACGGCTTGGTTGAACTACGCCTGGCCACAGTGACGCATAGCGTCTCAAGCTCTTACGGCTCAGTTGAACTACGCCTGGCCACAGTGATGCATAGCGCCTCAGGCTCTTACGGCTCGATTGAACTACGCCTGGCCACAGTGACGCATAGCACCTCAGGCTCTTACGGCTCGGTTGAACTATGCCTGGCCACAGTGACGCATAGCGCCTCAGGCTCTTACGGCTCTGATGAATCCTGTCACGAGATTTTGACTTACAACAATAAAAAGATAATTCATATATTGATTGGGTAATAACATCCGGTGACAGTAAAAATAAATGACTGTAATACTTGGGAAGGAAGACATAGTGATTAATTCAAATACAGCTTTAGGTGATTTGAATTCCACGTTTTCCCTATCTTCTTCCCTTGTAGAGTTTCCAGGACACAAGTGTTAGGTCCAATCTTGTGTCTGATTCTGTATGGACCTTCCCAATTGGCTCTGAATTTCCCATCCTCCTTCAGGGCATTCGTGATCTGCGACTTTCTGAGCACTAGATCTCCCTCAAACATTGGCCTATCTCTCACCCGGCTATTATAGTAGTTGGCCACCCTCTGATGGTAGGATGCCAATCGAATAGCCGCGGCTTCTCTATGTTCATCGAGTAGGTCCAAGCCTTCCCTTAGAGCTTGTGAGTTTTCTTCCTCTACTAAGGGTACCACTCTTGGTGATAACGCTCCAATTTCCACGGGGATCAGTGCTTCTGCACCGTATACGAGGCTGAATGGCGTTTCTCTGGTTGACACACGACTGGTGGTACGATATGCCCATAGAACACTAGGCAATTCGTCCACCCATGCCCCTTTTGCTTTGTCTAATCTGGTCTTCAGCCCATGAAGAATAGTCCGATTACTGACCTCGGCCTGTCCATTGGCTTGAGGATATGACACTGAAGAGATCCTTAGCTGAATGTTGAGGTTCTTACAGAATTCGCGAAAAGCATTACAATCGAATTGCTTTCCATGGTCGACATTTAAGATGCGTGGGATTCCGAATCGACAGATAATGTCTTTCCATACCATCGCCTCGACCTTCTTTTCTATGATCGTAGCTAAGGGCTCTGCTTCGATCCATTTTGTAAAGTAATCGGTAGCCACTAGCAGGAACTTTCTTTGGCCCGTGGCTAAGGGGAAAGGTCCAAGGATGTCCAATCCCCACTGTGCAAAAGGAATTGGCTGTACTGTGCCTTGAGAGGGAGTCATTGGGGCTGTTGTGATAGGTGCAAACCTCTGACATTTGTCACATCTGCGGGTTTGGTCCATCGCATCTTTCTTCAACGTTGGCCAGTAAAATCCCGATCGCAGTACTTTAGCAGCAAGGGCTCTTGCTCCTAAGTGTTCGCCACAAATTCCTTCATGCACTTCTGCTAGGGCATAGCTTGCTTGTTCCGATCCCAGACATTTCAATAATGGTGACGAATATCCCCTTTTGTACAGTTCTCCATTGATGAGTGTGAACTTTACCCCTTATACTTTCAAGCGACGAGCCTCGTCTTTATCTTGGGGGAGTGTACCTTCGGTGAGATACTGTTTGAATGGGAATCTCCAGTCGTCTCCAACTTGAATGTCACACACTTCGACCTCTTTAATACTAGGTCGTTCGAGCCTCTCTACCTTCACTATCCTTCCTAGTGTCTCATTGGAGGAGGCTAACTTAGACAGTGAATCAGCATGTGTGTTTTCGAACCGGTTGATTTGTGTCAGCTGAAAGCTTTTGAAAGTCTGGGCCAGAAGTTGGACTTTCTTCAAGTAAGGGACCAGCATCGGTTCCCGTACCTCATATTGTCCGTTGAACTGGTTCACCACCAATTGAGAGTCACTATGTGCTACCAAGTGGTGAACCTGCAGCACTTCAGCCAGCCTCATTCCGACTATCAAAGCCTCGTACTCCGCTACGTTGTTTGAGCTAGGGAACCCAAACCGTAAGGAGTATTCCAGGGGTTTCCCTTCTGGTGATATCAGGACTACACCTGCCCCGCTTCCATTTGCAGTTGACGCCCCGTCGACATATAGCGACCATGGTTGGACATCCCTTTCATTGCAGTCGCTCGGGCTAGTGCACTCCACTATAAAATTCGCCAAAGCTTGACCCTTGATGGCCTGTCTCGGTTGGAACGTGATATCGTATCCTCCAAGTTCCACTGCCCATTTCACTAACCTGCCTGAGTGTTTAGGTTTCTGAAGGATTTGTCTCAACGGTTTATCTGTTAAGACGGTGATAGGGTGCGCTTGGAAATAAGGGCGCAACTTTCGCGAGGCCATCACAAGGGCTAATGTTAGCTTTTCGGCTAGCGGATAGCGGGTCTCTTGCTCCAATAGCACTTTGCTCACGTAGTAGATGGGACGGTGCACCATTTCATCTTTCTTCAGTAGCACCGCACTGACGGCGAAATCACCGACTCCCAAATACATATAGAGTTGTTCTCCTTCCAGGGGCCTTGTTAATAAAGGCAACTGTTTTAAGTATTCCTTGAGGTTCTCGAAGGCCTTTTGACAGTCTCCCGTCCACTCGAAGTTCTTTCCCCCCCGTAGAGTTTTGAAGAACGGCAAGCTCCTTTCTGCTGATTTTGACAAGAAGCGATTCAAAGCTGCTATTCTGCCTGTCAATCTCTGGACCTCTCTTACGGTAGTTGGGGGTTTCATGTCAATGACCGCCTGCACCTTTTCGAGATTTACCTCAATGTCCCTGTTAGTGATCATGAAGCCTAAAAACTTCCCTGATCTTACCCCAAATGAGCACTTTTCGGGGTTTAGCTTCATGTTGAATCTCCTCAATACTTCGAATACCCTGGACATTTGATCAGCGTGAGACTCTCCTACGCGGCTCTTGATGATCATATCGTCCACGTAGGCTTCCATGGTATTTCCCAGAAGATCTTTGAACACTTTGCTCACCATTGGTTGATAGGTGGCTCCCGCGTTCTTCAAACCGAACGGCATTACCCGGTAGCAATAGGTTCCGTTGTTGGTTATAAAGGAAGTCTTTTCTTCGTCTTCTGGGTGAAGCATGATTTGGTGATATCCGGAGAAAGCATCCAAGAAACTGAGGAATTCATAACCAGATGTTTCGTCTACCAGTCTGTCTATCCGAGGTAGGGGGTATGAATCTTTAGGGCAGGCTTTGTTCAGATCAGTGAAATCCACACACATTCGCCACTTCCCGCTAGATTTCTTCACCATCACTACGTTGGCCAACCACTCAGGGTAGTATACCTCTCGGATGAATCCAGCGCCCAGGAGCTTACTCACTTCTTCAGTGATTGCTTTTTGTCTTTCCGGGGTGAAACTCCTCTTCTTCTGTTTGACAGGTCTGTGCCCGGGTATGACATTAAGCTCATGGCAGATCACTTCGGGACTGATTCCGGGCATGTCTGCCGGACTCCAGGCGAAGACATCCGAGTTTCTCCTCAGGCACTCGACTATCTCATTCTTTAGTTGTTCGCCCAGTTGAGTCCCTATGAATGCCTTTTTTCCCTCATCCCCTTTTGTTAGCTCAATGGCCTCTGTTTCTTCTACAGGTTGAGGCTTGGGCGGATCATCTATACATAAGGTTTCTTTCCTCTGTGCTATCTTGTTGGCAGTGGAAGCGAGATAACAAGTACGAGCACTCCTTTGGTTTCCTCGTACTTACCCGACTCCGTTGGGAGTGGGGAACTTCATTAATAGATAGCAAGAGGATATCACCGCCCTCATATCGTTTAGCACAGGTCTACCCAAGATCATGTTGTAGGCAGCGGAGGTTGACCTGACTACCATGAACAATACTTGCCGGGTCACATCCTTCGGGTACTCTCCGAGAGTCACAGGCAACTCTATGGACCCTGCCACCTTCACTCGCTCGCCCGTGAATCCATATAGTGGCGTCATAACGGGTTTCAACCTATCTTCGGATATGCTCATCTTTTCGAAGCAGTTCCAATAGATTAGGTTCACTGAGCTCCCGTTATCGACCAGGACTCTGCTTACCGGGTGTTTGGCCACTACCGTGGATATCACCATGGGGTCGTCATGAGGTGTGACAATATCACCTTTGTCAGCCGGAGTGAACATGATGGGTTCTTCATCCGCTTGTTCTTCCATCACAACGTTAACCTGATACGCTTGCCTTGCGTAGCTTTTGCGGGAAGTAGAGGAGCTTCCCGTCATTGATTCCCCGCCTGCAATAACATTTATTGCGGGGGCTGTAGGTTCGTTGTTTGGCAGATTGACTCGGGGGATGGGCCTGATTGCTTCATTCCTGGGCCTATTCCTTCGGTTATCATCATTCGGCCCGGTCCGCGGACGGTCATTCCTTTGGTCACGCGGAGGGTAACGGGGTCTCTCGCTCCTCCACAGGAAGCGGTTGATCTTCCCCTCTCTGGCCAGTCTTTCCAACTGATCCATTAAATCTCTGCACCTCTCTGTTGGGTGACCGTGAGTGCAATGGAATTCACAGTAGGCTTCAGAGTTTCGTCCTACGTCTCCAATTTTCTTCTTGGGGAATTCCAACAGTCTCGCCCCTTCGATTGCTGCCAATATCGCAGTGCGAGGCTCGTTCAACCTGGTATAACCTTCATACCTGAGCCTAGGGGCTTTATCTACTCTCACGAGTCTTGGAGAGCTTCTCTCGGGCGCGTCTCTCTCTCTCTTCTTCCCTTCTTTTGCCTCCCTGGGCTGTATCATCTTCATCACCTCTTCTTGGGCCACATACTTATTGGCCCTAGCAAAGAGATCGGAGATTGTCATCGATTGATCAAGAGAGAGGGATTCTTGCAGCTTTTCGGAGCTTGTCCCTTGTAGCATTGCGCCATAGCTACCCCTACCGACAGATCTTCCACTTCCAAGGTTGCATCTCGGAAGCGGTCTACAAAGCTCTTCAAGGACTCTTTATTGCCTTGCTTAAGCGTGAGTAGGTAAGTAGCGTCATTCTTTCTCTGGCTGTGGATCATGAAGACTTTGAGGAATTCATTCCTCAATTGATCGAAAGAAGAGATCGAACCTTCATTCAACCCATTGAACCACTTCAGAGCGTGCCCGGACAATGTGAGAGAAAAGGCTCTGCACATGATTTCGTCCTCCCATCCATGCAGCAGCATGAGGGATTCATAACTCTGTATGTGATCATAGGGGTCTGCTTTGCCGGTGTAAGTAGCCATAGAAGGCATTTTAAACTTCTTCGGCAAAGGTTTGTTCATGATCTCCGGACTGAATGGAATCCTCCTCCTTTGGCCATCATCTGGAGACACTAGTTTTTTCTTCTCAAGGATCCGTTGGACGACCTTCTCTACGTTCTTTGACCCTCGAATTGAGTGTGGCCATGTCCCTTCGGGTCTGGAAGAGTCCGACTGATAAGCACCCCTTCCAGCACCTCCCATTCCGGGACTTGAGATCTCGAGACCTTCTCGTGGATCTTGGCCTCTCTGTCCCCGTCGCTCCCCAGCCCTATATTCTCTTAAACAATGTTCCAACTCCACGGGAGATGAGCTGCGGCATGTGGGGGAACTCTGCCGCCTATCGGCTAGAGGAGAAGTCTGCTACCTGTCGGGCAGAGGAGAACTCTGTCGCTTATCAGCGGCGGGAGAGCATCGTCGCGTATGTGTTGCGGGATAGCTCTGCCGCATGTAGTCCCTGGGAGGGCTTTGCCGCACGGGCTCCGCAAGAGAACACTGTCGCCTGAAGTCTGCGGGTGAGTTCTGCCGCACATTTGGCGAACTCTGTCGCCGTTGAGCCGCGGGCGAGCTCCGTGGTCTATCTTCTGGGTGAGACCTCTGCCGCGAGAGGTCTGCAGGTGAGTTCTGCCTCACAGGTGCTGTGGGCGAACTCAGTCTCGCTGGATCTGCAGTGGCATTATTTTGTGTTTCTGCCTCTTATCCAGCATTTACCCGGTGGAGGGCTGACCTCTCTCGTAGGTGCGCCTAGGCGTGCTTTCCCCCACTAACTGCTGCACTTCTTGGGGCAAGCTGAATTGGGGGAGAGCCTCTCTGAAAAAGCTCACCATAGCTTTTAATGCTGTCGTAGTCTCTTCATTCTTGCGTTTCAGGGTCTCAAATTCTTCTAGAGAAACCAAGGCTTCTCCGTCACCCCTTTCACTACGTCTTCGTCTCTGCTCTGGTCTGACAGGGGGACTTACAGAATTCTGCCCTCCTGTCAACTCTGCTGTAGAGCGTGTTCTCACCATTTTGATAAAGAATCTGACTTTTTGTCAGATTTCCATAGACGGCGCCAATTGATGTTGCCCGAATGAACAGCAACAGGAATTTACCTTCCACGTATTCTGATTGCACTAACGACAAAAATGTGACGTCCGTGCAATTTGTTCCACGTGTTCTTCGTATAATCTGTAAAAACAATAGGAATCAGAGGGGGCAGGGATTTGTCCCTGCACGCGCACTCCGATGATTAAGTAAGTAATCGGGAGTTGTGTAAGTAAGGGGAAGAGAATGTGTTTCTTAATTCAAAGAGTTGAAGTATTTTTCCCTGATTTTTGTTCTTTGGTTTTCCTCCACCTTTTCTGAGAGCTCCTCGGCATATTTATAGGTTTCTTCAAGTCGGTTCGAGCTGAGGCCCAGGCGCGTGTCTGGGCCGCGACAGAGTCATAGAGCACTCTGTCGCGCTTCGGGTCAAGCAGCTTGCGGGAGACCTCTACCGCGGGCTGTGCAGGAGACCTATGCCGCAGGCTGTGCGGGAGACCTCTACTGCAGACTGTGCGGGAGACCTCTATCGCGGGCTGTGCGGGAGACCTATGCCGCAGGCTGTGCGGGAGACCTCTACCGCGGGCTGTGCGGGAGACCTTTGCCGCGAGGGCAATGCGGGAGACCTATGTCGCAATAGAGGCGATGGAGTCTGTCGTGCCTACTGTGCGGCACACATCCCAGGCGACAGAGTGCCTATCACCCCGAACACTCTGTCGTTCAACAAGCAACTGTGTCGCGTAGCAACTCTGTCGCGAAATCAGCCACGTGGCTTGTCTTCGTTCTGACACGTGGCAGTCAATGGTTGATGGATAGTTGTACACGTGGATTCTGGTGACACGACCACCATCACTTTTAAATCAATTGAAGCATTATATTTCTAGTTGTTATGGTTCCTGCAAAAGATACATCTCCCCTCTTCTTTTTTTCTTTATAAGTGAAAAAGAATGTGGCTTTGTGGGTTGTTGTTACTTGATGATTGCCTGTGGATAATCCACTGAAGCTTAATCCTTGGACTACTCTGATGAATAAAAGATGATAAACACTAGGTATATTTGGTTTGGGAGGTCAAATGAAATGGTAGTGAAGACAAAAATTTGTGACTTTTTGTACCGAATTCATGGTTCCTTGTATGGTTCTTTGTTACATTTTCACAATGTTGTAACTCCATAGTTGTGATTTTGTTCTCTATCATCATGGAATTTGGCAGGATTACTTCTCAAAATGGGGGTATAGTGGTGAGGTGGACCTTAAGTATGAGCTGGAGCATCTTATCATCTTGACTGCTAGTAGGTGTCTCCTAGGTGGAGAAGTACGTGATAAGCTTTTTGATGATGTATCTGCACTCTTCCATGATCTTGACAATGGCATGCTCCCTATTAGTGTTATCTTCCCTTACCTGCCTATCCCTGCTCATTGCCGTCGTGACCAAGCTAGAAAGAAGCTGGCAGAAATCTTTGCAAGTATCATAGCTTCCCGTAAAAGTGTTGGCAAGTCAGAGAATGACATGTAGCAATGTTTCATTGAATCTAAGTACAAAGATGGTCGCTTGACTACTGAAGCTGAAGTAACTGGCTTGCTCATTGCTGCTCTCTTTGCTGGGCAGCATACCAGTTCCATCACCTCTACTTGGACTGGTGCCTATCTTCTTTGTCACAAGGAGTTCCTATCTGCTGTGCTCAAGGAGCAGAAACAACTAATGCAAAAGCATGGAAGCAAGGTTGATCATGATATCTTATCCGAGATGGACACCTTGCATCGGTGCATTAAGGAAGCCTTGAGACTTCATCCCCCACTGATTATGCTTCTACGCAGCTCCCACAGTGATTTTAGTGTAAAAACCCGAGATGGGAAAGATTATGACATCCCGAAGGGTCACATTGTTGCAACATCATCGGCATTTGCTAACAGGCTTCCTTACATTTACAAGGATCCAGACACTTACGATCCTGATAGATTCTCTGTTGGGAGGGAAGAAGACAAAGCAACAGGGGCTTTCTCATATATTTCATTTGGAGGTGGCAGGCATGGTTGCCTTGGTGAACCATTTGCCTACCTTCAGATAAAGGCTATATGGAGCCATTTGTTGAGGAACTTTGAATTGGAGCTTGTTTCACCTTTTCCTGAGATTGACTGGAATGCTATGGTGGTTGGTGTGAAAGGAATGGTGATGGTTCGATACACGCGACGGCAACTTTCTGTTAATTAGCTACATAATTCGTGGGTAACTAGCAGTTTAATTTATTTTCTCTAGAATGTTGTGGCCTTTTTTATTCTGTTGTGAAAAGCTTTGGTTTATTGTGTTACTAGAGCATTCTTTGGATTCTATATTCTACTGAGTATCGTTTATTGCTATAATATTTATGATTAGTTCATGACCACAGTTTGGCTTAGGTGTTCTATAGTTGTGTCAGATTCCTTTTTGAAGCAAATTCAATCAGAAAGAGGAATGTAAACGGAGTTTGTTGATAATCGTTAATTTTGAAGTATCGAGTCTATCCAATATCGGACTTTGATTTTATTAAAAAATTCAAACTTTATAATTACTTGATTAATTTTTTTATGTATTATTCGAATCTTATCTTAACAAATATTATGCTATTTGTTTATTATCTATACTTATTTAATTATTTGATTACTCAATAAAAATTTGTACAAACTCATTAATTGGCTTGAATTTGAATTTTTGTAAAAAAAAAATCAATTATTTTAATATTTAATTTTTTTATTAATTAAAAACATAAAATTACGTAAGACTATGCAAGTTTTATTATAATTTAATAAAATTTAATACTTCAACAAACAAATAAAACCATATAGAAATATATTTATAAAATTATAAATAAATATAATTTAATAAAAAATATAAATATATTTAAACTAATCGAATTTAAATTTAGAACATTGTAAAGACATTATTTGAATTCAACTTGAATAATAAAATTACTACGATAACTCAATTAAAAGTGGTTGTTATACTGAACAACAATGATTGAATGAAACTGATGTAATCTTCTCTATTGTCTTCTTCACGTGTGTTGAAGATTCTGCAAGAACGAGAAAAGTCAGAGAGGCGCAGGGATTTGTCCCTGCGTGCGCAATCCGATACTTAAGTCAAAAAACTCTTTAAGTAGAATCTTAATTAGCAAAATAGAGCTTATGGTTTTTTTATCATACCTGAGGTATTTATAGATATTTTTGGAGTTAGGTCGGACTTTATATTTTTTCAGGGCTTATGAATATTTTGAGCCCAAAACTGTATGGCTTTGGGCGGTACGGATCTGAGGCCCAAGCGCACGTCTGGGCAGCGACAGAGTTACTAGATACTCTGTCGTGGAACTCAGAGTCTGCCGCTGTGCAGATGAGTACATACGTGCGACATAGGTTCGAAGACCTTTGCTGCAGACTTGGGCGCAGAATTCTACCGCGGCTCACTCTGCCGCTATAACTCTACCGCTACATTGAGGACAGAGAGTTTGTCGCAGATATACTCTACTGCAGAGGTCTACCGCTTCTCTGCCGTTGGACTCTAGAGCGTAGAGGTCTGTCGCGATGCACACTCTATTGCCAATAGACTCTATTGCTGGTTGACTCTGTCGCCACCTTTCAGTGTTTGCCATGTGGCGTATGCCTTGTGGTGCTTATACTCTAACACGTGGTTGTCCCCTGTTGGCCAATGTTTGTCTATGTGGACTTTGATGTATATGACCTCTATCAATTGCTTCTCACTCTTTCGTAAGAAAATTCCTTAGGAAAGAGTATAATAATCGGTTTATTTTTCTAGTATAATTTATTAAAGACGCGACATATGTTTGAATCACTGTGCGCGCGGGAAGCTTTAGTCATCTCAATCGCGACATATGTCAGGGTTACTGTACATGCATGTGACCTGAGCCGTGGTATATATAAAGGTCAGAGACTGCCAAATAGCCGAGAATTTCTCCTGATGTACTTTGCCTCAACTCTCTCGCAAACACTGTCGCCTCGTTCTCACACACTCTGTCGCAGAACTCTGTCGCAACACTCTGGTGCTTAATACTGTTACTCTGTCACCAAAACTCTGTCACAAGTCTGCGTTCAATCCTATTGTTTTCTGGTGTAACATTATCTCAACATTAGGTAAAGACTATGTCGCATCTTCTGCGTACTCTGTCAGCTATCAGTTTTTCTTTGCAGTTTTTTTTTTATTCTAAAATGGCTAGTCACGGTGTGGGGAAGCAAATAGAGTTAGGAGTTAGATCGACTCTAAAAGAGGCTGACCTTCAGGATCTTAGGTGTAGGTTTCCATTGCTCGTAAGGTACACTTATAGGCTTCCAGATCCTCATGAGAGTAATATACATGGTGTGTCCAACGGGGTAGTCATTTTTAGAGCATCCTTAGAGTTAGGATTCCGTTTTTCCATTTCTGATTTTGGGGCTTCTTTTCTCAAAAAGTATAGGATTGCGCTAGGGCAGTTACATCCTCACGCTTGGATGCAGTTAATTGGTTTTACCGTGCATTGCCAATTAAAGGGTGTTTCTCATTCTTTTCCTTTATTTTGTTCTTTTTCAGGCTTCGGGGTAGCCCTGGTTTAGTTCCTTATTCCCTTCAACGGGTGTATAAGCCTGAGTTTGAGAATAGGTTATTTGAAAAACCCGCGAATAAACTCCACGGATTCGAATTGGAGTGGCTTATTGTGGAAACACTTGAGGGTCTTGACTTCCCCACTCGTTGGGGAACCCGGCGCGAAGTCCCTAAGGGTCCCCAGATTGCTACACTTAGGAGACAATTTTCTTCAGATATCAATAAACTATTAGTTGTCAACCCGATTAATCTCGATATTCTTTTATCAAATGAAAATTTGGTGTCTACCGGTTGAGGTTTGGGTTCCGTTCCCTATTGTCGGCCCCTTTGTTCCTCCCTCAAATCTTCCATCATCTATTCTTTCCTCAAATCTTCCATTATCTATTCCTTTCGAGTTGAACCCTGAACTTTTAAGGTCGCAAGGGGATATAGCAAGCACAAATAGAAAGTCCAGCTCTGATAGTGAACCCCTAACCGATGTGAGCGACTAGGAAAGGCTTAGTTCAACTTTTATGGTCCTTCCAGATGATGACATGTTAAACATAGAGTCCCTTCAGGAGCATCTTGATTCTCCTGATGGTCACTTTTCATGCTTTTCAATTTATCATTGTTAATTTTGACTACGTTTTTGACAATTTCTTTGGTTTTTTTCTTTTTTATAGAAATGATCCACTTTAGACATTCTTTGGCACGTCAAGGGGTGGAAGAAGGTTTGTCTAGTGATCCTGCTAGAAAGAGACCTCGCTTGACAGATACTGTTCCCAGTCAGGCACCAGTCCCACCTCCATTGCCTCGAGCTCGGACCCCGCCTCCTTCCAAACAAGAGATGCCCCCTCCTACTGGATATAGGGATCCTTCTCGGGATAAAGGGAAGGCTCCTTCCTCTTCAAGGAGTGCTTCCGGTTCCTTGGGACAGTCTCGATCTGAAGAGCGTGCTGAGTGTAATATAATTTCGTCTTAGCGAAAGAATCGGAGGTGTTTGTACATTGAACCGACAATGGGGAAGAGGCCAATTCTTCCTAAGATGGGTTTCGTCGACGAGAGGTCCTATCCTGCAGACGGCGCTTCATAATTCCAAGGGACGAACACCGATTATTCAAAAATTTTCTAGAAGGGGAAGACTTGGCTGACGTGGAAGTGTTGAGGGTAATTTTCAGATTCTTTTTCATTTTATTTCTTTTTGCTTTACTTTGAGTTTGACTTTTTGTGTTTCTTTTTAACTTGCTTAGAGGACCGTAGCCAATAATGCTCAACATCGAGCCTATCGGGAGCGAACTGATAAAGAACTTTAGGAGTTAAAGGACAGAGTTATGGAGTTGTCGAACACTGTCAACCAATTATCTGGGCTACCTGGCATGGTACGGAATTTAGAGGATCAGCTCTCAAAAGCTCTTCAGGATTTGAATCATGTCAAAGGGGATCTCACTGTCGAGACGGCTAGGTCTAGCAAACTTAATGAAGACCTTCAAGAAGCACAAGCTGAGCTGGATAGTATGTAGTCTAAGTATGAATCCTTAATAGATCACAATCAAGAGCTGGAACAATACATCACTGAACTAGAGAGTCGGGCCATTCCTTCTCTTAATCAAGTTGAGAGTGATAATATCAGGGTGGAGCTGTGAATGAGTACTATCTTTCTAAAGATTGCTTGAGGCGAAAAGAGGATTTTTCGGTGCCATATGTGAAATATGATTTTTACCTCGCTAGATCCTGGTTGGAGAAGCATAGGGAAGGTGAAGAGTTCCTTGAGCTTCAATATACGCATGAAGTAATGTTATTTGAAGCTCTAGATTGGACTAAATATGAACCAGAGGCTGAGCCCCCTGATGAGATTTTTAAGAAGACTGTGCGAGATGATCTCGAGAACCTGACCAGTCCTTGGCAGCCTGTGAGTCCAGATAATGTCCCTGAGTCCATCGGTACCCTTGATGACCTGAATGGAGAGGACTCGTCGTTGCCCGACCCCCCGCCTCAAGAACATACGAATGTGGCTTGATTTCTTTTTTCTTTCTTTAAATATTCCATCGTTGTAAAGACTTTTGAATTTATGAATAAAGTTTGTCCATTCCTATTCCATGAATATTATTTATTTCACTTTTGCTATTATCTCTTATCTATATGCTTGTTTTACTCGTATGCTTATTTATCTGTGTATGCTTTCCAAATTCTTAGCAGCAAGACTTACACCTTTTAGAAAGAATTACATATGTAAACATACCTTTTTCTGATGCCTGGCCACCATGACAGGAGTGCGTCTTTGGTTCTTACGGCTGATACGTTTCCATCGCCTGGCCACAGTGACGCTATTGCACCTCAGGCTCTTATGGCTTCTTTGTCTGCAACGCCTGGCCACAATGACGCTATCGTGCCTCAGGCTCATATGGCTTGTCTATCTTTTATGCCTGGCCATAGTGACGCTATCACGCCTCAAGCTCTTACGGCTCGTTTGTTTTTCACGCCTGGCCACAGTGATGCTATCGCGCCTCAGCCTCTTATGGCTCGCCTGTTTTTAATGCCTGGCCATGGTGACGCAATCGCTCATCAGGCTCTTACTGCTCGTCTGTTTTTCACGCCTGGCGACAGTGACGCTATCGCGCCTCAGGCTCTTACAGTTCGTCTGTTTTTCATGCCTGGTCACAGTGACACTATCGCGCCTCAGGCTCTTACGGCTCGTCTGTTTTTCACGCCTGGCCATAGTGACGCTATCGCGCCTTAGGCTCTTACGGCTCGTCTGTTTTTCACGCCTGGCCACAGTGACGTTATCGCGCCTTAGGCTCTTACGGCTCGTCTATTTTTCACGCTTGGCCACAGTGACGCTATCGCGCCTCAGGCTCTTACGGCTCGTCTATTTTTCACGCCTGGCCACAATAACGCTATCGCGCCTCAAGCTCTTACGGATCGTCTATTTTTCACGCCTGGCCATAGTGACGTTATCGCACCTCAGGCTCTTACGGCTCGACTGTTTTTCACGCTATCGCCCCTCAGGCTCTTACGGCTCATCTGTTTTTCACGCCTGGCCACAGTGACGCTATCGCGCCTCAGGCTCTTACGGCTTATCTTTTTTCTGTCACAAGATTCATATCCATAAAAGTTCAAGATATAATAGAAAGGTAACTTGCATAATGATCACATAAATGCATTAAAATGAACAGATAATAATGCGAGAATATAAAAGTCTAGACATAAGACATAATAATAGTATCTTGTGGCAATGTCTCCTTTCTTTATACTCCTTTGCTGGTGGTAGAGGCAATATAACATGTGCGGGTGCTCTTTTGATCTCCTTGTACTTGCCCGACTCCGTTAGGAGTAGGAAACTTCATTAACAGGTAGGTAGAAGATATCACCGCCCTCATATCATTTAACACAGGCCTTCCCAAGATCATGTTGTAAGCAGCTGAGGTTGATCTCATAACCATGAATAATACCTGTCGAGTCACGTCTTTTGGGCTTTCCCTTAGAGTCACAGGCAACTCTATAGACTCGACAACCATCACTTTCTCGCCCGTAAATCCATACAGTGGCGTCATAACCGGCCTTAATCTATCTTTGGATACATTCATTTTCTCAAAGCAATTCCAATAGATTTTGTTCAGCAAACTTTCATTATCGACCAGGATTCTACTCACTAGATGTTTTGCCACCACCGCTGATATCACCATTGGGTCAACATGAGGCATGATAATATCGCCTCTGTCTGCCGGAGTGAACACAATGGGTTCTTCACCTGCCTTTACCTCCATCATAGCATGAACTTGACATGCTTGTCTCGCATAACTTTTGCGAGAAATAGAGGAACTTCCTGCCATCGATTCTCCCTTGCAATAACATTTATAGCCGACCCAGTGGGTTCATTATTCAACCTGTTACCTAGGGGGTCTGGCCTAGCTTCTTCTTCATTTCTTGGCCTGTTTCTCCCTCTATCATTATTTTATCTATTTCACGGACGATCGTCCCTTCGATCCAGCAGAGGGTAACGGGGCTTTTCACTTCTCCACAGGAAGTGGTTAATTTTTCATTCTCGAGCCAATTTTTCTAACTGATTCATCAGATCTCTGCATCTTTCAGTAGGATGACCATGAGCAGAATGAAAGTCACAATAAGCATCAACATTTCGGCCCAAATCTCTCATATTCTGTTTAGGGAACTCTAACACTCCAGTTCCTTCAATAACGACAAGTATAGCGGCACGAAGCTCATTTAGCCTTGTATAGTTTTCATACCTGAGTCTAGGAGTCTTGTCCAATCTATCAGGTCTTGAAGAATTTCTTTCTAGAACATCTCTCTCTCTCTTTCTTCCTTCCCTTGCCTCTCGAGACTGTACCATCTTCATTACTTCCTCTTGACCCACGTATTTATTTGCTCTAGCAAATAAATCAGAAAGGGTCATTGGCTGATCAAATGAGAGGGATTCTTATAGCTTCTCAGATTTCGTCCCCTGCAGCATTGCAGCCATGGCTACTCCCACTGGTAGATCTTTCACCTCTAAGGTTGCATCTCGGAAACGATCTACATAGTTCTTCAATGATTCTTTGTTCCCTTATTTAAGGGTGAGTAAGTAGCATCCTTCTTCTGCTGGCTTTTGATCATGAAAGATATCAAAAATTCACTTCGTAACTGGTCGAAGGATGAGATAGAACCGTCGTTTAACCCATTAAACCATTTTACCACATGCCCCGACAGTGTGAGCGAGAAGGCTCTGCACATGATTTCATCTTCCCATCCATGGAGTAACATGAGGGACCCATAACTTTGTATATGGTCGTATGGGTCTGCTTTGCCGACATAAGTAGCCATAGAAGGCATCTTGAACTTCTTCGGTAGTGGTTTGTCCATAATTTCGAGACTGAAAGGAACTCTCATTCTCTGACTATCATCGGGAGACACTAACTTCTTCCTTCCTAGAATAATTTCAACAACTTTCTCAACATTTTTTGACTCTCGAGTCAAGTGTGCTCCCCTCTCTTCGGCACTAGAAGAGTCTGTGTAGTAAGCACCCCTTCTTCCTCTGTTTCTAGGGATCTGCACACGGTCTGCTCCCCAACTAGAGATCTCTTCATCGTCCACGATTTCTCTCCCTCTAAGATCCCACACTGTATCCCTTCCTCTTGCACCTCCCATTCCGTAATTCGGTCTTGGCTCTTCAAAATATTCTTGGGAGTCATGACTATCCTGTCTTTGTCGCTCCCCAGATTCGTGAACTTCAAAGTCATGTTGCTCAAATTTGGCTATAGCAGTCTGAGTCATGAACTCTGCGGTAGAGGTCTGTCTTTTGTACTCGGTGGCAGAGGTCTGTCTTCTGTACTCTGCGACAAAGTTCTGTCTCCTGTACTCTGTGACAGAGTTCTATCTCCTGTACTTTACGGCAGGGCTTAACGCTCTCAGACCTGCAGCAGGGTCTTGACTCCTGACCCCTGCAGCAGTGTTTATCCGCCTTAGACCTGCGGCAGGGTTCACCTCACGTAACCCCGCGGCAGGGCGCCTGTGACGTCCCGGAAGCGCGAAAAATAGGGCTAATTTAAAACTTTTTACTCATTAATTCACAATTAAGGGTGCATTCCTGTGCAGTGTCATACATCATCATGATTATCATGCCTCAGGATCTCATCATAATATAGTAAATATTGTATTACATACATTACTCAATTCCAAGTTAATTAATCCTAATACATCCCGTACATCATTATACAATGAATGTCTGTAAATATAACTCTAGTCTGGGTACATGAATATTAAATATCTACCTCAATACACAAAATACAGCCTGGAGCTCAAGTCCTCCACTAGCCTCTAACCCGTACGTCGCAGGTAACTCACTTCACTTGAAGCGATCTAGGGGGAAGAGAAAACAGGGTGAGCTTCCAAATCGCTCAGTAAGGGGGGTAAGGGAACTCAGTTATATAAACCATGTCACACATCACAAATAGGTATTTGTTTATGAAGCTCATTTGAAATCGTAGCATGAAAGTTCTCAAAACATTATCATCTCATAACTCATAAATCATGTGAAAACATGAAGGTAAAAGGCACAATATCGAGCACTCACAAGCTTGTGTAAATATATGCGATAATGGCTGTTCTCAAAATACGTGATAAAAATCACCTCAGTAAATAGCACGTGACAAGGTCACAAAACACAACTCATGTGTAAAACGAGACTAGGCAATAAAACTCAATTAAAACTCGTCATGACACATCAAATGTGTAATCTACTCTGGGTGCGCATCCCAGGCATCCTCATATAGAGGGAACGTCGACAATATGGTCGTATGCATGGTATATTGGACTTATATGTTACTAGAACAAGGCCCGGCCTTACATGCTACTAGAGCAATGCCTCGCCTCATGCACACTATTACGTGGTCCCTGGGTCGATTCCCAGGCGGCCCACTCTCTCGGTCTTACATGCTACCAAAGCAAGGCCACCCAGCGTTACCAGAACGGGGGTCATCTCACGTTACCAAAATGGAGGCATCTCTCGTTACCAAAACGAAGGCATCTCTCGTTACCAAAATGGAGGAATATCGGACTTACATGCTACCAGAGCAAGGCCTCCCAACGCTACCAATGCGAAGGAATAATCGGACTTACATGTTACCAGAACAAGGCCTGTGGTCCCTGGGTCGGTTCCCAAGCGTCCCACTATATCGGTCTTACATGCTACCAGAGCAAGGCCCGATGTGTATTCAACATGACACGCCTAAGTCTCAATCATTAGCCATTATCTTATAAAACGTTATGCCTTCACGTAGAACTCATAATGGTTTTCTCTCGTAAAACTCATTTAAAACATTTGTGTACTCAACACAAAACATATTAAAACCGAGTTCTAATCGGTAAAATATGCACACATTTTCTCAAATCTCAATATTGCCTTAACGTAGAGCACAATTTACTTTTCAGGCAAACTCAAAGGTTTATAAAGCAATTTCACACTCAGCTTATAAACTCATAAAATAATGGGCTCCAACCGGCTATATAAACCGTGTGTAATTATATCACAACACAACACCAAACATGCTTGTATTCTCAAATCATGGTTCATGCTACAACAATTCATCAAAACACATACACAAATGGTTTAGTTTTCCCTTACCTCTTTGCACCTCGTATAGTGCAATCGTTTCCCCCGTATCATGGACTAGCATCGCATTCCACTCTGGAACTCTCGAGCTGTCCAAACGATGTTAAAACATCAATACTCATTATCACATCAATCTCAATTCTCAAAATCGAGCATAATTGCTCATAACTCCTCAAATTTCTCAATTCTCATAACTCCATCACAAACCACAATCTTGCTCCCAACACCTCAACATTCTATATTTCCTATGCCACAATATCTATGCTAATACACCACATTGTCTAAATCTCCATTTATAGCTCAAAATTCCTAAATTTACCAAAGTTGCTAAATATCATCATCACTCTAACTACATTGTAATTTCATCAATCCCTAATCATTTTTCAGCTATTTCAACACAATGCCAACAACTATCATTACCAAAATCATCTCAAATATCAAGATCGAGGTTTAGAAATTACCCAAAACTTGTGGAGAGCTTATCTCTTGCCTCGATTCAATCCGTCTTACGATTTCCAAGTATGTTATTCTCCCTTTGATGAGGAACAACTTTCCTTCTTGCCACAGCCTCTGATTTGGACGGAAATGGGTGCTTTGGATGAGTGAGAAAGCTAAGGTTCGGTGAAAATGGGGGTTGGAAGAGAGAGAAAGTGAAATTACAGGAGAAAGCAGGGATTCCTTAATAGACTGAGGGTAGGAGATCGATCTGGCTCTTGATGAGATCGATCTGCATTTGAATTTGGGGATGATTTGGGGTAATTTATGCCTAGGAGATCGATCTGTCGAGGGGTGAGATCGATCTCTTTATGGCTTTATGAGATCGATCTGCGCCTTGGGGAGATCGATCTTCTCCCAAACAGAAACATTTGGAGATTAATCTCTTCCTCATGAGATCGATCTTCTCTCAAACAGAATCATAAGGAGATCGATCCTCTTCTATTGGAGATCGATCTGCTCCTTAAATTCCTCCTTCCTTGTCATTTTTAACTCACCAGATCGATCTCTCCTTCTCCCAGATCGATCTGTCCTCATAGCTTCATACTTATTTTAAACACTTAACATATAAATCTCCAATTATCATTCCCCAATTCACTTAGCTCAATAAATTATACTTCAAGTTCATATTACATAATTAAAATATGTCTGAAATCCTCAGATCTCACAGCGCCTCCTCAGAGCTGCGGTAGTGTTGTCCTCTAGACTTGCGACAGGGTTCTCCATTAGACCTGCGGTAGAGTTCACCAGACTTGCGGCAGGGTTTACCTTGAGACCTGTGGAAGAGTCTTGCATCAGTCCTGCAGCAGTATTCTGTACCCCTTCTTCTTGTTCCGCATTCGCCACCACAGAGGGTTGGCCTCTTTCGTAAGTTTACATTGGGACATTCTCTCCGACCATCTGCTGCACTTTTGGAGGCAAACTAAACTGTGACAGTGCATCTTTGAAGAAATCAATCATCTCCTTCAACGCCATAGTAGTCTGCTCATTTTGGCGCTTCAAAGCCTCGAAATCGTCGAGGGAAACTGTAGCCGCCCTGTCTCTTTCTGCGTTCTACTCTTGTCTTCTCCCAGATCTGCCAGGAGGACTCACAAAATTGTCTTCTCTCAAATTTCCTGCTGCTGTTGAACGTGTTCTCACCATTTTAATAAAGAATCTGACTTTTTGTTCTGATTCCCACAGACGGCGTCAATTGTTGTTGTACTAAACAACAATGATTGAATGATGCTGATGTGGTCTTCTTTGTTGTCTTCTCCACATGTCTTGTAGATTCTGTAAGAATAAGAAAGGTCAGAGAGGCGCAGGGATCTGTCCCTACGTGCACACTCTGATGCTTAAGTCAGAAAGCTCTTTAAGCAGAATCTTAATTAGCAAAATAGAGCTTAGGGTTTTTTGATCATACCTGAGGTATTTATAGATATTTTTGGAGTTAGGTCAGGCTTTATATTTTTTCAGGGCTTATGAATATTTTTGGCCTAAAACTGTATGGTTTTGGGTGGTACGGATTTGAGGCCCAGGTGCGCGTTAGGCAATGACAGAGTTACTAGATACTTTATTGTGGAACTCAGAGTCTGTCGCTGTGCGGATGAGTACATACGTACGACATAGGTTCGAAGACCTCTGTCGCAGACTTAGGCCCAGAGTTCTACCACAGCTCACTCTGCCGCTATAACTCTACCGCTACATTGAGGATGCAAAATCTGTCGCAGATATACTCTACCATAGAGGTCTACCGCCTCTCTGCCGTTGGACTCTAGGGCGCAGAGGTCTGTCGCGATACACACTCTATCGCCTATAGACTTGTCGCTGGTCGACTCTGTCGCCACCTTTCAGTGTTTGCCATGTGGCGTATGCCTCGTGGTGCTTATACTCTGACACGTGGTTGTCCCCTATTGGCCAATGTTTATCTATGTGGACTTTGATGTATATGACCTCTATCAAAAGCTAATAATAAAATATCGAAACTCGACTAATCGAAATGAATATTCTTGAGTACTCATTTAACTCATACCTTTGTACATCCCTGATTAGAAACCAGTTCATGGATATCAACATGATAAATGATCATCATACGGAACAGAATTAGGTAGCCAAATAAACATCAAAGGTCGGGTATCTAGAGTCGCATTGAAAGCAACATAATCAGTAGGATGTCTTGTCTAGACAATCATTATGCTACAACGTGTACTTTGGTGTGAGGGGTTGCAACTTGCAAGTTTTCAACTTTGAACCTTATCACTATTTAAGATGTCCATTGAGATGACCAATTGCTAACTCAACTCAAAGTTGATCTTCCAAGCTGGTCTCAACTCTCAACTGTTGGTTAAGATGCTCGTGAGGCAATAATGCTTTGTTCAGTTAAAAGTAGTATGTTAAAAAAATTAATGCTAAATAATAAAAAGAATATAAATTTTCAATTTAAAAACATGATTTGTGAATTCCAGAAAAACCTCTTAAAAATGTTTTCACAGTTCGCAATTTTTATAAGAAAAATGATTTTACTCTTTTCATCTATAAATTTTTATTATTTGCAACTTACAAGTTTTCAACTTTGAACCTTATCAGAATTTAAGATGCCCATTAAGATGATCGATTGCTAACTCAGCCCAAAGTTGATCTCCCAAGCTAGTCTCAACTCTCAATTGTTGATTGTTCAGTTAAAAGTAGTATGTTAAAAAATTAATGCTAAAAAATAAGAATATAAAATTTCAATTTAAAAACATGATTTGTGAATTGAAAAAAAAAATCTCTTAAAAATGTTTTTTTACAGTTCGCAATTTTTATATGTAAAATGATTTTACTCTTTTCATCTATAAATTTTTATTATTTTATACAAATTTAAATTTTTTTTCACAATATTGCCAATCCCTTGAAAATTTTAAATTATATATTTTTTATCATACTTTTAAATACATTTTTGTCAATCTAAACTTTTTGCAATCGTAACAGCTACAATGTTGACGAAGATTTAAGTTATGCAGCTTGCTTTGGCATTTGACTCCACCATGACTAGTTTTTTCTACAAGAGTAAATCATCTAAATCGACTAATACAATTGTAGTGAAACTAAAATGCAAGCAAGCAATTTGTTAGCCCAATATTCACCCAAGAAATGTTTGACACAGGCTTATAGCCCAACTCGCTAATAAATTGGCACATGCTTATAGTCCAGCTCGCTAAAAACCCCAGTTATTCAACCTGATAGCTAAGAAACAACTAGAAGTAGGTGGTCCCCTATAGGAAACCCCATGAATAACAAAACCAGTGAAAGTACGACACCTAGCATCCTTCACTTAGCTAATAGTGGAAAGTTGAGCGTTGCAAGATGTAATGCCTGTATTTTGTACAAGTCCTTCTTATGAAGCTATGATGTATATGTACATTGTTACATGTGTATAAATGACAAAAGGATGGAAGGATGATGGATTTGATATATAATCCATGATTTCAAGTGTGTGCACAAGTTTCATTGCCTATGAACTATATAGAATGGATATTATAACACATTGATTGTGTATGGATAAAATGAGGTATTAGGAAAAAAAGAATGAATTACTAAGTGAAAATCTGCAGAAAACTGTAGTAATAGGGGTGTAGGGGAGGGGCAGATCGATCTCCCATGAAGGGGAGATCGATCCCCTCTCACAAAATGCCAAATATCAGTTCAATTGAACAAGGCAGATCGATCTCATGGGAAGGCAGATCGATCTCCTTAAGTCTCTGCCTGGAAGGAATCGATCTCTCACAAGGCACAGATCGATCTCCAAATGTTTTGACCAAGAAGAGATCGATCTCCCTTAAAACGTGCTGGAGCGTAGCTCGCACGTGGTTTTATGATGATGATGATGATGTGTTGGAGCATAGCTCGTATAACGATTTGTGAGATGATACAGTGCTAGAAGCAGTTGCTCGCACTGAGAGATACCACGCTGGAGCCTTGCAGAGACTGTGTCATGCTGTTTCTGCTCACCTGGTATATGAGACATGGTTAAGGATGATAAGTCCATTGGTGTAGGGTACATGGACTAGGTCCACGGGCGTACGTTGAAACATGTAGTTGTCTGTGGAATACTATGTACCGTGCTAGGTACACGTGGGTACGAGTATCGCGTAGATGACACTTGACATACATTGTACTATGAGTAGATGTAATGTGATGAGGAAGATGATGATGATTGAGATGAGCTGAAGGGTAGGACTGACCCATCCCCCTTTCAGGCGAGTGATGCCCTGTGCACACCTGATCAGTGGCTATGGCCATATGTCGTGGATATTTGTTTGCCTATATCCCTACCTGTATCAGAGATAAGAGAAGTTTGAGAAACTCAGAAAAGAAAGAAATTTGATGAAAAGAAATGATTTGTGAAATCAAAAGAGATATTATGATTTGATAAATATCTTGTTTTGAATAACTTATGTTGTGATAGCACTATTTTATGGCATGTTTTCCCAATGGAAATAATGAACATTGATTTTTATGGAAATGCCTAAGAGAGAAGTGTTTTAATACATTTTCCAGTGATATCTTCATTTATAAATGAAAGATGATTTTATTCATCATGCATGGGCTATGTAGATAGTACAATATCTACCTGTTAGCATTCTTTTCCTTACTGATCCGTGATTTACTCATTCCATTATTTTTTCCCTCAAGATATTGAGAAGTAGAGCAGTACGGTGGTCTCCCGTGACGCCCCGGAAGCGCGAAAAACAGGGTAAATTTAAAATTTGCTTGCATCATTTCACAATTTTAGGTGCATTCCTATGCAGTGTCATGCATCATCATATATAAATTATAATTTATACCTCAGGATCTCATCATCCAACATCTATATATTACATCATATTCATTCTTCAATTCTGAATTAATTAATCCTAACACATCCCATACATCACTGTTCATCAAGTGTCTATAAATACAACTTAAGTCTGGGTACATGAAATATTAAAATATACCTCAAAGTAATATGGCCTGGAGCTCAAGTCCTCCACTAGCCATTAGTCCATAAGTCGCAGGGAAACTCTCTTCACTTGAAGAAATCTGGGGAGAAATAAAACAAGGTGAGCTTCTAAATTGCTCAGTAAGGGGTTAAGGGACTCATTTATAAAATAATGATTTGCACAATACAATCATTTTGTTTTGTGGGTGGAAACCCAATAAACTCAGTAGAAAAGTGTAGCATGAATAATTAAAAAATCATCTCAACTCATTTCTCAAAACTCATGTAGAAACATGATAATAAATGGCTCAAACTATGATTACAAGCATGTATAAAACAGGATACGATAATGACTTTTCTCATAAAACGTGATGAAAATCACAGCAATAGTAATGCACGTGGCGCAGCCACTAAACACAATCTCATGTGTAAAACGAGACTAGGCAAATAAAACTCATAGAAAAACTTGTCATGGCACATCAAAATGATTGAACTTGTCCCCTTGGCGGACATCCCCAATCGAGGGATTTTGTCGACAATAATACACCCATGGCCATGGTTCGCTGTAGACTTGATCAGAGTCATACAACCATCAGTCTTACATGCTATCAAAGCACGACCCGATCTTACATGCTATCAGAGCAATACCACCCATCGCTGCCTTGGAGCGGGGTCATCTCACGTTACCAGAACGAAGGAGTCGAACTTACGTGCTACTAGAGCACGACCCGATCTTACATGCTACAAGAGCAAAGCCCGATGTGTATTCAACATGACACGCCTAAGTCTTAGCAATAGCCATTATCAAATAAAACCATTTTGCCTTCACGTAGTGCACATAATGTTTTTTTATCATAAAACTCATCTCAAAACCATTTTGTACTCAACACAAAACATGTCAAAACCGAGCTCAAACTGACAAAATCATGCACACATTTCTCAAATCTCAGTACGCCTTAACGTAGAGCCCAAATCACTTTTCACATTTTTAAACTCAAAATGATTGTAAAACAATTTTGCATTTAGTTTACAGCTCATAAAAATTGGGCCCCAACCAGCTATAAAATCATGTGCAAGAACTCATTCTCAACTCATAAAAACATGCTTGTTTTCTTAAATCACATTTCATGCTACAATATCATCACAAAATCACATACACAAATGAGTTTAAGTTTTCCCTTACCTCGTTGCACCTCGTATAGTGCAATCGTTCCCCTAAATGATGGACTAGCCTTGTATTCCTCGTTGGAACTCCGGGCTGTCCAAACGATGTTAAAACATCAACAATTCATCTCAATCACATCATCAAGCACATATTTTCTCATATTCTCGTTAAATACTACAAACCTCGTTTTTCTCATATTCCTATCCTAATCCACATTCTCATCCACTACATTTCAAATACTATATTTTTCATGTATAATATGCATGCCAAAATCACCTCATTGCCTCAATTCCAATTTATAGCCAAAATCCCAAAATTACCACAAATTGTATAATATCATCATCACTCCAACAAAATCACAATTTTATCAACTCTAATAATTTCCTAGCTATTTTATCACAACACCCATAGTCACAATCACCAAAATCACCTCAATATCAAAGATTAAAGCTTAGAAATTTACCCAAAACTTATGGAGAGCTCTATTCACACCTCGATTCGATTCGTCCTTCGAGTTCCAAGTATGTTGCTCTCCTTTGGATAAGGAACAACTTTCCTTCTTGCCACAACCCCTGATTCGAACAGAAATGGGTGATTTAGAGGAGAGAGAAAGCTAGGTATTTCAGTTTCTGAAGAGAGAGAGAATGAATTTCCAAAAAAACAAAAGGGTCCTTATATAGGCTGAAGGTAGGAGATCGATCTGGTCCTTGATGAGATCGATCTCTTTTTGAATTTGAGAAAGTTTTGGGTTATTTTATGCCTAGGAGATCGATCTGTCGTGGGGTGAGATTGATCTCTTAATTGATTCATGAGATCGATCTGCTCCTTGAGGAGATCGATCTTCTGTTTACAGAATGCTTCATGAGATCGATCTGCTCATTGAGGAGATCGATCTTCTATTTACAGAATACTTCATGAGATCGATCTTCTTGCCTATAGGATCGATTTGCCTATCAGTTCTTGCACATTTCCTGCATTTTGGAGCCATGAGATCGCTCTCTCATCCTTGGAGATCGATCTGGCCTTCACAGATTATACTGCTGCTGCATCAATTTACAGAAAAATCAATGTAAAACTTCCTAAAATCTGCCCCATAGTCCATAATTCAATCCGTACACATTGAAGAGTTAAAGACCTCATTTTCTTATACTTCATCGTATTTAAAACTTACGTGTACATTAACATATCATAATTACATACACCAAATTACAATTCTCATAACTGGGGTATACAGAATTCTTGGTTCTCACATCCTCCTCACCTTTAAAGAAACATGTCCTCCAATTTCAACTCGACTCATCAAACAGATGGGGGTACTTATCTTTCATGAGACTCTCCAATTCCCAAGTTACCTCTTCTATTGAGTGATGTTTCCATAAAACTTTCACTAATTAGATGCTTTTGGTCCTAAGTCCCTTCTTTTTTCTATCGAGAATTCGGACGGGTTCCTCGGTGTAGCTCATGTCCTCTTATATGTCCATCTCTTCATAGTCTATGACATGAGAAGGGTCCGGGTGGTACTTCCTTAACATAGATACATGAAAGATGTTGTGTATTCCGGACATCTGTGGGGGTAATGCCAACCTGTAGGCTACCTCTCCCACTCTCTTAAGAATCTCGAATAGTCCGATGTATCGAGGACTCAATTTCCCTTTCTTTCCAAATCTCATGATACCCTTACTCGGTGATATCTTCAGAAATACTGCATCACCAACATCAAACTCGAGTGGCCATCTACGCACATCCGCGTAGCTTTTCTATCTACTCTGTGTAGCCCGTAATCTCTCACATATGAGTTTCACACTTTGTACAGCCTGTTCAACAAGCTCGGGAGCATTTATCTTTCTGTCACCCACTTCTTCCCACGCTACAAGGGATCTACACCTCCTACCATATAGAGCCTCAAAAGGGGCAATTCCAATACTCGCATGATAGCTATTATTGTACGCAAACTCTGTTAGGGGCAGGTGATCATCCCATGATCCCTTAAAATCCATCGTACACGCCCTCAACATATCATCGAGGGTCTAAATAGTCCTCTCTGACTGACCATCTGTTTGAAGATGATAGGCGATACTAAAGCTCAATCGAGATCTCAAGGACTCCTAAAAACTGGGTCCAAAATCTAGAAGTAAATCAAGAATCTCTATCAGAAGTAATACTCACTAGAGCCCCATGTAATCTAGCTATCTCGCTGACATATAACTTAGCTAAGGCATCCACAATATCGGTGCTCTTGATGGCAAGGAAGTGGGCACTTTTTGTCAGTCTATCGACTATGACCTATATCGTATCACGACCCCTTTGGGTCCTCGGTAAACCCATAATAAAGTCTATGATGATATGCTCTCATTTCCATGTAGGCAAAGGTAAAGGCTGCAATAATCCTTCGGGCTTCCGATGCTCAGCTTTCACTTACTGGCACACTAAACATCTGACCACAAAATTGGCCACGTCTCGCTTCATACAACTCCACCAATACACCTTTCTCAAATCTCGGTACATCTTAGTACTCCCTGGGTGCATGGTGTATCGCGAGCAGTAGGATTCTCTCAATATCTGTCCCTTTAAGGTATCATCATCTGGTACACAAATTCATCCTCTGATTCTCAACAATCCATCCTCATTGACTATGAGATCCGACTGCAAAGTTTGCTCGGCTTAGCTAAACATATCGATCAACCTCTGATCATTACGCTGCCCAGTTCTAATCCGATCCATGATCCTAGGCTTTATTTATAGGTTAGCCAAAAATCCAGTTTCTACCTCCTTAACTCTGATCCAGAGTTCGACGAACTGCTCCAATAAATCCCATTCCCTGATCAACATAGTAGATATCATAATCTTCCTGCTCAGGGCATCAGTAACTACGTTTGCCTTTTCGAAGGGTACAAAATCTCGCAGTCATAATCCTTAAGGAGTTCCATCCATCTTCTTTGTCTCATGTTTAACTTTTTCTGATCAAACAGATACCTCAAACTCTTATGGTTAGTGAAGATCGAAATCTTTCCCCATATAAGTAGTGCTCCCAGATCTTCAAGGAAAACACCACAGCAGCTAACTCCAAATCATGAGTAGGGTAATTCCGCTCATGATCTTTTAATTGTAGCAAACCATAGGCGACCACTCTTCCATCCTGCATGAGCACACACCCTAATCCTTTATGGGAAGCAACATTATACACTGAAAATCTCCCTAATCCCTCAGGAATAGTTAACACAGGTGCCGCTGTTAATCTCCTCTTTAATTCCTAAAAATTAAGCTCCCATTGATCAGTCCATATGAACGGAGTCTTCTTGCGTGTGAGCTTGGTTAAAGGAGCGGCAATCCTGGAATATCCCTCCACAAATCTTCTGTAATAACCTGCCAAACCAAGGAAACTTCGTACCTCTGTAATTATCTTCGGTCTTTCCCAATTAAGCACAGCCTCTACTTTAATTGGATCAACTGATACTCCATCCTCTGAAACTATATGACCAAGGAAAGCTATCCGATCCAGCCAAAACTCACACTTACCAAGCTTTCCATATAGTTTCTTATCTCAGAGTATCTGAAGTTCTAACCACAAGTGTTGTGCGTGCTCCTCATAAGATTGTGAGTACACCAAGATATCATCAATAAAGACTATCACAAACTTATCTAGATAGTTTCTGAACACTTCGTTCATTAACCTCATAAAGGCTGCAGGGGCGTTCGTGAATCCAAATGGTATCACTAGAAATTCATAATGGCCATACCTTGTCCTGAATGCCGTCTTCAGAATATCTTCCTCCTTAATCCTCAATTAGTGATAGCCCGATCTTAAATCAATCTTAAAGAAGACTGAAGCCCCTCTTAGCTGATCAAGTAGGTCATCAATCCTGGACAATGGGTATTTATTCTTCACTGTGGCTTTATTCTACAGTCGATAGTTTATGCATAATCTGAGACTACCATCCTTCTTCCTCATGAATAACACTGGGGCTCCCCATGGTGAGACACTGGGTCTAATAAATCTTTGATCCAATAACTCCTGTAGTTACTTCTTCAATTCCTCAAGTTTCACTAATGCCATTCTATATGGAGGTCTAGAGATAGGTTGAGTATCTGGTACCAAATCAATGGTAAACTCCAACTTTCTCTCTGGTGGTAAACTTGGCAACCCATTTGGGAAGACATCAGAAAATTCACACACCACTGGTATATCCTCAATCCTCGGATGTTCCCGCTTATCATTTGAGATGGGTGTTTCATAACCTTCACATGAACAATCATATTTAGTACTCTTAAAAGCAACATCAAAATTTCAATTTGCTTACAAAAATTCCACACATTTATTTCCTCAAAATTTCAAATGTACACTGTAAGGTTCAGGTAGGGAGAAAGTTACAATCTTAGTGTAGCAGTCTAAACTCACTCGATTGGTTGCTAGCCAATCCATTCCCAAAATTACATCAAGTCCATGTATATTTATCATCATTAGATCTGCTAACATCACTCTATCTCCCACCTTTATTTCACACCCTCTATAGATTAAATCGGTTCTCTGGGACTCACGCATAGGGGTATTTACATGTAGTATATACTCTAGAGGTTCAAACTTCAAATTTAATCTACATGCAAAATGCTCAGAAATGAATGAATGCGTAGACCCTGGATCAATCAACACATGGGCCTTATGACTATAGACAAAGAGTATAACTTTTATAGTTTTCGTTGAAGTGTCTGTTGTTTCCTTGTCCAGAGCAAACACATGTCCCACTGTAACAGGCTTTTTTCCTTTCTCTACAGTAGTGGCCCGTCTTGGGGGATTCACTCTCTGAGGTTGCTGTCTAGTAGGCTCCTGAGCATGTGGTCTCTAAGGTTGAGGGCAGTTGTTTACTCTGTGACCCATATCTCCATATCTAAAACATCCATGGATCAATCCAGTACAACTCCCCTTATGCGATCGGCCACAATTTATGCAAACTCTTATCTCAGGCCTGATATCTTGAAGGGTCTCCCTGATAATAGGATAAGCTCTGGGTCTCTCCAATCTACCCTTTTGTACCTCAATCCTTCCTCTTCTGAAGGAACCTCTCCGAACATCTGCTTGGGAAACCGTTGGCCTCTTGTACTTATCCTGAGTCACTGCATTGAACTCATTCTGAGATTGTACAAGTTCGATTCCCATCTCAATCTTTTGTGCTTATCTTAGAGCATCTCCAAACTCAGTAATACACAGCTCTATCAATCGATCTCTGATGATGGGCTTCAATCCATACACAGATCTCTCTGTGCGGAGCTTTTCATTTTTGAAGGTTTCTGGATCATATCTCAATAGAACGATAATTGGCTCTTGCAATCATCCACAAACATCTTACCCTGTACCAGATTCAAAAACTCTGCTTGGTTCCTTCTCTGAGTAGCTCATGGTACATATTGGGCTCTAAAAGCCACCTGAAACTCCTCCCAACGAATCACATTCTGGCTGGACATCAGAATACCCTGGGTAGTACCCCACCAATCTCGAGCTCTCCCTTTCAACATATAAGCGCCCATACTGACCCTCTCAGCATCAGTGCATCCCAAATAGTCAAATATGACTCTCAACTCAGTCAGTCACTCGTTAGCCTCTGCGGGATCCTTTTTCCCTTTGAATGTGGGCATATTCATTTTCAAAAAGTCCTTCAGTCGGACCATACTTCAGTTATCAGGCTGAGTGATGGGAGGCACTGGGTCCATCTGTATTGGGGGCACGAGATGTCCTTGTGGTGGTGTAGGAGTAGTACCCGAGGCATTAACTCCAAAATGTTGCACGAATAGCACTGCCATTTGCTCAAAACCTTACCGCACATCATGCTCAATCCGGTTAAATCGAGTGTTAGGACTCTCTCGTTGTGGGGCAGGTGGTGGAGGTGGCTCTGCCTACCTCCTCAAATGACCTTGTTGTCCACTCATTTTAATCTTAATACGTTTCCTACGTGTACACATCAAATTCGATTGAAATCTTAATCCTCAATTTTAGTTCATGACTAGACTTATACAGACACTTGGGATGTATTCTATTTCACTTGACCGACACTGACAGTACTAAACACCCTAAGCTCTGATACCAAGAAAACTTTGTGACGCCCCGAAAGCACAGAAAATAAGGCAAATTTAAAATTTCCTTACATCATTTCACAATTCTTGGTGCATTCCTGTGCAGTGTCATGCATCATCATATATAAATTATAATTTATAACTCAGGATCTTATCATCCAACATCTATATATTACATCATATTCATTCTTCAATTCTGAATTAATTAATCCTAATACATCCCATGCATCATTGTTCATCAGGTGTTTGTAAATACAACTTAAGTCTAGGTACATGAAATATGAAAATATACCTCAAAGTACAATATATGGCCTGGAGCTCAAGTCCTCCACTAGCCACTACTCCGTACGTCGCAGGGAAACTCTCTTCACTTGAAGAAATCTGGGGGGAAATAAAATAGGGTGAGCTTCTAAATCGCTCAATAAGGGGTTAAGCGACTCATTTATAAAATAATGATTTGCACAGCACAATCATTTTGTTTTGTGGGTGGAAACCTAATAAACTCAGTAGAAAAGTGTAGCATGAATAATTAAAACATCATATCAACTCATTTCTTAAAGCTCATGTAGAAACATGATAATAAATGGCTCAAACCATGATTACAAGCATGTATAAAACAGGATGCGATAATGAATTTTCTCATAAAACGTGAAGAAAATCACAGTAATAGTAATGCACGTGGCACAGCCACCAAACACAATCTCATGTGTAAAACGAGACTAGGAAAATAAAACTCATAAAAAACTTTTCATGGTACATCAAAACGATTGAACTCGTCCCCTAAGCGGAGATCCCCAATCGAGGGATTTCGTCGACAATAATACACCCATGGCCATGGTTCACTATAGACTTGAGCAGAGTCGTACAGTCGTCGATCTTACATGCTATCAAAGTACGACCTGATCTTATATGAAACCAGAGCAATGCCACCCATCGCTGTCGCGGAGTGGGGTCATCTCATGTTACCAGAACAAAGGAGTCGGTCTTACGTGCTACTAGAGCACGACCCGGTCTTACATGCTACAAGAGCAAAGCCCGATGTGTATTCAACATGACACGCCTAAGTCTCAGTAATAGCCATTATCAAATAAAATCGTTTTGCCTTCACGTAGCGCTCATAATGGTTTTTTCTCGTAAAACTCATCTCAAAACCGTTTTTTACTCAACACAAAACATGTCAAAACCGAGCTTAAATTGCCAAAACCACACACATATCTCTCAAATCTCAGTATGCCTTACGTAGAGCCCAAATCACTTTTCATTTTTTTAAACTTAAAAGGGTTGTAAAATAGTTTTGCATTTAGTTTACAACTCATAAAAATTGGGCCCCAACCGGCTATAAAATCGTGTGCAATAACTTATTCTCAACTCATAAAAACATGCTTGTTTTCTCAAATCACATTTCATGCTACAATATCATCACAAAATCACATACACAATTGAGTTTAAGTTTTCCCTTACCTCGTTGCACCTCGTATAGTGCACTCGTTCCCCCAAACGATAGACTAACCTCGCACTCTGGAACTCCCGGGCTGTCCAAACGATGTTAAAACATCAATAATTCATCTCAATCGCATCATCGAGCACATATTTGCTCATTTTCTCATTAAATACTACAAAGCTCGTTTTTCTCATATTCTTATCTAATCCATATTCTCATCTGCTACATTTCAAATCCTATATTTTTCATGCATAATATTCATGCCAAAATCACCTCATTACCTCAATTTCAAGTTATAGCCAAAATCCTAAAATTACCATAAATTGTATAATATCATCATCACTCCAACAAAATCACAATTTCATCAACTCTAATCATTTCCTAGCTATTTTATCACAACACCCATAGTCACAATCACCGAAATCACCTTAATATCAAAGATTAAAGGTTAAAAATTTACCCAAAACTTATGGAGAGCTCTATTCACACCTCGATTCTATTCGTCTTTTGATTTCCAAGTATGTTGCTTTCCTTTGGATGAGGAACAACTTTTTTCTTGCCACAACCCCTGATTCGAATGGAAATGGGCGATTTGGAGGAGAGAGAAAGCTTGGGATTTTGATTTCTGAAGAGAGAGAGAGAATGAATTTCCAGAAAAACAAAGGGGTCCATATATAGGCTGAAGGTAGGAGATCGATTTGGTCCTTGAGATCGATCTCTTATTGAATTTGGAAACGTTTTGGAGTAATTTTATGCCTAGTTGATCGATCTGTCGTAGGGTGAGATCGATCTCTTAATTGCTTCATGAGTTCGATCTGCTCTTTGAGGAGATCGATCTTCTGTTTACAGAATGCTTCATGAGATAGATCTGCTCCTTGACAAGATCGATCTTTTGTTTACAGAATACTTCATGAGATCGATCTTCTTGCCTATGGGATCGATCTGCCTATCAGTTCTTGCACATTTCCTGCATTCTGGAGCCATGAGATCGATCTCTCATCCTTGGAGATCGATCTGGCCTTCACAGATTGTACTGTTGTTGCATCAATTTGCATAAAACTCAATGTAAAACTTCCCAAAATCTACCCTATAGTCTATAATTCAATCCATACACATTGAAGACTTAAAAACCTCATTTTCTTATACTTCATCATATTTAAAACTTGCGTGTACATTAACATATCATAATTACATACACCAAATTACAATTCTCATAACTGGGGTATATAGAATTCTCAGTTCTCACATCTCCATATTGGTTCTGTATTGGTTAGCTCCTACCAGTTGCTAAGGTATAAGAAATGTATACACATAAGCATTTTGTATCTATCATTTTGTATCGCACAATCATACATTGACGAGAAGAAAAATTATAAGGGGATGTTATATAACGATATTATATTTATACAATCGATTTTGTATATCTACACACATACCTGGAAGTGTGTGTCTTAAAGTTGTAAATATTTTCGATATAAATGTATGGAATTAGTAATTGCATCTGCTCACAACCCAACCGTATGCAATATATGGATGGATGAAGGGCACCCGAAGTTGGGGTGTGACAGAATTTGGTATCAGAGCTTAGTTGGTCTGATGTGAGTCGATGTTTAGGACTAATAAAATGTACATCCCCAAGTTACTGTGCGATGTTTAGATACAAATGTGTATACGGAGCTAGTAGTGATTTAAAAAGTTTGTTATAAATGCAGAAAAGTCAGCAGGCTTATGAGATATGGCTGAGAGACACCGTGTCATGTCCATCTTCTCGTGAACTTACATTACCACTTACCACTAATAGTTGGGCTGTGAGTCAACATCCAATCCATACCTCATGCATTTATAGTTTAATAATTGTAATTAAACAAATTTAAAATAGAAACTGGACTTTTATAAATATGCGAAAGTGTTTACATCAGATTATATTAACTATACATCCCTTACGTACAAAATCACTAGATTGTGTATTAATTTACAAGATACAAAATTTTCTTTTCATCACAAGTGTTCACCTCTCTATACTGTTGGAGGACTGGAGAACACCTTAGCAGGGACGACTGCAGTACTCACTACTGCGTAGTATCTGTGGAAGAGGAAATAAGGGGGTGAGCATAACACACTCAGTAGGGAAAATGTGCAAGCAGGTAGATAACTACACTATCTACATGCTAAAATACATATATGTTCATTTTCTATATAAAACAATATGCATTTCTTTAAATCAACTTCCATCAATGCAAAACCATTAATTCGCTAGATGGATATATGCATATTCACACAACTTCAAACAGCAGATCTTTTTCACACAGATCATCTTTCAAAATCACACAGGTTCACATAGCATAATCTATGTTCATATGAGACATAATCATGGGTTATCACATATCCCCAGACACACAGTAAGGGAAGATATCTGTCACCTCACACAGTAGTGACAATATCATATCACACAGATATATAAGACTTATGGCCATTGTCGGATTCCAGACTTCACTGATCAGGTGTACGGGAACCCTACGCTTGAAGAGGTGGATCAACCATCCCTTCAGCTTCACACAGATATCACAAAGATAGTCACGACACATCGTACCCTATGGCTAACGCTCACGGTACATCGTGCTCCTATGGAACCATAATTACCCATTTTCGTTGTCTCAAAATCTTGTACGAGCAGGTTAGTGCTAGACACACAATAGTACACGACGACATTAGCATGGTTTACTTATCACGCAACAATTCATAAACTCTCGTGCGAGCAACTCAGTGTCAGACACACAGCATACCTGAGGCATCTAGCATAATTTTACTCATCACACAAAAGTTTGAGAGACTACATGCAAGTAACTTAGAGTAAAGCACACAGCATATCTGAGGCATCAAGCATGGTGCGAGCTCTCAAATAGAACACACAATATCATCGAGGCATCAAGCACAATTGTCCCATCACTTGAAATCAAGAGGGTCACATGCGAGCATAATCAGAGCAAGATCACTAAGAAGTACTTTATGGCTCTAACATGATTCCCAAAATCTAGTGTGAGCAGCTCGAGTGGAATCACACAACGTCACTCAAGGCATCGAGCACTCTTTTGCTTTTCTCAAAATCCCTTTGAAAATAATTTGAGAGCGGGGCTGTTAAATCTACCGTTGCCTCTCATGCTCTAGCACAATTTCACACAGAAAAGAAATAGAAGGACTCAATATATTGTCATGAGTGAAAGAGCAAATCTCCCTTCCTTCACTCTTTAAACACATTACATGCACTTGGTTAAACCGGGAGCCTGTCTATTATCATTCTTTCTCAAAATGTTTGCAAAACCTTTTTTCACAACAATCTTAGAAGTCATGAAACTCATATCATTGACTTATGTTTTATACGTAGTTTTTATCTAGATATATCGATATACTATCACATCTATTTACACACAGCATATAAGAAAACATACATATAGCTATCTCTATAGCTTACATAGGTCCCTTACCTTGATCTTGTAGTGTATCTTTTTGTCTCACAATGCTTCACATGTCACCATTTATGTCTACAGCTCCGTCTATCTCTCCGGATGCTATAGATACATATCAAAGTATCATTCATCATTTCTATAATCTCGAATCATCAAACCACCATTTTATTCTCTTATTTCCTCTTTGACCTAATATAGGTCCTTAGTGATTTTACATGTTATAGTCATTTATAGCTATCTTCCTGTATATCAATAGGTTCATAGCAGTAGCTAGGTTAAAATACTAGAATTTGGTAGCCTGAAAGCTTACCTAGTTTGCGTTTCTTGCTACTTGGTCCAAAATCTTGTAATATCGACCAACACCTTCGATTTATTGTATCGAGGTCCCGTTTCCAACTATGTTGCTCTCCTCTGGCTAGCGAACAACTTCGTAGAGGGAAACGTCTCTTAATTCTAGTTAGAAAGGGTAGTTTGTCTAGGAAAAGTGTTTAAACACTTAAGCAAAAATTGAGAGGTTTTAGGTCACTATGTCTTTCAGCCTCAAATCCCGTTTCTTATATAGAAATTTCACTAGGAGATTGATTTCTCCTTCTTTGCCACCTTAATTTTCAGTGCATTAGATTTCATGAGATCGATCTGCCCATAAGCAGGAGATCGATCTGTTCCAGGTAGCAGCTTAAGGAGATCAATCTGCTCCAAGGGTGAGATCAATCTGCTCCAAGTCAGTAGCATTTGGAGATCGATCTGGCCCTTCAAGGGATCGATTCCTTCTACACAGAATGCTTAGCAGATCGATCTGGCCCCATTGGAGATCGATCTACCCTGTTCCATTGCTCAAATAAGAGCTTTTTTTTTGCTCTTCCAGATCGATCTTTCCTTCTATGAGATCGATTTGGCATTTATATTTTTCAGATTTTGTTACAATTTTCTACAGTAACTCACACAAAACATCCTTAATTTTGCTGCCATAGTCATTTTCTCATCCAACCACCTTTAAGACTTGAAAATGACATCCATTCATACTTTATACACATTAAAACTTGTGTGCATTATTGTACAACCAAAGGTATACAATACAAAACTAAATGGAAGTACAAAGATATACGCAACTCATACAACTTCATTCCATTTTACCACACCACTCAAAACTCAATATTTTCACATTCCATTCATGGAAATATCCTTCTTACACTCGCTATACACTTTAAAATTTGTGTGTATTCATTTCACAATCCAATATAAACCTTAAATAATTAAATAGGAGTTCACAAAAATTAAGGGTAATACATTCTCCCCTCCTTAAAAAATTTGGTCCTCTAAATTAGAACTAAGTTACTCTTCAAAAAGTTGGGGGTACTTTTTTCGTATCAGGTTTCTAACTCCCAAGTTGCTTCTTCCGAATTATGGTGCTACCAGAGAACCTTAACAAGCGGAATCGTTTCATTTCGTTACACTTTCTCTTTCCTATCCAGTATTCAGATCGGTTTCTCTACATATGTCAAATCATCTTTGGGCTCCAGTGGCTTATACCGAATCACATGGGTCGAATCTGGATGGTACTTCTGAAGCATCGATATGTGGAAGACGTTATGAATGCTTGCCAACTCTGGTGGCAATGCAATTTTGTAGGCCTTATATCCTACTCGTTCCAGTATCTCAAATGGTCTGATATATCGAGGGCTCAACTTACCCCTCTTAGCGAACCTCATAATCCATTTCGAGGGAGAAACTTTCAAGAAAACTGAGTCACCCATAGTGAACTCTAGTGACCTTCATCTGATGTCAGCATAACTTTTCTGCCTGCTCTGAGCTGTTTTCAATCTCTCACATATCAGCTGAACAACCTCAGATGCTTGCTGTACCAAATTCGGAGCAAACATTTTCCTTTCACCAACTTCTTCCCAATTAATTGGGGATCGACACCTTCTACCGTACAAGGCCTCATATGGTGCCATATCGATACTCGAGTGGTAACTATTGTTGTATGCAAATTCGACTAACGGTAGGTGATCATCCTAGGAGCCTTTAAAATCCATAACACTTGCTCTCCACATATCCTCTAACGTCTGGATGGTTCTCGCTGACTGACCATCAGTTTGAGGGTGGAAAGTAGTATTGAAACTCAATCGGGTTCCCATAGCTTCTTGGAATTGTTTCCAAAAGTGAGAAGTGAAGCGGGAATCCCTATCCGATACGATGCTCACTGAAACACCATGTAGCCTCACTATCTCCCTTACATACAACTCTGCCAAACTACTCAAGGTGTCTGTAGTTTTGATGGCTAGAAAGTGGGCAGATTTCGTCAGTTTGTCAACCACTACCCAGATAGCATCATGGTTCCTCTTAGTCCTCGACAATCCCATGATGAAATCCATGGTGACATGCTCCCATTTTCAAGTCGGTACTGGTAGAGGCTGCAATAACCCTGCAGGCTTTTGATGCTCTACCTTCACTTGCTAACAATAATTTCTTTATCATAAACATCATTATCATTTCTTTACCAAAATCTCACAAGGCTCGACCCCTCCCTCGGGTCTACCCTAGATGATCACATTCACATTCATGTATAGAAATCATGTGGTACTATGTAATAATCAGGTCAGATAGGTCACTATAACTCAAGACTATGTTGGCTAACTATGCCATAAATCATCCCAGACCACACGATCCCGGTGTGTGGGGTATCAAGCTGGAACGAAGGTGGGTTAGTCCTCTGCTAGACTTTTATATCATCATCACAACCACGCGGTACAACGTACTCCATGTGATATACAAGGTACAACGTACTCCTCGGACCCATACTATGGTTGAGGGTGCTAGTCGTAGGTCTTATCTACCCCATACCAAATGTAACCTCCATTGTCTCAAGTGCACGTGGAGCTTATCGTATCCATGTAAGAGAGCCTCCCTGCCAAACAGAGCCTCCCCGCCTCCTCTGACTTGAGGATGTTGTGCTTGAGGGTCTTACACTAAGAGAGCCTCTCCGCCTTCTCTGGCTTGAGGATGTAGGGCTTGAGGATCTTACCAACTTTCACGGCATCATATGTACCATAGGGTGAAAACTTGTACAAGTAAAGCTCTAGCACGATTCATGCATCATAACTAAACCACCTCGTACGAACAACGCTGTAGTATGATATTTATGCATCAAATCATGAAGAAAGCACGTACGAGCATAGCTCCAGTACGATTATATGTATAAGAAAACCACTCAAAATCCACGTACGAGCAGAAGCTCCAGTACAGTTTATAAAACAACATCATAGTTTCCAAATCAAGCTAAGCTCCAACACGTTTCATACAAATGAAGGTATCAAAATCTAGTGCGAACGAGGCTCTAGTATGATTTATATCACACAAATACGATAGGTGGCTCATACACAATCAAAACAATCCCAAAATCGGGTTTAGCACCATAAAAGTACTATTTCACGAATTCATTCAAACACTAGCCAACCTATCCATTAATTTTTCAAAGCCAAACATTATGTTATGTGAAAACATTTCAAACACATGATTTATGCATTTATTAGCTTTACTATCCCTTTTATAATAATCGTTTCTAATAGAGGTTAGATTCTGCAAGTCCACATAGGCAAACATCGACCAATAAAGGACAACCATGCGTTAGGTCGTAGGCCACGTGGCAATCAATGAAAAGTCATAATCCACGTGGCACGTAGACTGGCGACAGAGGCAATATCTCATGACAAAGTAAGCCTGCGACAGGGGGTCTTGTGGCAGAGTATGTCCTGCGATAGACCTCAGTGCCCTAAGTCTAGTGGCAGAGAGCGATAGACCTCTACGGTAGAGTGTACCTGTGACAGACTCTGTGTCCTCAATGCAGTGATAGAGTTATAGGTGGCAGAGTGAGCCGCGGTAGAACTCTGCTCCCAAGACTGCGACAGAGGTCTTCGAACCTCTGTCGCATGTCTGTACTCATTCGCACAGCGACAGATTCTAAGTTTCGTGACAGAGTATCTAGTAACTCTGTCGCCTGCCCAGATGCGTGCTTGAGCCTTAGATCCGTACCACCCAAAACCATATAGTTTTGGGCCCAAGATATTCATAAGTCCTGAACAAATATAAAGCCTGACCTAACTCCAAAAATATCTATAAATACCACAGGTATGATAAAAAAACCCTAAGCTCTATTTTGCTTTCTAAGACTCTGCTTAAACATTCTTTTGACTTAAGCATCGGAGTATGCTCGCAGGGACAGATCCCTGTGCCTCTATGACTTTTACTATTTTTACAAAATTCTCAGTACACATGGAGACGACAGCAGAGAAGACCACATCAGCATCATTCAATCATTGTTGTTCAGTACAACAACAATTGGCACCATCTGTGGGAATCAGAACAATAAGTCAGATTCTTTATCAAAATGGTGAGAACACGTTTGACAGCAGTAGTAAATTTGGGAGAAGAGAATTCTGTGAGTCCTCCTGCCAGACTTGAGAGAGGACAAGAGCGGAATGGAGAAGGCGACAGAGTTGCCACTGTTTTCCTTGACGAATTTGAGGCTTTGAAGCGTCAGAATAAGCAGACCACTACAACGTTGAGGACTATGGTGAATTTCTTTAAAAAATCTTTGCCGCAGTTTAGTTTGCCTCCAGAAGTGCAGTAGATGGTAGGAGAGAATGTCCCGATGCAAACTTACGAAAGAGGCCAACCCGCTACGATGGCGAATGAGGAACAAGAAGAAGGGGTACAGAACACTACTACAGGACTGATGCAAGACTCTATCACAGGTCTCACGGTAAACCCTACCGCAAGTCTGGTGAACTCTGCCGCAGGCCTAATGGATAACCCTGTCACAAGACTGGAGGAGAACATTACCGCTACTTTGAGGAGGTGCCCTACCGTGGGGTTGCGAGAGGTAAATCGTGCCGCAGGTCTGAGGCAGATGAACACTACTGCAGGGGTCGAGAATCAAGACCCTGTGGCAGGTTTGATAGCGTTAAGCCCTGCCGCGTTGTTTCAGAGATCGAACTCTGCTACAGAGTATAGGAGACAAACCTCTGCCGCAGAGTACATGAGACAAACCTCTGCCACAAAGTATAGGAGATTGACCATTGTCGCAGAGTTCAGGACGCAGACTGCTACAGTCAAATTTGAGCAACATAACTTTGAAGTTCACAGATTTGGGGAGCGACAGAGACAGGAAGTCATGACTCCCAAGAATATTTTGAAGAGCCAAGATCGAATTACAGAATGGGAGGTGCAGGAAGAAGGGATACGGTGCGAGCTCTTAGAGGGAGAGAAACAGTAGATGATAAAGGGATCCCTAGCCAGGGAGTAGACCGTGTGTAGATTCCCAGAAACAGAGGAAGAAGGGGTGCTTACTACTCAGACTCTTCTAGTACCGAAGAGAGGGGAGTACACTCAACCCGAGGGTTAGAAAATGTTGAGAAATTTGTTGAGTGGATTCTAGAAAGGAAGAAGTTAGTGTCTTCCGACGACAGTCAGAGAAGGAGAGTTCCTTTCAGTCCCGAGATTATGGACAAACCATTTTCGAAGAAGTTCAAGATGCCTTCTATGGCTACTTATGCAGACAAAACAGACCCATACGACCATATACAGAGTTATAAGTCCCTCATGTTGCTTCATGGATAGGAAGATGAAATCATGTGCAGAGCCTTCTCACTCACACTGTTGGGGCATGCGCTAAAATGGTTTAATAGGTTAAACGAGGGTTCTATCTCATCCTTCGACCAGTTACGAAGTGAATTTTTAAGAGCCTTCATGATCAACAGCCAGCGTAAGAAGCATGCTACTTACCTGCTCTCCCTTAAACAAGGGAACAAAGAATCATTGAAGAACTATGTAGATCATTTTCAAGATGCAACCTTAGAGGTGAAAGATCTACTAGTGGGAGTAGCCATGGCTGCAATGCTGCAGGGGATGAAATCTGAGAAGCTGCAAGAATCCCTTTCCCTTGATCAGCCAGTGACCTTTTCTGATTTATTTGCTAGAGCAACTAAGTACGTGACTCAAGAGGAAGTGATGAGGATGGTACAGTCCTGAGAGACAAAGGAAGATAGAAAGAGAGAGAGAGATGTGCCTGAAAGAAGTTCTTTAAGACTTGACAGATTGCACAAGACTCCTAGACTCAGGTATGAAAACTATACAAGGCTAAATGAGCCTCGTGCCTCTATACTTGCCGCTATTGAAGGAACTGGACTGTTGGAGTTCCCTAAACAGAATATTAGAGATATGGGTCGAAATCTTGATGCTTATTATAAATTTCATGCCGCTCATGCTGTGATGGAGGAAAAGGCAGGTGAAGAACCCATTGTGTTCACTCCGACAGATAGGGGTGATATTATTACGCCTCATGATGACCCAATGGTGATATCAGCAGTGGTGGCAAAACATCCAGTGAGCAGAATCTTGATCGATAATGGAAGTTCGGTGAACTTAATCTATTGGAATTGTTTTGAGAAAATGAATGTATCTGAAGATAGATTAAGGCTCGTTATGAGGCCACTGTATGGATTTACGGGCAAGAAAATGAAGATTACCAGGTCTATAGAGTTGCCTGTAACTCTAGGAGAAAGCCCGAAGGACGTAACTCGACAGGTATTGTTCAAGGTTGTGAGATCAACCTCAACTGCTTACAACATGATCTCGGGAAGGCCTGTGTTAAGTGATATGAGGGCGGTAATATCTTCTAGCTACATGTTAATGAAGTTGAGATAAAAAAAGCGCTCGCACATGTTATATTGCCTCTACCACCAGCCAAGGAGTATAAAGAAAGGAGACATTACCACAATGTACTATTATTATGTCTTCTGTCTAGACTTTTATATTCTCCCATTATTATCTGTTCATTTTAATGCATTTATATGATCATTATGCAAGTTACTTTTCTATTATATCTTCAACATTTATGGATATGAATCTTATGACAGAAAAATAAATAAGTCGTAAGAGCCTGAGGCGCGACAGCATCATTGTGGCCAGGCGTAAGAGGCAGACGAGTCGTAATAGCTTGAGGCACAATAGCGTCACTATGGCCAAGCGTGAAAAATAGATGAGCCGTACGAGCCTGAAGCGCGATAACGTCACTGTGGCCAGGCGTAAGAGGCAGATGAGCCGTAAGAGCCTGAGGCGCAATAGCGTCACTGTGGCTAAGAGTGAAAAATAGACGAGCCGTAAGAGTCGGAGGCGCGACAGCGTCACTGTGGCCAGGTGTAAGAGGCAGACGAGCCGTAAGAGCCTGAGGCGTAAAAGCGTCACTGTGGCTAGGCGTGAAAAACAGATGAGCCGTAAGAGCCTGAGGTGCAATAGCGTCACTGTGGCCAGGCGTGAAAAACAGACGAGCCGTAAGAGCTTGAGGCGCGACAGTGTCACTGTGGCCAGGCGTAAGATGTAGACGAGTTGTAAGAGCCTGAGGCACAATAGCGTCACTGTGGCCAGGTGTGAAAAACAGACGAACCGTAAGAGCCTTGGGCGCGACAGCGTCATTGTGGCCAGGCGTAAAAGACAGACGAGCCGTAAGAGCCTGAGACGCAATAGCGTCATTATGGCCAGGCGTTACAGACAAAGAAGCCATAAGAGCCTGAGGCGTAATAGCATCATTGTGGCCATGCGATGGTAACATATCAGCCGTAAGAACCAAAAACACACTCGCGTCATGGTGGCCAGGCATCAGAAAAAAAGGTATGTTTACATATGTAATTCTTTCTAAAAAGTATATGTCTTGCTGCCAAGAATTTAGAAAGCATACACAGATAAATAAGTACACAAGTAAAACAAGTATGTAGATAAGCGATAATAGCAAAAGTTAAACAAATAACATTCATAAACAATATGGAGTAGGAATAGACAAACTTTATTCATAAATTCAAAAGTCTTTACAACGATGGAATAATTAAAGAAAGAAAAAAGAGATCAATCCACATTGGTATGTTCTTGAGACGGGGGATCGGGCAACGACGGGTCCTCTCCATCCAGGTCATCAAGGGCACCGATAGACTCAGGGACATTATCTGGACTCATAGGCTGCCAAGGATCGGTCAGGTTCTCGAGATCATCTCGCGCAGCCTTCTTAAAATGCTCATCAGGGGGCTCAGCCTCTGGTTCAAATTTTTTCCAATCAAGAGCTTCAAATAATATTGCTTCATGCGTATATTGAAGCTCATGGAACTCTTCACCTTCTCTATGCTTCTCCAACCAGGATCTAGCGAGGTAAAAGCCATATTTCACATATGGCACCGAAAAATCCTCTTTTCACCTCAAGCAATCTTTAGAAAGACGGTACTCCTTCACAGCTTCCGCCTTGATACTATCAATCTCAACTTGATTAAGAGAAGGAGTGGCCCAACTCTCTAGTTCAGTGATGTATTGTTCCAGCTCCTGATTGCGATCTATTAAGGATTCATACTTAGACTGCATACTATCCAGCTCGGCTTGTGCTTGTTGAAGGTTTTCATTAAGTTTGCTAGACCTAGCCATCTTGATAGTGAGATCCCCTTTGACATGATTTAAATCTTGAAGAGCTTTTGAGAGCTGATCCTCTAAATTTCGTACCATGCCGGGTAGCCTAGATAATTGGTTGATAGTGTTTGAGAACTCCAAAAATTTGTCCCTTAACTCCTGAAGTTCTTTAGTTCGCTCCCGATAGGCTCGGTGTTGGGCATTGTTGGCTACGGTCCTCTGAGCTAGCTGAAAAGAAACACAAAAATTCAAACTCAATGTAAATCAAAAAAGAAATAAAACAAAAGAGGATCTGAAAATTACCCTTAGCACTTCCACGTCAGCCAAGTCTTCCCCTTCCGAAAAATTTCTAAATAATCGATGTTCGTCCCTTGGAAGAATAGTAGCCCAACTCAATCGAGAAGCCACCCTGGGAGTATCCAAGGTATCATTGTCACGTACTATCGGGTACACCCAGAACTCCGACCCCCTCATTATGAAGCCACCGTCTACAGGATAGGACCTCTCGTCGACGGGACACATCTTAGGAAGAATTGGCCTCTTCCCTATTGCCGGTTCAATGTATAAACGCCTCTGATTCTTTCGCTGAGAGGAGATTATATTACACTCAGCACGTTCTTCAGACCGAGACCATCCTGAGGAACTGGAAGTTCTCCTTGAAGAGGAAGGAGCTTTTCCTCTATCTCGAGAAGGATCCCTAGATCCAGTAGAAGGGGGTGTCTCTTGTCTAGAAGGAGGTGGGGTCCTAGCTCAGGGCAATGGTGGTGGGACTGGTGCCTGACTGGGAACAACATCTGTCAAGTGAGGTCTCTTTCTAGCAGGATCACTAGACGAACCTTCCTTCACCTCCTGACGTGCCAAAGAATGTCTAATGTGGCTTATTTCTACAAAAAAGAAAAAAACCAAATAAATTGTCAAAAACGCAGTCAGAACTAACAATGATTAATTGAAAAGCATGAAAATGTACCATCAGAAGAATCAAGATGATCCTGAAGGGACTCTATGTTTAACATGTCATCATCTGGAAGGACCATAAAAGTTGAACCAAACCTTTCCCAGTCGTTCATATCGACTAAGGGTTCACTCTCAGAGCTGGACTCTCTTTTTGTGCTCCCTATATCCCCTTGCGACCTTAAAATTTTAGGGTTCAACTCGAAAGGAATAGATGATGGAAGATTTGAGGGAGGAACAGATGGGCTGACGATAAGAACGAAACCCACACCCCAACCGGTGGACACCAAATTTTCATTTGATAAAAGAATATCAAGATTAATAGGGTTGTCAACTAATAGTTTATTAATATCTGAAGACAATTGTCTCCTAAGTGTAGAAATCTGCTGGCCCTTAGGGATTTCACGTCTAGTTTCCCAACGAGTAGGGAAGTCAAGGCTCCTAGGTGTCTCCATAATAAGCCACTCCGATTCAAATCCATGAAGCTTATTTGCAAGTTTTTCGAATAACCTATTCTCAAATCAAGGCTTATACACTCATTGAAGGGAATAAGGAACTAAACCGGAGCTACCTCGGAACCTAAAAAAAGTATAAAGTAAGGGAAGAGACAGAGAAACACCCTTTAATCGACAATGCATGGTAAAGCCAATTAATTGCATCCAAGCGTGAGGATGCAGTTGTCCGGGGGCAATCCTATGTGCCCTAAGAAAAGAAGCTCCGAAGTCAAAAATTGGAAAACGGAATCCTAGCTCTAAGGATGCTTTGAAAATAACTACCCCGTCGGACACACTACGTATGTCATTCTCCTGAGGGTTTGGACGTCTATAGGACTATCCATCGGGCAGTGGAAATCTAGATGTAAGATCCTAGATGTCAGCTTCTTTCAAAGTCGATCTAACTCCTAGTTCTATACGCTTCCCCACACCATGACTAGCCATTTTGGACTTAAGAAAAACTACAAAGAAAAAGTGACTAGCAACAGAGTTTTACCTAATGTCTAACAAAGGTACACTAGCAAAGCACTAGGAATGAATGCAGACACTGAATAATAGCGTCAGAGTGCTGCGACAGAGTTGCGGTAAACTATGTGAGAATCACACGACAGAGTAACAACGAACGTGATAGAATGGCGACAGAGATGCGACTGAGTAGTGATGCACGCGTCAGAGTGGCCGGTTATGCGAGAGAGATTCTCAACAAATACGACGATACCTGACTCCTTATATATAGGAGCGGCTGTAGTTGTACGTGTACAGTAACCAAACATATATATACACATTCGCGGCTAAAGTGATGAAACATCCCTCATGAATAGTAATCTAAATGCGTGTCATAAAAAAAATCCTATTGTCATCCTTTTTCGCAAGAAACTTTCTTACCAAAGAGTGGGGAGCAATCGATAGAGGTCAAATTCTGCAAGTCCACACAGGCGAACATCGACCAATAAAGGATAACCACGCGTCAGGTCATAGGCCACGTGGCAATCAATGAAAAGTCATAATCCACGTGGCACGTTGGTTGGCGGCAGAGGCAATATCTCACGATAGAGTAAGCCTGCGGCAGGGGGTCTTGCAGCAGAGTATGTCCCAGGATAGACCTCAGTGCCCTAAGTCTAGCGGTAGAGAGCGGTAGACCTCTGCGGTAGAGTGTACCTATGACAGACTTTACGTCCTCAATGTAGCGGTAGAGTTATAGGTGGCAGAGTGAGCCGCGGTAGAACTCTGCGCCTAAGATTGTGGTAGAGGTCTTCGAACCTCTGCCGCACGTCTGTACTTATCCGCATAGCGGCAGATTCTGAGTTTCACGATAGAGTATCTGGTAACTCTGTCGCCTGCCCAGATGCACGCCTGGGCCTCAGATCCGTACCGCCCAAAACCATATAGTTTTGGGCCCAAGATATTCCTAAGTCCTGAACAAATATAAAGCCCGACCTAACTCCAAAAATATCTATAAATACCACAGGTATGATAAAAAAACCCTAAGCTCTATTGTGTTTTCTGAGACTCTGCTTAAATATTCTTCTGACTTAAGCATCGGAGTGCGCGCGCATGGAGATCCCTGCGCCTCTCTGACTTTTACTGTTTTTGCAGAATTCTTAGTACACGTGGAGAAGACAACAGAGAAGACCACATCAACATCATTCAATCGTTGTTGTTCAGTACAACAATAGTTTCAAAACCAAATCTCATACATACTCGTAGATATTCGCATACATCATCAATCATTTTCTCAAAATATTCATGCATTTCATAAACACCCTATATCACCCACGATTTCAAAGTACGAACAACTATCTCTATATACTCACAGAATTCGCTTACCTGGAATCGCGTTGCGTGATTCCACTTCCTTAAAGCTGCTTACTTGTGCGGTCCGATTCATCTCCAACGTACTCTCCAAAACTGCACAAAGTCATATATCACATCGATTTAGTTTAATACTACAGAACTCTTGTGTTTGCTATAGTCAATTCAACCTATAGCCTCCATTAACACTTATAAGGCCTAGTTTTATCGTTCTACTCATATCTAGAGTCTATTGATTCTTTTAGGCCTATTGATTCATACCAAATCGATATTAAATCGACATTAAGCTCATAATGTTCATATTTCATCAATTTCTTCACTATGGCCTTTTATCAAATATCTTACATACTCATTTCCATAAATCCTCTAAAGTCACAATGTGGCTTCATTTAACCGTTACAAATGATTCATATTACTTCAATAACAACTTAGCAATGCCCATAAATCATGAACTCATTCAACCCATATCTTCTCACACTAGATTTATTCTAGGTTTTCTAGGTCACACTAGTTCCATCATAACCTAGGTAGTTTTAATCATCAATATACATACAAATCAACTCTAAAACCAATAAATAACCAAATGTACTTGGGCTGAAGTGTTAGAACTTACCAAATCTCGTTTCTCTTCTTGATCCAACTAAAAATACACCTTGCTCCTTAATACCACAAATGAGGCTCTGATTCTAAAGTATGTTGTTCATCTCTTTGATAAGAACAACTTTGTATCTAATGGTCTTTCCTCAAATCTTACTTGAAATGGGTGGATTTAGAGAGTGAAATATAGGTTTTAGGTTAAAAATGGAGAAATGGGGGTTTATTTTCATGATTTACAGATTTCACAGTTCCTATTTATAGAAATCGCTTGATGAGATCGATCTGTCTAGAGTGGAGATCGATCTATCCTCTTAAAATTCCTCATTTTCACGACATTTCTCAAGCATGAGATCGATCTGTCAAGGGCTTGAGATCGATCTGTCCCAGGCAGTAGCTTAAGGAGATCGATCTGCATTCCAGGGGAGATCGATCTGCTCTAACCCGAGAGCTAAGGAAATCAATCTATTTACATCAAAATCGATCTTCTCATTATAAAATGTTTAGCAAATCAATCTGGCTCTATTGGAGATTGATCTGGCCTATTCCATTTCTTGAATAAGAGTATTTTGGCTCTTTCAGATCGATCTCTCATCCCATGAGATCGATCTGTCATTCATATTTCAAGATTTTTACAGCAATTTTTTGCAGTAACTCACACCAAACATCATCAACTTGCTGCCATGGTCGTTTTCTCATCCAATCACCTTTAAGACTTGAAACTGACATCCATTCATTCTTTATACACATTAAAACTTACGCGCATTCGTTGTATACCCAAAGGTATACCATACAAAACCAAATGGAAGTATAGAAATACTTATGCAATTCATGCAACCTCCTTCCATTTGCAGCGCTACCCATTTTGAGTTCTAATCACATTCATCACTTATAAAAACCCATTTCTTCATATTCATATAAAATGAAACTTATGTGTACATTACAAACTCATATTACAAATATGTACATTGAATCCATGGACTTAAATCATTTATGCTTTACATTGCGAATACATCACCATACTTATGATTCCGTAAAGTTTACATCTAAAAATACGGGTCTTACACCCACTTACTTAAATGAGACTTTATTAATAAGCACTCTAATGAGAGTTAGTCAATTAGCTGAACAAGTATACAAAGATTGTAAAGTGAGAGTAGGAGATAAGTGCACGATAACTAATTTGATTTTGTTGAATGTGTATAACCTTAATGTAATTTTAGGAATGGATTGGTTAGCTACTAATCATGCAGTCTTAGACTGTTACTCTAAGTCTGTTACATTTTCCTTACCTGAGAAACTTGTAAAATTTTGTGAGAAGCAATGAAATCTTGATTTTGTAGCAAGTAAAGTGCATGGGTATATAAATGACATGAATGCTGTTTTGAAGGTTTTATTGCTTATGTGGTGGACTTGAACAAAACACATCTGGATATAGATGACATTCCAGTGGTTAGAGAATTCCCTGATGTCTTTCCAGATGACCTACAGGGATTGCCACCGTATAGAGAAATGGAATTGGGCATAGACGTGGCACCGGGAACAAAGCCAATATCTAAGTCACCATATAGGATGGATCCAGTTGAACTAGAGGAATTAAGGAAGCAATTGCAAGATATGCTAGGTAAATGGTTTATAAGACCGAGCGTCTCACCATGGGGAGCCCCGATATTATTTGTGAAGAAAAGAGATGGGAACCTCAGGTTGTGTATTGATTATCGGATGTTGAACAAGGTTACTGTCAAGAATAAGTACCCTTTGTCGCGTAATGATGATTTGTTGGATCAGCTTCTGGGAGCACAAATCTTTTCCAAAATAGATCTGAGGTCTGGGTATCATCAATTGAAGATTCGGAAGGAAGATGTGCCTAAGACAGCTTTTCGCACCCGCTATGGTCATTACGAATTCCTGGTGATGCCTTTCGGGTTGACAAATGTGTCGGTAGCTTTTATGGCTCTAATAAATGAAGTATTCAAGCCATACCTGGATCAATTTGTGATAGTATTCATCGATGATATATTGGTTTATTTCAGATCCAGGAAAGATCACGAGCAGTACTTGAGGATTGTTTTGCAAACCCTCCGAGAGAGAAAGTTGTATGCCAAGCATAATAAATGTGACTTTTGGTTAGAGCAGATTTCTTTTCTGGTCCATATTGTATCTAAGGATGGGGTGTTAGTAGATCCATCCAAGATTGAGGCTATTGTTCAGTGGGAACAACCCTAGACAGTCACAAAGATTAGAAACTTTTTGGGTTTGGTAAGATACTATCGGAGAAGGTGGTTAGAACTCCTCAAGGACTATGATTATGAGATTTTGTACCACCTGGGGAAGACGAATGTGGTTGCCGATACATTGAGTAGAAAGAGTCTCGGATTGATATCATATATGATGGTTAGGGAGCGCGAGTTGTTGGAACAATTCACGAACCTTAGATTGGATGTGACCCCGCCTGAGATTGGCAGTCATGGGATTATAGCCAGCTTGAGATTAAAATCAGAGTTGATTGAGAGAATCAGACAAGCTTAGCATAATGATCAATGGTGTATTGATGAAACTAGCCAAATTCAGAAAGGTGAAGGGACTGATTTTATATTGAGTTCAGATAGATTACTAAGGTTCGAAAATATAATATATGTCCCTAATGATCCAGAGCTTAAGAAATTGATTTTATCAGATGCTCACTCATAGAGATACACAGTACATCCAAGGAGCAGTAAAATCTATCAAAATCTCTGAAAGATATATTGGTGGTCTGGAATGAAAAGAGACATAGCTGAGTATGTTGCTAGATGTCTCATTTGTCAGTAGGTTAAGGTAGAACATCAAAAACCTGGAGGATTATTACAACCTATACCGATACCAACATGGAAGTGGGAGAATGTCACCATGGACTTTGTGATGGGATTACCAAGAACCCGTAAGAACTATGATGCTATTTCGGTTATAGTAGATCGGTTGACGAAATCGGCACACTTTTTAGCTATGAGATCTACAGATACTTTGAGTGCATTGGCAAACTTGTATGTATGGGAAGACTGCATGGAGTCTTAGTGAATGTTGTTTTTGATAGGGATACCTGTCACGACCCAATTCCATTCTCTTTAACCGAAAATCACTAAAACATTTTCGCGTTTTACTGTTACCTTACCCGGTCGTGAACTAACTCACCACACACTGTTGGGCTGTGAGTCAATAATAAACTCCACATCTCATTCATTCTTAGTTAAATAAAACGATGTCATACATTTGCATTTAATCTTGTACTTATACAAAAGCATGTTTTTACTGACATCTACATCCCCCATAATTACAACTCAAAAGAATATTGTGCTTTTACATTGTTTAGATACAAAAAGAATCATTGTGTATATACCTCTAAGCGATGGAGATGCAGCGGAGTCCAAAATACCACGCCTCAGTCCTCACTGGGCTACTATGCATGCTCTGTAGGGGGGAATAGAGAGGGATGAGCAACCACATGCTCAGTAAGGCAATAATGCAAGCATGGTAGATAACTACTCTATCTACATGCTGATAGTGTTATGCATAAATCATTTATGGTAGGGGCATGAGGAAGTAAAACTATGCCATATGAGTATACATATATATCATGTATCAAAATCATGTACATTGGCATATAAAACATGGTAAAAACATCATTTATAAATCATCTCATGCTCAATCTCATTTAAATTCATAAAAAGGGCAATTCATTAAGAAACCTCCTTTTTAAACCAACATCATGAACCTCTTTCTCAACACATAAATACCACCAAATCAATTCACAATCACAACCACATTTTCATTTCACAATTCACACATGTGTATAAAAACTAGGTCACGATATCAAAAGTGCCTATGTGGACCAACTACATCATAAATCATCCCAGACCACACGCATCCAGGTGTGCGGGGTATCATGCTGGCATGAAGATGGATTATCCCTCGCCAGACTTTCTCATCACATAACCATCATGCGGTATATCATACTCCATGTGATATACACGGTACAGCGTACTCCGCAGACTCATATCGTGATTGGGGGTGCCATTCCTAGGTCTTACCTACCCCATACCAAGAGTTTTTCATATCCGTGAAGGAGAGCCTCCCTGCCGAACAGAGCCTCCCTGCCTCCTCGAGCTTAAGGATGTTAGCTTAAGGATATAGGGCTTAAGGATCCTTCCGTAAGAGAGCCTCCCCACCGAACAGAGCCTCCCCGCCTAACAGAGCCTCCCCGCCTCTTTGGGCTTAAGGATGTTGGCTTAAGGATGTAGGGCTTAAGGATCTTACCGTACCCATGTAGGAGAGCCTCCCTGCCTAACAGAGCCTCCCCGCCTCTCCAGGGCTTAAGGATGTTGGCTTAAGGATCCCACCGTAAGAGAGCCTCCCCACCGAACAGAGCCTCCCCGCCTAACAGAGCCTCCCCACCTATTTGGGCTTAAGGATGTTAGCTTAAGGATGTAGGGCTTAAGGATGTAGGACTTAAGGATCTTACCAACTTTCACAACCTTATACGTATCACAATGTGCAAACTTGTGCGAGCAAAGCTCTAGCACGACTCATGCGTCCTATCATAAAGAGACGCGTACGAGCATAGCTCTAGTACAGTTATACTCATAAGACAAACCACTCAAAAGCCACGTACGAGCAGAAGCTCCAGTACGGTTTATAAACATCATCATAGTTTCCAAATCAAGGTGCGAGCTAAGCTCCAGCACGTTTCATACAAATGAAAACATCAATACCCGGTGCGAGCTAGGCTCTAGCACGGTTTAATTCACATAAACATGATAGGCGGCTCATAAGCTTTTAAAGCTATCTCAAAACATATTTGGCACTTCACATGTGCTATCACAAACATCAAACCACAATAGCCATCCTATCTATCAATTCATTTAAAACCAAACACATGTTTTGTGAAAGCATTCAAAACACTTGATTTATGCAATTATTAGCCTTACTATCCCTTTTTATACATCCATGTAAACCAAATCATCTAATATTCACAACTATTTTCGCATATCAAACAACCAATTTCTCAAACGTTCATGCATTTCATAAACACCCTATAATCCCACAAATTACGAGCAGCTACCTCTATATACTTACGGAATTCCCTTACCTGGAATCGCGATGCGTGATTCCACTTCCTTAAAGCTGCTACTCGTACCACTCGATTCGTTTCCAACGGACTCTTCGAGACTGCACAAAATCGTATTTCGCATTATACTCGATCCATATAATATGACATCGTGCGTTCACTATAGTCAATTCGACCTATAGTTTCCAGTGACGCTCTTAAGGCTCATTTCATTACTTTACCCATAACTTGAGTCTATGGATTCTTTTAGGCCTATTAACTCATTCCAAATCGATATTAAATCGATATCAAGCTCATAGTGTTCATATTTCATTGATTTCCACACTATGGCATTTATCAAGCATTTACATACTCATTTTCACAATTCCTCCAAACTCACAATGTAATTTCATTTAACCATCTAAAATCATAAACATTACCTCAATAACAACTTTAGCATGCCCATAAATCATAAACTCATTCAACCCATATATTCTCACATTATACCCATTTTAGGTTTTCTAGGTCACACCAATTCCACCACATCCCTAGATAATTTATCCATCAATACTCATGCCAAACAACTCCAAAATCAATTAAATAGACAATGTATATGGATTGGAGTGTTAGAATCTTACCAAATATGATTTTTCTTCTTGCTCCAAATGGCAATGCCCTTAACTCCTTCAATACCAACAATGGGAAAATGCCTACCCACTATGTTGTTCTTCTCTTTGATAGGAACAACTTTCCCTCTAATGGTCTCTCTTCAAATCTCACTGAAAATGGCTGATTTTAGAGAGGGAAAGTTAGGTTTTTGGGTTAGAAATGGAAGATTGGTGTTTTTTCCGAAATTTTCAGATTTTCAGCCCTCCTTATATAGAAATAGCTTGAGGAGATCGATCTGGTCCAAGAGGAGATCGATCTGGTCCCCTTAAATCTCTCATTTTCATGAAATTTTTAAGTATGAGATCGATCTATCGAAGCATGAGATCGATCTATTGAAGCATGAGATCGATCTGTCGAAGCATGAGATCGATCTGGTCCCAAACAGAGAGCTAAGGAGATCGATCTGGGTTCTTGAGGATCGATCTTTTTCATCACAGAATGCTTAGGAGATCGATCTGGCCCCATTGGAGATCGATCTGCTCTATTCCATTGCCCAAATAAGAGCATTCTGGCTCTTCCAGATCGATCTCTCATCCTATGAGATCGATCTGGCCTTCATGTTTTCCAGATTTCTTGCAGTTTCCTTGTTGCAACTCATACCAACACATCCTTAATCTGTTGCCATGGCCATTTTCTCATCCATCCACCTTTATAACTTGAAAATGGCATCCATTCATACCTTATGCACATTGAAACTTGTGTGCATTCATTGTATGTCCAAAGGTATGCTATATAAAACTAAATGGAAGCATAACTTCATTCCATTTTACGACACTACCCATTTTGAGTTTCAATCACATCCATCACTTATAAGAACTCATTTCTTCATATTCATACTCAATGGAACTTGTATGTACGTTACAAATCATATTACACATACGTACATTGAATCCATGAACTTACATCAATCATACTTTACATTACAAGTCCATTCATATTTATTACACATTACAACTTTACATATACGGGGTCTCACATTCTCCCCTCCTTCAAAGAATTTGGTCCTCCAAATTAGAACTAAGTCACTCTTCAAAATGTTGGGGGTACTTCTCCCGTATTAAGTTCTCCAATTCCCATGTGGCCTCTTCCGTTGTGTGATGTTGCCAAAGAACTTTCACTAAGGGAATTGTCTTATTCGACAACACTTTCTCTTTTTTATCCAATATCCGAACCGGCTTCTCAACATACGTCATACTCTCATGGAGCTCCAACGGCTCATATCTTATTACTTGTGCCGGGTCCGGGTGATACTTCCGAAGCATCGAGACGTGGAAGACGTTGTGGACATTTGCCAAGTCCGATGGCAATGCCAACCTATACGCCTTATCTCCCACTCTCTCCAAAATCTCGAAGGGTCCGATATATCTAGGGCTCAGCTTGCCCTTCTTACCAAATCTCATAATACCATTCGATGGTGATACCCTCAGAAACACCGACTCACCCTCATCAAACTCTAGTGGTCTTCGTCTCTTGTCAGCATAACTCTTTTGCCGACTTTGAGCTGTCCGTAATCTCTCACATATCAACTGGACGTCCTCAGATGCCTGCTGCACTAAGTCTGTAGCAAAAATCTGTCTGTCACCAACCTTTTCCCATCCAATAGGGGAACGGCATCTACGCCCGTATAATGCCTCATAGGGTGCCATCCCGATACTAGCATGATAGCTATTATTATAAGCGAACTCGGCTAACTGCAGGTGGTCATCCCAAGAGCCTCTAAAATCCAGCACACACGCTCTTAACATATCCTCGAGGGTCTGTATAGTCCTATCTGACTGCCCATCTGTCCGAGGATGAAAAGCGGTGCTAAAACTCAGTCGGGTCCCCAACGCTCCCTGAAAATGTTCCCAAAAATGGGAAGTGAAGCGGGCATCCCTATCAGAAACAACGCTCACTAGTACACCATGTAGCCGTACTATCTCTCGAATATACAGGTTCGCCAACTGACTCAGTGTATCGGTAGCTCTCATAGCCAAGAAATGGGCGGACTTAGTCAACCGGTCCACAATAACCCATATGGCATCATGACCTCTGCGGGTCCTCGGTAACCCCATCACAAAATCCATGGTGACATGCTCCCACTTCCAAGTCGGCATTGTAGAGGCTGCAATAATCCTGCAGGCTTCTGATGCTCTACCTTCACTTGTTTACAAATGAGACACTTAGCGACATATTCAGCAATGTCTCTCTTCATTCCAGACCACCAATAAACCTTCCGAAGGTTTTGATACATCTTGGTACTTCCCAGATGTCACGCCCCGAAAGTTTGCAGAAAATAGGGCAAATTTAAAACTTTTTACTCGTTAATTCGCAATTAAAGGTGCATTCCTGTGCAGTGTCATACATCATCATAATTATCATGCCTCAGGATCTCATCACAACCTAGTGTATATTGAATCATATACATTACTCAATTTCAAGTTAATTAATCCTAATACATCCCATATAATGATATACATCAAGTGTCTGTAATCACATTAATAGTCTGGGTACATGAAAAGATAAAATATACCTCAAATACAATATATAGGGCCTGGAGCTCAAGTCCTCCACTAGCCACTACTCCGTACGCCGCAGGGAGATCCTTTTCACTTGAAGAACTCTGGGGGGAAAGGAAAACAGGGTGAGCTTCTAAATCGCTCAGTAAGGGGGTAAAGGGACTCAGTTATATAAACCATTTCACACATCACAAATATGTATTTGTTTATAAAGCTCATTTGAAATCGTAGCATGAAAGTTCTCAAAACATCATCTCATAACTCGTTAAATCATGTGAAAACATGAAGATAAAAGGCTCAACATCGAGCACTCACAAGCATGTGTAAATATATGCAATAATGGCTGTTCTCAAATACGTGATAAAAATCACCTCAGTAAATCACACGTGACAAGGTCACAAAACACAACTCATGTGTAAAACGAGACTAGGCAATAAAACTCAATTAAAACTCGTCATGGCACATCAAATATATATAAGCTCCTCTGGGTGCGCATCCCAGGCATCCTCGTATAGAGGGAACGTCGACAATATGGTCGTATGCAAAGTATATTGGACTTATATGTTACCAGAACAAGGCCCGACCTTACTTGCTACCAGAGCAATGCCTCGCCTAATGCACACTGACACGTGGTCCCTGGGTCGGTTCCCAGGCGGCCCACTCTCTCGGTCTTACATGCTACCAGAGCAATGCCTCCCAACGCTACCAGAGCGGAGGAATAATCGGACTTATATGTTACCAGAACAAGGCCTGTGGTCCCTGGGTCGGTTTCTAGGCGGCCCACTCTCTCGGTCTTACATGCTACCAGAGCAATGCCTCCCAACGCTACCAGAGCGGAGGAATAATCGGACTTATATGTTACCAGAACAAGGCCTGTGGTTCCTGGGTCGGTTCCCAGGCGTCCCACTATATCGGTCTTATATGCTACCAGATCAATGCCCGATGTGTATTCAACATGACACGCCTAAGTCTCAATCATTAGCCATTATCTTATAAAACGTTATGCCTTCACGTAGAACTCATAATGGTTTTCTCTTAAAAACTCATTTAAAACATTTGTGTACTCAACACAAAACATATTAAAACCGAGTTCCAACCGGCAAAACACGCACACATTTCCTCAAATCTCAATATCGCCTTAACGTGGAGCCCAATTTACTTTTCACGCAACTCAAAGGTTTATAAAGCAATTTCACACTTAGCTTATAAACTCATAAAATAATGGGCTCCAACCGGCTATAAAAACCGTGTGCAATTACATCACAACACAAAACATGCTTGTATTCTCAAATCATGGTTCATGCTACAATAATTCATCAAAATACATACACAAATGGTTTAGTTTTCCCTTACTTCTTTGCACCTCGTATAGTGCAATCGTTTCCCCCGTATCACGGACTAGTCTCGCATTCCACTCTGGAACTCCCGAGCTGTCCAAACGATGTTAAACATCAATACTCAACATCACATAACCTCAATTCTCAAAATTAAGCATAATTGCTCATAACTCCTCAATTCTCTCGATTCTCGTAACTCAACCCTAAACTACAACCTCATTCTCAATATCTCAACGTTCGATATCTCTAATACCAATTATCTACGCTAATTCACCACATTGTCTATATTTCCGTTTATAGCACAATTCTCAAAATTGCCACAATTTCCAAATATCAACATTAATCCGACTACATTACAATCTCATCAATCCCTAATCATTCCTCAACTATTTCAACACAATTACCACCACCAATAACATCAAAATCAGCTCAAATATCAAGATCGAGGTTTAGAAATTACCCAAAGCTTGTGAGACGCACAACTCACGCCTCGATCCGATTCGTCCTTCGATTTCCAAGTATGTTGTTCTCCCTTTGATGAGGAACAACTTTCCTTCTTACCATAATAGCTGATTCGGCCGGAAATGGGGGATTTGGAGGAGTGAGAAACTAGGTTTTCGAAAAAATGGAGGTTTTAGAGGAGAGAGAAAGTGAAATTGCAAAGAAAACACGGGTTCCTTATATAGACTGGAGGTAGGAGATCGATCTGCCTCTTGATGAGATCGATCTGTGTTTGAAATTTGGGGACGATCTGGGCAATTTTATGCATAGGAGATCGATCTGTCGAAGGGTGAGATCGATCTCTTTATGGCATTATGAGATCGATCTGCTCCTAAAGAGATCGATCTTCTCCCCAAACAGAAGCATTTGGAGATCGATCTCCTCCTCATGAGATCGATCCTTTCTCAAACAGAATCATTTGGAGATCGATCTCTTCCATTGGAGATCGATCTGCTCCTCAAATTCCTTCTTCCTCGTCATTTTTAGCTCACCAGATCAATCTCTCCTTCTCCCAGATCGATCTACTCCTTAAATTTCTCCTTCTTTGTCGTTTATGACTCACCAGATCGATCTCTCATTCTCCCAGATCGATCTGTCTTCATAGTTCATGCTTATTTTACACACTTAACATATAAATCTCCAATTATAATTCCCACAATTCACTTAGTTCAATGAATTACACTTCAAATTCTTATTACATCATTAAATATGTCTGAAATTCTCAGATCTCACACCAGATGTATCGTATACTTCGATGAGAGAGCCTCTGATAAAATTGTTCTCCTGATCTCAGGATCCCTGGGAACGCATACTCTGCCTCTGAACCTCAATAACCCATCAGCACTCTGCTCAAAATCAATACCCACACCTGTCTGTATCTGCCTCAGCCAATCGATGCATCGTCGATCGCTCTGCTGGGCTCGTCGAATACATCCAATCAACTCTGGCTCTAGTCTCAAACTAGCCATGATCTCAAATCTCTCAGATCCTGGTGGGGTTACATCTAAACTGAGGTTCGCAAAGTGTTCTAACAATTCATGTTCCCGTACCATCATATATGACACCAACCCAAGGTTCTTTCTACTCAAAGCATCGGCAACTACATTTGCCTTACCTGGGTGGTACATGATTTCACAATCATAGTCTTTCAGGAGTTCGAGCCACCTCCTCTGTCTCATATTCAACTCTTTCTGCGAGAACAGGTACTTAAGGCTCTTATGATCTGTGAACACCTGAAACTTCTCACCATAGAGATAGTGGTGCCATATTTTCAGAGCAAATACTACAGCCGCCAACTCCAAATCATGTGTCGGGTAGTTCCTCTCATGATCTTTGAACTGTCTCGATCCATAGGCAACTACTTTCCCATCCTGCATAAGCACACAGCCCAGTCCTTGGTGTGATGCATCCGTATACACTAAGAATCCTCCTGAACTGGTAGGAATGGTGAGAACTAGAGCAGTCGTCAATCGACGCTTAAGCTCCTCAAAACTCCTCTCACATGCCTCATCCCACACAAACTTAACATCTTTTCACGTGAGGCATGTCAATGGAGCAGCTAGTCTGGAGAAACCCTCAACAAATCTCCGATAATATCCTACCAATCCCAGGAAACTTTTGATCTCAGTAACTGTATTGGGCTGTTCCCACTGTATAATTGCCTCTATCTTGGATGGATCCACCGATACCCCATCCTTTGACACAACATGCCCCAAAAATGAGATCTGTTCTAACCAAAAGTTACACTTGCTGAGTTTGGCATACAATTCTCTCTCTCGGAGGGTCTGCAGAACTATCCTCAAGTGCTTCTCATGATCTTCCCTGGACTTAGAATACACCAAAATGTCATCAATGAACACTATTACAAACCTGTCCAGGTATGGCTTGAATATATCATTCATCAATGCCATAAATGCTGCGGGAGCATTCGTCAATCCGAATGGCATCACCAAAAACTCGTAGTGGCCATAACGGGTATGAAATGATGTCTTGGGTACTTCTCCACTCCTGATCCTTAATTGATGATACCCTGATCGTAGATCTATCTTAGAAAATACTTCGGCTCCCTGGAGTTGATCAACAAATCATCGATTCTTGGAAGGGGGTACTTGTTCTTAATGGTGGCCTTATTCAACAACCGGTAATCTATACACAGTCGGAGGCTTCCATCCTTCTTCCTTACAAATAGAACCGATGCTCCCCAAGGTGAGACACTCGGTCTAATAAACCCCTTCTCCAGCAACTCTTGCAGCTGTTTCTTCAGCTCTTCCAATTCTATCAGAGCCATTCTATAGGGTGGTTTCGATATCGGCTCTGTACCAGGCACTAGCTCAATGCAAAATTCCATTTCCCTTACAGGTGGTAGCCCTGGTAATTCATCTGGAAAGACATCAGGGTAATCCGCAATTACGACTATATCCCTCAATTCCGGGTGTGCCTCATCTATATCAACCACGTATGCAATGAACCCTTCACATTATCCTCTCCATCGTTAGTAACATAACCATTACTCCACATTCAACATTTATCAAAAACAATAATTTATCTCTCAAGCAATATACATTTAAAATCATACTCCTATATTTACAACAAACATGCTATTTTCATATCATTTCTTTTCATCAAAATTTACAATAAGATTGTCTAATCCTGAAAACATCAATGTTTTGGCATGACAATCCATCACAACATGATTGGTAGCCAACCAATCCATTCCCAAAATTACATCAAAATCATTCATATTCAATAAAATCAGATTGGCTATCATTTCCTTCCCCTCTATCTTTAACTTACAATCTCTACATACATGCTCAGTCAATTGACTATCATTCATGGGTGTGGAAATCATCAACATTTTATCCAATAATGTTGGTTTCACATGCGTCAATAATTTATGTGCAAAGGAAGGTGATATGAAAGAATGCGTGGCACCAGGATCAAATAATACCAATGCTTCTAAATCAAAGATTCGGATGGTACCATTTATCACATCTGTCGAAGCATCTGCGGTGTCTTGATCCAGTGCATGTACTCTTCCTCTGCTCACACCCGCAGCCTGTTTCCCTTTTTTCTCAACTGTAGCCCTCCTCCTTAGGGCCGCTGTGGCAACTGAAGCTCCCTCAGGCTCCTTGCCCTTCTGTGGGGCAACCTCAATCATCTCAGTACAGAACCTTGATATATGTCCTGGCCTCCAACACCTAAAACACGAAACTGGGGGCACTTGACATGGCCTAGTCCCATGGTATCTCCCACATCTCCTACACTGATCTATGGTAGGTCGTGGTCCTCCAATAGTCATACCCCTCGGTGCAGTCAAGGCTGGGTATATGGGAGGTCTAGCAGCTCTCTCCTGTACCTCCTCAATCTTAGGCCTCTTCTCGAAAAATCCTTGGCCACTCTTCCAAACCCGGATCTCTTTCGGTCTCTATCCTTTCTAACACTGACTCTCCCAAGCTCGGAGGCATTTCGCTCAAAGTCTTGCTCACATAACTGAGCCTTATGTACAGCCTCCTCATAGGTCAAGATGTCGAAGGGAGCTAACTTAGTCTGGATGGCCAATCTCAATCCATCCATGAACTTCTGAATCTTTCGGGTCTCACTACCCATCGTGTCCGGGTCATATCTCCCCAAGGACATAAACTTGGACTCATACTCGTCCACAGTTCGGTTCCCTTGAACCAGGTTCACAAATTCCATCCACAATTTTCTCTATGCGGTAGCTGGAATATACTGTCTTCTGAAGGCCTCCAAGAATATCTCCCATGAAATCTCGGAGTGTTTAGCCCTCAAAATAGCTTCGGTGGACCTTCACCAGTGCTCTGCCTCGCCTTTCAACATAAACACTGCAAAGGCTACCTTTTCAGCTGAAGTGCATCGAAAAAACCTATATAGTTTCTCCATCTCATACACCCAATCCTCCGTAACCACCGGGTCCTTCATCCCTCTAAACACTGGGGGTTTCAGCGCTTGAAATTCTCGCAACCTGCTCAAGTCATAGTCATAACCTAAATCACTACCGCTCTGCTGTGGAGTGATAGGAGAAACTATATCCTGGGCTGGAGGTGGTGTAACTGTAGCTGTCTCAGCAGTCTGAGGTCTCTCTGCCTCTGCAGCTGCCTGTTCAGTCGTAGGCTGTGCCGCAAGACCTCGTCTGTCACCGGCGCCCAAGGCCTGCGTGACTATCTCCACCAAATTCTCAATACTCCGCTCTAACCTAGCGAAGCGAGCCTCAGTATCCTCTTCTCTCCCAGCAGGGTTCTGTGGAGCCTGTTCAGTCTGTGGCTCCGCACGGCTCTCAGGCCTACCTCTACAGCCTCTAGCACGTGCTCTCGCCCCTCTACCTTTGTGTGTAACTGTCATAGTGTCTAACTTCCTGTATTGTAATAATTCATTAAGCTCAATCCATCACGGTATACACAGTTATATCTAAACAAAAGCACAGTACTATAGGGATGTACTTTCCTACATTTTATTAATGACTCACATCAGGCCAACACAGCTCTGATACCATTCTCTGTCACAACCCAATTCCATTCTCTTTAACCAAAAATCACTAAAATTTTTTCGCGTTTTACTGTTACCTTACCCGGTCGTGAACTAACTCACCACACACTGTTGGGCTGTGAGTTAATAATAAACTCCACATCTCATTCATTCTCAGTTAAATAAAATGATGTCATACATTTGGATTTAATCTTGTACTTATACAAAAGCATGTTTTTATTGACATCTACATCCCCCATAATTACAACTCAAAAGAATACTGTGCTTTTACATTGTTTAGTTACGAAAAGAATCACTGTGTATATACCTCTAAGCGATGGAGATGCAGCGGAGTCGAAAATACCACGCCTCAGTCCTCACTGGTCTACTATGCATGCTCTGTAGGGGGAAATAAAGAGGGATGAGCAACCACACGCTCAGTAAGGCAATAATGCAAGCATGGTAGATAACTACTCTATGTACATGCTGATAGTGTTATGCATAAATCATTTATGGTAGGGGCATGAGGAAGTAAAACTATGCCATATGAGTATACATATATATCATGTATCAAAATCATGTACATTGGCATATAAAACATGGTAAAAACATCATGTATAAATCATCTCATGCTCAATCTCATTTATATTCATAAAAAGGGCAATTCATTAAGAAACCTCCTTTTTAAACCAACATCATAAACCTCTTTCTCAACACATAAATACCACCAAATCAATTCACAATCACAACCACATTTTCATTTCACAATTCACACATGTGTATAAAAACTAGGTCACGATATCAAAAGTGCCTATGTGGACCAACTACATCATAAATCATCCCAGACCACACGCATCCAGGTGTGCGGGGTATCATACTGGCATGAAGATGGATTATCCCTCGCCAGACTTTCTCATCACATAACCATCATGCGGTACATCGTACTCCATGTGATATACACGGTACAACGTACCCCGCAGACTCATATCATGATTGGGGGTGCCATTCCTAGGTCTTACCTACCCCATACCAAGAGTTTTCCATATCCGTGAAGGAGAGCCTCCCTGCCGAACAGAGCCTCCCCGCCTAACAGAGCCTCCCTGCCTCCTCGGGCTTAAGGATGTTAGCTTAAGGATGTAGGGCTTAAGGATCCTTCCGTAAGAGAGCCTCCCCGCCTAACAGAGCCTCCCCGCCTCTTTGGGCTTAAGGATGTTGGCTTAAGGATGTAGGGCTTAAGGATCTTACCGTACCCATGTAGGAGAGCCTCCCTGCCTAACAGAGCCTCCCCGCCTCTCCAGGGCTTAAGGATGTTGGCTTAAGGATCCCACCGTAAGAGAGCCTCCCCACCGAACAGAGCCTCCCCGCCTAACAGAGCCTCCCTGCCTCTTTGGGCTTAAGGATGTTAGCTTAAGGATGTAGGGCTTAAGGATCTTACTAACTTTCACAACCTTATACGTATCACAATGTGCAAACTTGTACGAGCAAAGCTCTAGCACGACTCATGCATCCTATCATAAAGAGACACGTACGAGCATAGCTCTAGTACGGTTATACTCATAAGACAAACCACTCAAAAGCCACGTACGTGCAGAAGCTGCAGTACGGTTTATAAACATCATCATAGTTTCCAAATCAAGGTGCGAGCTAAGCTCCAGCACGTTTCATACAAATGAAAACATCAATACCCGGTGCGAGCTAGGCTCTAGCACGGTTTAATTCACATAAACATGATAGGCGGCTCATAAGCTTTTAAAGCTATCTCAAAACATATTTGGCACTTCACATGTGCTATCACAAACATCAAACCACAATAGCCATCCTATCTATCAATTCGTTTAAAACCAAACACATGTTTTGTGAAAGCATTCAAAACACTTGATTTATGCAATTATTAGCCTTACTATCCCTTTTTATACATCCATGTAAACCAAATCATCTAATATTCACAACTATTTTCGCATACCAAACAACCAATTTCTCAAACGTTCATGCATTTCATAAACACCCTATAATCCCACAAATTACGAGCAGCTACCTCTATATACTTACAGAATTCCCTTACCTGGAATCGCGATGCGTGATTCCACTTCCTTAAAGCTGCTACTCGTACCACTCGATTCGTTTCCAACGGACTCTTCGAGACTGCACAAAATTGTATTCTGCATTATATTCGATCCATATAATATGACATCGTGCGTTCACTATAGTCAATTCGACCTATAGTTTCTAGTGACGCTCTTAAGGCCTCGTTTCATTACTTTACCCATAACTCGAGTCTATGGATTCTTTTAGGCCTATTAACTCATTCCAAATCGATATTAAATCGATATCAAGCTCATAGTGTTCATATTTCATTGATTTCCTCACTATGGCATTTATCAAGCATTTACATACTCATTTTCACAATTCCTCCAAACTCACAATGTAATTTCATTTAACCATCTAAAATCATAAACATAACCTCAATAACAACTTTAGCATGCCCATAAATCATAAACTCATTCAACCCATATATTATCACATTATACCCATTCTAGGTTTTATAGGTCACACCAAGTCCACCATATCCCTAGATAATTTATCCTTCAATACTCATGCCAAACAACTCCAAAATCAATTAAATAGACAATGTGTATGGATTGGAGTGTTAGAATCTTACCAAATATGATTTTTCTTCTTGCTCCAAATGGCAATGCCCTTAACTCCTTCAATACCAACAATGGGAAAATGCCTACCCACTATGTTGTTCTTCTCTTTGATAGGAACAACTTTGCCTCTAATGGTCTCTCATCAAATCTCACTGAAAATGGCTGATTTTAGGGAGGGAAAGTTAGGTTTTTGGGTTAGAAATGGAAGATTGGTGTTTTTCCCGAAATTTTTAGATTTTCAGCCTTCCTTATATAGAAATAGCTTGAGGCGATCGATCTGGTCCAAGAGGAGATCGATTTGGTCCCCTTAAATCTCTCATTTTCACGAAATTTTTAAGCGTGAGATCGATCTGTCGAAGCATGAGATCGATCTGTTGAAGCATGAGATCGATCTGGTCCCAAACAGAGAGCTAAGGAGATCGATCTGGGTGCTTGAGGATCGATCTTTTCATCACAGAATGCTTAGGAGATCGATCTGGCCCCATTGGAGATCGATCTGCTCTATTCCATTGCCCAAATAAGAGCATTCTGGCTCTTCCAGATCGATCTCTCATCTATGAGATCGATCTGGCCTTCATGTTTTCCAGATTTCTTGCAGTTTCCTTGTTGCAACTCATACCAACACATCCTTAACCTGTTGCCATGGCCATTTTCTCATCCATCCACCTTTATAACTTGAAAATGGCATCCATTCATACCTTATGCACATTGAAACTTGTGTGCATTCATTGTATGTCGAAAGGTATGCTATATAAAACCAAATGGAAGCATAACTTCATTCCATTTTACCACACTACCCATTTTGAGTTTCAATCACATCCATCACTTATAAGAACTCATTTCTTCATATTCATACTCAATGGAACTTGTATGTACGTTACAAATCATATTACACATACGTACATTGAATCCATGGACTTACATCAATCATACTTTACATTACAAGTCCATTCATATTTATTACACATTACAACTTTACATATATGAGGTCTCACAATACCTGCTTCACTTCCCACTTTTGGGGACATTTTTAGGAAGCGTTGGGGGCCCAACTGAACTTTAACACCGCTTTTCATCCTCAGACGGATGGTCTGTCAGAGATGACTATACAGACCCTGGAGGATATGTTGAGAGCGTGTGTACTGGATTTTGAGGCTTATGGGATGATCACTTGCCACTGATTGAGTTCTCCTACAACAACAGTTATCACTCAAGTATTGGTATGGCCCCTTATGAGGCACTATATGGTCGTAGATGCTGATTGCCTATTGGTTGGGAAGAAGTTAGTAACAGACAGTTATTCACTCCCGATTTGGTTAAACAAGCCTTAGAGGATGTTCAGATAATATGTGAGAGGTTGCGAACAGCTTAAAGTCGACAAAAGAGATATTATGACAGGAGACAAAGGCCACTCGAGTTCGCTGTGGGTAAGTCTGTATTTCTAAAAGTATCTCCTTCGAGAAGAAAGGAAAACTAAGTCCTCATTACATCGGTCCTTTCAAGATTTTGGATAGAGTGTGAGATAGGGTATATAGACTAGTATTACCACCTGAGCTAGCAGAGGTCCACAATGTCTTCCATGTTTCCATGCTCAGGAAATACCATCCGGATCCAACACATGTAATCAGCTATGGGCCATTGGAGCTCAAAGAGAATATGTCATATGTAGAGAAACCGATCCGGATATTGGATAGAAAAGAGAAGGTGTTGCAGAACAAGTCAATTTCATTAGTTAAGGTCCTATGGCAACATCATACATCAGAGGAGGCCACCTGGGAGTTAGAGGACCTGATGAAGGAGAAGTATCCCTAACTTTTTGAGGAATGAACTCGGTTCAATTTTGAGGACCAAATTCTCTAAGGAGGGAAAAAATGTAATGCCTGTAGTTTTACACGTCCTTCTTATGAAGCTATGATGTATATGTACATTTTTACATGTGTATAAATGACTAAAGGATGTAAGGATGATGAATCTAATATATAATCCATGATTTCAAGTGTGTGCACAAGTTTCATTGCCTACGAACTATACATAATGGATATTATCATACATTGATTGTGGATGGAATGAAAAATGAGGTATTATACAAATAAGAATGAAATACTAAGTGAAAATCTATAGAAAACTGCAGTAATAGGGGTGCACGGGAGGGGCAGATCGATCTCCCATGAAGGAGAGATCGATCCCCTCTCACAAAATGCCAAATATCAATTCAATTGAACAAGGCAGATCGATCTTATGGGAAGGCAGATCATCTCCTTAAGTCTCTGCCTAGAAGGAATCGATCTCTCACAAGTTACAAATCGATCTCCAAATGTCTCGGCCAAGAAGAGATAGATCTCCCTTAAGCGACAGATCGATCTCCCCTTTACATAACAGATCGATCTTGTTAAGGATTGTGAGGAGCATATCGATCTTCTACAAGAGGCAAATTGATCTCCAAGAAGAATTTTTCTTGCAATAGATCGATCTCATCATGAAAGCAGATCGATCTAGTAATAGTTACGTTAGGTAAAAGGACTACCAAACCATGCAGAGATCGATCTCCATAAGGGACCAGATCGATCTCATGTCTCTGCATCTATAAAAAGAGCTCGGGATTGAGCTGAAAATTAGATTTTCTTTTTACCAAACCAACACCTATCCATTTCTCTCTAAGAATCAAACTTTCTCACTCTAAATATCACTACATTCTAGCCAGATTTGGAAGAAGCTCAAGAAGGGAAAGTTGTTCCTTGAAGTAAGGAGAATAGACTACCATAAGTTTGACCAAGGAAAAAAGCTAGGCCTGGTAAGTCTTCAAAGCCCTCAACTCTAAGCATGATGTTTTAAGTGATTTTAAGAGTTGATGGATGTATATTGTGTTAGTAAGAAATGGCTAAGATATGTAGAACTCACTTGATCAAGATATATCTACGAAAGTGATAGGTTGAGTTTGCCATTGTGATGATATTGGAATGCTATGATATTGGTGGTGTTGAGTGAATTATTTTAGATGATATACAAATAAATATCAAGATGAAATATGATAAAAAGGCTTGAGAAGTATGAATAGATAAATTAATGATAATGTGAATGTTTGGGAGAAGGAAAGGAAAATAACCCAATGATTTACACATGTAAATTGGAATACGTTGAGACACGATTAACCCGGATCACGAACGGAGCAAACGAGACGAAGGAAATATAAGTGCGATTCGAGGTAAGGGATTGTATGCTAGTGATAGAGATATTCGTACGTATTTTTACAGCGATTTTTAGTAGATATGACGTTAGTAATATTATGCTTAGCTATTGAGCCATAAGTGATAAGAAATTTACTAAGGTATGAATTGTGAAAATGGGATGTGAGAAGGAAAACAGCCTGACATGCATGTTTTTAATGTTTTTACATCTATACGTTGATTTGTGACTGTGAAATGATGATGGTTAGGCTGGCTAGTTTTGCATATTTAGCATGGAACGACATGCTACGTTAATGAACATGATTTGAGTTTTAAAAGAGAAAAATAGCCACCTATCAAATTTGAGATGTGAATTGGTGTTGGAGCTTTAGCTCACACTTGTTTTGATGGTTTTTGACTATGCTGGAGATTTTACTCGCATATGTTTTCATGATTTGATAAATCGTGCTGGAGCGTAGCTCGCACGTGATTTTATAATGATGATGATGTGCTGGAGCCTATCTCACACAACGATTTGTGAGACGATAAAATGCTAGAAGCAATTGCTCACACTGAGAGATTCCACGCTGGAGCCTTGCGAAGACTGTGTGTCACGCTGTTTCTGCTCGCCTGGTATATGAGACATGGTTAAGAATGATAAGTCCATCGGTGTAGGGTACATGGACTAGGTCCACGAGCGTACGTTGAACCGTGTAGTTGTCCATGGAATACTATGTACTATGCTGGGTGCATGTGGGTACGAGTATCACGTAGATGACACATGGCATACATTGTACCGTATGTAGATGTGATGTTATGAGGAAGATGATGATGATTCAGATGAGCCGAAGGGTAGGACTAACCCATCCCCCTTTCAAGCGAGTGAAGCCCTGTGCACATCGGATCAATGAGGCCTGGGATCACTGACTATGGCCATATGTCGTGGATATTTGTTTGCCTATATTCCCTACCTGTCTCCGAGATAAGAGAAGTTTGAGAAACTCAGAAAAGAAAGAAATTTGATTAAAAGAAATGATTTATGAAATCAAAAGAGATATTGTGATTTGATAAATATCTTGTTTTGAATAACTTGTGTTGTGATAGCACTATTTTATGGCATGTTTTCCCAATGGAAATAATGAGCATTGATTTTTATGGAAATGCCTATGAGAGAGAAGTGTTTTAATACATTTTCCAGTGATATCTTCATTTATAAATGAAAGATGATTTTATTCATCATGCATGGGCTATGTAGATAGTACAGTATCTACCTGTTAGCATTCTTTTCCTTACTGAGTTGTGGTTTGCTTATCCCACTAATTTCCCCCTCCAGATACTGAGAAGTAGAGCAGTGCGGTGGTCTCCAGATTGGTTTTGTGTTGTTCAGCTCCTACCAGTTTCTAAGGTATAAGAAATGTATACACATAAGCATTTTGTATCTATCATTTTGTATCGCACAGTCATACATTGACAATGAGAAAATTTGTAAGGGGATGTTATGTACTGATATTATATTTATACAATTGATTTTGTATATCTACACACATACCTGGGAGTGTGTGTCTTGAAGTTTTAAATATTTTTGCTATAAATGTATGGAATTAGTAATTGTATCAGCTCACAGCCCAACCGTATGAGGTATATGGATGGGTGAAGGGCACCCGGAGTCGGGGTGTGACACAAGAATAGATGAGGGTTCTTAATCCCAAGATAAGAGATCGAAGGTTTATGAGAGGGGGTTAGCTTATTCATTGCTAGAATCCTTTTTAAACCCTTTGACCTCCACTCTACTTAACTTTTATTCTCATTTCATTCAGCTTCTACACATATTGATTTGACCATTGAAGTGCCCACTAGAGTATCAAACTTCAACCCTTTTTGACCTATTTTATTTTGCAAGTATTGTTAACCCTCAATCCTAGAGGAAGAACTCACTTGATTATTGTTTACCTCAAACAATTGGCGCTGTTTGTTAGAATTACAAAAACCATGTCTCTCTTACCAAATGCAACCTCTGCTATTGCCATTGCAATCTCAATTGCTAGTCAAAACAACATTTTAACCAATCCATCTATTAGCGAGATTATAACCGTGACTACTATTCATACCCAAGCACCATCACCAACAATTTCTCAACTTTAAGAAATTGTCTTTTACCGAAAATCCTTACCAATACCACTACAATGCCCTATATATGTAGAGCATGTCACTTTTCTCTACATAAACAACCCGACCTCAACCTTTTGGATACTTTTAAAGCTTGATTGGTGTTTTGTTGTCAATGCATTTTTCATCCCAACTCACCATTTTCTATGCCACAATCATTGGCCCATGTCAGCTAATCATTTTCCCTCAATACCAATAGTGTCTATTGGCCAGTTCCCTATCCTTATAGTCCCAACTCCCAAAGGCATGGAACTAGTTGCCTGTAAACTCCGCTATTACAACCACACCTCTTGAATTTTTCTAAATACCACCTCTACAAAGGTCACGAATTCAGACTACAACTCTCAAACCAAATACCTTAGCTTCAGTCACCTTAAACTTTTTAATGGCACCAATTACCATCCCACACCCACTAGTACATTTGATTTTCCCACCCCACCAGTATGTCACTTAATATCAACAAATGGAGATGCAGATTCAACAACTAAGTGATAGAGCAGTTGCTTAGTAAAGAGTTATTTGGTAAACGTCCTAAGTTTTACCTAGCAATAGAGGGAGTAGCGACCTAGACAGCCATAAAAAAGCTCAATCTCATCTGCTAGACCACCTGCTTGCGTTCATTTATTAGCTCATCTAAATCCACTCCTAGAGGGAAGATTGCCTTCAATGATTCTTGAAAAAATGGAAGCTATGGAGCAAAAGATAAAGAAATTGGAGAAAACAAAGAGTAAGAATTTTAACTTACTAAATGGTTAACACCACTCATTTGTTATAACCCTATGCTAAGAACCACTTCCCACTAATTTGAGATGCCAAAATAATTGCTTGACGATACTAGTAATTCTGGTGATCATTTGGAACACTTCATGACGATAATGGACCTTAACAAGTGTCAGATATAGGAAAGTGCAGAATTTTCCTTACCACCATGAAGTCCCATGCTCGAACGTGGTTTTATTCATTGAATGTTGGCAGTGTTTTTAATTTTATGGTACTTAACAAGGAATTTATGGAACATTTTTTTGGAGAAATTGAGTTATCGGGAGAACATCGATTAGTTTGAAGATAATAAACTAGAAATCGTTAGAAACACTTCAAGAGTATATTCACCATTTTAACATGGTAGTGTTCAAGAGTTAAACACAGAATTGGCCATATAAACCTTCATTTTCAAGCTTCCACCATGAATATTTGAGATACGCTTTGATTGATAGCAAACCAAAGAAGCTCTTAAAATTGTATAAGCATGCCCAAAAGCACGCTAAAGCTGAAGAACATAAAATGGTGGATGTAGGAATAGATCATTCAAAAGAAATCATGTTAATATAAGGACTAGAAGAATTTTTATAAGAGCGATGATAAAAAGGCTTTGAAAAATCGGAGACATCCACTTCAACAATTCAAAAAGAGAGTGCGGGAAACTTTAAAACCTAGATTTGAGCATTATACCTCCTTGAATGCATCCAAATCATAGATCTTGAATGTTATTTCCAACAAAGGGCATTCTGTAAAAGCTACTTAAGACGTGTAAGACGCTAGTGGCAAGGTCAGTGAAGGATAAATACTATGACTATCATTTTGAGGTGAGTCATACCATGAATGAGTGTAGAGTAGTCAACAATGAGATTGCGAGATTAGTGCAACAAGGTTAATTTATTAAAATTGGTTTTCACTAAGTGAGTGATGAGAATTAACGAGAAATACAAGACAGATAAGATGAAGACAATAGGGAATCCAAGGTTGTAGACAAACACCCAGTTGCAGGTGTAAAAAACATGATTATGGGAGGCATGGAATAGTGGGGAACTAGTAGGTCTAAGTGGAAGGCTCACAACAGAGTGTAATGGTGATTGATTCTCTCAATTAAAATCCTGAATTAGAGATCGATTGACAAGTGACATTTGAAAGTGATGATTTGGAGATTCTGAAGGGTTCGAGTAATGACCTGATTGTAGTAAAACCTTTCACTAGTAATTATGAGGTGAAAAGAATCCTTATGGATGAGGGGAATGCCCTGATAAAATGGGATGCTATCATGAAAATGGTTTTTACTAAGCGAGATCTTAAATCGACTGGTTTAATTTTTGGATTCGTTATCCAGCCAATCTGGGTATAAGGTTTTATTATCCTTCTTTTAATTGTTGGTGAGCTACCATGAATTGATGGTTTTGATGAACTTTTTGGTGGTGACTAACCATCGATATGTAATGTGATATTTGAAAGGCATTTAATAAGGAAAGCATGTATGGTTATAATAATGCATAACATAACGGAAAAATTTCATACGCCAAATGGTTTGGGGTATCTGAAGTCCAATTAGACAATTGTAAAGCACTGTTACATCCTTTCCTTGCAGTTGACACAATAAGCAAGTTATTATTGGAAGGAAGTAGGTAAAAAGAGATAACAGCGAAAGGAAAAAGTGGTTAAGGGACCAAGATGTCCATATGCTTGATTATATAGTGGGTTAAACACTATCTATCGGCAAGTTAAATTTGAGATAAGAGTTTAACGAGCATAAGCCAAAGCTAATGAAATAAATGTTTCCAATTTGCAGGCCGAGTCACCAGTCGTCTGGACACGCGTGATACCAGGTGTCCGTATTTTATTTGCTCCGAAACGATAAGATCAAATGACACCATGCCAACTTTCTGGAAGACACACGTCGGGCCACATCGCACAACCAATTGGACAAATCGACAAATGACGTGAAAATATCTACTCTGCAACAAATAAATTGAAGACAAGTGGCCAAACAATGCCAACTCATCTGGGATGGAAATTACCATTGTACCCCTAAATGTGTAGATAAATAGAAAATGATGGCAATTGAAAAAGTGGTACAAGTTAGGGTAGAATAGCTTTTAGGGTAATTTTAAGCTTTCCTTATTTTAAATTTCCGAATAGTTTCTTTTAACAAACAATTTATTTTACTGTTCATGGCAACTTTCTTAGTTTATGAAGAGTTTAATTCCTTTGCTATTTCATTTGAAGTTCACGATTATTTCCTTTAATTTGATTCAATGAAATTTAATGGAAAATATTTGTTTCTCTTTTACTAGCTCTCGATTTTGCTAAAAATGCTTATGTTTTTGTTTTGTTGAAACAACCTTTATTTTTCCTAGCTCTCAGTTTGTTCATCTTGTGTACATTCGGGTGACAAGAATTCTTCATTCATTCTCCTGCCTTTTGGTTCTATTGCCTTGATGTGGGTTGATGCTGAGCATTGTTCCACATCGAGAGCAATGTGGAACCACGGTTGGAGAAGAAAATGAAGCAACCTGAGGATGTTGAGTTCCCTGTTCACGTTGATGAAGCTCACGGGTGATGTTTGTAGTTGTGGTTTTTACATATTTCCTTTCGGATTTAAGTTCATATTCTGCTATGCATAATTGTTCTTTCCTTATTTCATTTTTATTTGCATGCACTTCATGATTGGATTCTTGACTACATTTAGAGTATTAGCTTCCATTTTTTTTGCTGCATTTTCTTATGTTTTTTAATCCATTTCTTACTGCATTTCATTTCAGCATTATTGTTATTTGTTCATTTGTTGCTTGCTGATGGTTAGTGAAGAGGATGTGGTAGGCTGTTCGGTGTAGAGTTTCAAGAAGCAGTTTGTGGAGCATGGTTTCATTCTTGGCAGCAAGTTTAACTTCATATTTATCCTCTGTTTAGCTCTATTTTTGTGTCCTGTCACTGTTCATTACAGTTTTATTTGTTGCATTGTCTGTAAATTCTTCAAGGTTGATGCTAAAATATTATGGGCGTTGGTTTGTTTCTCTGTTGTCTAGTGAATGATTCCAAGATGTTTCCAGGTTGCTCTCGGTACCAAGAATGTGCAATGATGACGATGAAGCATGTACAACAGTAAGCTGTTATCGAGTTTGATTTTACAGTGCATGAAGAAGATGAGCATAGCAAGTACCAGACTGTAGCAGAGCTTGGCAGTAATGTCGCTGGTCACGCTAATTGCAGGGAGCAAAACTGAAACATTCACCTTGTACTGCAGGTACACTACCATCAGCTGAAGCTCGACAGGTGCAGGACATCACCTGAAGCAAAAGGAGGGAACGTGCACAGTACAGTGCACGAGTTCACCACTCGGCTGGGCATTTGTTCTAAGGCCATGTTTGGCCACATTCCTTTCTTTTAGAATTTAATACTTAGTGCATTTATATTATTTTTGTTACTTTAAGAAGTTGACAATTTACGTTAGTTGTTCATTGATAATTGTAGGTTAAAATTAACACTTTAATTTGTTAAGTTAATTTTTTAGTTTTACTTTTAGTTAATAGTTAATTTTATATTATATGCTTTAGGACTTAATTTTAGTTAGTATTGTATGAGTTACATTTAGGATTCACTTAGATTAAAATCATTTTATGCATTGTTTAATTTTCATTTGAAAAATTCAAAAACTATTCTTTCTCATGCATTAGTGAGCTTTTATTAGTAATTAGATATAATTAGGATTAATTTAAAATTAATACTTTAGACATTTAGACTTGTAGTTATTTTCTTAATTTTTCTAGGATTTTATTTCATTAAATTTTAAGTTAGTTTATATTGCATTTTCTTAATTAGTTTAATTATTTTAGGATTGTTTAATTTTAGTTTAATTAATCTTGTTTAGTTATTTTCATATTTGCATTTTAGTTTAATTGCGTTAATTAATTTTAATTGTTTCAATTATTTTTGTGGTATTTGCTTTTAATTGCTTGGAGCACTGTAAGTAATTTTAGGTCGATTTTATTTTCTTTATTTTATAGTTTTTATTATTTTCAGTACTTTTAATTTCAGCCTTGTAGATCACCCATTAAGAATTCATAATTTGCCAGGATATACTTAGGGTAAGATTAACACCGGTAGTTAATTAGGCTAATTAACTTCTCTGTGGGACGATAATTCGAGACTCAAATCCCATTATTACTTGTACTACCCGGTCACTTAGAGTGGGCACTAGGTTTGTATCAAATACATACAAAATTTTCGCATTTTCATACATTATTTAAATATAATGGTTTATTCATCCATTCCTTACTCCGATCGTGAACAGTTGCCCTCTCCACAGTTGGGCTGTGTGTCAATGTCTACCTCATCCATCCATAATAATTTAATTTGCAATATAATTTTAGAAGTAAACACTTTTATAAATACATCAGAGTTATAGTTTACAAGTGTTTACATTGCTTTACATCCCCAATGTTTACATACAAAATGCTATTGTGCTATGTCTAGTTTAGATACAAAATAATCCAAGTGTGTATACCTTATGCCATGGGATGCAGCGGATACCAAAAGGGATAGTCTCCAGTCATGCTCAATTTATACTCAAAGCTCTGTAGAGAGGGGAAAATAAGGGGGGTGAGCAAACCACACGCTCAGTAAGGCAATCATGCGAACAGGTAGATATTGCACTATCTACGTGATCGTGATGCCATGCTCAAAGCAGACATTTCATCATTTTCTCAAAATATGAGTTCATGCTTGTGTTAATGGTATGTAAAGCAATTCATGCTATTAAAATGCAGTACACAATTCAATTCAAAGAATGGCATTAACCATCATGCATATATTATAAGTAAGGCATGGCATTAATCATCATGCGTATTTCATAAGTAAAGCATGGCATTAAACATCATGCATCAATGCACTTCAAAACCATTAACAAACCGATATCTCAAAACAATTCATCACTTGTCAGGACTCAGCCCCTCCCTCGGACTATCCTGACCCACAAATCATTCCAAACATGGATTTATTCATAAAGCAATAGACATGTGAGATAGGCAATTCAATAAGGGAAATAACCTCTAGGACTATGGCCATATCCTGTGATACTGGCTACACAGATCAGGTGTGGGGTATATCACCACTATCTGCTTTCGCACGGGAGGTGGGTCAAATCCAACCCGTCGATCCATAGCAGATCTCGTCCGAAGACGGCATATCACAATCTCAACACGGTAGAATGTACTCCATGCTACCTGCACGGTACAACGTACTCGGTGGACCCACATTAACATATCCTATCACGCCACATCTCAAAACGCACGTGTGAGCCTATTTAATGGTACGACTTCTTGTCTACCCGAAGCTCCTAACACGGCTATCAACATGTCAAAATATCACAAATGCATGTGCGAACCTATTTAATCGGTGTGACACCCAGTCTACCCGAAGCTCCGAGTACGACAAAAAATAAGGTGGGCATCTAATGTGATCTAAGCTTCAAGCACCATGCCAAAACCAGTATGAAATCCATGTAAAAACTAGTGCAAGCTAAGCTCCAGCACTCATGCGTATAAAACACATCAAATCTTATGCGAGTCATACTCTAGTAAGCTTTCATTCTCACGAAAACTATGTAGGTGGCTCAATTCTTCGCAAAGTATGGTTAACAAACCAAAACAACTCATTTCTTTTGCAATTCATTTTCAAATGTTACCCAACCTACCAATCACTTGCTAAGAAGCAATAAAACATGATTTTCCAAAGCATTATGCTTTTATTTCCATGCACATTTCTCAAACACCCACTTTTCACCCTTTAATCACCCAATATCATTTCATAATATCTCCTGCATTATAGCAAAGCGTTTAAGCACCCAAATTGTGCACAGATAACTCTAAGAGTCCACAAAATTCTCTTACCTCAATTTACTTGAGTGCGACTCTCTCTTCCTCTTAGCCTCTTGCTGTAAGATCCGATTTTATTTAAAACACGAAATGAGAAAAAATCAAATGAAGGATTGAAATGGAATTCCCGAACACGTTGAAGGGTAAAACGGTCAAAAGAAAAAATTCGGTATTAATCGTGACAAGAAAATTTCATTAAAAATATAGGATTGAGAAATCTTGATCAATAACGAAGAAATAATTAAATTTCGGGTTAAATTGATCAAGATATGAATTTATTGGAATAAACCAAAATTTTCACTTTGAAAAATTATCCCGAAATTATTGAAAAATTATACCGAAAATATGAAATAAGATTGATAATTCATTTAATTGGTTAAATGAATAAAATATAATTTTTTAAGATATTTTGGATTTTAATTGAATAAAATAATGATTAAAATAATATTAAAATAAATTATCAATAAATAAATAAATAAATAAAAAGAGGCAGAAAACCGCGAAACGCGATTTCTGTTGAAACCGAGGCAACCGAGGGTGCCTCACCAATCACCGACGACTGGCCCAGGTGAGCGGCTGAAGGAGGAAGCCCACGCCGACGCCGACCTCAGGCGATATCTAACGAGGAGACGATCGGCGATGAGAGAGAGTGGAACCGAGCGAAACCGAGAGGGAGAAAGGAATCCACTACCGTTGACGCTGATTCAGCCCCAGCCACCGACCACCGAAGTTTCCCCACGTGTTGCCAAGCCGAGTGGTGGTGGAAACGACCAGTAGAACGGCGGCCAGTGCCGATAACGAAGGAAAAAAGAACTGGCACCGACAGCGGAAGGGAGAAGAGCCGAACCGGCCACTTTTTGGCTAACCATGACGAAACCGAGGGAAAATCTGTGCACCAGACGACCTCGCGGAGCTGTTGGTGAAGGAAGCCGGTGGAGAACCGATCGGCGAAGCCTCGAATCGACCGAACTGAACTGACTGAATCGAACCGGTCTGAACCGAGTTGATTCGAACCGAACCGGTTCAGCCAGAAAAGAAGAAAAAGAAAGAGAAAAAGGGAAAAGGAAAAAGAGGAAAATTTGGGGAAAAATCCTAGTGATGCAATTGAGCTACGGGTAAGTCGGTAAGCGGTCGAAAATGATCGATTTAAATTTTGAAATATTTAATTTGATTAATATTCGACTGAAAAATTGACTCGAAAAAATATGTAATTTTATAGCTCGACAATTGACGTCAAACGAGAGCTTGAGACAGCCTCGATTTGCGTACTATCATAGAATCTCGGGTAAGTAACCCTTATTTATGACAATTTGCATCATTATGCATGTTAAAAATTTACCGTATCAATTACGGATTTAATTTTCGCATAAAATGAATTATATTATGGAATTAGAGATAAATTGTCGTAAATAATTAATTGAGCTATCCGAAAATTTAAAATGAGGTTCAATAAATACTGATGGGTCCAATGAGCCCAATAGGCCTCGATAATGTGAATAGTAAGTGGAAAACGGGCTTAAGGCCCATTATGGTGCAATCAGGCCCAATATGGGTAAACGGGCCCAATGATTTAAATTAAGCCCAGAAAATATGAAATACAATTAATTGTATTGTATTTGACCTGATGTATATTTATACGCAGTTCCAGAGATTTGATTGAAAGCAAATTAGACTGCATGACGAGACATCAGTGAAAGGTCAGACTGTACAGAAAAATGAGGTAAGGAAATTGTGTGAGTAGCTAGAGGTAGCTACGCGTATTTTAATAGTTTTTGTATACACTGAATATGTATGTATACACTAAATATGTATAAAGGTCCTAGAAATGGTTTAATGATTTTAAAGACTCGAAATAAGTAAAGACTATTTTACCCCTATTGAGGGGAATTCACCTAAGGATGGTGAAAGCATGACATGCATGAAATGCATGATTTAAGGAATTTTCAGATTTAAGGAATTTTCGTGGTTTTTAAGCAAAGCAAATCGATAGATTGGCCAGTAATTGCATAAATTTCACAATATAACACTACATAAGTGTTATTAAGATTTAAATGAAATTTCTTTGAAAAATGGGTCAACTATCAAGTTTATCTAGAAACAGATAGTGCTGGTGCATAGCTCGCACTATATCTGCGTTTGTGAGTGTGCATAAAATGTGCTTGAGCGGTTGCTCGCATCGACTTGTGTGACATCATATGTATGAAACGTGCTAGAGCGGTTGCTCGCACTGATTTTTATTATTGTGAAAATGATAGGTGTTGGAGCTTAGCTCGCACTCTGTTTTGACTTGTTTTGACTTGTTTTGACTTGATATGCATAAAAAGGTGTTTGAGCGATTGCTCGCACTAGTTTTAATTATTTGACATGGATGAGAGGTGCTGGAGCTTAGCTCGCATCCTGTTTTGATATGATAATTGCATAAAAGCCGTGATGGAGTGTAACTCACATGAGATTTGATTTATTTATGCATAAAGCCGTGTTGGAGCGTAACTCGCACGAGATTTGATTTATTGATGCATAACACCGTGTTGGAGCTTGCTCTCATAAAGTTTTATATGGATTTATAATTCATTTTAAAGACGTACTAGAGTACTACTCGTACACAGATTTTATTGATTTTTATAAAACCGTACTAGAGCTTCGCTTGCATGAGATTTTCTGATATCATGAATATGCATGGAGTTGTGCTAGAGCTTTGCTCGCACAGGGATTTATATTAAATGCATATAGCTGTGTTAGAACCTCTTGTAGACTGTGTCACAGTGAGATGATATATCTACACGTGCATACTGAGACATATTTGGTATGGGTGGATAAGACCTATTGCAGGCACCCCCTGACTGAGATTGGGTTCATGAAGTACATTGTACCGTGTATATCACATGGGGTACGCTGTATCATGGGGATTGTTGGAGTGGAGTGGCATTAGCCACGAGCAGCAAGCCTTGCCCTCGCAATCCTGATGTTATGTTATTCTGGCAGCAGGAGTGACCCACCTCCGTTTCAGGTGTGATACCCTGCACACTAGGTACCGTGTAGCCAGGGATCACTAGGTTATGGCTATAGTCCTCGTTGTTACTGATATAGTCACCTACTTGTCTCACATGATATAACTTGTGGTCTTGATAGACTAGGGTAGACCTGAGGGAGGGGTCAGGCCCCCGATTTTATGATTTTCTACTGTGATGCTAGATTTTATATGATTTTATGACATGTGATCCTAAAAGAAGGGTGATTTTATGACAAAATTTTATAACCAGTTGTTTTATGAGTTTTGAGATGTATTTATGAGATGATTGACCCAGAGGGGTTATTTTATACTGCAGTTTTAATGAAATGATTTAAATGTAGTAGCATGATGAGTTTTCCATGCGTTAATGATAAGATTCATGAAAAGAATTGTTTCTCATGATTTGTTTTACATGGCATGAAATGATGCATGATCTTAATTTACCTTATGCTAAGTATGATTTAATGATGTCACATAAAATGCCTTTGATGCATGAATTACATGATTTCTATATGCACAAATAGTCTTGATAAACTATGTCATTGATGTATGCATAGTTTTGTGCTTGAGATTTTAATGAAAAGAAATGGATTTTAAGGGCATGGCATTATGAGCATGTAGATAGTGGAGCTATCTACTTACTTGCATAATTGCCTTACTGAGCGTGTGGTTTGCTCACCCCCTTATTTTCCCGTCTTTTCAAAGTACTCGCAGTAGTTAGTGAGCGGTTGAGAACTTGCATTCTTGGTATCTACTGCTTCCCATCGAGAGACATGTATACACATTTGTATAGTTTTGTATCTAAATATGTAATGCACAATACTGTAATCATATATGATGTCGGGGACGTAAGGTTATGTAAATACCATTCTCTATGTATTTAGTTAAAGTCAAAAGATAGTAAACTCTTATATGTGAATGTGATTATGGAAATGGAATGGTAATTAGTGTAAGGGAACTAACACCGAATCATAGCCCAACTGTTTGTAGGATGGTCATGATGAGAGAAAGGTAAGAATTAAATAATAAATGAAAAGAGAAAAATTTACTCTGATTTTTAGGTAATTTGGGTCGTGACACTTGCGCTCTTGGTTCGCCTTACTCTGGTGTATCCTCTGGAGGTGCGATTCATTCATCCAAGTCACTTGAGTTAATGTTGTTAACTTGCATTTTGACTTCACTAGTCAATATAATTCATCTATGCATTTACCAATGCCTTAATCCACATTTTACCCCTTTTTGGTAAATCTCACTATTTATTCACTAACAACATCTTAAAATCATACTCATAACACTATTATCACTTCAAGATACCCCATTCATCATTAATCTCAATACATTTCACTTTCTCAGACTAGACCATTTCTAGGTCATGGTGGATTCATTCTACTCTAGGTAGTTTCTACGATTTCTATGCATACCAAATCATTCCCCACATCAATATCCAAACAATGTACTTAAGTTTGTTTTCCTCTTTGCTCCAATTGAAAATGCACCTTAATCCTTCAATCCAACAAGTGGAAAAATACCTCCAAACTATGTTGTTCTTCTCTTTGATGTGAACAACTTTGGCTTTATTAGTTTTCCCTCAAATCTTACTGAAAATGTGTGGATTTAGGAGTGAGAAGCTAGGTTTTAGGTTGGAAATGGAAAAGATTGGTTTTGCCTCAGAAAATTGCAGATCCAACTTCTCCATATTTATAGAATTTGCTTGATGAGATCGATCTGCATTGGGTAGAGATCGATCTGGTCCTCTTAAAATCCCTCTTTTTCATGACATTTGAAGGTAGGAGATCGATCTGTTGAGGCTTGAGATCGATCTGCTTCAAACAAAAGGTTAAGGAGATCGATCTGGTCTTGGGGAAGATCGATCTGCATTTTATAAAATGTTTAAGAGATCAATCTGGCTCCATTGGAGATCGATTTGTCCTGTTCAATAGCTTAGAATAAGAGCATTTTGGCTCTTCTAGATCGATCTCTCATCCTATGAGATCGATCTGTCATTCATATTTCCAAATTTTCTGTAGTTTTTCTGCAGCAACTCCTAGCAAACTTCATACATTTTGTTGCCATGGTCATTTTTTCATCCAATCATCTTTGAGACTTGAAAATGGCATCCATTTATACTTTATACCTATTAAAACTTGTGTGAAATCTTTGTATAACCCAAGGTACTTAATATAGACCAAATGGAAGTGCATAACTTATGAAATCCTCCTTCCATTTTACCACACTACTAAATTTCCATTCTACTCCCATTCTTCACATGTTTAAGTCCACTTCCTCATATTCATACATAATGCAACTTGTACGTACAATTACAACTCTTATTACATGTGTGTACATTAAACGTATGGACTTACATTGCATATATTTCACATTATAAGTATATCACCATACTTATGAATTCATTTACATAGATATAGAAGGTTAAACTTATACGGGGTCTCACATCATCTTTTCATTTCCCCTCCTCTACAAAGCACTTATCATAGTTAGAGAGTTGGCGGCAGTTCTGCATTCCTATTGCTTGCAACTTCCCATCGTGCACGAATGTATACACATTTATATAACTTTTGTATCTGAACATGTAAAAGCACAATAATGTATATGGATGTAATATTTGGGATGTAAATGTATACGAATATAGCTATGTGATATGTATATATATATAGTTTACTGAATGTCGATCTTACTTGTAACGCGATATAGAAACGTATAGTAAGATAAGTAAAGTGACTGGACTAATGTCGACTCATAGCCCAAACATTTAAACTGTATGTGAAGTGAAAAAGAGAAAAATTTGTAAGAATTTTAGAGAAAAACAGGTTGCGACAAGGATAGATACGAGAGGTTAACTACCTAAAATGGCTATCCAATGTAGTAATGGTGAAAAGATATAATGAGAAATGGCGAATGTGTGTAGACTTTATAGATTTAAAATAATTTATGCCTTAGGGATAGTTTCCCCTAACACAATATGTGAAAGCTAGTTATCTCCTGTGCAATTTATAAGTTCTAAACTTCATGGTCTACAATCAGATTAACTCAACAGGTTAGGAAAAAATAAAGTTCATAATAAAGGATGGTGTCATAACTCAATGGCCAGACATATGCTTGAGAACTTGTACTTATTCCACATACAAATTTAGGAGCTAAATTTTTCTCTTTTCATTTTAAGGTTTATGTTTGGTGTTAATGTAGTTGCTAAACGATTTTCACTAATTTTTTCATCTTAGTCCAACTTTAATAATTTATACTTTAATCAAGGGTTAATTTAATTAACTCTCTAAGGTAGGTAATAATCATTTTTTACTCCACAACATATTTTTTCCTAGAAACAAATTGAAAATATTCCCACATATATTGGGAGATTTCCCTAAATAAACCGCCTACAAAACATAATTCATTTACAATATCACAATCATAGTAATCATTTCCATAGTTCAACACATACTCAGCAAGTCACTAATCATATTCCAGAACATTGCATAACTATTACAACCGGTCACATTAGAATCCTAATCACGTTCAGGATTGAACTTGATAATCATATCACTCATATTATAATCTAGAGCAATCTTAAGTTACATCCCAATTCACTATAAATAAACTTATACTGTGTAATAAATAATCTCTGTGAATGTAAACAAAATGCTATACAACTTTGTACACCTCAAAAGTGAAAAAAACAGGGCTCGAGGGATATAGGTATGTACCAAGGCAAGGTATGGTGCTCAATGGCCCACATAGAAGCTTAGGAGCTAGAGCCTAACTTAGATAGTCTACAAAGAGTGAAAAGGGAGGGTGAGCAAATTATAGCTCAATAAGTGGCTTAAATTGTGAAACCTTGATTTTCCCTTTTATAAGTTTAAATCCTTAAGCTATGTTGAATAAGTTATATATGTAAAGTATTGATTATTGTATTATTGAAGGAATGATTACTTAATGGAGTATGTATTGTTGGGATCATGAGTGGTTGCTAGATTGTAGAAAACTATGTTTGAGTGAGAATTATGAGATTGTTGGACATTAATGCAAACACTATTAGTCATTAATGCATTATGGTTGTTGGCTCAACCGAGTGTGGGGATGAATTAGTTTTAATCAAATTCTTTAACTTAATGGTTTTTCTAAGCAATCTAACAAAATGGCAATAAAGAAATATGAAATTAAATCACAATGAAGTAAAGAGTAAAGATATAAAAGAAGCAAACACACGTTTTTTAGAGGTTTGGCCAATCACCTACGTATGTCCTTTCTTCTTGACTTTCTTGTCAAGGAGCTGATTCCACTGAAATTGAATCACTTAAACTTTCTTGTTCAAAGTTTAGGAATAACCTCTTACACTTTATTTTACTTAGGCTTAGGAAGAAAACTTTTATACCAACTTCACTAAGTGGCTATGTCACGACCCTCTTCATAAAAAAATCACTATAAATTTTTCGAATGTATTCATTAACTTATCCTGTCATGAACAGTTTCTAACACCAAATAGTTGAGCTATGATTTGGAGCTAGTTACCTCTTACCATACACAATATCACTTAACATTTATAAATGATATCTGTAGACACTTAAATTTCTTACATTAACTTCATTAACTAATACATGTCTACAAATATTTACATCCCCCGAATTTACATTTTCAAAAGTGTTGTTGTGTTGTACTTGTCTAGATACAAAACGATATTAATGTGTATACCTCTTAGCGATAGGTAGTAGCGGACACTAGGAGTGCAAGTCTCTGCTCGCTCTCGACCAATATGGATACTCTATAGGGATGGAAAGTGAAAGGGTGAGCAACCACATGCTCAGTAAGGAAATAATGTAAGCATGTAGAGAGCTACACTATCTACGTGCATATAATAACATGATATCAAAATCATTTACATCTTGAGTATGATGTAGATCAAAACCATGCCATTGAATATGTATATTGTATATGAAAAACTCATAAAAACAGGCATGATATCAAATGAAAGATCAGCATATAAAACATCTCATGCTTATCACATCAAAACTCACCCCAATTCATTTATGAAATCTAATCCCACCTTTCAGGAATACTCTGTGCATAAAATCACATTTACTTTTAAAACCAAATCACGGGTGTCACCCCTCCCTCGGGTCTACCCAAGTCTATCAATAAAACATAATATCAAGTGAGGTATGTAGGTTACATTTCAAAAATAAATTGGGAATAATGGCCATATATATAAATCCCTATGGTCACAGGCTACGCGGATCCCAGTGTGTGGGGCATTACAACTGCAATGAGAGGTGTGGCCAGCCCTACTCGTACAACAACTCAAACAACTAGTCATCAAGACTACATGGTACATCGTACTCCATGTGACATACACGATATAATATACTCCATGGACCCACACGGTCTGAGGATGCCTACCATAGGTCTTAGACCACATCATTATCATGGGTGCCTGCTATAGGACTTAGCCCACATGACTATTTATCTGGGGTGCCTGCCATAGGATTTAGCCCTATCATGGTTCGAGGGTGCCTACCATAGGTCTTAGCTGCCCTATACCATGCCGGTAACCATTTCTTGTCTCAAAACATGCGTGCGATACATCATCTCACTGTGACACAGAGTCTACAGGAGGCTACAACACGATTTTCTAAAAAACATGTCAAATCTCCGTACGAGCAAAGCTCCAGTATGACTTTCATGTACAGTAAATCGGTAAAACCTAGTGCGAGCAAGGCTCTAAAACTATCAGTATAAATCAAAGCATCAAATCCAATACGAGCTAAGCTCCAGCACTGTTTGCAATCGCACAAATATGATAGTGGCTCCAGTTAAAGTATCCAGCATTTTCAAGGATAAAACTTAGCACATGATCCATGCTTTTTCATGCAACCACGCAAAGAAATAGCCAACCTATCCTCATTTCATTCATATCAACCCATTTCATTTCGGTAAAAGCATTAAATTCATGAAAATCCATGCATTTTTGGATCCTTACTACCCCTTTCATAAAATTTCTACCAAGGTAAACTTATATTTTGTTTCCTTATTTTTGGAACCTTTCTCAAAATTTCTAAATGCATTATTAGATAGCTAGAGAAATTTGCGCCCTAAAGTTCCCTCAAAATACGTATAGCTACCTCTAGGCACTTACAAAACCCTCTTACCTCGAATCACATCGAGCGTAGTATAAGTTCCATCGCTGGAAGCTCGTTCAATCCAATTTGCTCCTAATCCGATCTTTCGAGCTACAAACATTCATCAATCACTTCATCATAATTGATACATCTTATCGGACCTTATAGTATTAAGCTTGGTCCATTTTCACATTCGACCAACATTGTGCCGTTCCTAATAAATTTGGCTAGTAACTCACCTAGTTATCAAATCAAACACTTGATTTGCATGCTTAAACCTTAGGTCGTCCATTCATTCATGCATTTAACAATTACCATTCATGCACATTTCATAAGTTTGTCTAATCCCATAAATTTGATTCCACCTAACCATCTCAATGTCATGTATACAACATTATTAACACCTTGGAACTCATTTATCGTTAACTCAACCATAATATACCTTCTTACACTAAACCCATTCTAGGTTATGCTTGATTCATTACATTCTTGGTAGTTTTAATCATCAATACATGCAACAATCCACTCACAATAACAACTAGATAAATATACTTAGAGTTGGTGTATTGGAAACTCACCTAGCTTGACTTTCCTCTTTTCCAAATTTGGAAGACTTCTTAGCTCTTTTAAACCAATGAGTTGAATGTTGGCTCCAAGGTATGTTGCTCTCCTCCTCAAAATGAACAACTTTGGCTCTAATAGGTTTTTCTCAATTCTTTTTGGAAGGGAAGATATTCTAGAGAGAGAAAGCTTGATATTTGGGTAAAAATAGAGGGAAAATGTTTGATTTGCGGAAGAATGAAATTTTACCGTCGGGTTTTTATAGATTGAGAGTGATGAGATCAATCTGCTAGGGTAGAAGATCGATCTTTCCTTAGTTTTAGCCATCGAATTCTCAGGTTTTGGAAAGAGGAGATCGATCTGCTCATTAAGGAGAGATCGATCTTAGCTTGGTAGAAGCTTAAGGAGATCGATTTGCTCACGAGGAGAGATTGATTTGCTCTTGATAGAATCAAATAGAGATCGATCTGCACCTAATAAGGGACTGATCTCTGCTAGGCAGAGGCAAATACAGATCGATCTGCTCATTGGGGAGATCGTCTGCTCAATGAGGAGATCGATCTGACCTTGGCAGATTCACTTGAAAATTGTTCTGCTTAAAAAAGGGATCGATTTGACTTGAATAGGAGATCGATCTGGCCTTCATCGGCAACCCTTTTGCTGCAATATTTACAGAATTTCCAAGGGAGAGTTTACGTTCGATTGCTTCACTAGTCATTTTGCAATCTATTCACACTTTGAGCATGGAAAGGCTCATTTCCTATAATTTTTGTGTTATGGAACTTGTGTGTATTGCTTGGAAATCAGAATGGATACACAAATTCGCAATTCATACTTTATCATCTCTTGTTTTAAGTCCTTATCTCCAGTTAGGATGCTTTAAGTTCATTCTTTTAGTTTGTGGCCACTTCAGCCCTTAACCTTTACATGCATCCATGGTACTCATTCATTCTCATTTGCAATTCATTCACATTTGCATGATCTAAAATCATCTGTCTTATAATTCGATTAACATATAATAATGTCATACATACATGGGGTCTCATAGGCTACACAATCTCTTACAATAACTTCTTCACAATGGCAACACTCCCCGGATCACAATAATGAGAAAGAGTATTTGAAATGAAGTATTCAAAGAACCTCACTAGGTAGTGATTACAAAGATTTGACATAAGTGAATAAAATAAATAATGAGTACAAGAGCTTCAGAGTTGTGTGTTTGAGCGTCAATAAAATGTTCAGATTGTATATATTGCCACCAACTTCTTAAATGTTGGTATTTATACGGTCGTTAGATTGTTGAAGCATTTAATGTTTTTCTTCATGTTGAAACCCTCAAAATATAGCTGTTGGGGCTTGCCAATACATTAGGGGATTAATCCTCTTTCTTTGAAGGATCGTTAATCTTCTCTTAAATTCTTCAAATAGAATAAAAAATCCATTAGGGGATCGGTCCTTCTTGCTAGAGGATCAGTTCTCTCTTCTACATAACTTGTAAACAAAAGCCAAAAAGTACTACGGGATCGGTCGCTACTGCTTAGGGATCAATCCCTAACTTGTAAACAAAACCCAAAAAGTACTAGGGGATCGGTCTCTACTGCTTAGGGATCGATCCCTCTGTAACCTGTTAAGTTCCAAAGGCTTATTGCCTTTTAAGGATCGTCCTCACTCATTAGGGGATCGATCCTTTGTGGCATTTTTGCAAACAAGATCTTACTACCATTTGGGGGATCGATCTTTTGGCTTTCAAAAACATTTTTAGGCACAATTAAGTTCAATTTCCTTTAAAATACACGTTTTTCAATTTCATTGATTCATAATATGCCTTTTTATGCATGAAATTGAGCCCTGAAAATATTTAAGTAATTTTCTAAAATATCTTTAGTAATTTCATATAAAAATAACTTAGAATTAAATTGAATTTTGGTTTGGAAAATTTAATGTGGATTTAAATAATTACACTTAGGTTTTATCATTTTAAAATATATGTATATCTTCAAAGATAACAATCTCTCCCTTTTTGATATGGCAAAACTTTATGCGAATGAAGTTCAAAAATTTTACTCCCTCTTAATATAAGTATAATTTTCAAAGGGGATTAATTTTTCAATTTTCAAGCAAAATTTTTTAAACCAATGATGTAGATATTTCTCCTTTTTTTTTTGTTATATAAAAAGGATGCATATACTCCTCCGTAATGACATACTCCCCTTCAATAAAAGACAAGATATAAATGTACTTTAAATGTACAATTAGAAATATATGTGCTTATACAACACGTAATGGATAGAAAATAAGTATCATAGACAAGATAGCACAATAGTCAATCAAGGCATATATGGCATATGAGGTATAGACTATATATCAAGTGAAAGGGCAATATTCAAATGATCTGGAAATGATTACTGAAATAAAATAGATAATGTTCAAAAAATAGAGGCATAACATGGTCGAAACTAAGGGTGATCGAATAATAAAGCATAAACAAAATTATCACTTAAAAACATAAAGAAGTCCATAACAACAAAATGAACAACTACGAGGATGATGGTGGCAGAAACTGATCAAAGCGATTATGAAGCTCATCGACCCGGACTCAAGTGATTTGAAAGTCGTCAAACATGGCCGTTTGAGTTTCTTCAAAAGCAGATAAGTGAGTGTCAACATTAGACCGAAGGTTGAAAATGGCAACATATTAATGTGCCTCAAATGCCTCAAGTCGAGACTCTAGAGCGATCATCACTGCAATCTAATGTGCCTTAATAGCATTAAATCCAACATCAATATGGAGGCAAAAATCAGTGAACAAGTGGTACTCGAGGCAGCTAGCTAGGAAGATGATGGTTTGGTATTTGGCTTCTGCTTGAGTCCAATCACTGTGCCAACATCTTGACGTTGATGTCTCAATCCTGGAAGGCTCCATGACCCTCTTGTACCATTATCTGTAAGACCCGAATTTAATAAAAATACGAAAACTAAATAAGAAAAGATAGAGGAAGTATGAAGGAAGTCGGGTTAAATTAATCCCGAACACGTGTAAGGGCAAAACGGTCAAAGGACCGAAAGCCGGAGTAAATTCGATAAGGAAATTTAATTAAAAATAAGGATTTAAGAAATCTTGGTCAATAAAGATGAAATAAAATTATTTCGGATTAAATTGATCAAGATATTAATTTATTGGAATTAATCGGGATTAATCGGGATTTTTAGTTCAGAAAAATAATCCCGAAAATAATCGAAAAATATACTGAAAAGTCACTCGGGACAATATCCCGAAAATACGGAGCAATTATACCCGAAAAATAGGTTAAAATATAATAAATAAATTAAATAAAATTAAATTAATTAATTTAGAATAAAATAATAATTTTAAGGGATATTTGGGTATTTTTAGTGTATTTTAATAAATAAAAATAAATTGTTAAATAAGATAATAAATTGTAAAAAAAAAAAAAAAAAAAAAAAGAGAGGAAAGTCATCGGGGAGAGAGAAACGGAAGACCCGAAGAAGACCAAAGGAGGCCCGATCACCGTCCGGCGGCCAACGGCCCGGCCAAGGGCCGGAAAAGAAAGAGGGGACGCCGATGAGCACGATGGTACCGGCGGTGTAGCCAACCGACGCCGGAGGAAGCCGATCGGAGGAGGAGAAGGCCGACGGGATTGAGGGGCTCGGTCCCGGCGAACGGCGGCGATCCGACCAGAACCAAGGCCCGATTTGGAGAGCCCAGTCGACGGCGGTGCTTTTGGCACCGGTGGCACTCAGCGAGACGGCCGGAATCGGCGGCGACGGCCAAGGGAAGAGAATGGGTCCGACGGCGAGGAGAGAAGAGGCCGGACCGGCGGCATTCCGGCGGCCTTGGGCGAATCCGAGCCCAGATTCGAGATGCGGACGGCCTTGCGGAGCTGTTGGCGGTGGAAGCCGGCGGAGAACCGGCCGGCAAGGCAGTGAACCGGCAGTGAACCGGCCGAACCGGAGAAAAATCGGCGGTCTGACCGGTCCGAACCGGACTGAACCGGTTCAGCCAAAAAGAGGGGAAAAAAGGGAGAAAAAGGGAAAAGGAAAAAGAGGAAAAAATTGGGGAAAATTCCGGTGATGCAATCGAGCTTCGGGTAAGTCGATAAGCGGTCAAATTGACCGATTTAAATTTGGAATATTTTATTTAATTAATTTTGGGCTGAGAACTTACCCGGAAAAATTATGGAATTGTGTAGCTCGACGATTGGCATCCACCGAGGGCTCGAGACAGCCTCGATTTGCGGACTAGCATGGAATCTCGGGTAAGTGACCCCTATTTACGACAATTTCCTCGTTATGCGTGATATTGATTAAATTTACGCATAAATTGAATTAATTTATGGAAATTTAGATTAATTGTCGTAAATATTAAATTTAGCTATTCGAGAATTAGAACGAGGCTCAATAAATTATTGATGGGCCCAATGAGCCCAATAGGCCTCGATAAAGAGAAAATTAAGTGGAAAACGGGCTTAAGGCCGATTAAGGCCCATTAAGGTGCAATCGGGCCCAATAGGGGTAAACGGGCCCAATGATTTAAATTAAGCCCAGAAAAGATTAAGTACAATTAAATCATAATATCTGACCTGAGGAATATTAATACGCAGTTCCGGGCATTGGATTGGAAACATATCGGACTGCGCGATGGGACTACATTGGAAAAGAGAAAGGTCAGACTCGACGAGAATCGAGGTAAGGGAATTCTGCGGACTGCTAGAGGTAACAGTACGCAATTTTAAATTCATATGCAGTCCTTTAAAATATCCTGAAGGGTCTAGAGGTCAAATAATAATTTTAGTGCCCCGAATGGGCAAATTACTAAAATACCCTTGTTAAGGGTAAAATTCTAAAAATCTAGGAAAAATTGGGAGGAGCAAGGACAAGAGGTTCCTGCTCGTTCTGGAGATATTTCAACGCATGCATGAGTAGGCTGGCTCGCCTTGAAAGAAAGTGCACCGCATTGCATACTTTCAACGTGAAATTGATTTGAAAACTGTTTTGAGTAAATAGAGCCGCCTACGTGTTTTATTGACATATGACGTGCTAGAGCTCAGCTCGCACGGTAATTTCGATTTGTGTGATGCATGCATTAGTGCTGGAGCGAGAGCTCGCACTAGAGTTTTACATGCATAGGTGCTAGAGTATAACTCGCACCAGATTTCACATGCTCTTTCGTGACACGGTGCTAGAGTCTGACTCGCACCATATTTTTACATGATTTTCGAGACAGAGTGCTGGAGTTTAACCCGCACCAGTATTTATAAAATTTTCATGTGATTTATAATATACAGAGTGCTGAGCTTAGCTCGCACTAGTTTTACCGGATTTGTGGAGTACCGCTGTCTGCCCTTGGAGTCAGCCAAAAGGCCCAACAGGCTCAAGAGACCTCTTAGGTGGGGTGAGAGTGAGGGATGAGGTTGGCGGCCTTGTGGGGATGTAAGCGGGCTCTGCCAGTTGACGTGTTTTGATGAGAGTGCTGAGCATCGCTCACACAGATTTTATGAGAACATGCGATGAGCCGTGCTTGGAGCATCGGGTAGACTGTGTCACCGATTTAATAGGCTCGCACGTGCGTTTTGAGACATGGCATGAGTATTGAGAAACAAACCTCTGTGGGAAGCAGGCCAATTGGGCCGGAGTACCTAGAGATATTACATGGGTTCATGGAGTACGATGTACCGTGCAAGTAGCATGGAGTACGATGTACCGTGTTGTATCTTCGGATACGGCATCTCCGGATGCAGCATCTTCGGATGCCGGGGATCGGATAAGACTGACGGGATGGACTGACCCACCTCCCGGGCGGTTCCCGATCATGGTGAGAACCCGCACACTAGGATCCGTGTAGCTGAGGAACTCACGAGGACAGATGTGGCCATAGTCCTAGTTATTTACCTATATACAGACGTTGCCTAGTCTCGCATGTTGATGATTTCTATGATGATTTAAACTGGGTTTTAAAACTAAATTGCATGATGGTATTTCCATGCTTTTCAAAACCCACGTGTGATGTAAATGTTTTCATGATTTTGTGTGAGTCAGGATCACCCGCAGGAGGGGTCGAGTCCTGACTTTATTGTCAAAATCTTAATTGAGAAAGAAATGATTTATGATAATTGCATGTTGATTTTTCGTGCAAATGTATTTTACATATCATCATAATGCATAGCATTGTTTTAAAATGTGTGGAGAAAGGGTGGTTTATGCATGGCACTACGTTCATGTAGGTAGTATGGTTACCTACTTGTTCGTAGGATTGCCTTACTGAGCTTGATGTGCTCACCCCTTTCATTTTCTCCCACAGATGATCTCCAGTTGAAGTTGAGGCGACTCAGTACTGCATTCCGGATATCCGCTGCTGCCCATCAACATAAGGTATATACACTTGTACTTATTGTATCTACATAAGCATAGCACAGTAACATGATTGTAAGTAACTTTAGGGGATGTATAAATAATATAACAATTATAAATGACTGGAGAAGAAATAAGTACTAGGGTAGATGTATGGTGGGACTGGCATTGACGCACAGCCCAATTAGTAGTGGAGTGTTGGTCACGATTCGAGGACAGGTAAGAATTAAGTAAGAAAATAAACAAAAACGCAAAAAAATTCACTCTGATTTTTTTGGATAGTTGGGTCGTGACAATTATTTTGGTATCAGAGCGTAATTGGTCTGATGTGTGTCAGTGTCAGAAGTTAAGAAATTACATCCCCGTGTTACTGTGCTTAGTTAGATACAATAGTGTATATCGAGATGGGCTTGACTAAGAAATGGTTGAGAATGCAGGAATGCCTAATATGAGTCGCGCTAAATGAGATAGTGCACGAGGCAGAGGTCGTAGAGGTAGACCTGAGTCTGCTAAGTCGTGCTGAGTTTGGCTATGAAAATCAGTATGAGATTGAAATAGAGGCGAATGTTGAGCATGCCTCACAGAGTCCGACAGAGAGATCGGACAGTATTGAGACACGCTTCGCGAGATTGGAGCGGAGTGTGGAGATTATTTTGAGGAGCTAATTACTCAGATTATGTACGAGATCAGAGGGCGCAGCGGAGCATTGGTGAAAACCCGCTCGACCCATCTTAAGAGCTGATATGAGAAATGATTATGGATGTATTCCGGTGACAGGATATCCTGGACATGATTTAAAGGAAATTTTGGATTAAAGTCCTTACTCTGACCCAGAGGATTTAATTTATTGACGAGTATGGAGACTCGATTATATTCTGGGCAGATATTACCTCGACACTATGAAAAGTGACAGTCGAGATGTCTAAAAGTTTATGGAAGGGCTCAGATTTTCAATTAGAGTCCGATTGGCCCGTGAGATATTACCTATACCGAGGCAGTGCACAGATTTACAGTTGGGTAAATAAGAACATGAATTGCACGCCTCTGAGACTTGGAAAGGTAGTGAGGGCTGAGATAGAGACAGAAAGAAAAGCGAGAAATGACAAGGATGTCAAAAATGGGAAAATTGGTAATTGGTAAAAGATCTGATGTAACGAGTTATGGGCTAAGATAATTGGTAAGGCCCTAGTGCATCTAATTTTGGGCACTCTTGTGGGCATTGTGATTGGAGGACCCCGACCTGCTACGAAGCAGAGTAGCAGTGTCATTACTGTGGAATGTGTGGTAGATACCACAGAAGGAAGGTTTATACCTACATGGTATTGATGAAATGGCCGTTAAGTGTGGTAAGACGGACCATTAATTTTGATTGCTCAGAGTTGAGCGAGATTTTCCCACAGGAAAGTAAAGAGACAGGGAGAAAAATTTCGTTGTTATAGCTGAAAACGAAAAGGGAGGCCATAGCCGAAGAGAAAAAGGAAAGTAGGCTATTGGACGAAGGCGAGTGGATGTCTTGGACCAGGATGCTATTGATGTTTCATGGATGTGGTGTAAGATACCACACTTGTTATGAATAACGAAGTACATATGTTCATTAATCCTGGTGCCACATATTTATTCATACCGCCTTCATTCGCATATAAGTGAGTAAAAGGCATGAATGCCTACGTCATCGGTTACAATATGGGTAAATGAGTACCCCAATAGAGGAGGATGAATTAACGGAATATAGATATAGAGATTTTAAGTTGATAAACAGGGGTGTAACGGTTGAAATTAAAGGAGTAAAGGATGTACTCACAGAATGAATAAAGACAAGAGTTTCATTATAATTGATACGCGAAGGAGATAATCTTTAAGATAAGATAGATCCTAAATATAAGATGTATTGGAGTAAGAGATATATGCTAGGTAAGGAATACCCTTATTATGCGAAGTAACTGAGATTAAGCGATTAGTAACGAATATAAATTGTGACCGCATAGACTGAGATATTACGTAGTTGTGGTTAAGTCTGAAGGCTAATAAAGGTATTTCAAAATACCTCCCCGCCTGAAGACTTGACAGCGTCTAGATATATATATATATAATCTATAACGGGAAATCGATCATCGTAATAAATACCTTTAGCATTAGGTTACCTTACTAAGACGATAAGAACATTAAAATTCGACAAATTATAAAGGTTAACGTAGTAAAATTTGATAAGAGCCGTTAAGATAAGAAAAGGAAATAGCGCAGGTTAGCACCTGGAAAACGTAAGCGGTTGAGAAGGATCTTGTACGCCTTGCGTAAATAAGTCAAGGATTAGATCGAGTGTAATCATCATTAACGGTGATATGCTGGGAGTAGTTAAAGCCTAGGGCGAATTATAAGCAACAATTGGAAGATAGCTTTTACAGATGGATTATTGCGAGATTTAAAATGGTATACCCTGTTGACACGTTTAACTAAGAAAACGTGATCTTGGAATAAGATGATAAATAAGATGATAGATGTGACGTGAATTTGGCGTGATGAAGTATGAACTGACCACCATGATTAATTTCACCATGCCCAACAGCTCAAGAGGTTTTTCAGTGAGTATGAATGCCTCAAAGTTATGATGGAGCTGTGTATTGATGTATAATGGGAAGATAGTCAATTTTGGAGTCAGACAACTCTTCGATCACGAAATAAACTATCTGACCCATGATTTAAAGTTGGCAACAGTATTTGTACCGAGGATATGGTACTATTATGTACAGGGTGAGGAATTATGGATATGCACTGATCATAGAGCCCGAGTATCTGTTTTCACAGAGAGGGGCGAATATGAAAATACATATTGGGTTAGAGCTTCTGAGAGATTTTGATTTATGAGAATTGTACCACCCAAGAAAGGCGAATGTGATGACTGATGCCTTGAGCAGAAAGAGCCTCGGGATGGTACCACATATGATGGTCAGGGAGCGTGAGCTGCTAGATGCAGTTGTGGACCTCAGTATTGATGTGATCCCTTCTGAGGATGACAGTGATTGTGTGACAGCTAGCCTGATGACTAGTACCGGATGAGAGTGCCCGGATTTGCCAGGCTTAGCGTGATGATCGACCGGATGTCGATAGTTTGGGTCTGATTCAGAAGGGTACAGTGATAGAGTTCACAGTGGGTGATAATGAGTTACTGAGGATTCAGAGACAGTATGAGTGCTCCCCAGGACCACAGTTGATGAGATAGTGATATTGTCAGAAGCTCACTCTTCGGGATATACAGTGCATGCGGAAGGTAATAATAATATACATTAAAATCTCAAAAGGGGTATGGGTGGTCAAATGTGAAAAGAGATATTGGTGGAGATTGTAGAAAAGTGCCTAGTGTGTCAGCAGAGTAAGGTAGAGTATTAAAAGTCTGCAGAGTTATTGCAGCACCTACCTATATCGACACGGCACGAAAAACGAGAGTAAGTCTCCATGAATGTCGTGATGGGTTATAGGAGACCCGGATAAATCAGGAGACTAGTTGGATGGTAGTCGATAGAGTGACTAAGTCCACCCACCTTCTGGTTATGAACTCCCCAGATACTCAGAGTGTGTATGAGGATTCAGGTATAAGAAAGATTGTGGAACATTAAGTAGCGTTCCAGTGAGCATGGTATCATATAGGGATTCCCGCTCCACTTCCTACCTCAGGGAATATTTTTAGGAAGCTATGGGAACCCGACTGAGTATTAGCACAGCTTTACATCCTCAGACAGATGGTCAGTCAGGGAGGACTGTACAAGTTCTGGAGGATCCGATGAAAGCGTGTGCCATTGATTTTATAAGCTCCTGGAATGATCAGTTGATTTCTAATTGAAGTCGCCAATAACGACAATTGGCAATTGAGTATCGGGATAACGAGATATGAGGCAGTGTATAGCTGTAGGGGCTGTTCCCCAAATTGGATAAGAAAGAGTGGGTGACAGGTAGAAATTATTTCTGACTTTGGATAATAAGTCTCTGAGGATGTTTAGTTAAGGATGAGAGATTAAGAACACCTCAGAACAGATAGAAAAATATTGGAATTCACCCTTGGTGAATTATTATGGTTGAAAGTTACACGTCCTAAGAGAATAAGGACATAGCGGAACTTTTGGAAGAAGTAAATTGAGTTGAGCTGGATCGAATTCTTGAGAGATTGGACAAGTGGGAGATAAGACCTGTAGGTTGTTGTTAATCACTTGGATTAACAGGCACCCACAATGTGTCCCAGCTTATGATGCTTCGGTACTACTATCCAGATCCAGCAGAGGTGATAGGATATGAACTCCAAAAGTTCAGTTTAATGAAAATATGAGTATATTGAAGAAGTTGATTCGGGCATTGAACAGGAAAGAGACAGTATTGGGGTTTAAGATAATCTCCCTAATTAAAGTCCTTTGGTAGTAATACACTCCGAAGAAGGTCGCATAAATTTTAAGAGTATGATATGATCGATATACCCGGAGTTGTATATGGACTCATATGACTTGGTTCTAATTTGGAGGACCAAATTCCTTAAGTGGGGGAGAATTGTAAGACCCGAATTTAATAAAAATACGAAAACTAAATAAGAAAAGATAGAGGAAGTATGAAGGAAGTCGGGTTAAATTAATCCCGAACACGTGTAAGGGCAAAACGGTCAAAGGACCGAAAGCCGGAGTAAATTCGATAAGGAAATTTAATTAAAAATAAGGATTTAAGAAATCTTGGTCAATAAAGATGAAATAAAATTATTTCGGATTAAATTGATCAAGATATTAATTTATTGGAATTAATCGGGATTAATCGGGATTTTTAGTTCAGAAAAATAATCCCGAAAATAATCGAAAAATATACTGAAAAGTCACTCGGGACAATATCCCGAAAATACGGAGCAATTATACCCGAAAAATAGGTTAAAATATAATAAATAAATTAAATAAAATTAAATTAATTAATTTAGAATAAAATAATAATTTTAAGGGATATTTGGGTATTTTTAGTGTATTTTAATAAATAAAAATAAATTGTTAAATAAGATAATAAATTGTAAAAAAAAAAAAAAAGAAGAAGAGAATTGAAAAAAAAAAAAAAAAAAAAAAGAGAGGAAAGTCATCGGGGAGAGAGAAACGGAAGACCCGAAGAAGACCAAAGGAGGCCCGATCACCGTCCGGCGGCCAACGGCCCGGCCAAGGGCCGGAAAAGAAAGAGGGGACGCCGATGAGCACGATGGTACCGGCGGTGTAGCCAACCGACGCCGGAGGAAGCCGATCGGAGGAGGAGAAGGCCGACGGGATTGAGGGGCTCGGTCCCGGCGAACGGCGGCGATCCGACCAGAACCAAGGCCCGATTTGGAGAGCCCAGTCGACGGCGGTGCTTTTGGCACCGGTGGCACTCAGCGAGACGGCCGGAATCGGCGGCGACGGCCAAGGGAAGAGAATGGGTCCGACGGCGAGGAGAGAAGAGGCCGGATCGGCGGCATTCCGGCGGCCTTGGGCGAATCCGAGCCCAGATTCGAGATGCGGACGGCCTTGCGGAGCTGTTAGCGGTGGAAGCCGGCGGAGAACCGGCCGGCAAGGCAGTGAACCGGCAGTGAACCGACCGAACCGGAGAAAAACCGGCGGTCTGACCGGTCCGAACCGGACTGAACCGGTTCAGCCAAAAAGAGGGGAAAAAAGGGAGAAAAAGGGAAAAGGAAAAAGAGGAAAAAATTGGGGAAAATTCCGGTGATGCAATCGAGCTTCGGGTAAGTCGATAAGCGGTCAAATTGACCGATTTAAATTTGGAATATTTTATTTAATTAATTTTGGGCTGAGAACTTACCCGGAAAAATTATGGAATTGTGTAGCTCGACGATTGGCATCCACCGAGGGCTCGAGACAGCCTCGATTTGCGGACTAGCATGGAATCTCGGGTAAGTGACCCCTATTTACGACAATTTCCTCGTTATGCATGATATTGATTAAATTTACGCATAAATTGAATTAATTTATGGAAATTTAGATTAATTGTCGTAAATATTAAATTTAGCTATTCGAGAATTAGAACGAGGCTCAATAAATTATTGATGGGCCCAATGAGCCCAATAGGCCTCGATAAAGAGAAAATTAAGTGAAAAACGGGCTTAAGGCCGATTAAGGCCCATTAAGGTGCAATCGGGCCCAATAGGGGTAAACGGGCCCAATGATTTAAATTAAGCCCAGAAAAGATTAAGTACAATTAAATCATAATATCTGACCTGAGGAATATTAATACGCAGTTCCGGGCATTGGATTGGAAACATATCGGACTGCGCGATGGGACTACATTGGAAAAGAGAAAGGTCAGACTCGACGAGAATCGAGGTAAGGGAATTCTGCGGACTGCTAGAGGTAACAGTACGCAATTTTAAATTCATATGCAGTCCTTTAAAATATCCTGAAGGGTCTAGAGGTCAAATAATAATTTTAGTGCCCCGAATGGGCAAATTACTAAAATACCCTTGTTAAGGGTAAAATTCTAAAAATCTAGGAAAAATTGGGAGGAGCAAGGACAAGAGGTTCCTGCTCGTTCTGGAGATATTTCAACGCATGCATGAGTAGGCTGGCTCGCCTTGAAAGAAAGTGCACCGCATTGCATACTTTCAACGTGAAATTGATTTGAAAACTGTTTTGAGTAAATAGAGCCGCCTACGTGTTTTATTGACATATGACGTGCTAGAGCTCAACTCGCACGGTAATTTCGATTTGTGTGATGCATGCATTAGTGCTGAAGCGAGAGCTCGCACTAGAGTTTTACATGCATAGGTGCTAGAGTATAACTCGCACCAGATTTCACATGCTCTTTCGTGACACGGTGCTAGAGTCTGACTCGCACCATATTTTTACATGATTTTCGAGACAGAGTGCTGGAGTTTAACCCGCACCAGTATTTATAAAATTTTCATGTGATTTATAATATACAGAGTGCTGAGCTTAGCTCGCACTAGTTTTACCGGATTTGTGGAGTACCGCTGTCTGCCCTTGGAGTCAGCCAAAAGGCCCAACAGGCTCAAGAGACCTCTTAGGTGGGGTGAGAGTGAGGGATGAGGTTGGCGGCCTTGTGGGGATGTAAGCGGGCTCTGCCAGTTGACGTGTTTTGATGAGAGTGCTGAGCATCGCTCACACAGATTTTATGAGAACATGCGATGAGCCGTGCTTGGAGCATCGGGTAGACTGTGTCACCGATTTAATAGGCTCGCACGTGCGTTTTGAGACATGGCATGAGTATTGAGAAACAAACCTCTGTGGGAAGCAGGCCAATTGGGCCGGAGTACCTAGAGATATTACATGGGTTCATGGAGTACGATGTACCGTGCAAGTAGCATGGAGTACGATGTACCGTGTTGTATCTTCGGATACGGCATCTCCGGATGCAGCATCTTCGGATGCCGGGGATCGGATAAGACTGACGGGATGGACTGACCCACCTCCCGGGCGGTTCCCGATCATGGTGAGAACCCGCACACTAGGATCCGTGTAGCTGAGGAACTCACGAGGACAGATGTGGCCATAGTCCTAGTTATTTACCTATATACAGACGTTGCCTAGTCTCGCATGTTGATGATTTCTATGATGATTTAAACTGGGTTTTAAAACTAAATTGCATGATGGTATTTCCATGCTTTTCAAAACCCACGTGTGATGTAAATGTTTTCATGATTTTGTGTGAGTCAGGATCACCCGCAGGAGGGGTCGAGTCCTGACTTTATTGTCAAAATCTTAATTGAGAAAGAAATGATTTATGATAATTGCATGTTGATTTTTCGTGCAAATGTATTTTACATATCATCATAATGCATAGCATTGTTTTAAAATGTGTGGAGAAAGGGTGGTTTATGCATGGCACTACGTTCATGTAGGTAGTATGGTTACCTACTTGTTCGTAGGATTGCCTTACTGAGCTTGATGTGCTCACCCCTTTCATTTTCTCCCACAGATGATCTCCAGTTGAAGTTGAGGCGACTCAGTACTGCATTCCGGATATCCGCTGCTGCCCATCAACATAAGGTATATACACTTGTACTTATTGTATCTACATAAGCATAGCACAGTAACATGATTGTAAGTAACTTTAGGGGATGTATAAATAATATAACAATTATAAATGACTGGAGAAGAAATAAGTACTAGGGTAGATGTATGGTGGGACTGGCATTGACGCACAGCCCAATTAGTAGTGGAGTGTTGGTCACGATTCGAGGACAGGTAAGAATTAAGTAAGAAAATAAACAAAAACGCAAAAAAATTCACTCTGATTTTTTTGGATAGTTGGGTCGTGACATTATCCTTGAGCATTTTGATAACAGTGCATGTGACGAAGGGTGGGGGTATTAATGAAGGTCGAGGGAAGGTCATCGATCTCCCATGAACAGTCAATTTTGAGCCGAGAAAGAAGATTGGCAAGCGGCTACGCAAAGACCATGGTCTCAACCAACCTATTGATGATCTTTACTAAATCTTCAAAAATGGAATGGATGAAATTGGGTTTACGACCATTAGCCTCATGAATTTGATGAAGCCAGAACAGATTGAGCTTGCGTAGAGAAGCATATTTGGTGCCAAGAGATCGCAAGTTCCATGAGATGATGAGATGCAAGATCCGAGCTTGTAATGAAACATCACCGGCTCGATCATCGATGATAGAAAACACCAAAGGAACTTCCTCTTCTTAATCAATAAGGCCATCTTTTCGAATTTCAAAAACATTACCTACATGATCTTTGGTGCTTTCAATAGTTTTATTCATCAAGAAGGATTAGATGCCAACAATGCGATATCGACCATTGGGAAAGATAAGGAGTTTGAAATAGGCAAAGTATGCACGAGTGATGTTGGGTGGGACTCAAGTGTTGATCTTGAGGAAATTGGTCCACCCAAACTCATTAAACCGAGCGAGATAGGGAAACTCAATCGATTTGAGGAAGGCAAAATCGTTCTTTTGCTAATGTTAAATTTGTGTATTGGTAAAAATAGTCATAATATTTTCAATCAGTGGGGTTTTGAAACAATGAGTGAAAAAAGTGGATGCAAATGGTTTGGAAGGAGTAAAGGTGAGGTTGGTAGTGGTTTTGTGCATTTGGGGAGCAAAAGAAAAAGGCTTAAAGGCGACGGATTTGGTGCGAGGATACATTTTGACATTGGCAGAATAAAACGAAGAATAAAGGTGTAGAAAAAATGAAGGAAAATTTGTTGGGAAATTTTATCAAACATATTATAGGCAATGATTTTGGAGAATGGAGACAAAGGATTGGGAAGAATTGGACAACCACAACCTATAATCTAAAGTTTTCTAGCAATATAAAACTGCAAGAACCTAATGTCTACACACACAAGTAGAGAAATTGATGGATTGAAGTGATTGAAATTTGAGAAAGAGATGGATTTTAGGGAACGTTGAATGATGAAATTTGTGAAAGAGAAAATGAAAAATGATGAAAGATAAGATTTAGGTATGAGAGAAGTTGGAGTTTTGAGACAAAATTGAATTAAAATGATAAAGAGATGAAGTTTTTCGTAGTTGAGAAGATAATGGGTTATAACGGGTGGAGACTCGAGGAAGAAGAACATATGAGGGATGAGTTAAAATTAAGTAAATGGCATCAGTAGTGTGACGCCCCGAAAACGCGAAAAATAAGGTAAATTTAAAACTTATATTCATCAATACACAATTTTGGGTGCATTTATGTGCAGTGTCATACATCATAATGTATATATTATAAAACTTTCACATTAGGATCTCATCATCTACTATTTATATATCATACCATATACATTTCTCAATTTAAAGTTAATTAATCCAAATACATCCCATACATCATCGTTCATCAAGTGTTTATAAATACAACTTTAGTCTGGGTACATGAAATGTTAAAGTATACCTCAAATACAATATAAGGCCTGGAGCTCAAGTACTCCACTAGCCACTACTTCATACGTCGTGACACGCCCTAAACGTATTACCACAAGTGCACGGGTCGTACAAGTAATAATGGGATTTGAGTCCCAAGTTATCGTCCCTTAGAGAAGTTGATCAGCCTAATTGACTACCGGTTAATGTTACCCTAAGTATATTCTAGCAAATTAGGAAATTAAAGTGGGTGATCTACAAAGCTAATTAAAAATACTAGAAAGCAATAAAATAATAAGAACTAACGAAAATAAAACCGAGCAAAATTTACTTACAGTACTCCAAGCAATTAAAAGCAAATAACCTATAAAAGAAAATTAAAATAGTTAAAATGAATTAACGCAACTAAAATAAAAAGCAAATATGAAAATAAAGCAATAAAATTTAATTAAACTAAACTTTAAACAAACTTAAAATAAAAATGCATGAATTTAAACTAATGAAAATTGCAAATTAAACTAGCCTAAAATCTAATGAAAACTAAAGTAAAAATTGCATGAAAGACATTAAATCTAATTTAACTTTAAAATGCAACTCATAAAATACTAAACTAAAATAAAGTCCTAAAACATATAATATAAAATTAAGTATTAACTAAGACTTAAAACTAAAGATTAAATTAACAACTTAAAACATTAAATTTACTATCAATTAACCACTATCCTAACTAACACTAATGAAAATATTCAAAATGCAATCAACATTAATTTAAACCAAGGAAAGTGGCCAAACAAGGCCTTAGCAAATTGCAAAACATCAAGTGGTCCCGACAAGCTGGTATTGTGCTCATTGTCTTCTCCAATTTTTTTTGTTCTTCCTCCAGGTGTTCACAGATTACCCAGCTAACTTCTCCTGTCGTGCGATTGCTCCCAGCTGCTGTCCTGCCCGCGTACTGCTGTTGCTGGCCCTATCGTGCTTCAGCTGGTGGTAGTGTACTGCTGTACATGCTCCATGTTTTGCTCCAGTCTACTGTAATTGGTTCTGCTACTGCCTTGCTGCACGTCCTCGACTGTACTAGCTCCTACTTTTCTCATGTCGTGCACCACTTTCAGCCCAGCAATCGGTTGCTGCTGCAACATTTATGCACTGCACCTACCAGCATCAATTCCACTGCTACACCGCCGACTTAAGTAGCAAGCTCCTATGTTGCAAGCAGATCAGAGTGAATGAACATCATCAACAAGCATCATTCTGCACAGATCATGGAGACACAAACTGGACCCAAGCTCTATTACACGACCATTGCATCCTTCAGCTGCAACCTCTCAACATCTTCTTCAGCAGCTTAGTGATAGTGAAGAACTACAACTCAGCACTGGAATCTTGAACAAGAAACTAATACCAGTTTGACATTGAATAACACAAAATAACAACAATGAACAGTGGAAATAACGTGAAACAGAGATAAACAGAGGACAAATATATAACCTATGTAAATTGTAATTGTTGACTCATCCTAAGCTATGTCTACATAGCAGCAAACTTGATCTTATCAACAAGCAAAAGAAAAGATGAAAAAGAACATGTAAATATAAGTAAATGTAAAACCAAGATGAGTGAATGCCATTCGGTAGAAAATAACAGAAGTTAACATGCGGTAGGGTGCAGAATCAATGAATCACAGATATTGAAAATGAGCAGACATTCAAATAACAGTGCATTGCTAACTAAAAACTTAAAAATGAAAAGAACTAAGCGAAGATCAACACAGAAAAATTAACCAACACTACCAATACCCGTAAATCACATGAATAGGTAAATTAGCATCCTCGGTTTGCCTCGATTCCTCCTCTTACTGTTGTGATCCCACATTACCATTGATGTGGAAATAATACTGGGCATTAAAACCACATCAAAGTATCAGAATCAAAGGCAGTGATGGATGAAACCGAGTTACTTGAATGAGAAAACCGAGAGCTTGACATTGAAAACTATAAACTTTCATTTAAATCTCACAAAATAAAAAACATCAAGGTATGAACTTTTACAAACCGAGAAGAAGAGAAAGATGAAACGTGATTGCTAATGAAATACCCAGAAACAAGAAAATGAAACCAACTTTTTCATAGATTGAAGATTGAATGAACAGTAAAATTTTGCTAAAAAAAAATTACTCTTTTCGGGAAAGCTTAAAAACAAAGGAAATAAATCTTACAATTAACCTAAAAACTACTCTACCCTAAATTACATCTTCCCTTCAATTGCTATCTTTTTCTATTTATATACACACTTAGGGGTATAATGAGAATTTTCCATCCTAGATGAGTTGGCATTGTTTGGCCACTTGTCTTCACACCATTGGCTCCTTGAAAAATAATATTTCCATGTCATCTGTCTTTTTGTCCAATTGGATGTGCTAGGCTCGTGTTGTCCGCATGGTCAAATCTCGATTTTAGCTCAATTTTGATCCATTTTCTACCGAAATATTCAAAAATTCATCCGGATTTAATTTATCTGCAAACATGAGAATTTTAATTAAATAAAGGGGATAATTAACAAAATAAATTGGGAATTTAAATAATTAATTAGGAAATTAAGCACAAATAATTCTAAAAATATAGAATTATCGCACCCCTAAACTTGAGCTTTTGCTTATCCTCATGCAAAACAAAATAATTGTAGGAATGACACATACAAAACACAATAATTTCCCCAATATTATCCTCAAAGAAAAACTACAGACTATGAAATCAAAGAATCATAATTATAAGTCCAACACTCAGAATCATTCAATCATAAGTCCTAACCCAAATTGGATCCCTTGTGTGTGTGTGTGAAAATGTTAAAGTCACTTCACAGTACATTACCCAGATCAGATTATGCAAACATAGTGAATGCAAAGTCAAAAACATGTGATCATTCCCATAAGTTTGCTTTTCACTTCTCTCTCCACTAATGTAGTCACACTTAACTAAAGATTAATAGGACTTCATTAAGCTTATAATGTAAGGCTGGGGCTAAGGTATGATAAAGTCGATTTAGGTTTAATTACCCCTTAACATGCATTACTTCTAGGATCTTTAATGTAAGAGCTCAAATCATTTCCCCCAAACTTATTTCTTGTGCTAAACATTTTATTCTATTTTTTTTTTGTATTTTTCATCTTTCTTCTTTTCTTTTTCTTTTTCTTTTACCCATTTTTTTAAAAAATTTCACTATCACCAGATACCCATATGTACAAAGCTCAAAATATATCCAATGACTTTCCATGCTTTCGGGGTAAGGGATAGGAAAAGCGTGTTTAAGCTAAGAAAAATTATAAGCATGCGTATTTACAGAGAAAAACTTATTTGGCCCAGATGGGTGACTAGGGGTAAAATATGTACAAGGATGGCTAGAAAGGCTCAAACGATCTAAGGATGGCCTAAATCATCTCCCTAATTAAGTGTGATCTAATATTTCACCTCGAGACAAGATCAAACAAATTCTAGAATATGATGCACAAAATCAATTGAACAAATGTAATCCTGTAAGACCCGAACTTAAATCGTAAATTTTTATGAGGGATGAAATTGGTCACAAATTTAAACGAATGGGATTCAGACTAGAAATACGGATTTAAAACGCGAAATGAGTGAGTGTTCGTGAAGGGAAGTCGGGTTAAATTAATCCCGAACACGTACAAGGGCAAAACGGTCAAAAGATCAAAAATCGATATAAATTCGATAAGAAAATTTAATTAAAAATATGAGATTGAGAAATCTTGATCAATAACGAAGAAATAATTAAATTTCGGGTTAAATTTATGAAGATAGGAATTTATGGGAATTAATCAGAATTAATCGGGATTTTTACTTCGAAAAATAATCCGAAAAATAATCGAAAAATATACCGAAAAGTCGAAATAATACCGATAAATTTATTTATGGGTTAAATGAATAAAATATGAATATTTTTAGATATATTTACCAAATAATAATAAAATATTGAATATAATAATAATAAAAATAAATAATAAAAAATTAATTAATTAATTAATTAAAAAAAAACTCAGAATCGCGAAACGCAATTATGAAGAAACAACAGAAAACGAGGCAGACCGAGGCTATCGGTCTCCATCACCGACGACCTCCGGTGACCAGGAAGCTGGACGAGGGGCAGTTGAGCTCGTCGGCATCGGCAGTGGAGGAGAAATGGTGGCCGACGAGTGAGGAAAAGGAAAGAGAAACCGACGAGGGAGATAAGCGAAGAACGGCTGCGAACAGCGCCGATCTAGCCCCACCCAACCACCGTCGAACGTCCCCGACGCCCAGACGACACGATCGGTGGTGGCCACTATCGTCGAAACCGACGAACGGCGTCGAAAATGGCAGAAAAGGAAATGGGAACCGATGGTCGAGGGAGAACAGCCGGACCGGCCACTTTTCGGCGGCCCTGGACGAAATCGAGGCCAGATTTGATAATCGGACGACCCCGTGGAGCTACTGGCGATGGAAACCGGTGGAGAATCGACCGACAAGGCACCGAACCGATCGAACTGGACTGAACCGACGGTCTGAACCGGGTTGAACCGGACCGAACCGATTCAGCCAAAAAAGAGAGGAAAAAGGAGAAAAGAGAAAAAGAAAAAAGGAAATAATTTTTGGAGATGCACCGGACTTCGGGTAAGTCGGTACGCAGTCAAAATTGATCGATTTGATTTCTAAAAAATTATTTAAATTATATTCGATCGAAAAATAACTTGGAATTAAATATAAATTGTGCAGTTCGACGATAAATTTTGAACGCAAGTCGATTGAACTTCGATTTGCTTAACATCACATATTCTCGGGTAAGTAAAGCTCATTTACAACCATTTATATAATTATTCGCATATTATAAATTTATTTTACGCATTTCGGATTTAATTCCGCCTTTAGTGGATAATATTGGGAATTTTGAGTAAACTGTCGTAAATGATATACGGGCTATCCAAAGAGTTTGGAACGAAGCCCAATGGGTATTAAGAGCCCAATAGGCCCTATGAAGGGATTAAATAAATGGAAACGGGCTAGAAATAGGTCGAAGCCCATTAAGACGCAATCGGGCCCAATAAAGTAAAATGGGCTCAGTGTTTTAGATTCGATCAGTATAAGTGAAATACTGACAAAGATAATTGAATTGACCCCAATTATGTGGTTATATGCAGTTTCGTAGACTTGGTTTGGAGCAAATTGGACTAAGAGACTTGGTATGAGCGGAACGGTATAAGCTCGTGCGTGATTTCAAGTAAGGGAATTTTACGGACTGCTAGAGGTAACTTTACGAAATTTCAACTTCATTTATAGTATTTTAAATGGTCTGAAGGGTCTAGATTTCAGATAAAATTTTTAGTGCCCCGAATGGGAAAATTACCAAAATACCCTTGTTATGGGAAAAATTTCCAACTTTAGGAAAAATGTGGGAGGAGCAAGGACGAGAGGTTCCTGCTCGTTTCTTGAGATGTTTGAACACATGCATGAGTAGGCTGGCTAACTTTTAAATAAAAATGCACAGCATTGCATAATTTCAACAGATGTTGATTTTCTCTGAAAATGATTTGAGAAATGTAGCCGCCTACGTGATTTTCAGAAATGTGGCGTGCTAGAGCTCAGCTCGCACGAGTTTTGATTTGTGTGATGCATACCTTAGTGCTGGAGCGAGAGCTCGCACTAGAGTTTTTCATGTATTGGTGCTGGAGTCTAACTTGCACCAGATTTTTTATATGATTTTCGTGACACGGTGCTGAGTCTAACTCGCACCAAATTTTATATAATTTTTGTAATACGGTGCTGGAGTCTAACTCGCACTAGATTTTCACTTGAAATGTGTACAAAGTGCTAGAGCTCAGCTCGCACTAGTTTTACTTGATTTTTATAAGAGTGCTGGAGCATCGCTCGCACTATTTTTTTGAAATCATGCGATAAGCCGTGCTTTGAGCGTCGGGTAGAATGTGTGTCACACCAATTAAATAGGCTCGCACATGCATTTTGAGACAGGGCATGAGTATGGAGATATGATATGGGTCCACGGAGTACGTTGTACCGTGCAAGTGGCATTGAGTATGTTGTACCGTGTGGTATTTTCCGATACGTGGTATCTTCGGATACGAATGGCATCTTCAGATGCGTGGGATCGGATAAGACTGACGGGTTGCACTGACCCACCTCCCGGGCGGTTCCCGATCAGGGTGAGACCCTGCACACTAGGATCCGTGTAGCAGAGGGGCTCACGAGGACACACGGCCATAGTCGTGGTTATTTACATGAGATATACATATATTGCCTAGTCTCGCCTGTTGATGTTTTGAGAAACTCATTTGTGAATTTTTATATGAGTCTGGACCACCCGAGGGAGGGGTTGGATCTTGACTGAGACATGGTTTTGATGGAAATTAAACTGGGTTTTAAATGGAAACTTGCATGATGTTATTTTCCATGCTATTTAAACCCATGAATGATGTCAACTGGTTTTACATGACATTCAGTATATCGCATGGTACTGTTGCTTTAAAAAGCATTTGATTTAATGGTTTTGTGTGAGTTAGAAACACCCGAGGGAAGGGTTGAGTCCTGACTGTGTTGTGAAATTTTAACGATGATGAAATGTTTTAAATGGATACGCATGTCGAGTTTTCCATGCTTTTGAATCCATATATGAACTTGTTTTACATGACATCGTGACATCAAGAATTATAACATCTATTTTGAAATGTGTGGAGAAAGGGTGGTTTATGCATGGCACCACGTTCATGTAGGTAGTATGGTTACCTACTTGTTCGTAGGATTGCCTTACTGAGCTTGATGTGCTCACCACTTTCATTTTCCAACACAGATTCCCTCCAGTAGACATTGAGGTGACTGAGTATTGCATTCCTGATATCCGCCGCTACCCAACATGTTAAGGTATATACACTTGTACATATTGTATCTAAATAAGTATAGCACAGTAACATGTTTATAAGTAATTGTCAGGGATATATAGATAATGTAAACACTTGTAAATAAATGGAAAAGAATAAATGAAAAACGAACGTGTTTACCTTTTTCTGTAATAAGAAATTAAGTTATATGATGATTAAATGGTGGGACTGGCATTGACGCACAACCCAATTATTAGTGGAGTGTGGTCACGATTCGGAGGATAGATAAGTATGAAATAAAAATAAAAAATTTACTCTGATTTTTGGGTAGTTTTGGGTCGTGACAAATCCTATGTCCACATAAGCTTTCTCTAAATAAATATACAAATTCATGACCTGACATGTGCGTAAGATGAGGAAATCACAATCAAAATCAAGACAAATTCAAGAATTCAACTTCATGATTTTCCTATAATCATGCTTCTTAGTCAATCAAAATAAGACTTAATCATGAGGTCATATCATCGAAATATGGGAAAACTACATGCTAAGCACTAAATCATCCCAAAATCAAACAGTTTAAGCTCTGATTTTTGAAAAACTTTTGAAAAAATTTTCAATTTTACCCAAATTTTTGAAAAATGATTAAGTAATATCCCCTCCCCCAAACTTAAAGTGCACAGTGTCCTCAGTGTGCAGATAATATAAGAATTGAAGTTCAGGAATAGAGTACTCCCCTATCTGATGATGATGAACAATCGAAGCTTGATTGAAAACATAAAACTAGAAAAGAAACCTGCAAAATAAACAAAGAAAGAAACAACATCAAAGAAAAAAATCTATATACAAAGTGAAAAGACAAATTAAGCCACTTCAAATTCAGCTAAAGAACACAACACTCAGCAATAGTGCGAAGAGTAGGAGGATCAGCCATAGTGGTGACTGAATGTCGACAGTTAACTCCTCCTGAGCTCTAGCTACTTCCCTCATTCTTTGAGATTTCTTGTGCTCAAGCCTTATATCCTCTTCAATATCCATTTTAAAACACTCTTGAGAGTCATCAGGTAGCTTCAGAGGTTTGAAAACATTAAACTTCACTTCCTGATCTAGTACTCTCATAGTCAACTCCCCCTTTTGTACATCAATTAAAGTTCTACCAGTCGCTAGGAAAGGTCTGCCTAGTATAATGGGAACTTCCCTATTTTCCTCCATGTCCAACACGATAAAATCCATAGGGAAAATGAATTTGTCCACCTTTACTAACACATCTTCAATGACCCCCTTCGGATATTTAATGGATCGATTAGCTAGCTAAAGGGTCATTATGGTATGCTTGATATCCCCTATTCCTAACTTTTGATAGATAGACAAAAGCATTAGATTGATACTAGCTCCTAAATCACATAGGGCTCTACTAAAGAATAGATTTCCAATAGTGCAAGGTATGGTAAAACTCCCGGGATCCTTGAGCTTGGGGGGTAATTTCCTCTAGATAATTGCACTACATTCCCCAGTTAAGGCCACCATCTCATAATCTTCCAATCTTCTCTTCCTCGAGAGGATATCCTTTAAAAACTTCACATAACTTGGCATTTGCTCTAAGGCATCTACTCTAAGGCATCTGTAAAAGGAATGTTGATGTGAAGCTTCTTAAAAACCTCAAGAAATTTAGCAAATTGTTGCTCCAGTTTTTGATTTTGGAACCTCTGAGGAAAAGGTACTGGTAGTTTAACTAGAGGCAATGTAGTGGGAACCTATGTAGAATCAGAGGACGAGGAAGGCAATGAAGAAGAAGAAGGTATAGATGAAGAAACGCCTAACTTTGTTTCCTTTGCAGCCCGATCCTGATGTTCCTGCTCCTTCTGAGCTGCTCCATAAGAACCTATGGGTTTATCAACTATGGGCTGTTCAGGTCCAGACTTAACTTGTGGCTCATCTAGCTTTCTGCCACTCTATGGATCTAACATGTTCTTTACCCTTCCGTTGCTTAACAGGATTAACTTCAGTGTTACTAGGAAGGGTCCCTTGAGGACTTTGGCTTAGAGCACTAGCTATTTGTCCAACCTGAACTTCTAAGTTCTTAATTAAGGCAGCTTGATTTGCAGGATAGTCGTGAACATTTCCTCAAGTGAGGGCTTTCTCTCAGGTGCTGGTGCGTGGTAATGTTGGGGCTACAAGGGTTGTGGTGGTGGTGGTGGTTGATGAAAGTGAGGTGGATGATGCTGAAATTGAGGTGGGGATGGATGATGTGGTGAATGGTATGGAAATTGTGGCTGTGGTAGTACCTGAACTGGTGGATCTTGAAAACTAAGGGGTCCTACAGATATGGAGTTAGAAGTTTGCCCTTGGTTTTGGCTCCAAGAGAAGTTAGGATGGTTTCTCCACCCTGGATTATAAGTGTTTGAAAAAGGGTTGTTCTGCTACTTTAGGGGGGCAACATACTGGACCGATTCTAGGTTAAGTGGACACCTATCCACAGAGTGTGTACCACAACACAGCTGGCATGAAAGAAAAGGACTTTGGACAGAATACACAGGGTTAGGACTAGTGGGAGGATTATGTTGGGTACTGAGCAACTCTACCTTCTTCATAAGATTAGCGATTTGAGAGGTCAAGGTAGACAATGTGTCGAGCTCATAAATACCTGCTGGCTTCTTTGGCATTTGCCTCTCCGAGGACCATAGATAGTTGTTAGCCGCCATCTTTTCTAGCAAGTCGTAAGCTTCCTCCTCTGTTTTACACATTAGCGCTCCATCCGCAGCAACGACAACAATGGTCCTATTTGGGCTTGTAAGTCCGTTGTAGAAGGTCTGGACTTGCAACCACAGAGGTATAGCATGGTGAGGGCACTTCCTAAGAAGCTCCTTATATCGTTCCCATGCTTCGTAAAGAGTTTCAAATTCGTACTGAGCAAAGGAAGATATGTCACTACGGAGTCTAGCCATTTTAGAGGGAGGGAAAAACTTAGCTAGAAATTGATGGGCTAACTCGTCTCATGTAGAAATGGATCCTGAAGGCAAGGAGATTAACCAGTGTTGCGCCCTATCCCGAAGCGAGAAGGGGAATAATCTAAACCTAAGCGCATCATCAGATAACCCATTGTGTTTGAACGTGTTGCACAAGTCCAGGAATTGCCCAAGGTAAGCATGTAGCCCACTGAACTGTAAAGAGGTCTGGATCATCTGGAGGATGGAAGTCTTAATTTCGAAGTTATTAGCAGGGGTAGCTGGTGGCCTAATGCCAGTATAATATCCTCCAATCTTCGGCACCGCATAATCTCCAACGATCCTGATTTCCCTATTTTCTGCCATCGTGTTTTGCAGCGGAGCTATAAATTTTCTAAAGTCCTTTTGAATGTTTCTAAGAGTGCGTTCAATTTCAGTATCTAGAGGAAAGCAATCAAAACTCCTGGCTCTACGCATGCAAACATCATAAAGTCCTTAGAAATTTGTTTTTTAAGTTTTTTTTTTTTTTTTCAATTAACTAATTTAGATTAAACTTCTAAATATTAACAACCTAAATATTTACATGCTAGAATTACACCTAAGCATAATTTCACTGATATTAATTAACGACTGATTAAAACTTCCCCGACAACGGCGCCAAAAACTTGACATGCTCTAAACGTATTACCACAAGTGCACGGGTCGTACAAGTAATAGTGGGATTTGAGTCCTAAGTTATCGTCCCTCAGAGAAGTTGATCAGCCTAATTAATTACCGGTTAATCTTACCCTAAGTATATTCTAGCAAATTAGGAAATTAAAGTGGGTGATCTACAAAGCTAATTAAAAATACTGGAAAGCAATAAAATAATAAGAACTAAAGAAAATAAAATCGAGCAAAATTTACTTACAGTACTCTGAGCAATTAAAAGCAAATAACCTATAAAAGAAAATTAAAACAGTTAAAATGAATTAACGCAACTAAAATAAAATGCAAATATGAAAATAAAGTAATAAAATTTAATTAAACTAAACTTTAAACAAACTTAAAATAAAAATGTATGAATTTAAACTAATGAAAATTGCAAATTAAACTAGCCTAAAATCTAATGAAAACTAAATTAAAAATTGCATGAAACACATTAAATCTAATTTAACTTTAAAATGCCGCTAATAAAATACTAAACTAAAATAAAGTCCTAAAACATATAATATAAAATTAACTATTAACTAAGACTTAAAACTAAAGATTAAATTAACAACTTAAAACATTAAATTTACTATCAATTAACCACTGTCCTAACTAACACTAATGAAAATAATCAAAATGCAATCAACAGTAATTTAAACCAAAGAAAGTGGCTAAACAAGGCCTTAGCAAATTGCAAAACATCAAGTGGTCCCGATAAGCTGGTACTGTGCTCATTGTCTTCTCCAATATTTTTTTTTGTTCTTCCTCCAAGTGTTCACGGTTTGTCTAGCTAACTACTCCTGTCATGCGACTGCTCCCAGCTGCTGTCCTGCCCGCGTACTACTGTTGCTGGCCTTGTCGTGCTTCAGCTAGTGGTAGTGTACTGCTATACATGCTCCATGTTTTGCTCCAGTCTGCTGTAACTGGTTCTGCTACTGCCTTGCTACACGTCCTCGGTTGTACTAGCTCCTACTTTGCTCATGTCGTGCACCACTTTCAGCCCAGCAATCGGTTGTTGCTGCAACATTTATGCACTGTACCTGCCAGCATCAATTCCACTGCTGCACCGTCGACTCAGGTAGCAAGCTCCTATGTTGTGAGCAGATCAGTGTGAATGAACATTATCAGCAAGCATCATTCTGCATAGATCATGGAGACATAGACTGGACCCAAGCTTGGTTACACGCCCCCTGCATCCTTCAGTTGTAACCTCTCAACATCTTCTTCAGCAGCTTAGTGATGGTGAAGAACTACAACTCAGCACTTGAATCTTGAACAAGAAACTAATACCAATTTGACATTGAATAACACAAAATAACAACAATGAATAGTGGAAATAACGTGAAGCAGAGATAAACAGAGGACAAATATATAACCCATGTAAATTGTAATTGTTTACTCATCCTAAGCTATGTCTACACAGCAGCAAACTTGATCTTATCAACAAGTAAAAGAAAAGATGAAAAAGAACATGTAAATATAAGTAAATGTAAAACCGAGACGAGTGAATGCCATTCGGTAGAAAATAATAGAAGTTAACATGCGGTAGGGTGCAGAATCAATGAAATGCAAATATTGAAAATGAACAGACATTCAAATAACAGTGCATTGCTAACTAAAAACTTAAAAATGAAAAGAACTAAGTGAAGATCAACACTGAAAAATTAACCAACACTACCAATACCTGTAAATCACATGAACTGGTAAACTAGCATCCTCGGTTTACCTCGATTCCTCCTCTTACTGCTGTGATCCCACATTACCATTGATGTGGAAATAATACTGGGCATTAAAACCACATCAAAGCATCAGAATCAAAGGCAGTGATGGATGAAACCGAGTTACTTGAATGAACAAACCGAGAGCTTGACATTGAAAACTATAAAGTTTCATTTAAATCTCACAAAATAAAAAACATCAAGGAATGAACTTTTACAAACCAAGAAGAAGAGAAAGATGAAACGTGATTGCTAATGAAATACCTAGAAACTAGAAAATGAAACAAACTTTTTCATAGATTGAAGATTGAATGAACAGTAAAAATTTTGCTAAAAAAAATTCTTTTCGGGAAAGCTTAAAAACAAAGGCAATAAATCTTAAAATTAACCTAAAAACTACTCTACCCTAAATTACATCTTCCCTTCAATTGCCATCTTTTTCTATTTATATACACACTTAGGGGTACAATGAGAATTTTCCATCCTAGATGAGTTAGCATTGTTTGGCCACTTGTCTTCACACCATTGGCTCCTTGAAAAATAATATTTCCATGTCATCTGTCTTTTTGTCCAATTGGATGTGGTAGGCTCGTGTTGTCCGCGTGGTCTAATCTCGATTTTAGCTCATTTTTCGACCAATTTTCTACCGAAATATTCAAAATTCACCCGGATTTAATTTATCTGCAAACATGAGAATTTTAATTAAATAAAGGGGATAATTAACAAAATAAATTGGGGATTTAAATAATTAATTAGGAAATTAAGCACAAATAATTCTAAAAATATAGAATTATCACGTCGCAGGGATTTCTCTTCACTTGAAGAAATTTGAGGGTTATAACAAATAGAGTGAGCTTCTAAATCGCTCAGTAAGGGGGTAAGGGACTCGTTAACAAAAATGATTAATCACACAACACAATCATTTTGTTTTGTAGGTGAAACTCAATAAGCTCAGTAGAAAACATAGCATGAAATGATTAAAACATTATTCTCATCTCATTTCTTTAAGATCATGCAGAAACATGAGAGTAAATGGCTCAGTATGAAATCCATAGTTACAAGCATATCGAAATAAAGATGCGATAATAGCTTTTCTCCTAAAATCGTGATAGAAATCACCTCAGTAATGATGCACGTGGCACAGCCACAAAACACAATCTCATATGTAAAACGGAGACTAGGTAAATAAAACTCATATAAAAACATCTGTCATGGCACATCAATATAATCTCCTCTGGGTGCGCATCCCAGGCATCCTCAAAAGAGGGAACGTCGCCTAAGTCTCAATAACAACCATTATCATATAAAACCGTTTTGCCTTCACGTAAAGCTCATAATGGTTTTTCTCATAGAACTCATCTGAAAACCACTTTTTGTACTCATTACGAAACATGTCAAAATCGAGCTCAAATCGGCAAAACATGTACACATTTCTCAAATCTCAGTATGCCTTAATGTAGAGCCCAAATCCCGTTTCACTTTTTAAACTCAAACGGTTTATAAAACAATTTCACACTTTGTTTACAACTTATAAAGATTGGGCCCCAACCGGCTATAAAACAATGTGCAATAACTCAATCACAACTTGTAAAACATGCTTGTTTTCTCAAAACGTTTCATGCTACAATTATCATCTCACAAAATCACATACATAATGAGTTTAAGTTTTCCCTTACCTCGTTGCACCTCGTATACTGTAATCGTTTCCCCCCATCGATGGACTAGCCTCGCATTCCTCTCTGGAACTCCAGGACTGTCCAAACGATGTAAAAACATCATTAACACGTCATCACATTGTCTCAAATCTCAACATCGAGCATAATTGCTCACATTCTCAAAATTCTCAAGACCTTAATGATTCTACAACCTTAACCATTTTCAGCCTACTCATCACAACATCTACAGCCACAATATCATAAATCTACTCCTAAATCAAGGATTAAGCTTAGAAATTTACCAAAAACTTGTGGAGTGCTCAATTCACACCTCAGCTCAAATCGTTTCGATTTCCAAGTATATTGTTCTCCTTTTGATGAGGAACAACTTTCCCTCTTGCCACAACCTTTGATTTGAATGAAAATGGGCATTTTAAAGGAGAGAGAAAGCTAGGGATTTCGATTTTCTAGAGAGATGATGAATTCCAACAAAAACACAGGGGTCTTTATATATGCAAAAGGCATGAGATCGATCTGCCTTTGAATTTGGGAACGTTTTGGGCACTTTTTATGCCTACCAGATCAATCTGTCGTGGGGGTAAGATCGATCTCATAATCTTGGGGAGATCGATCTGCTCCTTGTGAGGAGATCGATCTGCATTTTACAGAAACATTTGGAGATCGATATGCTCTTATAGGAGATCGATCCCTTTAAGGTAGAACATAAGGAGATCGATCTGCCTTTCTTAGAGATCGATTTGCTCGTTCAAAATTTTCATTTCTCGTCACTTTGGCCTACCAGATCGATCCCCTCTTCTCCAAGATGGATCTGGCCTCATAGTTTCACACTATGGTTGTACTCTTGGCATAAAATCTCAATACATAATTGCCATAATTTACTCCATTGACTATTTCTCATTCAATACTCATTCATCACTTAGAAATTTCATTCCTTACCACCTCAATATATAAGTACATCACATCTAGCTCAATCAATTACACTTCCTGTTCACATTACATAATTAGATATGTATAAAATTCTCAGGTCTCACAAGTGACTGGTCTAGTGAACACAGAATGCAATTCGGTGTTCAAGAATAGCATAAGGGAATGGTCCTTTGCATGAAGGGACCAATTCCTTGAACACAGAATCATTCTGTGTTCCTAAGAGGGTCTAGAGGATCGATCCCATGCGTCATAACGGTTTAGGTCCTAAAACTAAATTCTTAGACACGATTCTATGGAGTCGACACTAATTATTCAAACTTAGGTGTGATTTGTCACCTATTCAAACCAAGGATAATGACTGGTTTAGATTTCAGATCTAAGATTTGATGGTACGGTTGCATGTAAGGAAGGTATTAACACCCTTACAACACCCGTCCTAGAATGGTACCTATTCAATCTGGTGTTATTCTTAAAAAGGTTTTATTTAATGGGTACACCTTTCTAAAATCTCAGTACATGTTAGTACTCCCTGGGTGCATGGTGTATCGTGAGCAGTGGGATTCTCTCAGTATCTGTCTCTTCAGGGTATCATCATCCGGTACACAAAGTCATCCTCTAAATCTCAACAACCCATCCTCACTGACTATGAGATCTGATTGCGAAGTTTGCTCGGCTTGGCTAACCATATCAATCAACCTCTGACCATCACGCTGCCCAGTTCTAATTCAATCCATGATCCTGGGCTCTATTTGCAGGCTAGCCAAAACTCCAGTCTCTATCTCTTTAACTTTGATCCGGAGTTCGGTGAACTGCTCCAAGTAATATCATCCACGGGGTCTCCGAAGCTGGACATAAACGTATTTCATAACATTTTAGCCCATTGCATTTACTATAGTCGATTCGACTTATAGTCTCTATTAACGCTTAGGAGGCCTCGTTTCATTTCTCTACCCATAACTTGAGTCTATGGACCCTCTTAAGCCTATTAACTCGTTCCAAATCGATATGAGATCAATACTAAGTCCATAGTGTTCGCATTTCATTGATTTCTTCACTATGGCATTTATCAAGCATTTACAACCTCATTCCTCACAAATTCTGTAAACTCTCAATGTGGCTTTGTTTAACCACTACAAATCATTCATATTACTTCAATAACAACTTGTAACAATCCACAAACCACAAACTCATCAAAATCACACTTTCTCACACTAGATTCATCTCATTTCTTAGGTTACCTTAGTTCCATCATAACCTAGGTAGTTTTGACTATCAACACAAATGTAAATCAACCCCAAAACCATTAAATAGACAATGTACTTGGGCTGAAGTGTTAGAAACTTTACCAAATCTAGTTTCTCTTCTTGCTCCAAAGGGAAATGCTCATTACTTCTTCAATACCAACAATGAGGTTTTTGGGTTTCAACTATGTTGTTCTCTTCCTCAAGATGAAAAAAATTGTATCTAATGGCCTCCTTTAAAATCTTACTGGAATGGGTGGATTTTAGAGAGAGAAATCTAGGTTTTGGGTTGAAAATGGAAAGGGTGAAGTGTGTTTTCCGTAAATGGCAGATTTCACTGCTCCTATATATAGAATTGCTTGATGAGATCGATCTGTAGGGGAAGGAGATCGATTTGGTCCTCTTAAAATCCCTATTTTTCATAGCATTTTACAAACAGGAGGTCGATCTATTGGGCTTAGAGATCGATCTGTTTAAGGAAGAAAGCTAAGGAGCTCGATCTGGCTAGGGGAAGAGATCGATCTGCTCTTTCCAGTAGCCAATCGGAGATCAATCTATTTGCTTTAACGATCGATCTCTTTATTACAGAATGTTTAAAAGATCGATCTGGCTCCATTGGAGATCGATCTATCCTATTCCATTGCTCAAATAAGAGCATTTTTAGCTTTTACAGATCGATCTCTCTTCCTATGAGATCGTTCTGGCATTCAGAATTTCTAGATTTTGCTGCAGTTTTCTTCTGTAACTCACACCAAACATTCTTAATTTGCTGCCATAGCTATTTTCTCATCCAACCACCTTTATGACTTGAAAATGGCATCCATTCATACCTTATACACATTAAAACTTGTGTGCGTTCATTGTATATTCATAGGTATACAATATAAAACCAAATGGAAGTATTTAGATTCATGTAACTTCCTTCCATTTACCACACTACTCATTCCGCATTCCACTCACATTCATCACTTATAAAAGCTCATTTCTTCATATTCATATAAAATGAAACTTGTGTGTACATTACAAATTCATGTTACAAGTATGTACATCGAATCCATGGACTTATATCACTCATGCTTTACATTTGTAAATACATCACTATACTCATGATTTCATAAAGTTTACATCTAAAAGTACGGGTCTTACATTCCTCCCCTCCTTCAAGGAATTTGGTCCCCCAAATTAGAGCCAAGTTACTCCTAAAAAAGTTGGAGGTACTTCTCCCGTATCAAGTTCTCCAATTCCCATGTGGCTTCTTCCACTGTGTGATGTTCCCAAAGAACTTTCACCAATGGAATTGTCTTTGTCCTCAACACCTTTTCCTTTCTGTCCAATATTCGAACCGACTTCTTAACATATATCATACTCTCATTGAGCTCCAATGGCTCATATCTTATCACATGTGCCGGGTCTGGGTGATACTTCTGAAGCATAGAGACGTGGAAGACGTTATGAACATTCGCCAAGTCCGATGGTAATGCCAACCTATACGCCTTATCTCCCACTCTCTCCAAAATCTCGAAGCGTCCGATATATCTAGGGCTCAGCTTGCCCTTCTTACCAAATCTCATAATACCCTTCGAAGGTGAAACTCTCAGGAATACTGAGTCACCCACCTCAAACTCTAGTGATCTCCGTCTCTTGTCAGTATAACTCTTTTGTCGGCTCTGAGCTGTCCTTCATCTCTCACATGTCAATTGGACGTCCTCAGATGCCTGCTACACTAAATTCGGAGCAAATATCTATCTATCACCAACCTCTTCCCATCCAGTAGGGGATCGACATCTGCGTCCATACAGTGCCTCATAGGGTGCCATCTCGATACTCGCATGATAGCTGTTATTATAGGCGAACTCAGCTAACTATAGGTAATCATCCTAGGAGCCTCCAAAATCTAGCACATGCTCTCAACATATCCTCTAAGGTCTGTATAGGCCTCTCTGACTGTCCATCTGTATGAGGATGAAAAGCAGTGCTAAAACTCAAGTGGATCCCCATCGCTTCTTGAAAATGTTCCCAAAAATGGGAAGTGAAGCGGGCATCCTTATCAAAACCAACGTTCACTGATACACTATGTAGTCGTACTATCTCTCGAACATATAGGTTCGCCAACTGACTCAGAGTATCGGTAGCTCTCATAGCTAAGAAATGGGCTGACTTAGTCAATCGATCCACAATACCCCATATGGCATCATGACCTCTGCGAGTCCTTAGCAATGCCATCACAAAATCTATGGTGACATGCTCCCACTTCCATGTTGGTATTGGTAGAGGCTGCAATAATCCTACAGGCTTTTGATGCTCTACCTTCACCTGCTGACAAACGAGACACTTAGTGACATATTCAGTAATGTCTCTTTTCATTCTAGACCACCAATAAACATTTTGCAAGTTGTGATACATCTTAGTACTCCCTGGATGTGTCGTGTACTTCGATGAGTGAGCCTCTGATAAAATTAGTCTCCTGATCTCAGGATCCTCGGAAACACATACTCTGCCCCTGAACCTCACTAACCCATCAGCACTCAACTCGAAATCAATACCCACACCTGTCTGAATCTGCCTCAGCCAATCGATGTACTGTCGATCGCTCTGCTGGGCTTGCCGAATGCGGCCAATCAACTCTGGCTCGAGTCTGAAACTAGCCATGATATCCAATCTCTCCGATCCAAGTGGGGTTACATCCAAACTAAGGTTCGCAAAGTGTTCCAACAATTCATTCTCTTGTACCATCATATAAGACATCAACCCAAGGTTCTTTCTTCTCTAAGCATCGGCAACTACATTTGCCTTACCTGGGTGGTACATGATTTCACAATCATAATCCTTTAAAAGTTTGAGCCATCTCATCTGCCTCATGTTTAGCTCTTTATGGGAGAACAGGTACTTAAGGCTCTTATGATCTGTGAAAACCTGAAATTTCTCACCATAAAGATAGTGGCGTCATATTTTTAAAGCAAACACCACAACTGCTAACTCCAAATCATGTGTCGGGTTGTTCCTCTCGTGATCTTTCAACTGTCTAGATCCATAGGCAACTACCTTCCCATCCTGCATAAGCACACAACCCAGTCCCTGGTGTGATGCATCCATATACACCGAGAATCCTCATGAGCTGGTAGGAATGGTGAGAACTGGAGCAGTAGTCAATCAACGCTTAAGCTCCTCAAAACTCCTCTCACATGCCTCATCCCACACAAACTTAACGTTTTTTCGTGTGAGGCGTGTCAACAGAGCAGCTAGTCTGGAGAAACCCTATACAAATCTTCGATAATACCTTGCCAATCTCAAAAAACTTTTGATCTCAGTAACTGTCTTGGGCTGCTCCCACTGTACAACCGTCTCAATCTTGGATGGATCCACTGATACCCCATCCTTCGACACAACATGCCCCAAAAATGAGATATGTTCTAGCCAAAAGTTACACTTGCTGAGTTTGGCATAAAACTCTTTCTCTCGGAGGGTCTGCTGAACTACTCTCAAGTACTCCTCATGATCTTCCCTGGACTTAGAATAGACCAATATATCATCTATAAATAAAATCACAAAATTGTCCAGGTATGGCTTAAGCACATCATTCATCAACACCATAAATGTTGTGGGAGCATTCGTCAATTCGAATGGCATCACTAAGAACTTGTAGTGGCCATAACGGGTACGAAATGCTATCTTGGGTGCATCTCCACTCATGATCCTCAACTGATGGTACCCTGATCGCAGATCTATATTTGAAAATACTTGGGCTCCTCGGAGCTGATCCAACAGATCATCTATACGTGGAAGGGGCTATTTGTTCTTAATGGTGGCTTTATTCAACAACCGATAATCTATACACAGTCGGAGGCTTCCATCATTCTTCCTTACAAACAAAATTGATGCTCCCCAAGGTGAGCAACTCGGCCTTATAAACCCCTTCTCTAGCAACTCTTACAGCTGCTTCTTTAGCTCTTCTAACTCAATCGGTGCCATTCTATATAGTGGTTTCGATATCGGCTCTGTACCAGGCACTAACTCTATGCAAAATGCCATTTCCCTTTCAGGTGGCAGTCCTGATAATTCACCCGAAAAGACATCAGGGTAATCCGTAATTATGGGTATGTCCCTCAATTTCGGGTGTGCCTCATCTATATCGACCACGTAGGTAATGAACCCTTCATATCTTTCTTTCTACCATTAGTAACATAAACCATCACATCAATATTCATCATAAATAAATAAATTCATCTCTCACACAGATTAAACAAAATCATACTCTTTTCATTTATCATGGCTATATTCATTTCTTTTCATCAAAGTTTACAATAAGATTGTCTAATCCTGAAAATATCAATGACTTAGCATGACAATCCATAACAACACAACTGGTAGCCAACCAATCCATTCCCAATATTACATCAAAATCATTCATATTCAATAAAATTAAACTGGCTGTCATTTCCTTTCCCTCTATCTGCAACTTACACTCCCTACATACATGCTAAGTCAATTGACTATCATTCATGGGTGTGGAAATCATCAACATTTTATCCACTAATGTAGGTTTCACATACTTCATCAATTTACATGAAAAGGAAGGTGATATGAAGGAATGTGTGGCACCAGGATCAAATAATACCAATGCTTCTAAATCAAAGACTAGGATGGTACCTTTAATCACATCTGTCAAAGCATATACGGTGTCTTGATCCAGCACGTGCACTCTTCCTCTGCTCACACCCACTACCTGATTCCCCTTTTCCTCAGCTGTAGCCCTCCTCCTCGAGGTAGCTATCTCAACTGGAGCTCTCTTTGGCTCCTTGCCCTTCTGTGGGGCAGTCTCAATCATCTCTGTACAGTATCTCAAAATATGTCCAGGCTTCCCACTCCTAAAACACAAAACATGGGGCACCTGACATGGTCTAGTCCCATGGTATCTCCCACATCTCCTACACTGGTTTGTAGTAAGTCGTGGTCCTCAAATAACCATACCTCTCGATGCAATCAAAGCCAAGTACATAGGAGGTCTAGCAGCTCTCTCCTATACCTTCTCAATCTTAGGTCTCTTCTCAAAAAACCTCTGGCCTCCTCTCTTGGCCATTCTATCCATCCCGAATCTCTTTCAGCCTCTGTCTCTTCGGACACTAAACTTTCAAGCTCGGAGGTATCCCGCTCAAAATCTTGCTCGCATAACTGAGCCTTATGCACAGCCTCCTCATAAGTCTAAATATCAAATAGTGCTAGCTTAGTCCGAAAGGCTAATCTCTATCCATCAACGAACTTTTGAATCTTTCGGGTCTCACTACCCATAGTATCCGGGTCATATCTCCCCAAAGACATAAACTTGGACTCATACTGGTCCACAGTTCGATTCCCCTGAACCAAATTCATGAATTCCATTCGTAATTTCCTCTGTGCGGTGGCTGGAATGTACTGTCTATTGAAGGCCTCTAAAAATAACTCCCAGGTGACCTCGGAGTGTCGAGCGCTCAAAATAGCTTCGATGGATGTCCACCAATGTTTTGCCTCGCCTTTCAGCATAAACACGGCAAAGGCTACATTCTCAGCTGAACTGCATCTAAATAATTGACACAGTTTCTCCATCTCATACACCCAATCTTTCGTAATCACTAGGTCTTTCACCCTTCACACTAGAGGTTTCAACCCTTGGAACTGTCGTAACCTACTCAACTCGCAGTCATAACCCAAATCCCTACCGCTTTGCTGTGGAGCTATAGGAGAAGCTGTATCCTGGACTGGAGGTGGTGTAATAGTAGCATTCTCTACAGTCTGAGGTCTCTCCTCCTCTGCAGCTGCCTGTCTAGTAGTATTAGGCTACGTTGCGGGGCCTCGTCTATCACCGGCACCCAAAGCCTGCGTGACTATCTGAAGTAGGCTCTCTATACTCCGCTCTATTCTAGCGAAACGAGCCTCTGTATCCCTTGATCTCTCAGCAGGGTCTTGTGGAGCCGGATCAGTTCGTGGCTCCGCACGGCTATTAGGCCTACCTCTATGGCCTCTAGCACGTGCTCTCGCCCCTCTACCTTGGTGTGTGATTGGCATAATGCCTAACTTCCTATATTCTTAATCATTATTAGAGTCAATCCATCCCGGTATACATAGTTATATCTAAACAAAAGCATGTTAATATGAGGATGTGACTTTCCTACATTTTACTACTGACTCACATTAGGCCAACTCAGTTCTGATACCAATCTCTGTCACGACCCTTTTTTCATTCTTCTTAACCGAAAATCTCAATAAATTTTTCGCATTTATTCCTTTCCTTACTTGATCGTGAACGAATTTACTACTACACTGTTGGGCTATGAGTCAATAATAATCCACTCGCAATATTCATTCTCTGTTAAGAAAAGTGATGTCATATACATGAAAGTCAATCATTCACTTATACAAAATACGATTACTAACATCTACATCCCTCATAATTACAACTCGATGGTTATTGTGCCCTTACATTGTTTAGATACAAAAAGAATCCTGTGTATATACTTTTTTAGCGATGGAAGCAGTAGATGTCCAAAATAAAATGCCTCAGTCCTCGCTGGGTTACTATACACGCTCTGTAGGAGGGGGAAAATTGAGAGGGATAAGCAACCACACGCTCAGTAAGGCAATAATGCAAGCATGGTAAATAACTACTCTATATACATGCTGATAATGTTATGCATAAACCATTTATAGTAGGAGCATGAGGAATAAAACTATGCCATATGAGTGTACATGTATATCATGTATCAAAATCATGTAAAACTGGCATATAAAACATGGAAACCGTCTCATGCTCATTCTCATTTAATCTCATAAAAAGTGCAATTCATTTAAGAAACCTCATTTTTTTTTAAATCACATCACAAAGCCCTTTCTCAAACACACCGAAATCCCATAAAAATGGTTTCTCAATCACCACATCATTATCATTTCTCAATTTAAAATCCCACAAGGCTCGACCTGTCCCTCGGGTCTACCCTGTACAGTTCAAAATCACAGTAATATGTCAAAACATGTGGTAGTAAGTAAATCAAATGAAACAGGTCACTATATCCCAAGACTATGTTGGCTAACTATGTCATACATCATCCCAGACCACACGGATCCCAGTGTGCAGGGTATCATGCTGGAACGAAGCTGGGTTATTTTTTTGCCAGACTTTCTCAAATCAAGTAACCACCACGCGATACATCGTACTCCATGTGAAATACATGGTACAACATACTCCGCGGACCCATATCATAGGGGGTGCCTGCCGTAAGTCTTACCTACCCCATACTAAGTGTAACCTCTATATAGTCTCGAGTGCACGTGGAAGTACTCTTAATACCAGGTCCTAGCCCCTCATGGCCTTGCTCGCCCCTATTGGGTTCCCTGATTCAGGTCCTAGCCCCTCACCCTCACCCCACTCAAGAGGTTTGTTAGGCCTGTTGGGTTCCCTGAATGGATTAGTACCAGGTCCTAGCCCCTCACCGTCACCCCACTTAAGAGGTCTATTAGGCTTGTTGGGTTCCCTGAATACCAATCCGTATTACCCTCACCACGACATCATACATACCATAGTGTGAAAACCTGCGCGAGCTATGCTCTAGCGCAAATTCATGCATAAAACATGAAGAAAACCACGTACGAGCACAGCTCCAGTACGGTTATATGCATAAGAAATCCATTTGAAATCCACGTATGAGCAAAAACTCTAGTACGGTTTATAAAACATTACCATAATTCAAATTAAAGTGCGAGCTAAGCTCTAGCACATTTCAAACATGTGAAAACATCAATATCCAATGCGAGCTAAGCTCCAACACAGTTTAATTCACATAAACATGATAGGCGGCGCATAAACATTCAAAAACCAATCTCAAAACACATTTAGCACCTCATATGTGCTATTGCACAACATCATTCAAACACTAGCTAGCCTATCCATCAATTTACTTAAAACAAAGAAATATGTTTTGTGAAAACATTCAAAATATTTGGTTTATGCAATTATTGGCCTTACTATCCAATTTCTTTATAATACCATTTCAACAGCCAAATCTTATACATATACTCATAGTAATTTCCATACATTGTGAAGCACATTTCTATAAACTCATGCACATTTCCAAAGCCCTATACACCCACAAAATACGAGTAGCTACCTTTATATACTTACAGAATTCCCTTACCTGGAATCACGACACATGATTCCACATCCTTAAAGCTGCGTACTCGTATGGTTTGATTCGTCTCCATGGGGTCTTCGAAAATGCACATAAACATATTTCACAACATTTTAGCCCATTATAATCCAACTCTTGTGTTTACTATAGTCGATTCGACCTATAGTCTCTATTAACGCTTAGAAGGCCTCGTTTCATTACTCTACCCATAACTTGAGTCTATGGATCCTCTTAAACCTATTAACTCGTTCAAAATCGATATTAGATCGATACTAAGTCCATAGTGTTCGCATTTTATTGATTTCTTTACTATAGCATTTATTAAGCATTTACAACCTCATTCCCCACAAATTCTCTAAACTCCCAATATGGCTTCGTTTAACCATTACAAATCATTCGTATTACTTCAATAACATCTTATCACAATCCAAAAACCACCAACTCATCAAAATCACACTTTCTTACACTAGATTCATCCCATTTCTTAGGTTACCTTAGTTCTATCATAACCTAAGTAGTTTTGACTATCAACACACATGTAAATCAACCCCCAAAACCATTAAATAGACAATGTACTTAGGCTGAAGTGTTAGAAACTTACCAAATCTAGTTTCTCTTCTTGCTCCAAAGGGAAATGCTCCTTGCTCCTTCAATACCAATAATGAGGTTTTGGGTTTCAACTATGTTGTTCGCTTCCTTAAGATGAACCACTTTGTGTCTAATGGCCTCCCTTTAAATCTTACTGGATTGGGTGGATTTTAGAGAGAGAAATCTAGGTTTTGGGTTGAAAATGGAAAGGGTGAAGTGTGTTTTCCGTAAATGGTAGATTTCACTTCTCATATATATAGAATTGCTTGATGAGATCGATCTGTAGGGGAAGGAGATCGATCTGGTCCTCCTAGAATCCCTCTTTTTCACAGCATTTCACAAGCAGGAGGTTGATCTGTCGGGCTTGGAGATCGATCTGTTTAAGGCAGAGAGCTAAGGAGATCGATCTGGCTAGGGGAAGAGATCAATCTGCTCTTTCCAGTAGCCAATCGGAGATCGATCTGTTTGCTTCAAGGATCGATCTCTTTATTACACAATGTTTAGGGGATCGATCTGGCTCCATTGGAGATCAATTTCTTATATTCCATTGGTCGAATAAGAGCATTTTTGGCTATTTCAGATCGATCTCTCTTCCTATGAGATCAATATTGCATTCACAATTTCCAGATTTTGCTACAGTTTTCTGCAGTAATTCACACCAAACATTCTTAATTTGCAGCGATAACCATTTTCTCATCCAACCACCTTTATGACTTGAAAATGGCATCCATTCATACCTTATACACATTGAAACTTGTGTGCATTCATTGTATATTCATAGGTATACAATATAAAACCAAATGGAAGTATTTAGATTCATGCAACTTCCTTCCATTTACCACACTACTCATTCCTCATTCCTCTTTCCACTCACATTCATCACTTATAAAAACTCATTTCTTCATATTCATATAAAATGAAACTTGTGTGTACATTACAAATTCATGTTACAAGTATGTACATCTAATCCATGACTTATATCACTCATGCTTTACATTTGTAAATACATCACCATACTCATGATTTCATAAAGTTTACGTCCAAAAGTACGGGTCTTACAAATTCCACACCTTTCTTTCCTCAATATTTCAAATGTACACTGTAAGGTTCAGGTAGGGAGAAAGTTATAATCTTAGTGTAGCATTCTAAACTCACTCGATTAGTTACCAGCCAGTCCATTCCCATAATTACATCAAACCCATGTATATTTAACATCATTAGATCTGCTAACATTACTCTATCTCCCACCATTATTTCACATCCTCTACATATCATATCCGTTCTCTGGGACTTACGCATAGGGGTATTTACATGTAGGATATACTATAGAGGTTCAAACTTCAAATTTAAGCTACATGCAAAATGCTTAGAAATAAATGCATGCGTGGACCCCGGATCAATCAACACATGAGATTTATGGTTAGAGATAGAGAGTGTACCTTTTATAATTTCAGCAGAAGTGTCTGCTGTTTTCTTATCCAGAGCAAACACATGTCCCACTATGACGAGTTTCTTTCATTTCTCTGCAGCAGTGGCCCATCTCAAAGGATTCACTCTCTGAGGCTGCTGTCTAGTAGGCTCCGGAGCATGTGGTCTCTAAGGTTGAGGATAGTCTTTTATTCTATGACCCATGTCTCCACATCTAAAAATCCACAGATTAACCTAGTATAATTTCCCTCATGCGGTCGACCACAATCTCTATAAACCCTTATCTTAGGCCAGACATCTCGAGGGGTCTCCCTAATGATGGGATAAGCTCTGGGTCTCTCTAATCTGCCATTTTGTACCTCAATCCTTCCTCTTCTGAAGGAACCTCTCCGAACATCGGTCTGGGAAATTGATAGCCTCTTACCCTTATCCCTAGTCACTGCTTTGAACTCTTTCTGGGATTTTGCCATTTCAATTCCCCTCTAAATCTATTTTGCTCGTCTTAGAGCATCTCCAAACTCAGTAATACAAAGCCTTATAAATCGATCTCTGATGATGGGCTTGAGTCCATAAACAAATCTCTCGGTGCAGAGCTCTTCATCTTTAAAGGTCTTTGGATCATATTTCAATAAAGTGGTAAATCGACTCTCATAATCATCTATAGACATATCGCCCAGTACCAAACTCCAAAACTCAGCCTACATCCTTCTCTGGGCAGATCGTGGACATATTAGGCTCTAAAGACCTTTTGAAACTCTTCCCAGCTAATCACATCCTGGTGAGACATCAGAATACCCTGGATAGTATCCCACCAATCTTGAGCTCTCCCTTTCAACATATAGGCACCCATACTGATCCTCTCAGCATCAATGCATCTCAAATAGTCAAATATGACTCTCAACTCAGTCAGCCACTCCTCAGCCTCCATGGGATCCTTTCTCCTTTTGAATACATGTGGATTCATTTTCAAAAGGTCTCTTAGTCAGACCATACTCCTGTCATCGAGCTGAGTAGCGAGAGGCACCAAGTCCATTTGTACTGGGGACACGGGAGGTCCTTGTGGTGGTGTAGGATTAGTACCCGAGGTATTAACTCTAAAATGTTACGCGAATAGCGCTACCATCTGTTCAAAACCCTGCCGCACATCTATCTCAATCCTGTTAAATTGAGAGTTAGGACTCTCCGGTTGTGGGGCAGGTGGCTCTGCCTGCTTCCTCGAACGACCTCGTCGTCCACTCATTTTCAACCTCAATACGTTTCCTATGCGTACACATCAAACTTGATTGAACTCTACATCCTCAATTTCAGTTCATGACCAGACTTAAACAGACACTTAGGATGTATCCTATTTCACTCAACCGACACTGACAGTACTAAACACCATAAGCTCTGATACCAAATAAACTTTATGATGCCCCGAAAATGTGGAAAATAGGAAAAATTTAAAACTTATTTTCCTCAATACCCAATTCTGGGTGCATTCCTGTGCAGTGTCATATATCATAATGTATATATTATAAACTATCACCTTAGGATCTCATCATCTACTATTTATATATCATACCATATACATTCCTTAATTCAAAGTTGATTAATCCTAATACATCCCATACATCATTATTCATCAAGTGTTTGTAAATAAAACTTTAGTATGGGTACATGAAATGTTAAAGTATACCTCAAATACAATATATGGCCTGGAGCTCAAGTCCTCCACTAGCCACTACTCCGTACGTCGTAGGGATTTCTCTTCACTTGAAGAAATCTGGGGATATAAAAAATAGGGTAAGCTTCTAAATCGCTCAGTAAGGGGGTAAGGGACTTGTTAACAAAAATGATTAATCACACAACACAATCATTTTATTTTGTAGGTGAAACTCAATAAGCTCAATAGAAAACGTAGCATGAAATCATTAAAACATCATTCTCGTCTCATTTCTCTAAGATCATGCAAAAACATGAGAGTAAATGGCTCAATATGAAAACCATAGTTACAAGCATATGGAAATAAGGATGCTATAATGGCTTTTCTCATAAAAATATAATAGAAGTCACCTCAATAATGATGCACGTGGCACAACCACAAAACACAATCTCATGTGTAAAACAGAGACTAGGCAAATAAAACTCATATAAAAACATTTGTCATGGCACATCAATATAAACTCCTCTGGGTGCACATCTCAGGCATCCTCAAAAGAGGGAACGTCGACAATATAGTCGTGTACATGGTATATTGATCTTACGTGTTACCAGAACAAGGCCCAGACTTATATGCTACCTGAGCAAGGCCTCTCCTCATGCACACTTTTGGACTTACATGCTACCAAAGCAAGGCCCAAACTTACATGCTACAAAAGCAAGGCCACCTAACGCTACCAGAGCGGGGGTCATCTCACGTTACCAGTACGGAGGCATCTCTTGCTACCAAAGCGAAGGAATATCGGACTTACATGTTACCAGAGCAAGGGTCGAACTTATATGCTACCAGAGCAAGGCCCGATGTGTTATCACTGACACGCCTAAGTCTCAATAACATCCATTATCATATAAAACCATTTTGCCTTCACGTAAAGCTCATAATGGTTTTTCTCATAAAACTCATCTGAAAATCCCTTTTTGTACTCATTACAAAACATGTCAAAACCAAGATCAAATCGACAAAACACGTACACATTTCTCAAATCTCAGTACGCCTTAACGTAGAGCCTAAATCCCGTTTCACATTTTAAACTCAAACGGTTTGTAAAACAATTTAACACTTTGTTTACAACTTAAAAAAATTGAGCCCCAACTGGCTATAAAACCATGTGCAATAAATCAATCACAACTCGTAAAACATGCTTGTTTTCTCAAAATGTTTCATGCTACAATTATCATCACAAAATCACTTACACAATGAGTTTAAGTTTTCCCTTACCTCGTTGCACCCCGTATAGTGCAATCGTTTTCCCCTAATGACGGACTAGGCTCGCATTCCTCTCTGGAACTCCCGAGCTGTCCAAACGATGTAAAAACATAATTAACACGTCATCACATTGTCTCAAATCTCAACATCGAGCATAATTGCTCACATTCTCATAATTCTCAATACCTCAATGATTCTAACAACCCTAACCATTTTCAGCCTACTTATCACAACATCTACAACCATAATATCAAAAATCTACTCTCAAATCAAGGAATGAGCTTAGAAATTTACCCAAAACTTATGGGGTGCTCAATTCACGCGTCAGCTCAAATTGTTCTTCGATTTCCAAGTATATTGTTCTCTTTTTGATGAGGAACAACTTTCCCTCTTGCCACAACCTTTGCTTCGAACAGAAATGGGCATTTTGGAGGTGGGAGAAAGCTAGGGATTTTGATTTTCTAGAGAGAGAGGATGATTTCCAGCAAAAACACAGGGGTCCTGATATAGGCGGAAGGCATGAGATCGATCTGCTTTTGGGTGGAGATCGATCTGCCGTTGAATTTGGGAATATTTTGGCCACTTTTTATGCCTACCAGATCGATCTATCATGGAGCAAGATCGATCTCATAATCTTGAGGAGATCGATCTGCTCATTGTGAGGAGATCGATCTGTATTTTACAGAAACATTTGGAGATCGATCTGCTCTTATAGGAGATTGATCCCTTTAAGGCAGAATCATGAGGAGATCGATCTGCCTTCCTTGGATCTCGATTTTCTCATTCAAATTTTTTATTTCTCGTCACTTTGACTTACCAGATCGATCCCCTCTTCTCCAAGATCGATCTGGCCTCATAGTTTCAAACCATGGTTGTACTCTTGGCATAAAATCTCAATACATAATTGCCATAATTTACTCCATTGACTATTTCTCATTCAATAGTCATTCATCACTTAGAAATTTCATTCCTTACCACCTCAATATATAAGTACATCACATCTGGCTCAATCAATTACACTTCATGTTCACATTCCATAATTAGATGTGTATAAAATTCTCAGGTCTTACAAGTAGCCTCTATGGGATCGACCCCTTTATCGAGGGACTGGTCCAGCGAACACAAAATGTAATTCTTTGTTCAAGAATAGCATAAGGGATTGGTCGTTTGCATGAGGGGACCGATTCCTTGAACATAGAATCATTTTGTGTTCCTAAGAGGTTCTAGAGGATCGATCCCATGAGTCATAAAGGTTTAGGTCCTACAACCTAATTCTTAGACACAATTATATGGAGTCGCCACTAATCATTCAAACTGATGTGTGATTTGTCACCTATTCAAACAAAGGATAATGACTGGTTTAGATTTTAGATCTAAGATTTGAGGGTACGATTACATGTGAGGAAGGTATTAACACCCTTACAACACCCGTCCTAGAATGGTACCTATTCAATCTCGTGTTATCCTTAAATAAGTTTTATTTAATGGGTCCTTAATTTATAAGTCCTTTATTTTATTCCAAATAAATAAATATTGAAAAATTTCTAAGAAAATCTCAATCATTCTAGCAAAAGTTCTTAAAACTTTATCTTCACCTCAAAAGTATCCAATGTAGTACCATTCGACTTTCTTGGAGAGGCTCCGTGGTCGGATTCATTAAATCTCTTATGGATACTTCATAATTTTAATTTTAAGTTTATTTATAATTTTATTTACTTTTTTAATTTTAATTTTAATTACTTTTATTTCTTTCAAATTTATTCACTTTAATGTAAAATTTATTTTTAATTTTGACCATTATATATGTTGAATATTTCTCTTCAGTCTTCCACTGTTTTGACGAGACTTGAAGAAAAATTCTCACCTAAAAATTTTTAAATGTCAACTATTTGTGACTCTTTGGAATGTCATCATTTTCATTGATTCTCAATTTTATTATTAATAATTTTTTATATTATATAATACTATATTTATTATATTTTCTAAAAACAATTATATTTTATATCAAATATTAATCTTGAAAACTTTCCTAATCTTCCAACATATCGACAAAATTTAAGAAAACGTCTCACCTAGAAATTTCTAAACGTTAACCACTTGTGACTTTTTGAAATTTTGTTATTGGAATAATCTTAATTTAATTTCATATTATCAACTACTTTAATTTAAAATAATAATTGCTTAATTTACTTAAAATATCTTACATTTATTTATAAATCTCCAAGTATATATTGTTAATAGCGATCGTCATTACATAATAATTGTAAACAAATTAATTAACCAAATTTAAATTTATTAATCACACTATTTACCTAAGTAACTTAATGTATAAATCAAATTAAGCTACTCCTAAGGCACCAAATAAGTAATTAATTCAATAAAATAATAATAAAAAGAATTACCTTCTTTGTTACTTTTTCCTTCTTTTCTCCGTTTCTTCCTTTCCTCTTTTCTATCTTCACTTTTCTTTCACGTAGCTTTCCCCGTTCTTTCTTTTAAATCAAGCCTTGCAGGAACAATGCCACAACTTAGCAAAACGAAGGCAACAAAAGGGAAGCTCCACAATAGTTCCAAGTTTCTTAGCCACTCCAGGATAGACGAATAGCAAAAAAGAAGCAAGGCTAAAATAGCCGCAGCTCAATAAAATGTACAATACCCAAGAAACCTTTGTTGTAGCTAGCTAACATCGAGACACTTCATAATTATGTTGTTACTTTGTCTTTTAGTGGCATGAAATTTATCTCTTAGTATAATCAATCTCATTTTCCATAGATGAGCTTAAATGCCATCAAATTAACCCAATTTCTTCTAAATTTATTTATCTGTACAACTAGAGAAAATTAATCAAATTAGAGGAGAAATTAACATTTTTACAAGAGAATTAAGGAAAATAAGCATATAAATAACTCTATGATATAATTTCAATATAGACATGTTATATGTGATCATTTTCTAGATTTGAAACGGTGACATAACCACTTTTGGTGCCTTACTGAAGCCCCCAAAGAAATTTGTAGCTCGAAGAGTTTTACAAATGCAATATATTGTATAACATCATAATATATTGTTCGATGTCAATTTGAATTGGTGATTTTGACTCTACTTATTATTGAATTTTAAAGTCTCTCTCTGTGAAGTGCATTCCAACTGATATCTCCATACCTATATTTTAAGAATTGTTTAGTGTTTTTTTACTAATTTTCTTTATTACAATGTATAAAACTTTCCTGGTTATTAAAGCTTTTGCTTCTTCTTTATTGATGCAGTCAAAGGTACAATTTTTAGAAAGGTTGTCTCATCCTTACCTTGTAAGGTTGCTGGGATATTGTTGGGAGGATAGAGCTTCTTCTTGTTTATGAGTTTATGGAGAAAGGTAGCATATATTGATGCATAGTTTCATCTCCTATTTCTAGTCAGTTAAATGTTGTCAATCACACTTTGTAAGATCCACAATTTTATATATGTAACCTTATGACCTTGTGATGTGTATATAAGTCACAAATAATGAAAATGATGAGGAATGTATATGTGAAGTTTGTAAATGTGTATGGAATGAATACATGCAAGTTTATAATTATAGAACAAGTGTAAGAGGGATAATTCCATGAATGAAATAGGAATATCTTGAGTTTTGAGTGGTTAAGTAAAATGGAATGAGTTTATACTTAAAATTGGGTTTATATTGTATACCTTTGACTATATAAAGAATACACAAAAGTTTTAATGTGTATAAGGTATGAATGGAAGTCATTTTCAAGCCTTAAAGATGGATGGATGAGAAAATGACTATGGTAGTAAAATCTAGGAAGTTTGGTGTGTGTTTACTGCAAAAAACTGTAGTAAAATCAGGAAAATATGAATGAGAGATCGATCTCATGGGATGAGAGATCGATCTGGAAGAGCCGAAAATGCTCTTAATTGAGCGATGAAACAGGTCAGATCGATCTCCAATGGGGTCAGATCGATCTACTGAGCATTCTGTGTTGAAGGAATCGATCCTAAGAGGGTCAGATCGATTTCCTTAAGCTACTGACTTGCAACAGATTGATCTCATACAAGAGCAGATCGATCTCCTTAAAGTTCTGTGTTGCAACAGATCGATCTCATGTAAGAGCAGATTGATCTCATGTAGTCTAGAAGGTCAGTTTCAAGAGGAAAAATGCAGAGCAGATCGATCTCCTAGGGTAGCAGATTGATCTCATCAGGATAATTCTATAAATACTGGGCTTCTGCACTTCATTTTCTCAAGAGTTACTATTCCATTTAAGAACTAAACCTAAACCTAGCCAAGAAACACTAGAAAACTTCAGTTTGTGATCAGTTTTGAGTGAGATATAAGTGAGCAAAGTTGTTCTTGGCAAAGAGGAGAACAACATACTTGGAAACAAAGGATTGAAATCAAGAGTTCAAGGAGCAAGGAGGATATTACAATTTTTGGTGGAAAAGGAAGGAAATTTCAGTTAGGTAAGATTTAATGCACCAAGTTGATATATGTTAAACTAGGTGTATTGATGAGTAAATTGATATATGTTTGAAATGTTGGAAATGAAAGAAGAATGAAAAATCACCATGACCTAGATATTGGTGAGAAAATGAGAAAGTGATGAGGAAATGGTGTTAACATGGATTTAATGATAGAATATGCCTGTATGCAAGATTATAAGTTAATCTTATGAAATGCATAAATTGGAAATAAAGAGAAATAAAAATAGTTATGTGAAAATGTGGTTTTATACCATATTTGGAGAAAGTGATGAAAACTATGTATTGAATTCAGATTTTGCAAATGAAATGAGTGTATAGTGATATACTAATACCAATAATTATAGCAGCATTAGAAATTACCTTGAAAGATGGATCAGACTGTAAGAGTGAGCAGAACCGAGGAAGAGAGACCACTTGACGTGATCCGAGGTAAGGGAATTTTGTGAGTAGATAGAGATGATTACACGTATTTGAATAGAGTTTTGATATTATGCTTTATATGAATTCCCTGAGATAAAGTGTGTTTTATCCAAAAAAAATAGGATAAAAAACATTAGAAGCATGTTGCGACCCATAATTCATGAGTTGATAGAATGGCTAATGTTTTCATGTATATGCGAAAACAACACATTTAAGTGCTAAATTGATTTGCAATTGAGAAAGTTGTGATTTAAGTGAGCCATCTATCTGGTTTTGTGTGAAAACCATAAGTGCTAGAGAATACTCGCACTATATTTTGAGATATGCATCACATAGCACTGGAGGATATACTCGTACTATACTTTTGTTGAGTTAATATATTTTGAAATGACAAAATAAGTAAATTCAATAATATAAAGACGATATAAAAACATGTTTAGAAGCTATCAGTACCAAAAATTAAGTTCCTGGAGATGAGAGATCGATCTGGTGATATGAGAGATCGATCTCCTGGGTTTTCTAGGATAAGAGATCGATCTCATGAGGATATGAGATCGATCTGCTAAGGTTTGAACCTGTACAAAGGTATTGAGGAAGCTAAGATCGATCTATAAGGGTTATAAGATTGATCTGCCTACTACAGGATGTTGAGAAGATCGATCTGGACAAGGAAGAGATCGATCTCCCCTAAAACAAAGGTAAAGGCAGTAGATTGATCTGTAAGATCGATCTATACTCAAACAGAGAGCTCAAGAGATCGATCTAGTATAGGAAGAGATCGATCTCCTCAAAGTCAGAGAGCTAAGGAGATCGATTTGGGTTAATGAGAGATCGATCTCCTCACTACGAGATTAGCTGGCAGATCGATCTATAGATCGATCATGCCTCAAACAGAGAGATTGGAAGATCGATCTGCCTGTTCGACAGATCGATCTGCTCTAATATTTTCAAATTATGAGATCGATCTGCTCATATATGAGATCGATCTCCTTACTTCTTTTTGCCTTAATCTTGCAGGGATTGTAACTAAGAGATCGATCTGGTCAAGATGGCAGATCGATCTGGCACTCTACTGGAGGTTTCCAACGGCTCTTTCTGTAAAATCTCAACGGGAAAAATAACATTAAATGCTCCAACTACCAATCCTTCAGTATATAATCAAGCATTGAAGACAATGAGAATAAGAGACTATTGCTGCACATTCTGTATATTCACAAGAGTTTTATTCTTTCATTCCAATTGTCTTCAATCCTCATTTATTGAGTTTGTTGTATAAGTTTATGTGCAAAAGCTGTATTTGTCCTACCCATATAAAAAAGCTTGATATTGTATTCATCCTTACTTTAAGAGAGAAGAGGATTGTTCCTCAGTGAGATAATCTTTGTAAAAGGGTGAATACTTCTTTGTATAAAAATGGTAGAGAGGTTATTCCTTAACCTGAAAAAGGGATGTGTAACTTTCGTTGAAAGTGAGAAAGAAAGCACTTGACAAGAAGGTCAAGGAGAGAGGACGTAGGCAAGAGATTGGCCGAACCTCTATAAACGACTGTGTTTGATATTCTCTTCCTTATCTTGCTTTAATTTGGTTCAATACATTATATTGCTTATTCATTATTTGTTGATTAGGTTCAAATTAGTTTAAATTTGCCATTAACATTAGAAAACCGATTCACCCCCCCTCTCGGTAGAGCCAACAATTGGTATCAGAGCTAGGACTCTTTGATCACATAGGAATAACTTCCTAAGAGTTAGAAACGATCAAATGGCTCACAACAATATAGCAACTAGCTTAGTAGAAGAGAGGCACTCTACGGTTAGGCCTCCTATGTTCAATGGGGAACATTATACTTATTGGAAGACTAGGATGATGTTATTCATTCAAGCAAATGATTATGAAGTATGTAGGATTATCACTAAAGGACCTCAAATCCCTACAAAAAGAATAGAGGGAAGAGATATCCCTAAGGAAGAAGATGAATGGGATTCAAACAATATTAAATGTGCTCAGCTGAATGCTAAGGCCATGCACACTCTCTTTTATGCTTTAGGGCCAAATGAATACAATAGAATCTCTGGATGTGACAATGCCAAACATATTTAAGATAAATTGGCAATAACTCATGAAGGTACAACCCAAGTAAAGGAGACTAAGGTAGGAATGCTCACACATGATTATGAGCTATTTAGGATGAAAGATGGAGAGTCAATCAATGATATGTTCACTAGATTCACTGATGTAATTAATGGATTAAAGTCCTTAGGAAAAATATACTTTAATATAGAAATGGTCAAGAAAATACTAAATAGCCTACCTAAATCATAGGAAGCTAAAGTGACCGCAATTGAGGAATCTAAGGATCCTCACACATTGTCGTTAGATGAATTAATAGGATCACTACTTACTTATGAGATGAAGTTAAGAAGAAATGAAGAGCCTCCCAAGAAAGTGGGAGTTGCTCTAAAATCTACTACTCAAGAGGAAAATAAAAATGAGAGTGGTAGTGAAAAAGATCTTGAGATAGCAATGTTTGCCAAAAGATTTAACAAGTTCATGAGAATAAGAGTTAGTGGTAGTAATAGGAGAAACCTCAAGAGAGATCAAGAAGAGGTAGGAAGAAAAGATACAATCATGTGTTATGAATGTAAAAAACCAGGACACATTAAGTTTAACTGCCCTCTTCTTAAAAATTCCAATGATAGGTTTCACAAAAAGAAGGTAATGGTGGCCACATGGAGCGACAGTGACTGTTCCGATGATGACTCAAATGAGGACATTGCCAACTTGTGCTTCATGGCTATTGAGGATGAAAAGGTAACTTCAAACCTCAATGAATATTCGTTTGATGAATTGCAAGATGCCTTTGATGATCTTGCATTAGAATATGAATGCATGAGTATGAAATATAAGAAGATAATATCTAAATTGAAGAAAGAAAATGAGTTAATTCTAAAGGATAAGTTAGAATGTGAAAAGAAACTAGAAATTACAAATCTTGAAATTTGTGACTTAAAAGAAAAAAATAGTAATCTACATAATTCCTTTAAATAGATTTTATATGGGTCAGCAAAAGTTAGACAACATGTTAGAAACTCAAAGGGCATTCTTTGATAAAAATGGGTTGGTATATAATGCAAAAAGTAGAGAGACTCATCTCAAAAGCTTCATTGCTAGAAAGAGCATGAATAAACCTTCAACTACTTGTTCATATTGTAATAGGAAGGGACATGCATCACATAATTGCAATATGAAGATGACCACTCTTAAAGGAAAAATAGTAAAAAGAATGTGGGTTCCAAAAGAAGTAATTAACTCAAAAGATTTCAATGCATTGGCAAAATGGATCCCAAAGGGATCAAGAATTGCATTCACTAACCTCAAAGGACCCAAGAGAATTTGGGTACCTAAGATATGAGTTTGATTTTTTGTAGGTAATTGAGCATTGCCACAAAGCTAAAACAAAAGAAGCTTGGTACTTGGACAGTGGATGCTCAAGGCACATGACGGGTGAAAAGAGCTACTTCAACTCATTTAAATCAAAGGATGGTGGAGAAGTCACGTTTGGGGACAACTCCAAAGGCCAAGTTGAAGGGAGTGGCTCAATAGGTAATGACTATTTTTCATTAGAAAAAGTATTGCTTGTTAGGGGTATAAAGCATAACTTACTAAGCATAAGTCAACTTTGTGACAAAGGTTACAAAGTAATTTTTGATTGCATGAAATGTCATGTTATAGATCCTAAGTCAAATAATGTTCTTTTTCTAGGTCATAAGCAAGGTAATATATACATTGTCTATCTTAATGAACTCAAAAATGAAAACATATGCCTAATGGTAGATAATGAAAAAGAATCTTGGTTATGGCATAGAAGACTAGGTCATGCTAGCATGCATGTGTTATCTAAGTTAGCTAGAAAGGATCTAGTTATAGGATTACCCAAGTTGTCCCTTGACTATGAAAAATATGTGAAGCTTGTGTTAAAGGAAAACATAAAAGGACAACATTTAAGCCTAAGAATAGTGTATCCACCACTAGGCCTCTTCAATTACTCCACCTAGATTTATTTGGACCAACTAGAACAACAAGCCTTGGTGGGAAACACTATGGATTTGTAATAGTTGATGATTACACTAGGTTCACTTGGGTGTTCTTTTTTAGAGTGAAAAATGAAGCTTTAGAAAAATTAATAGCTTATACAAAAGTGACTCAAAATGAAAAAGGATATAAAATAACTAGTACTAGAAGTGATCATGGCAAAGAGTTTGAAAATATGGGATTTGATGAGTATTGCAATGATCAAGGAATTAGCCATAATTTTTCAGCTCCTAAGACACCACAACAAAATGGAGTGGTTGAGAGAAGAAATAGAACATTGAAAGAAATGGCTAGAACCATGTTGTGTGAAAATAATTTACCAAAATATTTTTAGGCTGAAGCTATAAATACATCTTGCTATATCATTAATAGAGCCATGATTAGACCCATGCTAAAGAAAACTCCTTATGAGCTTTACAAAGGTAAGAAGCCTAACATTAGCTACTTCTATCCTTTTGGCTGCAAATGTTTTGTCTTAAATAATGGGAAAGATAATTTAGGAAAATTCGATGCCAAGAGTGATGAGGGAATCTTTCTAGGATATTCCTTAAATTCAAAGGCTTATAGGATATATAACAAAAGAACATTGATGGTTGAAGAATCAATTCATGTAATTTTTGATGAGTCAAATGATTTACCTAAAGATTCACCCAATGAAGAGGATGTAGGAATATTCGATGAAAACTTAGAGGAAATTCCAAACTTAGAAGAAGATCTATTAGAAAAACTTGACTTAAATAAAGGAGATGAAGAAGAAATAGAGATGTTAGAGAGAGAGTCTAGAGCACCAAGAGAATTAGGATATGTAAAAGATTATGAAATAGTGGGAGATCCAACTCTTGGAGTTAGAACTAGATCATCTCTAAGGAATATGTGTCAATATATAGCCTTTGTGTCTCAAATAGAACCTAGAAATGTCAATGAAGCCTTAGATGACAATAATTGGTTCTTAGCAATGCAAGAAGAATTAAATCAATTTGAAAGAAGCAAAGTGTGGAAACTAGTCCCTAGGCCTAGTGATCACTCTATAATTGGAACTAAATGGATATTCAAGAACAAGATGGATAAAAATAGTGTGATCATAAGAAACAAGGCTAGATTAGTTGCACAAGGTTATAGACAAGAGGAAGGAATAGACTATGATGAAACTTATGCACCGGTAGCTAGATTAGAAGCAATTAGAATGCTACTAGCCTTTGCATGCTATAAAAACTTCAAGTTATATCAAATGGATGTAAAGAGTGCATTTTTAAATGGTTTCATTAATGAAGAAGTGTATGTTGAACAACCTCCCGGCTTTGAAAATCATGAATTTCCTGAACATGTTTTCAAACTATCTAAGGCACTCTGTGGTTTGAAACAAGCTCCTAGAGCATGGTATGAAAGGTTGTCAAAATTCTTAATAGAAAATGGATTTTCAAGAGGAAAAGTAGATACCACTTTATTTATCAAAAATAAAAATAAAGATTTACTAGTTGTTCAAGTGTATGTAGATGATATTATTTTTGGATAAACTAATGAATCTTTATGCCAAGAGTTTGCAAAGATCATGCAAGGTGAATTTGAAATGAGCATGATGGGAGAGCTCACTTTCTTCTTGGGACTTCAAGTTAAGCAAACAAAGGATGGAACATTCATCAATCAAGCAAAGTATACTAAGGATTTGCTCAAGCGATTTGGAATGGACAATTGCAAACCTTAAGCAACTCTAATGGGCACCAACGTCAAGCTTGATAAAGACGAAAGTGGTAAGTGTGTAGACACTAAACTCTATAGGTCTATGATTGGTTCATTGCTCTATTTAACTGCAAGTAGACCAGATATATTATTAAGTGTATGCCTTTGTGCTAGATTTCAATCCTCTCCTAGGGAATCACACTTATTAGCAACCAAAAGGATCTTTAGATACCTTAAGGACACTCCCTCTCTAGGACTTTGGCACCCCAAGGACTCCACTTTTACACTTCATGCATTTTCAGATGCAGACTTTGGGGGATGCAAAATAGATAGGAAAAGTACTTCAGGTACTTGCCAATTCTTAGGGAATAGATTAATCTCCTGGTTCTCTAAGAAACAAAATAGTGTGGCTCAGTCCACAACTGAAGCTGAATACATAGCAGCAGGTAGTTGTAGTGCTCAAGTGTTATGGATTAAACAACAAATGAAAGACTATGGAAATGACATGAAACAAGTCTCTATTAAATGTGATAATACCAGTGCCATCAATCTATCTAAAAATCCTATTTAACACTCTAGAACTAAGCACATTGAGATTAGACACCATTTCCTTAGAGACCATGTTCAAAAGGGAGATATAATTCTAGAGTATATTAACATTTTACATCAAATTGCTGATATATTCACCAAACCACTTGATAGAGATAGGTTTTGTGTCCTTAGAGGTGAATTAGGACTCATGAATGTTCCTTAAGATGTATATGCTTCAAAATCTTGATTTTAAGTTGTTTTTAAAAGAGTTTTTCAATGATTTTTCTGGGCAAAAAGTATGAGAGATCGATCTCCTATCAATATAGATCGATCTCCATACTTCAATTGAGCCTAAAGCATAAAGGTTAAGCTAGGCAGATCGATCTTCTCACCCATAAGATCGATCTCCTTAAGCCTCTGTTAAACAGCATATCGATCTATGCATTTGGTAGATCGATCTCCTTAAGCCTCGGTTCAACAGCAGATCGATCTATGCATTTGGCAGATCGATCTCTTTAAGCTTCTGTATTCTGAGGATCGATCTTGTGGAACAACAGATCGATCTCTTCGAGCTTCTGGAAATAACAGATCGATCTGTCGCCTCGACAGATCGATCTCCTGTGCTCTGGACTATAAAAACTGTTCAAAATCCCCAAAATTTGAAAAACCCAATTCTTCAAATCCCTAACCTCCTGTCGCACCTCATCCCTCGATTCTCCCTCTAGATCGATCTTCGGTAAGAAATTTACCCAATCTTTTAGTTACTCTTTGTCTAGTAACCTACATTGCTAAATTTTTCTTCAAAAATTTATCTCTTTTTGCTGTAATCTCAATTAGGGCAATCCTTACACTGTTCCATTGGGTAGATTTTTAGAGAACTAATTTTAAGTGTGTCTTGTGTCTAGAAAAATGCCTCGTATTAAGAGATCAGCCAATAGAGAATCTAGACCAACCTCCTTTCAACCATCCTCTACCCCTACGGTCACTACCTTTAACAGGTGTTTTAAAACACCTGCAAAAAGGAAGAGATATGAAGAGTATTTTTTCACCATGCCAATTAAACATTGGCAAACCATCGATTTTTCTTTCTTAAACCGTATTAATTTTCGTTATCTACCCAAATTTGAAGAATTTGGTTGGATTTCATTTCTCAAAATCAATACTCCCGTACCCCCAAACATCGTCAGGACATTCTTTTCTAATGCCGAACTCACCTATGATCCTGACGATACTTGCAAAATTCTCGGGTTTACTACGTATGTCATGGGTAAGTCAATTGTAATAGACCCTGATGTCTTAGCCCAAGCTTTCCATCTAAGCAATGAAGGCTTGACCAATGAAGATGAGGAAGTCCCCTTAGAGTTTGACCTTCCCGGGGATAAGGCGAGTGACCTACCAATACACCCACGGTTACTCCACCTCATTATCTCATGGAATCTTAATCCTTTCGGTACCCGTCATTCCACCGTTAGGAGGTTAGATCATTTTTGGATCCACCACATCCACTCCACAGGTTAAAAACCCAACCTTGTCCATTTTATCTATGAAGATTGGTTGAAGATCGTACGCGGCCAAGCCACCACGATAGTTTTTTCGCAACCGTTGGCGTACTTTCTACAACGACTTGGAGTGGACTGCAGTTGTGAAACGGGTGAAGTGCCCTCCCTAAAGAGCGTCTTAAACATCGAAACACTTTACCACATGGGGTTCTACAAGGACTTTCGAGGGGATTGAAGAAGAAGCGAGAACAGCAGCTTGCAGCAGCCATGAAGGAAGATCCCTCAGATGAGCCCATCGATCCACCTGCTGCATCGACTGAGGGTCCATCCTCTTCCTCTGCTCATCCTACTGCACCCGCTGGCATGGAGTCCATTGTGACAATGATAATGGAGCTGAACCAGAAGGTAGATGAAGGTTTCGCAAACCTTCATGCCACCCAACAGGCGATATATGATGAGCTTCAAGTCACTCGTACTCACGTCGAGGAACTATTGGATCGCTTCCCTCGTGCACCTTAGGACTTAGTTGGTAGAACTATTTTGGCTAATGTTTTGACATTATTAGTTGGTGTTTTGAAAACCACATTTTCTTGAATGAAATGATATGTTAGTTATTGTTGCAATGTGCTATACTGACTTACTATTTTGAAATGAAAAGTGTGTTGAATGTTAAATTGCTCTGTTTAAACCTTTAAGTGTCATTGATATGACAAAAAGGGGGAGAAGAATAAGAAAACATGTTTAAATATAGTTTTAAATATGTTAAAGAAACATGTCTCTAATGGTTGAAAGGAATGATTAAAATGAAGGGGAGTTAAGAAAGTTAAGAGGTCAAAAGCCAAAAGTAAGGGGGAGCTTACAAAAAGGGGGAATTTGTGCAAAATGCAAATAGGTAACTAAACATGTTGATTGAATAGGTTTTGTCATATCAAAAAGGGGGAGATTGTTGAGTTAATATATTTTGAAATGACAAAATAAGTAAATTCAATAATATAAAGACGATATAAAAACATGTTTAGAAGCTATCAGTACCAAAAATTAAGTTCCTGGAGATGAGAGATCGATCTGGTGATATGAGAGATCGATCTCCTGGGATTTCTAGGATAAGAGATCGATCTCATGAGGATATGAGATCGATTTGCTAAGGTTTGAACCTGTACAAAGGTATTGAGGAAGCTAAGATCGATCTATAAGGGTTATAAGATCGATCTGCCTACTACAGGATGTTGAGAAGATCGATCTGGACAAGGAAGAGATCGATCTCCCCTAAAATAAAGGTAAAGGCAGTAGATCGATTTGTAAGATCGATCTATACTCAAACAGAGAGCTCAAGAGATCGATCTGGTATAGGAAGAGATCGATCTCCTCAAAGTCAGAGAGCTAAGGAGATCGATCTGGGTTAATGAGAGATCGATCTCCTCACTATGAGATTACCTGGTAGATCGATCTATAGATCGATCATGCCCCAAACGGAGAGATTGGAAGATCGATCTGCCTGTTCGACAGATCGATCTGCTCTAATATTTTCAAATTATGAGATCGATCTGATCATATATGAGATCGATCTCCTTACTTCTTTTTGCCTTGATCTTGCAGGGATTATAACTAAGAGATTGATCTGGTCAAGATGGCAGATCGATCTGGCACTCTACTGGAGGTTTCCAATGGCTCTTTCTGTAAAATCTCAACGGGAAAAATAGCATTAAATGCTCCAATTACCAATCCTTCAGTATATAATCAAGCATTGAAGACAATGAGAATAAGAGACTATTGCTGCACATTCTGTATATTCACAAGAGTTTAATTCTTTCATTCCAATTGTCTTCAATCCTCATTTATTGAGTTTGTTGTATAAGTTTGTGTGCAAAAGCTGTATTTGTCCTACCCACATAAAAAAGCTTGATATTGTATTCATCCTTACTTTAAGAGAGAAGAGGATTGTTCCTCAGTGAGATAATCTTTGTAAAAGGGTGAATACTTCTTTGTATAAAAAGGGTAGAGAGGTTATTCCTTAACCTGAAAAAGGGAGTGTGTAACTTTCGTTGAAAGTGAGAAAGAAAGCACTTGACAAGAAGGTCAAGGAGAGAGGACGTAGGCAAGAGATTGGCCGAACCTCTATAAACGACTGTGTTTGATATTCTCTTCCTTATCTTGCTTTAATTTGGTTCAATATATTATATTGCTTATTCATTATTTGTTAATTAAGTTCAAATTAGTTTAAATTTGCCATTAACATTAGAAAACCGATTCACCCCCCTCTCGGTAGAGCCAACAACTTTAATGCTATTTTATGCATATTAGAGTATTGGGAGCATTGCTCGTACTCAGTTTGTGATTGATGCATATAGAGTATTGGGAGCTTTGCTCATACTTAGTTTTACATGATTGTGTACTAGGAGCATTGCTCGTACTCGACTTTTCATGACTTATACATGATATAGTACTTGAGTGATAAATCATACTTGATTTGAAATGAGAAATATGTATTTACCCAGTGCTAAAGGTTACTCGCACTAGTGTTGAATATTTTGAGATGCATACACAATGTTTAAGAGGAGTAGTGTTGATTTTGAGTCACACTCAAGACGCGCACTGTAGTTTTATGTGATATATAAGACATGTTAGCAAAATCATGACGATTTCCTCTGTGTAGACTGAGTATCACACTGTTGAGATGTTCGCACGTGGATTTAGAGACGTGGCATTTTTTCCATAGTATGAGGGCTAAGACTTATGGCAGGCACCCCAACTATGATGTATTTCCATGGTGTGAGGACTAAGACCTATGGCAGGCACCTCGACCATGAGGAGAGGGTCCATGGGTGTACGTTGTACCGTGCGAGTGGCATGGAGTACATTGTACTGTGTGGTGGAGTTGTGGAGTTGAGGAGTTTATAATTGGCGGTTATGATGGACTGACCCTTCTCCCATTACAGCAGTGATACCCGCACATCGAGATCTGTGTTGCCTAAGATTTCACATTATAGGATATGGCCATAGTCCAAGAGAGTATTGCATTTAGCCACTGAGTCTCGCATGATACATCACTTGTTTTCATTATACGGTTAGACCTGAGAGAGATAGGTCAGAAACTGATGGTTATGTGTGTTGTGAACTGCCATATTTACTGTGATTTATGTGTAAATGGCAATGATTTCTATAAAGGCATTCTGAAATTATAAATATGCACTATTTTGCATGGATGCCTATATTTGATAACTCAACATGATTTTAAGTACATGGAATTTATTCTGTACTATTATTATATCCTTTCGATACATGCTTTGAGATGAGAGAAGGAAAGGCAAAGCCTTATTTTCAGTAGATAGTGTGGTTGTCTACTTGCTTGCCTGATTTCCTTACTGAGCGCATTGTTTTCTCATCCCCCTTTATTTTCCACTCTCTATAGATCATCCGTAGTAGATTGAGTCCGACTGAGGTATAGCATTCATTGTATCCGTTGCATATCCATCTTACGAGAGGTATACACACTCGAACATTTTGTACTGAATAATGTATAAGAAAAGTTATGTAACCAATTGTATGGTCGGGATGTATATGTACAAATCTGTATAACAGTTTATGTTATCGAAAAGAATACTAAATTCTATATGTATTGTGAATGAATGTGAGTGAGTGACTAATATCGAATCACAGCCCAACTGTTGAGGAGAGAAAGGTAAGTAAAGTAAAAAGTGAAAAATTAGCACTGGTTTTTGGTAAGTCACGGATTGAGGTTGTGACACACTTTGCGTGATTTTTGTTTTCTAGAGGGTTTTATTGTTCAATCACTTGAGTGAAACATTTGGCTTAAAATTGCATTAGATGCAACAAAGGGCCTATCTTTCTTGTATCGTTAGAAAAGCAAGTAATTTATAGAGATTTCAAAGCCTCAAATATACTTTTGGATAAGGTAACCTTCCATACAACTCCATAGGGAATTCTTTAAGGGGTGGTATTTTAAGAAAAAAAAATATATTTAGAAGTAGAATGCTAATTCACTTTTTTATTTTACTAGAGCTATGTTATTAGTAGTGACTGCATGCTTTATTTATTTATGCATTTTCCATTCCCTGGTTTCTAAATGATGCTCTAACCATATAAGTATGAGTACTATGATAGTAGGATTAGTAACCATTTTCTCAAGTTTGTTTCTTCTCTATTTCTTTATTAGTAACCATTTTCTCTCACATTATTTTAATTTGATTGTTTGTTTCCAAATTGATTTTTTTTTTATTTTTTATATTTCATTTTTGTTAAAGTTGGAAACTTAGATTAAATGGTTAGACATTTCTAAACGTAATTGTATCTTGAAAAAAAACGGTAAAAGAACTTGTTTCATTTAAGTATTTTTACTTGGCAATATTCTGTATGAACTTGTTTGTACTTTGATTTGAGCATTAATGTTAAATCTTCAACTTCAATTACATTTTGTTCTATAATTTTGAATGCTTGTCTACTTATAGTTGAATGTTTAATGTGTAAGTTTGTTTGAAGGATTGGGATGGTTTATGAAGTTGCATGAAGACTGTAGTTTAGATTGATAATATATGTGTTGCTTTTGGAAATGTCAGTAAGAAGTTATTAATATTGTAATTGGTGAATTTTGGGATTGCATGACCTAATTATGCCATTCTAGTGGGGCCAAGATATACCCTGGTAAAGGTATCAGATATGTTTACTCAGATTCTCTAGTAAGCTTTAATAATGTTGGTCACATGGTTTCATTGAAATGTGTTTACTTTTTATTTAGTACTAGTTTATCTTCTTTCATGAGTTAATTTTATTTATTCTTTTAATGAAATTGATGAGTTACATTTAGGTCTTCCTCTTTACCAACTACAAACGCAATAGGTACTTTATAATAGTAAAACATGCAATGGCAATACATATTATAGTTGTTGTAGTTTCTCATCTTTCTATACTAGCTGATCTTTAAGTTGTTTGAGGCATTCTAATCAGTTGTTTGTTTACAGATGAAGATGTTTTATTATAATAACTTCATTTAATTACCTCTTATTTTTGATAATATTTGCTGATAAGTAAAACCAAGTTGGGATTTCATATATTTGGCACTAACTTCTTTCCTTCATAATTTCCTTCCTCAATAGTGAAACATTTTTAAAGATTTATTTTCAATAAGAAAAAGGAGCTACTGCAGTTACAATTAATGTTGTTGGAAACCTTAAGTTGAGATTTGTAGAAAGAAAATGGACCCTTATCATGTTCTCAGTTATATTATTCATTACTATCATTATTGTTGTCATTAATTGTGGTCTGCTAGGGCTTAAGCTTTTTTTTTTAGCCCTAGATAAGCTTATTTAGATTATGTTTAACTTATAATAAACTTAATGCAAAATTCGTCACTTGAATGTTGAATGTATTTATGTTGGCGTGCCAGAGAAATTTGAATAGAGCGAGTTATTGAAAGTGTCAGACTGGTGTGGTAAAGGCTAGGGTGGTCTGGCTATACGACAAGTTGGTAACTTTATGCTTAAAATTCTGTTGCTATGAGAAATTTTTGGATTTTTATCACTTAATTCTTAAATCCAGTTGAATTTATGGAATATGTTTTATAATTTATGGAATATTTTTCACATTAGGGAACAGATGCATTACACGTTAATGAAGCCATGGATTTGGCAACTTCATTAGCTTCAGTGAAGTTGATATGATAAACAATTTTATGAACTTTTATCTCTGCCTTGGAAGAAACATTGATGTTGTTTAAATTTTATCTAGATGTGAAATTGTAGATGGCTGCCTCAGAAAATGGTTTAACTTAGAAGACTTAAATGTTCATCCTTTGAGGTATTTGTTAGGTATCAATTGATAATTAATTTTGAAATGAAAAAACCTTAAGCATGATTATTTTTCATAAATCATATTATGAGTTTTACACTTAGATAAAACCATAATTGAATTCCAAAATTTAAATTGGTCTTGATATATTTTTGGATACAGAGCTTGAGTAATTTTCTCTTAAATTTATTGAAAATATTTTAGAAAATTACTTAGTATACTTTTAACTCAATTTCATCTGCTTAAAGCTGAAAGGATTTTTATATGAAATTGAAAATTATTTTAAATACATTTTTTCATACTTAAAATTGTTTAGAAAACTGATTTTCAAATGAGAGGACTGATTGCTTAATGAGTGAGTATCGATCCCCTATTTGCAGTAAGTCCCTAGAATTCAAAATGACACAGAGTGATTGATCCCTTAGTGTTTGGTTGAGTAAATGCAGGTTACATAGAAGCGAAGATCGATCCCCTAGTGTGCTAGAAGGCCCAATAGCTATTTTTTGAGGGTTTTAACTTAAAAAAAGCAATTAATACTTCAGCAACCCAAGGGCCATTTAAGTACATGCATTAAAGAAGGAGGCAAAAGATAACATTTGAACGAATTCTTGAAGCTCGAACACACAATTCTCAAGCACTTGTCCTTAATCTTCACGTCTATTACTTATGCTAATTTATTGTAATCACCTACCTAATGACTTCATTGATTGCACCATTCTTAAATACTCTTTCTCAAAGTTGTAATCAGAGGAGTGCTATCTTTGTGAGTGTAAGACCCGTAAATTTCTATGTAATGTTTATGATTATTGAATGTACAGACAAGTTACATTACATATGAATTACAAGATATGGATGTTTTAAGTTCTAAGTGTGAATGGATTGCTAAATGAGTATTGAAGTAATTGAGTATAAGTTTAACTTGGAAAATCTGCAAACATTTGCAGCTAGAATGCTGCAAGAAGCAAGGCAAATCGATCCCATGCAAGGAGAGATCGATCTCATGACCTAGAAAACACAATGCCAAGCATTCTACAAGAGGGAGATCGATCTCTCACTCAAGCAGATCGATCTCATGCTGTCTCGAGTTGGACCAGATCGATCTCCTCCCGCAGGCAGATCGATCTCCATTAGTCTCTGGATAGGCTAGATCGATCTCTAAAGCCTTCTACATGAAACAGGTCGATCTCAATACCTTAAACAGATCGATCTCATGCATTTCAACAGATCGATCCCCTGTCTGTAAAATGTCAAAATTCTGAAGGATTCAAGCAAGGGAAGATTTATCTCTCTCCTACAGAGATCGATCTCCTAAGGCATTTCATATAAAAACTGACCAGTTGGATCTGCATTTCACAGGAGCAAATTAATTTCCTCCATTTTTAACATTAACCTAACTTTCTCATTCTAAAACCATTACATTTCCATAAAGATTTGAGAAAAAGCTATTAGAGCAAAGTTGTTCATTGTGAAGAGAAGAACAACATAGCCTGGAATCAACACTTCATTTGTTGGGTTGAAGGAGCAAAGGAGTCTTCAAATTTGAAAAAGAGGAAAGTCAAGCTAGGTGAGTTTTTAATACACCAACTTAAAGTATATTTATCTAGTTGTTGTTGTGAGTAGATTGGTGTATGTATTGATGATTGAAACTACCTAGGATGTAATGGAACAAGCATAACCTAAAATGAGTTAGTGTGAGAAAATGTGATATGGTTGAGTTAATGATAAATGACTTATACTAAGATGTTAGTGAGGTGATATATATGATTTTGAGATGATTGAATGAAGCTACATTGTGAGATTAGTCGAGTTATGAAAATAAGCATCTGAGGTGTTTGATAAATTGTCATAGTGAAGTAAATGATGAACTAGAGGCACTATGAGCTTAATACCGGTTTAGTGTGAATCAATAGGCCTAAAGAGTTCAGCAGACTCTCAAGAAATAAATAGAGCGATCAAAATGGACTTAAGAGGAAATAAGGCTTTATAAGTGTTAATGAAAACTATAAGTCGAATCGACTATAGTAAACGTAAGAATTTTAATTTCATTGGGTTAAATTGATGTAATACGTAATTTCGTACAGTCCCGGAGATTTCTTGGGAGGTGAATCGAACTGCACAATCCAACAATTTTAAAAAAGTGGAATCACTCAACACAATTCTAGGTAAGGGAATTTTATAAGTACTTAGAGATAGTTGCACGTATTTTGTGGGTGTATATAGGGCTTTGCAATTGCTTGGTTATCTAGAAAAGAATAAATGGTTTGTGTGAACGACTACGAATATACATGATTTGGTTTTGAAGTGAATCTTACAAAAAGGGGTAGTAAGGTTAGTAATTGCATAATTATCATGTTTTGATATTTTTATAAACTACATTGCTTTGGTTTAAGCGAATTTGTGGATAGGCTGGCTAATGATTTCATTATTTCATGAAAGAGCATGAGTCAGGTGTAAATTATGATTTTTAATGTGTTTTGTTGAAATGGAGCCGCCCATCAAATTTACATGAGCTAAATCATACTGGAGCTCTACTCGCACTGGATTTTGATGTTTTGATATGTATGAAGTGTGCTGGAGCCTTGCTCGCACCATATTTTGAGTTATGATGTTTTATAAATCATAATGAAGCTTTAGCTCGTAGGTGGTGTTTCATTGATTTTCTTATGCATATAACCATACTGGAGCTATGCTCGTACGTGATTTCCTCATTATTTATTATGCATAAAGTCGTACTAGAGCGTTGCTCGTACGAGGGAATTTATTGATAATGCATGGATCATGCTAGAGCTTAGCTTGCACTGGTTTTCACACTGTGATATGTAATGAGTCATGCTGGATGCCTCGAGTAGACATTGTGTCACATGGATGAGATGGTTGCACGAGCCGTCCTGGATGCATCGTGTAGACTATTAGGCACACAGATGAGATGCTTGCACGTGCACTTGAGACTGAGTAGGTTATGCATGACATGGGGTAGATAAGACCTATGGCAAGTACCCCTAATAATGATATGGGTCCACAGAGTACATTGTACTATGTACTTCACAGGGAGTACATTGTATCGAGAAGTTATGCTGTTGATTTGAAAGTCTGATGAAGGACTAACCCACCTCCGTTCCAACATGATGCCCCATACACCGGGACCCGTGTGGTCTTAGATGATAATGACATAGTTGGCCAACATAGTCCTCGATATATATAGTGACCACCTGTCTCACATGATATCACATGGTTTTGTTTATTAAGTATGGATTTTGTTGTCCAGGGTAGACCCAAGGGAGGGGTTGAGCCTTGAGGGATGTTTTTAAAGAAATGACACTTGTTATTTGTGATGAGTTTTGATATGTTTTGAGAAAGTGATAAATCCTAAGGGATGATTTTGTGAAGGGTTACCCTTTCTCTGATGAGTTTTATTATGATGAGCATGAGAGGTTTTACATGATGATTTTCCGTGTTGACATGACTATTTTCATGTTTTCAGTACATGATATATGTATTTACATGTGGCATGGTTTTAATATTTCATCATGCTCTGGATATTAATGATTTTTATGCATGACACTATAAGCACGTAGATAGTGTAGTTTTCTACCATGCTTGCATTATTGCCTTACTAAACGTGTGGTTGCTCTTCCCATTCACTTTTCCCCCTCTACAGAGCGCGCATTGTAGTCCAGTGAGGGACTGAGATGTTGTATTCGGATCTCCACTGCTCTCTATCTCTAAGAGGTATACACACATGAATTATTTTTGTATCTAAATATGAAATAACATAGTAAACATTTTAAATTGTAATATGGGGGATGTAAGTGTTAGCAACATGTCATGTATAAGTACATGACTTAAACTTTCTATGTGTGTATTTGCTTTTAATTGATTGAAAGGTGATTTGGCAAATGATGATTAATACTGGCTCATAGCCTAACTGATATTGGTGAGAGTTATTCACGAACGGGTAACTTAACAAATAAAGTGAAAAATTTATGGTGATTTTTAGATGAAATAGATGGAAAGGGTCATGACAGAGAATGGTATCAGAACTGAGTTGGCCCGATATGAGTCGGTATTAATAAGTAGGAAAGTTACGTCCTCATATTATTGTGATTTTGTTTAGATATAACTGTGTATACCGAGATGGATACAGGAAATTAGGCATTATGCCTGTCACACGCCGAGGTAGAGTGGCAGGTGCACATGCTAGAGTCTGTAGAGGTAGGCCTGAGAGCCGTACGGAGCCACGACTATTCAAGCTCCAAAAGACCTTGTTTAGAGATCAGGGGATACTGAGGCACGCTTCGCTGTGATAGAGCATAGTATTGAGAGCCTCGTTGAGATAGTCACGCAGGCATTAGGTGTTGGCAATAGATGAGGTCCAGCCATTTAGCCTACTACTACTAGACAGGCAGCCACAGAGGCAGAGAGGCCTCAAACTACAGGGACTGTTACACCACTTCTAGTTTAGGATACGACTTCTCCTATTGCTCCATAGCCGGAAGAAAGTGACCTGGGTTATGATTGTGAATTGAGTAGGTTAAGGCAGTTCCCGGAGTTAAAACCTCCAATATTTAAAGGAGTGAAGGACCTGGTTGTTACTGAGGATTAGGTTTATGAAATGGAAAAGTTGTATGGGTTCTTCAGATGTACATCGATTGAAAATGTGGCTTTTACCGTATTTATGCTGAAAGGTGAGGCAGAACACTGATGGAGATCCACCGTATCTATTCTAAGGGCCCGACACTCAGAGATCACATGGGAGATATTCTTAGAGGCCTTTAGAAGGAAGTACATTCCAGCCACTACATGAAGGAAGTTGAGGATGGAGTTTATGAACTTGGTTCAAGGGAATCGTTTTGTTGATGAGTATGAGTCGAGGTTTATATCCTTGGGGAGGTATGACCTTGACACATTGAGCAGTGAGGCTATGAAAGTCTAAAAATTCATGGATGGACTGAGACCAACCATCAGATCCAAATTGGCTCCATTTGACATCCTCACTTTTGAAGAGGCAGTGCGCAAGGTGCAGTTATGTGAACATGACTTTGAGCAGAATGCCTCTGAATTTGGAAAGGTTAGTGGCAGAAGAGATAGAGATCGAAAGAGATTCGGGGTTGATAAAGTGGTCAGGAGAGGAGGCCAGAGATTGTTTGAGAAGAGGCCTAAGATTGAAGAGGTGCAGGAGAGAGCTGCTAAACCTCCTATGTACCCAGCTTTAGTGCCACTGAGGGGTGTAGTCATTAGAGGACCACGATCTACTACCGATTAGTGTAGGAGATGTGGTAGATTTCATGGTACCAGGCCTTATCCGACGACCCCTGTTGTATGTTACAGATGTGGAAAGCTAGGACATATCGCTAGGTATTGTCCAGAGATGATAGAGACTACCCCACAAAAGGGCAAAGAGCCAGAGAGAGCTTCAGTTGAGACAGCTACTCCGATGAAGAGGGCTACAGCTGACGAAAAGAGGAGTAGGCAGTTGGTAGAGAAGGAGTACATGCACTTGACCACGACACCGCAGACACTTCAACGGATGTGATTAAAGGTGCCATCTTAATTTTTGGTTTCGAAGCATTTGTATTATTTGATCCTGGTGCCACGCATTCCTTTATATCGCCTTCCTTTGCACATAAGTTGTTGAAGCATGTAAAGCCCACATTGTTGGATAGAATGTTAATGATTTCTACACCTATGAATTATAGTCAGTTGATTGAGTATGTATATAGGAATTGTAAGTTGAAGATAGGGGAAGAGATATAGTAGCCGATTTAATTTTATTGAGTATGAGCGATTTTGATGTAATTTTAGGAATAGATTGGTTGGCTGCAAATCGTGTTGTTATGGATTGTTATGCTAAGACATTAATGTTTTTAGAGATAGATGACCTTATTGTAAGCTTTGTCGAAAAGAAATGAAAGAACATGATTATTGTAAATGAGATGAGTATAATTTTAATCCATCAAATTTAAGCGACAAATTTATTTATTAATTGAGAATGTTAATGTGGTGACTTATGTTGCCAACAGTGGAAAGGATAATGTGAGGGGTTCATTGCATACATGGTTGACATAGATAAGGCACACCCGGAATTGAGAGACATTCCAATAGTTGCAGAATTTCCTGATGTCTTTTCGGACGATTTACCAGGGCTACCACCTCATAGGGAAATGGAGTTTTGTATAGAGTTGATACCTGGTACAGAGATGATATCTAAGCCACCATATAGAATGGTTCCGATTGAGTTCGAGCAGTTAGAGAAGCAGTTTCAAGAGTTGCTAGAGAAGGGGTTCATTAGACCGAGCGTCTCGCATTGGGGAGCTTCAGTTTTTTTTATGAGGAAGAAGGATGAGAGCCTCTGATTGTGTATAGATTACCGATTGTTGAATAAGGTCACCATTAAGAACAAGTACCCCCTTCCACGCATTGATGATTTATTAGATCCGGTCTGAGGAGCACAGGTCTTTTCTAAGATAGATCTGCGATCTGGGTACCATCAGTTGAGGATACAGAGTGGAGACGTACCCAAGACAGCATTTCGTACCCGTTATGGCCACTAAGAGTTTTTGGTTATGCCATTTGGATTGACAAATGCCCCTGCAACATTTATGGCTTTGATGAATGATGTATTTAAGCCATACCTAGACCAGTTTGTTATAGTGTTTATCGACGACATATTGGTTTATTCCTAGTCTAGGGAAGAGCATGAGCAGCATTTGAGGTTAGTTTTGTAGACCCTCTCAGAGATGGAATTATATGCCATACTCAGCAAGTGTAACTTTTGGTTGGAGTAGATCTCATTTTTGGGCCATGTTGTATTGAGGGATAGGGTATTAGTGGAGTTATCTAAGATTGAGGCAGTTGTACAATGGGAACAGCCCAAGACAGTCACTGAGATCAAAAGTTTTTTGGGATTGACAGGTTATTATCGGAGATTTATAGAGGGTTTCTCCAGACTAGCTGCTCCATTGACATGTCTCACGGAGAAGGATGTCAAGTTTGTATGGGATGAGGCATATGAGAGAAGTTTCCAGGAGCTTAAGTGTTGGTTGACCACTGCTTCAATTCTCACCTACCAGTTTAGGAGGTTTCTCTGTGTATACGGATGCATCACACTAGGGACTGGGCTGTTTACTTATGCAGGATGGGAAGGTAGTTGCTTATGGATCCAGACAGTTGAAGGATCACGAGAGGAACTATTCGACTCACAATTATGAGTTAGCAGCCGTACTGTTTGCATTAAAGATATAGGGCCACTATCTCTATGGTGAGAAGTTTCAGGTATATACGGATCATAAGAGCCTTAAGTATCTATTCTCGTAGAAAGAGTTGAATATGAGACAAAGAAGATGGCTCTAACTCTTGAAACATTATGATTGTGAAATCATGTACCACCTGGGTAAAGCGAATGTAGTTACCGATGCCTTGAGCAGAAAGAACCTTGGGTTGGTGTCTTATATGATGGTTTGGGAACACGAGTTGTTAGAGCACTTAGTGAACCTGAGTTTGGATGTAGCCCCACCTAGTACAAAAAGATTTGATGTTGTGGCTAGTTTGAGATTGAAGCCAGAGTTGATTTATCGAATTCGACAAGCTCAGCAGAGTGATAGACAATGTACCGATTGGTTGAGACAGGTGCAGACAGGTGTGGGTACTGATTTTGAGCTGAGTACAGATGTATTGCTGAGGTTCAGGGGCAGAGTATGTGTTCTCGAGGATCCAGAGATCAGGAGGTTTATTTTATCAGAGGCTCACTCATCGAGGTATACAATACATCTTAGGAGTACTAAGATGTATCAAAACCTTCAAAAAAGTTTATTGGTGGTCTGGAATGAAAAGAGACATTGCTGAGTATGTCGCTAGATGTCTCGTCTATCAGTAAGTGAAGGTAGAGATTCAGAAGCCTGCAGGGTTATTATAGCCTCTACCGATACCGACATGGAAATGGGAGTACGTCACCATGAATTTTATAAAGGGTTTACCGAGGACCTATAGAGGTCATGATGCCATTTGGGTTATTGTGGATCGGTTGACGAAGTTAGTCCATTTCTTAGCTATGAAAGCTACCGATACTTTGAGCAAGTTGGCAAACTTGTATGTTCGACAGATAGTTCGATTACATGGTGTTCCAATGAACGTTGTTTCTGATCGGGATACCCACTTCACTTTCCATTTTTGGGAACACATTCAGGAAGCAATGGGGACCCAGCTGAGTTTTAGCACCGCTTTTCATCCTCATACAGATGGTCAGTCAGAGAGGACTATACAGACCTTGGAAGATATGCTGAGAGCTTGTGTGTTAGATTTTGGAGGCTCCTGGGATGATAACCTACCGTTGGTCGAGTTCGCCTATAATAACAACTATCATGCGAGTATCGAGAAGACACCATATGAGGCACTGTATGGACGTAGATGCCGATCCCCTATTGGATGGGATGAGGTTGGTGACAGACAGATTTTTGCTCCCGAATTAGTACAAAAAGCCTCTGAGGATGTCCAGTTGATATGTGAGAGGTTACGGATAGCTCAGAGCCGGCAAAGGAGTTATGCTGACAGGAGACGGAGACCACTGGAGTTTGCTGTCGGTGAGTCAGTATTCTTGTGAGTTTCTCCCTCGAAAGGGATTATGAGGTTTAGTAAAATGGGAAAGTTTAGCCCTCGATATATAGGACCCTTCGAGATTTTGGAGAGAGTGAGAGATAAGGCTTATAGGTTGGCATTGCCACCAGAGTTACCAGGTGTTCATAACGTCTTCCACGTCTCTATGCTTCAGAAGTACCACCCATACCCGACACATGTGATAAGATATTAGCCGTTAGAGCTCAATGAGAGTATGACGTATGTTGAGAAGCCGATTCGAATATTTGATAGGAAGGAGAAGGTGCTGAGGTTGAAGATGATTCCCTTAGCGAAAATTCTTTGGAAATATCACACTTCGAAGAAAGCTACATGGGAATTGGAAAACATGATACAAGAGAAGTACCCGGAGTTGTTCTCAGGTTAACTTGGCTTTAATTTGGAGGCCAAATTTCTTGAAGGGGGGAATGTAAGACCCGTAAATTTCTATCTAATGTTTATGATTATTGAATGAACAGACAAGTTACATTACATATGAATTACAAGATATAGATGTTTTAAGTTCTAAGTGTGAATGAATTGCTAAATGAGTATTGAAGTAATTGAGTATAAGTTTAACTTGGAAAATCTCATACCATAGGCAGATCGATCTCCATTGGTCTCTGGATAAGCCAGATCGATGACCTCTTAAGGCTAGATCGATCTCCAAAGCCTTCTGCCTAAAACTGATCGATCTCAATACCTTGAACAGATCAATCTCATGCATTTCAACAGATCGATCCCCTGCCTACAAAATGTCAAAATTCTGAAGGATTCAAGCAAGGCCAGATCGATCTCCCCCCTATGGAGATCTAACTCCTAAGGCATTTCCTATAAAAACAGGGCAGTTGGATCTGTATTTCATTGGAGCAAATTAATTTCCTCCATTTTTAACATTAACCTAGCATTCTCATTCTAAAACCATCACATTTCCATAAAGATTTAAGAAAAAGCTATGAGAGCAAAGTTGTTCATTGTGAAGAGAAGAACAACATAGCTTGGTATCAACATTTCATTTGTTGGATTGAAGTAGGAAAGGAGTCTTCAAATTTAGAAAAGAGAAAAGTCAAGCTAGGTGAGTTTCTAATACACCAACTCAAAGTATATTTATCTAGTTGTTGTTGTGAGTAGATTGGTGTATGTATAGATGATTGAAACTACCTAGAATGTAATGGAACAAGCATAACCTAGAATGAGTTAGTGTGAGAAAATGTGAAATGGTTAAGTTGATGATAAATGACTTATACTAAGATGTTAGTGAAGTGATATATATGATTTTGAGATGATTGAATGAAGCTACATTGTGAGATTAGTTAAGTTATGAAAATAGGCATATGAGGTGTTTGATAAATTGCCATAGTGAAGTAAATGATGAACTAGAGGCATTATGAGCTTAATACCAGTTTAGTGTGAATCAATAGGCCTAAAGAGTTCAATAGACTCTCGAGAAATAAATAGAGCGATCAAAATGGACTTAAGAGGAAATAAGGCTTTATAAGTTTTAATGAAAACTATAAGTTGAATCGACTATAGTAAACGCAAGAGTTTTAATTTATTTGGGTTAAATTGATGTGATACGTAATTTCGTGCAGTCTCGGAGATTTCCTTGGAGGCGAATCCAACTGCACAATTGAGCAGCTCTAAGGAAGTGGAATCACTCGACGCGATTCCAGGTAATGGAATTTTGTAAGTATTTAGAGATAGCTGCACGTATTTTATGGGTGTATATAGGGCTTTGCAATTGCTTGGTTATCTAGAAAAGAATAAATGGTTTGTGTGAACGACTACGAATATATATGATTTGATTTTAAAGTGAATCATTCAAAAAGGGATACTAAGGCTAATAATTGCATAATTATCATGTTTTGATATTTTTATGAACTATATTGCTTTGGTTTACGCAAATTTATGGATAGGCTGGCTAATGATTTCATAATTTCATGAAAGAGCATGAATCAGGTGTAAATTATGATTTTTAATGTGTTTTGTTGAAATGGTGTTTTTTTGAAATGGAGCCGCCTATCGGATTTATATGAGCTAAATCGTGTTAGATCTCAGTGCGCACTGGATTTTGATGTTTTGATATGTATGAAGTGTGCTGGAGCCTAGCTCGCACCATATTTTCAGTTATGATATTTTATAAACCGTACTAGAGCTTTAGCTCGTACGTGGTCTTTCATTGATTTTCTTATGCATATAACCATACTGGAGCTATGCTCGTACATGATTTCCTCATTATTTATTATGCATAAAGTCATACTAGAGCATTGCTCGTACGAGGGAATTTATTGATAATGCATGAATTGTGCTAGAGCTTAGCTCGCACTGGTTCTCATACTGTGATATGTAATGACTTATGTTGGATGCCTCGAGTATATTGTGTGTCACACGGATGAGATGCTCTCACGAGCCATCCTGGATGCATTGTGTAGACTATTAGGCACACGGATGAGATGCTCACACGTGCACTTGAGACTGAGCAGGTTATGCATGACATGAGGTGGATAAGACTTATGGCAGGTACCCCTAACCATGATATGGGTCCACGGAGTACATTGTACTGTGTACTTCATACGGAGTACGTTGTACCGAGAGGTTATGCTGTTGATTTGAAAGTCTGGTGAATGACTAACCCACCTCCATTCCAACATGATGCCCCACACACCGAGATCCGTGTGGTCTGGGATGATAATGACATAGTTGGCCAACATAGTCCTTGATATATATAGTGACCACCTGTCTCACACGATATCACATGGTTTTGTATATTGAGTATGAATTATGTTGTCCAGGGTAGACCCGAGGGAGGGGTCGAGCCTTGAGGGATGTATTTAAAGAAATGACACTTGTTGTTTGTGATGAGTTTTGATATGTTTTGAGAAAGTGATAAATCCTAAGGGATGATTTTGTGACTGGTTACCCTTTCTTTGATGAGTTTTATTATGATGAGCATAAGAGATTTTACATGATGATTTTCCATGTTTACATGCCTATTTTCATGTTTTCAGTACATGATATATGTATTTACATGTGGCATGGTTTTAATATTTCCTCATGCTCTGGATTTAATGATTTTTATGCATGACACTATAAGCATGTAGATAGTGTAGTTATCTACCATGCTTGCATTATTGCCTTAGTAAAGGTGTGGCTGCTTATCCCATTCACTTTCCCCTTCTATAGAGCGCGCATAGTAGCCCAATGAGGGATTGAGGCGTTGTATTTGGATATCTGTTGCTCTTCATCGCCAAGAGGTATACACACAGGAATTCTTTGTGTATCAAAACATGTAATAGAACAATAATCATTTTGAATAGTAATATGGGGGATGTAAGTGTTAGCAAACATGTCATGTATAAGTATATGACTTAAACTTTCAAATGTATGTGTTTGCTTTTAATTGATTGAAAGATGATTTGGCAAATGATGATTAATACTGGCTCTAGCCCAACTGATATTGGTGAGAGTTGTTCACGATCAGGTAAGTTAAAAAGTAAAGCAAAAAATTTATTATGATTTTTAGATGAAATGGATGAAAAGGGTCGTGACAGTGAGTATTCTGTTATAAGAGTTTAGATAGCCTCTTAGTGAAGTGAGTAGAAAAGTTTCTTCCTAAGCCTAAGTAAAAGGAATTGTAAGAGGTTATTCCTAAACCTCGAAAAGGAAAGTGTAAGTGATTCCCTAGCAGTGGAATTGGCTCCTTGGTAAGAAGGTCAAGAAGAAAGGACTTAGGCAAGCGACTGGTCGAGCCTCTATATGTCACGACCCTCTTCCCGTGACTTAACTTACTACTAACAGTTGGGCTATGAGTCAACATCTATATCCACATCTCATCCCTTCATAATTCATAATTCATTTAATGAAATAGAAACTATTCTTTTATAAATATGCAGAAACGTTTACATTAGTTTCTATCATATACATCCTTTTCGTACAAAAGATAACTATACTATGCATTAATTTACAGAATACAAAATTTTTCTCTCATAAATGTATACCTATATACTGCCGGAGAACTGGAGAACACCGTAGTAGGGACAACTGTAGTAACTCTCTACTATGTAGTATCTGTGGAGGAGGAAATAAGGGGGTGAGCTAACACGCTTAATAAGGAAAATATGAAAGCAGACAGATAACTACACTATCTACATGCTTAAAAATAAACATTTATTTTCCTTATAAAACATATGCATTCTTTAAAAATAGCTTCCATCAATTGCAAAATCATTAATTCGCTAGATGGGTATATGCATATTTCATTCTCAAATCACACAGTATACTGGTTAAAAATCACACAGCTTACTCATCAATCCACACAACACACATTGAGAAATTGCTTTATATTTAGCAAATCACTTAGTAATCAGTTTACATGAGACATATAATGGAGTATCAATTTGCCTTGTATCACACAGCAGGGGGAGACATGTCACCTCACACAGTAGTGACAAAATGTCATATCACATAGATATAAGACTTATGCCCATAGTTCGGATTCTAGGTAACACTGATCAGGTGTGCGGGAATCTCATGCTTAGGGAGGCGGATCAACCATCCCTTCAGCTCACAGAGAATCACTAAGATATCACAACACATCATACTCCATGGCTAACGCTCATGGTACATCGTGCTCCCGTGAATCTTTATCACCCATTTCCATTGTCTCAAAATCACGTGCGAGCAGGTCTGTGCAAGATCACTAAGCAATACACGACAGATCCAGCATGGTTTTACTCATCACACAACAAACTCATAAACTCTCATGCGAGCAACTCAGCGTAAGATCACACAGCATACCTAAGGCATCGAACACGATTTTGCTTATCACACCGAAAGCTTATCGTACCACGTGCGAGCAACTCAGCATAAGAACACACAGCATACTTGAGGCATCGATCACAGTTTTGCTTTCAACCACTTTAAATCGAGGGGGTCACATATGAGCATAGTCAGAGCAAGATCACTTAGCAGTACTCGATGGCTCTAGCGTGATTTCCCAAAATCTAGTGCGAGCTCTCGAGTGGATCACACAGCTTCACTCAACTCCAACACCTTTTTCTTTTTCTCGAAAATCCCTTTTAAAATACTGTGCGAACCCGAGTAGTAGATCTGCCATTGCCACTTCGACTCTAGCACAAGTTCACATAGAAAAGGAATAGATGGCTCCATTCACTAAGTATGAGTGAGAGGGCAATCTCCCTTCAATCACTCATTAAAAGCTTTTCATGCAAATTACTAAACCGAGAGCCAGTCTATTATTACTCTTTCTCAAAACACTTGCAAAACATATTTTCACACAAGACATTGAAATCATGCAATTCATGCAAATAAACTTCTTCTTATCACTTAGCTTTCATGTAGATTTATCAATATTTATATCCTTCATAACATTCATTTACACACATCAGGTAAGAAACATACGTATAGCTATCTCTAATAGCTGACATAAATCCCTTACCTCGAATCATGCTCAAATCACTTTCCTTGGTTTCCAAAGCTCGTGATTCGGTCTTATCGGCTCCAATTATGTCTCCAGGAGCTACAATGATTCTCAATTCACATCAGTGTACTTCAATATGCTTCATTTTCACTTGTATGAAGTTTAATTCAATGCATTGGGCCATTTTACACTAATTTGGCCTCGTTATGACTTGTTGAACTCTAATCTCTCTTAAGTCCATTACAATCGTTCTATTTCTTTCTCAAGAATCCATTAGACTCCGCGAGTCAATTGATTCATATTGAACCGACATTAATCTTACAATGCCTTAAGTTCATCATTTTCTCTCGCTATGGCATTTTATCAAACACCTCTTATGCCCATTTTCAATAATCATCCATTCCAATATATTTATTTTGTAAAACTATCTTAAAATCATCTATACATGCTTACTAACATCTCTACATGCTTAAATCATCATTAACCCCATGCCATTTCAACTTTCTCTCAATAAACCCATTCTAGGTCACAATTATTTAAGTATGTAAATAACATTTAATCAAACATTATTTACCCCAAATCACTCATCAAAATGTCTAGATTAACATATTAGAAGATGGTGTATTGAAATCTTACATGGCTTGACTTTTTTCCTCTTCTGCCAAATTGGGGAAAAACCTCTTTTCTCCTTCAATCCAAGGTTTGAGCCTCCAATCTTTGACGATGTTGTTCTTTTCCTCACTAGGAACAACTTTGCACAAAGGAACTTCTCTCAAAATTGATTGGAAAGTGGTGATTTTTAGAGTGAGAAAGCTAGGTTATTGTTAAAAATGGAGGAAAAGGGTTTGTTTTCGTGAAATGCATATTTAGCTACCCAGTTTTTAAAGGAAACGCCTTATGAGATCGATCTCCATGGGTGGGAGATTGATCTAGCCTTGCTTAAACTTCTTCAAAATTTCGACAATGTAGGTAGAAGATCAATTTGTCCATTTGCATGAGATCGATCTGCACAAAAGGGAATGAGATTGATATGCTTATTTGCATGAGATCAATCTGCCTATTTACTAACCATGGAATGTGATCGATCTGTTTCAGGCAGAAGGCTTTAGAGATCGATTTGGCCTTAAGAGGAGATCGATTTGGCCTATCCAAAGATAACTAGAGATCGATCTGCCTTATGGGAGGAGATCGATCTGGTCCAAGCCGAGGCAACTTGAGATCAATTTGCTTGAGTGAGGGATCGACCTCCCTTTTGCAGAATGCTTGACATTGTGTTTTCCAGGCCATGAGATCGATCTATCCTTGCAATGAGATCGATCTGCCATGTCCCTACAGCATTTCAACTTAATCTTCCCAGATTTTCAAAGTTAAACTCTCATTCTATTGCTTCTATACTCATTTTGCATTTCATTCACACTTAGAACTTAAAAACATCCATTTCTTATGATTCATATACATCGTAATTCCTCTGTACATTCCAAATCATAAACATTACATAGAAATTTATGGGTCTTACATAACATTAATCGATGCACCCAAATCTGCCATGGCATGTGCGATTTGCCTATTACCAATGATGCAAGGGATTGTAAACACACTTGGGTCATTACACTTTTGGGGTAATTTTCTTTGAATGACTGCAGATACATTCTCCCCCACACTTACCTTCTCATCGCCTCTTAGTTTCCTCTTTGTCGTGCATAACTCTTTAAGGAATGTTTAATACCTTGGAATTTGCTTCACTGCATCAAGAAGCGGACTGCTAATTTCCATCTCCTTAAATACCTTCATTATCTCTTTCTATTGTTCCTTTTTCTATGTCCTAGCTAACATACAAGGAAAGAGAGGGCGAATAAGGTTAGTGTTATCTATAACAGGTTGCATTTGTGTCTCAACCATTTTCTCTACCTTTGAAATCTACCTTTTAATCTCTTTTCCACTACGCAGCACTATGGCACTCGCATTCTCCCTAGGGTTCTTTATTGTTTGAGATGGTAAGTTCTTAGAACCTTGAGCTTCTAATCTACCAACCGTGGTTGCTAGTTGATCCATATATTTTTTCAAGTTCTAAATGCTTGTCCTTGTTTCCTATTTGAATTGTAAAGTGTTGTTAGCAATGTTTTTCATAATTTCTTCAATTGACATACCTAAAGCTAACCTTGTGGCCTGATTTGTTTATTACCTCTGAGCAGAATATTGATAGCCAGCTTGGTTATCATATCTCAAATTGGGATGATCTATCTAGCCTGGGTTTTATGTGTTTGCATACGAATCATGTCTCTGTTGGGATTGACCTGGAAAGTTTCCAATGGCATTCGCTTTTTGCATGGCCAGGTTATCTTCTTACAAAGTCGAACACATGTCGGTGTTGTGCCCTGGTAACGAACAAATTCTGCACACCTTTGCTGCTTGTAAGTTCCTTACTGCCATTTGACGAACTAAAGAGGTTAGATCAGAAATTTGACGTTCCAGGTTGGAAGTACTTACCTCGTTCACCTTCTTCAATGTGTGATCCAATCTACGCCTGAACTGTTGCATATTGGTTGCCATGTTGGCAATGAGATTCCTTGCATCCTTTGGGGGTCTTATCAACTAGTGCTCCTCCACTGGCGGCATCAATCATGCTCTTGTCCATTGGCATTAAACCTTCATAGAAATACTAGATTAGAAGCTGGTCAGTAATCTGGTGGTGTTGACAGCTCTCACACAGCTTCTTAAAATGCTCCCAATACTCGTACAAGGTTTCACCATTGTATTGCCGAATGCCATAGATCTATATTCTTATATTTGTAGCCATATAAGCAGGGAAATAAATCTCTAAAAATAACTGCTTCATCTTATTTCAGGAACGTATTGATCTTGAAGGAAGGTATTATAACCAGTCCTTCGTTTGATCTGCCAACAAGAAGGGGAATGCCCTCAGTTGATCTGATCCTCTGAGATGCCCTATAGTTTCATGCTCGTACACACCATATGAAACTCCTTAAGGTGTTTGTGGGGATCTTTACCTGCAAGTCCATGGAAAGTAGGCAGAAGATGTATTTGTCCCGATTTAAGCTCAAAAGCTGCATCTAAAGTAGGGTACTCAATACACAAAGGTTGTAAGTTTAAGTCAGGAGCATCAAGCTCCTTCAAAGTCCTATTAATATTCATTGCCATGTTGTCAGTGTCCAACTCCTCTATTAAGCTATTGTCTGGCCTACATTTGGGATCTAGGGGTTCTACAACAGTAGTAGCTTCCTAGTCTCTTTTCAACTTCCTCAAGGTTCTCTCTATCTCTGGATCGAATTGAAGTGCAATTTCACCTGATTTGGAGAATCTGGTCATAAAAAACAAAAAAAAATTAAACTAATCACAAGCAAAACAAAAAATGGGCTAAAACTATAAGAAAACAATGGAATTTGGCCGAGATAGGGTGGGGCCAAAGAATGTAGATCCCTTGGTTTGTTTTATTTCGTCGCTTCCACTTGAAATCTAATACTCACACGCCTCCTAACTCAACACAATTTTTTCTTGTGAACAGTAATGTGAATAGTACCGAAAGCCCTAAACAAAAACACAAAATCACAAGAACCTAAAAGCAAAATAATGAGAATAAAATAAAAACATTGTAATTAATCAGAACCAGTCCCCGATAATTGCGCCAAAATTTGGTGAGTGTCAAATTTAACCAAGTTTAAATTATTAGTCTTACCGAAATTTTGCAGTAGCGGTAAGTCTAGGTCGAACCCTAGAGACTGGTGGATTAATTATCATGCAATAACTAAAATAATTTTTTTTGGAGGGGGTGTAATTTAACAGAATTAAAATCCTAAAATAGAATTGATATTCAACTAATTATGAAGAGGGTAAACCAAGATTAACAACTTTGATTCAAAAGAACTACCTAGTAACTAACGATTGATCCTTAACACCTAATTTACCATATTGTCTTAAATTATTTAGGAGAAGTATTATCTCCTAGCAAGATAATATCTCTTCTTCCCTGCTATCATTAACTCAAGCCCAGCACCCGAATTAAATTCTTATCCCTAATCTAATCGGTTTTGACGCAATCCTATTTAGACTAGGAATAACATTAACACTCTAGGAAGACTACTAAACCGAATAACACCTCACCCACAAATTGAATGTTTAATTCGTTCTATTGTTGTACTTAGAGTTGATGAACCCTAATTGTCACTGATTCTGATTTCTATCACAACAATTACGGATTGTGAAAATTTCAGATAGCATACAATCACATGCGAGGATTATCTAATTGGCCAGATCATATAATTTTCTCATGCAATCGAATCAGTTAATACCAGAAACAATAGATAATTGAATCAAAATATAGTTTAGATAAACAAGCCATGTTTCTCAATTGTTGAAATTTACTGGGTTCGATTCCCTTGAATCGAATTAAAGATTTAGTAGTAGATGATTATTGGAAACCAAAATAAAATATAGAGGGTGAATTATTATTTTTTACTGCTGCCCTTGTTTGTCTCTCTTAATTCTCTTCCTAAAGAAAACAAAAACTATATATATATATAGTAAAAAAAAACCTAAATTCAAAATCCTATTACAAGTAGAAAAAGGGCTAATATATTCAGGTTTTTTCTTCACAATTGGTTTTAAAGTGGAAATAGGCCGAATTGGATCTTAGGCTCTTCTTCAAAGTTGTAAATCAGTAAGTCAATGTTCCACTGGGCCTGAATTTGCATAATCTAGAGGACTGAAATTTCGTTTAGAGCCAAAATTCCAAGTAGCACTAAAATTGTCCAATTTCTTCGGTTAAGCTCTTGAAGCCTAATTTATCTACCAAAATCACAAAATTAACATAAGTACTCTAATTAAAATGAGAAACATAGCAAAATATTAAATGTAGAAGTAAATAAATAATAAAAATATGACATTCATCAGGAACATACTAACCTCTAAAAGCATATAGAAATGTCTCCCAAGAAATCTCTAGATGTTGGGATATCAAATGAGTTCTAGTGGCTCTCCACCATCCACCGGCCTGTCCAATCAACATATATGTTGCCATCCTAACTCTTTCTACATCAGTGCACTCTAAATACTTAAATGTCAATTCCATGTCTATCAACCATTCCTCTACCCGTACTGGATCCTTTACACCCTTAAACTCTGAAGGGTGTATCTTAAGAAAATCCTTCATTCTACCCTTATCTTTGTTATCTATCCCAATCTATACCTAAGGCTGAGCTATAGGAGGTGCCTGAGGGGCTTGTGGAGGTGGAGTCGGATGAAGAAGTGCAGGTGTACTATCATCGAAATTTGAAGCATGTGCCCCAAACTGCCAGGCAAACATAGTTGTGAGGGCATTGAGCCCCTCTTTCATGCTCTGCACACTCTGCTCCAGTTTCTTCATCTAGGTATCGAGGCTCTCTAGCTGAGGGGGAAGGGGTGTTAGTGGTTTGTTTTGCCTCTGTGGGTGACGTTTTCGACCACTCATGGTAACTGGTATGAATTACCTGCACCGATACCAATCAATTTTAGCTACAGCTATCACAGGTATATATAATTTATAGTCAGACAAGTACAGATACTTGGGATGTAATAATACTTTAACTACTCAAAACTGACAGTACTAGACAACCTTCGTTTTGATACTACGTTAACTGTCGCACCCCAGAAGCGCGAAAATAGGGGCTAACATTTTCCTTTAATCTTATTTTCCTACCTAGGTTGTATTCTTGTATAGTGTAGGTTACTTCATTTCCTTCCTTTACTTATCTTTTTAATCATTTAGTTTTGCTAGAAATTTGGCATAATAACCTCTTATATATTATCCTATCCACCTGCAAGTAAACGCAGTTTATATTTGCAAGGCAGTCGATTTTATTTCTTATCCTTATTACCTTCCAATTTCATACATTTCAACTACCGCATCCATATCAATTGTCAATATCGCCAACATTTTAATTACCTTCCAAACGTTTACTCACTCATCCATAAAAACATTGGTTACATCCCAAAATTATTTATACAAACCAGTATCTGTACAATATACATGTTTAGAAATAAATGTTTGGTGATATACTTGAGCGTGTATTATAAGTAGGTTAGGAGGCACTGAATCCACCTGCTACTCAAGTACTTTGTGACAGCTGAGTAATCTTACTGTAGGTACTCTGAAATGGAGAAAAATGGTGGTAAACTTATGAGAGAAAAAAGGTCAGAAAGGAACGTATTTAAAATAATTATGACTATATAAAACAAGTAGAAAATCATGAAAACATACCTTCATGCATCTGTACTTATGAAAACATATTCATATGCTTACTTTGAAACATAGCATTTAAACATACATAAATGCTTTATTTCATATGTAGAACATTTTCACATTAAAACATCATATATATTTCCCTTGTTCAAACATCATACATTAAATACACCTTCATACCTTTATACTCATGAAAAACGATTCATACGTTTACTTTGAAACATATCATTTAAACATACACATATACTTTATTTTATGCGTAAAACATCTTTCCATGGAAACATCATATATATACTTTCTCTGTTTAACATCATACATATCTTTTCATATGAAAACAACATACATACTTTCTTTCTTTAAAACATCATCATCAAAACGTGGAGACTAGGTTATGTTTGCGTAGCTAACATGCATCATACGTCATCCTCCGTAGAGGGTCATAAAATACCGATGACCAAGGTGGGGGTTATAGACTGGATCAAGGTTGTACATCAAACATGTGTAGTATCTAAACATACTTAACACTAGCACACAGCTAGGGCACAAGCACCAATGGCACTCGTGGTACGGGAGACATACATGGGTGCTGTATGGGCACGAAATACTATGAGAAGCACATACCACGAGTAGCGAAGGTAACCACCACAAAGGTGAAGACAAGCGCTACACGGGTCCAACGTATCAGGAACCACAGGCGGCGAAGCATGAACACCACAAGCAGTGGGCATGCTAATTGGATAGCCTTCTAGTCTCCAAATCTCTTTTTCTTCCTTACTTACTTTCAAAATCATCAAAAAGTCCTTTGAAATGTAAATATAAAGTTATATAGTTAACTATAAAATATCAGGCTCTTAAACTTATGTACTATAGATAAAACTCAATTCATTATCATTTATTTTCTTTTTTGAAAGTTCTTCACACATCATAAATCAACTTATGAAACATAAGTAGGTATAGTTAGTCAGGACTATGCTAAATTACATCCCTTACCTTTACTAGGCTAAGGCGGTATTATTTCACCGAGGACAGGTATTACCTCGTTAAACGTGTTGATTTCTCGAGCTACCTAAAACAATATCAACTCATCAAATATTGCGCAATTTCATTTCAACATATCCAAATATGTATTTATCTTCTCAAAGTTTGACCAATTTTGATTTTTTAGTCAACTTTTTCTACTTTTTCGATTTTACCGATTTAAGTGTCGATTTAAGCTAATTTCACAAATTTTATTGTTTTGACTTTAATTTCATTACTTTAATAACCTAAATACTCACTTAAGTCTATAATTCAAGCTTATCAACTTTCAAAATTCCAAAATTAAACACTTTTCAATTTTTTGAGTAAATCGAGCTATAAACCGGACTTTCTCAGTATTAATTCAATAGTTTATAACCTCAAACATCACCAAACTTCATCATTTTCTTACAAACCCTAGGCTAAACGAAACCATACCTATTCCTAAAAATTATTTCATTGATTTCCACATAACTAAAAATCATCTAACAACATTAAATAATCATATATCTCAAGTTCATAAACATTCATCTAGTTTACCTTAACTTTGACCAAGGTTGACAAAACTTTTGATCTTCCAAACTACTCCTCAACTGTAAATCAACATGTATATACCTTAGAATCATAAAAAGCTATAAGAAAAATCAACCAAAAACTTAAAAAAACTGAACTTTCTCTCACCTCAAAACAGGACAGTTTTTATCCCTGATTTTCTCTCCAGCTTTTCACCTAGTAAATGGACTCCTTTTTAGCTGTATTTTTTTATATGTTATAAAGGACTTAAAGGGTAATATTTAATCTCTTTTGGAAGGAGTCCAATTCAGCTCAAAAAGGGGTCGAAAAAATGTAAGAATGAGGAAGGTACAATACCACCCGATGAAATTTCGAGAGAGAGGTGAGGGCGCCTGAGGGCTTCTTTTTTGAAGCTTTCAGAGCCCTCAGAATGATATTTAAGTCTAGTTTTATGGACCAAAATTTTGGGCTGAATCCTGTCTGTAGATGGGTCGAAATTTGGCCTTTCTGGCTAGTGGTCTGTTTACTGCAACAAGAACATTTTCTGTTTTGTTTTGATAATTTCCAAAAAATTATTTCTAGTTCAATTTCCTCCAAATTCTCACTTCTCAAGTGTTATACTAAGTCTCTAGTATCCCACATAAAAAGTTAGGGCCCAACTTTGTTTAAAAAATTTCCCAATTGGGCCAATTTTGCGTGACTTGGTCATTACCGAGCAATGTAACTTAAGGTTTTGGGTTTACTTTAAAAATTTATTTGGTAATTGAAACCTCCTTATTTTCATTCAATATTCATTCATCATGTAATTTATGCCTTGAAATAATTTCCCATGGCCTCATAATAATTTCCTTGAATTTTTAGAACTAAGTCCAAATATATTTCTCTTATTGGGCCTATTTGCCCCGTTTAGAGGAAACCCGAGTTTCACTAACTTTTTCTCTTCTAACACCTTAGTTTCACATCCCAATCATAAAAAAACACTTAAAATAATACTTTTGAAGAATACTTAAATTTGCATTCTTACCTCAAAGTGCTCTAAGCAATCAACCTACAAAAAAAAATTAAAACAGTTAAAATTAATTAACGCAATAAAATGCAAATATGAAAATAACAAAGCAAGATTAATTAAACTAAAATTAAACTAACCTAAAATGCAATAAGACTACTTAATCAAAATGCAATTTAAACTAAACTAAAACTTAATGAAAATAAAGACTAAATTAAAAATGTGTTAAAAAAATTTAATCTAAATTAACTCTAAATGCTTCTAAACTAAAATAAAATTATCTACTAACTAAAAATTAACACTACAAATTAACATGCAAAAATAATAAAACTAACCTACCATTATAATTGACTAGGCTAACTAACTAACAACTAACAAATGCATGAAAATGGATTAAATAAAATGAACTAGACAAACAAGCCTTAACCTGTGAGACCCCGTATTTTATAATGGTATATATGTACAAAGAAATGTAAATGAAGTTGTATTATGAAGTCATAAGTTTGATGATACAATTGTAATGTGAAGTATATGTGATGTAAGTCCATAAGTTAATGTACATACATGTAATAAGAGTTGTGATTGTACATACAAGTTACATTATGTGTGAATGTAAAGAAATGGACTTAAACATGTGGAGAATGTGAGTAGAATGGATTATGAGTAGTGTGGTAAAATGGAAGTAGAATTGCATAAGTTGTGCACTTCCATTTGGTTTACATCGTATACTTTTGGTTATACAAGGATTCCACACAAGTTTTAATAGGAATAAGGTATGTATGGATGTCATGGTCAAGCCTCAAAGATGAATGAATGAGAAAATGATCATGGTAACAAAATGTATGAAGTTTGGTAAGTGTTGCTGCAGAAGAACTGCTGAAAATATGGAAATTGTGAAGGGCAGATCGATCTCATAGGATGAAAGATCAATATGGAAGAGCCAGAATGCTCTTATATGGGGCAATGGAATAGAGCAGATCGATCTCCAATGGAGCCAGATTAATCTCCTAAGCATTCTGTAATGAAAAGATGGATCCTCAAGCACTTAGATCGATCTCCTTAGCTCTCTATTTGGGAGCAGATCGATCTCATGCTTCGACAGATCGATCTCATGCTTAAAATGCTGTGAAAAAGAGGGATTTAAGGGGACAAGATCAATCTCCTCTTGGTGCAGATCGATCTCCTCAAGCTATTTCTATAAAAGGAGTGCTGAAAATCAAAAAATTTCGAGAAAAACACTATCCTTCCATTTTCAACCTAAAAACCTAACTTTCTCTCTCTAAAATCAGCTATTTTCAGTAAGATTTGAAGAGAGACCATTAGAGGCAAAGTTGTTCCTATCAAAGAGAAGAACAACATAGTTGGAAGGCATTTTCCCATTGTTGGTATTGAAGGAGCTAAGGGCATTGTCATTTGGAGCAAGAAGAGAAATCAAACTTGGTAAGATTCTAACACTCCAACTATGGTACATTGTCTATTTAATTGATTTTGGAGTTGTTTGGCATGAGTATGGATGGTTGGAAACTATCTAAAATGCATTGGAATGATTATGACCTAGAAATGGTCTACTGTGAGAAAGTGGAATATATGGAGATTAATGATGAATGAGATATGTTGAAGTTAATAATAGTGTTGTGGTATGATTTTAAGATGTTATTAGTGGATAAATTGTGAGATTTACCTAAAAGAGGTAAATTGTGGATTAAGGCATTGGTAAAATGCATAAGTGAATTGTATTGACTAGTGAGGTCAATTATGGGTTAAAAACATTAACTCAATTGATTAGATGAATGAATCGCAGCTTTCGAGGATATGTCGAAGTGAGTTCAGCCAAGAGCATGAGAAGCTAAGAGGAAAAGAGTCACACCAAGTAAATCGAGGTAAGGGAATTGTGTGAACTTCTTAGAGATATTTGTGCGCAATTTGGGCGCATTAAATGCTTTGCTAGAATGCATGAGATATTAGAAAATGATGTTGGGTGATTGAAGGGCAAAAGTTGGGTGTTTGACAAAATGTGCATGAAAACAAAAGCATATTGCTTTGAAAATCATGTTTTAATTCTTTTAGCAAATGATTGGCAGGTTGGATGACATTGAAATGATTTGCAAAAGAAATGAGTGTGTTTTGGTTTTGTTAACCATACTTTGCAAAGTTTTGAGCCACCTACATGATTTCGTGAGTATGAAAGCGTGCTAGAGTATGAATCGCACGAGATTTGACATGTTTTATACACATGAGTGCTAGAGGCACTAGTTTTCACATGGATTTCATATTTGTTTTGGCATTGTGCTTGGAGTTTGTCTCGCACTAGATGCCCACCTTGCATGTTGCCGTGTTTGGAGCTTCGAGTAGACTGGGTGTCACATTGATTGAATAGTCTCACACGTGCATTGTTGTGACATGATTAATTAGCCATGTTATGAGCTTCAGGTAGACAAGAGGTCGTACCGATTAAATAGGCTCACACGTGCGTTTGAGATGTGGCGTGATATGATGTGTTGATTGGGTCCACGGAGTACGTTGTACCGTGCATGTAGCATGGAGTACGTTGTACCGTGTTAAGATGTGATGTGCCATCTTCGGACGAGATCTGCTATGGACCGACGGGTAGGATTTGACCCACCTCCCGTGTGGAAGCAGATATTGGTGATATCCCGCACACCTGATATGTGTAGCTGGTATCACAGGTTATGTACATAGGCCTTGAGGTTATTACCCGTTGTTGAACTGCCTATCTCACATGTCTATTGCTTTGAGAATAAATCCATGTTTGAAATGATTTGTGGGTCAGGAAAGTCCAAGGGTAGGCTGAGACCTGACCAGTGTTGAATTGATTTGTTAATGGTTTTTAAAGTGCACAGATGCATGATGTTTAATGCCATGCTTTATTGTGAAAATGCATAATGTTTAATGCCATGCTTTATTGTGAAAATGCATGATGTTTAATGCCATGCTTTATTGTGAAAATGCATGATGGTTAAAGCCATGCTATTTGAGAAAATGCATGATGGGTAATGCCATGCTTTTAATGTGAATTATGCATTATGATTTATACCATGCTTTGAGTTGAAATGTGCACTGGATTTTAATAGCATGAATGCTTTACATACCATTAACACAATCATACACTCATGTTTTGAGATAAATGATGAATTAAATGCTTTTGAGTATGGCATCACGATCACATAGATAGTGCAGTATCTACCTGTTCGCATGATTGCCTTACTGAGCGTGTGGTTTGCTCATCCCCTTTATTTTCCCCCTCTCTACAGAGTGTTGAGTATAGATTGAGCGTGACTGGAGGCGTTTCCCTTTTGGTTGTAAGACCCCTATATGTATAATGGTAATATGTGTAATTGGATCAAATAATATGAATGGACTTGTAATGTAAAGTATGACTGATGTAAGTCCATGGATTCAATGTATGTATGTGTAATATAAATTGTAACGTACTTACAAGTTTCATTGAGTATGAATACGAAGAAATGAGTTCTGGCAAGTGATGGATGTGATTGAGACTCAAAATGAGTAGGGTGGTAAAATGGAATGGAGTTACGCTTTCATTCGGTTCTATGTAGCATACCTTGGGACATACAATGAATGCACACAAGTTTCAATGTGCATAAGGTATGAATGGATGCCATTTTCAAGTTATAAAGGTGGATGGATGAGAAAATGGCCATGGAAATAGATTAAGGATGTGTTGGTATGAGTTGCAGCAAGGAAACTGCAGGAAATCTAGAAAACATGAGGCCCATATCGATCTCATAGGATGAGAGATCGATCTGGAAGAGCCAGAATGCTCTTATTTGGGTGAAAGAATAGAGCAAATCAATCTCCAATGGAGCCAGATCGATCTCCCAAGCATTCTGTAGTGGAAAGATCGATCCCCAAGCACCCAGATCTATCTCCTTAGCTCTCTGTTTGGGAGCAGATCGATCTCATGCTTCGACAGATCGATCCCATGCCTAGACAGATCGATCTCATGCTTCGACAAATCGATCTCAGGCTTAAAAATGCCGTGAAAAAAGAGGGATTTTAAGGGACCAGATCGATCTCCTCTTGGACCAGATCAATCTCCTCAAGCTAATTCTATATAAGGAGGGCTGAAAATCAAGAAATCTCGGGAAAAACACTTATCTTCCAATTCTAACCCAAAAACCTAACTTTCCCTCTCTAAAATCAGCCATTTCCAGCAAGAATTAAAGAGAGACCATTAGAGGCAAAGTTGTTCCAATTAAAGAGAAGAAGAACATAGTGTGAAGGCATTTTTCTATTGTTGGTATTGAAGGAGTTAAGGGCATTGCCATTTGGAGCAAGAAGAAAAATCATATTTGGTAAGATTCTAACACTCCAATCCAAATACATTGTCTATTTAATTGATTTTTGAGTTGTTTGGCATGACTATTGATGGATAAATTATCTAGGGATGTGGTGGAATTGGTGTAACCTAGAATGGGTATGATGTGAGAATATATGGGTTGAATGAGTTTATGATTTATCGGCAATGCTAAAGTTGTTATTGAGGTAATGTTTATGATTTTAGATGGGTAAATGAGATTACATTGTGAGTTTGGAGGAATTGTGGAAATGAGTATGTATATGCTTGATAAAATGCCATAGTGAGGGAATTCATGGAATATGAACACTATGAGCTTAATGTCGATTTAATATCGATTTTGAATAAGTTAATAGGCCTAAGAAGATCCATAGACTCGAGTTATGGGTAAAGTAATGAAACGAGGCCATATAAGCGTTAATAGAGGCTATAGATTAAATTGACTATAGCAAGCACAAGGGTTGCATTGTATGGATCGAATATAATGCGGGATACGATTTTGTGAAGTCCCGAAGAGTTCGTTGAAGACGAATCGAATCATACGAGTAAGCAGCTTAAGGAAGTGGAATCACGCATCGCGATTCCAGGTAAGGGAATTTTGTGAGTGTATAGAGGTAGCTGCTCGTACTTTGAACTTGTGGGTGAATATTGGGTGTTGTATGAAATGCATGGTTGCTCAAATAAATGATTGATGGTATTCGTGAATGATGATGAGTATATGCGTGATTTTGGTTTTGAAGTGGATTTTATGAAATGGGATAGTAAGGCTAATAATTGCATAAATCTATTGTTTTGATGCTTTTCAAAACGAAATTTGCTTGGTTTTAAGCAAGCTTGTAGATGGGTCGGCTAGTATTGTATTGTTGTTGTGGAAAAGCATTTGTGAGTGCTAAGCCCGATTGCCGGGATTGTTTAATTGTATATGAGCCGCCTATCATATTTGTATGACATAAATCGCGCTAGAGCCTTGCTCGCGCTGGATTTCTATGTTTTCATTTGTATGAAATGTGCTGGAGCTTAGCTCGCACCTTGATTTGGAAACTATGATGATGTTTATAAACCGTACTGGAGCTTTTGCTCGTACGTGGCTTGTGAGTGGTCTGTTCTATGAGTATAACCGTACTAGAGCTATGCTCGTACGCGTCTCTTTATGATTGGATGCATGAGTCGTGCTAGAGCTTTGCTCGCACAAGTTTTCACATTGGGATACGTATAAGGTTGTGAAAGTTGGTAAGATCCTTAAGCCTTACATCCTTAAGCCAACATCCTTAAGCCCAAAGAGGCGGGGAGGCTCTGTTAGGCGGGGAGGCTTTGTTCGGTGGGGAGGCTCTCTTACGGTGGGATCCTTAAGCCAACATCCTTAAGCCCAAAGAGGCGGGGAGGCTCTGTTAGGCGGGGAGGCTCTCCTACATGGTTATAGTAAGATCCTTAAGCCTTACATCCTTAAGCCCAAAGAGGCGGGGATGCTCTGTTAGTCGGGGAGGCTCTGTTCGGTGGGGAGGCTCTCTTACGGTGGGATCCTTAAGCCAACGTCCTTAAGCCCTGGAGGGGCAGGGAGGCTCTATTAGGCAGGGAGGCTCTCTTACATGGGTACGATAAGATCCTTAAGCCCTACATCCTTAAGCCGACATCCTTAAGCCCAAAGAGGCGAGGAGGCTTTGTTAGGCGAGGAGGCTCTGTTCGATGGGGAGGCTCTCTTACGGAAGGATCCTTAAGCCCTACATCCTTAAGCTAACATCCTTAAGCTCGAGGAGGCAGGGAGGCTCTGTTAAGCGGGGAGGCTCTGTTCGGCAGGGAGGCTCCCCTTCACGGATATGGAAAACTCTTGGTATGGGGTAGGTAAGACCTAGGAATGGCACCCCCAATCCCGATATGAGTCTACGGAGTACGTTGTACCGTGTATATCACATGGAGTACGATGTACCGCATGATGGTTATGTGGTGAGAAAGTCTGGCGAGGGATAATACATCTTCGTGCCAGCGTGATACCCCGCACACCTGGATGCGTGTGGTCTGGGATGATTTATGGTGTAGTTGGTCCACATAGGCACTTTTGATATAGTGACCTAGTTTTTATACATATGTGTGGATTGTGAATTGATTTGGTGGCATTTATGTGTTGAGAAAGAGGTTTATGATGTTGGTTTAAAAAGGAGGCTTCTTAATGAATTGCCCTTTTTTATGAATTTAAATGAGATTGAGCATGAGACGATTTATACATGATGTTTCTACCATGTTTTATATGCCAATGCACATGATTTTGATACATGATATATATGTATATTCACATGGCATAGTTTTATTCCTCATGCTCCTACTATGAACGATTTATACATAACACTATCAGCATGTAGATAGAGTAGTTATCTACCATGCTTGCATTATTGCCTTACTGAGCGTGTGGTTGCTCATCCCACTCTATTTTCCCCCCTACAGAGCGTGCATAGTAGCCCAGTAAGGACTGAGGCGTGGTATTTTGGACTCCGCTGCATCTCCATCGCTAAAAGGTATATACACAGTGATTCTTTTTGTATCTAAACGATGTAAAAGCACAGTATTCTTTTGAGTTGTAATTACGGGGGATGTAGATGTCAGTAAAACATGTATTAGTATAAGTACACGATTAAATGCACATGTATGACATCGTTTTAATTAATTGAGAATGAATGAGATGTGGTGTTTATTATTGGCTCACAGCCCAACAGTGTGTGGTGAGTTTAGTTCACGACCGGGTAAGGTAAAAGTAAAAACGCGAAAAATTTTCAGTGATTTTCAGTTAAAGAGAATGGAATTGGGTCGTGACAGAGACTGGTATCAGAGCTGTGTTCGCCTGATGTGAGTCATTAATAAAACGTAGGAAAGTACATCCCCATAGTACTGTGCTTTTGTTTAGATATAACTGTGTATACCGTGATGGATTGAGCTTAATGAATTATTATAATACAGGAAGTTAGGCACTATGCCAGTTACACGCAAAGGTAGAGGGGCGAGAGCACGTGCTAGAGGCCATATAGGTAGGCCTGAGAGCCGTGCGGAGCCACAGACTGAACAGGCTCCACAGAACCCTGCTGAGAGAGCAGGTGATACTGAGGCTCGCTTCGCTAGGTTAGAGCGGAGTATTGAGAGTTTGGTGGAGATAGTCACGCAGGCCTTGGGCGCCGGTGACAGACGAGGTCCCGCAGCACAGCCTACTACTGAACAGGCAGCTGCAGAGGCGGAGAGACCTCAGACTGCTGAGACAGCTACAGTTACACCACCTCCAGCCCAGGATATAGCTTCTCCTATCGCTCCACAGCAGAGCGGTAGCGATTTGGGTTATGACTGCCACTTGAGCAGGTTGCGAGAGTTTCAAGCGCTGAAACCCCCAATGTTTAGAGGGGTGAAGGACCCAGTGATTACGGAGGATTGGGTGTATGAGATGGAGAAACTATATAGGTTTTTCCGATGCACTTCAGCTGAAAAGGTAGCTTTTGCCGTGTTTATGTTGAAAGGCGAGGCTAAGCATTGGTGGAGGTCCACCGAGATTATTTTGAGGGCCAGACACTCTGAGATCTCGTGGGAGATATTTCTAGAGGCCTTCAAGAGACAGTATATTCCAGCTACCGCACAGAGGAAATTACGGATGGAATTTATGAATTTGGTTCAGGGGAACTGGACTGTGGACGAGTATGAGTCCAAGTTTATGTCATTAGGGAGATATGACCCTGACACGATGGGTAGTGAGACCCGAAAGATATAGAAGTTCATGGATGGATTGAGATTGGCCATCCGGACTAAGCTAGCTCCCTTTGACATCTTGACCTATGAGGAGGCTGTACATAAGGCTCAGTTATGTGAGCAAGACTTTGAGCGAAATGCCTCCGAGCTTAGGAGAGTCATTGTTAGAAAGGACAGGGATCAGAAGAGATCCGGTTTTGGAAGAGTGGCCAAGAGAGATGGCCAAAGATTTTTTGAGAAGAGGCCAAAGATTGAGAAGGCGGGAGAGAGCTTCTAGACCTCCCGTATATCCAGCCTTGACTGCGCCGAGGGGCATGACTATTGGAGGACCACAGCCTACTACTGATCAGTGTAGGAGATGTGGGAGATTTCATGGGAATAGGCCCTGTCTGATGGCCCCTATGGTGTGTTTCAGATGCGAGAGACTAGGACATATAGCTAAGTATTGTCCCGAGAAGATGGAGATTGCCCCAAAGAAGGGAAAGGAGCCTGAGGGAGCTCCAGTTGAGACAGCAGCCCCGAGGAGGAGGGCTACAGCTGAGGAAAAAGGGAAACAGGCTGCGGGTGTGAGCAGAGGAAGAGTACATGCACTGGACCAGGCCACTGTAGATGCATCGACGGATGTGATTAAAGGTACCATCCGAATCTTTGAATTAGAAGCATTGGTATTATTTGATCCTGTGGCCACGCATTCTTTTATATCACCTTCCTTTGCACATAAATTATTGAAATATGTGAAACCAACATTGTTGGATAAAATGTTGATGATTTCCACACCCATGAATGATAGTCAATTGACTGAGCATGTATGTAGGGATTGTAAGTTAAAGATAGAGGGGAAGGAAATGATAGCCAATCTGATTTTATTGAATATGAATGATTTTGATGTAATTTTGGGAATGGATTGGTTGGCTACCAATCGTGTTGTGATGGATTGTCATGCCAAAACATTGATTTTTTCAGGATTAGACAATCTTATTGTGAATTTTGATGAAAAGAAATGATATGAAACTTGTATAATTGTGGTAAATAAAAGAGTATAATATTAAATGCATATTACTTGAGAGATAAATTATTTGTTTCGATAAATATTGAATGTGGAGTGATGGTTTATGTTACTAACGATGGAGAGGATAATGTAAAGGGTTTATTGCCTATGTGGTCGATATGGATGAGGCACACCCAGAACTGAAGGACATACCCGTAATTACGGACTACCCTGATGTCTTTCCGGATGAATTACCAGGACTACCACCTGAAAGGGAAATGGAATTTTGCATTTAGTTAGTGCCTGGTACAGAGCCGATATCGAAACCACCCTATAGAATGGCTCCGATAGAGTTAGAAGAGCTGAAGAAACAGCTGCAAGAGTTGCTGGAGAAGGGGTTTATTAGACCGAGTGTCTCACCTTGGGGAGCACCGGTTCTATTTGTAAGGAAGAAGGATGGAAGCCTCCGACTGTGTATAGATTACCGGTTGTTGAATAAGGCCACCATTAAGAACAAGTACCCGCTTCCAAGAATCGATGATTTGTTGGATCAGCTCCAGGGAGCCGAAGTACTTTCTAAGATAGATCTGCGGTCAGGGTATCATCAGTTGAGGATCAGGAGTGGAGATGTACCCAAGACAGCGTTTCGTACCCGTTATGGCCACTACGAGTTTTTGGTGATGCCATTCGGATTGACGAATGCTCCCGCAGCATTTATGGCATTGATGAATGATATATTCAAGCCATACCTGGACAAGTTTGTGATTGTTTTCATAGATGACATTTTGGTGTATTCCAAGTCCAGGGAAGATCATGAGGAGCACTTGAGGATAGTTCTGCAGACCCTCCGACAGAGAGAATTGTATGCCAAACTCAGCAAGTGTAACTTTTGGTTGGAACAGATCTCATTTCTGGGGCATGTCGTGTCAAAGGATGGGGTATCAGTGGATCCATCCAAGATAGAGGCAGTTGGACAGTGGGAACAGCCCAAGACAGTAACTGAGATAAGAAGTTTCCTGGGATTGGCAGGATATTATCGGAGATTTGTATAGGGTTTCTCCAGACTAGCTGCTCCGTTGACACGCCTCACACGAAAAGATGTTAAATTTATGTGGGATGAGGCATGTGAGAGGAGTTTTGAGGAGCTTAAGTGTCGATTGATGACTGCTCCAGTTCTCACCATTCCTACCAGCTCAGGAGGATTCTCGGTGTATACAGATGGATCACACGAGGGACTGGGCTGTGTGTTTATGCAGGATGGGAAGGTAGTTGCCTATGGATATAGACAGTTGAAAGATCATGAGAGGAACTACCCGACACATGATTTGGAGTTGGCGGCTGTAGTATTTTGCTTTGAAAATATGGCGCCACTATCTCTATGGTGAGAAATTTCAGGTGTTCACAGATCATAAGAGCCTTAAGTACCTGTTCTCGCAGAAAGAACTGAATATGAGACAGAGGAGATGGCTCGAACTCCTGAAAGACTATGATTGTGAAATCATGTACCACCCGGGTAAGGCAAATGTAGTTGCCGATGCCTTGAGTAGAAAGAACCTTGGGTTGGTGTCTTATATGATGATAAGGGAACATGAATTATTGGAACACTTTGCGAATCTCAGTTTAGATGTAACCCCACCTGGATCTGAGAGATTTGAGATCATGGCTAGTTTGAGACTAGAGCCAGAGTTGATTGGCCGTATTCGACGAGCCCAGCAGAGCGATCGACGGTGTATCGATTGGCTGAGGCAGATACAGACAGGTGTGGGTATTGATTTTGAGCAGAGTGCTGATGGCTTATTGAGGTTCAGAGGCAGAGTATGCGTTCCCAGGGATCCTGAGATCAGGAGAACGATTTTATCAGAGGCTCACTCATCAAAGTATACGATACATCCGGGAAGTACCAAGATGTATCAAAACCTTCGGAAGGTTTATTGGTGGTCTAGAATGAAAAGAGACATTGCGTAATATGTCGCTAAGTGTCTCGTTTGTCAGCAAGTGAAGGTATAGCATCAGAAGCCTGCGGGATTATTACAGCCTCTACCGATACCGACCTGAAAGTGGGAGCATGTCACCATGGATTTTGTGATGGGGTTGCCGAGGACCCGTTGAGGTCATGATGCCATATGGGTTATTGTGGATCGGTTGACTAAGTTCGCTCATTTCTTGGCTATGAGAGCTACCGATACACTGAGTCAGTTGGCGAACCTATATATTCGAGAGATAGTACGGCTACATGGTGTACCAGTGAGCGTTGTTTCTGATAGGGATGCCCGCTTCACTTCCTATTTTTGGGAACATTTTCAGGAAGCGCTGGGGACCCGATTGAGTTTTAGCATCGCTTTTCATCCTCAGACAGATGGGCAGTCAGAGAGGACTATACAGATCCTCGAGGATATGTTGAGAGCGTGTGTGCTGGATTTTAGAGGCTCCTGGGATGACCACCTGCAGTTAGCCGAGTTGACGTATAATAATAGCTATCATGCTAGTATCGGGATGGCACCCTATGAGGCATTATACGGGCGTAGATGTCGTTCCCCTATTGGATGGGAAGAGGTTGGTGACAGACAGATTTTTGCTTCGGACTTGGTGCAGCAGGCATCTGAGGACGTCCAGTTGATATGTGAGAGATTACGGACAGCTCATAGCCGACAAAAGAGTTATGCTGATAAGAGACGAAGACCACTGGAGTTTGATGAGGGTGAGTCGGTGTTTCTGAGGGTATCACCATCGAAGGGTATTATGAGATTTGGTAAGAAGGGCAAGCTGAGCCCTAGATATATCGGACCCTTCGAGATCTTGGAGAGAGTGGGAGATAAGGCGTATAGGTTGGCATTGCCACCGGACTTGGCGAATGTCCACAACGTCTTCCACGTCTCGATGCTTCGGAAGTATCACCCGGACCCGGCACACGTGATAAGATATGAGCCGTTGGAGCTCCATAAGAGTATGACGTATGTTGAGAAGCCGGTTCGGATATTAGACAGAAAAGAGAAAGTGTTGCGGAATAAGACAATTCCCTTGGTGAAAGTTCTTTGGCAACACCACACGACGGAAGAGGCCACGTGGGAATTGGAGAACTTGATACCGGAGAAGTACCCCCAACTTTTTGAAGAGTGACTTGGTTCTGATTTGGAGGACCAAATTCCTTGAAGGAGGGGAGAATGTAAGACCCTGTATATGTATAATGGTAATGTGTGTAATTGGATCAAATAATATGAATGGACTTGTAATGTAAAGTATGACTGATGTAAGTCCATGGATTCAATGTATGTATGTGTAATATAAATTGTAACGTACTTACAAGTTTCATTGAGTATGAATACGAAGAAATGAGTTCTGGTAAGTGATGGATGTGATTGAGACTCAAAATGAGTAGGGTGGTAAAATGGAATGGAGTTACGCTTCCATTCGGTTCTATGTAGCATACCTTGGGACATACAATGAATGCACACAAGTTTCAATGTGCATAAGGTATGAATGGATGCCATTTTCAAGTTATAAAGGTGGATGGATGAGAAAATGGCCATGGCAATAGATTAAGGATGTGTTGGTATGAGTTGCAGCAAGAAAACTGCAGGAAATCTGGAAAACATGAGGCCCAGATCGATCTCATAGGATGAGAGATCGATCTGGAAGAGCCAGAATGCTCTTATTTGGGCGAAAGAATAGAGCAGATCGATCTCCAATGGAGCCAGATCGATCTCCCAAGCATTCTGTAGTGGAAAGATCGATCCCCAAGCACCCAGATCGATCTCCTTAGCTCTCTGTTTGGGAGCAGATCGATCTCATGCTTCGACAGATCGATCTCATGCCTAGACAGATCGATCTCATGCTTCGACAGATCGATCTCAGGCTTAAAAATGCCGTGAAAAAAGAGGGATTTTAAGGGACCAGATCGATCTCCTCTTGGACCAGATCAATCTCCTCAAGCTAATTCTATATAAGGAGGGCTGAAAATCAAGAAATCTCGGGAAAAACACTTATCTTTCAATTCTAACCCAAAAACCTAACTTTCCCTCTCTAAAATCAGCCATTTCCAGAAAGAATTAAAGAGAGACCATTAGAGGCAAAGTTGTTCCTATTAAAGAGAAGAACAACATAGTGTGAAGGCATTTTTCTATTGTTGGTATTGAAGGAGTTAAGGGCATTGCCATTTGGAGCAAGAAGAAAAATCATATTTGGTAAGATTCTAACACTCCAATCCAAATACATTGTCTATTTAATTGATTTTGGAGTTGTTTGGCTTGACTATTGATGGATAAATTATCTAGGGATGTGGTGGAATTGGTGTAACCCAGAATGGGTATGATGTGAGAATATATGGGTTGAATGAGTTTATGATTTATGGGCATTGCTAAAGTTGTTATTGAGGTAATGTTTATGATTTTAGATGGGTAAATGAGATTACATTGTGAGTTTGGAGGAATTGTGGAAATGAGTATGTATATGCTTGATAAAATGCCATAGTGAGGGAATTCATGGAATATGAACACTATGAGCTTAATGTCGATTTAATATCGATTTTGAATAAGTTAATAGGCATAAGAAGATCCATAGACTCGAGTTATGGGTAAAGTAATGAAACGAGGCCATATAAGCGTTAATAGAGGCTATAGATTAAATTGACTATAGCAAGCACAAGGGTTGCATTGTATGGATCGAATATAATGCGGGATACAATTTTGTGCAGTCCCGAAGAGTTCGTTGAAGATGAATCGAACCGTACGAGTAAGCAGCTTAAGGAAGTGGAATCACGCATCGCGATTCTAGGTAAGGGAATTTTGTGAGTGTATAGAGGTAGCTGCTCGTACTTTGAACTTGTGGGTGAATATTGGGTGTTGTATGAAATGCATGGTTGCTCAAATAAATGATTGATGGTATTCGTGAATGATGATGAGTATATGCGTGATTTTGGTTTTGAAGTGGATTTTATGAAATGGGATAGTAAGGCTAATAATTGCATAAATCTATTATTTTGATGCTTTTCAAAACGAAATTTGCTTGGTTTTAAGCAAGCTTGTAGATGGGTCGGCTAGTATTGTATTGTTGTTGTGGAAAAGCATTTGTGAGTGCTAAGCCCGATTGCCGAGATTGTTTAATTGTATATGAGCTGCCTATCATATTTGTATGACATAAATCGCGCTAGAGCCTTGCTCGCGCTGGATTTCTATGTTTTCATTTGTATGAAACGTGCTGGAGCTTAGCTCGCCCCTTGATTTGGAAACTATGATGATGTTTATAAACCGTACTGGAGCTTTTGCTCGTACGTGGCTTGTGAGTGGTCTGTTCTATGAGTATAACCGTACTAGAGCTATGCTCGTACGCGTCTCTTTATGATTGGATGCATGAGTCGTGCTAGAGCTTTGCTCGCACAAGTTTTCACATTGGGATACGTATAAGGTTGTGAAAGTTGGTATGATCCTTAAGCCTTACATCCTTAAGCCAACATCCTTAAGCCCAAAGAGGCGGGGAGGCTCTGTTAGGCGGGGAGGCTCTGTTCAGTGGGGAGGCTCTCTTACGGTGGGATCCTTAAGCCAACATCCTTAAGCCCAAAGAGGCGGGGAGGCTCTGTTAGGCGGGGAGGCTCTCCTACATGATTATAGTAAGATCCTTAAGCCTTACATCCTTAAGTCAACATCCTTAAGCCCAAAGAGGCGGGGAGGCTCTGTTAGGCGAGGAGGCTCTGTTCGGTGGGGAGGCTCTCTTACGGTGGGATCCTTAAGCCAACATCCTTAAGCCCTGGAGGGGCAGGGAGGCTCTGTTAGGCAAGGAGGCTCTCCTACATGGGTACGGTAAGATCCTTAAGCCCTACATCCTTAAGCCGACATCCTTAAGCCCAAAGAGGCGGGGAGGCTCTGTTAGGCGGGGAGGCTCTGTTCGGTGGGGAGGCTCTCTTACGGAAGGATCCTTAAGCCCTACATCCTTAAGCTAACATCCTTAAGCCCGAGGAGCCAGGGAGGCTATGTTAAGCGGGGAGGCTCTGTTCGGCCGGGAGGCTCTCCTTCACGGATATGGAAAACTCTTGGTATGGGGTAGGTAAGACCTAGGAATGGCACCCCCAATCCCGATATGAGTCTGCGAAGTACGCTGTACCATGTATATCACATGGAGTACGATGTACCGCATGATGGTTATGTGGTGAGAAAGTCTGGCGAGGGATAATACATCTTCGTGCCAGCGTGATACCCCGCACACCTGGATGCGTGTGGTCTGGGATGATTTATGGTGTAGTTGGTTCACATAGGCACTTTTGATATAGTGACCTAGTTTTTATACATATGTGTGGATTGTGAATTGATTTGGTGGTATTTATGTGTTGAGAAAGAGGTTTGTGATGTTGGTTTAAAAAGGAGGCTTCTTAATGAATTGCCCTTTTTATGAATTTAAATGAGATTGAGCATGAGATGATTTATACATGATGTTTCTACCATGTTTTATATGCCAATGCACATGATTTTGATACATGATATATATGTATATTCACATGGCATAGTTTTATTCCTCATGCTCCTACTATGAACGATTTATGCATAACACTATCAGCATGTAGATAGAGTAGTTATCTACCATGCTTGCATTATTGCCTTACTGAGCGTGTGGTTGCTCATCCCACTCTATTTTCCCCCCAACAGAGCGTGCATAGTAGCCCAGTAAGGACTGAGGCGTGGTATTTTGGACTCCGCTGCATCTCCATCGCTAAAAGGTATATACACAGTGATTCTTTTTGTATCTAAACAATGTAAAAGCACAGTATTCTTTTTAGTTGTAATTACGGGGGATGTAGATGTCAGTAAAACATGTATTCGTATAAGTACACAATTAAATGCACATGTATGACATCGTTTTAATTAATTGAGAATGAATGATATGTGGTGTTTATTATTGGCTCACAGCCCAACAGTGTGTGGTGAGTTTAGTTCACGACCGGGTAAGGTAAAAGTAAAAACGCGAAAAATTTTCAGTGATTTTTGGTTAAAGAGAATGGAATTGGGTCGTGACATTGGTAATCCGCTGCATCCCATCGCTAAAGGTATACACACTTGGATTATTTTGTATCTAAACTAGACATAGCACAGTAGCATTTTGTATGTAACTATTGGGAATGTAAAACAATGTAAACACATGTAACAACTCTGATATATATACATTTATACAAGTGTTTACTCATAAATAATGTTCAATTTGAATTGGTATGGTGGAGTGAGTTAGACGTCGATACATAGCCCAACTGTTGAGAGTGTGGTTTTTCACGATCAAGGAAGGATGATTAATAATTGATGCATGAAAATGCGAAAAATTTATACATATTTTGGTAAGCTGAGGGTCGTGACATAACCAATTTAAATCAACAAAATCCCTCCCTTTACTGTTCACGTGTCTTTCTAAAACATTTTCATTCCAGGCTTCCACGGGTTCAGCAACTGTCCCGCTGCACTCTGCTTCTGCTGTTTCTGCTTTTGGTTTTGCCTACACACTGCATCCAGGCTGCTATTCTCTGCCTCAGTTTCTGGTTGCCAACTGCCTTGCTCGGTTTTGTGCTTAGCTTCCATCTCTGCACAGTCCAGCATAGTACGTTTCCTTCTCCAGGCAAACCAAGCTTCACAAGCCAGCCCCGTTTGTCTTCCTGCATACTCTACTTGCTCTTGGGTCTGACCAAAAACTGCTCCTACTCCTAAAATTACATTACATTTTCAATAGCCATTCTTTCCTATTTATAAACACACTAGAGGTAAAATTGTAATTTCTACATCCTTGATGAGTTGGCATTTTTTTGGTCACTTGTTTTCACACCATTGGCTCCTTAAAAAGATATTTCCATGTCATCAGTCTTCTTATCCAATTGGATGTGCTAGGTGGCATGACTCACGTTGTCTGCGTGGCTCAATCTCGATTTTAGACCAATTCCAGTCCATTTTCTACCGAAATATTAAAAATTCATCCGGATTTAATTTATCTGCAAACATAAGAAATTTAATTAAATAAATGGGATAATTAACAAAATAAATTAGGGATTTAAATAAATAATTAGGAAATTAAGCACAAATAATTCTAAAAATATAGAATTATCACACCCCCAAACTTACGCTTTTGCTTGTCCTCAACTAAAACAAAATGATTGTAGAAATGACAAGTACAAAACACAATAATTTCTCCAATATCATCTTCAAAGAAAAAGCACAAACTATGAAATCAAAGACTCACAATTACAAGTCCAGCACTTAGAATTATTCAATCATAAGTCCTAACCCAAATTGGACTCCTCGTGAGTGTGTGAAAAATGTCTAAGTCACTTCTCAGTACATTATTCAGATCAGATTATGCAACACAGTGAATGCAAAGTCAATGACATGTGATCATTCCCATAAGTTTGCTTTTCACTTCTCTCTCTACTAATGTAGTCACACTTAACTAAAGATCATTAGGACTTCATTAGACTTGTAATGTAAGGCTAGGGCTAAGGTATGATAAAGTCGATTTAGGTTTAATTACCCCTTAACATGCAATACTTCTAGGATCTTAATGTAAGAACTCAAATCATTTCCCCCAAACTTATTTCTTTTGCTAAATATTTTTTTCTTCTTTCTTCTTTTCTTTTTTTCTTTTTCTTTCTTTTTCATCATTTTTTTATACATACTCTTTCACTATCACTTAATACCCATATAGCTCACAATATATCCCAATGACTTTTCATGCTTTTGGGGTAAGGGATAGGAACAAAGTATTTAAGCTAACGAAAATTTTGCCGGAATAATTACAGAGAAAAGCTTATTTGGCCCAGATGGGTGACTAGGGGTAGCATATGTACAAGGAAGGCTAGAAAGGCTCAAACGATCCAAAGATGGCCTAAATCATCTCCCTAATCAAGTTTGATCTAATATTTCACCTCAAGATTAGATCAAACAAATTCTAGAATATGATGCACAAAATCAACTGAACAAATGCAATCCTATGTACACATAAGCTTTCTCTAAATAAATATACCGATTCATGACATGACATGTGCATAAGATGAGGCAATCGCAATCAGAATCAAGACAAATTCAAGAATTCAACTTCATACTTTTCCTATAATCATGCTTCTCATTCAATCAAAGTCAGACTAAATCATGGGGTCATATCATCAGAATATGGGAAAACTACATGTTAAGCACTAAATCATCCCAAAATCAAGCAATTTAAGCTCATATTATCGAAAAAAGAAAGTTGAAAATTCTTTCTCAGATTTTTGAATTTTTTTTGAAAATTTATCCAATTTTTTTCAAAATTGCTCAAGTGATATCCCCTCCCCCAAACTTAAAGTGCACAGTGTCCTCAATGTGTAGATAATATAAGAATTTAAGCTCGAGAATAGAGTACTCCCCTTTCTGATGATGATGAGCAACTGATGCTTGATTTAAAGCATAATACTAGAAAAGAAACCTGCAACACAAACAAAGAAAGAAACAACAGAAAAGAAAAAGAAAAAGAACTATATACAAAGCGAAAAGGAAAACACAGCCACTTCAAATGCAGCTGAAGAAAACAACACTCAGCAGCTGGGCGAAGAGTAGGAGGATTAGCCAAAATGGTGACAGAATGTTAACAGTTAAATCCTCATGAGCCCTATCTACTTCCTTCTTTCTCTCAGATATTATATGCTTAAGCCTTATATTCTCTTCAATCTCCATCTTAAAACACTCTTGAGAGTCATCAGGGATCTTCAAAGGTTTGAAAACATTAAACTTTACTTCCTGATCTTAGACTCTCATCGTTAACTCCCCCTTTTGTACATCAATTACTATTCTACCAGTAGCTAGGAAATGTCTACCTAGTATAATGGGGACTTCCCTGTCTTCCTCCATGTCCAAAACAATAAAATCTGCATGGAAAATAAACTTGTCCACCTTTACTAAGACATCCTCAATGACCCCCTTTGGATATTTAATTGATCGATCGGCCAATTGGAGGGTTACTGTGTTGGGCTTGGCATCCCCTATTCCTAACTTATGATAGATAGACAATGGCATCAAATTTATACTAGCTCCTAAATCGCATAGGGCTCTACCAAAGAATAAATTTTCAATAGTGCATGGTATGGTAAAACTCTTGGGATCCTTGAGCTTGGGGGGTAATTCCTCTGGATAATGGCACTACATTCCTCAGTTAAGGCCACGGTCTCATAATCGTCCAGTCTTCTCTTCCTCGAAAGGATATCCTTTAGAAACTTCACATAACTTGGCATTTGCTCTAAGGCATTTGCTCTAAGGCATTTGCAAAAGGATTGTTGATGTGAAGCTTCTTAAAAATCTAAAGGAATTTAGCAAATTGTCGTTCCAGCTTTTGATCTTGGAACCTCTGAGGAAAAGGTATTGGTGGTCTAACTAGAGGAAATGTAGTGGAAACATGTATAACATCAAAGGGCGAGGAAGGCTGTAAAATAGAAGAAGGTATAGATGATGAAGTGCCTAGCTTGGATTCTTTTACAGCCTGATCCTGATGTTCTTACTCTTTCTGAGCTGCTTCGTTAAAACTTATGGGTTTTTCAACTATGGGCTCAACAGGATTGGACTTACTTTGTGGCTCATCTAGCTCTTTGCCGCTCCTAAGGGCGATGGATTTGACATATTCCTTACCCTCCCTTTGCTTAACAGGATTAGCTTCAGTGTTACTAGGAAGGGTCCCTTGAGGACGTTGGCTAAGAGCATTTGCTATTTGTCCTACCTGAACCTCTAAGTTCTTAATTGAAGCAGCTTGATTTCGCAGGATAGTCGTGAACATTTCCTTAAGCGAGGGCTTCTTCTCAGCTGCTGGTACATGGTAAAGTTGTGGCTGCGTAGATTGTGGTGGTGGTGGTGGTGGTGGTTGATGGAAGTGAGGTGGATGATGTTGAAATTGAGGTGGGGATGGTTGATGAGGTGGATGATATGGAAATTGCGGCTGTGTTGGTGCCTGAACCGGTGGAGCTTGAAAACCAGGGAGTCCTATAGGTCTAAAGCTAGAAGTTTACCCTTGGTTTTGGCTCTAGGAGAAGTTAGGATAGTTCCTCCACCCCAGATTATAGGTGTTTGAAAAAGAGTTGTTCTGTTGCGTTTGAGAAAGGGCAACATACTGAACCGATTCTAAGTTGAGCGAACACCTATCTACAGAGTGGGTACCACTACACAGCTCACAAGAAAGAAAAGGACTTTGGACAGAATGCATAGGGTTAGGACTAGTGGGAGGATTATGTTGGGTACTAAGCAACTCTACCTTTTTCGTAAGGTTAGTGATTTGAGAGGTCAAGGTAGACAGTTTGTCGAGCTCATAAATACCTACCGACTTCTTTGGCAATTGCCTCTCCGAGGACTATAGATAGTTGTTAGCCGCCATCTTGTCCAAGTGCTCGTAAGCTTCCTCCTCTGCTTTACACATTAGTGCTCCACCGGCAGCAGCGTCAACAATAGTCCTATTCTGGCTTGTAAGTCCGTTGTAGAAGGTCTGGACTTGCAGCCATAATGGTAGGCCATGGTGAGGACACTTCCTAAGAAACTCCTTATATCTTTCCCATGCTTCGTAAAGAGATTCAGAGTCGTACTGGGCAAAGTAAGATATATTACTACAGAGTTGGGCCATTTTAGAGGGAGGGAAAAACTTAGATAGAAATTGATGGGCTAACTCGTCCCATGTAGAAATGGATCCTGGAGGCAGGGAGGTTAACTAGTGTCGTGCCCTATCCCTAAGCGAGAAGGGGAATAATCTAAGCCTAAGCGCATCATCAGATAATCCATTGTGTTTAAACGTGTTGCACAAGTCCAAGAATTACCTAAGGTGAGCATGTGGGTCATCGTGTGGAAGCCCACTGAACTTTAGAGAAGTTTGGATCATCGGTGGATTGTGGGCTTAATTTTGAAGTTATTTGTAGGGATAGCTAGTGGCCTAATGCCGGAAGAATATCCTCCAATTGTCGGCATCGCATAATCTCTAACAGTTCTAATTTTTCTATTTTCTGCCATGGTGAATTGCAGCGAGCTAATAATTTCCTAGAGTCCTTTCGAATTTTTCTAAGAGTGTGTTCGATTTCAGGATTTAGAGGAAAGCAATCAAAACTTCTCGCTCTATGCATGCAATCATCAAAAAGTCCTTAGAAATTCTTTTTAAGTTTTTAAATTTTTTTATTTTAATTTTCAAATAACTAATCTAGATTGAACTTCTAAATATTTACAAGCTAGAATTACTCCTAAGCATAATTTCACCAATATTAACTAATGGCTAATTAAGACTTCCCCGGCAATGGCGCCAAAAACTTGACACGCCCAAAAGGTATGATACCGCAAGTGCACGAGTCGTACAAGTAATAATGGGGTTTGAGTCCCGAGTTATCGTCCCTCAGAGAAGTTGACTAGCCTAATTAACTACAGATTAATCTTACCTTAAGTATATTCTAGCAAATTATAAAATTAAGGTGGGTGATCTACTAATCTAGAATTGAAAATATCGAAAGCAATAAAATAATAAAACTATAAAATAAAGAAAATAAAACCGAGAAAAATTACTTACAGTGCTCCAAGCAATCAACCTACAAAAGAAAATTAAAACAGTTAAAATTAATTAACGCAATAAAATGCAAATATGAAAATAACAAAGCAAGATTAATTAAACTAAAATTAAACTAACCTAAAATGCAATAAGACTACTTAATCAGAATGCAATTTAAACTAAACTAAAACTTAATGAAAATAAAGACTAAATTAAAAATGCGTGAAAAACATTTAATCTAAATTAACTCTAAATGCTTCTAAACTAAAATAAAATCCTAAAACATTTAATATAAAATTATCTACTAACTAAAAATTAACACTACAAATTAACATGCAAAAATAATAAAACTAACCTACCATTATAATTGACTAGGCTAACTAACTAACAACTAACAAATGCATGAAAATGGATTAACTAAAATGAACTAGCCAAATAAGCCTTAACCAATTTAAATCAACAAAATCCCTCCCTTTACTGTTCACGTGTCTTTCTAAAACATTTTCATTCCAGGCTTTCACGGGTTTAGCAACTGTCCCGCTGCACTCTGCTTCTGTTGTTTCTACTTTTGGTTCTGCCTACACACTGCATCCAGGCTACTGTTCTCTGTCTCGATTTTTGGTTGCCAATTGCCTTGCTTGGTTTCGTGCTTACCTTCCGTCTCTGCACAATCCAGCACAGCACGTTTCCTTCTCCAGGCAAACCAAGCTTCACATACCAGCCCCGTTTTTCTTCCTGCATACTCTGCTTGCTCTCAGGTCTGACCAAAAACTACTCCAAGCAAGGTCCGCTGCTGCTCCCTGCTGCACCAGGCTTTCTCGGTCTGCTATGTCAAATCGACATGCTACGCTCTACTTCTCGGTTCTGCAATCTGCCATGCTTTCTCTCGGTTCCAGGTGCTAGTGTGCTGGTTCTGTCCAGCTGCTGTCCTGGCATCAGTGCATGATCTGCTTCTGCTATGTCCAAATGCTGCCTGCTGTAGCTCTCGATCACGGTCCGCTGCTGCTGTACATACCACTATGTTCACGCAGCATCTGCACCCTTCAGACTTCAGCTACATCCTGCTGATCTATGTCCATCGTTCTTTACAGCAACTCGGTACTGGGGACAACACTCATCAATGAAGACCTGCAGCTACTGATTACTGGGTTAGTGGAGAATGACAGCATGCAAAAATAATGAACAGTTCGAAGCTCTTAAAAGTAGAGCAGAACAGAGCAGGACTCTTAGGTTCCTAATTTTTTACCTTGCTTTCGAGATGCTATTTGCTGCCTCTCTAAATCTGCACCACAACAGTCAAATAGCTAAAGAAGATGGCCACAGTCACCGGTTTCTCCTTCCTCTCTTTACTGTTCGTCTAAACTATAGGAAATTAAAGGAATACAACTAACTAACTAAACTACCGGAGACTAGGGAAAATATAGATTTTCTTTCAAATAAAGACATAAGCAATTTAAGAAGCAAACCGAGAAGAAGGATGAGCAAATGGGGCTGCAAATAACACATGAAAAGCTATTCATAAAAGATCACAATTGAAGATGAACATGAATAGTAACATAAAAATTGGTTTCGGGAAAAGCTCTAAACCCAAACACTAACTAAGCTAACTAAGCTACTCTAACACTACTCCTAAATTACATTACATTACACTACTCCTACTCCTAAAATTACATTACATTTTCAATTGCCATCCTTTCCTATTTATAAACACACTAGGGGTAAAATTGTAATTTCTACATCCTTGATGAGTTGGCCTTTTTTTGGCCACTTGTCTTCACACCATTGGTGCATTGAAAAGATATTTCCATGTCATCGGTCTTCTTGTCCAATTAGATGTGCTAGGTGGCATGACTCGTGTTGTTCGCGTGGCTCAATCTCGATTTTAGCCTAATTTCGATCCATTTTCTATCGAAATACTCAAAATTCATCCGGATTTAATTTATCTGCAAACATGAGAATTTTAATTAAATAAAAGGGATAATTAACAAAATAAATTGGGGATTTAAATAATTAATTAGGAAATTAAGCACAAATAATTCTAAAAATATAGAATTATCACGTCTCGATTACTCTGAGCCCTACATAAGCATTTACTTCAGTCTTAGTCTTCTTGGTATAACTTAAAACTAAATCTTAACATGGAAAATTTGGGTCTAACATGCGCACAACAATTTTTGTCTGGGTTGAGACCCCCCATCCAGGATAGTCTACTCGTACTCTGCATTACAGAGTTTGGTGATGCTCTGGAGCGCGCGCAAGATGTAGAGAGGGGTCTCGACATTACATATGCCTAATATTGATTCCATGGGAAGCTTAAGGGAAAGAGAGTGGAGTCCTCTAGAATAAAACCGAGAAGGAGTCAGCCAAAGAGACTAAGGCTTGGTGAGTCTCTAGCGAGGGTTGATAGGCCCAGGACTCCTGCTACCACCCCTATGATCACGCAGAGCTACTTGCTAGGAGTGTGGCAAGATGCACAATGGTCCTTGCCTTTAGCGATTATGTGTTTGTTTTAGATGCAGAGTGTCAGACCCGCATTTTTATGTAGCCAATACATTAAGATTCCTATGTGTATGGACACTCTATTATTGTAGTTGAATCATAAGAAGAGTAATTACTAGATTTAAAGTGTTAGTAAAATGATTTAACACGCAAAAGCTACATAAAAAGCCTAATGTGAGCTATAAGAGTCGCAGGCTAAACCAAATGGATCTGAATCATTCTGACTGAACATAAGAATTTAAAATGAGAAAATATAGATGGCTCATGAAGGAAAGTCAGTTTAATTTAGTTCCAAACATAGAGAACGAGAGTAAAAGCTAAAAAGGGTAAAATGGACCGTTTTAGCAAGTTAAGGTGTTTCGGGTGTAATTATCTACCGGGAACGGTTGAAAAGTAAAGACAAGAGTGTAAGACATATGATATGACACTTTCAAAATTTTGAGAAAAAGTCAACTTGGTCAATGGTTAAGGAAAAAGTCAATTATAGTTAAGAAAAGTGGACTTTTACCATAGTTGACTAACCATGGTTAGAAATTAACCCAAGTATAGAGAAAAAATTTGGGGAAAAATATTCTTGGTCAGAATATAAGATAATTATCCCCGAAAGTAAGGAAAATTTATTCAGAAGGATTTCTGATTTAATTTTATGGTTAAAAATGTAATGGGCTTAAAGTGAAGATTTTAAAGTCCATTAATGTATACTAAATGTAGATCGAAATTCTTAGGTCCCTTAGACAGAATTGTTGGACCAATTGATAGGACAAATATTGAGACAATAAAAGGCATGAGGTACAGTAAAATATTTAGCCCAAAAACCCATTAAGAAAGCCCAAACCGAGAGGCCTAATTGGAAAGCCCATTAGATAAATATCTAACCATAGTTAAAGCTAACCATGACTCATAAGGTGACTCATTAGGTGACTCATAACTAAGCCTTAGAAAGTCAAGTTTAATGGCTGAAAAGTAAGGCTTAATGGCTAAATAAATGGCTTATAAAATCAGCCACACCATTGTCATCTTCACCACACCATTCTCGGCTAGAAGAAGAAACCATTGAAATACATTATCCAAGCTTTCTCTCACTAGAAATCACTAGGAATTAGGCATATTTGGAACTTGCATTCTTCTTGAAAGTTGTTCTAAATTGAAAGGAGAGTGACATATGTTGGAATTGGCTATCAAGGAGCCATAGAGTACAAATCGTGAGCCTTCAAAGTTTCGACCAAGTGTGAACACAACTACTAGGTATATTTTCAAGTTTTCAATTTCATATATGTTAATGTATGAATGATTTTAAGTATATTGGTATATGTTTTAAGCATTGAAACATATGAAATCACTATGATCATGGTGAGGTCGAGAGTGAGTAGTGAAAAATTGATGAATGCCCATGTGATTTTAAGGCATAAATGGATTAATGTACATGTGTTAATGATTATGGCATAATTAGAATTAATCAATTTGATTAATTAATACATGTATTAAGTTGGCAATCAAGGTGTTTGAGGAAATTCCTAAATGAACTATGTGATGTTTTAAAATGTTGCCAACCAAGTGTTTGTGAAAATGCCTAAGTGAATTGGCTAAGAAAAAGGACATGACCGGCATGCCATGGTGTGACCGACGACATGGAGAGCTCTCGACCATGGCATGTGGTCGAGAGGTCCAATGGGACAAGCCCAAATAATTTAGGCCCAATGTGATCTAATGACCTAGGACTAGCCCTATAAGAGTTGGTGGGCCCCACAAGACTAATAGGCCCAACCAAAAGGAATAGTAAAATAAAAATGGGCTTAAGGCATAGTTAGGCCCATTTTGGTTTATTAAAGCCCATTAAGGGAAATATACTGTATCTAATGTGAAATACAGTAGGAAAAGTGTTATTAACCTGATAAATGGTTATATGCAACTCTAGAGAGTATTGGAGAAGTAAATCGGACTGCTGGATCGAGCAGCGTTGAGAAAGTGAAATTTCTCGAGTGATTACAGGTAAGGGACTTTTGTGAGTAGTTAGAGATACCTGCACGTATTTTCTTCTGCTTTTACATTCACTTAAAAACTCTGATGGTCAGAGAAAGTGAATAATAATTATTATGACCCGATAGTGGCAAATTACGATTTTGCCTTTAGTTAGGAAAAAAGTCAACTTTTGTGAAAAGTTGTAAAAAGTATGAAAACCACCATTTGGAGTGTTTTACTGCTGTTTAGCAGAAGAATAAATAGATGGGCTAATGATTTTAAGGTTGTTGTGAATTAAGCATACTTTATAGTGCTGATTTTGATATTTTGTAAACCATCCCTTTTATAAAGAGTCGTCTATCATATTATGTGAGAATAAATCGTGTTGGAGCACCGCTTGCATTGGATTTCATATATTTTCAACATATATTAGTGCGAGATTATGATTCGCACTAGATTTCCATGACATGCATGATAGAGTGCAGGAGTTATTACTCGTACTCAGTTTTATGTGATTTATGCATGAGAGAGTGCTGAAGCGATTACCTCGTACTCGAACTTTACATGAGATACATGACATAGTACTTGAGCTATTGCTCGTACTTAATTTGATGAATTTTGTGCATAGTATGGTACTGGAGCTATTGCTCGTACTTGATTTGAAACATGAACTATGCATTGACCTAGTTGTTGGAGGTTTACTCACACTAGAGTTGAGTTTGTGATGTAAACAGTGTTTGAGCGGAGTGTCGACGGTGAGTCGCGCTCAAAGGCGCGCACTGTATGTGATATATAATACATGTTGAAAACCATGCTTGATTTCCTCGTGTGGACTGAGTGTCACACTATGAGAGGGTCGCATGAGGATTTAGAGATGTGGTATGATATTCCATGGTTTTGAGGGCTAAGACCTATGGCAGGCACCCAACTGTGATGTAGGGTCCACGAAGTACGTTGTACCGTGCATGTGGCATGGAATACACTGTACCGTGTGGTGTTGTGGAGTTGAGAAGGATATAGCTGGCGGTTGTGATGGACTGACCCGCCTCCCATTGCAGCAGTGATGCCCCGGACATCGAGTACTGTGTTGCCTGGGATCACCATTGTCGGATATGATCATAGTTCAGGATACTATTTACATTTTCACCACAGAGTCTCACATGATATATCACCTGATTGACTGATTTAATTGCGGATAGACCGAGGGATGGGTCGGACTCCGATTTTGTGTTGTGAATGATTTAAAATGTCATATTTACTGTGATTTAAATATAATTGGCATGATTTATCTAAAGGCATTGTGATATTATAAAGATGCATTGTTTTGCACTTATGCCTACATTTGAGAAAGAAAACATGATTTCTGTACATGGGATTTAATTTGTACAAGTATATATATATTTTAAAGACATGCTTTGAAAATGTGTTAAGGAAATAATGTTTTGAGGCATAGCATTATTTTGAGTAGATAGTGTAGATATCTACTTGCTTGCCTGATTTCCTTACAGAGCACGTTGTATGCTCACCCCCTTTCTTTTACATCTCTCTACAGAGCATCAACAGTAGAGTGAGAGCTTTTGAGGGATAGTATTCCTGTGTCCGCTGCTATTTCCTATCGATCGACAAGTATACATGTTTTGTACGGTTATGTATCTAAACATAGAAACAACACAGTGATGTATACGATATATATTATGGGGAATGTATTTATATTAGATTTTTTATGATCACATATTTATTATAAAAGAAGTTACAGTCAGTAACAGTATATTGACATGTATGTATGATAATGGATGATATGGTATGCGAGAAAGCTAACATCAAATCACAGCCCAACCATTGAAGAGAGGAAAGGTAAGTTAAAAATGTGAAAAATTTGTAGTGATTTTTAGTTAAGTCAGGATGTGTCTTGACAGAATGGTATCAGAGCAGAGGTTGGTCTGATGTGAGTAGGTGTTAGAAAATATGAAAGTATAAATCCCTATAGTACTGTGCTGTGTTTAGATATAACTATGTATACCAGATAGGAGACAGACTAATTCATGATCACATATAGGAAGTTTGCCTATATGGAAAATACTCATAGTGGTAGAGGTACGAGACGTAGGGCTCGAGGTCATGGAGATAGGCCTAAGAGATGAGCTGCTGCTGAACCGTTACCTACCCATGAGACTTTAGGTGCTATTGATGCACCCGAGTGTGCTGAGATGCGCTTTACAAGATTAGAGCGTAGTCTAGAGACGATTGTAGAGATATTAGCACAAATGATGCCTGATAGGCAGGGACAGGAGGCAGGAGCTGCGATAGGAGAGGCAGTTGCCCCTGATACACCTACGCAGACAGCTCATGCACCGAGAACTATAGATACTCCTACACCCCCACCAGTTTTGGGTAGTAGTGGATTAGGGTACCGAGGTGATCTGCATTGGTTACGAGAATTCCAGAAGTTTAGACCACCATCTTTTAGTGGGGTCAAGGACCCTATAGCTTCTGAGGAGTGGGTTGCTGAGATGGAGAAGCTTTATGGATTCTTCACGTGTACGACATCGGAGATGGTCATATTTACAGTGTTCCTACTCAAGGGAGCTGTAGAGCATTGGTGGAAGTCCACCCGACCCATATTGAGAGCCCGAAACACAGATATTATTTGGGAGATATTTCAGGTTGCCTTTAGGAGGTAGTTTGTCCCCGATACCCCACAACGAAAACTACAGGCAGAGTTTTTGGGACTGAACTAGGGGAGCTTGTCAGTGGATGAGTATGAGACTCAATTCCTTTCCCTGGGGAGATATGACCCAGATACCATGTATAGTGAGGCCAGGAAGGTCCATAGGTTTATCGATGGATTGAGATCGGTTCTGCGGTCGAAGTTGGTTCCATTAGATATAACCACCTATGAGGAAGCAGTGCACAGGGCGCAACTGTGCGAGCAAGATTACGAGAGGAATGCTTTTGAGTTTGGGAAGTTTAGCCGGAGCCGAGATATACATAAGAAGAGGACGGCTAGGGATTTCAGTTATCGAGTAGGGAGGAAACTCTTCGATAAGAGATCACGGGTTGAGGAGGCACGAGAGAGACTTGCTAGACCTCCTGCTTATCCGACCGTAGCTCTAACAAAGGGTATTGTCATAGGAGGACAGAGATCTACTATCGATCAGTGTAGAAGATGCGATAAACAACATAGAGGTAGACCGTGTCCACTGACTCCTATAGTGTGTTTCCGATACGGGAAACATGGGCATATTGCTAGAGCTTTCCCAGAGATGGTTGATACTGCGCCGCTGAAGGGCAAGGAGCTTGATAAAACTCCAGCTAGTACGTCTGCTCAAAGAGGTAGAGCGACGAAATAAGAAAATGGGAAACAAGTGATTGGTCGAGGGCGCGTACCTGCTTTGGACCAGGGGACAGCGGATGCTTCATCGGATGTGATACGAGGTAACATCCTGATTTATGATATTGAAGCATATGTTTTAATTGATCCTGGTGCCACACATTTTTTTGTATCGCCTTCATTTGCATGTAAATTAGCAAGACATGTAGAGCGTACACCGTTATGTATGATGATGTTGATTAGTACGTCTATGAATAGTAGTCAAGTTGTAGAGTATGTATATAATGACTGCAAGTTGAGAGTAGGGAACAAAGAGATGACAGCCAATCTAATATTACTAAGTATGAGTGACTTTGATATAATCTTAGGAATGGATTAGTTATTTGTAAACCATGATATTTTAGATTGTTATGCTAAGACAGTTATGTTTCCTAACCCTACTAGATATGTTGTAAAGTTTAATAAGAATAAATGAAAGAAGTAGTTATGATTATAATATGTTATACTGACTGAGAGAACCTTCAACATATTAAGGTTCCATTGTGTACGTGGTAGATATGGATAAGGCACATCCAGAGTTGTTAGATATTACTGTGCTCAGTGAGTACCCAGATGTTTTTTCTGATGAGTTTCCAGGGTTACCACAAGACAGAGAGATGGAGTTCTGTATAGATTAATGCATGGTACGAAGCCTATTTTGAGACCACCATATCGCATGGCCTTAGTTGAGCTGGAAGAGCTCAAGAAGAAGTTACAGGAGCTGTTGGATAAGGGTTTTGTTCGACTGAGTGTTTCACCTTGGGGAGCACCGATTTTGTTTGTGAGGAAGAAGGATGGGAGCCTCTAATTGTGTATAGATTACCGATTGTTGAATAAGTCCACCATCAAGAATAGGTATCCCCTTCCATGCATTGAGGATTTGTTAGATCAGCTTCAGGGAGCACAGGTCTTTTCCAAGATTGACCTGAGGTCTGGGTATCATCAGCTGAAAGTTCGGAGTGGAGATGTACCCAAGATAACATTTCATACCCGATATGGCCATTATGAGTTCTTGGTCATGCAATTCGGATTAACAAATGCTCTAGTTGCTTTCATGGCTTTGATGAACGATGTGTTCAAGCCATATTTAGACCAGTTTGTTATCATCTTCATCGATAACATATTGGTATACTCGAGATTCGAGGAGGAGCATGAAGAGCACCTCAGGATCGTATTACAGACTCTATGACAGCATAAGTTATATGCTAAGCTCATTAAATGTGACTTTTGGTTGTCATAGATTTTGTTTTTGGGACATGTTGTATCAAGAGATGGTGTATCAGTGGATCCATCTAAGATGGAGGCTGTAGTTCAGTGGGAACATCCAAGGACAGTCACCGAGATCAGGAGTTTTCTGGGTTTAGTTGGATATTATCGGAGATTCGTTGAAGGATTTTTAAAATTGGCTGCTCTATTGACAAGTCTTACTCGAAAGAGTGTACCATTCGTATGGAATGAGGATTGTGAGAAGAGTTTTCAGGAATTGAAGCGTCGATTAACCACCGCTCCAATTCTCACTATCCCTACCAGCTCAGGAGGATTTGCAGTGTATACCGATGCTTCGCATCAGGGACTGGGCTGTGTATTGATGCAGGATGGGAGGGTAGTTACTTATGGATCTAGACAACTGAAGGATCATGAGAAGAACTATCCAACCCATGATTTGGAGCTAGCAGCAGTAGTGCTTGCATTGAAGGTATGGCGTCACTACTTGTATGGTGAAAAGTTACAGATATTTACTGACACAAGAGCCTCAAGTATTTGTTCTTGCAAAAAGAGCTGAACATGAGATAGAGAAGATGGCTAGAGCTTTTGAAGGACTACGATTGCGAGATACTTTCTCATCCGAGGAAGGCTAACGTTGTAGCTGATGCATTGAGTAGGAAGAGCCTAGGGATGATATCGTATATGATGGTTAGGGAGCATGATTTGCTAGAGCAGTTTGCTAGCCTCAGTTTGGGAGTTATGCCTTCTGACATGGATACAGGCTATGTGATAGCTAGTCTACGCTTGGAGCCGGATATATTGGACAGGATCAGAGTGGCTTAGCAGACTGATCCGTTTTGTATGGATGTGAGTAGTCAAATGCAGAAGGGCACTTTGACTGAGTTTGAGTTGAGTTCTGATGGAGTACTGAGGTTTAGAGGTAGATTATGTGTTTTCGAGGATCCAGGACTCAAGAGATTGATATTGGCGGAAGCTCATTCGTCGAGGTATACGTTACATCCGGGGAGTTACAAAATGTAACAGAACCTTTAGAAGGTATACTGGTGGTCGGGTATGAAGAGAGATGTAGCAGACTTTGTGGCAAACTGTCTCGTATGTCAGCAGGTGAAGGTAGAGCATTAGAAACCTGCATGGTCATTGCAGTCTCTACCTATACCGACATGGAAATCGGAGCATATTACCATGGATTTCGTGATAGGTTTATCGAGAACCCATAGGAATCACGATACTATATGGGTGATCGTCGACAGACTGACGAAGTCAGCCCACTTCCTATCTATGAGAGTGACCGATACTCTGAGTTCATTAGCAGAGCTGTATGTACGCGAGGTAGTGAGGTTATACAGTGTACCAGTGAGCATAGTCTCTGATAGGGATTCCCGCTTCACTTCCCACTTTTAAGGACATTTTCAAGAAGCCATGGGAACCCAGTTGAGTTTGAGCACCACTTTCCATCCTCAGACAGATGGTCAGAAAGAGAGGACTATACAGACCCCTGAGGATATGTTGAGAGCATGTGTGCTAGATTTTAGAGGCTCTTGGGATGACCACTTGCCACTAGCCGAGTTCACCTACAACAACAGTTATCACTCGAGTATCGAGATGTCACCGTATGAGGCTTTATATGGTCGTAGATATCGTTCCCCTATTGGATGGGAAGAAATGGGTGACCGTAAGATTTTTGCTCCTAACATGGTTACACAAGCATCTGAGGACATCCACTCGATTGTAGAGAGACTGAGGACAGCTCATAGTAGACAGAAGAGTTACGTTGACAGGAGACGTAAGCCACTAGAGTTTAAAGTTGGTGAATCCGTGTTTTTGAAAGTTTATGCTTCCAAGGGCATAGCGAGATTTGGGAAAAGAGGGAAGCTAAATCCTCGCTATATTGGACCTTTTGAGATACTTGATCGAGTGGGAGATAAGGCTTATAGGTTGGCATTGCCACCGGACTTATCAGGTGTCCATAACGTCTTCCACATATCGATGCTTTAGAAGTATCACCCGGATCCGGCACAAGTGATTAGTTATGAGCCTTTGGAGCTCCGAGAGGACATGTCATATGTTGAACGACTGATTCAGATATTGGATAGGAAGGAGAAGGTATTGAGATCGAAGACCATTAGGTTAGTGAAGATTCTCTGGTAGCATCATACTTCAGAGGAGGCTACGTGGGAGCTAGAGAGTCTGATGCGAGAGAAGTACCCTCACCTATTTGATGACTGACTTGGTTCTAATTTGGAGGACCAAATTTTCTGAGTGGCGGAGGAATGTCAGACCCGCATTTTTATGTAGCCAGTACCTTATGATTCCTATGTGTATGGACACTCTATTATTGTAGTTGAATCATAAGAAGAGTAATTACTAGATTTAAAGTGTTAGTAAAATGATTTAACACACAAAAGCTACATAAAAAGCCTAATGTGAGCTATAAGAGTCGTAGGCTAAACCAAGTGGATGTGAATCATTCTGACTGAAAATAAGAACTTAAAATGAGAAAATATAGAGGGCTCATGAAGGAAAGTCGTTCAATTTAGTTCCGAACACAGAGAACGAGAGTAAAAGCTAAAAAGGGTATAATAGACCTTTTTAGCAAGTTAAGGTGTTTCGGTGTAATTATCCACCGAGAATGGTTGAAACGCAAAGACGAAGTGTAAGACATATGATATGACACTTTTGAAATTTTGAGAAAAAGTCAACTTGGTCAATGGTTAAGGAAAAAGTCAACTATAGTTAAGAAAAGTTGACTTTTACCATAGTTGACTAACCATGGTTAGAAATTAACCTAAGTATGGAGAAACAAATTGGGGAAAAATATTCTTGATCAGAATACAAGATAATTATCCTCGAGAGTAAGGAAAATTTATTCGAAAGGATTTCGGATTTAATTTTATGGTTAAAAACGTAATGGGCCTAAAGTGAAGATTTTAAAGCCCATTAATGTATACTAAATGTAGATCGAAATTCTTAGGTCCCTTAGATAGAATTGTTTGACCAATTGATAGGACAAATATTGAGACAATAAAAGGCCCAAGGTATAGTAAAATATTCAGCATGAAAGCCAAAACTGAGAGGCCCAATTAGAAAGCCCATTAGATAAATATCTAACCATAGTTAAAGCTAACCATGACTCATAAGGTGACTCATTAGGTGACTCATAACTAAGCCTTAGAAAGTCAAGTTTAATGGCTGGAAAGTAAGGCTTAATGACTAAGTAAATGGCTTATAAAATCAGCCACACCATTGTCATCTTCACCACACCATTCTCGGCTAGAAGAAGAAACCATTGAAATACATTATCCAAGCTTTCTCTCACTAGAAATCACTAGGAATTAGGCATACTTGGAACTTGCATTCTTCATGAAAGTTGTTCCAAATTGAAAGGAGAGTGAAATATGTTGGAATTGGCTATCAAGGAGCCATAGAGTGCAAACCGTGAGCCTTCAAAGTTTCAACCAAGTGTGAACACAACTACTAGGTATATTTTCAAGTTTTCAATTTCATATATGTTAATGTATGAATGATTTTAAGTATATTGCTATATCATTTAAGCATTGAAACATATGAAATCACTATGATGATGGTGAGGCCGAGAGTGAGTAGTGAAATATTGATGAATGCCCATGTGATTTTAAGGCATAAATGGATTAATGTACATGTGTTAATGATTATGGCATAATTAGAATTAATCAATTTGATTAATTAATACTTGTATTAAGTTGGCAATCAAGGTGTTTGATAAAATGCCTAAATGAACTATATGATGTTTTAAAATGTTGCCAACCAAGTGTTCGTGAAAATGCCTAAGTGAATTGGCTAAGAAAAGGGACATGGTCGGCATGCCCTGGTGTGACCAACGACATGGAAAGCTCTCGGCCATGGCTTATGGCCGAGAGGTCCAATGGGCCAAGCCCAAATAATTTAGGTCCAATGTGATGTAATGGGTGTAGGCCAAGCCCAATAAGTGTTGGTGGGCCCTATAAGCCCAATAGGCCCAACGAAAATGAATAGTAAAATGGAAATGGGCTTAAGGTATAGTTACTCCTATTAAGGTTTATTAAAGTCCATTAAGGAAAATAGACTGTATCTAATGTAAGTAAGAAAAGTGTAATTAACCTGATAAATGGTTATATGCAGCTCCAGAGAGTATTACAGAAGCAAATCGGAGTGCTGGATCCAGTAACGTTGAGATACTTGCATCAATTTTACTCAGTTTTATGTGATTTATGCATGAGAGAGTGCTGGAACGATTAGCTCGTACTCGAACTTTACATGAGATACATGACATAGTACTTGAGCTATTTCTCATACTTGATTTGATGAATTTTGTGCATAGCATGGTACTGAAGCTATTGCTCGTACTTGATTTGAAACAAAAACTATGCATTGACCTAGTTGCTAGAGGTTTACTCGCACTAGAGTTGAGTTTGCGATGTGAACAGTGTTTGAGCTGAGTGTCGATGGTGAGTCGCGCTCAAAGGCGTGCACTGTATGTGATATATAATACATGTTGAAAACCATGCTTGATTTCCTCTTGTAGACCGAGTGTCAGAATATGAGAGGGTCGCATGAGGATTTAGAGACGTGGTATGATATTCCATGGTTTTGAGGGCTAAGACCTATGGCAGGCACCTCGACTGTGATGTATGGTCAACAGAGTACGTTGTACCGTGCATGTGGCATGGAGTACACTGTACCGTGTGGTGTTGTGCAGTTGAGGAGGATATAGCTGGCGGTTGTGATGGACTAACCCCCTCCCGTTGCAGCAGTGATGCCTCGCACACCAAGTACTGTGTTGCCTAGGATCACCATTGTCGGATATGATCATAGTCTAGGATACTATTTACATTTTCACCACAGAGACTCACATGATATATCACCTGATTGACTGATTTAATTGCGGATAGACTTGAGGGATGGGTCGTACTCCAATTTTGTGTTGTGAATGATTTAAAATGCCATATTTACTGTGATTTAAATATAAATGGCATGATTTATCTAAAGGCATTGTGATATTATAAAGATACATTGTTTTGTACTACATGCCTACATTTGCGAAAGAAAGCATCATTTCTATACATGGGATTTAATCTGTACAAGAATATATATATATATATTTTAAAGACATGCTTTGAAAATGTGTTAAGGAAATAATGTTTTGAGGCATAGCATTATTTTGAGTAGATAGTGTAGATATCTACTTGTTTGCCTGATTTCCTTATTAAGCGCGTTGTATGCTCACCCCCTTTTCTTTTAAATCTCTCTACAGAGCATCAGCAATAGAGTGAGAGCTTTTGAGGGATAGTATTCCTGTGTCCACTGCTATTTCCTATCGATCGACAGGTATACATGTTTTGAATGGTTATGTATCTAAACATAGAAACAGAATAGTGATGTATATAATATATATTTTCGGGAATGTATTTATATTAGATTTTTTATGATCTCATATTTATTATAAAAGAAGTTACAGTCAGTAACAGTATATTGACATGTATGTATGATAATGGATGATATGGTATGCGAGAAAGCTAACATCGAATCACAGCCCAACCATTGAAGAGAGGAAAGGTAAGTTAAAAATGCGAAATAATTGTAGTGATTTTTGGTTAAGTCAGGATGGGTCTTGACACGGAAAGAGGGGAAACTTGATGAAAGATTGTCTGCTACTTCAGACTCTACAACCCCGGGATCGACCACATCCATCACCTAAAAGACATACATAGATTTCGTAGAAGCAGACCCCCAAAGACGGGCTACAGTAGAGGAAAAAGGTAAAAAAGCCTATCACTTGAAGGAATGTCTTTGCCATTGATTAGGACATTGCAACTGCCTCATCCGATGTCATCAGAGGTAATCTTCTTGTCTGTAATCATAAAGCTAATGTTTTATTTGACCCCAGGTCCACACACTCGTTCATTTCACCTCAGTTTGCAAAGTGTCTGCATTTAGAATATGAATTCCTAAATTATGTATGTCATATTAGTACTCCCGTGCATGAGACACAAATAACTGATAGAGTGTGTAGGAACTGTGAAATTAATGTAGGAGATAGAGTAAGGATAGCAGATCTAATTTTACTAGACATGTACGATTTTGATGTAATTTTGGGTATGCATTGGTTAGCCGCCAATAAAGTATGTTTAGACTGATATATCCAGACTGTAACCTTCTCCTTACCTGATAAATTTGAATTATGTTTGGCAGTTATGAAATGAAATATAGGTGTTTTAAAGTGTGAAATTTGTGTAACCCTTGATGTTTTGTTCCATAAAGGTTATACAGCTTCTATTACTGACATGAGCCGAGAACATCCGAGTATTCAGAATATACCTATTGTATGTGAATTCTCGAATGTATTTCCTGATGAATTATGTAAAATCCACAAAATTTTTATACAATCGGTTTCAACAATGAATAGTAAATTAATCAATTGAGATTAAAAATATGTTCCTTGGTGGAATATTAAATTAAATTATTTTTTAATGTAAGGGACTTAGAAGAATTTAATTAATTAAAATATTTTAACTTGAAGAACAAATAATTGTGAGAGATAGAAACAAATTTTTAGGAGCTAGACTAAGGTATGAATATTTCGCCATGATGGATAAGTACAAATATTAGATTAAATTCGATTCAAATACTATAAGGAAAATTTAATAAGTATATAGATATAAATATATATATATGTAATGTTTTAATCATTCTTCAAGTTAAGAATATAGGTATGTGCAAGTATAAATATACATATATACATGCACAACCTGTGGATTGGCTACCAAAAATGAAGCTAATCCCGAGAGCAACCATCAATTAATTTGCATAAGAGAGAGTATATATATATATGTATCCAAGAGGTGTAGAAAAAAACGTGGGAGTAAGGCCAACCGAGAGCAGTTTGCTTTGATAAACTGTAGCAGGAAATGTGCTAAAGAAAATGTTATAGGGCAATGGTGTTTGGTGAGGTAGGAAGAAGGAAACATGAATCATAGGACAACAGCCTAGGTAGTGGAGGTGGCCGAATTTTTGATTTACTGTTCCAAGGTCTGAAAATTTGCAGTAAATAGAGAAGAGAGAAACCTGACAGAAATGATGGGAGGACAACAAAAATAAAGGAGAAACCGATACAGGTTGGAAGCGGGAAACTATAGCCGTTAGTGGAAAAAAAATAATATATATCTACATAACATAATAGGAGCAAGTTGTCAGGGACTAAAACAAGAAAGAGATTACGTGAGAGAATTGAAAGGAGGAGCTGTGAGATCTGAGAATTTCAGACATATTTCAATTATGTACTATGAACTTGAAGAATAATTTATTGAGCTAAGTGAATTGTGGGAATAATAATTGGAGATTTGTATGTTAAATGTTTAAAATAAGTATGAAGCTATGAGGACAGATCGATCCGGGAGAAGCAGAGATCGATCTGGCGAGTTAAAAATGACAAGGAAGGAGGAATTTAAGGAGCAGATCGATCTCCAATGGAAGAGGATCGATCTCCTTATGATTCTGTTTGAGAGAAGATCGATCTCATGAGGAAGAGATCGATCTCCAAATGTTTCTGTTTGGGAGAAGATCGATCTCCCCAAGGCACAGATCGATCTCATAAAGCCATAAAGAGATCGATCTCACCCCTCGACAAATCGATCTCCTAAGCATAAATTGCCCCAAATCGTCCCAAAATTTAAATGCAGATCGATCTCATCAAGAGCCAGATCGATCTCCTACCCTCAGCCTATATAAGGAACTCCTGTTTTTCTCCTGCAATTTCACTTTCTCTCTCTTCCAACCCCCATTTTCACCGAGCCCTAGCTTTCTCACTCATCCAAAGCACCCATTTCTGTCCAAATCAGAGGCTGTGGCAAGAAGGAAAGTTGTTCCTCATCAAAGAGAGAACAACATACGTGGAAATCGTAAGACGAATTGAATCGAGGCAAGAGATAAGCTCTCCACAAGTTTTGGGTAATTTCTAAACTTCGATCCTTATATTTGAGATGATTTTGGTGATAATAGTTGTTGGCATTGTGTCAAAATAGTTGGAAAATGATTAGGGATTAAGGAAATTACAATGTAGTTGGAGTGATAATGATATTTAGCAATTTTGGGAATTTTGAGCTATAAATGGAAATTTAGACAATGTGGTGAATTAACATAGATATTGTGGCATAGGAAATATAGAATGTTGAGGTGTTGTGAGCGAGATTGTGGTTTGTGATGGAGTTATGAGAATTGAGAAATTTGAGGAGTTATGAGCAATTATGCTCGATTTTGAGAATTGAGGTTGATGTGATAATGAGTATTGATATTTTAACATCGTTTGGATAGCTCGAGAGTTCCAGAGTGGAATGCAAGACTAGTCCGTGATACGGGGGAAACGATTGCACTATACGAGGTGCAAAGAGGTAAGGGAAAACTAAACCATTTGTGTATGTGTTTTGATGAATTGTTGTAGCATGAACCATGATTTGAGAATACAAACATGTTTGTTGTTGTGTGGTGATATAATTGCACACGGTTTTTATAGCCGGTTGGAGCCCATTATTTTATGAGTTTATAAGCTGAGTGTGAAATTGCTTTATAAACCTTTGAGTTTGCGTGAAAAGTAAATTGGGCTCTATGTTAAGGTGATATTGAGATTTGAGAAAATGTGTGCGTGTTTTGCCGGTTGGAACTCGGTTTTAATATGTTTTGTGTTGAGTACATAAATGTTTTAAATGAGTTTTATGAGAGAAAACCATTATGAGTTCTACGTGAAGGCATAACGTTTTATAAGATAATGGCTAATGATTTGAGACTTAGGCATGTCATGTTGAATACACATCGGGCCTTGCTCTGGTAGCATGTAAGACCGATATAGTGGGACGCCTGGGAACCGACCCAGGGACCACAGGCCTTGTTCTGGTAACATGTAAGTCCGATTATTCCTCCGCTTTGGTAGCGTTGGGAGGCCTTGCTCTGGTAGCATGTAAGTCCGATATTCCTCCGTTTTGGTAACGAGAGATGCCTCTGTTTTGGTAACGAGAGATGCCTCCGTTTTGGTAACGTGAGATGACCCCCGTTCTGGTAACGCTGGGTGGCCTTGCTTTGGTAGCATGTAAGACCGAGAGAGTGGGCCGCCTGGGAACCGACCCAGGGACCACGTGATAGTGTGCATGAGGCGAGGCATTGCTCTGGTAGCATGTAAGGTCGGGCCTTGTTCTGGTAACATATAAGTCTAATATACCATGCATACGACCATATTGTCGACGTTCCCTCTATACGAGGATGCCTGGGATGCGCACCCAGAGGAGATTACATATTTGATATGCCATGACGAGTTTTAATTGAGTTTTATTGCCTAGTCTCGTTCTACACATGAGTTGTGTTTTGTGACCTTGTCACGTGCTATTTACTGAGGTGATTTTTATCACGTATTTTGAGAATAGCCATTATCGCATATATTGACACATGCTTGTGAGTGCTCGATATTGAGCCTTTTTATCTTCATGTTTTCACATGATTTATGAGTATGAGATGATGATGTTTTGAGAACTTTCATGCTACGATTTCAAATGAGTTTCATAAACAAATACATATTTGTGAAGTGTGATATGGTTTATTTAACTGAGTTCCCTTACCCCCCTTACTGAGCGATTTGGAAGCTCACCCTGTTTTCTCTTCCCCCAGATCGCTTCAAGTGAAGTGAGTTCCCTGCGGTGTACGGGTTAGAGACCAGTGGAGGACTTGAGCTCCAGGCTGTATTTTGTGTATTGAGGTAGATATTTAATATTCATGTACCCAGACTAGAGTTATATTTACAGACACTTATTGTACAATGATGTACGGGATGTATTAGGATTAATTAACTTGGAATTGAGTAATGTATATGATATAATATATACTATATTATGATGAGATCCTGAGGCATGATAATTATGATGATGTATGACACTGCACATGAATGCACCCTTAATTGTGAATTAATGAGTAAAAAAAAAAGTTTTAAATTAGCCCTATTTTCCGCACTTCCGGGGCGTCACAGAGTTTTCTTGGTATCAGAGCTTAGGGTGTTTAGTACTGTCAGTGTCGATTAAGTGAAATAGAATACATCCCAAGTGTCTGTAATAGTCTGGTCATGAACTGAATCTGAGGATTGAGATTTCAATCGATTTTGATACGTACGCGCAAGAGACGAGTTGAGATAGAGAATAAGTAAACGACGAGGTCGTTCGAGGAGGCAAGCAGAGTCCCCTCTGCCACCTGTCCCACAACCAGAGAGTCTTAACTCTCGATTTAATCGGATTGAGACCGATGTGAGGCAAGGTTTTGAGCAGATGGCAGCGTTATTCGCGCAACACTTTGGAGTTAATGCCTCGGGTACTACTCCTACACCACCACAAGGACCTCTCATACCCCCAATACCTCCCGTCACTCAGCCTGATGACAAAAGTATGGTCCGACTGAAGGACTTTTTGAAAATGAATCCACCTGCATTTAGGGGAAAGAAGGATCCTACAGAGGCTGAGGAGTGGTTGACGGAGTTGAGAGTTATATTCGACTATCTGGGGTGCACTGATGCTGAGAGGGTCAGTATGAGTGCCTAAATGTTGAAAGGGAGAGCCCGAGATTGGTGGGGTACTACCCAGGGTATTTTGATGTCCCACCAGGATGTGATTATTTGGGAAGAGTTTCAGACAGCTTTTAGAGCCCAATATGTACCACGAGCTGCCCAGAGAAGGAGGCAAGCAGAGTTTTTGAGTTTGGTACAGGGTGACATGTCTGTAGATGATTACGAAAGTCGATTTACCACTCTACTGAGATATGATCCAGAGACTTTCAAGAATGAAGAGCTCCGCACAGAGAGATTTGTGTATGGATTGAAGCCCATCATCAGAGATCGATTGATTGGGTTGTGTATTACTGAGTTTGGAGATGCTCTGAGACGAGCACAAGAGATTGAGAGGGGAATTGAAATTGTACAGTCCCAGAATGAGTTTGGAGTAGTGATTAGGGACAAAGGCAAGAGGCCAGCGATGTCTCAAGCAGATGTTCGGAGAGGTTCCTTCAGGAGAGGAAGGATTGAGGTACAGAAGGACAGATTGGAGAGACCCAGAGCTTATCCTATTATCAAGGAGACCCCTCGATATGACAGGTCGAAAATAAGGGTTTGTAGAGACTGTGGCTGATCGCATGAGGGAAGTTATACTGGGTCAATCCGTGGATGTTTTAGACGTGGTGACATGGGTCACAGAGTGAAGGACTATCCTCAACCTCAGATACCACATGCTCCGGAGCCTACTAGACAGCAGTCTGAGAAAGTGAATCCCTAGAGACGGGCCACTGCTGTAGAGAAAGGGAAAAAACCTGTGGCACAGGGACGTGTGTTTGCCCTGGATAAGGAAACTGCGGACACTTCAGCAGAAACTATAAGAGGTACACTTTCTGTTTGTAATCATAAGGCTCATGTGTTGATAGATCCAGGATCCACGCATTCGTTTATTTCAGAGCATTTTGTATGTAGTTTAAATTTGAAGTTTGAACCTCTAGAGTATGTACTACATGTAAATACCCCTATGCGTGAATCCCAGAGAACTGAGTTAATCTGTAGAGGATGTGAAATAAAGGTGGGAGATAGAGTAATGTTAGCAGATCTAATCATGTTGAATATACATGGGTTTGATGTAATTCTGGGAATGGATTGGTTGGCAACCAATCGAGTGAGTTTAGACTGCTACACTAAGATTGTAACTTTCTCCCTACCTGAAAATTACAGTGTACGGTTGAGATATTGAGGAAATGAATATGTGGAATTCTAGTAAGTAATTTGAGAATTTTAATATTATTTTTGAGAGTATTAAATATGATTGTTCATGTGAAGGTTACGAAACACTCATCTCAGACGATGAGCGGGAACATCCGAGGATTGAGGATATACCTGTAGTGTGTGAATTCTCGGATGTTTTCCCAGATGAGTTGCCAGGTTTGCCACCAGAGAGAGAGCTGGAGTTTACCATTGATTTAGTACCAGATACCCAACCGATCTCTAAACCTCCCTACAGGATGGCATTAGTGGAACTTGAGGAATTGAAGAGACAACTACAGGAGTTATTGGATCAAGGGTTCATTAGGCCTAGTGTTTCACCGTGGGGAGCATCGATTTTATTTGTCAAGAAGAAGGATGGTAGTCTCAGGTTATGTGTAGACTACCGGCTGTTGAATAAAGCCACGGTGAAGAATAAATACCCACTGCCCAGGATTGATGATCTACTTGATCAGCTAAGAGGGGCCTCAGTCTTTTCTAAGATTGATTTGAGATCGGGCTATCACCATTTGAGGATCAAGGAAGAAGATATTCCCAAGACGGCCTTCAAGACAAGGTATGGCCATTATGAATTTCTGGTGATATCCTTTGGATTGACGAACGCTCCTGCTGCATTTATGAGGTTGATGAATGAAGTGTTCAGAGACTATCTGGATAAATTTGTGATAGTCTTTATTGATGATATCCTGGTATACTCTCGGTCGTATGAGGAGCATGCACAGCATTTGTGGTTAGTACTTCAGATACTCCGAGATAAGCAATTATACGGAAAGCTTAGTAAGTGTGAGTTTTGGCTGAACCGGATAGCTTTCCTTGGTCATATAGTCTCAGAGGAAGGAGTATCAGTGGATCCAAGTAAAGTAGCAGCTGTGCTTAGTTAGGAGAGATCGAGGACAGTTACTGAGGTGCGAAGCTTCCTTGGTTTGGCAGGGTATTACAGAAGATTTGTGGAAGGATTTTCAAGGATTGCCGCTCCTTTGACTAAACTCACGCGTAAGGAGACTCCGTTCATATGGACTGATCAATGTGAGCTCAGTTTTTAGGAGTTAAAAAGGAGATTGACAGCGGCACCTGTGTTAACTATTCCTGAGGGATCAGGAGGATTTTCGGTGTATAGTGATGCATCTCATCAAGGATTGGGGTGTGTGCTTATGCAGCACGGAAGAGTGGTCGCATATGGATCACGACAGTTGAAAGACCATGAGCAGAATTACCCCACGCATGATTTGGAGTTAGCCGCTGTGGTATTTGCTTTGAGGATCTGGCGACACTACTTATAAGGGGAAAGATTTCAGATCTTCACTGATCACAAGAGTTTGAGATATCTCTTTGATCAGAAAGAGTTAAACATGAGACAAAGGAGATGGATGGAACTCCTTAAGGATTATGACTGCGAGATTCTATATCATCCGGGTAAGGCAAATGTAGTTGCTGATGCCCTGAGCAGGAAGAGTATTATATCTGCTATGATGATCAGGGAATGGGATTTGTTAGAGCAGTTCGTCGAACTTCGGATCAGAGTTAAAGAGGTAGAGACTGGATTTTTGGCTAGCTTGTGGATAGAGCCCAGGATCATGGATCAGATTAGAACTGGGCAGCGCAGTGATCAGAGGTTGCTAGAAATGGTTAGCCAAGCTGAACAGAGTTTGCAGTCGGATCTCACAGTCAGTGAGGATGGATTGTTGAGATTCAGCGGACGGATTTGTGTATCGGACGATGATACCCTGAAGAGACAGATACTGAGAGAATCCTACTGCTCGCGATACACCATGCACCCAAGGAGTACTAAGATGTACAGAGACTTGAGAAAGGTGTATTGGTGGAGTGGTATGAAGCGAGACGTGGCAGAGTATGTGGCCAGGTGTTTAGTATGCAAGCAAGTGAAAGCTGAGCATCGAAAGCCCGGAGGACTACTACAGCCCTTACCTGTACCTACATGGAAATGGGAGCATGTCACTATGGACTTTATTATGGGTTCACCGAGGACCCGAAGAAGTCGTGACACTATACGGGTTATCATGGATAGACTGACCAAGAGTGCCCACTTCCTTGCCATCAAGAGCACTGATACTATGGATGCCTTAGCTGAGCTGTATGTCAACGAGATAGCTAGATTACATGGGGCTCCAGTGAGAATTACTTCTGATAGAGATTCCCGGTTTACTTCCAGATTTTGGACCCAGTTTCAGGAGTCCATGGGATCTCGATTGAGTTTTAGTACCGCCTATCATCCTCAGACAGATGGTCAGTCAGAGAGGACTATTCAGACCCTGGAGGATATGTTGAGGGCGTGTACGATGGATTTTAAGGGATCATGGGATGATCACCTGCCCCTAGCAGAGTTTGCGTACAATAATAGCTATCATGCAAGTATTGGAATGGCACCCTTTGGGGCTCTATATGGTAGGAGGTGTAGATCCCCTGTAGCTTGGGAAGAAGTCGGTGACAGAAAGATAAATGCTCCCGACCTTGTTGAGCAAGCTATATAGAGTGTGAAACTCATATGTGAGAGGCTACGGGCTGCACAGAGTAGACAGAAAAGCTATGCGAATATGCGTAGACGGCCACTTGAGTTTGATGTTGGTGATGCAGTATTTCTGAAAGTATCACCGAGTAAGGGTATCGTGCGATTTAGGAAGAAAGGAGAATTGAGTCCTCGATACATAGGTCCATTCGAGATTCTTGAGAGAGTGGGAGAGGTAGCTTACAGATTAGCATTACCCCCACAGATGTCTGGAATACACAATGTTTTTCATGTGTCTATGTTGAGGAAGTACCACTCGGACCCTTCTCATGTTATAAAGTATGATGAGATGGACATATAGGAGGACATGAGCTACACTGAGGAACCCATCCGGATTCTTGATATGAAGGAGAAGGTACTTAGAACCAAGAGCATCCCATTAGTGAAAGTTCTGTGGAAACATCACTCAATGGAAGAGGCAACGTGGGAACTAGAGAATCTTATGAAGGAGAAATACCCCCATCTATTTGACTAGTTGAGTTGAATTTGGAGGACAAAATTCTTTTAAGGTGGGGAGGATGTGAGATCTGAGAATTTCAGATATATTTCAATTATGTAATATGAACTTGAAGTATAATTTATTGAGCTAAGTGAATTGTGGGAATGATAATTGGAGATTTATATGTTAAGTGTTTAAAATAAGTATGAAGCTATGAGGACAGATCGATCTGGGAGAAGGAGAGATCGATCTGGTGAGTTAAAAATGACAAGGAAGGAGGAATTTAGGGAGCAAATTGATCTCCAATGGAAGAGGATCGATCTCCTTATGATTCTGTTTGAGAGAAGATCGATCTCATGAGGAAGAGATCGATCTCCAAATGTTTCTGTTTGGGAGAAGATCGATCTCCCCAAGGCGCAGATCGATCTCATAAAGCCATAAAGAGATCGATCTCACCCCTCGACAGATCGATCTCCTAGGCATAAATTACCCCAAATCGTCCCAAAATTCAAATGCAGATCGATATCATCAAGAGCCAGATCGATCTCTTACCCTCAGCCTATATAAGGAACTCCTGTTTTTCTCCTGCAATTTCACTTTCTCTCTCTTCCAACCCCCATTTTCACCAAGCCCTAGCTTTCTCACTCATCCAAAGCACCCATTTCCGTCCAAATCAGAGGCTGTGGCAAGAAGGAAAGTTGTTCCTCATCAAAGGGAGAACAACATACTTGGAAATCGTAAGACGAATTGAATCGAGGCAAGAGATAAGCTCTCCACAAGTTTTGGGTAATTTCTAAACTTCGATCCTTATATTTGAGATGATTTTGGGGATAATAGCTGTTGGCATTGTGTCGAAATAGTTGGAAAATGATTAGGGATTAAGGAAATTACAATGTAGTTTGAGCTATAAATGGAAATTTAGACAATGTGGTGAATTAGCATAGATATTGTGGCATAGGAAATACAGAATGTTGAGGTGTTGTGAGCGAGATTGTGGTTTGTGATGGAGTTATGAGAATTGAGAAATTTGAGGAGTTATGAGCAATTATGCTCGATTTTGAGAATTGAGGTTGATGTGATAATGAGTATTGATGTTTTAACATCGTTTGGACAGCTCGGGAGTTCCAAAGTGGAATGCGAGGCTAGTCCATGATACGGGGGAAACGATTGCACTATACGAGGTGCAAAGAGGTAAGGGAAAACTAAACCATTTGTGTATGTGTTTTGATGAATTGTTGTAGCATGAACCATGATTTGAGAATACAAGCATGTTTGGTGTTGTGTGGTGATATAATTGCACACGATTTTTATAGCCGGTTGGAGCCCATTATTTTATGAGTTTATAAGCTAAGTGTGAAATTGCTTTATAAACCTTTGAGTTTACGTGAAAAGTAAATTGGGCTCTACGTTAAGGCGATATTGAGATTTGAGAAAATGTGTGCTTGTTTTGTCGGTTGGAACTCGATTTTAATATGTTTTGTGTTGAGTACACAAATGTTTTAAATGAGTTTTATGAGAGAAAACCATTATGAGTTCTACGTGAAGGCATAACGTTTTATAAGATAATGTCTAATGATTTGAGACTTAGGCGTGTCATGTTGAATACACATCGGGCCTTGCTCTCGTAGCATGTAAGACCGATATAGTGGGACGCCTGGGAACCGACCCAGGGACCACAGGCCTTGTTCTGGTAACATGTAAGTCCGATTATTCCTCCGCTTTGGTAGCGTTGGGAGGCCTTGCTCTGGTAGCATGTAAGTTCGATATTCCTCCGTTTTGGAAACGAGAGATGCCTCCGTTTTGGTAACGAGAGATGCCTCCGTTTTGGTAACGTGAGATGACCCCCGTTTTGGTAACGCTGGGTGGCCTTGCTTTGGTAGCATGTAAGACCGAGAAAGTGGGCCGCCTGGGAACCGACCCAGGGACAACGTGATAGTGTGCATGAGGCGAGGCATTGCTCTGGTAGCATGTAAGGCCGGCCTTGTTCTGGTAACATATAAGTCCAATATACCATGCATACGACCATATTGTCGACGTTCCCTCTATACGAGGATCCCTGGGATGCGCACCTAGAGGAGATTACATATTTGATGTGCCATGACGAGTTTTAATTGAGTTTTATTGCCTAGTCTCGTTTTACACATGAGTTGTGTTTTGTGACCTTGTCACGTGCTATTTACTGAGGTGATTTTTATCACGTATTTTGAGAATAACCATTATCGCATATATTTACATATGCTTGTGAGTGCTCGATATTGAGCCTTTTTATCTTCATGTTTTCACATGATTTATGAGTATGAGATGATGATGTTTTGAGAACTTTCATGCTACGATTTCAAACACGTTTCATAAACAAATACATATTTGTGAAGTGTGATATGGTTTATATAACTGAGTTCCCTTACCCCCCTTACTGAGCTATTTGGAAGCTCACCCTGTTTTCTCTTCCCCCCAGATTGCTTTAAGTGAAGTGAGTTCCCTGCGGCGTACTGGTTAGAGGCTAGTGGAGGACTTGAGCTCCAGGCCGTATTTTGTGTACTGAGGTAGATATTTAATATTCATGTACCCGGACTAGAGTTATATTTACAGACACTTATTGTACAATGATGTACGGGATGTATTAGGATTAATTAACTTGGAATTGAGTAATGTATATGATACAATATATACTATATTATGATAAGATCCTGAGGCATGATAATTATGATGATGTATGACACTGCACAGGAATGCACCCTTAATTGTGAATTAATGAGTAAAAAAAAAGTTTTAAATTAGCCCTATTTTTCGCGCTTCCAGGGCGTCACAGGAGCAAACCAAAAAGGGTAGCTTGGTCTGAAAAGCTGGCAATAAGAATGACAAAGGCATGAACCGAGGACGTTGAAAGGGATCTGCTAACCTGAAATATGCTAGGTGAAATATATATATATATATATATATTCAATATTGAAACCAGCTTAGGACAGTAAAGGAAGGTAGGAAATCGAAAGTTAGTGACGGGCACCAAAGTAAACCGAAAAAAAATAAAAAAGTTAAATGAGAAAATTAGTGAAGGCAGTTCGGTAGCTAGTAGGAACTTAATTGACCGAGAGAATATATATAAGAAAGAAAGGATGATGAGCAAAAAAAATGAAGAAAAGCTGAGTGGAGAATAGAGAGAATGCAACAATTGTGAGAGAAAGAAAAGAGTAAAACCGAAGTATAGAGCTAGGAAACGTGATGCGTGAAGTGTCATTCTTCCCTCCATTTTTACGTTAGAAAGTTTTCATGTGATAAAGGATAGGAAACAAATTTGCAAGGTAAATGCCAAGAGTGTGAGCATGAGGGGTAGAAACAAAAGAAGAAAAGAGGTAGTGCAAGAAATAGCAGCTAAGGTGAACATGACTATAGGTATTGAGGCTATCATTAGGCTTGAAACAAAGTGAACTGATAGTAAGACACAACTAGTAGGAATTTGTTGAATGGCTAGTAGGAACTAGATTGACCAAGAGAATATATATAAGAAAGAAAGGATGATGAGCAGAAAAATTAAAGAAAAGTCGAGAAGACAAGGTTAATTAATCCTAATACATCCCATACATCATTGTATATCGAGTGTCTGTAATACAACATAAGTCTGAGTACATGAAATATAAATTATACCTCAATACAATATATGGCTTGGAGCTCAAGTCCTCCACTAGCCACAACTCCGTACGTCGTAGAGAAACTCACTTCACTTGAAGAAATCTGCGGGGGAAGATAAAACAGGGTGAGCTTTTAAATAGCTCAGTAAGGAGGTACGAAACTCTTTACAATTAATGATTTACACAACACAATCATTTGTTTTGTAGTTGAAAACTCGATAAAAATGTAGCATGACTCAATAAAACATCATTCTCGTTTCATTCTCTAAAATTATGTAAAAGATGAGAGTACATAATTTAGTACAAAGTACAATCTCAAGCATCTGGAAATCAGTATGCGATAATGGCTTTTCTCATAAAACGTGATAAAAATCACCTCAATAGTAAAGCACGTGGCGCAACCACAAAACACAATCTCATGTTTATAAAAAGGAGACTAGGCAAGAAAACTCATATAAAACTCGTCATGGCACATCAAAATAATCTTTTTTGGGTGCACATCCCAAGCAGCCTCAAAAGAAGGAATGTCGACAATATGGTTTTGTACATGGCATATTAGACTTACGCGTGACCAAAATAAGGCTCGGCCTTACATGCTACCAAAGCAATGCCTCTCCTTTTATACACTATCAGTCTTACATGCTACCAAACCAAGGCTCAGACTTACATGCCCGGACTTACATGATACCAAAGCAAGGCCTCCCAATGCTACGAAAGCGGGGAAAAATATCGGTCTTACATGTTACCAAAGCAATGCCTCCCAGCGCTACCAAAAGCGGGGAAAATATCGGTCTTGCATACTACCAAAGCAATGCCTCCCAGCGGTACCAAAGCGAGGAAAAATATCGACCTTACATGCTACCAAAGCAATGCCAGATGTGTATTCGACATGACACGCCTAAATCTCAATCATTTGCCATTATCATATAAAACGTCTTGCCTTCACGTAGAACTCATAATGGTTTTCTCTCATAAATCTCATTTAAAACTTTTGTGTACTCAACACGAAACATGTTAAAATCGAGTTCAAACCGGCAAAACCACGCACACATTTCTCAATCTAAGTACGCCTTAACATAGAGTCCAAATCTCTTTTCACGTTTTAAACACAAAACGGTTGTAAAACATTTTCATGCTTAGTTTACAACTCATAAAAGTTGGGCCCCAACCGGCTCTAAAATCATGTGAAATACTCATTCACAACTCATAAAATATGCTTGTTTTCTCAAATCACTATTTATGCTACAATATTGTCACAAAACAAACACACAAACGAGTTTAAGCTTCTTACCTCGTTACACCTCATATAGTGCAATTGTTCCCCCGTATCACAGACTAGCCTCGCATTCCTCTCTAGAACTCTCGGGCTGTCCAAACGATGTTAAAAACATTAATAACCCAACTCAATTGCATTATCGAGCACATATTTGCTCATATTCTCGTTAAATACTCAAACAACCCAACTCTCATAATTTTATCACAATCCACATTCTCATCTACTACATTTCAAATCCTATATTTTTCATGTACAATATCAATGCCCAATTCACCTCATTGCCTAAATTCCAAACTTATAGTCATAAATCCCAAAATTACCATAATCTCATAATATCATCTTAACTCCAACAAAAAAACATAGTTTCATCAATCCCTAATCATTTCCTAGCTATTTCATCACAATGCCTACAGCCATAATCACTAAAAATCACATTAAAATCTAAGATCAAAGTTTTGAAAATTACCCAAAATTTATGGAGTGCTTAAATCTTGCTTCGATTCAATTTGTCTTTTGATTTCCAAGTATGTTGTTCTCCTTTGGATGAGGAACAACTTTCCCTCTTGCCACAACCTTCGATTTGGATTGAAAATGGGGGCTTTGGAAGAGAGAGAAAACTAGGGCTCGGCTAAAATGGAGGTTTGAAAGAGAGAGAAAAGATCAAATGTAAGAAAACACAAGGGTCCTTTTATAGATTGAGGGTAGGAGATCGATTTGGTCCTTAATGAGATCGATCTGCATTTGAATTCTGAACGTTTTTTGGGGTAATTTTATGCCTAGGAGATCGATCTGTCGTAGGGTGAGATCGATCTATCGTGGGTGTGATCGATATCTTAATGGCTTAATGAGATGGATCTGCTCCTTGAGGAGATTGATCTTCTATCAGAATGCTTCATGAGATCGATCTGCTCCTTGAGGAGATTGATCTTCTACTTACAGAATGCTTCTTGAGATCGATTTCTTCCTCATGAGATCGATCTCTTCATTACAAAATCATAAGGAGATCGATCCTCTTCCATTGGAGATCGATCTACTCACTTACTTTCATCCTTCCTTGTCATTTTGGCCTACCAGATCGATCCTCTCTTTTCCAAGATTGATCTGGCCTCATAGTTTCACACCTTGGTTAAACACTTAATATAAAATCTCGTTCATGACTCATTCATCACTTAGAAATTCATTCCATACCACCTCAATGTATGAGTACATTACATTCAGCTCAATAAATTACACTTGAAGTTCACATTACATAATTGGATATGTGTAAAATTCTCAGATCTCACATCCTCCCCACCTTAAAAAGAATTTGGTCCCTCAAATTCAATCAACTCGTCAAATAGATGGGGGTACTGTTCAATCAAGAGACTATCCAATTCCCAATTTGCCTCCTTCATTGAGTGATGTTTCCATAAAACTTTCACTAATGGGATGCTTTTAGTCCGAAACACCTTCTTTTTTCTATCGAGAATCCAAACGGGTTCATCGGTGTAGCTCATGTCCTTTTGTATGTCCATCTCTTCATACTCTATGACATGAGAAGGGTCCAGGTGGTACTTCCTCAACATGGAAACATGGAAGACGTTGTGTATTACGGACATCTGTGGGGTAATGCCAATATGTAGGCTACCTCTCCCACTCTCTCAAGAATCTCGAATGGTCCAATGTATCGAGGACTCAATTTCCCTTTCCTTTCAAATCTCATGATACCCTTACTCGGTGATATCTTCAAAAATACTGCATCACCAACATCAAACTCAAGTGGCCGTCTGTGCACATCCCCGTAGCTTTTCTGTCTACTATGTGTAGCCTGTAATCTCTCACATATGAGTTTCACACTCTGTACAGCCTGTTCAACAAGTTCGGGAGCATTATATCTTTCTGTCACCCACTTCTTCCCAAGCTACAGGGGATTTACACCTCCTACCATATAGAGCCTTAAAAGGTGACATTCCAATACTCGCATGATAACTGTTATTGTATGTAAACTTGTTAGGGGCAAGTGATTGATAATTCTATATTTTTAGAATTATTTGTGCTTAATTTCCTAATTAATTATTTAAATCCCCAATTTATTTTGTTAATTATCCCCTTTATTTAATTAAAATTCTCATGTTTGCAGATAAATTAAATCCGGATGAATTTTGAATATTTCGGTAGAAAATGGACTGAAATTGGGCTAAAATCGAGATTGGACCACGTAGAGAACACGAGCCTAGCACATCCAATTGGACAAAAATCAATGACATTGAAATATTATTTTTTAAGGAGCCAATGGTGTGAAGACAAGTGGCCAAACAATGCCAACTCATCTAGGATGCAAAAATTACAATTGTACCTTTCAGTGTGTATATAAATAAGAAAAAGATGGCAATTGGAAGAAGAGCTTTTAGTTTTTTTTTTAGGTTAAAATTTTATTGTTAGGTTTTATTATATTTCCTTAGGTTTCCTTTGAAGTCTTCGGCTGGTGACAGCGGCCAAAGCTTCTCCCCTGTTCTTTATGTATTGTTTTCCATTGTTCTTTTCTTTAAGTTTCTGTTTTATTTAGATTTTAATTAGCTCTTCAGTTTATTGTTACGTTTACAGTTCGTTTTCAATAGAATTCAGTCTCCTTTTCAGAATATAAATTCAATGAGGTTTCATTTTTATCGTGTCCCCTTGATTTGATTAGTAACTTACTGTTCTGGGTCTTTAATTCTACACTGCATTATTGCTGTTTATTGCTTGTTTTTGGTTTCTGCAACGTGTTGGTCGTGAAAGTGGTTCATGACAAGGCTGGTCAAAGGCAGCGTTGCTGCAGTTGCATGCCGGGTTCACTGCTATTGCTTGGCTTGGCTACGGGTTGAAGGATGAAAGATACTGCAAAAGGTAACAGCTAGTGCCGGTATAAGTTGGAAAGTTTGTTGCAGCCGATAGAGAACCACAATTCATCCTCTGTTCAGCCCTGTTTCAAGAGCTTTGTATTGTTCATTCCCTTTGCATGCTTTCATTCTGCATTAATCTAATGTTTGGTAGCTGTAGGTAACCAGGATGTGTGCTGTCACCATTACTGAACTGTTATGAATGATGTTGAACATATATGTGGAGGTGGTAGCTGAAGGCTTGAAGAATGCAAAGCCCTTGTGTTTAAGCTTGGGACAACCTTGTTTCATTTTCTGTTTTGTACCCATTATTTATATTCTCTGCCTCATTTTCTAATTATCTATTTACATTTGCTAATTCAGATTTTCTGCTTCATTAACTGTGCATTTACCTTAAGTCTTGTCTTCATACAGTATATAGTTATTTTTCACGTTAATTAATTCTGCTGAGTTCTTCCTTTCGTTGTTCTGCATTGTGCTTGCTAACCGCTGATTTTATCAAAGAGCTCCTTGTATGCATTATATCATGTTGTTACAAGTGATGTTGAGCTACTGTTTGCAACCAGACTAAAGTAGCGCATGAGCAGATAATGACCAAGCTACACCAACATTGAAGACAGTAGCAGAGGTAGTGCAGAACAAAGTAGTGGAGGAAGACGCAGTACATGGTGGCTGGATGCAGGAGCAACACAGGGCAGAACAGCAGAAGCGGACCTCGCCTGGAGACAACTGAAATCTGGAGCAGAGGACAAACTATGAGCACCTGGACAGCAGACCAAGCAAACCGAGACCACACCTGGAAACCAAAAAATGAAATGAAGCATGAACAGTGTTTGGAGGGATTTATTGGTTGATTTAAATCTCAGGCTTTGTTTGGCATTCAACTCTTGCATTAATCCATTTTTCTTGCATTTTTAGTATAGTTTAATTAGTTGTTAGTTGTCAATTTAGATTAGTTCTAGTTTTTTAATTTGTTAATTTAAATTTCCAGTCTTAATTTTTAGTTAATAGTTAATTTTATATTTTATGTTTTAGGATTAAATTTTAGTTTAGTATTTTACAAGTTACCTTTAGATTTAATCTAGATTAATCTTTATTTTCATTAAGTTTTAGTTTAGCTTAAATTGCATTTTGATTAAGTTTTAGTTTAGTTTAAATTGCATTTTAGGTTAGTTTAATTGTAGTTTAATTAATCTTACTTTGTTATTTTCATATTTGCATTGTAGTTTAATTGCGTTAATTAGCTTTAACTGTTTTAATTTCTTTTGTAGGTTTTTTTATTTAAATTGCCGAGAGTTCGGTAAGCAAATCTTAGTTTAGTTTTATTTTCTTTATTTTAATGTTTATTGTTTTCAGTATTTTTAATTAGCCTTAGTAGATCACCCACTTTAATTTTAAAATTTCCTAGAATATACTTAGGGTAATATTAACCGGTACTTAATTAGGCTAGTCAATTTCTCTGTGGGACGATAACTCGAGACTTAAATCTCACTATTACTTGTACGACCCATGCACTCGCGGACAATACCTTTAAGGCGTGTCAAGTTTTTGGCGCCGTTGCCGGGGAGGTTTTAATTAGTCCTTAATTAATATCGGTGAAATTATGCTTAGGTGTAATTCTAGCTTGTAAATATTTTGGTTGTAAATATTTAGATCCTTAGTTTAGTTTAGTTAATTCTCTCATAATTAATTAAAATCAAAAAAATTGAAAAATAAAAAAAAGTTAAGGACTTTTCAATGATTGCATGCGTAGAGCCAGAAATTTTGATTGCTTTCCTCTAGATCCTAAAATTGAATGCACTCTTAGAAAAAAATCGAAAGGATTTTAGGAAATTAATAGCTCAGCTGTAATTCACCATGACAGAAAATAGGGAAATTAGAACCGTTGGAGATTATGCAATGCTAACAATTGGAGGATATTATTCCGGCATTAGACCACCAGCTGTCCCTACAAATAACTTTCAAATTAAGCCTGCAATCCTCCAGATGATTCAGACTTTATTGCAGTTCAGTGGGCTCTCTCATGACGACCCACATGCTCACCTTGGGCAATTCCTAGACTTGTGCAACACGTTTAAAAATAATGGATTATCTGATGATGCGCTTAGGCTTAGATTATTCCCCTTCTCACTTAGGGATAGGGCGAGACACTAGGTAACCTCCCTGCCTCCAGGATCCATTTCTACATGGGATGAGTTAGCCCATCAATTTCTATCTCAGTTTTTCCCTCCCTCTAAAATGGCCCAACTCCATAGTAATATATCGTCCTTTGCCCAGTACGACTCTGAATCTCTTTACGAAGCATGGGAACGATATAAGGAGATTCTTGGGAAGTGCCCTCACCATGGAATACCATTGTGGTTGCAAGTCCAGACCTTCTACAACGGACTTACAACCCAAAGTAGGACAATTGTTGATGCTGCTGCGGGTGGAGCCCTAATGTGCAAAACAGAGGAGAAAGCTTACGAGTTGTTAGAAAAGATGGCGGCTAACAACTATCTATGGTCCTCGGAGAGGCAATTGCCAAAGAAGTCAAGGGGTATTTATGAGCTCGACACACTGTCTACCTTGACCTCTCAAATCGCTAACCTTACGAAGGAGGTAGAGTCACTCAGTACCCAACATAATGCTCCCACCAGTCCTAATCCGCTTTATTCTGTCTAAAGTCCTTTTCTTTCCTGCGAGCTGTGTAGTGGTACCCACTCTGTAGATAGGTGTCCGCTCAACTTAGAATCGGTTCAATATGTTGCCCCTTCTCAAGGGCAACAAAACAACCCTTTTTCAAACACCTATAATCCAAGGTAGAGGAACCATCCTCCTGGAGCCAAAACCAAGGGCAAACTTCTAGCTCTAGACCTGTAGGACTCCCTGGTTTTCAAGCTCCACCGGTTCAGGCACCACCGCAGCCGCAATTTCCATACCATCCACCACATCACCCATCCCCACCTCAATTTCAATATCATCCATCACCACCACTATCACCACCACAACCCGTGCAACCACAACATTACCATGCACCAGTAGCTGAGAAGAAGCCCTTGCTTGAGGAAATGTTCACGACTATCCTGCAAAACCAAGCTGCCTCAATTAAGAACTTAGAAGTTCAGGTTGGACAAATAGCTAGTGCTCTTAGCCAACGTCCTCAAGGGACCCTTCCTAGTAACACTGAAGTTAATCCTATTAAGAAAAGGGAGGGTAAGGAACATGTTAGATCCATCACCCTTAGGAGTGGTAGGAAGCTAGATGAGCCACAAGTTAAGTTTGCACCTGAACAGCCCATAGTTGATAAACCCTTAAGTTCTAAAGAGGTAACTCAGAAGGAGTAGGAACATCGGGATCGGGCTTCAAAGGAAACAAAGCTAGGCGTTTCTTCATCTATACCTTCTTCTTCTTCATTGCCTTCCTCGTCCTTTAATTCTACACCGGTTCCCACTACATTGCCTCTAGTTAAACCACCATTACCTTTTCCTCAAAGGTTCCAAAATAAAAAATTGGAACAATAATTTGCTAAATTTCTTGAGGTTTTTAAGAAGCTTCACATCAACATTCCTTTTGCAGATGCCTTAAAGCAAATGCCAAGTTATGTGAAGTTTTTAAAGGATATCCTCTCGAGGAAGAGAAGATTGGAAGATTATGAGACAGTGGCCTTAACTGGGGATTATAGTGCAATTATCCAGAGGAAATTACTCCCCAAGCTCGAGGATCCCAGGAGTTTTACCATACCCTGCACTATTGGAAATCTATTCTTTGGTAGAGCCCTGTGTGATTTAGGAGCTAGTATCAATCTAATGCCTCTGTCTATCTATCAAAAGTTTGGAATAGGGGATATCAAGCATACCACAGTGACCCTTCAGCTAGTTGATCGATCATTAAATATCCAAAAGCGGTCATTGAGGACGTGCTAGTAAAGGTGAACAAATTTATTTTCCCTGCAGATTTTATTGTTTTGGATATGGACGAAGATAGGTAAGTCCCCATTATACTAGGTAGACCTTTCCTAGCGACTGGTAGAACCTTAATTGATGTACAGAAGGGGGAGTTAACTATAAGATTCCTAGATCAGGAAGTGAAATTTAATGTTTTCAAACCTTTGAAGCTCTCTGATGACTCTCAATAGTGTATTAAGATTGATATTGAGGGTATAAGGCTTGAGCACAAGCAATCTCAAAGAAGGAGGGAAGTAGCTAGAGCTAAGGAGGAGTTAACTGTAGACATTTTATCACCACTCTAGTTGTTCCTCATACTCTTCGCCCTGCTGCTGAGTGTTGTTTTCTTCAGCTGCATTTGAAGTAGTTGTGTTTTTCTTTTCACCTTGTATATAGTTCTTTTTCTTTTCTGTTGTTTCTTTCTTTGTTTATTTTGCAGGTTTATTTTATAGTTTTACGCTTTCAATAAAAGCTTCAGTTGTTCATCATCATCAGAAAGGGGAGTACTTTGTTCATGAACTTCAATTCTTATATTATCTACACACTGAGGATACTGTGCACTTTATGTTTGGGGGAGGGGATATCACTTGAGCATTTTTCAAAAATTTAAGCAAAATTGAAAATTTTTTCAAAATTTATTCGAAAATTTGAGCTTAAACTGTTTGATTTTGGGATGATTTAGTACTTAGCATGTAGTTTTCCCATATTCTGATGATATGACCCCATGATTAAGTCTAATTTTGATTGACTAAGAAACATGATTATAGGAAAAGTATGATGTTGAATTCTTGAATTTGTCTTGATTCTGATTGTGATTTCTTTATCTTACGCTCTTGTCATGTCATGAATCTGTATATTTATTTAGAGAAAGCTTATGTGGACTTACGATTGCTTTTGTTTAGTTTATTATGTGTATCATATTCTAGAATTTGTTTGATCTAATCTCGAGGTGAAATATTAGATCACACTTAATTAGGGAGATGATTTAGGCCATCTTTGGATCGTTTGAGCCTTTCTAGCCTTCCTTGTACATATTTTACCCCTAGTCACCCATCTAGGCCAAATAAGCTTTTCTCTGTAAATACAAATGCAAAATTTCCTTAGCTTAAATACTCTTTTCCTATCCGTTACCCCGAAAGCATGAAAGTCATTCAAATATATTGTGAGCTTTGTACATTTGGGTATCTGGTGATAGTGAAAATTCAAAAAAAAAAAGAAAAGAAAATGAAAGAGAAAGAAAAAAGAAGAAAGAAGAAAAATACAAAAATAGAATAAAATGTTTAGTGAAATAAATAAGTGTGGGGGAAATAATTTGAGCTTTTACATTAAGATCCTAGAGGTAATGCATGTTAAGGGGTAATTAAACTTAAAATGACTTTATCATACCTTAGCCCCAGCCTTACATTACAAGCTTAATGAATTCCTATTGATCTTTAGTTAAGTGTGACTACATTAGTGGAGAGAGAAGTGAAAATCAAACTTATGGAAATGATCACATGTCTTTGACTTTGCATTCACTATGTTTGCATAATCTGATCCAGGTAATGTACTTTGAAGTGACTTTGACATTTTCACACACACACGAGGGATCTAATTTGGGTTAGGACTTATGATTGAATGATTCTGAGTGTTGGACTTATAATTTTGATTCTTTGATTTCATAGTCTGTACTTTTTTTTTGAGGATAATATTGGGGAAATTATTGTGTTTAATACTTGTCATTCCTACAATTATTTTGTTTTGCTTGAGGACAAGCAAAAGCTCAAGTTTGGGGGTTTGATAATTCTATATTCTTAGAATTATTTGTGCTTAATTTCCTAATTAATTATTTAAATCCCCAATTTATTTTGTTAATTATCCCCTTTATTTAATTAAAATTCTCATGTTTGCAGATAAATTAAATCCGAATGAATTTTGAATATTTCGGTAGAAAATGGATCGAAATTGGGCTAAAATCGAGATTGGATCACGCAGAGAACACGAGCCTAGCACATCCAATTGGACAAAAAGACCGATGACATTGAAATATTACTTTTCAAGGAGCCAATGGTGTGAAGACAAGTGGCCAAACAATGCCAACTCATCTAGGATGAAAAAATTACAATTGTACCCTTAAATGTGTATATAAATAAGAAAAAGATGGCAATTGGAAGAGGAGCTTTTAGTTTTTTTTAGGTTCAAATTTTATTGTTAGGTTATATTATTTTTCCTTAGGTTTCCTTTGAAGTCTTCGGCTGGTGACAGCGGCCAAAGCTTTTTCCCTGTTCTTTATGTGTTGCTTTCCATTGTACTTTGCTTTTAGTTTCTGTTTTATTTAGATTTTAAATAGCTCTTTAGTTTATTGTTACGTTTACAGTTCATTTTCAATAGAATTCAATCTCCTTTTTCAGAATTTAAATTCAATGAGGTTTTGTTTTTATCGTGTCCCATTGATTTGATTAGTAACTTATTGTTCTGGTCTTTAATTCTACACTACATTATTGCCGTTTATTGCTTGTTTTTGGTTTTTGCAACATGTTGGTGCGTGAAAGCGGTTCACGACAAGGCTGGTCGAAGGCAGTGGTGCTGCAATTACATGCTGGGTTCACTGCTATTGCTTGGCTTGGCCACGGGTTAAAGGATTAAAGATACTGCAAAAGGCAGCAGCTAGCATCGGTATAAGTTGGAACGTTTGTTGCAGCCGATAGAGAACCACAATTCATCCTCTGTTCATCTCTGTTTCAAGAGCTTTGTACTGTTCATTCCCTTTACATGCTTTCACTCTGCATTAATCTAATGTTTGGTAGCTGCAGGTAACCAGGATATGTGCTGTCACCATTACTGAACTGTTATGAATGATGTTGAACATATATGTGGAGGTGGTAGCTGAAGGCTTGAAGAATGCAAAGCCCTTGTGTTTAAGCTCGGGACAGCCTTGTTTTGTTTTCTGTTTTGTACCCATTATTTCTATTCTCTGCCTCATTTTCTAATTATCTATTTACATTTGCAAATTCGGATTTTCTGCTTCATTAACTTTGCATTTACCTTAAGTTTTGTCTTCATACAGTATATAGTTATTTTTCATGTTAATTAATTCTGCTGAGTTCTTCCTTTCGTTGTTCTGCACTGTGCTTACTACTAACCGCTGATTTTACCAAAGAGCTCCTTGTATGCATTATGTCATGTTGTTACAAGTGATGTTGAGCTGCTGTTTGCAACCAGACCAAAGCAGCGCATGAGCAGATAATGACCAAGCTACACCAACATTCAAGATAGTAGCAGAGGCAGTGCAGAACAAAGTAGTGGAGGAAGACGCAGTACATGGTTACTGTAGGAGCAACACAGGGCAGAACAGCAGAAGCGGACCTCGCATGGAGACAACCGAAATCTGGAGCAGAGGACAAACCGTGAGCACCTGGACAGCAGACCAAGCAAACCGAGACCACACCTGGAAACCAGAAAATGAAATGAAGCATGAACTGTGTTTGGAGGGATTTATTGGTTGATTTAAATATAAGGCTTTGTTTGGCATTCAACTCTTGCATTAATCCATTTTTCTTTCATTTTTAGTATAGTTTAATTAGTTGTTAGTTTAGGATAGTTATTAGTTGTCAATTTAGATTAGTTCTAGTTTTTTAATTTGTTAATTTAAATTTTTAGTCTTAATTTTTAGTTAATAGTTAATGATATATTTTATGTTTTAGGATTTAATTTTAGTTTAGCATTTTACAAGTTATCTTTAGATTTAATCTAGATTAATCTTTATTTTCATTAAGTTTTAGTTTAGTTTAAATTGCATTTTGATGAAGTAGTTTAAAATGCATTTTAGGTTAGTTTAATTGTAGTTTAATTAATCTTGCTTTGTTATTTTCATATTTGCATTTTAGTTTAATTGCGTTAATTAGCTTTAACTGTTTTAATTTCTTTTGTAGGTTTTTTTATTTTAATTGCCCAGAGTTTGGTAAGCAAATCTTAGTTCAGTTTTATTTTCTTTATTTTAATGTTTATTGTTTTCAGTATTTTTTATTTGCCTTAATAGATCACCCACTTTAATTTTATAATTTGTTAGGATATACTTAGGGTAATATTAACCGGTACTTAATTAGGCTAGTCAACTTCTCTGTGGGATGATAACTCGGGACTCAAATCCCATTATTACTTGTACGACCCGTGCACTTGCGGACAATACCTTTAGGGTGTGTCAAGTTTTTGGCGCTGTTGTCGGGGAGGTTTTAATTAGTCCTTAATTAATATCGGTGAAATTATGCTTAGGTGTAATTCTAGCTTGTATATATTTAGGTTGTAAATATTTAGATCCTTAGTTTGGTATAGTTAATTTTCTCATAATTAATTAAAATCAAAAAAATTGAAAAAAAAAATTAAGGACTTTTCGATGATTGCATGCGTGGAGCCAGAAGTTTTGATTGCTTTCCTCTAGATCTTGAAATTGAACGCGCTCTTAGAAAAACATTGAAAGGATTCTAGGAAATTAATAGCTCAGCTGCAATTCACCATGACAGAAAATAGGGAAATTAGAACCGTTGGAGATTATGCAATGCCGACGATTGGAGGATATTATTCCAGCATTAGGCCACCAGCTAACCCTACAAATAAATTTGAAATTAAGCCTGCAATCCTCCAGATGATTCAGACTTCATTGCAGTTCAGTGGGCTCTCTCATGATGACCCACATACTCAGCTTGGGCAATTCCTGGACTTGTGCAACACGTTTAAACACAATGGATTATCTAATGATGCGCTTAGGCTTAGATTATTCCCCTTCTCACTTAGGGATAGGGCGAGACACTGGATAACCTCCCTGCCTCCAGGATCCATTTCTACATGGGACGAGTTAGCCCATCAATTTCCATCTAAGTTTTTGCCTCACTCTAAAATGGCCCAACTCCATAGTAATATATCTTCCTTTGCCCAGTACGACTCTGAATCTCTTTACGAAGCATGGGAACGATATAAGGAGCCTCTTGGGAAGTGCCCTCACCATGGAATACCTTTGTGGTTGCAAGTCCAGACCTTCTACAACGGACTTACAAGCCACAGTAGGACCATTGTTGATGCTACTGCGAGTGGAGCCCTAATGTACAAAACAGAGGAGGAAGCTTACGAGTTGTTAGAAAAGATGGCGGCTAACAATTATCTATGGTCCTCGGAGAGGCAATTGCCAAAGAAGTCTGTGGGTATTTTTGAGCTCGACACACTGTCTACCTTACGAAGCAGGTAGAGTCGCTCGGTACCCAACATAATCCTCCCACCAGTCCTAATCCGCTTTATTCTGTCCAAAGTCCTTTTCTTTCCTGCGAGCTGTGTAGTGGTACCCACTCTGTAGATAGGTGTCCGCTCAACTTAGAATCGGTTCAGTATGTTGCCCATTCTCAAAGGCAACAGAACAACCCTTTTTCAAACACCTATAATCCAGGGTAGAGGAACCATCCTAACTTCTCCTGGAGCCAAAACCAAGGGCAAACTTCTAGCTCTAGACTTGTAGGACTCCCTGGTTTTCAAGCTCCACCGGTTCAGGCACCACCACAGCCACAATTTCTATACCATCCACCACATCACCCATCCCCACCTCAATTTCAATATCATCCATCACCACCACAACCTGTGCAACCGCAACATTACCATGCACCAATAGCAGAGAAGAAGCCCTTGCTTGAGGAAATGTTCACAACTATCCTACAAAATCAAGCTGCCTCAATTAAGAACTTAGAAGTTCAGGTTGGACAAATAGCTAGTGCTCTTAGCCAACGTCCTCAAGGGACCCTTCCTAGTAACACTAAAGTTAATCCTATTAAGCAAAGGGAGGGTAAGGAACATGTTAGATCCATCACCCTTAGGAGTGGCAGAGAGCTAGATGAGCCACAAGTTAAGTCTGCACCTGAACAGCCCATAGTTGATAAACCCTTAAGTTCTAAAGAGGCTGCTCAGAAGGAGTGGGATCACCGGGATCGGGCTGCAAAGGAAATAAAGCTAGGAGCTTCTTCATCTATACCTTCTTCTTCTTCATTGCCTTCCTCGTCCTCTAATTCTACACAGGTTCCCACTACATTGCCTCTAGTTAAACCACCAGTACCTTTTCCTCAGAGGTTCCAAAATAAAAAATTGGAACAACAATTTGCTAAATTTCTTGAGGTTTTTAAGAAGCTTCACATCAACATTCCTTTTGCAGATGCCTTAAAGCAAATGCCAAGTTATGTGAAGCTTTTAAAGGATATCCTCTCGAGGAAGAGAAGATTGGAAGATTATGAGACAGTAGCCTTAACTGGGGATTATAGTGCAATTATCCAGAGGAAATTAGCCCCCAAGCTCAAGGATCCTAGGAGTTTTACCATACCCTGCACTATTGGAAATCTATTCTTTGGTAAGCCCTGTGTGATTTAGGAGCTAGTATCAATCTAATGCCTCTGTCTATCTATCAAAAGTTAGGAATAGCGGATATCAAGCCTACCACAGTGACCCTTCAGCTAGCTGATCGATCCATTAAATATCCAAAAGGGGTCATTGAGGGCGTGCTAGTAAAGGTGAACAAATTTATTTTTCCGGTAGATTTTATTGTTTTGGATATGGAGGAAGACATGGAAGTCCCCATTATACTAGGCAGACCTTTCCAAGCGACTAGTAGAACTTTAATTGATGTACAGAAGGAGGAGTTAACTATTAGAGTCCTAGATCAGGAAGTGAAATTTAATGTTTTCAAACCTTTGAAGCTCTCTGATGACTCTCAAGAGTGTTTTAAGATTGATATTGAGGATATAAGGCTTGAGCACAAGCAATCTCAAAGAAGGAGGGAAGTAGCTAGAGCTAAAGAGGAGTTAACTGTAGACATTTTATCACCACTCTGGTTGTTCCTCCTACTCTTCGCCCTGCTGCTGAGTGTTGTTTTCTTCAGCTACATTTGAAGTGGTTGTGTTTTTCTTTTCACCTTGTATATAGTTCTTTTTCTTTTCTGTTGTTTCTTTCTTTGTTTATTTTGCAGGTTTATTTTCTAGTTTTACACTTTCAATAAAAGCTTAAGTTGTTCATCATCATCAGAAAGGGGAGTACTTTGTTCATGAACTTCAATTCTTATATTATCTACACACTAAGGATACTGTGCACTTTAATTTTGGGGGAGGGGATATCACTTGAGCATTTTTAAAAATTTTAAGCAAAATTGAAAATTTTTTCCAAATTTATTCAAAAATCTGAGCTTAAACTGTTTGATTATGGGATGATTTAGTACTTAGCATGTAGTTTTCCCATATTCTGATGATATGACCCCATGATTAAGTCTAATTTTGATTGACTAAGAAACATGATTATAGGAAAAGTATGAAGTTGAATTCTTGAATTTGTCTTGATTCTGATTGTGATTTCTTCATCTTACGCTCTTGTCATGTCATGAATCTATATATTTATTTAGAGAAAGCTTATGTGGACTTAGGATTGCTTTTGTTTAGTTTATTGTGTGTATCATATTCTAGAATTTGTTTGATCTAATCTCGAGGTGAAATATTAGATCACACTTAATTAGGGAGATGATTTAAGCCATCTTTGGATCATTTGAGCCTTTCTAGCCTTCCTTGTACATATTTTACCCCTAGTCACCCATTTGGGCCAAATAAGCTTTTCTCTGTAAATACAAATGCAAAATTTCCTTAGCTTAAATACTCTTTTCCTATCCCTTACCCCGAAAGCATGAAAGTCGTTGGGATATATTGTGAGCTTTGTACATTTGGGTATCTGGTGATAGTGAAAATTCAGAAAAAAAAAGAAAAGAAAATGAAAGAAAAAGAAAAAAGAAAAAGAAGAAAGAAGAAAAATACAAAAATAGAATAAAATGTTTACTGAAATAAATAAGTTTGGGGGAAATAATTTGAGCTCTTTCATTAAGATCCTAGAAGTAATGCATGTTAAGGGGTAATTAAACCTAAAACGACTTTATCATACCTTAGCCCCAGCCTTACATTACAAGCTTAATGAATTCCTATTGATCTTTAGTTAAGTGTGACTACATTAGTGGAGAGAGAAGTGAAAATCAAACTTATGGGAATGATCACATGTCTTTGACTTTGCATTCACTATGTTTGCATAATCTGATCCAGGTAATGTACTTTGAAGTGACTTTGACATTTTCACACACACATGAGGGATCCAATTTGGGTTAGGACTTATGATTGAATGATTCTGAGTGTTGGACTTATAATTGTGATTCTTTGATTTCATAATCTGTACTTTTTCTTTGAGGATAATATTAGGGAAATTATTGTGTTTAATACTTGTCATTCCTACAATTATTTTGTTTTGCTTGAGGACAAGCAAAAGCTCAAGTTTGGGGGTGTGATAATTCTATATTTTTAGAATTATTTGTGCTTAATTTCCAAATTAATTATTTAAATCCCCAATTTATTTTGTTAATTATCCCATTTATTTAATTAAAATTCTCATGTTTGCAGATAAATTAAATCTGGATGAATTTTGAATACTTCGGTAGAAAATGGACCGAAATTGGGCTAAAATCTAGATTGAACCACGCGGAGAACACGAGCCTAGCACATCCAATTGGACAAAAAGACCGATGACATTGAAATACTATTTTTTAAGGAGCCAATGGTGTGAAGACAAGTGGCCAAACAATGCCAACTCATCTAGGATGAAAAAATCATAATTGTACCCTTAAGTGTGTATATAAATAAGAAAAAGATGGCAATTGGAAGAGGAGCTTTTAGTTTTTTTTTTAGGTTTAAATTTTATTGTTAGTTTTATTATTTTTCCTTAGGTTTCGTTTGAAGTCTTCGGTTGGTGACAGCGGCCAAAGCTTCTCCCCTGTTCTTTATGTGTTGTTTTTCATTGTTCTTTGCTTTTAGTTTCTGTTTTATTTAGATTTTAATTAGCTCTTCAGTTTATTGTTACGTTTACAGTTCGTTTTCAATAGAATTCAATCTCCTTTTCAGAATTTAAATTCAGTGAGGTTTTATTTTTATCGTGTCCCTTTGATTTGATTAGTAACTTACTGTTCTGGGTCTTCAATTCTACACTGCATTATTGCCGTTTATTGCTTGTTTTTGGTTTCTGTAATGTGTTGGAGAGTGAAAGTGGTTCACGACAAGGCTGGTCGAAGGCAGCGTTGTTGCAGTTGCATGCTGGGTTCACTGCTGTTGCTTGGCTTGGCCACGAGTTGAAGGAGTAAAGATACTGCAAAAGGCAGCAGCTAGCGTCGGTATAAGTTGGAACGTTTGTTGCAGCCGATAGAGAACCATAATTCATCCTCTGTTCAGCCCTATTTCAAGAGCTTTGTACTGTTCATTCCCTTTGCATGCTTTCACTATGCATTAATCTAATGTTTGGTAGCTGCAGGTAACCAGGATTTGTGCTGTCACCATTACTGAACTGTTATGAATGATGTTGAACATATATGTAGAGGTGGTAGCTGAAGGCTTGAAGAATGCAAAGCCCTTGTGTTTAAGCTAGGGACAACCTTGTTTCGTTTTCTGTTTTGTACACATTATTTCTATTCTCTGCCTCATTTTCTAATTATCTATTTACATTTGCAAATTTGGATTTTCTGCTTCATTAACTTTGCATTTACCTTAAGTTTTGTCTTCATACAGTATATATTATTTTTCACGTTAATTAATTCTGCTGAGTTCTTCCTTTCGTTGTTCTGCATTGTACTTGCTACTAACCGCTGATTTTATCAAAGAGCTCATTGTATGCATTATGTCATGTTGTTACAAGTGATGTTGAGCTGCTGTTTGCAACAAGACCAAAGTAGCACATGAGCAGATAATGACCAAGCTATAACAACGTTCATGACAGTAGTAGAGGTAGTGCAGAACAAAGTAGTAGAGGAAGACGCAGTACATGGTGGCTGTATGCAGGAGCAACACAGGGCAGAACAGCAGAAGCGGACCTCGCTTGGAGACAACCGAAATCTGGAGCAGAGGACAAACCGTGAGCACCTGGACAACAGACCAAGCAAACCGAGACCACACTTGGAAACCAGAAAATGAAATGAAGCATGAACAGTGTTTGGAGGGATTTATTGGTTGATTTAAATCTAAGGCTTTGTTTGGCATTCAACTCTTACATTAATCCATGTTTCTTACATTTTTAGTATAGTTTAATTAGTTGTTAGTTTAGGATAGTTGTTAGTTGTCAATTTAGATTAGTTCTAGTTTTTTAATTTGTTAATTTAAATTTTCATTCTTAATTTTTAGTTAATAGTTAATTATATATTTTATGTTTTAGGATTTAATTTTGGTTTAGCATTTTACAAGGTAGCTTTAGATTTAATCTAGATTAATCTTTATTTTCATTAAGTTTTAGTTTTGTTTAAATTGCATTTTAATTAAGTAGTTTAAATTGCATTTTAGTTTAAATTAATTGTAGTTTAATTAATCTTGCTTTGTTATTTTCATATTTGCATTTTAGTTTAATTGCGTTAATTAGCTTTAACTGTTTTAATTTCTTTTGTAGGTTTTTTTATTTAGTTTCCCAGAGTTCGGTAAGCAAATCTTAGTTCAGTTTTATTTTCTTTATTTTAATGTTTATTGTTTTCAGTATTTTTAATTAGCCTTAATAGATCATCCACTTTAATTTTATAATTTGCTAGGATATACTTAGGGTAATATTAACCGATACTTAATTAGGCTAGTCAACTTCTCTGTGGGACGATAATTCGAGACTCAATTCCCATTATTACTTGTACGACCCGTGCACTTGCGGACAATACCTTTAGGGCGTGTCAAGTTTTTGGTGCTATTGCCGGGGAGGTTTTAATTAGTCCTTAATTAATATCGGTGAAATTATGCTTAGGTGTAATTCTAGCTTGTAAATATTTAGGTTGTAAATATTTAGATCCTTAGTTTAGTTTTGTTAATTTTCTCATATTTAATTAAAATCAAAAAAATTGAAAAAAAATATTTTAAGGACTTTTCGATGATTGCATGCGTGGAGCCAGAAGTTTTAATTGCTTTCCTCTAGATCCTGAAATTGAACGCACTCTTAGAAAAAAATTGAAAGGATTCTAGGAAATTAATAGCTCTGCTGCAATTCACCATGACAGAAAATAGGAAAATTAGAACCGTTGGAGATTATGCAATGCTGACGATTAGAGGATATTATTCTGGCATTAGGCCACCAGCTATCCCTACAAATAACTTTGAAATTAAGCCTGCAATCCTTCAGATGATTCAGACTTCATTGCAGTTCAGTGGGCTCTCTCATGACGACCCACATGCTCAGCTTAGGCTATTCCTAGACTTGTGCAACACGTTTAAATACAATGGATTATCTGATGATGCGCTTAGGCTTAGATTATTCCCCTTCTCAGTTAGGGATACGGCGAGATATTGGTTAACCTCCCTGCCTCCAGGATCCATTTCTACATAGGATGAGTTAGCCCATCATTTTCAAAAAGTCTTTCAGTAAGACCATACTCTTATCATCGGGCTGAGTAACGAGAGTCACTAGGTCCATCTGTACTGAGGGCACAAGATGTCCTTGTGGTGGTGTAGGAGTAGCACCCAAAGCATTAACTTTAAAATGTTGCACAAATAGTGCTGCCATTTGTTCAAAACTGTCACGACCCAAATTACCTAAAAATCCCTACAAATGTTTCGCTTTTTCATTTCCTTATCCATCGTGAACAGTTGTACTACTAAACAGTTGGGCTATGATTCGGTGTTAGTCACCTCTCACCTATTTACCATTCCATTTTCATATTTCATTTACATATCAATTTATTTGAACTAAATACATCCCCAATATTACATCCATATATAGTACTGTGCATCTATATGTTCAGATACGAAATTACACAAATGTGTATACCTGTTCTTGATAAGAAGCAGCGGATAACCGAGATGCGAGACTATTGTCGCTCTCTTCTACTGAATGTACCCTGTGGGGTGGAAAATGAAAGGGTGAGTGAAACGTGCTCAGTAAGGCAATAATGTAAGCAGGTAGATAACTATACTATCTACGTGCTGATAATGTCATGATATAAAAATCGTTTACATTTGGAGCATAAGGTATGACTAAAACGATGCCACATGTATGTATATATCATATAAGAGAAATCATGAAATTGGCATATAAAGCACACATGGAAAAATCATCATGTATGACATCTCATGCTCGTCACATTAAAAACTTATTAGTTTCATCATAAACTCTTCACTTTAAAACTTATTCGTTTAATCACAAAACTCATCACTTTAAAACTCATTTGTTTCATCATAAAACAACTTCAACAAGGTCAAACCCATCTCTCGGGAATACCTTGATTCATTAAATCACATCTCTTTTAAAAACATAAATCGGGACTACCCCTCCATCGGGTTTGTCCTGGTCTATCCAGACCGTATGATATCATGTGAGGCATGTAGGTTACTGTATGAAAAATTGAGGACTATGGCCATACTTTGTCCCTGTGATCCCAGGCTACACGGATCCCGGTGAGCGGGGTATCACAACTCCAACGGGAGGTGGGGTCAAGTCCTACCAGCCAGAATAGCAAGTAACATCAGAGAGTCATCATAACTGCACGGTACAGCGTACTCCGTGTGACATACACGGTACATCGTACTCCGTGGACCCATATCATAGTCTGGGGGTACCTGCCGTAGGTCTTATCCAACCCAATACTATGTCGATAACCAACCCATGTCTCAAAGTATACATGCGAGCATCTCAACTCTCTGTGACACAAAGTCTACAGGAGGCTTCCGCACGACTATATGCATGTCAACTCGCGTCTAGTGCGAGCGAAGCTCCAGCACCACGCTATGCATATCATGATATCTAAAATCTCGTGTGAGCAAAGCTCCAGCACGATTTTGTGCACACACAAATTTCTCTTACGAGCAATGCTCCAGTACGGCTTTTCATGAGAATAAATCAGTAAACTTGAGTGCGAGTAAGACTCTAGCACTCTTTTTACTTGTATAAATACGATAGGTGGCTAAATCTTGACAAAACATCGTTTAAAATAGTAACCGGTACAAACCGGCACCCTTTCGTATATTTCGCGAAATCAATAGCCAACCTATGTGCATATTTGCTTAAATCAAAGCAATATAATCATATAAAGCATTAAAACATGATAATCATGCAATTTATCTACCTTACTACCCTTTTTGTAAATTTTTACTCCCAGGGGCAAAATCGTCATTTTTCCTTATTTAACTATGCCCCGATTTTTGCAAAATTATTATTTCATTTCTAGATAGTTTAAGAAATTCTAGACCCTGTAAATCCTCTCAAAAATACGTATAGGTATCTTTATATACCTACAAAATTCCCTTACCTGGAAATCGCACGCAGACTTAACCTGTCTCGATGATACCGAACCTCTCGGCCCAAGTGCGCGCCAACCAAAGGTACGTAACTGCATATAACCACATAGTCGAGGTTAATTCACTTATCTTGATCAATATATCGCATTTATTGACCAACTTTAAGGTATTGGGCCCTATCTACCTTATTTGGTCTCGACCCGTTTCAGCCATTTTTATATTTATTAATTCCCTTCTTTGGGTATACCGGGCTTGTGCAGCTTTCTAATAATTATCGGGCTTCTATCCAAATTCATTGGATAGCCCGTATACCATTTACGACAATTTATTACAACTTCGAATTAATATTCCTTTCTATGTGAAATTAATCCATAATTCTGTAAAATAATTAAAACTCGGTATTTAAAGAGCTCATATTGTCGAAATTAAACTGTACTTACCCGATACGATGCGGGGTAGAAAATCAGAGCTCAATCGGCTCTCGTTCGGTTTCTGTCGTAAAGCTGCACAATTAGGTAAATCCGGATTCTTTTCCATTAAAATAATATTAAATTAAATTTCCGGAATTTACCCGTAGGTCAATTTCGACCCTCGGTCAACTTACCCGAACCTCGAGTCGTCCTCGGTAAATTTCTTTCCTTTTTTTCCCCCTTTTTCCTTTCCTTTCTTTCCTTTTCCTTCCTTTTCCTTTCTTTTCTTTTCGGCCAAACGGTGCCGTTTTACTGTCACTTGTCGTCGCAGGCGTTTCCGGCGGTCTCGTCGGCCAAGATCGGTCTCAAAAGAACCGGCTTCTTCCCCTGAGTGCGTCGGTAGCCTCCGTTTCAGCCCAGATGCGGTGGTTCGTCGGAAATCAACCCGTTTCTTTACCGATCTTCCTTCGCTCCGATCGGCTTGCTCCGGCCACCTGACGGCGTGATTTCGGTGCCCACGTGCTCGTCGGTCTCCCCTCTTCCTCCTGGTAGCTTCGTCGGAGGCTGTCAGTCGCCGATGCGCTGGAATCGGTGGTCGGTTCTCACGGGTAGCAGTCGGGTTGCGTTTTTCTTGTTTTCGGGTTTTCCCGATTTTCAAGCTTTTTTTTTTCAGATTTTTTTTATATTATTATTATTATTTAACCATTTGTTTTATTATTAAAATATTCATTAAAATATTCAAATATATTCTAAAAATATCTACAACTATATTATTTTATTCTAAACAATTTAATTTAATTTACTTTTATTTTATTTTATTTTGTTTTTAATCATTTTTTTCGGTATAATTTCTTCTTATTTTCGGGATATTGTCCTGGGTGACTTTTCGGTATTTCTAAAAATTTCGAATCTTGATCAATTGGACTCAAAATTGTATAATTCCTCATTATTGATCAAGATATCCTAAATTCTTATTTTTAATTAAATTTTCTTATCGAATTAATTACCGGATTTCGATATTTTTACCATTTTGCCCTTGCACGTGTTCGGGATTAATTTACCCCAACTTCCCTTCACGAATACTCATTCATTTCGTATTTTAATTCCTTATTTCCAATCCGAATCCCATTCAGTTAAATTTTTTATCATTTTTATGCCTCATAAAAATTTACGATTTAATTTCGGGTCTTACAAAAACCTTATTGCACATCATGCTCAATCCGATTAAATCGAGAGTTAGGACTCTCTAGTTGTGGGGCAGGTGGCGGAGGTGGCTCTACCTTCCTTCTCGAAAGACCTCGTCGTCCACTCATTCTCAATCTCAATATGTTTCCTCTGTGTACACATTCAACTTGATTGAAATCTCAATCCTCAATTTCAGTTCTTGACCAGACTTATACAAACACTTGGGATGTATTGTATTTCACTTAACTGACACTGACAGTTCTAAACACCCTAAGCTCTGATACCAAGAAAACTCTGTGACGCCCCGAAAGCGTGAAAAAACAGAGCAAATTTAAAACTTTTTCACATCCATTAACAAATAAGGGTGCATTCCTATGTAGTGTCATACTTCATCATACACATCATACCTCAGGACCTCATCATCTCATAATTATATTTCATACAATATACCTTACTCTATTCAAGGTTGATTAATCCTAATACATCCATACATCATTGTATATCGAGTGTCTATAAATACAACATAAGTCTGAGTACATGAAATGTAAATTATACCTCAATACAATATATGGCCTGGAGCTCTCCACTAGCCATTACTCCGTACATTGCAGAGAAACTCACTTCACTTGAAGAAATCTGGGGGGAAGATAAAATAGGGTGAGCTTCTAAATCACTCAGTAAGGAGGTAAGGGACTCTTTAAAATTAGTGATTTTCACAGCACAATCATTTGTTTTGTAGTTGAAAACTCGATAAAAATGTAGCAGGACTCAATAAAACATCATTCTCGTCTCATTCTCTAAAATCATGTAAAACATGAGAGTACATAATTCAGTATAAAGTACAATCACAAGCATGTGGAAATAAGTATGCGATAATAGCTTTTCTCATAAAGCGTGATAAAAATCACCTCAATAGTAAAGCAAGTGGCGTAGCTACAAAATGCAATCTCATGTGTATAAAAAGAAGACTAGGCAAGAAAACTCATATAAAACTTGTCATGGCACATCAAAATAATCTCTTCTTTGTACGCATCCCAGGCATCCTCAAAAGAGGGAATGTCGACAATATGGTCGTGTACGTGGTATATTGGACTTACGCCTTACCAAAACAAGGCCCGACCTTACATGCTACTAAAGCAATGCCTCTCCTCATGTACACTATCGGTCTTACATGCTACCAAAGCAAGGCCTGAACTTACATGCTACCAAAGCAAGGCCTCCTAGCGCTACCAAAGCGGGGAAAAATATCAATCTTACATGTTACCAAAGTAATGCCTCCCAGGGCTACCAAAGTGGGGAAAAATATCGGTCTTACATGCTACCAAAGCAAAGCCTCCCAGCGTTACCAAAGCGAGAAAAATATCGACTTTACATGCTACCAAAGCAATGCCTCCCAACGTCACCAAAGCGGTGAAAATTATCGACCTTACATGCTACCAAAGCAATGCCTGATGTGTATTCGACATGACATGCCTAAGTCTCAATCATTAGCCATTATCATATAAAACGTCTTGCCTTCGCGTAGAACTCATAATGGTTTTCTCTCATAAATCTCATTTAAAACTTTTGTGTGCTCAACACGAAACATGTTAAAGCCGAGTTCCAATCAGCAAAACCATGCACACATTTCTCAATCTCTGTACGCCTTAACATAGAGCCCAAATCTCTTTTCACGTTTTAAACACAAAACGGTTGTAAAACATTTTCACGCTTAGTTTATGACTCATAAAAGTTGGGCCACAACCGACTATAAAATCGTGTATAATACTCATTCACAACTCTTAAAACATGCTTGTTTTCTCAAATCACAATTCATGCTACAATATTGTCATAAAACACACACACAAACGAGTTTAAGTTTTCCCTTACCTCGTTACACCTCATATAGTGCAATCGTTCCCCCTTATCACGAACTAGCCTCGCATTCCTCTCTGGAACTCCCGGGCTGTCCAAACGGTGTTAAAAATATCAATAACTCAACTCAATCGCATCATCGAGCACATATTTGCTCATATTCTCGTTAAATACTCAAACAACCCAACTCTCATAACTTTATCACAATCCACATTCTCATCTACTACATTTCAAATCCTACATTTTAATGTACAATATCCATGCTCAATTCACCTCATTACCTAAATTCCAAACTTATAGTCATAAATCCCAAAATTACCACAATCTCATAATATCATCTTTACTCCAACAAAAAAAAAAACATAGTTTCATCAATCCCTAACCATTTCCTAGCTATTTCATCACATTGCCTACAGCCATAATCACCAAAAATCACTTTAAAATCCAAGATCGAAGTTTAGAAAATTACCCAAAACTTGTGAAGTGCTTAACTCTTACCTTGATTCAATCCGTCTTTCGATTTCCAAGTATGTTGTTCTCCTTTGGATGAGGAACAACTTTTCCTCTTTCTACAACCTTCGATTTGGACGAAAATTTGGGGCTTTGGAAGAGAGAGAAAGCTAGGGCTCGACTAAAGTGGAGGTTTGGAAGAGAGAGAAAAGATGAAATGTGGGAAAACACAGTGGTCCTTTTATAGCCAGAGGGTAGGAGATCGATCTGGTCTTTAATGAGATCGATTTGCATTTGAATTCTAAACATTTTTGGGGTAATTTTATGCCTAGGAGATTGATCTGTCGTGGGGTGAGATTGATCTCTAAATGGCTTAATGAGATCGATCTTCTATTTATAGAATGCTTTATCAGATCGATCTGCTCCTTGAGGAGATCGATCTTCTCTTTACAGAATGCTTCATGAGATCGATCTGCTCCTTGAGGAGATCAATCTTCTCCTTACAGAATGCTTCATGAGATCGATCTCTTCATTACAGAATCATAAGGAGATCGATCCTTCTCCATTGGAGATTGATTTACTCACTTACTTTCCTCCTTCCTTGTCATTTTGGCCTACCAGATCGATCCTCTCTTTTCCAAGATCGATCTGGCCTCATAGTTTCACACCTTGGTTAAACACTTAACATAAAATCTCATTCATGACTCATTCATCACTTAGAAATTCATTCCATACCACCTCAATGTATGAGTACATTACATTCAGCTTAATAAATTACACTTCAAGTTCACGTTACATAATTGGATATGTGTAAAATTCTCAGATCTCACTGTATAATTTTTATTATTGCATGGAAATTATTATATCCTATCGTATGAAGTTTTAAAACCTGTAATTATGGCAGTACAAGGTTTACATTGTTGATACTGATACTACAATTGATTTTTGCCAGACCCGTAATTTATGTAGCTTATTCCTTATGATTCCTATGTGTATGAACACTCTATTATTATAGTTGAATCATAAGAATATTATTTACTAGATTTAAAGTGTATGTGAAATGATTTAGCACTCATAAGCTACATAAAAGTCTAATGTGAGCAATAAGAGTCACAGGCTAAACCGAGTGGATCTGAATCATTTTGACTGAAGAGAAGAACTTAAAATGAGAAAATATAGAGAGCTTATGAAGGAAAGTCAGTTTGATTTAGTTCTGAACACAGAGAATGAGAGTAAAAGCTAAAAAGTGTAAAATGGACATTTTTAGCGAGTTAAGGTATTTAAGGTATTTCGAGCATATTTACCTACCGAAAACGGCTAAAACGTAAAGACGATAGTGTAAGACATAAGATATGACACTTTTGAAATTTTGAGAAAAAGTCAACTTGGTCAATGATTAAGGAAAAAGTCAACTATAGTTAAGGAAAGTGGACTTTTACCATAGTTGACTAACCATGGTTAAAAATTTACCTAAGTATGGAGAAAAATTTGGGGAAAAATATCTTTAGTCAGAATACAAGATAATCATCCCCGAAAGTAAGAAAAATTTATTCGGAAGGATTCTAGATTAAAATTAATGGATAAAAATGTAATGGGCCTAAAGTGAAGATTTTAAAGCCCATTAAGGTATACTAAACGTAGATCGAAATTCTTAAGTCCCTTAGACCGAATTGTTGGACCGATTGATAGGCTAAATATTTAGACAATTAAAGGCCCGAGGTATAATAAAAATTTCAGCCCGAAAGCCCATTAAGAAAGCCCAAACCGAGAGGCCCAATTGTAAAGCCCATAAGGATTAAATATCTAACCATAGTTAAAGCTAACTATGACTCATTAGATGACTCATTAGGTGACTCATAACTAAACCTTAGGAAGTCAATTTTAATGGCTGAAAAGTAAGGCTTAATGGCTAAGTAAATGGCTTATAAAATCAGCCACACCATTGTCATCTTCACCATACGATTCTCGGCTGCACAAGGAAACCATTGAAACACATTTATCCAAGCTTTTTCTCACTAGAAATCACTAGGATTTAGGCATATTTGAAACTTGCATTCTTCATGAAAGCTGTTCAAATTGAGAGGAGAGTAACATATGTTGGAATTGGCTATCAAGAAGCCATAGTGTGCAAATCGTGAGGCTCCAAAGTTTCAGCTAAGTGTGAACACAAATACTAGGTATATTTTCAAGCTTTCAAATTCATATATGTTAATGTATGAATGATTTTAAGTATATTGTTATATGTTTTAAGCATTGAAACATATGAAATCACAATGATCATGGTTAGGCCGAGAGTAATTAGTGAAATATTGATGAATGCCCATATGATATTAAGGCATAAATGAGTTGATATACATGTGTTAATGATTATGGTATAGTTAGAATTAATCAATTTGATTAATTAGTACCTGTATTAAGTTGGCAATCAAGGTGTTTGATAAAATGCCTAAATGAACTATGTGATGCTTAAGAACATTTCCAGCCAAGTGTTTGTGAAAATGCCTAAGTGAATGGGCTAAGGAAATAGACATGGATGGCATGCCATGGTGTGACCGACGACATGGAGTGCTCTCGACAATGATATGTGGCTGAGAGGTCCAATGGGCCAAGCCCAATTATTTTAGGCCCAATGAGATGTAATGGGTCTAGGATAAGCCCAATAAGAGTTGGTGGGCCCACAAGCCTAATAGGCCTAACAAAAATGAATAGTAAAATGGAAATGGGCTTAAGGCATAGTTAGGCCCGTTAAGGTTTATTAAAGCCCATTAAGGGAAATAGACTGTATTTAATGTGAAATATAGTAGGGAAAAGATAATTAACCTGATAAATGGTTATATGCAGCTCCAAAGATTATTGGAGGAGCAAATTGGACTACTGGATCGAGCAGCGTTGAGAAAGTAAAATTTCTCGAGTGATTGCAGGTAAGGGACTTTTGTGAGTAGTTAGAGAAACCTACATGTATTTTTATATTCTTTTACATTCACTTAAAAACTCTAAGGGTCAAAGAAAGTGAATAATAATTATTATGACCCGATAGTGGCAAATTATGATTTTGCCCCTAGTTAGTCAAAAAGTCAACTTTTGTAAAAAGTTGTAAAAAGCATGGAAACCACCATTTTAAGTGTTTTTTCTAGTGATTAGCAGAAGAATAAATAGATGGGCTAATGATTTTAAGGTTGATGTGAATTAAGCACACTTTATAGTGCTGATTTTGATGTTTTGAAAATCATCCCTTTTTAAAGAGCCATCGAATTATGTGAGAATAAATCGTGCTAGAGCACAGCTCACACTTGATTTCATATATTTCCCACATATATTAGTGTTGGATTGTGATTCACACTAGATTTCATTGACATGCATGATAGAGAGCTGGAGTTATTACTCATACTCAGTTTTATATGATATATGCATGAGAGAGTGCTGGAGCGATTAGCTCGTACTCGAATTTATCATGAGATGCATGACAGAGTGCTAGAGCATTGCTCGTACTTGATTCTTCATGATTTATACATGACATAGTACTTGAGTTATTTCTCGTAATTGATTTGATGAGTTTTGTGCATAGCATGGTACTGGAGCTATTGCTCGTACTTGATTTGAAACATGAACTATGCATTGACCTAGTTGCTAGAGGTTTACTCGCACTAGAGTTTGAGTTTATGATGTGAAACAGTGTTTGAGCGAAGTGTCGACTGTGAGTCGCGCTCAAAGGCGCGTATATTGAGTGACACACTATGAGAGGTTCGCATGTGGATTTAGAGACGTGGTATGATATTCCATGGTTTGAGGGCTAAGACCTATGGCAGGCACCTCGACTGTGATGTAGGGTCCACAGAGTACGTTTTACCGTGCGAGTGGCATGGAGTACACTGTACTGTGTGGTGTTGTGGAGTTGAGGAGTTGATAGCTGGCGGTTGTGATGGACTGACCCCCTCCCGTTGCAGTAGTGATGCCCCTCACACTGAGATCTGTGTTGCCTAGGATTACCATTATAGGATATGGCCATAGTCTAGGGTATTATTGCATTTCACCATAGAGTCTCACATGATATATCACCTAACTGATTGAATTATTTATGATACGGATAGACCTTAGGGATGGGTCGGAATCCCATTTTGTGTTGTGAATGATTTAAATGCCATATTTACTGTGCTTTAAATATACATGGCATTATTTATCTAAAGGCATTGTGATATTATAAAGATGCATTATTTTGCACTACATGCCTACATTTGAGAAAGCAAGTATGATTTCTGTACATGGGATTTAATTTGTACAAGTATATATATATATATTTAAAGACATGCTTTTAAAGTGAGTTAAGAAAATGATATTTTCGAGGCATATCATTATTTTGAGTAGATAGTGTAGATGTCTACTTACTTGCCTAATTTCCTTACTGAGCGCATTGTATGCTCATCCCCCTTTAATTTCCCTCTCTACATAGCATCGGCAGTAGAGCGAGTGTGCTTGAGGGATAGTATTCCTGTTGTCCGTTGCTATTTCCTATCGATCGACAGGTATACATTTTGTATGATTATGTATCTAAACATAGAAACAGAACAGTGATATATACGATATATATTATAGGGAATGTATTTGTATTAGATTTTATATGATCTCACATGTATTATAAAAGAAGCTACAGTCAGTATCAGTATATTGACATGTATGTTTGATAACGGATGATATGGTATGCAAGGAAGCTAACATCGAATCACAACCCAACCATTGATGAGAGGAAAGGTAAGTTAAAATGCGAAAAATTTGTAGTAGTTTTGGTTAAGTTAGGAAGGGTCTTGACAATTTTTGACTCTGATTTTACAGCAGGCCAATGGTTCCATATATTCTACATGACAACCTTTTTATGCCCATATAGTTAGTGTAATTATCTACCTGCCACACTCTTTCCTTACTCTGCATGTTAAGCTCACCCCTTACTTTCCTCCACAAAGTCTCTTCAGTAGCTGGGATTGCCAACTGTAGGTAGGATTCTTTTTTACAGTTATTTTATTGCAGAGTTTTCTTTTGCATGAAAGGTATTCCCAAAGTAGACATTCTTTTATATCTAAACTTTTGTAAGTATAGTAATATATATGAAGATATATCTAGGGATGTAAATGTAATTATTTTGTAAAAGAACGATAATTCTTATTTATTGAACTATACTTTCTGGTTCATTCAAGGATGTTAACATTACGTGTTATTATGATAAACTTGCATACAAATGGTAAAAAGAATCTCTAAACTGATCTAGCATTGACTCATAGCTCAACCAAAGTGAATGAAATTGGGGTGTCATAGAAGTTGGTATCAGAGCGAGATTGGTCTAATACGAGTCAATGTTAGGAGTTAGAGAAAATTAGGAAAGTCTACATCCCCATCGTTACTATACATTATTTAGATACATTTGAGTATACTTGGCTCTGTTTTACTGAAAATTGCTAGTAAATGTAAGGGAAATAGTTAGTTATGGTAGGAAGACCTTACAGTTGACCGAGCAGATGATGGAGCACGTCATCCTAGGGCCATGAGGATAGGCATGAAAGACGGGATGGCTCCTCATATGAACAGAGTGTTCATAATCCTACTGAAGGCTCCAAAGCTCGAATCACTAGCTTGAAACGTGGCATGGAATCGATAATGAATTTAATTAGGCAAGTAATGGTGAGGTTGGATAATATGTCGAGCACTGTTGCACAGGTTGTACCGACTACTCCGACAGCCGCACCTAATACACATGCGCTTACTCAGACAGTCCCATGCCACCGGCAGAAGAACCCTCTACTTCTCCACCTACTACATTGCCACAAACCTTATATGTACTATAATCACTGGCGCCAATAGCCCCAAAGCAGAGTAGTGATGAGATGGGGTATGATTGTGAATTGGATAAACTGAGGAAATTTCAGAACTTTAAGCCTCTGTCTTTTGTGGGAGTAACAAATCTGGTGATAGCTAAGAACTAGATTAACGAGTTGGAGAAACTGTGTGGGTTCTTCAGATACACCATGGCAGAGAAGGTTACGTTTGTGGTATTTATGCTAAAAGAGGAGGCTGAGCATTGGTGGAAGTCTACCCTATCGATCTTAAGGGCTAGACATCAGGTGATTTCATATTCCTTGATGCTTTTCGAAGACAATACATTCTGGATACTGCCCAGAGGAGGCTATAGGTAGAATTCTTGAACTTGATTCAGGGAAATAAATTTATGGATGAGCATGAATCCATGTTCACCTATCTTGGAAGATATGATCTAGACACTATGAATAATGAGGTGAGGAAGATCTGAAAGTTTATGAATTGATTAAGACCGTCGATTAGAGCCCAACTAAACCCATTAGATATCAACATCTATGAGGAGGTAGTTCACTGAGCCCAGCTGTGGGAACAAGATTATGAGATGCATGCCTTTGAGTTTTCAAAAGTGGGTAACGGTAAGGATCAAGATCGAAAGAGGTCAGTTGAGGATAGAGGTGTCAGAGAGGGTAGGAGGCCATTTGTTAAGCGACAAAAGAATTATGATGAGTTGCGGGGTAAGATTGTTAAGCCTCCTATTTACCTGGCCTCAGCTCCAACCAAAGGCATTGTGATTGGAGGACTCCAATTGTCATGACCCACTTTTCACTAAAGACAGATACAAATTTTTCATTTTTTGTTTATTACTTAATTCTTACCTTCCTCTCCTCGTGGCCATCCTACCAACAGTTGGGCAATGATTCAGTGTTAGTCCCCTTACACTATTTACCATTCCATTTCCATATCACATTTACATGTCAGGATTATTATTCATTGACTTTAACTAAATACATTCATAAATGTATTTACATAACTTTACATCCTCAGTATCATACCAATGTATAGTACTTTGCATTTCCATGTTCAGATACAAAAACTATACAAGTGTGTATACCTTTTCCTTGATGGGAAGCAGCGGACAACAGGAATGTAAGACCACTGCCGCTCTCATTCTACTCAGAGTACTCTGTAGACGGGGAAAATGAAAGGGTGAGCAAGCATACACTCAGTAAGGCAATTATGCAAGTAAGTAGATAACTACACTATCTACATAAACATAATGCCATACCCTAAAGTCATTTTTTCTAAATATCATGTCGAAAAACCCGAGCTCATGCATACACCTATGCAACACACATGTGGAAATCATACTCAGAATCATAAACACAAGCATTTCATGTAAAACATTTTATTTAATGAATTTATAGTTAAAAACATGGAAACCACATCATGTTATTTTATTTTAATCACATAATGTAAAAACATGACACTTCATTTCAATTAAAACCAAATCACAAATCTATCAGGACTTAACCCCTCCATCGGGTTATCCTAATCCACATGAAACCATTTAAATCATGTAATTAGATAAATCAGGTAACATACGAGACTACGCAAGAAATCATGGTAACTATACAACACTATGGCCATATTAGACTGATCATAAGCTACATGGTACCTAGTGTGTGGGGCATCACAACTCTATGGACCCACATGGTTTGGGGTGCCTACCATAGGTCTTATCCCACATCACGGTCCGAGGGTGCCTGCCATAGGTCTTATCCACCCTAGGTCTAGGGTGCCTGCCATAGGTCTTATCCCATATTATGTTCAGGGGGTGCCTGTCATAGGTCTTACCCACCCTATGTCTGGGGTGCTTGCCATAGGTCTTATCCCATATCATAGTTCGGGGGTGCCTGCCATAGGTCTTATCCACGCTATGTTTAGGGTGCCTTCCATAGGTCTTATCCATCCTATGTCTGGGTGCCTGCCATAGGTCTAATCCCACATCATGGTCTAGGGGTGCCTGCCATAGGTCTTATCCCACATCATGGTCCGAGGGTGCCTGCCATAGGTCTTATCCACCCTTTACCACATCGGTAACCAACCTATGTCTCAAAATCCACGTGCAAGCATCTCATCCACGTGACACTTAGTCTAAATGAGACAATCAGCACAGTTTTAAATCATGTCATGTATATCACATTAAAACTACAGTGTGCATCTTGAGTGCGACACACAGTCAGTACCTCGCTTAAACACTGTTTTATGCATATTACAAAATCAACCGCTAGTGCGAGTAACACTCCAGCACTAGGTCTTGCAGAGTTCATATTTCAAATCATGTACGAGCAATCGCCCCAGTACCATGCTATGTATAAAACTCATTAAATCAAGTACGAGCAAATGCTCCAGTACTATGTCATGTATAAACCATGTAAAACTGAGTACAAGCAGCGCTCCAACACTCTATCATGCATAAATCACATAAAATGTAGTACGAACGACGCTCCAGTACTGTAATATGCATCTCATGAAAATCTAGTGCGAGTCATACTCCAACACTAATTTATGTGGAAAACATATAAAATCAAGTGCAGTGCTCTAGCACGATTTGTTCTCACATAATTCGATAGATGACTCTTTTAAAAAGGAATGATTTCAAAACATAAGAATCAGCACCATAAATTGTGCTATTTCTCATCAACCATGAAAACATTAGCCCATCTATCTACTCTTCTGCTAAACAACAGTAAAAACACTCGAAAACAAGTTTTGCATGTTTTTTACAACTTTTCCCAATTTCCATAATTTTACCCTTAAAAGGGGTAAATTAGTAATTTGCCTATATCTGGTCTCTATAAATTTTATTCCTTTTCTAGAACCCTCAGAGTTTTTAAGTCCCTATAAATACCGCCAAAAATACATGCATGTATCTCTAACTACTTACAAAATTCCCTTGCCTCAAATAATTCTCATCACTCTATCTTTTCCATCGCTACCGATCACCCGGTCTGTTTAGCTCCCAGTATGTTCTCTGTAGCTGCAGATAATCATTTATCAGGTTAAATACAGTACATTTTATTCGTATTTCACTTTTACTGGACTTAATTTACAACATTGGGCTCGTTTACTCTTATTAGGCCTGATTTCACCTCAATGGGCCTTAATAAGTCTTAAGCACATTTTCCACTTGTTGTTCCCTTTATCAAAGCCTACTGGGCTCATTGGGCCCATCAACACTTATTGGGCCTCAATTTAGGCTCTTTGGACAGCTCATACAATTATCTACAACAATTGATTTTCAATTCCAAAACATAATTCATTTTATAAGGAAATAAATTCGTAACTTATGTGACGAATTTATAACACGCATAACTATGAAAATTGTCGTAAATGAGATTTACTTACCCGAGATTCTATTATGGCACGCAAATCAAGGCTGACCTGAACTCTCGTTTATCACCAATTATTGCGCTACACGTTTGTATAATTAAATCAGGTCAATTTCAGTCAATTAAAATTGTAAATAAATTTCTCAAAAATTAAATCGATCAATTTTGACCATTTACCGACTTACCCTTAGCCCGATTGCATCATTGAATTTTTCTCCTCATTTTTCCTCTTTTTTTTCTTTCTTTTTCCATTTTTTTCTTTTTCTTTCGTGGCTGACGGATCTCAGCGCGTGGTGGAGCTCGGCGTACTCCCAGCGTGTTGACCTTCCTTCTCCTGTCGTCTCTCCTTCCATGCCGCGCCGGTGATAGAGAAATCAGAGGGACCGGTTTCGTCCGGTCCCTCGACCCCTTTGGGTCCTGCGATCTTATTCCCTCTTTTTTTTTTCAATTTCCTTTTTTTATATAATATATTATATTATATTAAAATATAATATAATATATTATATACCAAAAATATCTTTATTTTCCATAAAAATATCGCATTTTCATTTATTGTATTTTATTATCCCAGAATATATTTTTCCAATATTTCCGAGATAAACTCCCGAGGTGGAAAATTTTTGGGTAATCGCAATATTTTCATATCTTGATCAATTGGTTATGGAATTCAGCGATTTCTTCTTTATTGATTAATATTACATAAGTCCATGATTAAAATGTCAATTTCTTACCAAACTGACACTGAATTTCAGGTCTTACATATTCTCCCCCACTTAAGAAATTTGGTCCTCCAAATTAGAACCAAGACAAATTTCGGGTACTTCTCAAGTTCATGCTATTTGGAAGGAGAATTTCCAAAAACACTGTTTCACTCGGTGAATTCCAATAGTCTCTGTCTCTTGTCATCATAGCTTTTTTTTTTTGTCTGCTCTGAGGCATTTTTAATCTCTCACCTATCAATTGAACATCCTCAGAGGCTTATCTTACCAGATCGGAGGCATTTATTTGTCTGTCACCCACTTCTTCCTATCCAATCAGGGGAACAACAACTATGGTTATACTATGCCTCACACAATACCATTTCAATACTCGAGTGATGACTGTTATTATTGGTGAATTCGATTAGTGGCTACTGATCATTCTAGGCGCCTCTAAAATCAATTGCACATGCTCTCATCGGGCTCTCAAAATAGGCCTGGTGGACTTCCACCAATGTTTTGCTGATCCCTTCAGCATAAAAGCGGCAAACACTACCATCTCGGTTGTAGTGCACTCAAAGAACCCAAAAAATTTATCGATCTCATTGATCTAATCCTCAGCCGCTACTGGGACCTTTACTCCACTGAAAGACGGCAGTCCAAACTTCTGGAACTGCCGCAGTCTATCCAAATCACATCCATATCCCCAACCTCTACTGCCTGGTGTAGCAACTGGCGTAGGCACATCCTGTGTGGGTGGGGTATCTGTCGTCTGAGGTCTCTGGGCTTGCCTTGCTCGTGCCTCGGGAGCTGTTTCCTTCTCGACATCACCCTGTGTAGCAGGACTCTGTCTACCGCCAACTCCAGATAAAGATTGGGTGACCAACTCCACAATCATCTCAATGCTCCGCTCAATCCTGGCGAAGTGAGCCTCAGTACTCTCGGGTCTCTCCTCTATACCATGTGGAGCGTGCTTAACATTAGCCTCCACCTCAACATCATCCTGAGCCTCGTGTGTTTATGGCTCAACACGACCCCCAGGTCTACCTCTACGACCTCGAGCCTGTGCTCTCATCCCTCTACCGCAACTGGTATTAGGTATAATTACTCAATTCCCTACATTCACAACCAATTACTTAGTCAACCTATCGACACACAAACAATTGTATCTAAACAAACACAGTAACATGGGGATGTAATTTTCCAACTTATTAAGTATTTTAGACACGACACACGTCAGACCAACTCGGCTCTGATACCAACTTCTGTCACGACCCTCAACTTACCATTTTCAGGCATCGATTGTTAATCATCCTTCCTCGATCGTGAACAACCACACTCTTAACAGTTGGGCTGTGTAACTCATTCCACCATACCCATTCAATTTGAACATTATTTACGAGTAAACACTTGTATAAATGTATATATATCAGAGTCGTTACATGTGTTTACATTATTTTACATCCCCAATAATTACATACAAAATGCTATTATGCTATGTCTAGTTTAGATACAAAATAATCCAAGTGTGTATACCTTTAGCGATGGGATGCATCGGATTACCAAAACGAAAACGCCTCCAGTCACACTCAATCTAAACTCAACACTTTGTAGAGAGGGAGGAAAATAAGGGGGTGAGCAAACCACACACTCAGTAAGACAATCATGCGAACAGGTAGATACTGCACTATCTACGTGATCGTGATGCCTTGCTCAAAAGCATTTCGTTCATCAATTATCTCAAAACATGAGTGTATGATTGTGTTAATGGTATGTAAAGCATTCATGCTATTAAAATATAGTGCACATTTCAACTCAAAGCATGGTATAAATCATCATGCATAATTCACAATAAAAGTATGGCATTACCCATCATGCATTTTTTCAAATAGCATGGCATTAACCATCATGCATTTTCACAATAAAGCATGGCATTAAACATCATGCATCCATGCACTTTAAAAACCATTAACAAATCAATCCAATACTGGTCAGGTCTCAGCCCACCCTTGGACTTTCCTGACCCACAAATCATTTCAAACATGGATTTATTCTCAAAGCAATAGGCATGTGAGATAGGCAGTTCAACAACAGGTAATAACCTCAAGGCTTATGTACATAACCTGTGATACCAACGACACGGATCAGGTGTGCGGGATATCACCACTATCTGCTTCCACACGGGAGGTGGGTCAAATCCTACCTGCCTGTCCATAGCAGATCTCATCCGAAGACGGCACATCACAACTCAACACGGTACAACGTACTCCATGCTACATGCACAGTACAACGCACTCCGTGGACCCAATCAACACATCATATCACGCCACATCTCAAACGTACGTGTGAGCCTATTTAATCGGTACGACCTCTTGTCTACCTAAAGCTCCTAACACGGCTAATTAATCATGTCAAAATAATGCACGTGTGAACCTATTTAATCGATGTGACATCCAGTCTACTCGAAGCTCTAAACATGACAACATGCAAGGTGGGCATCTAGTGCAAGACAAATTCTAAGCACAATGCCAAAACAAATATGAAATCCATGTGAAAACTAGTGCCTCTAGCACTCATGTGTATAAACACGTCAAATCTCATGCGAGTCATACTCTAGCATGCTTTCATACACACAAAATCATGTAGGTGGCTCAAAGCTTTGCAAAGTATAGTTAACAAAACCAAAACACACTCATTTCTTTTGCAAATCATTTCAATGTCTGCCAACCTACCAATCATTTGCTAAAAAGCAATAAAACATGATTTTCAAAGCAATATGCTTTTGTTTTCATGCACATTTTGTCAAACACCCAACTTTTTCCCTTCAATCACCCAACATCATTTCCTAATGTCTCATGCATTCTAGCAAAGCATTTAATGCGCCCAAGTTGTGCACAGATATCTCTAAGAGTTCACACAATTCCCTTACCTTGAGTTACTTGATGTAACTCCTTTCTTCTTAGCTTCTCACGCTCTTGGCTCAACTCGCTCCAGCGTATCCTCGGAAGCTGCGATTCATTCATCCAAATCAATTGAATTAATGTTTTTAACCCATATTTAACCTCACTATTCAATATAATTCACTTATGCATTTTACCAATGCCTTAATCCACATTTTACCCCTTTTAGGTAAATCTCACAATTTATCCACCAACATCATCTTAAGATCATACCCATAACACTATTATCACCTCTAGACATCCCATTTCTCATTAATCTCCATACATTCCACTTTCTCACACTAGACCATGTATAGGTCATAATCATTCCAATGCATTTTAAATAGTTTCTAACCATCCATATTCATGTCAAACAACTCCAAAATCAATTAAATAGACAATGTACCATAGTTGGAGTGTTAGAATCTTACCAAGTCTGATTTCTCTCCTTGCTCCAAATGATAATGCCCTTAACTCCTTCAATACTAACAATGGGAAAATGCCTTCCAACTATGTTGTTCTTCTCTTTGATAGGAACAACTTTGCCTCTAATGGTCTCTCTTTAAATCTTACTAAAAATGGCTAATTTTAGAGAGAGAAAGTTAGGTTTTTGGGTTGAAAATGGAAGAATGGTGTTTTTCTCAAAATTTTCAGATTTTTAACACTCCTTTTATAGAAATAGCATTAGGAGATCGATCTGCTCCAAGAGGAGATCGATCTGGTCCCCTTAAATCCCTCTTTTTCACAACATTTTAAGCATGAGATCGATCTGTTCCCAAACATAGAGCTAAGGAGATCGATCTGGGTGCTTGAGGATCGATCTTTTCATTACAGATTGCTTAGGAGATCGATCTGCTCTATTCCATTGCCCAAATAAGAGCATTCTGGCTCTTCCAGATCGATCCCTCATCCTATGAGATCGATCTACGCTTCACAATTTCCAAATTTTCTACAGTTCTTCTGCAGCAACACTTCCCAAACTTCATACATTTTGTTGCCATGATCATTTTCTCATCCAATCATCTTGGAGACTTGGATATGATATCCCATAATACTTCATACCTATTAAAACTTGTGTAAAATCTTTGTATATCCAAAATTAAATGATATAAACCAAATGGAAGTGCACAACTTATGCAATTCTACTTCCATTTTACCACACTACTCATAATCCATTCTACTCACATTCTCCACATGTTTAAGTCCATTTCTTTACATTCACACATAATGTAACTTGTAGGTACAATCATAACTCTTATTACATGTGTGTACATTTAATTTATGGATTTACATCACATATACTTCACATTACAATTGTATCATCAAACTTATGACTTCATAATACAACTTCATTTACATTTCTTTGTACATATATACCATTATACATATACGGGGTCTTACATAAGAGTCTGAAGAAAATGAACAGTAGAAAACGATGAGGAACGAAGTAGAACATAGCATAGTTTTGGTCTTCTGGTCTGTTTCCTTGTTGTCGTCCAACTGCCACCCGAACACACTCTCAGTGTCACAGCAACCAGCTTCTCTTCAAATCTGGAAATGAATTGAAGCATTTGAAGTGACCCGAGAATGAAAAGAAACTATTTCACTTTGCACACTAGCTGGTCTCGAAAAACATAGTTAGGAAAGTGTCCAAATGAAAACCGATTAATGCATGAAAGTGAAACATTCAAACTGAAAAGAAAAATGCAAAAAATTGATAGTAGATGAGGAACCCGACAGCTAGGAAAACTACAGATTATCTTTCAAATAAAAACATAAGCACTTTTAGAACAAAACCGAGAACTATCTAAGAGATATGCTATGTAAATGAAACTTGACAATTAAAAGAACTGGATTTAACAGAACCGAGAAGATGATATTGATTGCCATGAAATAGAAAATATCCAAGAGAAGAACATCAAAATGAAATGAAATGTGAAAAATAAGGATAGTGCTAACATTAACAGGAAAGTTTAAAAACAATCAAAATAAAACTAGAAACTATTTTACCTATACTAATCTAACTATCTAACTAGTTCTACACTAAAACTACCTCTACACGAACACTACTTCTAACTTACATTACATTCCATACTCCTACTTACATAGTTTTTCAATTGCCATCCATGTCTTATTTATACACACGCTAAGGGGTATAATTGTAATTTTTCCATCCTAGATGAGTTAGCATTGTTTGGCCACTTGTCTTCACACCATTGGCTCCTTGAAAGATATTTCCATGTCATCTGTCTTCTTGTCCAATTGGATGTGCTAGGTGGCATGGCTCGTGTTGTCCGCGTGATCCAATCTCGATTTTTGCCAAATTCCAGTCCATTTTCTACCGAAATATTCAAAATTCATCCGGATTTGATTTATCTGCAAACATGAGAATTTTAATTAAATAAGGGGATAATTAACAAAATAAATTGGGGATTTAAATAATTAATTAGAAAATTAAGCACAAATAATTATAAAAAATATAGAATTATCAGAAATAAGGGGGTGAGCTAACACGCTCAGTAAGGAAAATACGAAAGCTGGTAGATAACTACACTATCTACATACTAAAAATATATATATTCATTTTCCTTATAAAACATATGCATTCTTTAAAATAACTTCCATCGATACAAAATCATTAATTCGCTAGATGGGTATATGCATATTCACACAACATACTCTTTTCACACAACTCATCTTTAAAATCACAGAGTACATATTTAGAAATCACTTTGCACTCAACAAATCAATATACATGAGACATAATTATGGGTTATCATATCCCCAGACACACAGCAACGGAAAACATACGTCACCACACACAGTAGTGACAATGTTATATCACTCAGATAAATATAGGACTTATGGCCATAGTCGGATCCCAGGCAAGCACCGATCAGGTATGCGAGAATCCCAAGCTTGGGGAGGCGGACCAACTATCCCTTCAGCTCATACTAAAATCACGACACATTGTACTACATGGCTAACTCTCACGGTACATCGTGCTCTTGTGGATCTTTATCAGCCATTTCCATTGTCTCAAAATCTTGTGCGAGTAGGTCTGTGCAAGACACACTACAATACACGACAGCTCCAGCACGGTTTTATACTCATTACATCACATCCATAAACCACGTGCGAGCAGGTCAATGCAAGCACACAACAATACACTATAGCTCAAGCACGATTTTACTCAACACATAACATAATCATAACAACCTCGTGCGAGCAACTTAATGTAAGAGCACACAGCATACCTGAGGCATCAAGCACAGTTTTACTAGGAAATTACATGCGAGCATAGTTAAAGTAAGACATACCATAATACTCAAAGCCTCTAGTATGATTTCCAAAAATCTAGTGCGAGCTCTCGAGTGGAACACACAACATCATCTGAGGCATCGAGCACCCTTTTATTTTTCTTAAAACAAAAACCTTTTAAGAACGATGTGCGAACTTACTAGTATATCTACCATTGCCACATTGGCTCTAGCACAAGTCACACATAAAAGTCGATAACTGGCTCTACACACAAGTATGGGTGAGAGGGTAATCTCCCTTCAATCACTCGTTACATACTTTTCACTTAGAAATACATGTATTCTATACGTAATAGTCAAATCGGGAGCCAGTTTATGATTATACACACTCAAAACATTTACAAACATCTTTTCAAACCAAGACATTGTAGGCATATGATTCATGCATATGAGCTTATACTTATACTCGATTTTCACGTAGATAACTCAATATCTATCTACTTATTGATATTATTCATTCACATACAGGGATTTATCAAAATATGTGTAGCTATCTCTATAGCTTTGCATAAATCCCTTACCACGAATCACTTTCCTTCGATTTCCACTGCTCGTGATTCGGTCTTATCGACTCCAATTTTATCTTCAGGAGCTGAAATTGTGTACTACTCACATCAGTATACTTTCATATACTTCATTTCACTTGCATGGTATTCAACTCAATGCATTGGCCTTTTACATCTTATTGTACATGATTCTCTCTTATGTCCATTTCGATTATACGATTCAGTTCTCGAGGATCTCTACTAATTCACATTAATTCGGCATTAATCTTACAATGCCTTAAGTTCATTATATGCCTCATATGCTTATTTTCAACCAATATTGTTTCTAGCATATGGATTTCACCAATTATCTTACAATCATATAAACATACTCACTAACATCAATTAGGCAGGTTGGGCTGTGAGGCGATGTAATTACTAAAGTTCCAAAAATTTACAGCGGAAATATTTATAATTTAATTCACACACTCAAGTGTGTAAATATACAAAATTAATTGTATAATAATATCTTTACATAACATCCCCATAAAAATGTTACATTTCTAAGGTATAACTGTGCCATACCAGATAATAGATACAAAATACTCTTATGTATACAAATCTTATACCTTTACGATTGGTGGGAGCTATCCAACACAAAAAGAGATATAGAGACCACCGCTCTCCTACTTCATAGTATCTGGAGGGGAAAATAGTGGGGTAAGCAAACCACAACTCAGTAAGGAGATGAATGCTAGCAGGTAGATATCGTACTACCACATAGCCCATGCATGTATAAATTAAACCATGTTTTCAGTATAAATGGAAATGTTATCAGAAAATGTAGTTAAACGTATACTTCTTATTTGGCATTTTCATGTAACATAAATATTCAGTATTTCCACTTAAAACATGTTTCATAAAATAGTGCTCTCATGGCACAACTGTTTAATTCCATTTGAAAACATGTCATAAACGGTGCTATCATAGCACGAGCATTCAAAAGCAAGAGGTTTATCTAATCACAACTCTCTTCGCTTCTCTCAAATCATTTCTTTTCTGAGTTTACTTAATTTCTCGTATCTCTGAGACAGGTATGGAATTTTTGGCAATCAAATATCCACGACGTATGGCCATAGTCAATGATCTCAGGCCTCACTGATCAGGTGAGCACAGGGCATCACTTCACCTGAAGGGGGATGGGTTGTGATATCTTCAGAAATACTGCATCACCAACATCAAACTCTAGTGACCGTCTACGCACATCCGCATAGCTTTTCTGTCTACTCTGTGCAGCCCGTAATCTCTCACAAATAAGTTTCACACTCTATACAACTTGTTCAACATGCTTGGGAGCATTTATCTTTCTGTCACCCACTTCATCCCAAGCTACAGGGGATCTACACCTCCTACCATATAGAGCCTCAAAAGGTGTCATTGCAATACTCATATGATAGCTATTATTGTATGCAAACTCTGCTAGGGGTAGGTGATCATCCCATGATCCCTTAAAATCCATCGTACACGCCCTAAACATATCCCCTTGTGTCTAAATAGTCCTCTCTGACTGACTATCTGTCTAAGGATGATAGGCGATACTAAAACTCAATCGATATCCCATGGACTCCTAAAAATGGGTCCAAAATCTAGAGGTAAATTGGGAATCTCTGTCAAAAGTAATACTCACTGGAGCCCCATGAAATCTAGCTATCTCGTTGACATATAACTCAGCTAAGGTATCCACAGTATCCGTGATCGTGATGGCAAGGAATTGGGCACTTTTTGTCAGTCTATCGACTATGACCCATATAGCATCACGACCTCTTCAGGTCCTCGGTAAACCCATAATAAAGTCCATGGTGACATGCTTCCATTTCCATGTTGTCACCGGTAAAGGCTACAATAATCCTCTGGGCTTCTAATACTCAGCTTTCACTTGTTGGCTCACTAAACATCTGGCCACATAATCTGCCACGTCTCGCTTCATGCCACTCCACCAATATACCTTTCTCAAATCTCGGTACATCTTAGTACTCCCTAGGTGGATGGTGTGTCGCGAGTAGTGAGATTCTCTCAGTATCTATTTCTTCAGGGTATCATCATTTGGTACACAAATTCATCCTCTAAATCTCAACAATCCATCCTCACTGACTCTGAGATCCGACTACAAAGTCTGCTTGACTTGGATAACCATATCAATCAACCTCTGATCATCACGCTGTTCAGTTCTAATCCGATCCATGATCCTGGGCTCTATTCGTAGGCTAGCCAGAAATCCAGTCTCTACCTCTTTAACTCTGATCCGGAGTTCAGTGAACTGCTCCAATAAATCACATTCCTTGATTATCATAACAGATATCATACTCTTCCTGCTCAGGGCATCAGCAACTACATTTGCCTTCCCCAGATGGTATAAAATCTCGTAGTCGTAATCCTTAAGGAGTTCCTTCTATCTCCTTTGTCTCATATTTAACTCTTTTTTATCAAACAGATACCTCAAACTCTTATGGTCGATGAAGATTTGGGATCTTTCCCCATATAAGTAGTGCCGCCAAATCTTAAAGGCAAATACCACAACGGCTAACTCCAAATCATACGTGGGGTAATTTCACTCATGATCTTTCAACTGTCGCGATCCATTGGCGACCACTCTTCCATGCTGCATGAGCACACACCCCAATCCTTGATGGGAAGCATCACTAGACATTCAAAATCCTCTTGATCCCTCAGGGATAGTCAACACAGGTGCCGTTGTTAATCTCCTCTTTAATTCTTAAAAATTGAGCTCACATTGATCAGTCCATATGAATGGAGTCTCCTCGCACGTGAGCATGGTCAAAGGAGCGACAATCCTGGAAAATCCTTCCACAAATCTTCTGTAATACCCTGCCAAACAAAGGAAACTTCGTACCTCTGTAACTGTCCTTGATCTTTCCCAATTAAGTACAGCCTTTACTTTAATTAGATTAACTGATACTCCTTCCTCTGAAACTATATGACCAAGGAAAGCTATCTGATCCAGCCACTCACACTTACTAAGCTTTCCATATAATTGCTTATCTCGGAGTATCTGAAGTACTAACCACAATTACTGTGCATGCTCCTCATAAGACCGAGAGTACACCAAGATATCATCAATAAAGATTATCACAAACTTATCTAGATAGTCTCTGAACACCTCATTCATTAATCTCACAAAGGCTGCAGGGATATTCGTCAATCCAAAGGGCATCACTAGGAATTCGTAATGGCCATACCTTGTCCTGAAGGCTGTCTTCGAAATATCTTCCTCCATAATCCTAAATTGGTGATAGCCCGATCTTAAATCAATCTTGGAGAAGACTGAGGCCCCTCTCAACTGATCAAGCAGATCGTCAATCCTTGGCAATGGGTATTTATTCTTCACCGTGGCTTTATTCAATAGGCGGTAGTCTATACATAATATGATACTACCATCTTTCTTCCTTACGAATAACACTGTTGCTCCCCACGGTGAGACACTAGGTCTAATAAGTAGTTGTTTCTTTAGTTCCTCTAGTTCCACTAATGCCATCATATACGGAGATCTAGAGATAGGCTGAGTATCTGGTACCAAATTGATGGTAAACTCCAACTCTCTCTCTGGTTGTAAACCATGTAACTCATCTGGGAAAATATCCAAAAATTCGCACACCACGGGTATATCCTCAATCCTCGGATGTTCCCGATTATCATCCGTGATGAGTGTTTCATAACCTTCATAATAATAATTAAATTTACTACCCTCAAAAGGTAACATCATATATTTCAAACTGCTTACAAAAATTCCACACATTTATTTCCTCAAAATTTCAAACATACACTGTATGGTTTAGGTAGGGAGAAAGTTATTATCTTAGTGTAGCAGTCTAAACTCACTTGATTGGTTGCCAGCTAATCTATTCCCAAAATCACATTAAACCCATGTATATTTAACATCATTAGATCTGCTAGCATTACTCTATCTCCCACCTTTATTTCACATCCTCTACATATCATATCTATTCTCTAGGACTCTCGCATAGGGGTATTTACATGTAGGATATACTCTAGACGTTCAAACTTCAAATTTAACTTACATGCAAAATGCTCAGAAAAAAACGAATGCATGAACCTCGGGTCAATCAACACATAAGCCTTATGATTACAAACAGAGACTGTACCTCTTATAGTTTTTGTAGAAGTGTTTGTTGTTTCCTTATCCAGAGCAAACACACATCCTACTGTGATGGGCTTCTTTCCTTTCTCTACAGCAGTGGCCCACCTCGAGGGATTCACTATCTAAGGCTGATGTCTGGTAGGCTCTGAAACATGTGGTTTTTGAGGTTGAGGACAGTCTTTTACTCTGTGACCCATGTCTCCACATCTAAAACATCCACGGATCAACCCAGTACAACATACCTCATGCGGTCGGCCACAGTCTCTACAAACCCTTATCTCAGGCCTGGCATCTTAAGGGGTCTCTCTAATGATGGAATAAGCTCTAGTTTTCTCCCATCTACCCTTCTGTACCTCAATCCTTCCTCTTCTGAAGGAACCTCTCCGAATATCTTTCTAGGAAATCGTTGGCCTCTTACCCTTCTCTCTAGTCACTGTTCTGAACTCATTCTGGGATTGTACAATTTTGATTCCCCTCTCAATCGCTTGTACTCATCTTAGAGCATCTCCAAACTCAGTAATACACACCCCTATCAATCGATCTCTAATGATGGGCTTGAGTCCATATACAAATCTCTCAGTTCATAGCTCTTCATCTTTAAAGGTCTCTAGATCATATTTCAATAGAGTGGTAAATCAGCTCTCATAATCATCCACAGACATATCGCCCTGTACCAGACTAGAAAACGCAGCCTGCATCCTTCTCTAGGTAGCTCGTGGTACCTATTAGGCTCTAAAGGCCTTCTGAAACTCTTCCTAACTAATCACACCTTGATGGGATATCAGAATACTCTAGGTAGTATCCCACCAATCTCGAGCTCTCCTTTTCAACATATAAGCACCCATACTAACCCTTTCAGCATCAGTGCATCCTAAATAGTCAAATATGACTCTCAACTCAGTCAGCCACTACTCATTCTCTAGGGGGTCCTTTCTCCCCTTAAATGCGGGTGGATTTATTTTCAAAAAGTCCCTCAGTTGGATCATACTTCTATCATCGGGCTGATTGGTGAGAGGCATCGGGTCCATCGGTACTGACGGCATGGGAGGTTCTTGTGGTGGTGTAGTAGTACCCGAGGTATTAACTCCAAAATGTTACGTGAATAGTGCTGCTATTTGCTCAAAACCCTGCCGCACATCTTGCTTAACCCGGTTAATTTGAAAGTTAGGACTCTCCTGTTGTGGGGCAGGTGGCGGAGGTGGCTCTGCCTGCCTCCTCGAATGACCTCGTCGTCCACTCATTTTTAATCTCAATACGTTCCTGCGCGTACATAATATACTTGATTGAAATTTCAATCCTCAATTTAAGTTCATGACCAGACTTATACAGACACTTGGGATGTACCCTATTTCACTTAGCCGACACTGGCAGTACTAAATGCCTTAGGCTTTGATATCAAATAAACTCTGTGATGTCCCGGAAGCGTAGAAAAATAAGACAAATTTAAAACTTATTTTCATCAATACATAATTCTAGGGGCATTCCTGTACAGTGTCATGTATCATGATATATATATATATATCATAAGACTTTGACGTTAGGATCTCATCATCTAATATTTATATATCATACAATATACCTTCCTCAATTCAGAGTTAATTAATCCTAGTACATCCCATACATAATTGTTCATCAAGTGTCTGTAAATATAACTTTAGTCTCGGTACATGAAATGTTAAAGTATACCTCTAAACACAATGTACGGCTTGGAGCTCAAGTCCTCTACTAACCACTACTCTGTACGTCACAGGAAATTCTCTTCACATGAAGAAATCTGAGGGATATTAAAAATAGGGTGAGCCTCTAAATCGCTCAAGAAGGGGGTAAGGGACTCATTAACAAAATCATCAATTACACAGCACAATCATTTTATTTGTAGGTGAAACTCAATAGAAAACGTAGCATGAAATCATTAAAACATCATTATCATCTCATTTCTCTAAGATCATGCAGAAACATGAGAGTAAATGGCTCAGTACAAGACTATAGTTATAAGCATGTGGAAATCAGGATGCGATAATGGCTTTTCTAGTAAAAACGTGATAGAAATCACCTCAGTAATGATGCACATAACGAAGCCACAAAACACAATCTCATGTGTAAAATAGAGACTAGGCAAATAAAACACAGATAAAAACATCTGCCATGACACATCAAAATAATCTCCTCTGGGTGCACATCCCAGGCATCCTCAAAAGTGGGAACGTCGATAATATAGTCATGTACATGGTATATTGGTCTTACGTGTTACCAGAACAAGGCCCGGACTTACATGGTACCAGAGCAAGGCCTCTCCTCATGCACACTATCGGTCTTACATGCTACCAAAGCAAGGCTCGGACTTACATGCTACCAAAGCAAGGCCCGATGTGTTATCACATGACATGCCTAAGTCTCAATAACAGCCATTATCATATAAAACTGTTTTGCCTTCGCGTAGAGCTCATAATGGATTCTCTCATAAAACTCGTATGAAAACCTTTTTGTACTCATAATAAAACATGTCAAAACCTTGCTCAAACCGGTAAAACCACACACACATTTCTCAAATCTCAGTACGCCTTAACGTAGAGCCCAAATTCCTTTTCACTTTTAAACTCATTCAGTTTGTAAAACAATTTCATACTTTATTTACAACTAATAAAAATTAGGCCCCAACCGGCTATAAAATCATGTGCAATAACTCAATCATAACTCGTAAAAGCATGCTTATTTCTCAAAACATTTAATGCAACAAATATCATCACAAATCACATACACAATGAGTTTAAGTTTTCCCTTACCTCGTTACACCTCGTATAGTGCAATCGTCTCTCCTGAACGACGGACTAGCCTCGCATTCCTCTCTGGAACTCCCAAGTTGTCCCAACGATGTAAAAACATCATCAACACGTCATCACATTGTCTCAAATGTCAACATCGAGCATAATTGTTCACATTCTCATAATTTCTCAATACCTCAATAATTCTAACAACCCTAACCATTTTCAACCAATTCATCACAATATCTACAACCACAATTGTAGAAATCTACTTCAAAATCAAAGATTAAAGCTTAGAAATTTACCCAAACCTTATGGAGTGTTCAATTTACGCCTCAGCTCAAATCGTCCTTCGATTTCCATGTATGTTGTTCCCCTTACGATGAGGAATAACTTTCCCTCTTGCCACTACCTCTTATTCGAAAAAAAAAAGGCATTTTAAAGGAGGGAGAAAGCTAGGGATTCAGCTAAAATGGGGGTTTTCAATTTTTGAATAGAGAAAAGATGAATTCCAGCAAAAACACAGGGGTCCTTATATAGGCAGAGGGCAAGAGATTGATTTGCTCCTGTAGGAGATCGATCTTCCTTTGAATTTAGGAATGTTTTAGGAAATTTTTATGCCTACCAGATCGATCTGTCGTGGGGCAAAATGGATCTCATGATCTTGAGAAGACCAGTCTGCTCCTGTAGGAGATCGATCTGCTCTTTACAGAAACATTTGGAGATCGATCTACTCTTTTAAATTTTTCATTCCTTATCACTTTGGCCTACCAGATCGATCCCCTCTTCTCCAAGATCCATCTAGCCTCATGTTTCACACTATGGTTGTACCCTTGGCATAAAATCTCCATATATAATTGCCATAGTTTGTTCCATTGATTATTTCTCATTCAATTCTCATTCATCATTTACAAATTTCATTCCTTATCGCCTCAATTCATGAGTACATCACATTTAGCTCAATCAATTACACTCATGTTCACATAATGAGATTTTGTAAAATTCTCATGTCTCACACTACTGAGTAAAATCTATGGAGGAGAAATAAGGGGGTGACTAACACGCTCATTAAGACAAATATCTCATCCATTATAATTTAATAAATTCATACAAATAAAGTAGAATAGAAATTGGACTTTTATATATGTATGCGGAAGCGTTTACATCAGTTTCTATTATACACATCCCCCAACATACAAAAGACAAAATTTACTGTGCATTAATTTACAAGATACAAAATTTTTCATCTTAAGTGTATACGTCTATACTACTGGATGACTGAAGCAACATGATAGCAAGAATGACTGCAGTGTACTCACTACTGAGTAGAATCTGTGGAGAAAAAATAAGGGTGTGAGCTAACACGCTCAATAAGAAAAATATGAAAGCAGGTAGATAACTACACTATCTACATGCTAAAATATAAATATTCATTATCCTTATAAAACATATGCATTCCTTAAAATAACTTCCATCGATGCGAAATCATTAATTCGCTAGATGGGTAAATGCATATTCAAACAGCATACTCTTTTCACATAGTCCATCTTTAAAATCACAGAGTACATATTTAGAAATCACTTTGCACTCAGCAAATCAATAAATATGAGACATAATTATGGGTTATCATATACCCAGATACACAGCAAGGGAAACATATGTCACCACACACAGTAGTGACAATGTCATATCACACAGATAAATATATGACTTATGGCCAAAGTCGGATTCCAGGCAAGCATTATTCAGCTGTGTGGGAATCCCATGCTTAGGGAGGCAGATCAACCATCCCTTCAGCTCATACTAAAATCACGGCACATCGTACTTCATGGCTAACGGTCACGGTATATCGTGCTCCCATGGATCCTTATCTCCCATTTCCATTGTCTCAAAATCTTGTGCGAGTAGGTCTGTGCAAGACACACAACAGTACATGACGGATCCAGTATGATTTTGTACTCATTACATCACATTCATAAACTACGTGCAAGTTGGTCAATGCAAGATACACTGCAATACATGATGACTCAAGCACAATTTTTATTCAACACACAGCATAATCATAAAAACCTCATGCGAGCAACTCAACGTAAGAGCACACAACATACCTGAGGCATCAAACACGGTTTTACTAGAAAGTTACATGCGAGCATAGTCAGAACAAGACACTAAGCAATACTCTTTGGCTCCAGCATGATTCCTAAAATCTACTGTGAGCTCTCGAGTGGAACACAAAGCATCACCCGAGGCATCAAGCATAGTTTTGACTTTTCTCAAAAATCCTTTCCAAAGAGGTTGTACGAGCAAGGCTTGTAGATCTACCAATACCATATCAGCTCTAGCACAGGTTCACACAGAAAGAAATAGATGGCTTTGGTCACTGAATATGAGTGAGAGAGAAATCTCCCTTCAATCACTCGTTAAAAGCTTTTCATGCGAATTTCTAAATCGGGAGCCCGTCTATTATTACTCTTTCTCAAAAGATTTGCAAAACCCCGTTTCACAACAATAACAGAGATGTCATGCAACTCATACTTGTAGGCTTATTCTCATACATAGTTTTCTACCTTAATATACCAATATCTATATATTTATCACATATATTTGTACACAGCAGGTAAGAAAATATACGTATTTGCTAGGAGGAACTGTGTTGTCCCTGACGTTTGTGCGAATTTACATTGGAAGGATGGTTTTGGAACGATTCCTTAACAATGTGTCTAGAACATTTTGAGTAGTCAAATTTTTCCAACCACTTTGTTTTGAATCTTCTGATAATCTGTTTGTAATTGGATACTAGAACATTCATGAACTCATAATGCCAGAAGGATATCCATGAGAAACTAAAGATAGAATAAAACATTAGGGATTTTTTAAAAACCTTAGTCTTTGTTCTGGTTAAAAGTTTCTGCATAAGAGTTCATATGCTTCCTATATTTGAGGGGGCAGAATTTTATGATTTGGACCATATCATTGCTACCAATGGGTAAACCATAACAGAAATTGGTAACAAGTTCCTCTTTTAAAATAGATAATTCATGAATGGTGGTTATGATGGTTTTGAAAGGTAAAAGTATTGAACTTGGCTTGTTGGTAGTCCTAATAGTTGAATGTGGAACAGTGTTGGAGTCTGGTGTTAAAATGGACTAGAAATTTTTTAAGGTTGTTTGGGTCATTTCCCAGTCAATTGGTCGTAGGACTTTGAGAATTTGGGCAGATGAATGGGTAATGAAATCTATGTTGTCTTTTGTGGCATATGTTTGATGGCTAATGATCCTGTTTTGATCAAAATGCTTTCATGAAAACTTTAAGGTTTTTGTTGGTCCCATGATTTGTAATTGAAACAATTTAAGATTCTTTTAATAATATCATTTGGATTTTCATGAAAATACTTGGGCTCAACAAGAACCATAAATTGAAAAGTCTGTTTTACAAAATATTTTTGATCCGACTTGGGTTATGGATAAGAAATCACTACGTTTTGTTTTGGAAAAATAGTTTGTATAGGTTGGGTTTTTGAAATCACAACCCCTTTCTTTTTTGAAATAGATTAAATTGTTGGAGAAGTTTGTCACAATGATTATGAAAACGTTCGAATCATTTCCAGTAGAGATCCTTCAAGATTGGATTTTGAGGAAGACGATCCCTGTCTTTGGTGTTCTTGAGCAAAGATTTGCTGCCATTTGGTAATGAAGATAGGGAAATGGTTGATTTTGTTAGAGAATTGGTTTATTTTTTCTTTCCTTTATCTTTCCTCTCTCTTTCTTTTTTCTCTGTAGAAGACATGTAGAAGTATTATGAAGAAATTCTCTTGTGAGGAAATTTGGAAAAGAGTTCGATTCTCCTTTTATAAACTGAATTTTGAAAATCAAAAATTGATAGAATGGCTTGCCATTTTGCAAAAATTTGTTTTGATGCGATGTTTTTCACATCTTTTTGTAAAATCTCTTTTGCAGATTTGTAATCAATTCTGAGCAGAAAATTTTGATTTAACAGGTTGCTTTGGAATTTTGTGATATACAAAACAATTGATAAAATTTCTTTTTGATTGTGGAATAATTTTGTTGAGTACTATTCCAATGTTTGGAAGTATATTGGACTATTCTTTCTTTTCCATTTTCTAGCTGTTTGAGAATACCACCGTATCCTATGTCAGACACATCTGTCTCCACTATCTTTAGGGTCATTGTGTTTGCTAGGTGTAGACATGGTAACTCTTTGATTTTGGCCTTAATCTTCTGAACTATTTGGGTATGAGTTTGGGTCCATGTTGGGGGATTTTTCTTAAGTCTATCATGGATAGGCTTAAGGATCATATTGAGGTTGGGGTAGAAATCTAAAACATAACTGAGGCTTCCTAAGAATCTCAGAAGTTGTGTTTTCTCTAGAATTTAGTTTGGAAATTTATCAGCAAATTGGATTGATCTTTCTATTGGAGCTATGGTTCCTTAACAAATATAATGTCCTAGAAATCTAACTCTTGTTCGGAATAAACTGATTTTGGATTAGGAGACGACGAAACAATTTTGTTTAATTGCATTGATGAAAATTAATAAATGTTTAAAATGTTGGTCAATACTTGTTGAAAAGATTAACACATCATTGATGTAAACAATAATGAATTGAGAAAATTGATTAAAAATTTCATTTATTATTCTTTGGAATTCAGATGGGGCATTTTTTTGTCTAAACTGCATTGCATTCCATTCGTATTGCCCAAATCGTACTGTAAATGTTGTTTTATATCTGTCTTTTTCAGAAATTTGAACTTGTCAAAATCCTGATTTCATATAAAATTTTGAGAATATTTGGGCATTGTAGAGTTTTTGGATTAAGTCTTTTTCATTTGTTATTGGATACCTGATCCATTTTAATGCTTTGTTTAAAGGTTTGTAATTTATTACAAGTCTAGGTGTTCCTCTTTCTAATTCTAAATTTTTGTTTACATAGAAAGCTGTTACGACCCATTTTCTATAAAAAATCAGTACAAAATTTTCACTTTATACCTTAACTTTCCCTAATGTGAGCAATTTAACACCAATTAGTTGAGCTATGACCCGGAGTTAGTTAGCTCTAACCACATACCATATCATTTAACATTTATATAAAATAATTGTAAACACTTCAATTACTTTCACTGTAACTTTGTTAATTCGAACGTGTTTACAAACATTAACACCCCCCACTAATTTACATTCCAAAAGCATTACTGTGCTGTACTTGTTTAGGTGCAAAATGATAATAATGTGTATACCTCTCAGCGATGGGCAGCAATGGACACTGGGAGTTCAAGTCTCTACTCATTCTCAACCACTATGGATGCTTTGTAGGGTGAGTAACCACACGCTCAGTTAGGAAATAATGTAAGCAGGTAGATAGCTACATTAACTACATGCTTATAATGTCATGATAAAAATCATTTACATTCAGAGCATGAGGTAGAATAAAACCATGCCACATGAATATGTATAGAATATAAGAAAATTCATAAGATCAGGCATGATAACACATGGAAAATCATCATGTAAAACATCTCATGCTCATCATAATATAACTCATCAGTTTCATCTCAAATCATAGATTTCATCATAATTGATTTAAATCAAAGCTCATCAATTTCATCACAAATCAAAGCTAATCCCGCCTTTCAGGAATACCCTATGCATAAAAACACATTTGTTTTTAAACAAATCACGGGTGTCACCCCTCCTTCGGGTCTACCCAAGTCTATCAATAAAACATGATATCACGTGAGACATGTAGGTTACATTACGGAGACAAATTGGGAACAATGGTCATATATAAATCCCTGTGATCCTAGGCTACGCGGATCCCGGCGTGCAGGCCATCACAACTACAATGAGAGGTGAGGTCAACCCTACTCGTGCAATAAATCAACCAACTAGTCATCAAGACTACACAATACAGCGTACTCCATGTGACATACGTGGTACAACGTACTCCGTGGACCCACACGGTCTGAGGGTGCCTACCATAGGACTTAACCCACATCATGGTTCGAGGGTGCCTGCCATAGGTCTTAGCCGCCCTATACCATCCCTGTAACCATCTTATGTCTTAAAATATGCGTGCGATATATCATCTCATTGTGACACACAGTCTATAGGAGGCTACAACACGATTTTTTGTAAAACATGTCAAATCCTCGTACGAGCAATGCTCCAGTACGGCTTTCATGCATAGTAAATCAATATAAAATCATGTACAAGTAACGCTCCAGTACGACTTTCATGCACAAAATCAGTAAAACCTATTGGGAGCAAGGCTCTAACACTATCAGCATGAATCAACACATCAAAATCTAGTGCGATCTAGGCTCCAGCACTATTTGTACTCACACAAATATGATAGGTGACTCTAGTTTAAATAAAGTATTTTTCAAAATTACAACTTAGTTCATAATTCGTACTGTTTCATGCAACATCTGAAAATAATAGCCAACCTATCCTCATTTCATTCATATCAAAGTATTAAATCATGATAAAAACATCAAAATCATGAAATTAATGCATTTTAGGATCCTTACTACCCTTTTTATAATTTTCTCTACCAGGGGTAAAATCGTGATTTTTACTTATTTTCAAAATTTTTCTCAAATTCTCAATGCATTATTAGATAGCTAGAGAAATTTGCGCCTTATAGTTCCCCTCAAAATGTGTATAGCTACCTCTAGGCACTTACAAAACCCCCTTACCTCGAATCATGTCGAGTGTAGTACAAGTTTCACCGCTGAAAGCTCGTCCAGTCCCATCTGCTCCTAATCCAATCTCTGGAGCTGCATTTAGCCATTTATCGAGTTAAATACAATATATTTACCTATGTTTAACGTTTAACAGAGCTTAATTTAAAGCGTTGGGCCCGTTTACTCTTATTGAGCTTGATTGCACCTTAATGAGCCTTAATCTGTTTTAAGCCCATTTTCGCTTACTATTTACTTCATCAAGGCCTATTGGGCTCATTGGGCCCATCAATATTTACTGTGCCTCGTTCTAGGTTCTTTTGGATAGCTCACACAATTATTTACGACAATTGATTTCCAATTCCAAACATAAATCATTTTATACGGAGTTAATCCATAACTTATGCGATGAATTTCTAACGCGCATAACTATACAAATTGTTCTAAGTGAGATTTACTTACCCGAGATTTTGTGATATCATGTAAATCGAGGCTGACTCGAGCTCTCATTTGTTGCCAATCGTTGAGCAACACATTTATATATTTACCGGGTCAATTTCGGTTAAATATAATTTCAATCAAATATTTCAAAAATTAAATCGGTCAATTTTGATCGCTTACCGGCTTACCCGTATCTTAATTGGATCACCGAATTTTTTCTTCTTTTCTTTTTTTTCTTTTTTTCTTGGCTGAACCGGTTCGGTCTGGTTCAGCAGAGTTCCCTCTTCACTGAACCGACCATATCGGTTCAATCCTCACTTCGCCATTCATGGCGTTTTCGATCGGTTCTCAGGCCGTTTCTGCCACAATCGACGTGCCTCGACCTGGAGAGGCTTCGGTTGGCTTGGCTGGGGAAAAATCAACACTGGTGCCATCCGATTCCTCTTCTCCCATTTCGGTCTCTTCCCTCTCCGATTTGCCGATTTCGACGTCGTCGGCACGCGTGAGGTCAGCTAGACGCTCTCCCAGTGTCTGGCTCCTCTAGCCGATCGTTGCTTGCTCGTCTCTCTCGTTGGTGGCTCGTCGGAGTAGGGAATCCGTTTCCCTCGATTTCGACTACCTTTTTCCTTTTCCAGAATCACGATTTCTTGATTCTGTCCTCTTTTTCTTTTCAATTGCATTTATATATATATATAATACATTATATTATTATTTTATTAGAATAAAATATATTATTTCTACACAATTTTCTTCTACACCACTATATTTATATATTTAATTAATTAAATATATATTTAACTTATTTTATTATTTTTTCGGAGTATTATTCCCACATTTTCGAGATAACTTCCTAGGGTGAACATTTCGGGTTATCGTAATAAATTCGTATCTTGATCAATTGGACTCAGAAGTCAATGATTTCTTCTTTATTGATCAAGATTTCCTAAATCCATGTTTAAAATGACAATTTCTTACCGAATTGATATCAAATTTCGAGTCTTTTGACCTATTTAGCCTTTTCCCGCATTTTACTTACATGTCTTGTTAGACCCGTGTTTTCGATTTACGTATGTAGCGTGTTTCTTATGATTCCTATGTGTACAAACACTTTATTTCATACTTGAATCATAAGAAGAGTATTTACTATCATGCAATCGACTATTGAAGAAATTAAAAATGCATGTAAGCTACATAACAGCAAGATAAGGGTTAAAGTGATTTTCGAACGAGTGTAGGGGTAAAACGTTCAAAAGACCGAAATCTGATAAATTCGATAATAAAATTTCATTTAAAGATATGAACTTGAGAAATCTTGATCAATAACGAGGAAAATATCAAATTACGAGTTCAATTGATCAAGATATGAATTTATTTGAAATTATTGGAATTTTCACCTCGAAAAATGATCTCAAAAATAGTGAAAAAATATACCGAAAACATGAAATCGGACTAATAAATTCATTTAGGGATTAAATGAATTTAATATGATTTTTTGGGATATTTATGGATTTTTATTATTATTTTAATGATTAAAATAATAATAATAATATATTATAAATAAAAGAAAAAACTAAAAAATTTGAAAAACGTGAGGAGAGAGAAAAAAAGAAACAAAATCGACGGAAGCAAGCCGACCCGAGGAAGAGAGACTGACGAGCCACCACCAATGCCGAAAGAAGCACCACGACCACCGGACAAGGAAGCCCGGCACCGTGCGACCCACCGACTTCGAAATTCGACAGATCGAGGGAGAGAAGGCTGAGAGGGAGAAGAGGAATCTGACGGCCACCGACGAGGATTTGGTCCTGATCAAGGCTAGCCGAGTGTTCCTCAGCCCGAGATGCGCCAAGCGGCAGCAGCGACACCTTGAAAACCAGTCGGACGACACCAGAACGACCAAAAAGAGCTGAACCGATTGGCGGTTCAGTGAGGAAGTTTCTGCACTGAACCGGACCGGACCTGTTCAGCCAAGGAGAAAAGGGGAAAAAGAGAAAAAAAAGGAAGAAAAGAGGAAAAGGAGAAAATTTTTGGGGATACACCGGACTTCTGGTAAGTCGATACGTGGTAAAAAATGACTAATTTGATTTTCGATAAATTTATGTAAATTATATTTGATCAGAAATTAACCCGAAAATTAAATATACAAATTGTGTAGTTCGACGATAAATTTTGAACTTGAGCCCGATCGAACTTCGATTTACGCACCATCGTATAATCTTGGGTATGTAAAGCTCATTTACGACAATAGTATGATTATTGCGCAATTTGAATTTATTCTAAGAGTTACGGATTAAATTTTGCATTTAGTGGATTAAATTGGGAATTTTTAATATATTGTCGTAAATGATATACGGGCTATCCAAAGAGTTTAGAACAAAGCCTAATGGGTATTTATAGGCCCAATGAGTCAATAGACCCTGACGAAGGGAATTAATAAGTGGAAAACGAGCGTAAGACAGAGTTGGCCCAATTAAAGTGTTTAAGGCCCAATAACTATAAACGGGCCCATTAAGGGATATTAACTTTATTAAATGTGTAATACAGTAGTAAAAGCATAATTGACCCAGTGAATGGTTAAATGCAGCTCCGGAGTCATATTGAGAGTTGACCAGACTACGAGATTTGAGCAGCACTAAGGAAGTGAGGTCACTTTACGTGATCTGAGGTAAAGGACTTTTATAAGTAGCTAGAGATATCTGTGCGTATTTTCGTCTGTTTTTGCATTCACTGAAATTGTTTGAGGGTCAGAGAAAATTCAATAATAATTATAGGGACCCGATATGGGTAAATTATGATTTTGCCCCAAATTAGGCAAAAAGTCAACTTTTGGGAAAAGTTGTAAAAGCCATGGAACTAATTTTTGAATGTTTTTACTACTGTGTAGCAAATGAGTACGTAGATGGGCTAATATTTTAAGGTTGATGTAGATTAAACACACTTTATAGTGCTGATTTTAAATGTTTGAAACATCCCTATTTTTAAAGAGCCATTTACCGAATTATGTGGAAACAATCGTGCTGGAACACAGCTCGCACTTGATTTCAGATGTTTTTCACATACATTAGTGCTGGAGGTTTACTCGTACTACATTTATTTGACATGCATGATAGAGTACTAGAGCATTGCTCGTACTCAGTTTTATGTGATTTGTGTATGATAGAGTGCTGGAGCGATTAGCTCGTACTCGAGTTTTACATGAGATGCATGATAGAGTGCTGGAGCGTTGTTTATACTCGATTCTTCATGATTTGTACATGATATAGTACTTGAGCGAGTTGCTCGTACTTGATTTGTAATGAGAACTATGCATAACCTAGTGCTAGAGGTTTACTCGGACTAGTGTTGATATTTTGACATGTATATACAGTGTTTTGAGGCGAAGCGTTGACTGTGAGTCACACTCAAGATACGCACTGTAGTTTTACGTGATATATAGACATGTTAGAAAAATCGTGACGATTTTCTCGTGTAGACTGGGTGTCACATTGGAGAGGTTCTCATGTGGATTTAGAGACGTGGCATTTATTCCATAGTATGAGGGCTAAGACCTACGGTAGGCACCCCAACTATGATGTATTTCCATGGTATGAGAGGTTAAGACATATGGCAGGCACCCGACCATGATGGAGGGTCCATGGGTGTACCTTATACAGTGGGTGTGGCATGGAGTACACTGTATCGTGTGTTATTGTGGAGTTGTTGAGGAGAGTTATTGATTGCTGGCAGCTGTGATGGACAGACCCCCCTCCTGTTACAACAGTGATAACCCGCACATCGAGTATTGTGTTACCTGGGATTTCACCATGTTAGGATATGACCATAGTCCGGAGATACTGCATTTAGCCACTGAGTCTCGCATTATATATCACATGTTTTTATGATACGGGTAGACTAGAGAGATTGGTCAGAACCCGGTTGTTATGATGTGTTGAGTTGTGAAATGCCATACTTACTGAGTTTTGAATGTAAATGGCATATTTTATATGAAGGCATTCTGAAATGATAAATATGCATTGTCTTACATGAAGGCCTCAATTTATAACCCAGCATGTGTTTAGTACATGGGATTTTAAATCTGTACTATTATTATATATATTTTGAAACATGCTTTTGATTTGAGAGAAAGAAAGGCAAAACACTATTTTCAGTAGATAGTATGGATGTCTACTTGCTTGCCTGATTTTCCTTACTGAGCATGTTGATAGCTCATCCCTTTCATTTTCCCCCCTCTCTACAGATCATCGTCAGTAGATCGAGTCGACTAGGGTATTGCATTCCTTTTGACCGTTGCCACTCATATCTAGTGAAAGGTATACACAAGCGTACTCTTTTGTATCTGAACAATGAGTAAACACAGTGATGTACACATTTTTAATATTGGGGATGTAATTATATTTTAGTATATGAATTTACTTATGAGAAAAGTGTACATACAGTTTATGAATATTTAGAATGACATTCATGTGCCGTGCGTAAAAAGAATGGTAAGGTATGTATGGGTGAGAGGACTAATGCCAAATCACAGCCTAACTGTTGAGGAGAGAAAGTTAAGTAAAAAGTGAAAAAATTTATTGTGGTTTTTGGTAAGTCTCGTGTGGGAGGAGGGTGTGAAAGAATGGTATCAAAGCGTAGTTGGTCTGATGTGAGTAGGTATTAGTAATTAGGAAATTGAACATCCCCATATCACTATGTTTTCTTCAGTTACATTTGTGTATACAATATGGGAATCAGGCAAATTAATGTTTGTGAATGCAGGAATCGAGCCATTATGGCCAATACCTATCGTGGTAGAGGGACGAGGTTGAGAGGTAGGACTAGAGGCCCTAGAGTTAAGCTTGAGAGCCAAGATGAGTCCTCATTTGACCTGGTGACGTTGAGGTACTACTAAGGTACCAGAAACCTACTGAGGCACACTTCACGAGGATTAAGCATAGCCTAGAGGTGATAGTAGGGTTATTGGCATAGACTCTACCAGGTAGAGAGAGGCAGGATGCAGAGACTGCGACTGGGGAGGCAGTTTCACCTGATACATCTGCACTGCCTGTACAGAGACCACAAACTATTGATACTCCTACGCCCCCACCATTTTAGGGTAGTAGTGGATTGGGATATGGGTGTAATTTGAATCGACTGCGACAGTTACAGAAGCTTGGACCTCCATCTTTTCGAGGGGTCAAGGACCCAGCCAGTGCTGAGGAGTGGATTGGCGAGATGGAGAAGTTGTACGACTTTTTTGATTATACGACCTCAGAGAGAGTTGCATTTACTGCGTTTCTACTGAAAGGAACGACATAGCGTTGGTGGAAGTCCACCAGGCCGATATTGAGAGCCCGACACATAGAAATTAGTTAGGAGATGTTTCTGGAGGCCTTCAAGAGGCAGTTTATTCCTTATACTGCGCAAGGTAGACTGCAGGCTGAGTTTTTGGGATTGAGCCAGGGGAGTCTCTAAGTGGACAAGTATGAGACTAGATTTTTGGCCCTGGAGAGGTACGATCCCGATACCCTGTACAGCGAAACCAAGAAGGCCCACAGATTTTTCGATGGATTGAGATCGGTGTTACGGTCTAGGTTGGTGCCATTTGATATTGGTACATATGATGAGGCAGTCTACAGGGCGCAGTTTTGTGAGCACGACTTCTAGAGGAATGCCTCTGAGTTTGGGAAGTTTAGCCGAAGCCAAGATAAAGAGAGGAAGAGACCGACTAAAGATAGAGTTTTCAGTTATCGAGGAGGGAGGAGACTCTTTGGTAAGGGACCACAAATAGAGGAGGTGCGAGAGTGACCAGTTAGACCTCCTACATACCCGGCCATAGCTCCGATGAAGGGCACTATGATTAGAGGACAGAGGCCTACTACAGATCAGTGCAGTAGATGTGGTAGACATCATAGTGGTAGACCTTGTCCGTTGAGCCGTATTGTGTGTTTTCGATATGGGAAATATGGCTACATTGTTAGAGCTTGCCCAGAGACATTTAAGACTACCCCACAGAAGGGCTGAGAGCCTGATAGAGCTCTAGCTGGTATGTCTGCTCCTAGGGGGAGAACGACGACAGAGGAGAAGGGGAAGCAGGTGATGGGTCGACGGCGAGTACATGCCTTGGACTAGGATATAGCTGATGCTTCTACGGATGTGATTAAAAGTTTCATTGCGTACATGGTGGATACAGATAAGGTACATCCGGAGTTGGTAGATATTCCTGTGGTCAGTGAGTACCCAGATGTTTTCTCGGTTAAGTTGTCAGGGTTACCACCAGATAGAAAGATGAAGTTCTATATAGATTTGGTGCCTGGTACTGAGCCTATTTCGAGACGACTGTATCACATGGCCTTAGTTGAGCTGGAAGAGCTCAAGAGACAGTTGGAGGAGCTGTTGGATAGGGGTTTCATTCGACCGAGTGTTTCACTGTGGGGAGCACCAGTTTTGTTTGTGAGGAAGAAGGATGGGAGCCTTCGATTGTGTATAGACTACGGATTGTTGAATAAGGCTATCATCAAGAATAGATATCCCCTTCCATACATTGACAACTTATTGGATCAGCTTCGGGGAGCGCAGGTCTTTTCTAAGATTAATCTGAGGTCTGGGTATCATCATTGAGAGTCAGGAGTGGAGATGTACCCAAGACGGCATTTAGGACCCGATATGGCCACTATGAGTTCTTAATTATACCATTTGGACTGACGAATGCTCCCACAACTTTCATGGCTTTGATGAACGATGTGTTCAAGCCATATTTGGAATAGTTTGTTATCGTCTTCATCAATGATATATTGGTGTATTCGATATTCGAGGAGGAGCATGAGCAGCACCTCAAGATAGTATTGCAGACTCTACGAGAGCAGTAGTTGTATGCTGAACTTAGTAAGTGTGACTTTTTATTGACAGGGATCTCATTTTTGGGACACGTAGTGTCGAGGGATGGTGTATCAGTAGATCCATCCAAGATTGAGGCTGTAGTTCAGTGGAAAAAATCGAGGACAGTTACCGAGATCAGGAGTTTTTTGGGTTTGCAGGGTACTATCGAAGATTTGTTGAGGAATTTTTTAAGTTGGCTGCTCCGTTGACACGTCTCACTCGGAAGAGTGTTGCATTCGTGTGGGACGAGGATTGTGAGAGGAGTTTTCAAGAGCTGAAGAGTCGATTAACCACCGCTCTGATTCTCACTATTCCTACCAGCTCAGGAGGATTTTCAGTATATACTGATGCTTAGCATCAGGGACTGGGTTATGTGTTGATGTAGGATGGGAGGGTAGTTGCTTATGGATCAAGATAGCTGAAGGACCATGATAATAACTATCCGACCCACGATTTAGAGTTGGCAGCAGTAGTGTTTGCATAAAAGGTATGGCGCCACTACTTGTATGGTGAGAAGGTTCAGATATTTACCGACCAAGAGCCTCAAGTACCCGTTCTCACAAAATGAGCTAAACATGAGATAGAGAAGATGGCTAGAGCTTCTGAAGGATTATGATTGTGAGATACTTTATCATCTGGGTAAGGCTAATGTTGTAGCAGATGCTTTGAGTATGAAGAGCCTTGGGATGATATCGTATATGATAATCAGGGAGCACGAGTTGCTAGAGCAGTTTGCTAGCCTGAGTTTGGGAGTTGTGCCTTTAGACATGGATACAGATTGTATGATTGTGAGTCTACGCTTAGAGCCAGATCTGTTGGACAGGATCAGACAGGCTCAGCGGACTGATCCGTATTGCATCGATGTGATTGGTCAGATGCAAAGGGGCACAGTGATTGATTTTGAGTTGAGTTCTGATAGACTACTGAGGTTTAGAGGTAGATTGTGTGTTCCCGAGGACCCAAAGCTCAGGAGACTAATATTGTCAGAAGGTCATTCATCGAGGTACACGTTGCATCCGGGGAGTGGCAAGATGTATCAGAACCTTCGAAAGGTGTACTAGTGGTCAGGTATAAAGAGAGATGTGGTGAATTTTGTGGCGAGATGTACTGTATGTCAGCAAGTGAAGGTAGAGCATCAGAGACCTGTAGGATTGTTGCAGCCTCTACCATACTGACATGAAAATGGGAGCATATCACCATGGATTTCATGATGGGTTTACCGAGGACCCAGATGAATCACAATGCTATATGGGTGATCGTTGATAGACTGACGAAGTCAACCCACTTCTTAGCTATGAGAGCTACCGATACTCTGAGTACATTGGCAGGGTTGTATGTACGCGAGGTAGTGAGGTTGCATGGTATTCCAGTGAGCATAGTCTCAGATAGGGATTCCCGCTTCACTTCCCACTTTTGGGAACATTTTCAGGAAGCCATGGGAACCCAGTTGAGTTTGAGCATAACTTTCCATCCTCAGACAAATGGTCAGTGAGAGAGGACGATACATGCTCTAGAGGATATGTTGAGAGCATGTGTGCTAGACTTTAGAGGCTCTTAGGATGATCACTTGCCACTAGCTGAGTTCGCCTACAACAACAGTTATCATTTGAGTATCGGGATGGCATCGTATGAGGCCTTGTATGGTCGTAGATGTCGTTCCCCTATTGGGTGGGAAGAAGTGGGTGACCGAAAGCTTTTTGCTCCTGATTTGGTTACACAGGCTTCTGAGGATGTGCGGTTGGTAGTTGAGAGATTGAGGACCTCAGAGTCGACAGAAGAGTTATGCTGACAGGAAACGTAGACCACTTGAGTTTGCAGTCGGTGAGTCAGTGTTTCTGAAGGTGTCTCCTTCCAAGGGTATAGCGAGGTTTGGGAAGAGAGGTAAGTTGAGTCCTCGCTACATTAGACCCTTTGAGATACTTGATCGAGTGGAAGATAAGGCCTACAGGTTGGCATTGCCACCAGATTTTTCAGGCGTGCGCAATGTCTTCCACATTTCGATGCTTCAGAAGTAACACCTAGATCCGGTACATATGATTAGTTATGAGCCATTGGAGCTCAGTGAGGACATGCCATATGTTGAGAGGCCGATTCAGATACTGGATAGGAAGGAGAGGGTTTTGAGGTCAAAGACTATCGGGTTAGTGAAGGTTTTATGGCAGCATCACACTTCCGAGGAGGCTACTTGGGAATTAGAGAGTTTGATGCGAGAGAAGCACCCCCAGTTGTTTGATGATTGATTTGGTTCTAATTTGGAGGATCAAATTCTTTTAGTTCGGGAGGATTGTCAGACCCGTGTTTTCAATTTACGTATGTAGCTTGTTCCTTATGATTCCTATGTGTACGAACACTTTATTTCATAGTTGAATCATAAGAAGAGTATTTACTATCATGCAATTGACTATTTATGAAATTAAAAATGCATGTAAGCTACATAACAACAAGATAAGGGTTAAACTGATTTTCGAACAAGTACAGGGGTAAAACGGTCAAAAGATTGAAATTCGGTATAAATTCGATAAGAAAATTTCATTTAAAAGTATGGAATTGAGAAATCTTGATCAATAACGAGGAAAATATCGAATTAAGAGTCCAATTGATCAAAATATGAATTTATTTGAAATTATTAAAATTTTCACCTCGAAAAATGATCTCAAAAATAGTGGAAAAATAAACCGAAAAGGTAAAATCGGACTGATAAATTCATTTAGGGATTAAATGAATTTAATATGATTTTTTGGGATATTTTGTTATTTTTATTATTATTTTAATCATTAAAATAATAATAAAAATATATTATAAATAAAAGAAAAAAAAAGTAAAAATTGAAAAAATGCGGGGAGAGAGAGAAAAATAAACAAAACTGACGGAAGCAAGCCGACCTAAGGAAGAGAGATCGATGAGCCACTACGAAGGTCAGACAAAGCACCACGACCACCAAAAAAGGAAGCCTGGCACCGTGGGACCAACCAAAGACAGGGACGCGCTACATCGACACTGAAATCTGACAGAGCGAGGGAGAGAAGGCCGAGAGGGAGAAGAGGAATCCGACCGCCACCAGCGAGGATTTGGTCTCGATAGAGGCTAGTCGAGTGTTCCTCAACCCGACATGCGTCGAACGGCAGCAGCAGCACCTCGGGAACTTGCTGGACGACGTCGGAACGACTAAAAAGAGCTAAACAAGTTGACGGTTCAGTGAGGAAGTTTCTGTACTGAACCGGACCGGATCAGTTCAACCAAGGAGAAAAAGGGAAAAAGAGAAAAAAAAGGAAGAAAAGAGGAAAAGGAAAAAAGGGAAATATTTTTTAGAATACACTGGACTTCGGATAAGTCGATACGAGGTCAAAAGTGACCGATTTGATTTTCGATAAATTTATTTAAATTATATTTAATCGAAAATTAACCAAAAAATTAAATATGCAAATTATACAGTTAGACTATAAATTTTGAACGTGAGCCCAATCGAACTTTGATTTGCGCACCATCACATAATCTCGGGTAAGTAAAGCTCATTTACGACAATAGTATGATTATTGCACAATTTGAATTTATTCTACGAGTTACGGATTAAATTTCGCATTTAGTGGATTAAATTGGGAATTTTGAATATCTTGTTGTAAATGATATATGGGTTATCCAAAGAGTTTGGAACAAAGTCCAATGGGTATTGATTGGCCCAATGAGTTAATAGACCCTGACGAAGGGAATTAATAAGTGAAAAATCGGCTTAAAACAAAGTTAGGCCCAATTAAAGTGTTTAAGGCCCAATAACTGTAAACGGGTCCATTAAGGGATATTAACTGTATTGAATGTGTAATACAATAGTAAAAGTATAATTGACCTAGTGAATGGTTAAATCCAGCTCCGAAGTCATATTGAGAGTTGACCAGACTGTGATATTTAAGCAACACAAAGGAAGTGAGGTCACTTTACGTGAACCGAGGTAATGGACTTTTGCAAGTAGTTAGAGTATCTGTGTGTATTTTCGTATGCTTTTACATTCACTGAAATTGTTAGAGGGTCAGAGAAAATTCAATAATAATTATAGGGACCCGATATGGGTAAATTACAATTTTGCCCCTAGTTAGGCAAAAAGTCAACTTTTGAAAAAAGTTGTAAAAGGCATGGAATTGATGTTTTTGAATGTTTTTACTACTGTGTAGCATATGAGTATGTAGATGGGCTAGTATTTTAAGGTTGATGTAGATTAAGCACACTTTGTAGTGCTGATTTTAAATGTTTGAAACATCCCTACTTTTAAAGAGCCATCTACCGAATTATGTGGAAACAATTGTGTTGGAGCACAGCTCGCTCTTGATTTCAGATGTTTTTAACATACATTAGTGGTGGAGGTTTACTCGCACTATATTTATTTGACATGCATGATAGAGTACTAGAGTATTACTCGTACTCAGTTTATGTGATTTATGCATGACAAAGTGGTAGAGCGATTAGCTCGTACTCGAGTTTTACATGAGATGCATGACAGAGTGCTAGAGCGTTGCTCGTACTCGATTCTTCATGATTTGTACATGCATAATACTTGAGTGATTTGCTCGTACTTGATTTGCAATGAGAACTATGCATGACCTAGTGCTAGAGGTTTACTCGCACTAGTGTTGATATTTTGACATGCATATACAGTATTTTGAGGTGGAGCGTTGACTGTGAGTCACACTCAAGACGCGCACTGTAGTTTTACGTGATATAAAGACATGTTAGAAAATTCGTGACATTCCTCATGTAGATTGAGTGTCACACTGGAGAGGTTCTCATGTGGATTTAGAGACGTGGCATTTATTCCATAGTATGAGGGCTAAGACCTATGGCAGGCACCCCAACTATGATGTATTTCCATGGTATGAGAGGCTAAGACATATGGCAGGCACCCCGACCATGATGAAGGGTCCATGGGTGTACGTTGTATCGTGCGTGTGGCATGGAGTACGCTGTACCGTGTGTTGTTGTGGAGTTGTGGAGGAGAGTTATTGATAGCTGGCGGTTGTGATGGACTGACCCCCTCCCGTTATAGCAGTGATAGCCCACACACCTAGTACTGTGTTGCCTGGGATTTCACCATGTTAGGATATGGCCATAGTTTGAAGATATTGCATTTAACCACTGAGTCTCGCATGATATATCACATGTTTTATGATACGGGTAGACCTTAGGGATGGGTCGAAACCCGGTTGTTGTGTTGTTTTGTGTTGTGAAATGCCATACTTACTAAGTTTTAAATGTAAATGGCATATTTTATATAAAGGCATTCCAAAATGATAAATCTGCATTGTTTTGCATGAATGCCTCTGATTTATAACCTAGCATGTGTTTAGTACATGGGATTTTAAATCTGTACTATTATTATATATATTTTGAAACATGCTTTTGAATTGAGAGAAGGAAAGGTAAAGCACTATTTTCAGTAGATACATGGATGTCTACTTGCTTGCCTGATTTTCCTTACTGAACGTGTTGATAGCTCATCCCTTTCATTTTCTCCCCTCTCTACAGATCATCGTCAGTAGATCGAGTCGGCTAGGGTATTACATTCCTTTTGACCGCTGCCACTCACCATCTAGCGAAAGGTATACACATGCGTACTCTTTTGTATCTGAACAATGTGTAAACACAATGATGTACAAGGTTTTAATATTGAGGATGTAATTATATTTAAGTATATGAATTTACTTATGAGAAAAGTGTATGTACAGTCTATGAATATTTAGAATGACATGCATGTACGATACGTAAAAAGAATGGTAAGGTATGTATGGGTGAGAGGACTAATGCCTAATCACAGCCTAACTGTTGAGGAGAGAAAGGTAAGTAAAAAGCGAAAAAATTTATTGTGGTTTTTGGTAAGTCGCGTGTGGGAGGAGGGCGTGACATGTCTAACTACTTCATTCACATTTATATGATCCAAAAATCATCTGTCTTATAATTCCATTAACATATCATAGAGTCGTACATACATCGGGTCTCACAAAAGCAGCACAGCTCCATGGAGATTTGCTTTTCCTTATCAGGTTTTTGTTTAGTAGTTCTTAAATTTATGTCTTACAATAATGCTCCATTTCTTGATTCATTTGGATTGGTCTGGCTTTAGCTGGAATTTGTTTTTCATCAAAATCATTCTCATATGGTAAGTCTACCACATGTTTCTTTCTTTGCCAAAAGGTTGTTGGTAAATCAGAATAAATAGTTTCTTTAATTTCTTTTTGTAATGTTTGTATTTTCTTTTGGATAAAAGAATCTGCTAATTGTTGTTGAATCCTTTTGAAATAAATTTCTTCTTTAAGATAGGAAATTTGATTCTTTTTATCTTTGATTATTGTATTGATTTGTTGGGTTTTGATTGTTCTTGACTTTAATAAATTTATGTTTCTAATTTTGGGGTTTTCTTTGAATTTTTAGATTAATTTTGATCTAAGGAATTTTGTAGATATGCCATTACTTGTTACCTTGTATTGTTTGATTAGGGATATAAATGGTAAACCCAGTATAATATTTTGATTGATATTTTTAATTATTAGAAATGACGTCTTAAATTTTATTTGGTCTTTACATATTTCTACATTAGTTAATTTGCATTGGATCTGGAGTCTTTCATTATTTGCCGCTTTTGTAGGAATTATTCCGTCTTTTATACAGTTTTGGTCGGCTCCTATATCAAACAGAGCTATCGTTTTAATTAAAAATTCATTGTTAACAAGGATTGATACTTTTACTAGCTTTTTTTTGGATTGCTATCTCAGTTAAGACATTTAAAAATTCCTATGATATTTCGTCATTGTGTTCATGTTCTTGGTCATTTTCTTCAGAAGAATCACTTGCAATTTTGAATTTTGTATTTGTTTAGTCTTTTCTTAATTGGGTATGTTCTTCCTGATGTTGCTTGAGCGTTTTTACTTCTATTTTAATATTATTAATTTCACATCGAAGATCTTGAATAGTTATCTCATTATTGGATACTTCAAAATTTTCAAGAATTATATCCTTTAGATTATATAGTTTTGGAGACGATGAGGTCAAAATAGGTTTGCACATTGATTTTTTTAATTGTTCTAAATTTATTTTTTTTGATTTGGGAGTCTTGAATCTTATCGATTATTTCTATCATTAATTCTTGGTCTTTCGTTAAGACATTAATTGTATTTTGTTCTGAAGATGTTTCTATTTCATTCGTTTGATCAGTTTGTGCTACAGAAAAGGATTGTGATTCAGTATCCGAAGTTGTGTATGTCAAAAGTTCACATAATTTTTGGTTTGTTTCTTCATAAATTTGTAACTTTAGAAATATGTCCAGTTTTGCCACATCTAAAACATTTTATGTTTCGGTTTTTCCATTCTTGTTTTATATTAGTTTTAGGAGAAATTATTTTGCGCTTGTTGGCCTTATTTTCGAATCGTTTGGATTTTTGGTAATATTGATCTGTAGATTTAAAATTCTTGGTTTTGCATGTCACGACCCTCAATCCACCAAAAATCCACTACGAATTATTCATTTTTCGTTTCTTATTTAATTAAATTCTTATTTGTTTCTTTACCTTTACCTTACTTGATCATGAACAGCTACACCACCAACAGTTGGGCTATGTATATGTGTCAACCTCATCCAATCATATCATTTCGAATTACATTTCATTTAAATGTAAACACTTGTATTTCTAAATTAGAGTTACTGTTTACATGTGTTTAGAATCTTCTACATACCCAAAATTACATTTAAAAGTATTACTGTGCTTTGACATGTCTAAATACAAAAAATTATACAAATGTGTATACCTCGTGCGATGGGATACAACGGACACTAAATTCAATCCTCAGTCTCCCACTATCTACTGTAAGTGCTCTGTAGAGGGTGAAAATAAGAGGGGTGAGCAAAACCACGCGCTCAGTAAAACAATCATGCGAGCAGTAGATAACTATACTATCTACGTGATCGTGATGCCAAGCTTAAATCACACATTTATTCGTCATACTCCAAAAACGTATGTTCATGCTTGTGTTCATGACATGTAAAACAATTCATGCTATTTAAATCAGTGAACAGTTCTCAAAACATAACATGAAAAATCATCATGTGTAAATCAAAATCAAAGCATGGAAAATCATCATGCAAAGTGCACTTAAAAGCATTTCCAATTCTACACACAAGCTGACACAAAATCATCACTTGTTACGACTCAACCCCTCCCATGGACTATCCTGACCCACAAACACATTTCAAAACATGGGTTTCTCATTCAACAATAGACATGTGAGATATAAATATAATATAAATAAGGTAATAACTAGGACTATGACCATATCCTTTATGATCCCAAGCTACACAGATCCTAGTGTGCGGGGTATCACCTCTATGTGCTTCCGCAGGGGAGGTGGGTCGCGTCCAACCCGCCGGTCCATAGCTGAATCCATTGTCTGAATACGGCATATAAATATCACACACGGTACAACGTACTCCATGCTACTTGCACGGTACAACGTACTCTGTGGACCCATATCATCACATGATACACTATCACATCTCAATATGCACATGTGAGCCTATTTAATCGATGTGGCACACAGCCTACCCGAAGCTCCCAGTATGGCTCCCAACATGTCATAAAACCATATACGAGTAGTCTCAAGCATGACAACCGCATGGTAGACATCTAGTGCGAGTTATGCTCAAGCACCATGTCAAAACTAGTATAAAAATCTGTGCGAGCTAGGCTCCAGTACAATGTATTAAAATCCATGTGAAAACTAGTGCGAGCTAAGCTCCAGCACTCATGCATGTATAAAACTCTAGTGCGAGCTTAGCTCTAGCACTATATCGTAAAATCCATGTAAAACTATAGTGCGAGCATCACTCTAGCACTAATGCATATATAAACATGTCAAATCTTATGTGAGCAATCATCTTGCACGTTTCATTTCCACAAACTCATATAGGTGGCTCATTCTTTGTAAAGCATGGTTATAAAACCAAATCAAGCTATTTTTGTGCAAATCATTTCAAATGCTAGCCAACCTACCAATCACATGCTAAAAAGCCATAAAAGGATTTCAAATCATCATGCTCTTGCTTTTGATGCACATTTCTCTAAAACCCAATTCTTTACCCTTCAGCACTCATGCATGTATAAAACTCTAGTGCGAGCTATGCTCCAGCATTATATCTTAAAACCATGTAAAACTCTAGTGCAAGCATCGCTCCAGTACTAATACATGTATAAACATGTCAAATCTCGTGCGAGAAATGATCTAGCACATTTCATTTCCACAAACTCATGTAGGTGGCTCATTCTTTGTAAAGCATGGTTAAAAAACCAAGTTAAGCTATTTTTGTGAAAATCATTTCAAATGCTAGCCAACCTACCAATCACATGCTAAAAAGCCATAAAAGGATTTCAAAGCATCATGCTCTTGCTTTTGATGCACATTTCTCCAAAACCCAATTCTTTACCCTTCAAACATCTATTTTATCCTAAGACCCCTAGATATTTCAAGAAATCGCTCATACGTCCGAAAGGCAGAGAGATATCCCTTGGGCTAATATAATTCCCTTACCTCGATTCTCTTAGAAGTAACTCTTCATTCTTTTCCCGCTGTTCGTGATTTGGCTTAACTTGCTCCGGATTTATCCTTGGGAGCTGCAAACATACATCAATCATATGAGTTAATACCAATAACTCATATCATAACTTCAACAATTCGATATATCTCATCGAGCCCATTTTATCAAATTTGACCCAGTATCACATTTGGCCATCATTATGCCATTTCTAGTCAATTTAACTAGTAACATACTTGGTTAATTATCAAACCTTTGGTATAAATGTTTATCTATAATCGTTCATCATTTAAGCATTCTCTACAACCTCATTTATGCACATTTTTATCACTTGACTAATCTCACAATGTGGCTTCATCCAATCATCTCAAAATCATGTACATTACCTCACTAACAACTTAATATAATCCTTTTTATCATCTAATCAACCACATTCTATTTTCTCACACTAAACCATTCTAGGTTTGGTTGTTCCATTGCATTCTAGGTGGTTTCAATCATCAATACATACACCAATCTACTCACAACAACCACTAGATAAATATACTTGTAGTTGGTGTATTGGAAACTCACCTAGCTTGACTTTCTTCTTTTCCAAGTTTGGAAGACTCCTTAGCTCCTTCAATTCAATGAGTTGAATGTTGGCTCCAAGCTATATTGCTCTCCTACTAAAGATGAACAACTTTGGCTCTAATGGCTTTTCCTCAATTCTTTTTGAAAGAGGGTGCATTCTAGAGAGAGAAAGCTTGGTATTTTAGGTAAAAATGGAAGAGGTGTATTGGTTTGTTAAGGAAAGAGGGTTTACCGTGGGGTATTTATAGATTGTGAGTGTTGAAATCGATCTGTTAGGGTGAAGAGTTCAATCTTCCTTTGGTTTTAGCAATCGAATTCTCAGGTTTTAGAATGTCACGACCCTCAACTTACTAAAAATCAGTGCAAATTTTTCGCTTTTCATACATTATTTATCAGTCGTTCTTTTCTTACCTCGATCGTGATCAGCTTCACTCTCAAACAGTTGGGCTGTGTCAATGTCTACCTCATCCAACCATAGTAATTTAAGTTGCAAATATGATTTATAAGTAAACACTTGTACAAAAAAATCAGTGTTGTTCACATGTGTTTACATTGTTTTACATCCCCAATGATTACATTCAAAATGCTACTGTGTTATGGTAAGTTTAGATACAAAAATTTCATCAGTGTGCATACCTTACGCGATGGGATGCAGTGGATACCAAAAAGGGAAAGCCTCTAGTCGCTCTCAGTCTATACTCAAAGCTTTGTAGAGTGGGGAAAATAAGGGGGTGAGCAAACAACACGATCAGTAAGGCAATCATGTGAACAGGTAGATACTGCACTATCTACATGATCGTGATGCCATGCTCAAAACCATACAATCTCTCATTCACAACTCAAAAGCATTAGTTCATGCTTGTGTTAATGGCATGTAAAGCAAGTCATGCTATTTAAATTCAGTGCACAAATCAAATTCAAGCATGGAATAACCATCACGCATATTTCATAAATCAGGCATGGAAAACCATCATGCGTAAGTGCACTTTAAAGCCATTAATCATATTTTCTCAAGCAAATCATGCTATTTCATCTCAATAAAATCAACATTTATTAGGACTCAGCCCCTCCCTAGGACTGTCCTGACCCACAAAGCATTTCAAAACATTGATTCATTCATAAATAAGAGACATGTGAGATAGGCAATATAACAGGGAAATATCCTCTAGGACCATGGCCATATCCTGTGATCTCAGGCTACACTGATCAGTTGTACAGGGTATCACCACTATCTACTTCCACAAGGGAGGTGGGTCACGTCCAGTCCACCGGTCCATAGCAAATCTAACATCGTCCGAAGACGGTATATTACAATCTCAACATGGTACAATGTACTCCATGTTACCTGCATGGTACAGCGTACTCTGTGGACCCATGTCAACACATCATATCACACTACATCTCAAAACGCACGTGCGAGCCTATTTAATCGGTATGACACCCAGTCTACCCAAAGCTCCTAGCATGGCTATAACATGTCAAATTCTAAAAAATGCACGTGTGAGCCTATTTAATCGGTGCGACACATAGTCTACCCGAAGCTCCTAGCATGACAACAATTATGGTGGGCATCTAATGCGAGCTATGCTCCAGCACCATGCCAAAACTAGTATAAAGTCTGTGCAAGCTCAACTCTAGCACAACATCATAGAAATCCATGTGAAAACTAGTGCGAGCTACGCTCTAACACTCATGCGTATAAAAACACATCAAATCTCGTGCGAGTCATACTCTAACAAGCTTTCATTCTCTCGAAATCCATGTAGGTGGCTCAATTCTTTGCAAAACATGGTTATCAACCAAATGAAATCATTTCTTTTGCAAATCATTTCAAATGTCAGCCAACCTACCCATCACTTGCTAAAAAGCAATAAAATAGGATTTTCAAAGCATCATGCTTTTGTTTTCATGCACATTTCATCAAAGCCTAACTCTTTGCCCTTCAAACTCCCATTTCATTTCCTATTTCCACATGCATTCTAGAAAACATAATGCGCCCAAAATACGCACAGATATCTCTAAGAGTCCACACAACTCCCTTACTTCGATTTACTCAGGGTACGACTCTCTTCCTCTTAGCTTCTTACGTTCTTGGCTCAACTTACTTCGGTATATCCTCGAGAGCTGCAATTCATTCATCCAAACAGTTGAGTCAATGTTGCTAACTCTCATTTGACTATGCATTTTACCCAATGCCTTAAATACTCATTTTACCCCTTTTGGGTAAGTCTTAATTATTCCATAAAATATCTTAAAATCATACCCACAATACCATTATTACTTTAAGATATCACATTCATCCTTAATACCTCTACATTTCACTTTCTCACACTAACTTATTTCTAGGTTACAATCGATCCATGGCATTTTAGGTAGTTCTACCATTAATATGCACACCAAATCAACTTCATAATCAATAACTAAACAAATCAACTTGAATTGGTGCATTAGAAACTCACCTAGATTGATTTCCTCTTTGCTCCAAATGGAAATGCACCTTTGGTCCTTCAATCCCACAAATGGGGTAATGCCTCGAAGCTATGTTGTTCTTCTTTTTGATGTGAACAACTTTGTATCTAATAGCCTTCCCTCAAATCTTCTTCAAAATGGGTGGATTTAGAGAGAGAAAATTAGGTTTTTGGATTGGAAATGGTAGAGTGAGATTGTTTCTTGAAATTTACAGATCCAACTGCTCATATTTATAGATTTAGCTTTATGAGATCGATTTACCTTAGGTGGAGATTGATCTGGTCCTCTTAAAATCCCTCTTTTTCATGACATTTTGAGGGCATGAGATCGATCTGTTGAGAGCTTGAGATCGATATATCTCAGATAGAGAGTTAAGGAGATCGATCTGGCTAGGCAGGAGATCGATCTGCTCCAACCCCAGAGCTAAGGAAATCGATCTTCTCCTTACAGAATGTTTAGCAGATTGATCTGGCCCCTGTGAAGATCGATCTGTACTGTTCCTATTGCTCGAATAAGAGCATTTTGGCTCTTCCAGATCGATCTCTCATTCTATGAGATCGATATGGCCTTCATATTTCCAGATTTTGCTATAGTTTTTTGTAGAAACTTACACCAAAACATCCTTAATTTGCTGTCATAGTCATTTCCTCATCCAGTTACCTTTAAGACTTGAAAATGGCATCCATTCATACTTTATATACATTAAAACTTGTGTGAAATCTTTGTATAACCAAAGGTATATAATATAAACTAAATGGAAGTGCACAACTCATGAAATCTTCATTCCATTTTACCATACCACTCAAAATTCAATGTATTTACATTCCATTCATGGAAATAACCTTCTTACACTCGCTATACACTTTAAAACTTGTATGTATTCATTTCGTAATCTAATATACACATATACAAGGTTATACATATATGAGGTCTCACATAGAAGGGGGAAATCGATATGCTCATTGGGGAGAGATCGATCTTGGCTTGACAGAAGCTTAAGGAAATCAATCTGCTAATAGGGAGAGATCAATATGCTCTTTACAGAATCCAATGGAGATCGATCTAAACTTAAGGGAGGATCGATCTAGGCTTGGCAAAGGCAATGCAGATAGATCTGCTTATTGGGGAGATCGATTTGCTTAATGAGGAGATCAATCGGCCTTGGTAGATTCACTTGAAATGACTCTGTTTTGCACGAGGGATAGATCTGCCTTAAATGGGAGATCGATCTGGCCTTCATCTGCAGCCCTTTTTTGTTGTTTTTTTCTAGATTTTTCAAGGGTAAATTCCTATTTCTTTGCTCCAATACTCATTTTTCATTTTAATCCCACTTAAAGGATGGAAAGACTCATTTCTTATAATTTTCGTGTTATAGAACTTGTGGTGTATTGCCTGCAAATCAGAATGGATACACAAATTTGCAATCCATGCTTTATCATTTCGTGTTTTAAGTCCTTATCTCTAGTCTGGATGCTTTAAGTTCTATTCGTTTAGTTTGTGGCCACTTTTGCCCTTAGTTAACCCTTACATGCATCCATGATACTCATTCATCCTCATTTGCAATTCATTCACATTTGCATGATCTAAAATCATCTGTCTTATAATTCAATTAACATATAATAATGCCATACATACATGGGGTCTCACAATCTCCCCCACTTAAAAAATTTGGTCCCTAAAATTGGAACTAATATCAGTTCGTGAACAACTAGGGATACTTTTCCTGCATCAAACTCTTTAACTCCCATATAGCTTCTTCTGCAGTGTGGTACTGCCAAAGAACTTTCACTAGGGGAATTATCTTAGATCTCAACACTTTTTCCTTTTTATCCAATATCTGAATCGACTTCTCAACATATGCCGTGTTCTCGTTGAGCTCTAATGGCTCATATCTTATCACATGTTCCAGATCCAGGTGGTACTTCCATAACATAGAGATGTGGAAGACGTTATGAATGCCTGCTAGCTCAAGTGGCAATGCTAGCCTGTAGGCCTTATCTCCTATTCAATCTAATATCTCAAAGGGTCCAATGTAACGAAGACATAATTTTTCTTTCTTTTCGAACCTCGTTATACCCTTGGAAGGAGAAACTCATAAAAACACTTATTCACCCACAGTGAACTCCAATGGTCTTCGTCTCTTATCAGCATAACTCTTTTATCTGCACTGAGCTGTCCGTAACCTCTCAGAAATCAACTGGACATCCTAAGAGGCTTGTCTCACAAAGTTGGGAGGAAATATCAGTTGGTCACCAACCTCTTCCCATCTAATTGGGAAACGGCATTACGACCATACAAAGCCTCATACAGTGCCATCCTGATACTTGAATGTTAACTGTTATTATAGGCGAACTCCACGAGTGGCAAATGGTCATCCAAGGAGCCTCCAAAATCTAAAGTACACGCTCTCAACATATTCTCCAGGGTTTGTATAGTCCTCTATGATTGACCATCTGTGTGAGGATGGGACGCTGTGCTAAAACTCAGTTGGGTCCCCATCGCTCCCTAAAAATGTTCCTAGAAGTGGGAAGTGAAGCGAGCATCCCTATCAGAAACAATGCTCACTAGAACACCACTCTCACTATCTCACGTACATATAGTTCTGCCAATGCACTCAGAGTATCGGTGGCTCTCATAGCTACAAAGTGTGTCAACTTCATCAATTTGTCCACTATCACACAAACTGCATTGTGATTCTTGCGGGTCCTAGGTAAACCCATCACAAAGTCCATAGTGACATACTCCAATTTCCAAGTCGGTATAGGTAGAGGTTGTAATAGCCCTGCCGACTTTTGATGCTCTATCTTCAACCGCTGACAGATGAGACACTTTGCCATAAATTCAACTGCCTCTCTTTTCATCCTTGACCACCAATACATTCTCTAGAGATTTTGATACATCTTGTTACTTCCGGATGCAGTGTATACTTCATTGAATGAGCTTCTAATCTCCTGATCTCTGGATCAATGGGAACACATATCCTACCCCTGAACCTCAGCAAACCATCTGAACTCAACTCAAAATTAGTTTATGTACCCCTCTGTATCTACCCGACAATATCACTACATTGCTGATCAATCTGCTGAGCCTACCCGATATGATCTACCAGATCTGGTTCTAAGCGCAGGCTAGCTACCATACAACCATTATCAACATCAGGCAGGGTCACATCGAAATCGAGGCTCGTAAACTGTTCCAATAGCTCGTATTCCTTGATCATCATGTACGATACCAACCTGAGGTGCTTCCTACTCAATGCATCAGACACTACATTTGCTTTACCCGGGTGGTACAAGATCTCATAGTCATAGTCCTTTAGAAGCTCAAGCCACCTTCTCTGTCTCATGTTTAATTCCTTTTGTGAGAACAAGTACTAAGGCTCTTATGGTCAGTAAATACTTGAAATTTCTCACCATAGAGGTAATGACGTCATATTTTCAAAGCAAGCACCACAGTCGCCAACTCTAAATCATGGATCGGGTAGTTCCTCTTGTGATCCTTCAACTGTCTCGATCCATAGGCTATTACCCTCCCATCCTGCATCAGTACACAGCCCATTCTTTGGTACGAAGCATCTGTATATACAAAAAAACCTCCTGAACTGGCAAGACTGGTGAGAATCGGAGCTGTAGTTAATCTCTTCTTCAACTCCTGAAAACTCTTCTCACATTTATTGTCCCATACAAATCCAACATTCTCTCTCGTGAGACATGTCAATGGAGTAGCTAATCTCGAGAATCCCTTCACAAATCGTCGATAATACCCAGCTAAACCCATGAAATTTTCATCTCTGTAATTGTCTGGGGTTTCTGCCACTAAACCACTGCTTTAATCTTGAATGGGTCTACTGACACTCCATCCTTCGATACAGTATGACCCAAAAACAAGATATGCTCTAACCAAAAATCACACTTACTGAGTTTAGTGTATAACTTCTTCTCTCGGAGGGTCAGCAGCACTATCCTTAGGTGCTGTTCATGCTCCTCTCTAGATCCCAAATACACCATAATGTCATCGATGAACACAATAACAAATCTATCCAAATACTAGTGAAACACTTCATTCATCAATGACATGAAAGTTGTAGGAGCATTCATAAACCCGAATGGCAGAACCATAAACTCAAAGTGACCATAACGGGTACAAAAGGCTGTCTTGGGTACATCTCCATCTCCAATTCTCAACTGGTGGTACCCAGATCTTAGATCTATCTTAGAAAAGACCTGTGCTCCCCGAAGCTGATCCAACAAGTCATCGATGCATGGAAGGGGGTACTTATTCTTGATTGTCGCCTTATTTAACAACCTGTAGTCAATACATAGTTGGAAGCTTCCATCCTTCATCTTTACAAACAGAACAAGTACTTCTCAAGGTGATACACTCGGTCTAATAAACCCTTTTTCCAACAACTCATGTAACTATTTCCTCAATTCCTCTAACTTAATCGGAGCCATTCTGTACAGTGGCTTGGATATCGACTCTGTACCAGGTGCCAAATCTATACAAAAGTTCATTTCTCTATTCGGCGGTAGCTCTGGTAAATTATCCAGAAAGACATCTTGAAATTCCTTGACCACTGGGATGTCTCGCAATTTCGGGCATGCCTTATTCACCTCAATCACGTATACAATATAACCTTTCAAAATATCAATCATTTAATCAGCACAAAGATTCACATTTTTCACTCACAACCACAACTGCTTTTGTTACTTTTCAAGGGGATTTACATTACATTTCTAGGGAAAACTTACAATCACACTATCTACCCCTAGAAATGTTACCGTCTTAGAAAAACAATCCACTATAGCATGGTTTGCAGCCAACCAATCCATTCCTAAGATTACATCAAAGTCTCTCATATATAATAAAATGAGGTCTACTGACATTTCCTTTTCCTTTACTTTGAACTTATAATCTCTAAATACATACTCGACTAGCTGACTATTGTTCATGGGAGTGCTTATCAGCATCCTCCTACTCAACAGGGCAAGCTTCACATACGTAAACAATTTACATGCAAATGCAGGTGATAAAAATGCATGTGTGGCACCAGGATCTATTAAAACATAAGCTTCAAGATCAAAGATTAAGATGGTACCTTTCACTACATCTGATGAGTGATTTGCAGTATCCAGGTCCAATGCATGTATTCGGCCTCTGCCAACTACCTGCTTTCCTTTTTCTTCAGCTGTTGCCCTTCGTCCCGAAGTAGGAGTGTCAGTAGGAGCTCTCTCTGGCTCCTTGCCCTTCTGTGGGGTACTATTAGTCATCTCTGGGAAATTTCTGATCATATGCCTTGGTTTCACACATCGAAAAGATATTGTAGGAGATACATAACATGGTTGAGTCCCATGGTATCTACCGCACTTACTGCAGTGTTTTGCAGTAGGTCGTGGCCCTCCAATCACTATTCTCTTTGCTGGAGCTATGGCCGGATACACGGGAGGCTTAACTGTCTTCTCCTAGATTTCCTCAATCCTCGACCTCTTCCCAGAAAATCTCTTGCTTCCCCTATAATTGAAGCCTCTATCCACTGTCTGTCTCTTCCTGTCTATGTCCCTCACTTTACCGACCTTTCCAAACTCTGAGGCAATGCGCTCAATATCTTGCTCACACAACTGTGCCCTGTGCACTGCCTCATCGTAAGTCAGTATATCAAAAGGGACTAATCGGGATCTGATGGATAGTCTCAGTCCATCCATAAATTTTTGAACCTTTTTGACCTCATTGTCCATCGTATCAGGATCATACCTGCCTAGGGAGATAAATTTTATCTTATACTCATCCATTAATTTGCTCCCATGGACAAATCCAAAAATTCCATTTGTTGTCTCCGTAGAGTAGTATCCGAAACATATTTCCTCCGGAAGGCCTCCAAAAGTACATCCCAGCTAATCTCTGTATGTCGAGCCCTCAAAATGGGTCGGGTGGACTTCCACCAATGTTCTGCTGATCCCTTTAGCTTGAATGCGGCAAACGCTACCATCTCGGTAGTAATGTACTCAAAGAACCCATATAGTTTCTCGATCTCATTCACCCAATCCCTTAACTCCACTGAAATATGACGGCTTAAATTTCTTAAAATGTCGCAACCTATCCAGGTCACATCCATAACCTCAATCTCTACTTCTCTATAGTGGAGGAACAGTATGAGGTGTTTCCTGTACTGGTGGGGGTGTGGGAGTATCTGTAGTCTGAGGTTCTTGGGCTGGCTATGCAGGCATCTCAAGAGCAACAATCGGTTCATCATCATTACCCTGTGCAGCCACTGTCACGACCCTTTTTATCTTTTTCGTTCAAAAATCACTATAAATTTTTAGCATTTTTATTTTCCTTACCTGGTCGCGAACACCCTTACCAGTACACAGTTGGGCTGTGAGTCAATAATAATCCTCACTTACCATTCATTTTCCAATTAATCAAAAGTAATGTCATTCATTTGAAAGTTAAGACATACATTTATACAAGATATTGTTTCTAACTTTTACATCCCCTATATCACGATTCAAAATGACTACTGTGCCTTTACATGTTTAGATAAAAAAGAATCCATGTGTGTATACCTCTGAGTGATGGAGAGCAACGGATGTCCAAACAATAATGCCTCAGTCCTCACTGGGCTACTATGTACGCTCTATAGAGAGGGAAAGTAGAGGGATGAGCAACCTCACGCTCAATAAGGCAATAATGTAAGCATGGTAGATAACTACCCTATCTACATGCTGATAATGTCATGGCATAAATCATTTATAGTCAGAGCATGAGGAAATGAAACTGTGTCGTATGTATATACATATATCATGTACTAAAACAAGGAATTAGGCATGTAAAACATGGTAAAATCAACATATAAAACCTCTCATGTTCATTGCCATTAAAACTCATCACAAAGGGGAAATTCAATACGAAACATCCCTTAAGATTTATCACTTTCGCAAAACACAACAAATCTTAGTTCATCCATTTCTCAAAATGCATCAATCTCATCACAAAAGAATATCATTTCTTTAAACAAAACCCACAAGGCTCGACCCCTCCCTCGAGTCTACCCTGGACAAACACAATCACACTCAGTGTATAAAACCATGTGGTACTATGTAATATTATATGAGACAAGCATCACTATATCTCAAAGACTATGTTGGCCAACTTTGTCATAATCATCCCAGACCACGCTCATCCCGATGTGCGGGGTATCATGCTGGAATGAAGGTTAGTTAGTTCTTCTCCAGACTTTTCAATTCATCATCACAAACACGCGCTATAACGTACTCCATGTGATATACATGGTACAACGTACTTCGCGGACACATATCATGGTTGGGGGTGCTAGTCGTAGGTCTTATCTACCCTAATGCCATGTGTAACCTGTATTGTCTCAAGTGCACGTAAGAGCGTTTCGTATCCATGTAAGAGAGCCTCCCCACCAATAGAGCCTCTCCACCCCATCAGGCTTAAGGATCCTACCATAAGAGAGCCTCCCCACCGAACAGAGCCTCACCACCCCATCAGGCTTAAGGATATAGGGCTTGAGGATCTTACTATCTCCACCACCGCATCATACATACCACAGTGTGAAAACCTGTGCGAGCTAAGCTCTAGCACGATTCATGCAACGTCAATAAATCACCTCATATGAGCAAAGCTCTAATACGACATTATGCATAAAATCATGGAGAAATCACATACGAGCATAGCTCTAGTACGGTATATGCATAAAAATATCAAATGGAATCCACGTATGAGCATAGCTCTAGTACCATTTCTAAAACCTTATCACAAATTAAACCATGTGCGAGCTAAGCTCCAACACATTTCATACATATGAAAACACCAAAATCCAGTGCAAGCGAGGCCCCAGCACGATTTTAACTCACATAAACATGATAGGTGGCTTTATTTCAATAAAGCATTCTCCAAACAACGGTTAGTACCTGTCACGCCCCGAAAACGCTGAAAATAGGGCAAATTTAAAACTTTTTACTCATTAATTCACAATTAAAGGTGCATTCCTGTGCAGTGTCATACATCATCATAATTATTATGCCTCAGGATCTCATCACTGGAATTTATATATCATATCAAATACATTAATCCATCTCAAGTTAATTAATCCTAATACATCCCATATAATGTTATACATCAAGTGTCTGCAATTACAATAATAGTCTGGGTACATGAAAAGATAAGATATACCTCAAGATACAATATATATGGCCTGGAGCTCGAATCCTCCACTAGCCACTACTCCGTACGTCGCAGGGAGATCTTTTTTCACTTGAAGAACTCTGGGGGGAAAGAAAACAGGGTGAGCTTCTAAATCGCTCAGTAAAGGGGGTAAGGAACTCATTTCATAAACCAAAATGCACATCACAAAGGTTTATTTGTATGTGAAACTCATTTGAAAACCATAGCATGAAAGTACTCAAAACGATTTTCTCATATCTCAAATCATGTGAAAACATGAAGTAAAAAGGCTCACTCTAGAGCAATAACAAAGCATGTGAAAACAACGCGATAAACGCTTTCTCAAATACGTGATAAAATCACAGTAAAAATAGTTCACGTGGAACAGCCACTAAACATGCGTGGCATAGCCACTGATTTAATTTCTCACGTGGCATAGCCACAAAACACACGTGGCAAAGCCACTGGTTTAATTTCTCGCGTGGCAAAGCCACAAAACACACATGGCAAGGCCACTGATTTAATTTCTCGTGTGGCATAGCCACAGAATAGGGTTTCTCAACGTGGCACAGCCACCAATGGGGTTTCTCAACGTGGCACAGCCACCAATGGGGTATAACGTGGCACAGCCACCAATGGGGTTTCTCAACGTGGCACAGCCACCAATGGGGTATAACATGGCACAGCCACCAATGGGGTATAACGTGGCACAGCCACAAAATAGGTTATTCTCACGTTACCAGAACGGAGAAGAAATCGGGCTTACATGCTACCAGAGCAATGCCCGGTGTGTACTCACAACTACACACCTAAGTCTTATCACATAAGACTGGTTTGCCTTCACGTAGAACTCATGATGGTTTTTCTCTCATAAAACTCATTTGAAAATCGTTTTGTACTCAACACAAAACGTAATAAAACCGAGTTCCAACCTGCAAAGCGCACGCACACTTTTCTCAAATCTCAATATTGCCTTAACGTAGAGCCCAGTTATAAACTCATAAAAACGTTGGGCTCAACCGGCTATAAAATCGTGTGTAATTTAATCTCAACACAAAACACTCAACATGCTTGTTTTATAAACCACAAATCATGCTATAAGAGTTCACAAATCGCATACACAAATGGTTTAGATTTCCCTTACCTCTTTGCACCTCGTATAGTGCAATCGTTTCCCCTGTATCACGGACTAGCCTCGCATTCCACTCTGGAACTCCCGAGCTGTCCAAACGATGTTAAAACATCAATACTCAATTATCTCATAAACCTCAATTCTCAAAATCGAGCATAATTGCTCATAACTCCTCAAATCTCTTGATTCTCGTAACTCTACCCTAAACTACAACCTCATTCACAATATCTCAACGTTCTATATCTCTAATACCAATTATCTATGCTAATTCTCCACATTGTCTAAATTTCCATTTATAGCACAAATTCTCAAAATTACCAAATATCTACATTACTCCAACTACATTGCAATTTCATCAATCCCTAATCATTTCTCAGCTATTTCAACGCAATGACAACCACCAATATCATCAAAATCATCTCAAATATCAAGATCGAGGTTTAGAAATTACCCAAAGCTTGTGAGACGCACAACTCACGCCTCGATTCGATTCGTCCTTCGATTTCCAAGTATGTTGTTCTCCCTTTGATGAGGAACAACTTTCCTTCTTACCACAAAAGCTGATTCGGCCGAAAATGGGTGATTTGGAGGAGTGAGAAAGTTAGGTTTTCAGAAAAATGGGGGTTGGAAGAGAGAGAAAGTGAAATTACAGGAGAAAACACGGGTTCCTTATATAGGCTGGAGGTAGGAGATCGATCTGCCTCTTGATGAGATCGATCTGTGTTTGAATTTTGGGGACGATCTGGGCAATTTTATGCCTAGGAGATCGATCTGTCGAGGGGTGAGATCGATCTCTTTATGGCTTTATGAGATCGATCTGCTCCTAAGGAGATCGATCTTCTCCCCAAACAGAATCATTTGGAGATCGATCTCTTCCTCATGAGATCGATCCTTTCTCAAACAGAATCATTTGGAGATCGATCTCTTCCATTGGAGATCGATCTGCTCCTCAAATTCCTCCTTCCTCGTCTTTTTTAACTCACCAGATCGATCTCTCCTTCTCCCAGATCGATCTGTCCTCATACTTCATGCTTATTTTACACACTTAACATATAAATCTCCAATTATAATTCCCACAATTTACTTAGCTCAATAAATTACACTTCAAATTCTTATTACATCAATAAAATATGTCTGAAATTCTCAGATCTCACATCCTCCCCACCTTAAATAGAATTTGGTCCTCCAAATTCAACTCAGCTAGTCAAAATAGATGGGGGTATTTCTCCTTTATGAGGCTCTCTAGTTCCCACGTTGCCTCTTCCCTTGAGTGATGTTTCCACAAAACTTTCACTAATAGGATGCTCTTGGTTCTCAGTACCTTCTCCTTTCTGTCGAGAATCCGGACGGGTTCCTCAGTGTAGCTCATGTCTTCCTGTATGTCCATCTCATCATACTCTATAACATGAGAAGGGTCCGGGTGATACTTCCTCAACATAGACACATGAAAAACATTGTGTATTCTGGACATCTGTGGGGGTAGTGCTAATCTGTAAGCTACCTCTCCCACTTTCTCAAGAATCTCGAATGGTCCTATGTATCGAGGACTCAATTTCCCTTTCTTCCCAAATCGCATGATACCCTTGCTCGGTGATACTCTCAGAAATACTGCATCACCAACGTCAAACTCAAGTGGTCGTCTACGCACATCCGCGTAGCTTTTCTGTCTACTTTGTGCAGCCCGTAACCTCTCACATATGAGTCTCACACTCTGTACGGCTTGCTCAACAAGCTCGGGAGCATTTATCTTTCTGTCACCGACTTCTTCCCAAGCTACAGGGGATCTACACCTCCTACCATATAGAGCCTCAAAAGGTGCCATCCCAATACTCGCATGATAGCTGTTATTGTATGCAAACTCTGCTAGGGGTAGGTGATCATCCCATGATCCCTTAAAATCCATCGTACACACCCTCAACATATCCTCCAGGGTCTGAATAGTCCTCTCTGACTGACCATCTGTCTGAGGATGATAGGCGGTACTAAAACTCAATCGAGATCCCATGGACTCCTGAAACTGGGTCCAAAATCTGGAAGTAAACCGGGAATCTCTATCAGAAGTAATACTCACTGGAGCCCCATGTAATCTAGCTATCTCGCTGACATATAGCTCAGCTAAGGCATCCACCGTATCTGTGCTCTTGATGGCAAGGAAGTGGGCACTCTTGGTCAATCTATCCACAATGACCCATATAGCGTCACGACCTCTCCGGGTCCTCGGTAAACCCATAATAAAGTCCATAGTGACATGCTCCCATTTCCATGTAGGTACAGGTAAGGGCTGTAGTAGTCCTCCGGGCTTCCGATGCTCAGTTTTCACTTGCTGGCATACTAAACACCTGGCCACATACTCTGCCACATCTCGCTTCATACCACTCCACCAATACACCTTTCTCAAGTCTCGGTACATCTTAGTACTCCCTGGGTGCATGGTGGATCGCGAGCAGTGGGATTCCCTCAATATCTGTCTCTTTAGGGTATCATCGTCCGGTACACAAATCCGTCCTCTGAACCTCAATAATCCATCCTCACTGATGGTGAGATCCGACTGCGAACTCTGCTCAGCTTGGCTAACCATATCTATCAATCTCTGATCACTGCGCTGCCCAGTTCTAATCTGATCCATGATCCTGGGCTCTATCCGCAGGCTAGCCAAAAATCCAGTCTCTACCTCTTTAACTCTGATCCGAAGTTCGACGAACTGCTCTAACAAATCCCATTCCCTGATCATCATAGCAGATATTATACTCTTCCTGCTCAGGGCATCAGCAACCACATTCGCCTTACCCGGATGATATAGAATCTCGCAGTCATAATCCTTAAGGAGTTCCATCCATCTCCTTTGTCTCATGTTTAACTCTTTCTGATCAAAGAGATATCTCAAACTCTTGTGATCAGTGAAGATCTGGAATCTTTCCCCATATAAGTAATGTCGCCAGATCTTCAAACAAAATACCACAGCGGCTAACTCCAAATCATGCGTGGGGTAATTCCGCTCATGGTCTTTCAGCTGTAGCGATCCGTATGCGACCACTCTTCCGTGCTGCATAAGCACACACCCCAATCCTTGGTGAGATGCATCGCTATACACCGAAAATCCTCCTGATCCCTCAGGAATGGTTAACACAGGTGTCGCTGTCAATCTCCTTTTTAATTCCTGAAAACTGAGCTCACATTGATCAGTCCATATAAATGGAGTCTCTTTGCGCGTGAGCTTAGTCAAAGGGGCGGCAATCCTGAAAAATCCTTCCACAAATCTTCTGTAATACCCTGCCAAACCAAGGAAGCTTTGTACCTCAGTAACTGTCCTCGGTCTCTCCTAATTAAGCACAGCCTCCACCTTGCTTGGGTCCACTGATACTCCTTCCTTTGAGACTATATGACCAAGGAAAGCTATCCGGTTCAGCAAAAACTCACACTTACTAAGCTTTCCGTATAATTGCTTATCTCGGAGTATCTGAAGTACTAACCACAAATGCTGTGCATGCTCCTCATACGACCGAGAGTATACCAGGATATCAGTAATAAAGACTATCACAAATTTATCTAGATAGTCTCTGAACACCTCGTTCATCAATCTCATAAATGCTGCAGGGGCGTTCGTCAATCCAAAAGACATCACCAGAAATTCGTAATGGCCATACCTTGTCCTGAAGGCCGTCTTTGGAATATCTTCTTCCTTAATCCTCAATTTCTGATAGCCCGATCTCAAATCAATCTTAGAAAAGACCGATGCCCCTCTTAGTTGATCCAGTAGATCATCAATCCTGGGTAGTGGGTATTTATTCTTCACCGTGGCTTTATTCAACAGCCGGTAGTCTACACATAATCTGAGACTACCATCCTTCTTCTTAACAAATAGTACTGGCGCTCCCCACGGCGAAACACTCGGTCTAATAAACCCTTGATCCAATAACTCCTGTAGTTGTCTCTTCAATTCCTCAAGTTCCACTAATGCCATCCTGTAAGGAGGTTTAGAGATCGGCTGAATATCTGGTACCAAATCAATGGTAAACTCCAGCTCTCTCTCTGGTGGCAAACCTGGCAATTCATCGGGGAAAACATCCAGAAATTCACACACCACAGGTATATCCTCAATCCTCGGATGTTCCCGCTCATCGTCTGAGATGAGTGTCTCATAACCTTTACATGAATAATCATATTTAATATTCTCCAAAATAATGTTAAAATTTTCAAATTACTTACTAGAATTCCATATATACATTTCCTCAATATCTCAACCGTACACTGTAAGGTTCAGGTAGGGAGAAAGTTACAATCTTAGTGTAGCAGTCTAAACTCACTCGATTGGTCGCCAACCAATCCATTCCCAGAATTACATCAAACCCATGTATATTCAACATGATTAGATCTACTAACATCACTCTATCTCCCACCTTTATCTCACATCCTCTAGAGATTAACTCAGTTCTCTGAGATTCACGCATAGGGGTATTTACATGTAGTATATATTCTAGAGGTTCAAACTTCAAGTTTAATCTACATGCAAAGTGCTCAGAAATAAACGAATGCGTGGATCCTGAATCAATCAACACATGAGCCTCATAATTACAGACAGAGAGTGTACCTCTTATAGTTTCTGTCGAAGTGTCTGCGGTCTCCTTATCCAGGGCAAACACACGTCCCTGTGCCACAGGTTTCTTCCCTTTCTCTGCCGCAGTGGCCCGTCTCCGGGGGTCCACTCTCTGAGGCTGTTGTCTAGTGGGCTCCGAAGCATGTGGTATCTGAGGTTGGGGATAGTCCTTCACTCTATGACCCATGTCACCACATCTAAAACATCCATGGATCGACCCAGTACAACTTCCCTCATGCGATCGGCCAGAGTCTCTACAAACCCTAATCTCTTGCCTGACATATCGAGGGGTCTCCTTGATAATAGGATAGGCTCTGGGTCTCTCCAATCTGTCCTTCTGTACCTCGATCCTTCCTCTCCTGAAGGAACCTCTCCGAGCCTCTGTTTGGAAAAGTGCTGGCCTCTTGCACTTATCTCTATTCACTACTCTGAGCTCATTCTGGGATTGTACCATCTCAATTCCTCTTTCAATCTCTTGTGCTCATCTCAGAGCATCTCCAAACTCAGTAATGCATAGCCCTATCAATCTATCTCTGATGACGGGCTTCAACCCATACACAAACTTCTCTGTGCAGAGCTCTTCACTCTTGAAGGTCTCTGGGTCATATCTCAATAGCGCTGTGAATTGGCTCTCATAGTCATCCACAGACATGTCACCCTGTACCAAACTCAAAAACTCGGCCTGTTTCTTTCTCTGGGCGGCTCGTGGTACATATTGGGTCCTAAAGGCTGTCTGGAACTCTTCCCAACCAATCACTTCATGGTGGGACATCAAAATACCATGGGTAGTACCCCACCGATCTCGAGCTCTCCCCTTCAGCATATAGGCACTCATACTGACCCTCTCAGCATCGGTGCACCCCAGAAAATCGAATATAATTCTTAATTCCGTCAACCACTCCTCAGCCTCTGCAGGATCCTTCTTTCCCTTAAATGCGGGTGGATTCATCTTCAGAAAATCCCTTAGTCAGACCATACTTCTATCCTCAGGCTGAGTGACGGGAGGCACTGGGGGTATGGGAGGTCCTTGTGGTGGTGTAGGCGTAGTACCCGAGGCATTAACTCCAAAGTGTTGCGCGAACAACGCTGCCATCTGCTCAAAACCTTGCCTCACATCGGTCTCAATCCGATTAAATCGAGAGTTAGGACTCTCTGGTCGTGGGACAGGTGGCGGAGGGGACTCTGCCTGCCTCCTCGAACGACCTCGTCGTTTACTCATTCTCTATCTCAATTCGTCTCCTGCGCGTACATATCAAAATTGATTGAAATCTCGATCCTCAATTTCAGTTCATGACCAGACTATTACAGACACTTGGGATGTATTCTATTTCACTTAACCGACACTGACAGTACTAGACACCCTAAGCTCTGATACCAAGAAAACTCTGTCACGCCCCGAAAACGAGGAAAATAGGGCAAATTTAAAACTTTTTACTCATTAATTCACAATTAAAGATGCATTCCTGTGCAGTGTCATACATCATCATAATTATTATGCCTCAGGATCTCATCACTGGAATTTATATATCATATCAAATACATTAATCCATCTCAAGTTAATTAATCCTAATACATCCCATATAATGTTATACATCAAGTGTCTGCAATTACAATAATAGTCTGGGTACATGAAAAGATAAGATATACCTCAAGATACAATATATATGGCCTGGAGCTCGAATCCTCTACTAGCCACTACTCCGTACGTCGCAGGGAGATCCTTTTTCACTTGAAGAACTCTGGGGGGGAAAGAAAACAGGGTGAGCTTTTAAATCGCTCAGTAAAGGGGGTAAGGAACTCATTTCATAAACCAAAATGCACATCACAAAGGTTTATTTGTATGTGAAACTCATTTGAAAACCATAGCATGAAAGTACTCAAAACGATTTTCTCATATCTCAAATCATGTGAAAACATGAAGTAAAAAGGCTCACTCTAGAGCAATAACAAAGCCTGCGAAAACAACGCGATAAACGCTTTCTCAAATACGTGATAAAATCACAGTAAAAATAGTTCACGTGGCACAGCCACTAAACATGCGTGGCATAGCCACTGATTTAATTTCTCACGTGGCATAGCCACAAAACACACGTGGCAGGGCCACTGGTTTAATTTCTCGCGTGGCAAAGCCACAAAACACACGTGGCAAGGCCACTGATTTAATTTCTCGTGTGGCATAGCCACAGAATAGGGTTTCTCAATGTGGCACAGCCACCAATGGGGTTTCTCAACGTGGCACAACCACCAATGGGGTATAACGTGGCACAGCCACCAATGGGGTTTCTCAACGTGGCACAGCCACCAATGGGGTTTCTCAACGTGGCACAGCCACCAATGGGGTATAACGTGGCACAGCCACCAATGGGGTATAACGTGGCACAGCCACCAATGGGGTATAACATGGCACAGCCACAGAATAGGTTATTCTCACGTTACCAGAACGGAGAAGAAATCGGGCTTACATGCTACCAGAGCAATGCCCGGTGTGTACTCACAACTACACACTTAAGTCTTATCACATAAGACTGGTTTGCCTTCACGTAGAACTCATGATGATTTTTCTCTCATAAAACTCATTTGAAAATCGTTTTGTACTCAACACAAAATGTAATAAAATCGAGTTCCAACCGGTAAAGCACACGCACACATTTCTCAAATCTCAATATTGCCTTAACGTAGAGCCCAGTTATAAACTCATAAAAACGTTGGGCTCCAACCGGCTATAAAATCGTGTGCAATTTAATCTCAACACAAAACACTCAACAAGCTTGTTTTATAAACCACAAATCATGCTATAACAGTTCACAAATCACATACGCAAATGGTTTAGATTTCCCTTACCTCTTTGCACCTCGTATAGTGCAATCGTTTCCCCCGTATCACGGACTAGCCTCGCATTCCACTCTGGAACTCCCGAGCTGTCCAAACGATGTTAAAGCATCAATACTCAATTATCTCATAAACCTCAATTCTCAAAATCGAGCATAATTGCTTATAACTCCTCAAATCTCTTGATTCTCGTAACTCTACCCTAAACTACAACCTCATTCACAATATCTCAACGTTCTATATCTCTAATACCAATTATCTATGCTAATTCTCCACATTGTCTAAATTTCCATTTATAGCACAAATTCTCAAAATTACCAAATATCTACATTACTCCAACTACATTGCAATTTCATCAATCCCTAATCATTTCTCAGCTATTTCAACGCAATGACAACCACCAATATCATCAAAATCATCTCAAATATCAAGATCGAGGTTTAGAAATTACCCAAAGCTTGTGAGACGCACAACTCACGCCTCGATCCGATTCGTCCTTCGATTTCCAAGTATGTTGTTCTCCCATTGATGAGGAACAACTTTCCTTCTTACCACAACAGCTGATTCGGCCGAAAATAGGTGATTTGGAGGAGTGAGAAAGTTAGGTTTTTCGAAAAATGGGGGTTGGAAGAGAGAGAAAGTGAAATTGCAGGAGAAAACACGGGTTCCTTATATAGGCTGGAGGTAGGAGATCGATCTGCCTCTTGATGAGATCGATCTGTGTTTGAATTTTGGGGACGATCTGGGCAATTTTATGCCTAGGAGATCGATCTGTCGAGGGGTGAGATCGATCTCTTTATGGCTTTATGAGATCGATCTGCTCCTAAGGAGATTGATCTTCTCCCCAAACAGAATCATTTGGAGATCGATCTCTTCCTCATGAGATCGATCCTTTCTCAAACAGAATCATTTGGAGATCGATCTCTTCCATTGGAGATCGATCTGCTCCTCAAATTCCTCCTTCCTCGTCATTTTTAACTCACCAGATCGATCTCTCCTTCTCCCAGATCGATCTGTCCTCATACTTCATGCTTATTTTACACACTTAACATATAAATCTCCAATTATAATTCCCACAATTTACTTAGCTCAATAAATTACACTTCAAATTCTTATTACATCAATAAAATATGTCTGAAATTCTCAGATCTCACAGTACCTCATTTGTGCCTTTTCACAAAGTCAAGAAATCATTAGCCAACCTATCAGTCATTTTGCCTAAACTAAATCAATGTGTTTACATAAAAGCATCAAAACATGTGATTTATCCAATTATTAGCCTTACTATCCCATTTTTATAAAATCTTCTTCAAAAGCCAAATCATCCTCATCTGTAACCGTTCACAAAAACTATATCATATTTAACAATCCAAGCAATTTCAAAGCCCTATATATATACACCCATAAAATATGAGCAGCTATCATTATATACTCACAGAATTCCCTTACCTGAAATCGCGTCACGTGATTCCACTTCTTTAAAGCTGCTTGGTTGCGAAATTCGATTCGTCTCCAACGAACTCCTCGAAACTACGCAAGATTACGTTTTCACGTTAATTCTTTACAATATAACACAACTCTTGTGTTCACTATAGTTGTTTCAACCTATATTTTTCCATTAATGCCTATAAGGCTTCATTTCCTCTTAAGTTTGTTTTTTATCGCCTAATAGTTTCTCGAGAATTTGATAAACTCCTTTAAGCCTATTGATTCATATTAAACCGATATTTAAGCCCATAGTGTCCTCTTTCATCATTTACTTCACTATGACATTTTGTCAAACACCTCATATACTCATTCACTTAACTAAGCTAATCTAACAATGTGGCTTCATTCAACCTTCTAAAATCATACACATTATCTCATAGACACCTTCTTTTCTTTTTCTTTTTCTTTCACATTTTTTTTCATTACATACTCCTTCACTATCACTTAATACCCATATAGCTCACAATATATCCCAATGACTTTTCATGCTTTTGGGGTAAGGGGGATAGGAATAGAGTATTTAAGCTACATAAAAATTTGGTCGGAATATTTTAAGAGAAAGCTTATTTGGCCCAGATGGGTGACTAGGGATAGAATATGTACAAGGAAGGTTGGAAAGGCTCAAACGATCCAAAGATGGCCTAAATCATCTCCCTAATTAAGTGTAATCTAATATTTCACCTCGAGATCAGATCAAACAAATTCTAGAATATGATGCACAAACTGAACTAAACAAATGCAATCCTATGTCCACATGAGCTTTCTCTAAATAAATATACCGATTCATGACATGACAAGTGCATAAGATGAGGCAATCACAATCAAAATTAACACAAATTCAAGAATTCAACTTCATGCTTTTCCTATAATCATGCTTCTCAGTTAATCAAAGTCAGACTAAATCATGGGGTTATATCATCGGTAAATGGGAAAACTACATGCTAAGCACTAAATTATCCCAAAATCAAACAATTTAAGCTCAGATTATCAAAAAAAATTTGAAATTTTTTCCAATTTATCCCAAAATATCTCAAGTGATATCCCATCCACCAAACTTAAAGTGCACAGTGTCCTCAGTGTGTAGATAATAAAAGAATTTCAACTCAAGAACAGAGTACTCCTCTTTCTGATGATGATGAACAACTAAAGCTTTATTGAAAATGTAATGCTAGAAAAGAAATCTGCAACATAAACAAAGAAAGAAACAACAGAAAAGAAAAAAGAAAAAGAACTATATACAAAGTGAAAAGAAAAATACAACCACTTCAAATGCAGCTGAAGAAAACAACACTCAGCAGCAGGGCGAAGAGTAGGAAGGTTAGCCAAAATGGTGACAAAATGTTAACAATTAAATCCTCCTGAGCTCTATCTACTTCCATCCTCCTTTCATATTTCTTATGCTCAAGCCTTATATCATTCATCCTAAAACAGTTTTGAGAGTCATCAGGGAACTTTAAAGGTTTGAAAACAAGAAATATCACCTCTTGATATAGGACTCTCATAGTTAACGCCCCCTTTTGTACATCAATTAAGGTTCTACCAGTCGCTAGGAAAGGTCTGCCTAGTATAATGGGGACTTCCCTGTCTTCCTCCATGTCTGAAACAATAAAATCTGCAGGGAAAACAAATTTATCCACATTTACTAACACATCCTTAATGACCCCCTTCATATATTTAATTGATCGATCAGCTAACTGGAGGGTCACTGTGGTGGGCTTGGCATCCCCTATTCCTAACATCTGATAGATAGACAAAGGCATCAAATTTATACTAGCTCCTAAATCACACAGGGTTTTACCAAAGAATAAATTTCCAATAGTGCATGGTATGGTAAAACTCCCGGGATCTTTCAGCTTAGGGGGTAATTTTCTCTGGATAATGGCACTACATTCCTCAGTTAAGGCCACCGTCTCATAATCTTCCAGTCTTCTCTTCCTTAAGAGGATGTCCTTCAAAAACTTCACCTAACTTGGCATTTTCTCTAAAGTATCTGCGAAAGGAATGTTGATGTGAAGTTTCTTAAAAACTTCAAGAAATTTGGCAAATTGTTGCTCTAGCTTTTGATTTTAGAACCTCTAAAGAAAAGGTACTGGTGGTTTAACTAGAAGGGATGTAGTGGTAACATGTGTAGCATCAGAGGGTGAGGAAGGCTGTGAAGTAGAAGAAGGTAAAGATGAAGAAGCACCTATATTTGATTCCTTTGCAACCTGATCTTTACGTTCCCGCTCTTTCTGAGCTGCTTCTTTGGGACTTATGTGTTCTTCAACTATGGCTTGTTCAAGTATGGACTGAACTTATGGTTCATCATCTAGCTCTCTGTCGCTCCTAAGGGTGATGGATTTTACATGTTCTTTACCCTCCTTTTGCCTAATAGGATAAGCTTCAGTGCTACTAGAAAGGGTCACTTGAGGACGTTTGCTAAGAGCATTTGTTATTTGTCCCACCTGAACCTCTAAGTTTTTAATCGAAGCAGCTTGATTTTGCTGGATCGTTGAGAACATCTCTTCTAATGTAGGCTTCTTCTCAGCTGCTGGTGCGTGGTAGGGTTGTGGTGGTGGTGGTGGTTAATGGAAGTGAGGTGGATAATGCTAAAATTGAGGAGGGGACGGATGATGTGGTGGATGATATTGGAATGGCGACTGTGGTGGTACATGAACCGGTGGAGCTTGAAAACTAGGGGGTTCTACAGGTCTAGAGCTAGAAGTTTGCCCTTGGTTTTTGCTCCAGGAGAAGTTAGGATGGTTCCTCCACCCTGGATTATAGGTGTTTGAAAAAAGGGTTGTTTTGTTGCTTTGAGGGGGTAACATACTGAACCGATTCTAGGTTAAGCAGACACCTATCCATAGAGTGTGTACCACTACACAGATCGCATGAGATGAAAGGACTTTGGATAGAATAAATCGGATTAGGACTGGTAGAAGGATTATGTTGGGTACTGAGCGACTCTACCTTCTTCGTAAGGTTAGCAATCTGAGAGGTTAAGGTAGACAGCGTGTCGAGCTCATAAATACCCGTCGACTTCTTTGGCAATTGCCTCCCCGAGGACCATAGATAGTTGTTAGACACCATCTTGTCTAAGAGCTCGTAAGCTTCCTCCTCTGTTTTTCACATCAGGGCTCCACCCGTAGCAACGTCAACAATGGTCCTAGTTTGGCTTGTAAGTCCGTTGTAGAAGGTCTAGACTTGCAACCACAAAGGCAAGCCATGGTGAGGGCACTTCCTAAGAAGCTCCTTATATTGTTCCCATGCTTCGTAAAGAGATTTAGAGTCGAACTGGGCAAAGCAAGATATATCACTACGGAGTCTGGCTATTTTAGAGGGAGGGAAAAACTTAGCTAGAAATTGATGGGCTAACTCGTCCCATGTAGAAATGGATCCTGGAGGCAAGGAGGTTAACCAGTGTCATGCCCTATCCCTAAGCGAGAAGAG